>CM022953.1:14456747-15749185 GCA_012931725.1 Litsea cubeba | reverse complement strand
TCACAGTTGGAATCAGTAATGCTTAGGGTGTGTTTGGATGGATAGTGAAATGAATTAAAGTAAGGTAAAGCCTCCATTATCCAGACAAGAAAAGACCGGGGGTCATATAAAAAGTATACAAATTCGAAATTCCCTCCTTTTTAAAAAAAAGTTAAAAATAATTTTCTTTCTCCACTAAATGACAAAAAAAAATTCTCTTTTTACACAAAAAGTAAAAAAAGATTTCCTATAAAACCATTAAAAATAAAAGACCGTCATAACCCCTTTATAATGGAGGCTTTACGTCACTTTACTTCATTTCATCCTGCATAGAAAAAGTGGGGCGTGTGCACAGATGAGTGTTAGCTGTGAGGGAGGAAAGGGAGGAAGGAGAGGAAGAAAGTGGGGCTGAGGGCAATCAACGACGAAGATCGTGAGATTGGGTCTCCAAGAGGGTTCAATCGAAGAAAAGAAAACTTGGTCTCAGGTTGTTCCAAATTGGATATGGAATCAGAGGGGGGGACGCACTGATCAAGAGAATAAACAGAATTCGAGAGTTGTAACAGAGAAGTCGAAGATTGAAAGGAGTCTCAACGTCGGAAACAGAGAAGACGGAGGCAATGGGTCGCTTGGGTTTCGTTGGGATTTACAGTACATAGAGGTTCTGTTGCAGTCTTGCAGACAGGGACTCGGGGTTTCTTGATCGGAACTGGAGGAGAGGACTGGGCCTGCTGCTGAGAATACTGGAGGACTGCGTTGCTGCTTGGACAAGACGACCCAGGGTCTGTTTTGGAGAGGAGAAGATCGGAGCAGCAGCTACAACTAAAGTTGCACTGCAACTCTCGAAATCTGGATCCTCTCTGTTACAGGTCTTCTCTGGACTGGCTGCAGACAGAATTGCAGAAGACAAAGTATTATGATCAGACCTCCATCGTCCCTGTTGCAGTTCCTGGCTGTAGAGAAGAAAATCGCAAAGGTTGCGGAAGAAGACCCCGGACTTGAAGCTTGCAATTTCCGGAGAAGACAACAGAGATCAGAGAGCAACTGATCTCGGGATCTTCGTTTGAAGAAAGGGAGATTGAGGCTTTGCCTATGGCTGCTGCTCCACCTCCCTCTTCTTCCCCCACAAAACCCTAAGCCTCTCTCTCTTCTTCTCCTCCTCCAAAACCCCCTCCTCCTTCCTCATCTCCATCTTCTCCTCCTTCCTCATCTCCATCTTCTCAGCTGAAAATGAAAAAAAAATAAAAACAACCGGTCTGGACCACTTAAGTGGTCCAACCGGACCGTTTCGGACCGGACCGGACCGGACCAGACCGCTTATAAGTGGTCCCACAAAATATGCTGATATGGAGCTGGGCATTTTTAGTCGGGGCGAGTTTGGGTTTTCACCAACCATACCAAACCTAACTTGTTGCTAGGGGTAGACCTACATATATGCTTTTGGGGGCAGTCGCCCCTATATGGACCGGGTCACTTCCAAAATCCAAATGAGAATCCTGGGTAATCCTGAATTTGCCCCCGAAACTCAATTACTTGTTTAGGTCCGCCCCCTTAGACTGAAATCTTGGATCTGCCACTGTCTATTGCCATCCACATAACTAGGACTGTCCATAAATCAATCTAGCTCATGAGAAATCTCACATGGCTCGCTTAAGTCTGAGCTCAAACTTGGCACATTGTCTAGTGAGTGAAGCTCAAACTAGGTTTAGCTTATGTGGCTCGGTTTGAGTACAACTTAAGATCAACGATTAGGGTAAACTAAATCTCAGTTTACTGAACGGGTCAGCAAACTATGTTTGTATAGTACAGTATATGTTTGATACTAAATATAGATGTTTTGGTGAGCAATACACAAATTCTTTAAATTATTTTTTTTCTAAATATTTAGTTCAATTGAGGTATACTATTAAATATGTCGAATACATGCTAGTTAGGGTGGTCTACAAATTAGAGTTCGAGTTGGGTCCTAGCTCTCACCTAATTCAACCTATATGATGTACCAAATCTCGAAGGATAGCTCAGTTGGCCCATGAAAATGGTTTTCACCCGAAGGTTGAGGGTTCGAAACTGTACTACTACACTGATACAAGGGGATTTACCCGCCTCTCTTGGACCTGTAGGGATTATTCCGTCCAAAAGAGCTGGAACACCCTTTGTTTAAAAAACAAAGAAAAAGAAAAAAAATGTACCGTCCAAAATACCTAGAAATAGTCACAATCCCAAATTCACAGCAATCAAAAGGGGAGAATATCTTCTACTAACAGTGGGATGCGTGATCTCACATCCCGACCGTCCATAAGATGGACCCCTCCTAAATTGCACAAATAGGCCTATGACAAAGGGCTCCCATCTGTTGCATCCTGCATCATAAGGATCCTTATTGATTAGATAATGAATTTCTATGAACTTCCACTGAACAATTCCCAGCTCGTAGCAGTAGATACTGTAAAAAAGTGGTCAAGGATTGTGAACTGTGTAATCTTTCCCAAATGAAACTAATGGACATAAATTAGTATTAGTTGAGAATGGATGGTGGGTACTTTTTTTACTTAAAAAAGAACAGTTTAAAATCAGAGTCCTGACAGATTCGTGTAAGCAACAGTCATGTACATCACATTAGCTCGCATGGGGGCTGAGTTGTCCTCGTTGTTATGTTTGTTTATTGCCTTGAATCTTTCCACCACATTGGTCGTCTGTACTGTTTTTGTTTAATATTGATAACAAGCATGGTGTCTATGGTATTATTTTACTTGTGCCTACTCTAAATAATAGGCACTTCAACAGATGCATAATGCATTAGTTGTCATTTGGTCACATGGAGATTGAGATTTTATTCTACTTTCCTGTTGCTTTTCATGCATGTATAAAAAAACTCAATTGTTGGGAGATTGTTTGTGAGCTGTTAAAGGTTGTTTTGTATTTAAATTTTAGAATTCTGTCCTATGCTCCAGCCTTTTTTCGATCAAGTTGATTTATGGAATGGATTATGGGCATGTACCAACTTAGATTCCAGTCAAGACCCAATTTTAGGTCTGGCGACTTTGATTTATTTTATGATTATTTGTGCAGTACCCTGCCTTTTCACTTCTATACAAGAAATTGAAAAAATCATTGTATGGGCTGAAACAGTTTTCGAGACAATGATACAAGTGCTTCGACCCCTACACGTCGTATTGTTAGGTTTATGTCTTGTATTCCGGTTTGACTGGATTGGTTCATTGGGTTGGCCAATGACCGGGTTCAGGGTTAAGGGTATTTAGGTCATTGTAGCGGGGCTTTGTTGGGGGCCAAGAAAGTAGATATTATATATTGATGTAATTGGTAACCTTAGACTCGGAGTGAGAAATGTGAGAGCTCTTTCTCCCGTGGTTTCGAACCACGTGGGGGGCAGATGTAAGAGCAAGTTTGAGACCTATGGAAAAATAGTAGGCTAAGTGTTAAGGGTTTGAAATCCTTGTAAAGAGTTGCCCGGTTCTTACCTCGTGGACGTAGGTAATTGCCAAATCATGTAAATCTGTGTCTCGTGTGTTGCTTGTGGTTGTGGTTGATTCATCGTGCATGTTTTCCCTAATTAATTAGTTAATCCCCAACAAAAACCTCTTGCCATCTCATTTTAGACAAGTTAGTATTCCACAATATTTGGACATGTTTGGTACTATAGAGGACTCAATAGTTAGAGGATTCCTTGCACCTCTGGAACCACATTAGCAATGCAAATGGAAATTAGATTCACCGATTACCTGAAGGTTCTTACCTATAAAAAATCGACTTTGAAACCTGTTTTGTGTTTTAATTCATAAACGGGTTTGAGCCTGGAAACAAAATTAGATTTTGATTGCTAAATGAATTCAATTCTGAATCCATATAGGTCTCGAGGACCCAACTCATGGGTGTGTGTTTTTAAGACATGATTCTCTTGACTTTGTGCATGCTAATGTCAAAAACTTCATGTAACAACCTATATATTTGTTATGAAGATATTGAAATTTATTGGCTGTGGAAGGTATTGATGCATTGTTATTGGATTGAATAATATCCCTTTTTAGATTTTTGGGTTAAATGACATATCTATTTTAGGGAAATAATAAAAGAAAACAAAGAAGTCGAAACCAGCTTCAGAATCAAACTTGATACATTTATTTGAACTGCGTCTAGAACAACAAAAACAGGTTCCGAGTTGGAACCAGATTCAGAACAGTTTGTCCAATATGGTTTTGGCCCGAAATCGATTTGTTTGCATTCTAATTAGGCTATCCTCACCACAAACTTTTTAGGGGAGGAACACATTCCACGGTTGGATCACACAGTGGAATTACATCATTTACACTGCATTATATTCAATGATCCATTATCTTTAGCAATTTTCTCGAAACCCCCATTCAGAAGCAAGACATGAAATTTAACCCTTAGCTGTTTTTAACCTTCTAAAGAGATAGAATAGTTCAGATCGTAATTTCGGGGCACACAGAAGTCGAAAAAGGTCATTTATTGGTCTAAGTTTTTGTAATTTCTCAAAATGCATGGTGAATCAATGACTTACTACATTAGAAATATCTCAAACAAATAAGCCCTTGAGAACTCTCAGCCGCTGATTGATTCTACTCACTACATTTGAGCGCTTGACCCCTGATGCTTGGTGATTACAACCAGAGAAACATGTAAAAAAGTTAATTACAAAGTTTCTGTGTTTAGAAACTATTATTAAAAACACTTCTAGTATATTCTTAATATTTTTTTAGTCAGTTTGATTATTTTTTCACCGGCTAATGTAAAAACACAAATAGTTTTCATTGTAGAAAGTTAGTCATTTTGTTTACTGTCACTTTTGAAAGGATTTAAGAATGATATAGGAGTTAGGTTTTGTTTGGTTGAACTTTTTAAAAATACTTTTAGGACACTTGGCTTTTGAAAATAATTGATAGTGATAGTTAGTTGCCAACTTCTCAACTCAACCGAAACGCAATCCAACAAATTCAAACTTTTGATTGATCTTATTTTTAGTTGTAAATCGGTAGGGTTATAGTTGATTTTGATCTTACTACTCAACGAGTTAGTTCAAATATGACTTGTTAATAAAGTGTTCCAGTAGAAGTTATCAAATTATAATTTAGTTTCTTTGTACGATTAGGAGATGCATGTATGAATGTGGTGGGCATGTATGTCTATCAACTCTATTCATAGTAAATTCATTATGTTTCTTTTTTTTTTCCGTTTATTTAAGCATTTTATTTTTATGACATTTCTCATATTATTTTGATAAAAAAAACATAATTTTCAAGATATTAATCTACATTCTCAAAGTTTGCGAGATACTCTTCGATAAATCTCACAACTCTTGTTTTCATTATTATAATATTTTTTTTTATTATAGACTTCCTTCGCATTTATCTCCATGTTCACTTAGGCCTTATTTGACAAATCTTATCTATATGAAATAGATTTGTGGATAATATTGATGTGTGTAAAATATATTTGTATAGAAAATACATTTTCCTTCTGTATTGTTTGATAAGACCAATTTTTAGTTTGAATTTTGAAATATATATTTTAAAATCTATCGGTCTAATTTTTTTATGGATTTTTGGAGATTCATAAATTAAAAAAAAAAATGAAAACGAAAGAAGGGTTAAGAAGGCATCAACTTGCAGATCTACCCGTTTCAGAGTTATATGTCATGTTTTTAGAAGTACCTAAAATAGAGGTATTTCATGGAGTTGGAATAAATGGTTTCCGAACATAGATTGAAACTTGATTAAGCCCATGTAGCACTTCTCATCTTTGTTATATTGATCAAAACTCATTACATATTTTATTTTATTTCACTTCATTCCACTTAATTTTAAAAGTAAATTGTCAAATATTTGCATGCTCAAAACTTACATTAAGAGTGAGAAAAATGAGCCTCCTTCGTAATGTGTTGTTTATCGAAAGAATATGGAAAATCCCTTATTCATACTTTTATCATGTACAATCAATGGACAAGATTATGCATCACGTAAAATGTTATAACAGAAATTCGTGATCACCGGACTTCCGTTCTAGATGAGAGATTTCCTACTATAAAGTTCAACACGATCCTAACCGTATCCATATTATCATTGGCAATCCGTAAAACTCCACATATAAAGCCCCTTATTCTACAATTACAGAAAGCCGTAGATGAATTTGCATACTTTCATGATCCCTTGGAGACTTCTAGGCTTTTCTCCTTGACGATCTCCGACCATCAAATCATTTGAGAGGTAGCTCTTCATGTACATGTCTCGGAAAGCCTCGAACCTGGCCGTCGCATGTTTTAAGCCCTGGCCGTGTGACGTACGTGGTGTTCTCTTCACACTCAGAAGTGCCAAAGGTGGCGAAGATTCGACTCCTGATTCTAGAATTCCTCTCTTCGATTTCGTGCAATAACTACGTGGAAGGGATATGATCAGCTCTTTCATGATGACTTTTTTTTTTGTGTGTTCCAGGTAGCGGCCTTGTCAATAGTATTATGCGAGCTCAATATATCTAATATTTCATTTAGAATAGCCAATGGATTGCAAAGTACTAACCTTTATATTTTGCTGAAATCTCTATAATATTTTATTTAGAATAATAGTCAGTTAAGTTAATTGTAGAGTGTTGAACTCTCCATTTTGCTGAATTATCTATAACACTTTAATCAAGATAACCAAGGGTTATTTATATACTACAATATCAATATCCTAATCACTTCATAGCATTAATATTTTCTAATCCTAATCTAATACGATAATATCCTTATTAAAATAAATATTCAACCGCAAATGTATGGTCTTTTTAAGAAAGGAGCACATGATTATTCACAATATATATATATATATATATGGGGAGTGCTACATTGTGCCCATGCGTTTTATTAAGAGAAAACGCCCTCCTAGTTGGGCCGACTGGGATGCATGATGATCATAAAAGTCCATTGGATGGAAAGCTCTATATGAGGTCCTACCTATATGCAAAATCGATCATTCTAACCTTTTGATCAATGACACTAAAATTTAATGATTTAGAGCCATCATTTTATTATGATTTCAATCAAATGGTAAGGAAAAGTCGGATGAGTGTCAAATTTAAACTTGTGACTATTAATTTGGGAGAGGGGGGTAGTGTATATATGAAAAGAGTAGATTAAATTAACATGGGCCTCAAGTCAAAAAAAAAAAAAAAAAGGGGTGGAAAAGTGGGCATTTTTAAAGTGGTGCATTTTTTAGAGTTTTCTTTGCATTTTTAAAATGACACGTATTTTATATAAATGTAGGCCTTAAGCAGGTGAAGAGATCACCAAACTGTGCATCATCTTTGCCAATGTTATTGTTTATCTGTAAAGCCCATCACTATTACATCCCGCGCTTTCTAAATTTGCTAGAGCTGGAGGTCAACTGGCTCAGATCTATCTCGATCTCTTTCAAAAGCACATGAGTCGTACAAATTGAGGGAAAAGACGAGATTATGCTTATTAAATGAGTTATCATAAATAGGATTTCTTTTTTCACCATTGGATTGTTCATTAAAATCCTAAACTTCGGTACACTATGGTTTTAAGAATGAAAAACAATCCTTTAAGTCTAATAAAGGCTCAACTTGTTGCTCCTCTTCTCTACTTAAGAGAAACCAACTACTTAAACAACTTCGTAAGTCAAGGATAACCTCTCAACAATTTCATAGACCTTTATTGCACCATTGATTTAGATTAATACTTCATGCAAAAGATGCAACAGATAGTTTTTAAATTTTTACAAAACAGTTACTCCAACAAGGGCTGTTCCTCTTGATCCACAAATACCAATTAAAAAAAAGCTTAATAACTATGCTTAAACATAACCATAAAGTGACTTGGGTTTTGGCCGATGTGTCTTGAAGCATCACATGCAGGTTGTTTCAATAAGAGGACAACAACTACAAATATTAGAAAGCAAATTTTCTGCATTCTGTAATTTTCTGCACACAAGCGTTGCACTACTCAAATTGTCACTATGGTCTGACACTCCGACTACGCATAGGGGTGAGCAAAAACCGAACCGACTGATTTACCAAATCGAACCATAGCCGAAATTTAATTTCGGTTCGGTTATTTAGGGTAATTCGGTTCGGTTCGGGTAAATTTCCTGGCAAATTCTGTTATATAAGTTTCGGTTCAGGTTAATGATGCTTATTTAAACGATTAGCCGATTAACCGAAGTATATGCAATTTTATTTTGAATATTTTTATTACCCATTACCCAGCCTACTAAATATTTTTAGACTTGTTAGTTGGAGTGTTGTTTATGGTTATTGTCTATTTGTGTAATTGTGTTCAATGTATTTTCAAGCACTTCTATGATATATAATTTATGGATAATGGATTTATGGGCCAATTATTAATCCCAATTTCACAAATGAAATGTATATAATATAGCAATCTAGTTATAAATTTTCAAAAACTTGGGCAATTATTAAGTCCAATAAAATGCATCACATTAACCGAACCGACCGAAAACCGAACCTAAATAATTCGGTTCGGCTCGGTTCGGTTAAAAGTTTTACAAAATAAAAAATCGGTTCGGTTCGGTTAATACATTAAAGTGGTCAAAAAATCGGTTTGGTAAAAAATTCTTAAAATACCGACCGATTAACCGATTGCTCACCCCTAACTACGCAATGGTAATGTCAGCTCTTAAAAACCTTGAAAATTTGCCAAAAAGAGAAATAATAAAAAGGAAGAGAAATTCTTTCCCTATCCGAGATTAGAGTTTTTTTCTTTATTTTTCAAGTTTAAATTAGGATAGATGCTGGGAGGTTTATAAAAGTGTAAATTTAATAGAAAAGCAAAATAAATAAATAAATAAATAAAAATCATGTTGTAATGAGCTGGACATGTTTGTACTTAGTTTTATTGGTTTTTTTTTTTTTTTTCAATAACACTACACCAAAAACTGCAATCTAGAACGTTGAATTTCTAAAGGGTGATGAAATTGAAGGAAAATTGGAAAAATGGAAGAACTTAAGACTAATTTAAATCTAAACCTAAGCTTTGATGCCGGTTGAAATTTATGAATTGTATATTGAATAGCTTTGAATTGCTTCATTGGGAATAGTCTTCTATTTTTTTTTTTTTTTTTTTGATATCGGATGGTTCCCAATTCTTTGGACTGGACTAATCCCTCCGGGCCCAGAGGGAAGCCGGGTAAATTCCCATGTAGCTCCATTATTGTAGTGCAATACTTTCGAACCTCCAAGTGTAAACCATGATCCTAGGCCAATTGAGCTACCCCTTGAGAATAATCAATGACTACTTATAGTGTACAACAAATGATATTGACAGAAAACCTAGCTAATCACAACATAACACTAATCTAGTATGACCCAACTTCAATCTAATTTTAATTTAATCTAAAGCAAACTTATTCATTGCTTTCGGTAATTATAAAAAAAATGTTTCTCACCAAAGTTTCTCTTGATTATAACTTTACCCATAATTATCAAAATCTAAATAAAAAAACACGTATTTATCTTTCAACAAATCCATTAGATTATAGAGTTTAATACAAAGGACTTATGCGTTATTTATATGAAATTAAATACATAGAAGTTCATATTTAAATAGGTAATTAATTTAAATTATGAAAAAGGTGAGGGGCAAAGGACATAACGTGGAAATGTAGAGGGGCCTTGGCTTTCCTACTATTTGAATTTGGGGGGCTCTATTGGCACCACGAAAATCTCTCTTCCCACCGCAAAAAAAAAAGAAGAGGTTTTCCTAAACTACCCCTCCCCCCTCCTCCATCCTCTTCCTCCTCTTCCTTCCTCTCCCACCCTCCACCCTCTACCCTCTTCCCTCATCCCACCCCCCCCCCCCCGGTCTCTCGCGGGGGCCCTCTCTCTCTTTCTTCCTCCCTCCCCTTCCATTTTCTTTCCCTCTTCTCCCTCTTTCCCTCCCTCTCCTTCCCTCCTCCACTCCCCCTCCCCTGCAGCAGGCAGGCTGGTTTCCACCCACCTGCTGCAGCCCGGGAGGGGGACTGGGGGAGTAGGGGAGGGAAGGAGAGGGAGGGAGAGAGGGAGAAGAGGGAAAGAAAATGGAAGGGGAGGGAGGGAGAGGGGGAGGGAGACTGGGGGGTGGAGGGTGGGATGGAAGAGGGAGGGAGGAAGAAAGAGGGAGCCCACCGCGGGCTGTTGGCCGGAGCTCCCTTTCCGCCGGAGACTGGGGGGGGGCGATGAAGGGTGGAGGGTGGAGGGTGGGAGTGGAAGGGAAGAGGAGGGAGGGAGAAGGGGAGGGGTAGTTTAGAAAAAAATATTTTTTTATCATCTAGTGCAGTGGAAAGAGAAAAATATGCAGAATTAATACCACTCCCCTTTGAATTAGTCAGGTTATGATTGGATATTTATTCCCCTTCAACCCATTTATTTCTTTTTAATACATGGAGATTCTTTGATGGGCTTTTATACGGGACATTCACCTCTTTTTTAACTTCAAATTCACCAGTTTTAAAGAATAAGTACAAGTGAAAGAAGAAATCAATGACAGGAATCAAAGGGTCCCTTTGGATTGTACAGTCAAGATCCATTAAACAATATACTTGGCTCGATCTCATAGGCATTAGACTGTTAGGACAGCGGACCACCATCATCCAACCACATCGAATGTTATCAATCCTACAGGACTCCCAATAACGCGGGTTGTTCATTGTCAAGTGAGCCCTGGCCAGGACTTATACTTCCAACGCTGCCAACGTTGAAAATCCCACTTTCCATAACACCCTCCATCCTCAGAGATGTTGTGGTGCATCTCTAGGATTTGTATGGGATCCACAAGGAAGCACACATTCCAAAATGTGGTTATAATCTGATATTTGTGATTGATCACACGATATCCCTTTGGATGATTCCATTTTTCCAACGAAAGAATGATTTTCTTCGTTTCCTATTTGCAATTGGTATCAGAGCCTGATCTGTGCGTTTGACGGTTTGGATCTTGTGATAAGGCTGTGGATCGCCGGATCTAAGACCACCTTGATCGTGAGTTTTCCCGTTCTATTCTGAGGAGGAAGACGATCGATTTGCCTCGCGAGTTGCGCCAAGGAAGGGAGAGGGAGTGGGCGGTTCTCATTGATTTCTTGCATCAGGATTCGCGCCATGAAGAGAGAACACTGTTGCAGCACACGTTACTGCTGCTGTGTTTCTCGGTTTCGACTTGGTTTCGGGACGCGTGCAGCAACCTTAGAACGAGCAGGTGTAACTCGTTTGGGTTGGACGTGGTCTGGCCCGCCAGGCCCTGCCTGACGTGCTTGGATCTGGCCCAGCGCACAACACCAGCACACGTGCCTGATGGAGGGGCTGTTTTTCTCTTCTCGTGAAACGCACCTGAGCCCATCACAGATCAGGCTCTGATACCAACTGCAAATAGGAAACGAAGAAAATCATTCTTTCGTTGGAAAAATGGAATCATCCAAAGGGATATCGTGTGATCAATCACAAATATCAGATTATAACCACATTTTGGAATGTGTGCTTCCTTGTGGATCCCATACAAATCCTAGAGATGCACCACAACATCTCTGAGGATGGAGGGTGTTATGGAAAGTGGGATTTTCAACGTTGGCAGCGTTGGAAGTATAAGTCCTGGCCAGGGCTCACTTGACAATGAACAACCCGCGTTATTGGGAGTCCTGTAGGATTGATAACATTCGATGTGGTTGGATGATTGGTGCAGTTATTTGGTAAAAATCGTGCAAGACTTTAATCTGTCATTGACTTTAATATGATGATTGACTATACACCATAGAGGTGTATATAAAATAAGAACCGGGCATGGCAATTAGTCAATCCACCTTAGGATTGAAGGGCTATGGGTTCTTGGGAATAAAATGATAATGACAGATTGGTAAATAAGCACGATGGGTGGCACAAGGATTTAGAAATGGAAGGATTTGATTACGCGGAGATTATCTCTCCGGGCGTAAATTCCTATCCATGTGAATCCTAAGGGCAATGGTTGGTTGTGAGAATCTGTTATTGCACCTGGTGGATGTAAAGGCTAAGTTCCTAAACGGCAAAAAGTAGGAAAAACTTTACATGTAATCTGCGGATTTGGTGGTGCAAAGATCATGAGGATAATGTGTACAAATTATCTTAACATGAAATTTCACGAGGCCATACGTGAAATTAGTTTATCCCTGGCATATGAGATATGCATTTAGGTCAAAGCAGTGGGAGTAGTTATATATATATTTGTCATTGGATGACATATTGATTGTTGGTGGCGAATTGGAAGCAATCTCCAAGCAATAGTGTTGAAGTCTTGATTCGAGATGGAAAACATGAGTTAAAGCATGATGTACTGGGCATATGCAACAACCATGTAAGCCGAATCTGGTACGGACTTTGTCATATGGGTCCGAGTAGGACGCTGTGTTAAAACAGTTGGATATGGAGATGTGCAAGCCAATCGACACTCCCATTTGCTTGTGTATGAAATTGTCCAACAATCGGGATCCCATTAGTGAGAAGGACATGCTCATGACCGGAGACAGGCCTTACTCGAGGATAGTGGGAGGTGCATAATGTATGACATCCTCATCGTGCATAAAATGCTGTAATTCCGGATTTATGAGATCGGAAATGGATCGCCGTTGGTCTCATAATCAGATTCCTAAGTTATCCGGTTGTGCCTGATATGGCAAGTAAATAAAGAGGAATCTGGGTACATCAAAAACATTTGCTACACCGTTTTTTGTGGCACGGTTGTTGTCTTGGAACTGCATGGTTGTATGGTTGCCTCTTGGGATAATGACTTGGACGAGAGGGAGTCCATATCTGGTTATATTTAACCCTTTGGCAAAGGTCTTGATTTTTTTTTTCTGATATAAAGAAAACAAACATGATAGCTCTGTTGAGAATAGAAGCTGGGATACAACCTGCGATGTAGTAAACCAAGTGGCCATCAGGTTGGATCTCTTCATGGATATTTGAAGTTGGTAAGAACCGATGAGCCGGTGCAAATGTTATGAGTCCATCATTACATCGGTGAATGGAACCACAATTCCACAATCCCTCAAGATATTAAATTCTTATATCTGTATACCTAAAACGTGGGAGAGAAACTTAAGATTTCAATCTCAAGGATCCCACTGGTGGAATTGACGTGTATCCCTTCATTAAGCTTTTTCATTGGCTAGTGATGTATGTTGGGACTAGAGTATATGTTGATGTACATTGGCACGTTTGATTTACATGGCATTCGTGCCAAGTGGGAGATTGTTAGGAAAATTGTGTTGCCCGACTGCCATTGGGCCCACGCCAGATTGAGCCCGGCGGTGTGCCGCGGATGAACTCCCAACAAGTCTTAATCTGGTGAGTCAGATAAGGATCAAACTCTTGGTGGTAGAGTTTGGATCAAGTTCAGACTCTTAGTTGGCAGAATTCCCACGCTGGTCAGGAGATGTGGGATTCCAGGAGGGGTAGAGTCCGTTGTAGTCGTGACTCCTAGGGATTGCTCTATATAAGGGAGATGGGAACCCTTGCTTGATTATCCAGTAGATCTGAGAGCATTCGCAGCGAGTTCGCAGGTCTACCCCCACACCGTAACGCACAAGGTTCTCGGCGAGTTCGGTTCCGACACCCATATGAGACCAGCTAGTTCTTTCATAGACTACTGGTCAGATTAGATTGAATAGTGAACCCGACCCATTTAATAGTCACTGCAGGTACGGAGTACCACCAGACATTTTCAGATGTACTGAATGTGCAGGAGCAGACAAGCAGTAGTGCCTACCACGTCACAAGATGGAGAGAATACACAGCACGATTTCCAGCAATTCTACTGTCTTACGTACACCACAAAGCACCATTGACCAATCTCAGCCGTTGATTGACTCTACTCACTTGTTGATTGGTGACTACAGCGGGACACGTGTATGGTAGATTATCACATAGTTTGGGAAAAGAATAACTGCTTAGATCATAACTTTGTGGCTAATTATTCAAACAGCCCTTCAATTCAGCCCTTTTTCTTATTCAAAAGCACTTATATTCTTAGATATTTTCTACTTATTTTTAAAATCAATTTTGGCAAAGGCCGTTAACATAATTAATACAAATAGTGTTCACTCATTATCAAACAAACATGCTTAGGGATCAATCCAAGGTCGCCGAATGATTAGTATCACTCCTATTAACTCAGCCTAGCAAAAAAAAAAAAAAAAAGCTTTTTTTACATGAAGTTTAGTGATTTTGCTTTTTCACTTTTTTAAAGGTTATTAAGAACGATCTAGGGTTTTTTTTTAATTAAACTTTTCAGAAATATTTTTACGGCCGTTTGATTTTGGAGAAAGAATTAAAGAATTAATAGTAATAATCACTTGCCGACTTTTCAACCCAATCCAAACCCAATCCAACATATTCAAGGTTTAATTGAGTTTCATCTTACTACTCAATGCATTACCTTGAACAAAGACTTGTTCATAAAAGGTTCAATCCAACAAATTCAAGGTTTAATTGAGTTTCATCTTACTACTCAATGCATTAACCTTGAAAAAGAGTTCCACTAGAAGTTGTCAAATGCTAATTTATGTTCCTTTCAATCACTAAATACGGCTATTAAAGGAATCCTAGCCGTTTAAGAGATGTATGCATGAATGTGGCTGGCATCTATGTCTATTCAACACTATTTACAGTTCCTTCTTTGATTTCTTTCTTCTTAACTTATGTAAGGGTCCTTCTCCTTTCCATCTCACTCTGAACAGTGTTACGTACATCTTATCCATTTATGCCCACCAAGTTATTAAATTGAAGTCATTTTGAAACTCCAAACCCCTGGTCCTTAGTCCATGCGTTTAATATGAAAGATTTTTTTTTTTTTTTTTTTTACACTCAATCCAACAGTCTAATTTCAATGGATCAGTGCAGGCCCATTGAATTTATGAGATATAAAGGGAGCATTTGCATGGCCCATTTGGATTAATAATCAGTTGAGCTCCACATGCTACCTATGTACAAAGTGAATGCTTAGGAGCATTGTGCTCTTTATATATATATATATATATATACGGGGTATTCTTGATGTTTTTGACCAAGCGTGATTATTTCCCTGGGTGGCGCTCATCATTATGCTTATTTAAGAAAATTATGTGTGTAAGTGCATAAAAATACGTGGACTCACAGGGGGGGGGGGGGGGGGGGGGTGGAGCTGTAGCTCTTTAAGAAGAACCGATGCCTGCCTGAAACCTGAAAACGGAGGAAAGAATAGTCGGAGGTCAGAAGACCCTGGCTGCGGGCAGCGCAAAGCCCTCCGATGCCTAAGTTAGTGCTGGAACTGGACTAAGGATGGAAGATGGGGAAGAAGATGATACCAGCAGTGTGGTGTTGTGTATTCTCTATTGGATTTGGGGTTTCTCTCTACGTCTGTTGCTCCTTATATGGACAGGAAGAGGGAGAGAGAGAGTTGAGAGAGAGAGAGAGAGAGAGAGAGAGAGAGAGAGAGCTCTATGCTCTGACAGGAAGTACTATCGCAGTCCATCTGTCCCATCGGGCCATATCCTGACGCCTTGAGAGCTGTGGACGTCGTTCTGTCAGGGGATATAGGCGGTGCTCTTGTTTTGTCGCACGTTCTGTAACGTGCTTGAGTGTCCATGGGAGGACAACTGCCAGTCCCAGCCTTAGCTAGCTTTCTGGCACTATAGCTGAGGTGCGTGACCGAGGTCTGGAGGGTCCTTGACCCGGTTGACGACCTAGCATGGGTGTCGAGGTGCAACACTTGACCGAAGTGGAGTGCTTGGCCGAAGTGGGGTCTACCGAAAAGGAAGCACGGGCTGAGGTGGGAGCACCTGGCCGAGATGGAGCTGGCCGAGCTGAGATATGTGGCCGAGCTGGAGGATGCCGAGACCAGGACCCGCTGAAAGGGAGGAGGTGGCTCTGCCGGGGGAGGCCAAGACCCGCTGAGCTGGTGGTCTTTGGTGCCTCGAAAATATCCCCACACAATGTGTATTTGTATAATTCACATAATAATGCATTATTTTTATTTTCACTTTAATGATATTTTCATATTTTGTTGAGGAAAAATATATATTTTACTATATTTTTGTATATTATCTAACATCATGGTATCTTGCATCTAAAGATGTCAAATGGCCCGGGCTAGCAGTCAACGGCACACTAGGCACTGCCCGTGCCATGGGCCGTGCTGGGACGAGGGAACGGGCACGACCAGCCCGTATCGGCACGGCACGCTGCGGGCCGTCCCATCCATAACAATCGGCCTGCCAGACATGACCCGCCTGATTCGCCCAAACGGCTATTTTTATGCATTTTGTCCATTTTACCCCCCCCCCCCAACAGCCATAAAATGGTCATATTAGGGTATTTTGTGTCTTTTTGAATTTTACAAAATCTATAAATAGTTTGACCCTCCCATTCTTATTTCTCACTAAAGCATTCAACTCTTTTACTCTCTATACACTCTTTAGCTATTTGTCAAAGTATTCAACTCTTTCACTCTTTTACGCACTCTCCCCTGTTTGTTTATTTTAATGATTTTTTAATTTTTTTTCCTTTCATTCATCTTAAAAAATGTAAAGAAGCAATTATTGTATGTAATCATGTTTTTTTTAATGTTTTCTTTGAGATTTCTAATGATTGGGGATTTTAATTTCTTGATTGTATATGTGTGGGGAGATTTTCAAAGCTCCAAGATTACGCTAATCACAGCCATCAGATGAGACTAAGCATTCTCACGTGCCTCACGTGCCATCCGCGTGCCATCCACGTGACACCAGACTCACCTCGGCTGCCAGGACAGAGGCCTCAGCGAAGTCAGACAGGTCCGGGCCGCTAGCGCCAAGCTCGGCTACCCAGGTGCCCACCTCGGCTGAAAGCTCGACCTCGACCGAAGGAGCCGGGACGAAAGCCGAAGCAGGAAATAATCTCCACTCGCGCCCTTCGCTCCCCACGTCATCCGACATATGGAGGAATAGGGGCACGAGCCAGTGAGACAGATGCGACATCCAGTCATCCGCAATCTTCGCCATATCACTGACAGGGCGGCATCCAGCGGCTGAAGCCAAATCAGGGCAAGGCCCGAGGGTGGATCCGATGGTACCACTACCGCCAAAGGCGCCCAACACGATCTGGCCCAACATGACGCGCATTTAATGCGATGTGGGCTGATCCGACTGGCATTAAATGCAAAGTGGGCTGGAATGGACCGCATTTATTACTTTGTGGGCTGATGATGACTTCCCTATTAAGTCATAGGACCCACACCAAAATATCATCCAAAGATATCGCCCAGTCGTCTATAAATAGAGCATCATTTCACATGCAAGGTACGCACAATCCAAACCTGAGAGTCGTTACTCTGCCTCTCTTCTTCCTCTCATTCCTTTGTTCGCAGTTCACTTACTGACTTAGGCATCGGAGAGCCTTGCGTCGCTCAAGCTAGGGTCCTCTGACCGTTCGCTCTTCCCTTTCAGGCTTTCAGGCAGCGGATCATCTTCTTCATTTGGATAAGTCCTCTAAGGCACCTCGATTATTGTGGGTCATAATTTTTCTGCACCTACAATTGGCGCCGTCTGTGGGGAAGTACTATCCCAACCTTCCCAATCTTCTTAATCTTCCCAAAAACCATGCCTCCGAAAGCTAAGAAGGTCGGAGAGTCCTAGAGAGCAAGACTCGAGCGTCCGGGCCCGTCGACGGACGTCCCTCCTCAGGGACCTTCCGGAGCGGACCATGGCGCGTCTGCAGGCGAAGAGCGCGTAGGCTCGCGGCCCTTCGTCGAGATTCCCTTCCGAGAGGGAGTCGAGACCATCGTGCTCTGACGATGAAGTCGCGCCTCCCCAGCGGAACGTAGCGTCGACGTGAGTGCCCTTTCAAAGGCAAAGCTCCAGCAGTGGAGGAGTCACGCCAGTGTGCAACCCCCTGATGCTGGAGGAGGCATCGCAGCTCAAAACTGCTCTCCTCCAGGAGCAGGAGCGAATAATTCGCCAGCTCCAGCAGCAGCTGAGGGCGGTGCAGAATGCCTCTCTAAGGCAGCCCTCAGAGCCCCAAGGCGAGAAAAGAGCTGTCCAGAGCAAGGTAGTCCAGCCCTCCCGCGAGGATTTGAGAGCCTTTCTGGATCAGAAGCGCAGCCATGCTCATGATGAAGGCTCGAGCAACACCCATAGCCATCGTGGCCGCGACGGGCGAGCTCACAGCCATCGTAGCCGAGCCCATGCAAAGCGGAAGCCAAGAGCACTGACGCTAGAGAAGGACGACGAGCAGGAGCGGCTCGATAAGCGCATCAAACTGGCTCTTCAGCACAACCTGGAGATGCGGAACCAGCAAGAAATCTGTGGCCCCACCGATCTGGGGGCCTCTCCTTTCACGCGGGAACATCGAGAGAACTCCCTTGCCCAAGAAGTTCTTAGTCCCGCGGTTCGTCCCCTGTGATGGATTGTCTGACCCATCCGCTCACCTTCGTCACTTTTTCCAAAAGATGTCTATCTGGGGGAACGAGGGCCATCTCAACTGCAAGATCTTCTCCTCCAGTTTGAGCGACCTCCCTCTGAAGTGGTTCTGCGCTCTGCCAGAGAAGTTTATTTCGAGTTGGAAAGAGCTCCAGCTCTCTTTCCTGAAGAAGTTCCAAGCCTACAGCGTCGTCCCCAAGACCGATGCTGACATCCTCGCTCTAAAGATGAAGCAGGGCGAGACCCTCACCCAGTTCGCCCGGCGATTCTGGGCAGTTTACAGCCAAATCGAGGATACCAGAGAAGAAGTGGAAATTTTCGCCTTCTAGAATGCCCTGTTACCAGGGCACGAGCTGCGGAAAGACTTGGCAGGAGATCCCGCTCGCTCCATGCCGGCCTTGATGTCCCGGATAAAACGCTATATCGCCCGTGAGGAGGACGAAATCCGGGCTCGGGAGGAGGAAGACCGGGAGATCGCAGGCCCGGAACCCAAGGAAAGAAACAGCCAGCCCCAGCAGCAGGGTAAGAAGCCATACTAGAGGCAAGAGCCGAAGCAAGCCTGGGTCTCCTAGTTCGGCGAGAGCTTCAGCGTCCAGGTCCGGGGGCAGCAGGAGGGCCAAACCTCCCTCCGACACCTACCAGACTATGAACATCGTCTTCAAGGAGCCAATCCACCAGGTTATGAACAAAGTCAAGACCCAGCCATTCTTCAAGTGGCCTCGTCCCTTGTCAGGCGATCCCTCCACCTGTGACCAAACCAGGTTCTGTGCCTACCATAAGGGTAACGGGCACAGGACCGAGGAGTGCAGAACTCTGAAGTTTCACTTGGAGAGGCTCGCCAAGGAAGGCCATATTGCAGAATTCGTGAAAGCAGGAGACGTCGGCAGCGGCGGTGGCAGCCGAGCTCACCAGAGCGCAACTAGGGATCCAGATAGTGAAGACTCTGAAAAGATCATCAATGTGATCCACCTGGCGCCCTCAGCCCCCTCTCCCTCAGCTCGAGACAGCCCTCAGGCTCGTGCCGAAGCTAGGCGGGCCTCGCACGGGAAAGAAGTGATGAGAGCCGAACTCGGGCCAGCACCCAAGAGAGCGTGCCGCGACCGACCAGCAATCTCGTTCTCATACAAAGATCTAGAAGGAATCCAACTTCCTCACAACGACCCTCTGCTTTTGACCATGAAGCTGAAGGACTTCACTGTGAAGAGGATCCTCGTCGACTCCGGCAGCTCTTCCGAGGTCCTCTACTATGAGTGCTTCAAGAAAATGAACCTCTCAGAAGCCGGCCTCACGGAGGTCCATGCGCCCTTGCTAGGGTTATCCACCAAACCAGTCTATCCCAAGGGTAAAATCACCCTGGAAACCCGAGTGGGCGGAACCTCTGTGACGGCCGACTTTCTGGTAGTGGACGCCCCTTCTCCCTATAACGTCATCTTGGGCAGAACGTGGCTCCACAAGCTGGAAGCAGTCCCCTCCTCCCTTCACCAGAAGCTGAAGTTCGTCTTCGAAGACAATGAGGGCAAGATAGAGGTGGTCATAGTGGAAGGAGATCAGCAGCAAGTTAGGCAGTGCATGCTGGCCGTGGTCCCAGCAGAGAAGGAGCCAGAGCGCGTCAACCTGGCGGAGTTTGAAAAGGGTCTAGATGAGATCGGCCGAGACCCTGACAAGAAAAGTATAGAGGACCTAGCCGAGGTCAGGCTCGACCCAGCAGACGCAGACAGATTTTTCCTGATTGGCACGCAGTTGCCAGACGAAGAGAGAGCCGAGCTCTCAAGGTTTCTAATGCAGAACGTTGATGTCTTCGCCTGGACCTCGAGCGAAATGCCTGGGGTTGACCCCGAGGTCATGTGCCACAAGCTCAATGTGGATCCTAGCCACAAGCCAGTGGTGCAGAGAGCCCGAAAGACGGGGTTACAGCAGACAGACGTGGTAGTCGAAGAGGTCGACAAGTTGCTTGAGGCAGGTGCAATCCGGGAGGTCCAGTACTCGGTTTGGCTGGCCAATACGGTGGTGGTTAAGAAGAAGACTGGCAAATAGAGGGTGTGCGTAGACTTCACAGTTCTCAACAGGGCCTGCCCTAAGGATAGTTTCCCCCTTCCGAAGATCGATCAAATGATCGACGCCACCGCTGGCCATGACCGAATGAGCTTCCTCGACGCCTACAGAGGCTACCATCAAATCCCGATGTATGAGCCAGACGAGGAGAAAACCGCATTCATAACCCCCCGCGGCACTTATTGCTACAAGGTCATGCCCTTCGGGCTGAAGAACGCGGGGGCAACGTATCAGCGCCTCGTGACAAAGATGTTCCAGGCTCAGCTCGGCGAGACGGTGGAGGTCTACATTGACGACATGGTCGTCAAGTCCAAGCACTCCGGCGACCATCTGGCGGATCTGGCCCAAGTCTTCAGCATCATTCGCGCGTTCAAGCTCAAACTGAATGCTTCCAAGTGCGCCTTCGGCGTAGCTTCTGGCAAATTCCTCGGAAGCCTGGTAACGCGGAGGGGAATAGAGGCCAATCCGGACCAGATTACTGCAATCTTGGGCATCCAGAGCCCATCTACAACAAAGGAGGTCCAGAAGCTTACAGGCATGGCTGCAGCACTCAATCGCTTCATAAGCCGATCCTCAGATAAGTGCCGGCCATTCTTTCAGCTTCTGAGAAAAAATTTAAAATTCCAGTGGACCCTGAGTGCGACCAAGCGTTGGCAGCACTCAAAACTTATTTGTCTTCACCACCTTTACTCTCTACCCCAACTCAGGGGGAGATTTTGTATCTAGATCTTGCGGTCTCGGATCATGCGGTGAGCTCCGTCCTCGTCAGAGAGGACGAAGGGGTCCAAAAGCCAATTTACTATACAAGCAAGATCCTGCTTGACGCCGAGACCAGATACCTTTTGTTGGAGAAGCTCGCACTGGCACTCGTCAGCGCCTCCCGCAAGCTCTCCCATTATTTTCAATCCCACACCATTGTGGTGATCACGGAGCATCCACTCCGTTCTATATTAAAAAAGGCTGACTTTTCAGGGCGAATCTCAAAGTGGGCAGTCGAACTGGGGCAGTATGACATTCAGTACCGTCCCCGGACTGCGATCAAAGCCCAGATTCTAGCGGACTTCATAGTAGTGTTCGTCTCGCCAAGTTCGGCTCCGCCCCAGTCCGGCACGGAACTGAGGGGCATAGGGCAGTGAGCCTGAAGTCACCGAGGTCGAACAAGCTCCCGCCTCGGCATGGAAGGTCTTTGCTGACGGTTCGTCCACCTCCAAGCGAGCTGACACCGGCATAGTCCTCCAATCGCCAGAGGGACTGGCTATAGAGCAAGCCTTCACCTTGGACTTCAAAGCAACAAACAATGAAGCAGAGTATGAAGCACTGATAGCAGGGTTGAACAGCGCCCAAATCCTCGGAGCCCAGCACCTGGTGATCTTCAGCGATTCGCAACTGGTGACTAGCCAGCTCTCTGGAGACTACCAGGCCAGGGACGACAGGATGGCGGCCTACTTAGCCCTTGCGAAAAAACTACTCTCTCATTTCCAGACAGCCAAGGTCAGGTAGATCTCCAGAGATACCAACACGCACGCTGATGCGCTTGCAAACCTGGCCTCCGCTGTCAAAGCAGGAAAGAAAAGGACTGTCGAGGTTGGATCAATATCAAAATCAAGCGTAGAGCTCCACTCACCTCGGCAAGTCCTTTGTGCTGATCTCGGCCCAAGCTGGATGGATCCAATCATCTATTACTTGAGGGACGACTAGCTCCCCGAAGACAAGACTGAAGCCCATCGAATTAGACTCAAGGCAGCTCTATTCTAGCTATCTCCCAAAGGCAAACTCTACAGAAAATCCTTCACGGGTCCCTACCTCCAATGCGTCCATCCGAGCAAGGTGGACAACTTCCTGTATGAGATCCATGAAGGAATTTGTGGCAGTCACATCGGAGGCCAATCACTGGCCTACAGGGCGATAAGCCAAGGTTACTGGTGGCCCTACATGCAGAAGGATACGCAGGTGTACGCCAGAAATGCGAGAAGTGCCAGAAGTTCTCCCACTCTCTTCATCAGTCAGCGCAAGACTTGAGTCCCCTCTCTAGTCCATGGCCCTTCGCTCAATGGGGGCTGGACATTATGGGGCCTCTCCACCGAGCTCCAGGGAACAAGAGATGGCTGATAGTTGCTACGGATTACTTCACGAAGTGGATAGAAGCTGAGTCGTTGTCCTCCATCACTGATAGGGACTCCAGGAACTTCGTGTGGAAGAACATCATAACGAGGTTCGGCATCCCCAGAACCTTGATTTCGGACAACGGGACTCAGTTCGACTCCAAATCCTTCAAGGACTTCTGCCAAGAGCATGACATCAGAAACCATTACTCCACTCTGGCGTATCCACAGAGCAATGGCCAGGCCGAAATTTCTAACAAGATAATCCTGGACGGCCTGAAGAAGCGGTTAGACAAGGCAAAAGGGAGATGGGTAGAGGAGCTTCCCAGCGTGCTATGGGCATACAGAGCGACTCCAAGGCGTTCCACCTCGGCGACACCATTCTCTCTGGCCTATGGGATGGAGGCGGTCATTCCCTTAGAAATTGGCCTCCCCACCCTGAGGACAGAGTTGGTCGACCAGGGCCGAAACGAGACAAACTTGGCAATGGAGCTGGATCTAGCGGACGAGCGTCGAGAAGCAGCAGCCCTACGACTGACTGACTATCAGCAGCGGCTAGCCAGAGGCTACAATGAAAAAGTCAGAGAAAGAAGTTTCTCCGTAGGAGAGCTAGTCCTGAAGAAGACCCTGCCAGCTGACAAAGATCCAAACGAAGGAAAGCTGGCCCCGAACTGGCATGGCCCCTTCAGGGTGGTCTCACTGGCAGGACGATCCTCTTACAAGCTCGAAGACTTAGAAGGCAAGCCGTTGCCGAGACCATGGAATGCATCTCACTTAAAGAAATTCTATTTCTAAAGATGTAACATGAGCCTCAGAATCAATGAAAGCAGCATTTGCCCTATCGTCAATCTGTGTCATCTCTCCTTATCTGGGTTCGGCAGCTATGGGTCCTTGACCCTGGAAGAGACTTCGAGTTCATACACTCAATCGTTTCCTAAAGTTTTGGTCATTGACCCTGGAAAAGGCTTCGAGTTCATACACTCAGTCGTTTCCTAAAGTTTGGGTCCTTGACCCTGGAAAAGGCTTCGAGTTCATACACTCAGTCGTTTCCTAAGGTTTGGGTCCTTGACCCTGGAAAAGACTTCGAGTTCATACACTCAGTCGTTTCCTAAAGTTTGGGTCCATGTCCCTGTAAAAGGCTTCGAGTTCATACACTCAGTCGTTTCCTAAAGTTTGGGTCCTTGACCCTGGAAAAGGCTTCGTATTCATACATCCGGTCGTTTCATAAAGTTTGGGTTCGTAACCCTGGAAGAGGCTTCGGATTCATACAACCAGTCGCTTCCTAAATTCCGGGTTCATACACCCCTCGAGATCATTCCGAACTTAGGCTCGCACAGCCGAGATCACCGAGACTCTGGGTTCATCTCGGCAAAAAGACAGTTCGTCTCAGCCAATGCTAGTCCATTTCGGCCAATGACAGTTTTCAAAAAGAAAAAGAGCAGTGCAATCACTGAAGTGCAAAAAAGCAGCACAAAAATACAAGTATCACAAAACAAGTACAAGAAAAGCAGAAAAGAATACAGAAGTATTGTACATAGATTGTATGATCACAAAAACAGTTTTTTTTTATTTATTGTAATTACTTCATTACAAGGGTTACAGAAAAGGAATCAAAATACAGAAAGGAGGCTCGCAGTCCCCTGAAAACAGAAAAAGAAATGAAGGCTGGGAGGCTCGATCTTCACTGACTCTTCAGTCCGGTCTCCAGCGCCCTGAGCTCTTCAACGCCCTCTAGACTGCAAGCTTGAAGACTTCGATCCTCGCTGGTCCACTATTTGGAGGCTTTGGGGGACTCTGAATCTCACTGAGCTCTATAATACCCTATGGTCAGTGAGACCAAAGTTTGCAAACAAGGGCTCCCTCGGCCCGAGGACCTCTCGATCCTGCCCGCCGCTCGGAGGTCTTGACATCCCACAAGAAGCGTGGTTCCACGTAGGACCTTGTGGGATGAAAACAAGACCGCCAAACGCACGGGGCGCCACCAACCCACGACTGCAAAGATTCCGGTGCAGCCGCGTCGGAGAGGGTTGGCCGTGGACCCGCGTTCAGAGAGCGCGTAGTCCACGAGGATCGTCTTCAGAGAGCGCGCAGACTACGACAGACTTTCCCCCTCGGAGGAAGCCGTCTCCTGGCGCAAGGGTTCCCCCCGGGTCAAATATTCCTAATGTTCTACCGAGCATGATTGCCAGATGTTCTGGTTCTTTCTTTTCTCCCATGGCGAGCTTGCCACTCCTATTTATAGGGAGAAGAAAGGCCCGGTCTTCGAAGGAAATTATGAGGCGAGGTCTCCTACGCCCAACGTGAAGTGCACGTCTTCCTACATGCTGACCAGCGGATCCGATGGCGCCACGTGGAGCCATCCGCTCGTTTTCCTCATTGCCATACCGCGACACTAACTGTTATTTATGGTTTCCAGAATACGGAGAATCAGCACAGATAACTAGGAAGATCATTCAGTACTCTCTCCAACTCAAGGCTCTCACTTCACGTCACATTAAAAGCGCTTAGTCCGGACTCAAGCGTAAAAGAGCCAAACTCAAAAAAGAAAGGGATAGAGAGAAAATGAAGCGCAAATGCACAAGTAAAGGAGCTTTGTTTCTCATTAAAAGTGATGGGCATTACAGGGCTGAAGATTACATCCAAAAGATAGAAAAGAAAAAATTACAAAGAGCAAAAGCAAGAGTAAGGTGTAACTACTGCGGCTTCGGCGACTCCACCAGTATGATCACCGACTCTGATGAACCAGCGGTCTCGGCTACGACCGCGGCCTTGTCTGATACATTACCAGCAGCAGGGGCAGAATGAGCGTCACCCTGAGGCGCACTGGGGCATCACTGGCAGGCGTAGCGGTTGGAGCACCGTCCGGGGCAGAATCAGTTGCAGGGGCTTCGACTGGGGCACTCTCACCCAAAAGAGTAGAGCTCGGCTTAGGGACTGGGTCCGAGTACTTCGGCAAGTTCCGATAGACCGGGTGGTCTTCAGGAACCCCCGCACGCCTCAGTGCGGCCAAGTACCCTTCCTCGAACAGAATGGAGGTGATCTCCTCCACCTGCTTCTCGTACTCCTCAGTGGCTTGGTCCACCCCTTTTTGGAAAGAAGACTGAGCCTCAGACAGCAGAGAAGCCTTCTCCTTCTTCAGCTCGGCATTCCTTGTCTTCAGCTTCTCTATTTCAGCACGCCCGGCCAGCACTTCGCCACGCAGCCTCGTCGCCTCAGCCACCGATTCAGACCTCGATCTGGCCAGCTCCGACTCCAGTTCGGCGATCCTCTTAGTCTTCGTCCAGATATCACCCTTTAGCTGGTGGGCCTTCGACGTGAGATCAGTAACGCTGACCAGAGCTACTTCCAGCTGTGCGGTTGCCTCGGCGCTACCCTTCTTCAGCTCTTCCAGCTCCTTCTTCAGCCTGTCCCTCTCGGACTCCAGCTGGGTGACCTTCGCGACGTTCTTGTTGCTCCTTTCCATCACTGCCAGGAGCCTTTGCACGTTCTGCAAAAGGAAAAAATAAGTCAAACAAAAGCAGCCGAGCTAAAGCACTTGAAGAAAAGCGTTGAAGACACTTACCAAAAGATTAGCCTGAATCGCCGAGACCATCAGGCTATCGTTGTCATACCTCGCGTGCATTTCCATGTCTCGCGGCAAGGCACAAGCTTTCGCGAGGGCTCCAATGACGTCGGTGTTCCCCATTAACCGGTCCTCGACGTTTAGGGGCTTCCCGGGCTGCGTCTCCATCCTAGGTCGCCACGCCGCCGGGGCAGTGCGAGGTCCGGAAGCCGATCCGGATCCTTGCCCTACCAAGATGGTGAGCTCGCGGGCCGCCCCGCCAGTCACCTTGCTGGCCGGCGCACTTTTCTCAGGCGGAGCCTTACCCCCAGGAGCTCGCGCAGGTGTCTTACCCTTCGGAGGCTGTTCAGCCCCCGAGTCCTTCTCGCTCACCTTGGACTTCTTCCTGGGCGAGGACCCCTCCCTCGGGCGATCCGGCGAGTGTCGCCGCGCTCCCTCGCTCGGTGTGGGGGCAAGAGCAGAAGTGGCAGCAGCACCCCCTGAGCCCGAAGCCGCGCGGGTGCTGGCAGACGATGGTGTCGCAGAAGAAGAGGATCTTTGCCTGAACTTGGCCGCCAGATCCTTGGTACCAGGCACTCTCGAGCGTCCCTCCATTCCTTCCTTTTGGTCAGACGAATAGGCGTCTACTATCTCCCTTAGGTTCGGCGACCCCGAGCTAGAAGAAGTGGATGCCTCAGCACCAGATGCAGCTCGGCTCGCGGCAGGGTCGATCAAAGGAACCCCGGCAGGCACGGCCAAGGTGATAGGAGGATGATCAAGCTGCGGCTCGTCCTCTGGAGCTGCTCCGATTCTCCTGTAGTGGCCGCGGTACCTCGGCGTATACCCCAGCAGCTTCCAGGCCGATCTGGTCTCGTGCCCTTTATGCCTCTCGACCTTCTTGTGGTTGTCGACAGTTCTTCCTCCAGCCTTTGCTCACAGCCCGGCGTCGCCTCGCGTGTAGTTCTGCACCACAAACAATAAAGGGTATCAGCTCGGCAACATAAAGGTCAAGCAAAATAAACAGAGAAAAGAACCAGTATTAACTTGGGACGGCCCCGAGGTGGCGAGGGACCATCAGTCTCCTGTCCTCACTAGCGCCGAATTTCCAGTCCCCTGACACATAGAAGAGGTCCTCCTCGGCGTTCTTACTGGAATCCTCCAGGGCCAGGACGAAGCTTATTCGGCGCTGCTTCACCCGGAGATAGTAATTGTCTCCCCCAGCCTTGCAGATGTCATAAACGTCCTCGATGTCATGGACACCCAAGTTGGTCCCCAAGATCTCGTTCAGTTTTGCCGTGCCCATAATGACTTTGAAGCCATTGGGCATTAGCTGGCACGGGGTAATCGACCAGACGCTAAGGCAAGCCCTGAGCAGGGGGTGTAGAGGAAATCTGACACCGCCCTCAATCACGGAGATCAGAAGGAACGGCATCCAGCCGCAGGACCAGCCGCGCGTTGCATGGTCGATGGGGGTCCGCCGGCCTGAGGCGAACTCCCTCCGGGATGTTATAAGTAGCCCTAAACCTAGCTATGCCCTCGTCTGTATCTAACCGAAACCTAGGGGTGCCCATGTCTAAAAGAAGAAGATAATGGAAAGAAACCCTAAGGGTGGAAAAACCCTAAAAAATCAGACAGGGGCACGAAGTTACTTACAGAAACAGGAGGGCAAGTCAAGAACAGATCTGGGCGCGTCCTACGGTTGTCCTCGCCAGAGAAATCTCGAAGAGCAGAGCAGAAATCGAAGGCGAGGGCGAAGAAAATCAGAAAGAAGAAAGAAAAAAGATGACCCTATTTATAGAAAGAAAACCCTCTTTGGGCGCCACTTTTGAATTCGAAGAGACGGACTTCGCAATCCGCGCCGTTCCATCAATGAGACAGCGCAATCAGTGAAGAAGCTACATGTGTAGTGATCGACACTTAAATGTGCAACTTTTAACCGCAAGACTACGGTGTCGTCAAGTAGTAAAGGACTCAAGAGTCCGGATTATCGATCCCACGAAGAGAGGATGGAACAAGCAATGAATCCAATTAGAGTAGAATTGAACTAAGATATAGCTAATATAGAAAATTGAAGTAAACAATCAAAACTACTAAACTATGCAATGTAAACTATTAATTAACAATCTAAAATATGAAATTAACAAGGTCTAAGCTAATCTAACAAGCTACACTAAACTAGTGTGTAAATATGGTGGTGGAAATGGAAGAGTTAAGGTAAGAATGTGGTGTGAAATGTGTAGGATTTTAAAACAAGTTATGTGAGATGTGTATCGAATAATCTAAAAGTGAAAATAACAAATCAAAGAAAGATTAAAATTAACAACAATCAAGATAAGAGAATAGGCAATCCAAAATCCACTAAGTATGTAATTAATTCAAACAATGCATGTTCTAATTCAACTCCCAAGTCTACAATCAAAATAACAATCTCTTGCCTAATTGGATTGGATGATATAACAATGAAGATCAAAGTAAAAGAAATCAAAGGCCAAGATCCTAGATCATCATTTAGCTAACCCTAACAATAAATCATCAAAATCAAGCTACAAAAGATCAAAGATAAGGCTCTAGAGCATGCTATGTGAGGAAACTTAATCCAACTACAAAGCATCAATTGAGATTATCCGAGCATCAAGTGTAGAGATAGAGCATGAAAAATGAGAGAGATTAGCACAACTAGATCTAAAAATCTACTAATCAATTAAGGCACAAATAGGGAATTTAAACTAAAACATGCATGGAATTGAACTAATCACATGACTTAGCTTCAAAAGGAGAGCTAATCCAAGAGCTTTAGCCACTAAACATCAAGAAAGAGCTCCAATCTTCATTAATGAACTTCAATTACAACACTCTCGTCTAGATTAGTTACAAAGAAGCTCCTAATTACAATCTAAAAGTATAAATAAAATTGCAAAAAGACTAACTTGCCAAAAGATCTCCCATTCTCTACAAAAACATTCCAATTTATAGAAACTTTGAACACATTTGATTGGCTCATTTTCATTCACAAGGATTGCTTCCATTTGATTGGTTGCAACTTGAAGGCTTTTGATTGGCTCTTTTGCTTTCACATGGATTGCTTTAATTTGAAACTTTCCTTCCAAAAGCATATGTGCTTTTTGTGGTCCTTCATTTTGGAGGCTTTTGATTGGCTCATATCCTTTCACATGGATTTGTGCCATGGCAAGTTTTGATTGGTGGAGATGTTAGAGTTGGATGAAATATCTTCTATGTAAAAAGAATTGGGATTTGAACCCATAACCTATTTCATAGCAACCAAAACTCTAACCAATACACCAACCACTCCTTTATGTTGGAAAATGACTTCTTCTCATCTTATTTTGGAATTCTTCAACACTAATGATGCCTTGGGACATTAGCCGGAGGGTTGGGGTAGTCGCGGGGTCCACCTACACAAGAGAAATTACATAAAAATGCGCTATAAATAATCAGATTTATACATGATAATCCGATAATCCGTTTAATGTGATAGAATGATAAAATCTCTGTGTAAAGCAAATGATATGCATATGAGATGCTGATAAAACCCGAACTAATGAGGGGTAAAATACGCAATATTTAACACTCACATGTAGTCGTTGGTTCGCTTCCCAGGACGAACAGGACGAAGCATTTATTGCCTCAGAAAAGTTGAAGCGACATCACGCAATGAACGCTGCATCTCCAGACAGGTTCTCTAGCTTCTGACCACTAAAGGCTAGGACGCTTAAGATGTCAAAAGCTAGGGGGCAATTGTGTGTGGAGATTTTCAAAGCTC
This sequence comes from Litsea cubeba, assembly GCA_012931725.1. Classification (NCBI taxonomy): domain Eukaryota; kingdom Viridiplantae; phylum Streptophyta; class Magnoliopsida; order Laurales; family Lauraceae; genus Litsea; species Litsea cubeba. The sequence continues at coordinate 15,719,299 of CM022953.1, read as the reverse complement.
CAAGATTACGCTAATCACAGCCAGTCAGATGGGACTAAGCATTCTCACGTGCCTCACGTGCCATCCGCGTGCCATCCACGTGACACCAGACTCACCTCGGCTGCCAGGATAGAGGGCTCAGCCGAAGTCAGACAGGTCCGGGCCGCTAGCGCGGAGCTCGGCTACCCAGGTGCCCACCTCGGCTGAAAGCTCGACCTCGGTCGAAGGAGCTGGGGACGAAAGCCGAAGCAGGAAAGAATCTCCACTCGCGCCCTTCGCCCCTCACGTCATCGGACACGTGGAGGAATAGGGGCACGAGCCAGTGAGACAGATGCGACATCCAGCCGTCCGCAATCTTCGCCAGATCACTGACAGGGCGGCATCCAGCGGCTGAAGCCAAATCAGGGCAAGGCCCGAGGGTGGATCCGATGGTACCACTACCGCCAAAGGCGCCCAACACGATCTGGCCCAACATGACGCGCATTTAATGCGATGTGGGCTGATCCGACTGGCATTAAATGCAAAGTGGGCTGGAATGGACCGCATTATTACTTTGTGGATGATGATGACTTCCCTATCAAGTCATGGGTACCCACACCAAAAATATCATCTAAAGATATCACCCAGTCGTCTATAAATAGAGCCTCATTTCACATGCAAGATACGCACAATCCAAACCTGAGAGTTGTTACTCTGCCTCTCTTCTTCCTCTCATTCCTTTGTTCCAGTTCACTTACTGACTTAGGCATCGGAGAGCCTTGCGCCGCTCAGGCCAGGGTCCTCTGACCGTTTGCTCTTCCCTTTCAGGCAGCGGATCATCTTCTTCATTTGGATAAGTCCTCTAAGGCACCTCGATTATTGTGGGTCATAATTTTTCTGCACCTACAGTATACATGCTCAATTTACTTATTTAGATGATTTATGGACAGTCTTAAGGGGATGGATTTGGGTATGCTTTCCTCTTCAACCTCACTCAAATAGAGAGAAAATCCTCACTTCTTCATTTCATCGAACACCTTGTACTCCAAATTCACACCCTCAAAACTCATAAGAATACACTTTAGCAAGGGATGAAAATGAGTGGAAATCAAGCATGGGACCCACACACCTGAGGAAAATTGCCAAGACCACCTAAATAAGAGAACCGGGACATAAAATGCAATAGTTTTCACAAACTTTCCATCACTAGATGACAGAGAAAAATGAAGCAACACATAGTTTTTTGCAATGGAAGTTGACGATATCGTCAACTAGGTTGATGATATTATCAACTAGAGTAGTTTTGTCCAAAACAAAAATGTACGAAAAACTATTTTCTCATTCAAAAAGTCTACTTGGACATACTTTTTGGCATGAATCTTGGACAAACCCCTATGTTATCCCTTGAATATCAGTGGACAAACCCCTATGTTACCCCTTGCAAGGGATAACATAGGGGTTTGTCCAAGATTTATGCAAAAAAGTATGTCCTAGTAGCATTATTCTTTGTCATTTTATGTTTTTTCTTCGTAAAATCGTTGAATTAAGATTTAAAATTAATTTTTTTCCTAAAAATCCCCTTTTCATTGATTTTGTTCTTTTACAACCAACTCACCCTACTCTCTCTCTCTTTTGCACTATCTATTTCATCTTATTTACCCTCTAAATAAATCGGCCAAAAAAAAAAGAGTATAGAGTAGAATCAAACGCCAAATGCTCTTATTTTTCAAACCTCAATTCGCTTTAGATATTTAAGCAAATATAAATTGGAAATAGAAATTCCAAACATGTGCCCCACCTGATAAGTGGCTACAATGGTATGGCCCATCGTGGATAACAACAGTGGCTGTGATATATATTAAAGAAAGAGGGAGAAATACATGAGAGAGAGAGAGAGAGAGAAAGGCCCCTGTCAAGACACACCATCTCCCATCACACCATGTACGAAAACCCGGTAAATGAGCGAGCCAGTAAATCAAACAAATTAGATAAGAGAGAGAGAGAAACAGAAACAAAATATGCTACCAACCACACCGTTACCAAAGCCCAAGGTACCAACGCCTCCACCACCCAACCACAGACCGGTCTCCGCCGCCGCCGTCGGCTTCCACGAATTCCCAGATTCTTCCTCTGACCAGCCAATCGCCCCATCACAACCATCTCCCAAATGGGCGTCTCAGAAAATCCCGTAAATCTCTCTCTCTCTCTCAATATCTTTGTAGAAAGATGCAAACTTTTCTTCTGTTCTGTTACGATTTCTTATCGCAATGAATGAAGGCAAAGATGAAGTGGATGTGGTTTTGTTTTTGTGATATGTGATATAAAGGCTTGATTTTTGTGTGGTTGTGTTTGTGTTTGTTTTGATAGGAAATGGAGAGAGGAGGACAAGAAGCAGATGTTGCAGATGGAAGAGGAGGAGAAGAAAAAGAGAACATTGACGCTAATGGAAGAGAAGAGGAGAAAGAAGAAAAGGGTGTCATCGAGGAAGAGAAGAAAGGAGAGAACGAGATGAATGTGTCGAGATTAAGAACTTCAAATCCAGTCCCTACAATCCAAATCCAAACACCTTCTCCTGCCCAAACTCGCAGCCTCCATTTCGCTACCCAAAACACCCCTAGCTCACAAGTAATCAATAAAAAAGATCCCTCTTTCCTCCTCTTTCTCTAGATTTCTTCAATGGGTGTTTTTTTTTTTTTCTCATTTCTTGGGTTGTCTTGTTTGTTTATTTGATTTGTTGTTGCAGCAGCAGATGACTACTCCTTCATGGGCTTCAATGAATTCAAGAAATTATACAAACCGCATCTCTCTCTTCCTCTTCCTATTCCACGTCCTTGTAGCAGTTACAGCAGTTGGGTTTCTGATTTACAGAGCAGTGGAAGGACTTTTCCAAAATGGGAAATGGAAGAGGAAGGAGAAGCAATTGCTTGAATTCTGGTTACCCCAGGTCGAGGGCTCTGCTATAATCAGCATCTTTCTCGCCTGGGCGTGGCAGAGAGCCTTCCGTCAATGGCCGGCTTTCATGGTCCGATTCATACTCTGGAGCAGCTTTATCCTCTCCCTTACTGCCGGAATCCTCCTCCTCTGCTTCTCCATGGCCTCCACCGACGGCGTCGGCATCGCCCTGATTGGCTTCGCTGTCGGAAACGGCCTATACACCTGCTGGGTTACTCCTCGAATCGGATTCGCTGCCAAGGTTATCGAGAAATCGCTCGAACCCGCAGCCAAGTTCCCCGATCTGAATCATCCCACCTACTGGGCTCTCGCCATCGGGTTTATGTGGATGTCTGTGTGTAGTTTTGCAGTGATTGGAGCCTTGAATTTCTACTTTCCGCCTTTGCTTATCATTGGCTTGATGCTGAGCTTGGCGTGGACGACAGAGGTGTTGAGGAATGTGGTGAACTTGACTGTTTGCAGGGCAGTTTCTCTGTATTATCTGAGAGGGATGCAGTCCACAACGCAGTTCTGCTTCCAGAGAGCCATGTCTAGGAACCTTGGGAGTGCTTGTTTGGGGTCTCTGTTTGTGCCCACCATTGAAGCGCTGAGAATTGTTGCAAGAGTTCTTAATCTTCTCAAAGGAGAAGATGAATTCATGTTCTCCTGCGCTCATTGCTGCCTCAAAATGATGGAAGCCATCTTTCGCTGTGGCAATGGCTGGGCCTACGTCCATGTAATTGAAAATCCCTCCTTCAAATTAAAAATCCATTTCAAGTTTTTCAACCATTCTTTTCTTAACCCCTGTTTGGATGAACTAGTATTAATTGAATTGCAACTGTGAAAGAGCATCCAAACATGGGCATTTCATTTTTCTACCATTCCTTCATTATTGGATGGGATATTGAAGTATTGAACCGAATTGCAATCGATAACTTCATTCAAATGCAAGCAATTAGCTGACAAATATGGTTCATTTGCAGTCAGCAGGAAAGACCCACTTCATCTTTCAATCATTTGTTCATTATCTAACATACGGATACGTTATTAGATTGATTTGCAATTGGAAAGTGCATTCAAACAAGGGGAATTTGCATCTGCAACTGATTCAAGCAAATGGGTAATTGAATTGGAGGTGTTTGTGTTGGATTATATGCAGATAGCGGCATATGGGAGGAGTTTCGTGACCGCATCTAAGACCACATGGGAGCTATTTGAGAAAACTGAAATGGAAATTATAGTGGATTCGGACATCACAAGTGCCATATGCTTTCTCACGGGCGTTACAAGCGGCTCTGTTTGCCTTATTGTTGCAGCTTCTTGGACTCATGCAGAGCACAAGGGCTTTACTGCAACTGTTTCCATGCTTGCCTTCTTCATTGGGTATCTCATGGTATGTTTCTTTCTCTGCAATTTCCATGGCTGCTGCTGCTGCTTCTTCTGTTTGTGCTGTGCTTGTGTGTGTGGGTGGGGAAGACTGATATGGTCAGACGCGTCTGACGGAAAGAAACAAGTTCCATTTGTCCTTTTTTTAAATTTTCCATCAGACGAGTCTGAGCGTACGATGGAAGTGAACGTTTCAAAAACGGAGTTGACCGTTGCGAAATGAGAGTGAGCGGACTAAGTTTTTCAGTGGTTGTGAGGACCAGTGGATAGGTGTCTATTATCCACCTTGCCAACCATCTTTGCTGTCTGACGAATATTCATGGAATCATGGCCGGCTGGGTCCTATTGGCTAATTGGAGGGACCCACTTCATCCTATTCATTTTCCATGGAGAATACCACTTTCCCTTGTTTTAGTTGTGGTATATTCCATGAAAAATATAATTTCTCCTAACCTACCCCGTCGTTCAAGGAATATTAGGGCCCGGTTTGTTTTCTATAATTAGAGGAATTCCTGTATGAAGAATTTCTGAATTCTCGGAAAGTGGAATTTCTAAATGTATTTGTGCATCTGGAAATTCCACCAAAATATGAAGAGGGTGGAATTCTTGAATTTCCTAACGTCATTTTAGACCTTTTATGTAGGTGGAATTCTTGGATGCTAGGCAACATCATGTCTCAAAAACCTCAATCCCACCGGAATTCTAGTATTGAAATAGAAGTTTCCTTCATATATATATAAATAACCCCTAACATTCTTAGGATTTAGAAATAGACTCCTATGGCTTTAGTATTTAGCAATATATCTCTCTTTTATCATTTTTAGTACCTTTTATATTATTCCAAAATAGTGGAGTTGATGGTAGTCACGGACTGACCCAAGTTCATTGACTTTTTTTAATAATTAAGAACAACTTTACTTTTACCTTCATTAGGCAAAATGAGTAAATTATTATTTACACTTGACAAAAAAAATCATTATTTTATTCCGAGTTTTTCCAATGATCAACCACAAGGGGTCGGTGTCGGTGGGTTTCTCGTCATAAAAAAAAATATATATATATACAATAATTTATTTAAAAAAAAGCCCCAGTGGTCTCTCTTGTGCACATTAATCCTAGTATATGGCTTATCAAGAGTTTTTGGTGATCACATTTTTGAAATTACGAAAGTGATATAGAGACAGACAAAAGTGTGATTAAGCTCTAAGGCCCGGTTGGTTGGTAGTTAGTTGCTCATTGTCATCGAAATTACTAATTTTGAGATACAAAAGGTTTTAAAATGATAAAACAATAATATATCACTGGAATACTAATAACCACATTGGCCTATTTCTAAACCCTAGAAACATTAGGGGATATGAAAGAAAAAGCTCATATTCATATGAGAATATATATTGAAAGTTTGATGATAGCTGTGCGTTTGGATGTTTCCATCGTATCCTTCCGTGAGTATTTTGTCTTTTACAAATTACAAAGCTTCTACATGCCTTATTTCTATCAATTTTCTCATCCACCCATTTCGGTTTCTGTTTGATTATGTGGACAGACGAGGATCGGCATGGCTATGCCACACGCATGTGTGAGCTGTTACTACGTGTGCTACGCTGAGAACCCTGGCTTCAGGCTCTTTGATAACACCATCAAGCAACGCATCGACTCGATCCGAGCCGGTCATGACGTGGTCGTGCCCAGCCCTCACGTCCCACCACGTCGACCTATCATATAAGGTGCATTTGTGCAGCAAGAGGATTCAGCTCTCCATGTATTTCCATTTTCACGAGAGAGAAGAATTCTCCAGTCTAATTCCTCACATGGAATAACAAAATCATCTTCTCTCATTGGAGAAAAATTAGTTAATTCATCTTTTAACCTTCTCCTGAAGGAAAATATGTCACCCAAGAGATAAAAGGAAGAGGCTTTCTTTTCCTCTCATCATGCCACAAACACAGCCATTAGTCTTGGCTTCTCCTCTGCTATGCGCCTAGTGCCAATTTCCTTTGTAAAAAGGAACTCAATTATTCATGCCGAAAGAGAAAAAGGAAGGTACGAATACGATCAATCTGCCGGACTACTTAAGTTGTATGGCCCTCATACCTTCATTGGAAAGGGACCCACCATCAGGACACATGGATGTCCACATCACCCCACTTTTGGGGTGCGTCATTGGTCCCATGCTCAATAATTTGTGGGTGACATATGGCTGGGACCATGGTTTCGAATATGGATTTATTGGCTCATCAAAAGATGAACCCAAGATTCTATGGTGGGCCCTTGTGATGGAAAGGGATGGAGAGAAAGAGGAGAGGGAGCTGTGTAGAGAGAGGTGTAGTGGTGGTAGTGATGATGACAATGCTAATGTTGATGTTTCTTGGTTATGTTATCTTTGAAGATTCCCCTCTTGAGCTATGTAACAAATTTTTTTTGTCTCTCTGTTCGCATTATTGTCATATGTTTCATCCTTTTTTGATGGACTTTCTACCACCACAACTAAGTGGGCCATGTGCTCTCTCGTTCTCATCCATATTTTGAATTTTATCTTTAGAGGCCCGTAGCTCTTCTCAAAATAGTAATGACGGTTGCCAATCGAACACAAGGAAGACTAAGGGCTGATTACACTTTTAAGTGTAATTTGAGTGGGTCACGGTAGATATCTTATTGGATGGCTGTCATTTCAGTTGAATTGAATGGAAGTTGCTAATGGGGATGATTTTGTTGAATATATGTATGGGGTCTATGGCCTATGGTCTTCCACCTATGACAGCTCGTTTCTTTGCTGGTGTCTGGTGTGTTCACTAGTGTGGCCTTTTGAACGCACCCACTTGTGCTATATAAAAATGGGTAATGCAGACAGCAGACCCAATTTTGAGATAACGTAGAGAATGTGTCATCTATACAAATAAATTGTTGCTATCAATCATCAGTAGAATGGGGTGAGTTTTCCAATCCAAAACAGCTCTAAAATCTAGAGATTTCAAAGTTTTAACTCAACAAGTTTAAGAAAGGTTTGTGTGAGATAGGTTTACATCCAATGTAAAACCCCTGTCATAAAAAAAAAAAAAATCTAAAATATTTAGCATTTCAGATTTGCCATGTAACTGCCTCCACCCACCTTTTCCTCTGATCATCTTAAAGTAGAGAAAAAAGATGGGGAGGGTCCAAACATTTCATAATAAATGTGAAGGGCCCTTTGCCACTTTTTATATATCATTTTTTCACAAAATATGTCCCCATTCCATATTATAATTTAATAATATCTTGGAATTTTGGATTATTCAGCGCAATCATTTTTCTCGAATTTATAAGGTATCATTTTTTTCTTTTTTTGTAAGAGTACCTATTCTCTTTTATCAGGTTGGTGTAAATCAATTGTGAAAACCTACTCCACCCATGGAAAACCTGCAAAAGCATGTATTAAACCTTTTATGGTATCAGTTTTCTAGTCCTTAGTGGCTCCAGAGCTCTCCTCTTTTGATGGTGACCCTGTGCCTGATCCAACAGAGTATCAAAGGGGCCCTCCAGTATTAACATTCACACAGCTAACATTGCTTTTGCAGTCAATCAGGCATGCCAATTTATGCACAGCCCCAAATTTGACATTCATTATGAGCTACATTTTACACCTGGTCCATTCATCCTCACATCTCACTCAAATGCTGACTGGATTGGAAGCCCTAATGATCGATGGTTCACGAGTGGCTACTATGTCCATCTTGGGGTCAATTCAATCTCCTGGAGCCCAAAGAAACAACCCACCGTTTCGCGCTCAAGCATAGATTCTGAGTATGACTCATTGGTTCACACTTCTACCAAGTTATCTTGGAACCCAACTTTTTTAAAAGAAAAAAAAAAGAAGAATCACATGGCCAGTAATTGATAACCCAACTTTTTCCATAATTAAAACTTCTTTAGACTTGATATTTTTTTGTACATTTCATACTTTTCAAATCAAATAAAAACTGATGAGTGTAGCTGACTCACCGAGTTAGCGAGTTGACACCACTCCTGGGCATGCTGACTCGACTCCCAGTCCTTAGGTTGTCCCACAAGCAATGAAGCAATTGTCCCACAGGCAAAGAAGCAAAACTATATCATAATTGTGCATGCTTTAGGATAATCATATGTAGTTAGTTGTAAAGTTGTTCACGCAACTATCCCAACCTCCAGTTGGAATTGGACCAATCCTGAATGTTGTCGAAATTTCATTGAGAGAGAGAGAGAGGGAGGAGCTGCTTCCATCATCAAGTTGGACTTAGCATATATAACAAGATGTTAAAAACAATGATTTGGATTCCTTAATCCTTGTTTGGTCCCATCTATATCATTGAGTCATAATAGTAACTGATCTGTGGTAATTGAAGTGGATATTGACACGCAAGTTTCGTCCAGGCAATGAATGGGAAGCAAAGACTATTATCTAACCATTTCATTGGAGCATCAGATGGAAAGGTCTCGGATAATGATGGTATGAACGGTTGGAAGTTGGAATGCCCTTTCCTTTTCATTACATCACATGATTTTGTTCCTTTCTCTGAATCGTCTCTTTTTATTTGAGTGTGTTGGGTTCTTCTCAGACATAAATTGCAATGGTCCTCCATACTCTCATTTTGATGACCAGTTTTGATTGCAATCTGGTGATGTAGGTGGCTGTCACCTTGAGCACAAATAAAGGACGGTTACATAAAAAACTCACCAAAACCATTGCTCCGAAAAGCCTTGCTACACGAACTGTGTAGCACTCAGAAAGCCAACCCAAGTGGAGATTAGATAGGGTCTAGGTGATGGTGGTGATGATAGATGTACGATAAAGGCCACAAGATACCAATTTATCTAACTATAGTGGCTGCCTGAGGATTTGGCTCAGGATTGATTGGAATGTAAAAGCGTGTAGCCGATCCCAATATAGTTGGGACAAGGCTTTGATGATGATGAGTGCTTGGCTGCAATGTAAGTGGCCCACATAGCAGGATTTCAACCACACTGATATTTCCATCAGCTGATGTAATACAAGGATGTGAACATGGATGGAAGAGTCAAGACTCCATACTAGAAAATCTATAATTCTACAACTCACTTCTAGTGCTTCTCAATTTCTATTTAGGGACTTGGATGAATTCATGCTTGGGATAATATGCTCTTGTAGTTTTCTTTCTGCCACTTTTCAAGATTTTGGATCCCCAAGGACAACGACTCTTTTCTCCATAAGGAAAATACAACTATAGAATGAGGACTAGCCCGATTTGGTTGAGTTAAGCAATCTCAAACTGTTCATATTATGGGCCCACTATGGGTGGTCCATGCATGCACCAATGATCCCCTAATGGACTTTTCATGGTTGGCCCACTTTGACTACCTATTTACTTTGGTGAATGGTTGGATAACATAGGCTTTGTATAGATAGTAGATGGTAAATGTTGCTGTTGTTTGTTGAACACAATCAACTCATGAAGGGGGTTGCAAAATAGATGAATGAAACATTTGACTTGACCATTCATTTTCCATGCTCTTGATTCAATGGATATGATAATCAAATCAAAACTGAAATTTGACTTAATCAGATCACATGTAATCAACATTGGGTTATTCCAAATTGACAACCCAACATGCATGTAGGGGCTGCAGTGGGACACATACAGCATTGTAGTCCAACTAGGAATTTGATAATCATATGACAAACATTCAGTAGAGTAAACGACAAGAAATTATAGCAACAGTTTAGGTTCTCAAAAATAAGAAAATGAATGGATCTTTAGTCTAGGATTTCCCTTTAGGACATGTTGTGCAACAAGAGGATTCTGTGCTATGAGAATTTCTATTTTCAGAGGAGAGAAGATTTCTGCATTCCTACCCCTTAGATGGGAAGTCGAGATTCTTTCTATTGAAAAAACTCAGTTAATTTTTTCCCACTAGGGCAATGTGGAAAAGTGGGCTACAAGAAAAATCAAGACAATTTTTCTCAATCATGGAATCCCCTTGTCACACAAAAGCACCCTTATGGTGGGGTCATTCATGCGAGCAATTTTGGGTAACTGAACCAAGGTTGCGGAGGACTTGAACTCAAGACATTCTTGTATTGTGCAATGTATAATTCTAAGTTAAAACAAACCAGATCTTTCACTTGCCAGTTTGTACACAATTTGGCTAGGGAAGTTTCCATATAGGCCATGTTTGGCAACCAAATTCTTTGAGAAAGATCTCCACTTTTCACAAAGTCATGGAAAATCCATGTTTGGCAATTGTAAATTCCCGAGGATTTGGACCAATTGTAATCCTCATTTTTGAGGATTTTTGGGTCTGACCTTCCCCTATAGCATTTGAAAATCAAATCCTCACTTTTTGAGGTTTGTACAACAAAACCAAATTTTCAAATCCATATGCATCGACATTTGGCACACATCGATATCGATGTGAAATCCTTAGTGAGGAATCCCTGGTTTGGGGGCAGTGTGGAATCCCCAGTTTGCGGATTCCTCATGGATTACCAAATGTGCCCATAGGCATTTCATTATGGCACGTTTGTATTGCTCCAGCGGAAATGAAAATATGTGGACTTCTGTTTTTCCACGGATTTTTTTTTATAACCCACATCAAAACGCTTTTCATGGAATCATAGATTTCATCGCAGAAAAGCATTTGCATTTTGCACCAAACGAAAGAAGATTTTTTTGCAGAAAAATGTCCAACTTTTCAGTGGCGTTTCCTTGAAAGGCATTACACAAATGTGCCCTAAATAACTAGAAAGGAGGCTTTTATCTGGTTTGAAGTCTAAAGATTGACACCGAAAGAGGCCCACATTTTCTTTGATTAGTAGTTTGCTACATAATATTCATATTCTCTAGTATGTTTGAATTAGTTTTGGTAGGACGAAAGGTAAAATTCTATAAGAAAATTTACCACCCACTTGCATGCTCTCTCTCTCTCTCTCTCTCTCTCTCTCTCTCTCTCTCATCCCCTTCAAGAAATGTCCCCTTCCTAGCATTTCTTTCTCATAAGGGCTTATTTCCTTTCTCCCTAGTGAACTCTTTGAAACTCATACGAGGTTACTGGGGGTGTTATTGAAGGAGTATTAAAGTGTTAATAACCAAAAACACCAAAAGCTCGAGCTATTAATGAACGGCACAACAATGTATATCAACACTCCCCCTCAAACGGGAAGCTGTTCGAATTCGAAACCCAACATACGGACGGAACGGACCTAGACCAAACAGATAGAGGTAACACGCCTCCCAGGGGTTTGCCTCTGGCTCTGATACCATGTTAATAACCAGAAACACCAAAAGCTCGAGCTATTGGTGTTACTGGTTATTAACATTAAAGAGGTGAGAGTGTAGGATTTTCCAATGAAGATGTAAATGAAATGAGATGACGACTTTCCTAGGAATTAATTTAATAGGGTGATGGTTGAGTAACCATTTCCTACCAAAGGTTTTTCCTATCTCTCTCTCTCTCTTTTTTTTTTTTTGTCTGTTTTACCAGAAGGGCTGTAACTTTGACAGCCTTTTGGGGATCTTCACCCTTAATCCTTCACACTATTGCGAGGGGATTCGATACATTAAGAAGATGCGCCCAGGAAAATGTAAAGGACAAATTTTCCTAGTGAAAGGAATATTCAAGTTCTTACGATTGGCTTCTCCTAGATCTCAACCCCTCCCCAAATAGCCACTTTCCGTTTGTAGGAAAAATGCCAACTAAAAGTATCCTATTTTCTCAAGTATGGAGTATGGACTGCAAAGGTGAGAGAAAATGCATTTTCTATGAAGGAATATTCGCAATCCAAAGAATTCTTCTTACACGATCTTGCCTATAATTGATTTTGGAATTGGAAAATTGGAAAATCTTCTTTTTTTATTTTTAATTTAAGATTGTTCAGAGTTATGAACAGATTAAACTTAATTCAACCTTTGTTAACTCATCAAAAAGACTTTAAACAGCCAAACTGCTTTTTTTTTTTTTTTATATTGATATATTCTTCTTAGATATAATTATTTATTTATTAAAAAGGCGTCTCAAAGGCGAATGCCCTATGTGCTTTGAGGCTTACAATCGGTATTTGCAACACCTTGCCTTATGCTTCGGCATTTGAAAACATTGAATAGTATGAGTTTGCAAGATCCAAGCCATGCTCAATGTGGTCCAGCATAATGACTGCTCTAGTCCAATAATCAAGCTAAGCTATTCATCAGTTAGCCCATAATGTAAACACAACTTGGCTAATGGTACTCATTAAATGAGAAAATGTTCTCCTGAGAGCAGACTGCATGTGCAGTCCAGCTCAATGGGACTCACTTGGGCCCACCTTTGATCAGCAGCATCCCCGTCAATAATCATGTCATTCCATGATTTGGCATCAGAACTAATTTTAGTCTCACTGAACCTTCAATCACCATTGGATTGAATCTCAAAAAGTATATGGTTAAGATGCCATAATCTGGTGGTGCTAATGCTCCCCCTTGACCATAAGGAGACATTTCCATCTGCCCTTGTCCCATTGATAGACATGCATCTAGGTGGGCCCTATGAGCTGGACTGCATATAAGCAATATGCAGTCTCCTCGTAGGAGAATATTCTCCCAATAAATGTACCACCATATCTACATGTGAGGGCTATTGAAGAGGAGTAATTTGATTTTCAAAGCATCCACATCATGGGTCCTACCTGATGCACCTCTTGAATCTAGTGAACATGAGGGTTTGGAAATAGCAGAATGTAATATTGGCAAACACCTTTACAGAGGATTCTGGAATTTGACTATTATTTAACATCTTATTGTATCATCTCAGTTATAAATATTGGATAGGGCACTACATCCGTTCTATGGTCCACCTAGCAATCACAGAATCAATGACATAGAGTAAGCATTGGCTGTAATTATCTAGTCAGCTGGATTGAGAAAGAAACATAGAAATTCCCTAACAAAGAGTGAAGAAAAAAGCATAGACATTTATTTAAAAGTCAGAATTCAGATACCAATATGAAAAAAACACTACCAAGAAGCATATGTTCTACTCAAAATTTGGAGCTACAAATTCTTAGATACATGATAAACTCAAAATCAGTTTCGCTAGACTTACAATCTCATACATTATCTTCGGTATATCTGCAGTCTCCTATTTTATTTCTTTGCAGTGCTTGTAGATGATTCTGGTGCTGTCTTTACGATACTAAGCTGACCCCCTTCCTTGTTAGCAGCAGTGGCAGCTTTGATCTCATTGCAGTGGTTTATAAACTTGCTCAGTTCCTGTTCACCACAATACGACCAAAATTCATCAAATTCAACTTCCTGGGGTGTTTCAAGGAGAAACTATGGTGTTGAATCATTCTTTTCTTCTTTCCCCTTTCAAGGATTCTATTTTCATAAATCAAGATAGCAGAACCTATCATTTCCTTAAGTCTTCAGATATTTCTCAGTATGGACATGGCAGAGACATGACATGGATTCAGCTTGCATACAGATTTCACACAAACAAAAGAAGTACTGTATCAATTTGCTTTTTGAAGAATAGGGGTGTAATGGCTTGGCAGGCCATACCACAGATGAGTGCAGCTCACAAATCGCAGTTATCAGGCGTGCAAATCATTTAAAATGCAAGTCTTATTGGGCTACGTGCAGGAATTTAGATGAAAGAAAATGAATGATTAAAACCCCCCCCCCTCTCTCTTAAAAATATGCCGAGTTCAATTGCTAGTATTTGTAGCATGTACCCATGTAGACACGCCACCCTTGATTGAAATAGCATGACACGTACATTGGACCTTGTTCAGCTTGGATCAGTCCGCTGAACACTTCTACCCTCTCATCCAAATTTCCATTTTCCCAACATCCCTAATGGCTACGTCTCCACAGATGTGTGACATATCCATTGGTAGGATTTAGCAAAGCCAAAAATGGTTAGAGGATGGTGCAAAATTGTGCATCATTGGACCATTATTATACTAACATAGCCTAAACTACAGCACTTCTTTGACACAAATTTTGTCTCTGTTTTTTTCTCTTATACAGGCGGGCCTTTCTGGAATGACAAGAAAATCTCAATAGATGTTGAAATGCCCATTATAGATCTCTAATGGTTGTTGCAACTTAAGTTCATTCCTCAATTATTATTATTTTATCTTCAATCTGTCCAATATTCTTGAATCAGCCCTCATAATGTTAATTTGGAAGACCCGTTACTTCAGATTGCAACAATTCCCTAGTCCATACAAACAGTGCCTCCACCTTGCCCTACAAACCTCCAAATTCTAACATCATAAATCATCTATCTGCAAACTACCAATCAAGGGCTTATGATTGACCCATCAAAAAATTTCAGTGGGGGGGGGGGGGGGGGGGGGGGGGGGGGGGGGGGTCGTCTACTGTTCAAATAAGATGGGGCCCATCATAACAAGAGTCACAATCACAAAACCATGACCCCCCAAGTTGTAGCATAATATGAACCTTCCTACTGGTTCCAGAATTTTGATTTCCCAGTTGAAAATAAGAGATTGAATTAACTCTCAGCGATATATCATCTTCTTTCATTGTGTTTATGTCTTATCAAATAAACCAACCCTATGGATTTGTGTTTATCCTCAAAGAATCAAGAAAATTGAAGTGAGCACGACAAGAATCCATCTCAAAGAGAGAAGAAGATAGGAAAGGGAAGGCAGGGCTTACACGATCAGTATCCATCTCCTTTGAAATCTTCAAGGGCTTCACGAACTTCTTTCCTGCATGCATTTACAAATCAAATGGATATGAAAACAAGAAGAAGAAGAAGAAGAAGAAGTAGAAGAAGAGGAAGAAGAAAGAAGAGACCTTTGCGAGTAGAAGGGGCTTTTCCATGGCGATTGGGAGGAATGGACTTCTTCTTCTGCTGCCCTTTGAAAAGATTTGCTTTCTGCGTCATCTTCTCTCTGCTTCAACGCCAAAAACCCTAGTTTTTTTTTTTGGAAGCCTTAAACCCTAGCTTGAATCTGCTGCTGCTGCTTTTGAAACTCTTCCTAGGGTTTTCAGGTTAACTCGGCTCAGGGAAAGGTATGGGCCGTTTCAATTGCGTTGCCCATGCTTTGTTAGCTCGGCCCATTGACCTGGCCTGCACTTACAGGACCATGTAAATTCATAAATCTTAACTATGCCCACAGTTGGGGACCTATAAATGTCAGGAAGATTCTTCGGCATGTGGTGGGGCCCATCTATCACCAATCCAAACCGATCACCAAAATCAAGAAATCCCGAGACTTGGTACTGATCTAAATGGACTGAATCGTTAGATGGAGGGTTGATTTTTTTTTTTTTATTATAAATATGAAACCGTTAAATTTGTAGGCCACAGCTGAATGGTATTAGGTGCATGTGATTGGAATTGGATTCAAACATAATACATGGGTGGTCTCACTTGAATCTTTCCATTCCTAGTTCCATCAAGATGGAATCCGTAGTGGGTCTAGTTCGCATGAACTGTTTGCACAGGAGCGCACAAGAAAATTTCCCATAATGTCAATGCAAAGCAAAATCAGCTGGGCTTGGCTGGCCTTGAACTCATCTTGTGTGATAATTAAGTCAAGTCTAAGCGATAATTAGGTCATGGGTTTGGATCATTAGGTCATGGATTCAAGACATGGCACCCAAAAAAAAAAAAAGAGTCAAGTCTAAGTGATAATTAAGTCATTTTGAATTTGTTAATATTAGTTTCAGTGGGGGCTGCATATAGTAAATCGATTTATAATATTCTCTTTTTTTTTTTCCTAAAAAATAAAATCAAAATATTATACATAAGTTTTACATATAATAGCATATAAGAGTAAGTATAGCAAGAAAATCAAACCTTGGTCAAGCTTGGTTCGGCTCAGCTTGTTTATAATCAAGCTTAAGAAAATGGGCTCCAGCAAAACCTGACCATAAAAGACTGGAGTGGAGCTGATGCTGTAGCTTGGTCAACTAAACTCGTTGCCTCCACTTTGAGTCAATTTAGGAACTTAGATGGTAGGGCACTTCTTACTGTACTCATTTTTTTTCGCACCAAGTGGCTCCTGAAATTTGAACTCGCAACCGGTTGGCTCTCATTACTTATTAAATTTTTTTAACTAACAATTCCTAATAAATATGTTGGCATTAGTAGAGGCAACATAAATACTTTTTAATATTTCTCTTTGGATGGAGCCCACTCTTCAATATAATTTGTTGAGTTACTCTATCAAGTTCGGATTCGGATGAAAGGGTACAGGCTCGGTCTTGGAGCTTTATGACACATTGAGGAGCCCTATATTTTGGCCTAGCTTGGCCCAGTCTCTATTTAAGTTGGGTTGGTTGGGGCTAACTCTCGGCTTGGAAGTTGGCATCGTGGTTACTCTCGAGATAGGCCGATGATACACATTGATGATGATGATGGGTCCATTATGATATGTCCCTCGTGCCCCCTTCTCTCTGCAATTGCTCAACATTCAAAAGACTTTCGAGTATTGAAGGAAACGATATGTATCAAACTTGGACTTGTGACTATTCACGCCACGGTGAGTGGGGTGGGGGTAGTTAATGTGAAAAGACTAAATAAAGTTAAAGTGGGTCTCATGCCAAAAACAACGGGCTTTTTTTAAGTGGGTGCGTTTTAGAGAATTTCCCCTCTTTAATAGGAAATCATATTGTTGCATTCATATTTGGTCTATTTGGCTTGGAGGACAGCCACTATAGTCTTCTTTCGCTGGGCTGCTTCCTTGATTGGGCCTACAATTGAGTGTAAGCCAATACTTATAGGACCAAGAAAATTATATGCTAGCTTGGTGTTTTAACCCTCATCCTTGTCTTTAGTTGGCTTAATGGCTCAATCAGTTGATTATGCCAACAAAACACTATAGAGGCCTCATATGATGCGGGCCTTTCCAAAGAATCAAATAAAAGAAGAAGAAAATGGGCCCCATAGCTTTAAAACTAAATGGTTAGTGGGTTACTCGGCATTAGTCAAAGTTGGTCCTTGTATTAACCAAAAATAAGCCTGGGTTGATCCAAAATTGACCCAACTAATCTAAACCCCTATTTAATCACATTTGAACACTAGTCTTCAAAATTGGCTCATGCTTAATAATATGGGCCAAAGAAATGTGCCTAATAGTTGCTTTGAACCCTTATAATAAGCCTAGAAAGGCTTCTCATAGTAATAGCTAATAGGTGCTATCGTAACGAGCCCTCTAAATGGGTTGAACTCAATCTTAGATCTCATGGGTTAAATCTGTGCAAATTGAATAATAAATTCAAATCAAGATCAGAATTAATTATTAAGGGATAAGAAAAATAGATGATTTAAAGGAAAGATTAACCCATCTATGTAATCATCATAATATAAATTTATATTATAAAATAATTAGTCCAAATGAAACTCATATACAATGCTTCAATAATATGCGAAGAAATATCTATAAATTAATTTGTGATTTTTCGAACTTAAAATGATTTATAGATTTTTGGTTATATTTGTTTGAACTTTTTTAATTAAATGCTCACTTTAGTCTACTTGTACAAGAAAATGACTCCTCAATTATCAAAATGTCGGGCTCACGTAAATAACATAATCATTGTAGAGTCATGTAGATAGTGCAATGATAGTTGGGTAGCGGGCCCACATGATACCCATCATATCTAACTAATATATACACTTATATATGGGACCCATAAGTGAAACTTGTGAACAATAGATTCTATGAAAGGGTGGATGGGTTGGATGTGATGGGTCCCAAGCATATATAAGGAGATAAATTAATGATGGATTGGATAAAGTGGGTCGCTTATTATAGATCCCACTTAGGTAAAATTAAAATGTGCTTGATATTTATTTCGTAGGTCCAAATGTAAATTTCACCTCTAAAGTTAAGTCAAGTTAAACATCACTTCAAAAGCACTTTTTAACAAAACTTCCTCTATCTTTTCTAACAAAAAGTAAAAAAGCAACTACATTTACTCACTAAAAGACAAAAAAACTACATTTCCCCATATAAAAAGTCAAAAATATTCCATCCCAAACCACTAAAAATAAAATACCATCATAACCCACTCATTCTTTTTATTTCGCTTTTTCACCCATAAAAAATAATGATGTGACACATGCATATACATCACCTTCACTACACTATTTAAATTAACAAATGGGCCCTAAAAGAGAAAGTTGATTTTTATTAAAGAAATACTGCTTTAAAAAACAGAGAGAGTTGATGACAATGCCTCCAAAAATTTAATCATTTCTAGATGTCAAAATCCCCCACCATAAAACATGAAC
Source organism: Litsea cubeba (assembly GCA_012931725.1). Classification (NCBI taxonomy): domain Eukaryota; kingdom Viridiplantae; phylum Streptophyta; class Magnoliopsida; order Laurales; family Lauraceae; genus Litsea; species Litsea cubeba. Next base: position 15,700,783 of record CM022953.1, on the reverse strand, counting down.
CAATTTTTGACCAATTAGTGAAATACCTCTCAACCTATGAGTTCTATGGAAGGGTGTGATAGATCCTATATATATATATATATAGACAAAGGATGGGTTGGCTAAGTGGATCATTTATGATGAATCTCATTTTAGTAAAGGTAAGACGTGCATAGGGCTGTCAATCGGGCCCACCTATGAGGTCACCTATCCCAACTCGATCCTTACAAAGCCTGTAAAATGAGAGCTTTTGTTTTTTCTTGAAAAGCTAGGCTTGGACAAAATTTATGCAAGCCCACCAGTTTAAGGTTGAGCTTGGAAAATACTGGCCTGTCTCGGATCTTTTATTTTTGTTATTTATATATGTAGATTTATTTAATCATATATGTGGATTTATTTGAGTATGATTCTTATATATGGGTTCTTATATTAATCTTTATATGATTTTTTATTTTTATGAAAATAAGCTACATGATTCCTATGTATTATGTATATATATAGAAAAATATTCATCTGCATCTATCCATCACCATATTATGGTGAGGGCAACCTAGTGGGGCCAGCTTTATGATTTATCCGAACCAACCACATACATGAGACCCAATTAAATACACTGGATTCATCAAGTTTTAACTAATTCGAATGGATTGGACTGTTGGATTGAGGATCGAGTTTTTTCTTTAATATAAAGTCATTAAACTTGTGAGCCACGAATGAAGTGGTTTGAAAAATGAGAATGACCCATATATATTTACATTACAATCTCTTATCTACGTACAATTGTTGCATACATGGGTCCTTAATAGCATGAGTCATGAGATCACTTCTCTTTGGTAATTGGCTCTAATGTTTAGCCTCATATGCAAATTAACTCCTATGACCTACCGCTTGGATGCGTTGCATCCTGGAAAACAAGGTTCTTTAAGTTTCCAGAGGCATGCTATAGAGAATATTATGAGACAATTTCTTTTATTCTTATAACGAATCCATTTGTTTGTTCAGTATTTAATTCATTAAAGATTTAATGCTATGCATTCTATCAAGGGCATACAATTGATGACTAGTTAAAAGATGAGATTCACCAATATCATCAAATAGCCTTCTCTTGGATGATAATTGATTGTGTAGCCAATATCACCCCCTAAATCGTATTGTAGTAAATTGAGGTTTTCATCTATTGCCATGCATATTTCTTGTCGTATTGATCCCAAGCTCAGATAAAAAGAAAGGAGCGTTAATGTCAAGTTTACACTTGAATACTTGATGCCTCATGCCGATGTAAAAAAAATAAAAACTATTTTTATTCTCTTTAGGCCCTAAGCCTAGCGAGCTTAGTGCAAGCTAGCTATGAGCATGTTTTTAGAGCGTCGTAGGGAGCTGCAATATTGTGGCACGCCTCTGCCCAACAATCCCCCCTCACGATGGCGCTTCCATTATTCAAACCTAGGATCGATCTTATGCACCCACTGAGCTACCATTCCTTCCAAAATCAATTGGTGACGGAAGAGGCACAACTCAATATTTTATACGCCATTTGACATCGCGCCTGCGAACCTGTTTTTAGAGCAGTCGCAGGGAGCGATATTGTGGCACACCTCTGCCCGACACCCACCCCAAACCCGATCCACATATGTCGAGGGTTTGGGCTTGGACAATCCTCCGGCCCTCTTCGCAGGATATTCTTTTAGTAGGTTCGACACATTCTTAAGTCGAGATGATGAATCATAACATTTAAAATGATTAGAGGCCTAAAAAAGAAGGGAGAATTGGACTTTTTTCACCTACAAATACTAACTTATAGATAAAAGAATACATACACCTATCACAATTATATATCTAGTGGGTCCCACAAAAAGCAAAGTTGAAATGGAAGCGTTGAAAAACAAGAGCCTTTTGTGATTATCCTTTCATAACTTTGTAAAAATACAAGATAAGGTGGCTATGGCAATGCCACTATATTTTTGCATCTTAGTAATCCAATCCATGAATATATATATATATATATATCTAATCTCTACATTTATTATAAATTATCATCATCATCATCATAATCACTTGCATGATTGGGACAACAAACTATGAATATTCTCATCACTAAACTCATCTTTCCTTTTCTTCTCTTGGGGTAGCTCCAACCTCACCCCAAACAGCTTAGGCCTCTGATCCTCCACCACACTCTCAGAATTGCTGTAAAGGGCAACCAGATCAAAAAGCTCCTTGCACCTTTTCTTAGTACTAGCCAATTCCATGCACAGAACACCATTTTCTCTCTTCAGCTTCTTGTTCTCATCACAGAGATTACTATAGCTACTCGACGACGATGTCGACAACGAGCCGTGATCTTCATCGGATTCAGGCGACTGGGACTTTGAGGGAGCAGTAGAAAGCTTACTAGACCACGCTTTCCTCCTGTGAATCTCGCATAGTAGCCCTGTTTCGCCTCGCCGGAACATGTCGTTGTGGAATTCCCATCGGCCCGATGCAGCTTTCCTGAATCCCTGAAAACCAAGAACATGATTCCAAAAAATGGTTTAAGCCTAAATAGACTATGGGTTTGGATAAAATTCTCTCCTTTTCTCTTCGGATCTGTGTGTATCTATTTATAGAGTTTGAAAGTATGTTGATAACAAGAAGGAAAGAGACCAATTCTCTCAACCAAAGTTACAAGGAGATTTTGGATTTGATACACTAAATAACTCAGTTATCTTAACAAAATCATGAATTGTTATTCTCATTATCATCATAACCTTAGGATGAAAGGAAAAAAAAAAAATTGATGGAGAAGATGCAAATAAATTACATAAGTGTTGAGCTGTCGAACGAAGCTGGAGAAATTGCTATGCTTGAAGAGAGTAGGGAGGAGATCTCTTGCAAACTCCGCCGGACACCACACGACGAAGGCGGTCCCTTGATCATTCCAAGAGATTATGTGGTCGGTCCCCGGATCTTCAACAAGCATGTGTGTTTTCAACAGGAAAGGTGGTGGAGAGGCTCTCTTGAGAAGATCCTTAGGACCCTTCAAACATGCATGTTCCATGCAACTAGTCTCTTGGGACATGACCCTTAACCTCTCTAGCTACCTGAAAAAAAAAAAGAAAGAGTCCTAGAAAAAAAAAAAAAAAGAATAGGAAGAAGGAGGAGAGAATGGGGTGGTGATGATGCTCAGGCGGAGAAGAGAAGAAGGGCGGTTAAGAACTCCCAACCCCAGCAGTAGAAGCCCAGCACGACTCCACAGTTCATGAGAAATGCAAGGGAGAGAACTTGGTTGCTGCCACTCCTCTTGTTCTACTACTTCTCCTCACAAATGGTTTCTATTTGTTATGGTTTTTATTTTCAAAAAGAGATTTGGTTTGGTTTGGTATGTCTGAAGAAACAAACGTATGGAAAGCTGTTGCTTTTAATATTCCTCTTGACCTTGGATTGTTTTTCCATATTCCTTTTCATGGGGGTAGAGAGCTTCTCTAACTTGTCACGCATCTATCCTTGTCGTATGTGTGCATTCTTCCTTTTTTTATTTCTTCATCCGCATACCATTTTCGTTTTCCTTCTAGAGAGAGAGGGAGAAAGCTGACTTTTTGACTTTTGTGTTTACACTATGATTTTTAAATTGAAACATGTTTTGGGAGTTGGGAGTTGGGAATTGGGATTGTTTCGGCCAAAATCGAAACCTTTTGGTATCGGCCTAGGTATCTGTCAATGCAATAATATATATCTCCATTTGTTTTGACCCTTATTTATTACAATAAAAAAAATTTAAATTAACAAAAAAAATATTTCTAGTGTGCTTTAGATTTAATTAAAAGGGATTCACTTATACGAAAACATTTACTATTAAAGTGAAGTGAGGTGAAGTTTCCATTGCTTTAAGAGACACGAAAGGATGAGGGGGTCATATGAAAAGTATAAAATTCAAAACCCCCTTCTTCTTCTTCTTCTTTAAAAAAAAAAAAAAAAGAAGCAATGTTCTCAATGACAAAAATCATAAAAAACACTCCTTATCAAGTTATTAAAAAAAGACAAAAAGCCATCACATTATTATTAGATCCCCTCATATTTTATTCTCTCTTGAGTTGGGGTTTCACCTCATTTTACTCTACAAGTGAAGTTACCAAACAGGGTATATAAAAACTTATGGGGTCTTGGCCACTCTCACCTCCTCCTAGTTTTGTACCCGAACGGGCCCACCTTATGATTTATCCAAACCTTTCACACATTGGACCCTTCTAATAGTCGTCGAAGATTGAGGTTTACATCACTGAATGGACTGAACTGTTGAGTTGATGGTTAATTTTTTTAATATAAAATAATTAAACTTGTGGGTAATGGATCAAGCGGTTAGGGGGCATCGGATTAATCCCAAATTTGATATTTGGGCCTATGGAATCTTTCCATTCCCATGGTCCTGTGATAAGTAGGACTTCAAGTGGGCCCCTCAAACTATCAGACGTGAGAGATTCTCACAGGAGCAGGAGCAATGCCCTAATTAAAATAAGAGTAGAATATAAAAGTCACTATTATAGTTTTGTACATGATATAGAAAAAGGGGTATTGGTCATGGTTGAGACCTGTAGGTATATGATGTGATATCTTCGTCTACCTGAAGCCTTTTTTCTTCTTGAAATTTGTACATCAGTAGGTGGTTCTATACGCTAATGAAGTCCATGGTGGGCCCTTTAGGCCGGTTGTGTTGGTTCTGATTGCAGGCAGGCAGTTTAATCAATGAGGCTTTCATTTTCTTTCTTTTTTACTTTTCTGAACCGGAATACATAACACATGTCATTTTCTTGGTAAAAGAAAGTGGTCGGCATTTCCAGTTTTGTCCATTTCTTCCGAAGACAAAGGAAGCCATGAGGTAATCAGCATGATCTTCAATTCCCCTCCACAATCCATCCATGTTGACGATTATGGATATGAAATTTCTTACTTATGGTGCTAAGGACCTCAAGCAGTGCTCATAAAGATAAAGAAGAAAGATAGTAAATGACGTATAGTCCATGGGGCACAAATAATCTAATCCATATTTGAGTAGGTTTGGAATGCTTCTCAAAGCATCTCAGAGCCTTCTAAATGATTTCCTTCAAGATTTTCATTGAACGATTAAGATCCACATGTCTATTCACTCACATGCAGTCCCATTATTTGAACGATCATGATGTATAAGTGGAAGAAGCCTTCCACCCTCTTTCATCCCCTCATCTATTTCCATCCTAGCCTTAGCTCTTAAGATGTGGAAGGCATTAAGGGTCCTATGCCTTATTACATATACAACTGGAACACACATGAAAAACATTAGCATATTTTCAAACCCCTTCATTTTCACATGAGTAGGATAGGATTAAAAATTCATGTGGATGGGCACTGGTAACATAGTGACAAGTACCACATTTATACGAATTGGGCACTGCACTAGTGTTACATACATCCTTTCAGACGTACACTTGGGCAATCTGACCGATGACCACACATCAGTCTTTTTCTCAAGGTGGGTGGCCCACTTCCCCATATTAAGAAAGAAGTAAAATTTTAGGGATTGTTGACGAATGAAGCGTTTGAATTGGGTGGGCCATGAGGAGGTTGAATCAGGCGACTGAATGTAGACGAGAGCATTGGAAATTTCTTTTTGTGAAGGTGGGTCGGTTTCTTTCCTGGCACTCTGGCAGCCAGAGCTTCTTTTCTTGACTTCCTTCTTCTTCTTCTTCTTTTCTCTCTCTCTCTTCTTCATTTTCTTCCAACAACCTCCCTTCCAATACACAACAAGGTCCCGTGATCACAGGATCCAGTGAAAATGGCCCAGCAACAACATCCCAGCATGAAAATATTCACAAGGATCTTTGCTTTGGTCTTTATTTATGATAATGTTTGACCCCACTCTAGTGGCAATGGTGCAGGCCGGATTGACCACTTTAGTTAACATAACATGTATAGGCCCAACACCAACCCTTATAGAATGTTTATAAATGCCAACCCAAACCCAGCTAGAGTTTTTTTTTTTTTTTTTTAAATGGCCAACTCAAAAGTTAGAAACTTAGAAGTGGCCTTCCTAACCCTTGATTAGTTTGGGTAAACCATAGAGCCAATCTGAAACCAGTCCAGTAATTAATCAGGTTCAAATGTCAATATGAACTAACCCAAAAGTAATAGGGTCAAACCAAACCTTAAACTGAAGTTTGGACTCGATCCGTTTTGGTTGGTGGGGTTTGGCTTAAGAATTGCCAGGCACAAGTGCATGTATTTTCAAGCCTTAAGCTTGCTCCATACTAGTGATCTGAAGGGTTCCAATGTGAATACATGGTGAAGATTGTTTGACCCGGCCATGATAAATGGGCTCAAGATAGATGGAGAAGAAAGAAATATTATATTATCATGTGTAGAAACAAGAAACCAGCTGCAATTAATCAACCACGTACAACAGCAAAACATACAAAGGAAAATTACATGATTTAATAGTGTGTTTACGTCCACGGCCAAAGAAAAGTCTTTTTTTTCAGCTCTTGAATTTATGATTTTCTTAACTTCCTCTTTCTCATTAAACCCAAGAAAAGCCGGCAATTACCAAGGTGCTTGGACTTACAACCTTATACCTGGCCAACCAAGGGACCAATGTGTGCATGTTCTATGGTTGAGCAATCTTATATTTTCATTGATGATCAATGTAGGATAAGTCAAACAAAGTGGAGAGAGAAGTCAAAATTATCTTCAGTGTTGCCGACTGTTCTGGTTGGATCCCACGTGCCATCCAATAAAAATCTTAGAAAAAGGATCCACTATCTACTACATGAGTTCTTGGGATCACTTTCATATTCATAACTCATAAGTGGCGCATACGTTGCATGTTTTGACCCATTATCTAGTGCCTCCAGTCAACATTTCAAAGCTTCAACGTAAAGATTGTGTAATGCTTTCTTCATATGAGGTGGCCTCCATACCCTTCGTAGTGCCATGCTGCAATTAATCGCCTACGTTAGCCGGCGTGGCCCCACCTTCGGTATGATTAGACAATAATATAGATTACATTCCATATAGAGTGTTATACATGCACTATTAAATTAATCATTAGTGTGTGTTTTGTTAGAAATACTCTTCTTTATTTCACTTGCCATCTAAGTTATAAGGATGAAACTTAAGTGAAACTTTAGGCCCTGTTTTTCTAGCAAAGCATCTTATAGGAATTTGCGATGTTGGAGATTTTTAGATAATTATGAGATTACTATCCCATTGAGATTTTCAAATTCCAGGTTGCTTTGCTTGAATTCTGAATTTCTATCGATTGAAAAAGTTACTTTTATCCTGTGAAATTCTCAAATTCCAACCCCTATCATTTCTTGATGCTCCAGCCAAGAAGAAAATTAAGGCTTGCACCGTATGGAACAGCCCATTATTACAAATCCCCTAGGCATGAATTCTATGTAAGAAAGAGGCCCCAATGGACAGTTTATTGCATGGATGCAGAGAGGTCTGTTCCCAAAAAAACGCATCATTCAAGTACAAATACAAAGGTCACATGTATTCATTCGGTCGGCCATTCGAAGACCGCAGGAACAACAAGTCATCTTAAGAAAAAGTGCAGATACAAGGGTCAAGGATAAAAAACTCATAATCGCCCCCAGTAAGACAAAACAACCCACCAAGAAACCACCCCCCTAAAAACAATGTGTTTGGAGTTGGAGGGTTTGCATCTGCTTTGCAGTAAAACAGTCGTCACCTACCCAGTGACACAATTTACAAAAGAGTGACCGGCTTTTCTCTGCAAACTGGTGCTCTCTACACTCTTCTTACTTACTCCTTGCACAATCATGTTGCCCAAAATGGCCTAACCTGTGCTCTCTACACACCCCTTATTTCATCTTCCAGCAGCCCTCCCATCTTCCAGCGATTTGCCCACCGTCCCTCTCACACACTCAATCCAAAGAAGACATGGGAGCAGCCCACCGACCCCCTCTCCTCTTTCTCACTCGATCTCAAGCCAATCTCCCTCATTCTCGATATTATATTCTTTCTTGTTTATTTGTAAGGCAATGGATGTTTGTTGCCCCAACATTGGTTGTTTGGCCCCCTTCCCTTCATCGGTTCTTTTTTTTTTTTTCATGCAGCCGAACAAATGGGATCAGTTCGGCCAATCATGGCCGAACGGTCCGAAGAAAAAATAAATGAACAACAAGTATGAGTGAGAAGAAAAAAGCAGGATAAGTGGGAAGAAGAGTAGGAGATGAGTGTGGGAGGAATGGGAAGAGTAGAAGAGGTTGCGATAGGAGAGAACCTAATGATTTAGAAGAAGGGTGGGTGCGTAAAGAGCAACCGAAAAATGCAAAGATTTTGAAATCTATCCTTTTTTGTCATTTCACTATGGGTATAATGATCAATCAAATATTAAGTGTGCTGAGAGAGCAAAAACCAATGTGCATTTAACCATTCTGTTTGGAAAATACCACACTTGGAAAGCCCTCTATTTCGAGCAAATCTCCTAGTAGGAGAGTCACACAGGGGTGTGCTTACATAAGCAGACCCCGGAATTAAAGGCACCTATCAAATTTTGTAAACAACATCCCATGCATTCTCCGGCTAAAGAAAATCGCTCATGTGTCAATAGGCTTTTTCGCCAAAGAAAAACTGGAATGTATTTCCAGATGATCAGGCATACACAAAAAAGATCAGAAAGAGACCAACAGAGAACTTAGATCAATAAAAGATAACACTCATGGTCAATTGTGGAGATCTTGCAAACATAGCTTTAAACATTGTTGAATGGAAAAGATCAATGGGATGAAACTTCATTGATAATGATGATTTTGAAAATATTGTGATGATGAGATGAGGCTTCAATGATGATGATGGCGGCGGCGGTAGCAATAATAATTTTGGAAGATACCATATAACTTTTATTTATGTTAATTACTATTTTCTTACAAAAATATCATGATTTTTTCCCAAAAAATTGTGTCCGTGACAAAGGCAACAATGGCATCTGCTAATAAGCGTTACTGAAGGACCATAAAATTAATAAACATGCTACATGTCCCTACATTCTCAGCATGAGATTTGGTTATCTCCTGTGTGGAAATTCTTAGGCCAATCCACCAATGGTTTAGATGGTGAGGCACCTCCCCCTCACAGAAACAATTAGGGACCAAACCCCTGTTGGAAAATTCCATCATGTGGGGCCACACATGTAACCATTAAATGTGTTATGCTATCTTTGGTTAAGCCTAATTGATATGATCTAATTAAGACTTAAAGTTTAAGGCTTAAGGGTATAATTATCATGGGATTAATGTGTAGATACCAGAATACTAATTCTAATTTGATGAGGGGATAAATTAGAATTAGCAAATCTCATTATTATATATTAGGGTTATGGTCCCCAATTCATATGGTAAGTTCCTATTCTCTCTGACATCCCATCATCAGAAAGAATCAAGAGGGTTTCTCTGGGCAACCATATTGGATTGGAAGATCAACAACCTGCAAACAACTTTCACTATGGGTCAAGGTATGTTTCCGCTTTACATCTCCCGATGATTTGACATGGAGGATCTTGGTTGACAATAAAGTTTTCTGGATCATATATCTAGATCTTGTTTTCTAACAAGTGGTATCAGAGCGCATCTCCATGTTAAGCCATTGGGCATCCAGTGTTTTTATTTTTTTATTTTTTATCAAGATATAATGCAATCTTGTTGATCTTCTCAATGGATCAAGATTCTCTTGGTTCTTTCTTCTCCGTTCTGTGGGCACATGAAAGAAACACCACAATACCAGAACAATACCGGTCACAATAATTCATTGATACAGGTCAAAAGATGAAAAACCACAATACCGGTCAAAAGAATTCATGTTTGGTACAAAATTCATTGATATTAGGTGGGACATCATCAGTAGAGAATTCAGTAATCAAACTACATGTAATGCTTCTTTTTCTCAAAGCATGTACTATTTGACATTGAGAATTCCAAAAGGACTCGTCTGGTATGGTGGACGTGTGGGTGTATAACCACAGTTGGGTAACCTATTACAATTAGGATTCCTAAGCAGCACATCTTTCTAATTACATGCACAACTAGGCCCCCAATTAATATGGACGACAGATGGCGATTTATGCAATTCTTGCATGTCAAACCAATATGGATTTTATATAAAAATCTTGTGTTTCTCCACCATGCACAGTTTTGCTTCATTGGGACATGTGCAAACACTTTGATCAAGATTAGAAAACGTGTCTCATGGAGGATGGAAACATTATTTCAATGTTTTGTCATCCAAGTTTCAAAGAGAGATCCTATTAAATTCTTTAGGGTGGACCAGAAGGCTCTGGTCTACGTGTATAACAAAACTTAAGGCGTTGGAGGCTCAATCTGTTTCAATATAAATTGGTGGTTCAGGGAATATAATAATAATAATAATAATAAAATTTTTTTTTTTCGTATGCGGTGACATCTGGAGAGAACTAATTGGTTTTCTACAAAACAAATTCAAATAATTTATGGTATATCTTTTGTGGTTAAATAAATTAGTTCATTATTCTAAATGGACTAATTGAAACAAGATGTTACCAAAGTGACCTCTCTTGTGTAGATTATTCATGAAGAATATTGGATGTTTGTGTGTATGTAAATTCATGCGGGTCTTAGTCGGCCCAAAGGAAGGTTAATACTTGGCCGAATTGCATACACACCCGTGGTGATAAACATGTGACGATTATCAGGTTTTCCATGTAAATAATACATCGATCCAAAGATAGATTTATTATTTGACATAAATTATTGTCAATGTTCGATCACTACCACAAGAGTACCATTTACAATTAATATTACTGTCCAAAGACTTGATAATAATGTTGTGCTAGGTTTCTTGAGATGAGACTTACCATTATTTGAATATGTTGATTATCGTATTTGGTTATTAATATGAGCTTGTTTGTTTGTTTATTTTTTGTTCTCTTTACAGCAAGTGTTTCTACTATATATGCTAATATCAACTCAATACCTGTGCTTAATGGGACTAATTTTAAGGATTGAAAAGAGAACATAGAAATTGTTCTCGGCTGCATGGATCTAGACCTTGCACTTCGGACTGAGCAACCCGCTTTTTTTACGGTTGAAAGTTCTCCTGATGCAAAGAAGAACTTTGAGAAGTGGGATCGCTCAAATCGCATGAGTCTTATGATCATTAAGCGCGGCATTCCGGAGGCTTTTAGGGGTGCGGTATCTGACAAGTTAACCACAGTCAAAGAATTCCTCGCCGAGATTGAAAAGCGTTTTGTGAAAAACGATAAGGCAGAATCAAGCACGCTTTTGCAAAGCTTGATTTCTATGAAGTATAATGGCAAGGGGAATATACGGGAGTACATTATGGATATGTCTCATCTTGCTTGTAAGCTTAAGGCACTGAAGCTCGAGCTGTCTGACGACTTGCTCATGCATTTGGTATTAATATCACATCCTGCACAATACAGTCAATTTAAGGTCAGTTACAACTGTTAAAGGGAGAAATGGACTCTTAATGAGCTCATTTCTTATTGTGTTCAAGAGGAAGAGAGATTGAAGTAAGACAGGACAGAAAGTGCTCATTTGGCAAGCACCTCTAAGGATAAGGGCAAAAAGAGGAAGAATAATGACGCTGCTAAGGGTCCAGCCCAAAAGAAACAACAGCAAACTAATTATGGTCCAGCCCAAAAGAACTAACAGAAAACAAATGAGGGTTGTTTCTTTTGCAACAAGCCTGGACATGTGAAGAAGGACTGTACCAAATATCACGCTTGGCGTGCAAAGAAAGGTACATTTCTTACTTTGGTCTGTTCTGAGGTCAATTTAGCTTCAGTACCCAGAAACACGTGGTGGTTAGATTCTAGTGCTACTACTCACATCAGTGTTTCTATGCAGGGTTGCCTGAGCTGCCGAAAGCCAAGTGATGCTGAAAGACACATCTTTGTGGGCGATGGTAACTCGGTAGAAGTAGAGGCAATAGGGCATTTTAGGTTGTTATTAAAAACTGGTTATTATTTAGATTTATTAGATACTTTTATTGTACCGTCTTTTCGACGGAATTTGGTTTCAGTTTCTTTATTGGACAAGTGTGGTTATTATTGTTCATTTGGAAACAATTAATTCAGTTCATTTTCGAATGTTGTAGGAACTGGTTCTCTATGTGTATATGACAACTTATATTTGCTTGATATAATTGTTTCTTATAATGAATCCTTGTATGTGGAATCACGAGGTACTAAACGCAAATTGAGTAAAGAAAATTCAACCACATTATGGCACAAACGCTTAGGTCACATCTCTAAGCCTAGAGTTGAGCGACTTGTGTCTGATGGAATTTTAGATTCTCTTGAGTTTACAGACTTTGATGTTTGTATTGCTTGCATCAAGGGAAAGCAGACCAAAATGAAAAAATTAGGTGCCAATAGAACTGCAGACGTCTTAGAATTGATACACACAGATATCTGTGGCCCATTCCCTACGGCTTCTTGGAATGGCCAACAATATTTATATCATTCATAGACGATTACTCTCGCTATGGGTACCTATTTCTCATTCATGAGAAATCACAGTCTTTGGACGTGTTCAAAACATTTAAAGCTGAAGTTGAGAACCAACTCAACAAAAGAATAAAGTGTGTTAGGTCTGACCGTGGTGGTGAATACTACGGTAGATATGACGGATCAGGTGAACAACGTCCAGGACCGTTTGCTAAATTCCTAAAGGAATGTGGAATCGTCCCACAGTACACCATGCCAGGGTCACATGAATGGTGTTGCTAAAAGGCGAAACCGGACTCTTAAGGATATGGTAAGGAGTATGATTAGTCATTCTTCTTTACCAGAGTCACTCTGGGGAGAAGCAATCAAAACAACAGCTTATATTCTGAATAGAGTGCCAACTAAAGCAGCTGGAAAAACACCTTATGAGCTTTGGACAGGCAGAAAGCATAGTCTAAAGCATTTTCACATTTGGGGATGTCCAGCTGAGGCAAGGCCTTACAGGCCATATGAAAAGAAATTGGACTCCAAAACTGTTAGCAGCTACTTCATTGGCTACTCTGAGCGATCTAGGGGCTATAAATTTTATGATCCCACACTTAAGTCAGTTTTTGAGACGGGAACTGCAACATTTTTTGAGGATGTTGAGTTTGGGGGGAGAAATAAGGTTAGAGACATTGTCTTTGAGGAAGAATCGGTTTCGATTCCCACTATCGCTATTGACAATATGTCGGTTTCTATACCTGTCATTGATCAAGAAGCGAATCTGGATCCTCAACTAGACAATGTTGATCAACCCCCTATTCAAGATGAGGTGATCGTTCCTGAGGAACAAACTCAACAACCTCAAGAACCAATGTCATTAAGGCGATCCACTAGAGAAAGGAGAAATACTATTCCGGACGATTTTTTTGTATTTCTACAAGAACATGAAGAAGAAATTGGAATGGTGGAAAATGATCCAATCAACTTCCATCAGGCCATGCAAGGTTCCAACTCTCAAAAGTGGATTGATGCCATGAATGAGGAGTATAAGTCTATGCAAGACAATAAGGTTTGGGAACTTGTTCCATTACCAAAAGGTGCGAAGCCCATTGGTTGTAAATGAATTTTTAAAACCAAAAGGGCTTCGAATGGTAATGTGGAGAGGTATAAGGCTCATCTTGTAGCTAAAGGCTTTACCCAAAAGGAAGGGATTGACTTTAAAGAGACTTTCTCTCCGATTTCATCGAAAGACTCTTTTAGGACAATCATGGCACTTGTTACACATTTTGATCTTGAGCTTCATCAAATGGACATCAAAACAGCTTTTCTCAATGGTGACATTGACGAAACAATTTATATGGTGCAGCCAGAAAACTTTGAGTTGGGAGACCCAAAGAATATGGTCTGTAAATTGACAAAGTCCATCTATGGACTCAAGCAAGCTTCTCGTCAGTGGTATCACAAGTTTCATCATGTGATTATCTCGTTTGGTTTTAAGACAAATGTTGTTGATAATTGTGTGTATCACAAATTCAGTGGGAGTAAGCACATATTCCTGATTTTGTATGTCGATGACATACTACTTGCCACAAATGATATAGGCATGTTGCACGAAACCAAGAGATTTCTATCAAAGAAATTTGAGATGAAAGATCTTGGTGACGCCTCCTTTGTATTAGGAATCCTGATACAATGTGATCGTTCTCGGGGTGGTTCTTGGATTATCACAAAAACGTTATATCGATACAGTACTCAAAAGATTTGGCATGCAGGACTGCAAACCAGGTGACACCCCTGTCGCTAAGGGAGACAAGTTCAGTCTTAATCAGTGCCCTAAAACTAATCTTGAAATTAAGGAAATGCAAAAGATTCCCTATGCATCAGCTGTAGGTAGTCTAATGTATGCTCAGGTGTGTACGCGTCCGTATATTGCGTACATTGTTGGCATGTTAGGCAGATATTTAAGTAATCCTGGAATGGATCATTGGAAAGCAGCCAAGCGGGTTATGAGATATTTACAGAGAACAAAAGATCACATGCTCACATATAGAAGATCGGATCAGTTGGAGATCATAGGGTATTCTGATTCCGATTTTGCTGGATGCAAAGACAGTATGAAATCCACATCAGGCTACCTCTACCTGTTAGCTGGTGGAGCTATTTCTTGGAGGAGTGCCAAACAGACACTCGTTACTGATTCCACCATGGCAGCAGAGTTTGTAGCATGCTATGAGGCATCCAACCATGGTATATGGCTGCGGAATTTTGTCATTGCGCTGCGAGTTTTAGAGGGTATTGAAAGACCACTCACACCATATTGTGACAATAAGTCAGCAGTGCTATATTCCAACAACAACATGAGCTCATTTAAGTCAAAACATATTGCCATTAAGTTCCTCGTTATGAAGGAGAGAATACAGGATGGACAGATATCCATAAAGCACATTGGGACAAACTACATGATAGCGGATCCGCTTACAAAGGGATTACCACCGAAGGTCTTTCATGAGCACACTGCTCATATGGGTGTTATTTTGTTGGAGGATATCACACTATAGTGGGAGTTTGTATCAGTTTATATACTATTGCTTTATGTTTAATTTTGGACATACTTATGCATTTATGTATTTGGATATTTTTCTGATCAGAAATAAAGTTTCAGTACTTTTCACTATGTTACATTGTATTCAATATTGATCTCACTAAAGAACTAAAGTAGGACCAGTTGGAAATAGACATGTACAGATCACATTGCATGTATTTTCCATGCTATGCATCCATGATTGATCTATGTCATTTGATTATATTGGTGTATGTGACCATTGATGGGTTTAGTCATGTTCAATGTGATGAAAACCGCTTTGATCCTATACCGACATACTCAATGGACGAGATTGTTTGGATATATCCTCAGATCATGATAGCAGAATTTTGGAGCTCATACAGTCATACACATTTGTTAAGTTACATATATGGCCCAGTGGGAGATTGTTGGAAAATTCCATCATGTGGGGCCACACATGTAACCAATAAATGTGTTATGCTATCTTTGGTTAAGCCTAATTGAAGTGATCTAATTAAGACTTAAAGTTTTAAGGCTTAAGGGTATAATTGTCATGGGATTAATGTGTAGATACCAGAATACTAATTCTAATTTGATGAGTGGACATATTAGAATTAGCAAATCTCATTATTATATATTAGGGTTATGATCCCCAATTCATATGGTAAGTTCCTATTCTCTCTGACATCCCATCATCAAAAAGAATCAAGAGGGTTTCTCTGGGCAACCATATTGGATTGGAAGATCAACAACCTGCAAACAACTTTCACTATGGATCAAGGTATGTTTCCGCTTTACATCTCCCGATGATTTGACATGGAGGATCTTGGTTGACAATAAAGTTTTCTGGATCATAAATCTAGATCTTGTTTTCTAACAACCCCCACTGTAACGCTTATGGTGAGAGCCTTGAGCGAGTCTGGGTTGGTGGGTGCTTGCCTTACAACAACAACAACAACAAAAAAAAAAAAAAAAAAAAAAATCTTAGGAGAAAAGGAGTATTGTGTACTAACTCAGTTCATGGTTTAACAAATTAGAATTTAAAGAGCAAAGGTAGGATTCAACTTTTCTCAGCAACAGTAAATAGGAAATTGGTCTAAGTCACACCCTCCTGTTATGATTCGTACTGTGAAATTTGTAATCGCACTTGACTCAAATTACAGTTACATCTATATTTTAACATGAAATCTGAAATTGAATATAAAACCACATTGATTAATGATGCATTTCCAAATCCGAATGTACAACATTGAACTTTGTCAAAAACTGTCAGTTCTCATTATAGAAATACAACAAGGGTGTTATTTATCATGCCCGAATGGAGGGAAGAAAATAAAATCCGATTATGAATGAGAAAGCCATAAATGAACGCCCTTACATCCTACTCATTTGTTTGTAAGGATGAATTCTCGGTAATCTCTTTTCATTTTCACGCCTGATACAGTCCTGCATACATGACCGCCGAGAAAATTAGGGGAAAGAAAACAATGTCCATAGGACTCTAAAATCTACATTCGAGCAAGAAAATATTAATTTTAATTCTCCATTTTGTATGGGGTTCACTACAGGGTGCAACTATCTTTTCCCTAGCTTGATCTTATCAATCTTAGCTGTTCTTCCTTTCTTCTTATGCTGTGAGAATTATCAGCATGAAAATGGTAGTTACTGAAATTTTATCACCAACCCTAAAAGGCTGCATAATATGAAGTGAGATTTCAAATGAAATGATTTAAAACTTGCCAAATTCTAGCAACTATAAGAGTTTTAGCCTTGGAATACCAGTGTAATTCGGATAGTTCTTAGCATATGCAGCAATAAATTTATGATGATGATCGGAACCTGAATAGTTGCATATACAGAAAAATGCAGAACCTCAAGGGATTCATCATGTTTCATGAGTCCACAAGATAACAATGCATTTTTATATCTCATTCGCACGTGGAAGAGGTGTGAGTAAAATGGCTGATTTCCTAGAGCTGAGAAGGGAATGCTAAGATCATTATTAACATGAGAACCCAAAAGGCACTATACTGATGTAGACTAATAGTTCTTTTCATGCAAAGTTCAGACTTAAAAGATCAAAATAACAAAAACAATTGGTGGAAGAAACATGCATTCTAATCCTACGCAAAGCATATTACCCAGAACAAAAGGTTGAATCTTTTGAGTTCTGGAGAGGAATTGAAAATATAAACAAGAATAATTGTAGGTAAGGATAACTATTGAAATCAAACCAGTAACACAGATTTCAGTGTTGCTAACCTGAGCATTTCCTTATTTTTGAAAAACTGCACACATGGTGTGCCCATGATCCCTGCAGCCTCGGCAACTTCTGGATCTTCCTCAATGTCAATTTCAACAAAATGCACATTCTCATCAAACTCATCTATTACCTGTCATCAAATAAAATTCTCTATTAGTGATAAAAAATAAAATAAAATAAAATTCCTTATTCACCATTTTTGACGAGTTAGAAGTGCTAACCATATAAAAAGGAAATCTTAAAATATGATCATATTTGCATATGGACAACTGAGAACCTTAGTTATCTTGCACTTGTTCATGCTAATTGCCAAGTAACAACTAAAGGTGGTAAGAATCTTTATACAGCCTTCATATAAAATTTAAGATTGCCTAAAGATAAAGAGGAACCCATTTGGAACCTGAGAGACATACCTCAAGAGAAACAATTTTTCTGAACTTTGATGCCCAGATAGGCATCGATACAGCAAGGACAAGCCATGGATATGGCAGTGACATAGATTTAACTTATAAACTTAAGGTATCAAACATCTACAATACATTACAGATTTGTTGTCCATTTTGAAGTATCCCAAAATCGTAGTCTTTTACACTACATGGACAAGGTTTTGATGATAATGATGGACCCAAAAAATGTCAAATAGGACAATTGGAGCAAAACCTCTAAAGTTCTATACAGTAGGTCACAGGTCTAAAGGTGAAAACAGGTTTCACTCATAGAAATTAGAATTTATGGATTTATAGGAGAAGACAAAATTGGTTCTTTTAATGAAGAATAAAGTACTGCACTTCTTGATGATACATTTCTAACATTTAAAAAAACACTTGAGTGCTAAACTTTGACGGAGATGCAAGAATAACATGGCAACTGTGCACTTACAAATAAAATGTCACAAGCCATTCCTTTCATCCCACGTAACACAAATCCGAAGGAACTATGCAAAATAAGACTAGACAATCCAATGTTTTACTGACTATGCAAAATAAAACTAGACAATCCAATGTTTTACTGATTGTATCAAATACAGTTTAACCAAAAAAATGTCATAGCAGACTGGAAAACGTTCAACAAACATAATTAGGAGGGTAGCAGTGGGTCCAATCAGGTCTAGTTGATCTCTAGGTTAGCATGTACGGGCCTAACCTGATTCTGACCCGTTTATTAATTGGGGTGGAGATTTCAAACTGTACCCAACCAGGAAGTCAAAAAGGTCAACTCAAATACTAGAGTACTAGGTTAGTTTTGGGTTGGGTTGGTGGTTGAAGGCGAGAATAACAAGTATAAGGACCCAAACCAAATCAATCAATCAATCATTAATTGGGTTGAAAGTGTCAACTCAAACCTAACCCCAAATAAAAAGGGGTAAACAAAAAACTGAATTATTGAATTGAGTTCAGTTGGATTGGCAGGTTACATCGAGAATTCAAACCAGTGTTTCTAGAAGCATTTATTCAAACCAGTGTTTCTAGAAACATTATTCAAACCAGTGTTTCTAGAAGCATTTAGGGTGTAATCCTCGAGGTGACGTCAGAACCATGGTTCAAAATAGCACGTAGTGGCCGCATTATCGATCATATCGGTTGAGACCGCTACGCTCTTTTGAAAATAGAGGCCCTATGATCTAAAACCTATTAGAGCAAATCAATTTTAATTTAAAACATTGCTTTTCCTAATAATTAAAATAAAAAAAAGTAATTATTCGTAACCATCCATTTTTCCATTTATAGTAGTGTAAATATAATAACAAATTTAAAGTATCAATATTTATTTTTTATTATCTTTAAATCAAAATATAAAAAATAAAATAAAATCCAAACTATCAATCTTACACAGTAGAATATCTCTTAAAGTTAAGAAAGTGTTCATGAAGAAAAAAAACCAAAATAGATTAAAAGAAGAAGAAGATATAGACAAGCACCATACATTCGGTCAAATGCTTTAGTTACATGCATGTTCTTTTTTCATCTTTAAAACCTTATCAAAGCCGTAAAAAATTATTACGAGGCTTCGTTAGCTACTAAATAACCTTTTAAAAATACATGCAATAAAAGAAAGAGAGAATAAAGAAGGAAAAAAGGTATAAGATTATTAATATTAACTTATTGGCTATAGCCATTCTCGCTTAGCCGAATCGCTTGAATCGTAAGATTTTATTTAATGAGTATCGAATCGTAGGATTCACACACGAATCCTAAGATTCATTTATAAATGGGATTCATTACATAAATACAAATCGTTTTCCTTAAGACTCGGGATACGAATTGGGATTCGGTATACGAATCGTAGGATTCTGATAACTATACTAAATAGTTTATAAAAAGGCTTAATAAAGAAAAAGCAAAGCTTCTATCATTTTCTATTTCCTTAACATTTTTCATATAATTATTTATTTATTATAAAGGTGTGATCATGAGGCTCACACCCCACTCTTTGGGCAATTGGAAGTCCATGATGCACAGATACTTCAAAATGGACAACGTATTGTGTCGTATTGTATCCGATACTTCACTTTTTATGTGTAAAATCCGTTTCCTTCCCGTGTTTATGGCGTATCCTAGCCGTATCCATGCCGTATACAGGCAACACCTCGCATCATGCCTCGACGTTTATAAATGCACGCGCAAAAGAAAAAAGAATCCATGCTCATGGGTGGCTCTCTTAGGTGAGATTTTGGTAATTCGGCTGCTCTCGCCCTTTCCTTCTACTCTCACAAATCCCTTCAAAAGAAAGAGAGAGTATTCTCCTAGCCACCAGTGCTTCCTTCAAGACCCTATTGGACTCCAACAAGTTCACCTGCTTTTGCCTCGTGGGAAGAAAAGAAAAAAAAATCCACTATCCCACTCTTTCCTTTGTCCCATGCTATCTTTTTTTTTTTTTTTTCTTTCTAAGGGATTAGGTTTGGGGTGTGTAATAATTAATAACCTATTTCTTGAGGATTTCTATGCTGGCAGCATATGCGGCGTTACCAATTCTTTTATCAGCTTGAGCAGGGACCATGCATTTGTTTGTTTGCTGGAAGCGTGCCCTTAAAGCTTCCAGATCAATGTCTACAGAACAAGTCCAGGCTCTGTAGTCAAAGTAATTACCTGGCCGGGGTGAATTTTGATGGCAGTGTCATTGGCCAGACAGAAGCAATTGGTACGGGAGGTATATGATACAGTGCTAATGAGGCCTTGCAACGAGACTGGTCCACATGTGGGACACAAGAAAATTCAAAGATTTTCTAATTTTACTTCTTTAAATTAATTGTTAATACCTTCTAGTTCTATGAGTTGCAATTAGTAGTGTCCAATTTGTTTGGTTTCCTAGTTTGAGTAGGAATCTTAGCCCCTAAGGTTTCTTTCCTTATTTATATGCATTGTAGAGATTTAAATCTCAGTCTTCAAAATTTTAATAATATTGTGGTGGGTTTTCTTCCATTTGACATGCGTCCTCATGCGAGCCTCTTATTGTGCTTCCGCATTTTTCACGTGAACCCTAACCCTAGGGTCCTGCGTCACTATCCCATGCGCCTTATCTCATCCTCTGATTTGGAGGGGTTTACACCATCAATAATGCAAATTTCTGGCCCTCAGATTGGTCTCAGGGAATTACACAAATGAAGGAAAGTTGCCTACCATTACAACTGTTGATAATAACTGCATGAATTTATTAAAGAGCAGAGAATTAAGAAAAGCAGCAGTTAAACCATGAACTACAGAGGAAAATGCACGAATTAATTAAAAACCATTTAAAATTCATGGCCATGGTCCAATTGTATGTAGTTTTCCATTACAAATATGTATGAGAACAAGATTCAAAGATAGATGTGCACCGAAAAATGATAAGCCCCATAATGTTAACAAATGAGAGTGAGATTTCCTTCAACTTGAGGCCTATTTTTTTTTTTTTAATTGGGAACAGAAGTTTCCAAGAGTGTGTTTTATATGAAAAAGAGATGAAATAGGAATTTCTGAGATTTCTCTTAAAACAAAAGGACTCAAATTGAGGCGCACCACAAGTAGAACTACTGATTTACATGAATGTAGAAATATCCTACTCTTCTATTTTTAATGTCATGTCCAATAGGCCTGGTTCTTTATATTATATCTTCATTTTTCATAGTAGATATTATATCATCATTGTCATCATGATTATAAAAGCTATTATTATTTTAAACCATCTAGTAGATCCGTTCCTAATCTTTGCTTCATTTATTCATAAGATGAAAATGAATTGAAAGCCAAAATTTGAGAATATTCTAGAACATAATTTATAATGCTGCATCTAAAATTGTAAAGTAGAATTAGAGTCAAATCAAATTCAAAAGAATTTATGCAGACTATGATAAATGGTATTATAAATATATGTGACATAAGCTACCATAAATATATTTACTTAGTAAGGGTTGCAACTTCTATACCTTGCCTAAAATGGGCTTCAAAGTCCTACATGGTCCACATGTTGGTGATGTATATAGCACACATATAAGTCTTGGGCTTTCATGGTACAACTTCCGTAGAGCATACTGTAAGAAACCATGACAAACTTAGAACTAATGAGAAGAACCACAATAGAAAGGAGAAATACTTAATATGATGAGAATTATATAATATAGAAAACCACAATAACTAGGTAAATAAGAATATAATTATTACCTGACCCCTGTGCTTGGTAAGACTAATATCAAAACCCATCTGTACATCCCTTTCTGAGATATCCTTCTTTGGTTCTTCGGTTTTGGGCTGTTGAAAGCACACATGAATAAGAGAATGTACAACTCAAAAAATGCAGAAATGCCTTATGTTGGTTTTGCAGTGGAATGAAAGGCCCCTGATTGTAGATTGTTCAAAGCCACCCTCAATGGATGATGATGGTGGGCATCAGATTAGGGTGTGCAAAATGATGGTAGAACGACATGCTCCAACTGCCCTTGTATGCCCTTGAATTGAAAATGTATGCAGTATATAACACGGTAATCATCCTAATTCCTAACAAGCAAACAAAAATAAAAGCACAATGGAAAGAGTAGCATTGGATATGAATAATGTACCTGGTGAAACTCGATAAGAAGATTGTTACTCGCAAGATATCTCTCTACAGACAAAGCAGCTACACATCCTGATCCAGCTGCAGTTATGGCTTGCCTCCATTCATGATCCTATGGACAAATGAAGTACAAGTATGTTGAGAAAAACAAAGCAAGCTTATTTACTGAAACAAGCTACAACAAATCCAATTGTCAGAAACAGATTATAAAATAGCTCGCAGTGAGTAACATGATGTGCATATTCTCCAAGATACTTTCATAGTGAGATAATAACTCAGTCAACCGATTGATGAAAATAAAAGGGGAGAGAAACATCATTTTTTTATTAGTAACAGGTAAATATTAATTAAGAGAGAAAAAAGGGTCCATACAAAATACAAAGAACACCAAAAGAGAAAACAAATGGGTATAAGAGCATTATACCCATTACCCTACCCATTACCCAACATAAAAGGCAATTACACAATAGAGGCAACCAAAAGAGAAACCCTAACCACTCACTGTTTGGTAAACATAAAAAATAATAGCAGGCATCCATAAGTCTGAATGAATGAATGACTGGAGAACAACGAAACACTTGATAAATGAAGGCAGGTTGTTTTAGATATTCCCCTGCGGATGTTCTGATTTTGTTTTCTTTAACAAAATTTGGGTTATACACAAGAAGCAATGCTAATAATAATGAGAAGGTCACGGATTTGGACATTTGCAAATGCAGTCCTGAATAAAATTTAACATTACGTTAGAGCATTTCCTCATTGAATTGAATAACAGTAAAAATAATAATGAAAATAACAAAATAATCATGCTTGAAGTTGGTCAAACTGTAGCCAGAGATAAGTTGATCTGGAGTTGAATATTAAAAACATGATTTGACAAACAAAATGAAAAGATGCGAACCTAAAGACGAGAAAACCTGTGACACTCAAGATGTATTAATCAAATATAAAAATTCATATTAAAAGAACACTGCAAATGGAGAAACAAAATTTATGTAGCCAACCCAAACATAGTTGGGACAAGGCTTTGATGATGATGATGATGATGAGATTAAAAGAACACTGCATTACAAATCTAATGATCTGTCCATTAAAATAAGATGACAAAACATGGAACTGTATAAAGATCAACATTGCAGATCGTGATACAAAACTCAACTATCAGTCTCTGCATATATACAGGATGGAAGGAATAAATCTGACATCATACCTGCACATCTCCGGCTGCGAAGACACCTTCAACAGATGTTTTTGCAGAACCTTCCTTGACTGACACATAGCCGGAACTATCAAGTTCAATCTGGCCTTCTAACAAATGGCTGTTTGGACTGTGGCCTATACCATAAAATAGGCCTTTCACCTCAATGACGGATTCCTCCCCTGTATCAATCTTTTTCAATAAAATGCCAGACATCTGGCCTTTGGTATTGCTAACAACGTCCAACGCTTCTGTATTGAAGTGCACGGTGATATTTGGATTGTTGTAAACTCTGAAACATTCGCCATAATCAACCTGTTAAACAAACATTCAGGAGTTGAAAATTTACCTTTCAAATTATTCATTAGAAGTTGATTCACTTCAATAGATAAATACTTTCCAATATGACCTTAATTTGCACTAGCAAAGGCAAACTGATCACGTCCTAACCGTGTCTATACTTCAAGTTTTAAATGAAGGATGGTGCTGTGACTTGTGAGTCATACAAATCATGCAACAACATGAGTAATTCACACAATTAAAATTTTGATGATGGCAGCAGGCTTTATGATGAGTCATACTCATATTGAACAATGCAAAACGTATTTCAATTAAAGAAAGCAGAAAATGTCTTGGGCTTTTCTGAATAAATTAAAAGGCATAAGTTTGGTAAAAGAAGGAAGTAAAACTTTTCTGCATAAATTAAAAGGCATAAGTTAGGCAAAAGAAGGAAGAAAACTAATAAATCACAAGAAGTTCAATAATGATAATTGGCCATCATAAAAAATCACAAGAACCTTATTAATGCTAATAGATAGGCCATAGAAGGCATAACAAGGATTCTTTATAATGGTTACAGTGGTCAGAAATTCCAGTAACGATACATACAATAACCACAGATGTCAATTCATTACAAGTTACTATCACCATGCTCCCAAGAGACAAATTAGATGAGAAGACTATAGCTTAACTCACCTGTCTTGCATTGCTTTAGATGCCCGTAGATGGTCCCTACGGACCAGTAAGTGCACATGACGAGCATACTTAGTCAGATACAATGCTTCTTCTGTAGCTGTATCACCTCCTCCCACAACTGCAAGAACTTGCCCCTTGAACAGTGGTGATGCTCCATCACAGATTGCACATGCACTTATTCCTCGACTCCAGAATTCCTCTTCACGAGGTAAACGGAGTCTTCTGGCAGTAGCTCCAGTGGCTACAATAAGACTATGGCACTTCACCTGTATTTAAAACATATAATTTGAGAATTTTATATGTGGCACACTATTTGATGCTTAATCCATGTAACTAATTGCTAAAGAAATAAAAATAATAATAATAGAACAACAAGGTTACAAAATATCGAGGACAGAATTCCAAACCACGGTCTTAAAAAACAGTTCTGGTCACCGTCTGAATGACCAGCGAGTCTTTTTCAAATAGGCTGAGACACACCAAGATTCGGTTGATAACCATGAGAGTTGGCAGAGTACAAGTGACCCAGTAGGTATCGAATGGAATACAACTCAGCTAAGTTGACTCGGACTCAGTCTCTTTTAAACCATGTTCCAAACCCACATTCAAACATCTTGACTCTATAAAGGAAGGGAGAATCAGCCCTCTGCTGCTTGCCATTGGTCAGGATTCTCCAGGAGATAACCTCATGGCATTTACAAAGATTTAACCTCTTCTTGATCTAAATTATGGGCCCCTCCCTTTTTTTTTTTACTTTGGTACCGCTTAACTGAATTTCGAAAGTAAGCAAACAAAGAAAGGTTTTTGATGCAGCATGTATGGTCCATGTTCAAAAGGATAGTGATACGATGGTCAGGGTGACAAGAAGAAATTACACTTGATGAAATGGAGTGAGGTGATTAAGCCTAAATCTAGTGGGGGTTTGGGTTTGGGCAATTTAGAAAATAAAAATTGGGCGTTGTTGGCTAAATGGTGGTGGAGGTTTGGGGAGGAAAAGGAGGCTCTTTGGCGCAGGTTGATTGCTTCTAAGTATGGTGAGGATAAATGGGGGTGGTGGCCTAAGCTTGGGCCTAAGCATGGTAGATCGGGCGTTTGGAATGCTATTGCTTCTATTGGAGATGTGTCTAATGCTAGGGGTGAAGCTTTGATCAAAGGAGTGGGCTTCAAGGTGGGGAATGGTAGGGATGTTAGATTCTGGTTGGATGACTGGGTGGCGGTGGGGCCCTTGTGCGGGTTATTTCCTAGACTCTTTAGATTGGCGGCAAATAAGGAGTCATCTGTTAGTGATTGTTTTGAGGTGAGGAGTGGATGTAATGTGTGGGGTATTATGTTTAAGAAGAATCTTCAGTCTTTGGAGGGGGAATTATATGAGGAGTTATTGAGTTTTCTTGCTAACGTGTTTTTTTGCAGGGATACTAAGGACTCTAGGATTTGGAAGCCTTCCATTTCCGGGGAGTTCTCCGCCAAAGCTTTCTACTTAACTTTGGAAGGTAACCCCACCCACTTGACTCCTTCAGCTCATGTATGGTTGGGGTTGGTTCTTCCTTGGGTTGAGGTGTTTTGTTGGCTAGTGGTTACATCAAAAGTGGCACTGTTGATAATCTAAGAAAGAGAGGAATGACTTCTACCAATATTCTAGACACATGTACAATGTGTGGTAAGGAGAATG
The DNA here is from genome assembly GCA_012931725.1 of Litsea cubeba. Taxonomy (NCBI): domain Eukaryota; kingdom Viridiplantae; phylum Streptophyta; class Magnoliopsida; order Laurales; family Lauraceae; genus Litsea; species Litsea cubeba. The sequence goes on along the minus strand of CM022953.1, from coordinate 15,674,645 downwards.
AGACGATTAATCATCTTTTTCTGCATTGTGAGGTGGCGGTTCAAGTTTGGAATGACTTTATTAGGAGATGTGGTATTGCTTGGTGTTGTCCGAAGAATATAGCGGAAGCGGCAAATGCTTGGCGTGGTGGGTGCTTCATTGGTTGTGGGCGTTTATTATGGAGAATGATTCCTTTTGCTATTTTATGGTCTATTTGGAAGGAAAGAAATGAGAGGATATTTAGAGGCTCTTCATCTTCGGTGGTTGGTTTGATAGATAAGTTTGCTTTTAGGATTGCGAAATGGGCTTCAATTCAGAAGGAGTTTACAAATATTAACTTGAACGATGTTATCTATAATTGGGAAGCTTGTATGGGGTGTCTCCCTTTTAAGGAGAGAAGATATGTCCCCTGGTCTCCCCCTCCTTTTGGGGTTTTAAAGTTCAATGTGGATGGAGCTTCCAGGGGTAAGCCAGGGCCTGCAGGAATTGGAGGCGTGTTGCGTAATTGTAAGGGTGAGGTGCTCCTTATGTTCTCTAAGAATGTGGGCATTTGTGATTCAAACGAAGCCGAGGTGTTAGATATTTTGGAGGGTCTTAGGTTGTTTGCAAGGAGATATATTGGTGCTCTTGTGTTGGAAAGTGATTCCTTAAATGCGATCACTTGGGTATCTAATAAAAAAGATTTTCCTTGGAAATTTCAATTCCATTTTAATGAAATTAGGGAGCTGTCGGCTACTCTAAATGTCTTTTTTCGTCATGAGGTTAGATCAGCCAACTCGATCGCAGATGCACTAGCCAAGCAAGGGGTTGAGAGGTTGTCTCCATGGGTGGGTGTGATTATGTAATTGGGTTGGGGTTGGTATAATACTCTTGTACCTTCTCTTTTACTTTTTCAGCTTTGTACTTGTTTTCTCTCTTCAATAAAGTTTTTGTTACCGTTTCAAAAAAAAAAAAAAAAAAAAAAAGCCGATGCATTAAAGAATGCCCAAATGAAATAAAACTGGATCACTGAATGGAATATTCAATTATCTTTCCAATGAGCCCAAGTTGAGAGAATTCTGAATTTTATTGAAATTGTTATGCCCCAATTTTTTTATAGGGTTTAGACTAGTGACGGAATCATGGTATTTCAGTCATTTTTCTCTTTTATAATGTCTAAATGGTTAGGAATAAAACATAGTTATGTTGATTCAGTCATTTTCTCTTTTGTAAGATTACTATTGAGGAGATTCTCAGATGGGTTTAACAAAACATGGGGGGTTTGCTTTTATTTTGAGGGAGAGAGCAGAGTTAGCATCATCATTGACAACATTTCTTTCTCATGTCTATCGAGAGGCAAATGAAGAGGCAGACACCTTGGCAAAGCAGGGAGTTGAATTGGACTGGATGAATATATTTTAGATTTATAGGGTAGTATAATGTGTTTGGAAGTGTGATCATCATCATTATCAAAGCCTACTCCCAAATATGTTGGAGGTGGGCTACATGATTTGTGTTTCTCCATTCTGATCTACACGAGTCATGGAATGTTGTTATCTCATAATTCATATTTGGATTGTGATAAAATCTTGTGCCGGCTATCAACCTACCGAACGCAACCCTCCATTATCCGGGCTTGGGGTCTGGCAATAAAAACTAATGGAGTTGTGTTTGGGAAGTGTGGTTGTAGTATGATTTACAAGCAGCATATCCCTCCCATACTGTTTTTGCTACGATTTATTGTAACATCTACATGAATAGACTTTGGTGCTGATCCCCCCCCCCCCCCCCCCTCTCTCTCTCTCTCTCAACACCAAAAATGGAAAAAAAAAACGAACAAATAAAAAAAGCTATTACCTCACGTTCACTGCTCCGAATGGTAAAAGGCCTGCTCTTGAGATCAACAAATTCTACATCTTCTTGGAAAAGCTCTGCACCCCAACGCTCAGCTTGCCGTCGCATCCTGGTCAACAAAATGGTAGCAAGTAATTTATGATCATTTCAAATTTTAACAGTAGTTATGAAGTCGGTTCGACACCAACAACTTCTGAAATGAGAGTTCAAAAATACAAACAAAGCGCTCACATAATTTATGTACCTGTCCATTAGATCAGGGCCAGTTATTCCATCAGGAAAACCAGGGAAATTCTCAACTTCGGTGGTAGTCATCAACTGCCCTCCTGGAACACCACCTACTTGATAACCTTCAAATACTAAAGGCTTCAGATTTGCACGAGCTGCATAAATTGCTGCTGTGTATCCAGCAGGGCCAGAACCTATAATCACCAAATTCTCGATACCTGCACCAGAAACTGCAAGACAAATATTTAATAAATAGTTAGAACAGCAGACTAGTAAATAACTGCAAAGTGGTTATCATATTTTTTTTACACTAAAATCTTAAATCATGAGCTATAGAAGTAGTGCAAGGTACATCTAATTCATCATCATTATTTAGGATGCAAGTATGGATTTTTGCCGAGCTTTTGTCTGGGGCTGCCACCATGTGCTTCCAAGATGGTTCCCAGTGATAGAGAGTGGGGAAGCCAAGAAGTTGTCTCTGGAAATCTAAGTACTTATCTTGGTGGCAAAATAACTATAATTCAAGCAGCACTATTGAATCTTCTGGTCTTTTGTATTCCTCCCTTGAAACGTCCCGTTGCAGTTATTCATAGGATGGGGAAGCTTCAAACAGAATTCCTTTGGTAAAATATGGAAGAAATGTAAAAAAAAAAAAAAATTCACCTTCTTGGCTAGGATCAATCGTGCAGCTGAAGAATCAAAGGAGTGTAGGGTAAAGTCCTTTGAAGAAATGGATGGGGACATAGGGGAGTTTGTTGCTCGTCACTCTGGTATTTGGAGAGGTATAATGACCTATCATGAACAGTTAAGTCATCATGTTCATTGTGAAATTAGTTTCTAAATACACTTAGAAACGTCGATAAAGTCAACAAGAGGGGAGGTGTTTGTATGTGTTTGTGCTTGTCTATTAATGAGCCCCCATATATAATCAACACCTAGATGCATGAAAGTCAAGGGAGGCATCACAATGGAAAGGTTTGGACATGGATCAGGGAAATACAAAATATCATCAAATGATCCTAGACTTGGTATAGGACCTCAAACTTTAATGGCCATGCATGATGCAAGCCTATTGTGATAAAATCCATTAATGAATACTGCCAAGAAAGGTGTGAAATTAGGATAATAGGCCCTTGCAAAAACATTGAACTTTAATATGCTCAATTCAATGGTTATGATGATCTAATTAGACTGATATTCAACCAACCCCCAATTCAAAGCAGACCCCATTCATCCTCCCTAACTTGTGACTGCATACATCCAGTTGGGTCTCATAAAAAACAAACCCATGTTGTTTTTTCACCATTCCCCCATTCAATCTCCCCACTTTTGACTTGCCCACATCAATCCAAAACAACAGTGCTGCTAAAGTAAGAACAATTAATAATAAATTACTCACTTTTATAGTGTTATAAGCATGTATTCAACCAAAACTACATTCAATTCAGCTTCTATTTCAATTTTCCCAATCATATCTCTCAATTAACAAGAGTAGGGCTAGTTTTAGGACATGGGTTTTTCATGCAGTCATCAAAAAAGGAAAAGGAAAAAAAAAACCCACCTGAAGGATTGGTGGCGGGGGCCTCCTCTGCTGAGACTGGGAGAGAGAAGGAGCGAATGGGAGGCCGGATTCGATGCGAGGGAGAACGGACGGTGGGGATGCGCCGTGGAGATCGGGCATTATGGAGGAGGATAAGATGGTGATTGTTGTGGTGGTGGTGGTTGTTTGGAAGAAGGGGTTTGGAGAAGGTGGAAGAAGCAGTGGCCATGGCCGTTGGTATGCCTATCCAAACGGCCATTTTGCTTCTTTTAAGACACTCTCTCTCTCTCTCTCTCTAAGTTTCTCTATCTCTCTCTCCGACAATATCTAATTCTAGCCTCGTTCACTACAAATTATCTAATGGCCTTTTTTTGTGTTTTGTTGTGGAATGAGGACCAGCTTTGGCCTTTGGTAGGCAGCAGGACTATTGAAGTGGGGTTTATTCCTTTTTATTCCTTGGGCTGCATAAATGGCCCATGGGCCATGAGTGTAAACGAGCCGAGCCCAGATCGCCGGTCTTGCCTCTTACATGCTTTCCGCAAGTGGGGTGTCTGGAACTCCAATGTGGGGGCCACTTAATGACAATTCAGACCGTTCAAGATAAATGTCATTGTCATCCCTTCTTGTAACTTGTCTTCGAATTTCATTTCAATAGGAGTTGGTCTCGTGAAAAGATTTGGCACATCGTTGTTAAGGTGGCCAACACAATCTTATGGATTATTAATCTATGCCTTGATCCCATGCAATGTGCAAGTTGAGCTCATACAAATTAGATAATGAATTAAAATTAATACCCAAAGCCATGAGCCAAAGACAAGCTTAATTAAATCCAAGACATTGAGCATGAAACACATTCTTAATAATTCCATAATAAAATGAAAACAAAATTATATCATATAATTTAAAATTCATAAGAAAATGAAGGGCAAACTCAAAGTTGATCTAATGATGGACAATAGGTATGGGGGAGAATAATGGCTTGATAGTAAATCTAATGGTGGATGAATGATCTGATAACTGTCAATTAGAACTAACATTTTATAACTATATATCTAATGGTAGATATAATGCCTCACAGTAGATTAATGGTGGACAATAGCTAATCCCATGTCAATATTGGGACTAACATTTTTTAAGGGTGGATAATAACCCGATGCTCGATCTAATGGTTGATAATGACCTGACATAAATTAGGACTAATCGTATTCATAGAGGAAATTAAGGTTTGAGTATGAAGATATAGAATTGAGAATAAAGGTGTGCATCGGTTTTAAATTCATAATAATAACACTAAGGAGACTAGAGCTTTTAGCTTTTTTTTTTTTCAAGCTAACATTTAGCTTTAATGTCCTCAATTGTATGATTATTAAGGCTATATATATATATAGAGAGAGAGAGATATGGCCATCAAATTTTTTCACGTATCTTGCTTTAAGTGACTGTGAGAGGGCCATGATTAGTGCAGGTTAGCCATATATAGATGCTCTAAAGAAAGGGTGAAAAATCATATGCTTTTTTTTATTAATTTAGTATAATGTAGGAATACATTATTTATAGATGCTGGAAATCTATTATAGGAAACAATATATATACAAAGGATAATTAATCCTGTAATCTATCCTATAATCTTGTATAGTTGACTATGTCCTCTCAGACTAATTAGGTGTGTACAACTCTGCCGGCGACTGCTTTGGTGAGGACATCTGCAAGTTGATCTTCGGATTTCACAAACGGGACCTCAATGATCTTGGCCTCGAGTTTCTCCTGATGAAGTGTCTGTCAACTTCAACATGCTTCGTCCTATCATGTTGCACTGGATTATGTGCGATGTCTATTGAGGCCTTGTTATCACAATGCAGTTGCATGGCATGTTTGGGTTTGAATCCCAAATCCCTCAACAAATTCCGTATCCAGAGTAGCTCACATACTCCATGTGCCATACCCCGATATTCAGCTTTAGCACTCGATCTAGACACCACCTTCTGTTTCTTACTGCGCCAAGAGACTAAATTGCCTCCCACAAAGGTAAAGTATCCAGATGTTGATCGCCGATCAGTAACAGAACCAGCCCAATCTGCATCAGTGTACCCTTGAACATCTAGATGACCATGTTTTGAGAACATCAATCCTTTTTCAGGAGCTGATTTCAAATATTTTAGAATCCGATTCACAGCGTCCATGTGTCCTTCACTTGGTGCATGCATGAATTGACTCACCACACTCACTGCATATGCTATATCAGGTCTAGTATGTGATAGATAAATCAACTTACCAACAAGACATTGATATCTTCCTTTGTTGGTGGGTACCTGGTCAGGATATTCACCAAGTTTATGATTCACCTCCATTGGTGTATCAGCTGGCTGGCAAGCTAACATTCCGGTTTCGGTCAAAATGTCAAGGATGTATTTCCGTTGTGATAGAAATATCCCTTATTCTGAACGAGCCACTTCAATACCCAAAAAATACTTCAGAGCACCAAGATCTTTCATCTCAAACTCACTGGCTAAATAACATTGCAATGCTGCCTTTTCTTCCGGGTCATTTCCTGTAACCACCATGTCATCAACATACACAATAAGGGCAGTGACCTTACCTTTCCTATGTTTCAGGAAAAGAGTATGATCTGAGTTGCTTTGCTTGTAGCCGAAATTCTTCATTGATTTGCTGAACCTTCCAAACCATGCTCTGGGTGATTGCTTCAATCCATAAAGAGAACTTTCTTAGTTTACATACCATGTTGCTCTGACTAGACCCCATCTTGCATCCTGGAGGGGGATCCATATAGACTTCTTCTTCTAGGTCTCCATGCAGGAAGGTATTTTTTACATCAAACTGATGTAATGACCAGTCCAGGTTTGCTGCTAGAGAAAGAAGCACCCGAATTGTGTTGATCTTGGCCACAGGAGCAAAGGTCTCCCCATAGTCAACCCCATAAGTCTGAGTGTAACCTTTTGCCACTAGTCTTGCTTTGTATCGTTCAATGGTGCCATTTGCCTTGAACTTTACCGTATATATCCATCTGCAACTTACTGTTCTTTTCCCTTTAGGAAGGGTAGTCATCTCCCAAGTGGAATTCTTCTGGAGAGCCTCCATTTCTTCATTCATTGCTTGAGTCCACGTGGGATCTTTCAGAGCTTCCTGCACATTACTTGGAATAGATATAGTGGATAATTGACATACAAATGATGCACATGACTGAGATAGCCTATGTAGAGACACATGATTAGTAATAGGGTATTTAACCTTTGCTTTAGGGTCAGGGTCATATTGTTGTCTAGAGATTCCTCTAGTTGTACGAGGAGGTAACTGATAACCTGTGTTTCCTGTATGACTCAACTCAGGTAAAGGGCTAGAATGTGAGTTTGAGTGGTCGGTTACCTGTGGAGGATCCTCAGGACTTGATTGGATGAGTGGTGGTGGTATTGTAGGAGGGTCTGTATCTGAAACACTATCTGGAGTCTCTAGTTCTTGTGGCTCTTGCTCTTATTGAACCTCTATAGTTGGTGCCTCAGTAGTCACTACGTCCTCAGGTGTTGTCCGAGGCTGCTCTGACATAGGCTGATCTAAAACATTCTGTGGAATTTGGATAATCTGATTTTGAGTATCTTCTGCAAAGATAGAGCTCTCCCCCTGTAGTGGATGCTCGGAATCTCCCCCTGAGTAATAGAACTCACTCTCGTGGAAAGTAACATCAGCTGTAACATGCAAGGTCTGAGTAGGGGGATGGAAACACTTATAGCCTTTTTGAGTGTCAGAATACCCCACAAAGACACAGCGTAGGGCACATGGATCAAGTTTGCCACGCTGGTGTGGATATATCTAGATATAAGCAACACAGCCAAATACACGTGGTTCGAGATTTGGTGTGGATGGCATGGTGAGGAGAGTGGTCAATGTCTGAATTGGAGTTTGATATTGGAGAGTACTGGATGGTGTTTTATTGATGAGGTAGGCAGCTGAACAAAGGGCCTCCCCAAAAAAAAATAAGGCATATGGGCCTCAAATAGAGATGCACGGACAACTTCCAGGAGATGACGATTCTTACGTTCTGCTATACCATTCTGTTGTGGTGTATAGGCACAAGTGGTTTGATGAACAATACCATTTTGGCTTAAAAAATTATGTAGGTCGTTGTTGACGTACTCTCCTCCATTGTCTGACCTCAGTGTTGTGATTTTCTTGTCAAATTGAGTAGCAACATATTGGTGAAATTGCTTGAATTTGACGGTGACTTCGCTTTTCTGCTTCATGGGAAAAACCCAAGTCATCCTAGTGCAATCATCTATAAATGTCACAAACCACTTAAAACCACTAATGGTAAGAACTCTTGACGGACCCCAGACATCTGAATGGATAATCATGAAAGACATAGAACTTTTATTCAACCTTAATGGGTAAGAAATACGATGGCTTTTCGCCAAAACACAAGTTTCACAATGAAAGTCTGATGCAGTAAACTGGGAACACAAATCTGGAAATAAAAGTTTCAAATAACCAAAAGAAGCATGTCCTAATCGTCTATGCCACAGCTAAATCTTCTTCATCCCGACGGACTCGTCCTTTCTCACATGATGTGCTTTACTCAATCTCTCATAGCAGTCATCTGTCAAGTCCAGATAATACAACTTTCCCCTCCTAGTACCACATCCAATCACGGCCCTGGTGAGAAGATCCTGAAAAAGACAATACAATAGCCAAAAACACACAGTACAATTGAGTGAATCAATGATTTGAGGAACAGATAACAGATCATAGTCGAGTGACGAAACAACCAAGACATGATCTAGACTTAAAGATGATGTAAGAAATAGGGACCCTTCTCCCAAAACTGAGGAAGTGGTTCCATTGGCACTGGTAACATGTGTTCGGCTTGATGGTTTGGTAGAGTGTAATCTAGTGAAACTAGATGTCATGTGATCAGTAGCACCAGTGTCAAGAATCCATGATCTATTATAAGCAAGTGAAGATATGCAGGAGGAAGTACCTGAGGTGGCCAAGGCCTTGGAGCAAGATGTACCTGATGAAAGTTCTGATGCAGTCTCTTGAGATGACTCAGTTGATGCAAATGAGACTCTGCTCAAATCCCTCTTTCGCCCTTTGTGAACCCATCCTTCTGGATAACCAATGATCTCATAACAACCCTTAATTGTATGGTTATCTAAACCACACTTGGTACACTTCATTGGAGGCCGGTTACGAGTAGAGTCTTTGTTCTGAGTAGGTAATCGAGATTGCTTGAACTTTGCAGTGGCCAAAGCTGTGGCATCGGATGAGACACCAGTTTCAGACATGGTTCCCTGTCGGTTACTCTCTCTTTTAATATGTGCATATGTTGCCTCAAGTTCAGGTTTAGGCTCCATCCTCAAAATCTCTCCTCGGATTTGGTCAAAAATATTGTCCAAACCTGCAAGAAAGATATAAACTCGGAGACGGTCAATCTCCTTGCGTCTAGTTTCAATATCTGCTGGATCCTTTATGTTACTTGGACTTAATTGATCAAGCTCTTGAAAGATCGCTGTGAGCTCACTGTAGTAATTAGCAATAGGTGCTCCATTCTGTGTCATCGTGAATGACTTTCTGTGTAGATTATAGATCTTTGCCTCATCTGAGCCATCAGAGTAAGTTTTTTTGATTGCATCCCAGACTTGCTTGGTTATGTCATAACGGATAAACCGTTTCATCTGATTGGGTTTCATGGCATCAAATAACCAACTCTTGACTTGGCAATTCGACGCACCCCATTTGTTGTATGTTGGGTCTGTGGCCACAGGTTGGGCCATATCACCGGTCAAGTGTCCATGTTTTTCTCGTCCTGCAATCTTCATCTCCATGACTTGATGCCATAGAGAATAATTATGTTCATCCAATTTGATTCCAGTAGAGAAGTTGGAATTATCTCCTTGGATGGTGACAATTTGGGTGGTTGGATTTGATTTGCTGGAATCTTCTTCACTCGCTATGATGATGACTTAATGGATGATGGACGATCTGGCCTGAGCCTAGCCTGGGAAGAAAAAAAAAATTCAAAATCGATTGGAGCAGTGCTGATATGAGTCCTTGCGAGGTCAAATAAATGGATGAGAGAAAGAGGCTTTGTCTTTCTCCCAACCACAACTTTCTCCTCCTTTTCCCTTTTTCTGTCTTGTTTTGGTTTCTATAACCAGAAACAAAAAAATGGCTTTCTCCTCCTTTTCCCTTTTTCTGTAACCAGAAACGAAAAAATGGACAGTGGTCTGCTGCCTTCTTCTTCTTCGTCTTCCTCTTCGGCGAAGATGGCACAGCGGCACCGGTGACACACAAAGGGCCGGCGATAATCGGTGAGGGCTGCAGCAGCACAGCGGCACCGGAACACAATGGCACCGGTGAGGTCGGTAGCAGCACAGCGGCACCAGATCTGGGATCCTCTGTTCGGTGAGGGCGGTAGCAGCACAGCGGCACCGATTCTGCCCCCTTTTTTTTTTTTCTTTAACAGCGAATGAGATCGGGGTCTTGAGAGAGCCTTGAGAGGGCCACACTGATCGCGTGTCTGGGCTTAATGGCTGCGGGTGCGGAAGCACACTGATCGGATTTCACAATCGATCTTGTGTGGGTTTGAATGGTGGCTGCAGGTGCGGAAGCGAGAAGGATTAGGTCAAGAGACAGTCATGATCGACTGCTCTAATACCATCTAAAGAAAGGGTGAAAAATCATATGCTTTTTTTATTAATTTAGTATTATGTAGGAATACATTATTTATAGATGCCGGAAATCTTTTCTAGGAAACAATATATATACAAAGGATAATTGATCCTGTAATCTATCCTATAATCTTGTATAGTTGACTATGTCCTCTCAGACTAATTAGGTGTGTACAGCTCATTTGACAGATGCCACATAAAAAATGGCCCTGGTCTCTCCTGTTTGGTGGGCAAGTGGGTCTCTAAATCTGTCACATAGCTTGCTTTTTGTAAAAAATAACATGCATGCTAAACATTCCTCCTTCCTGTTAAAAGAAATAAAGAAGAGAGGATGTTGATTCATATACATGTATACAAGTGCATGTGTTTGTGTAACTCCATTTGCATATGCATGTATCCATTTGGCTGCTAGTGTAAATACTTGGTCCAAATGTCTTGTAAACCAGACATGACCAACAATGAGACCAGTCTTACTAAGACCCACCGCAAGATCTTATCATTTTCATTTATAGTACCATTTGTTTGAGCATGCAGTACAACATTTATGACTTGGTTTATACAAACTCCAGACACATCAAAATTAGCAGAAAAAAATGGAAATTTGCTAAGTAAGAGGAGAGGAGGTGAGGGGCTGTTCAGAAGGAGAAGATGTAGGAAGGGAAGAATGGCGCCTGGAAGGGTAGGAGGAGGGAGGTTTGCTCTTGAATGAAGGCCTTCTCTTGAGATGGCGAATTGCTCGCTTGGCATAAAGAGTGCGAAACAAAGGAGAAGCTCTCTCATTGAACTTGAGTATGAGGAAGAAGAGAAGTCTGTAGGACAAGAGTATGGCAAAAACTGCTGCTAAATCCCACCATTTAGAACGACCCAAATTAATGCCGAAAGTATTCTGGATCACCTCTTCTCCCTTCAGTTTGGGTCCTCCTGGTATCAAAGGATCGAACTCTGCACCGATCATGTCATTCTTGTATAGTCCCTGCATGAACATGTTCAAGCTGGAATGTATCATATTACCATAGAGTAAGGTAGTAATGCTGTTTGTGCAGATAGTATGGATGAAAACTGGTGGGTGGATATGTGAATACCAAGACTCAAATTTAAAAAAACCGGGTATGGATCAAATATTTGGAGCTAAATAAAATTCGGGTCAGGTTTAGGTCTGTGAATTTCATCCCTGAGGACCAAATTCTGATGCCAGTACTATATATCTGATGCCATGAGAGTATTTTATAATGGATATGCAGGTTGTATAGGTTATATTTTGGGTCTCAATTTGGGCACCAGATACTGCCATGGGCACCAGATACTGCCCCTTTATTATGATTCAGGTCTGGGATGTGGGATCAGGCCATCAATTGAAGAACAGGTATGATCATGCAACCTGGACCCGAGTTGGGTATATATAACTGGACCCAGCCCAGATATGGTTTAGCAAAGTGGTGAAAGTTAACATACTATAAAATGAAAACCATAATTTAAATTACAATTTAAGGGATTTTTTTCATTTGGAAAATAAACATGCTTTGATCTTATGTTACATATTTTACTTTTCAAGTATCATAAAAGTTTATATTTATGAATTAAAAATATAAAAATCAATTGACTAGTTCTACTGATCTTTCCGATCAACCGAGCGAGTTCTTTGATCAACTCAGCCTAGTTAGTAAGTGACCGAGTGATGCAGGACAGGCCCATGGACCACGTGTGGGACCCAAGGGAGTTTGGAAATATTGTTCTTCTTATTTTAGTTGTCATTATGATTATGCTTTCTAATTTTATTTAATGAGTTAAAATTAGGATAGTTTCTGATTTGCTCTGTTCTTAGTTTTTTTTTTTTTTTTCTAATTTATATGGCATTGTGGAGATTGAATTTCAAAGTCCTGAAGATTAATGAAATTTGTGGTGGAACTTGTTTCCTTGAAGTGCCTCTTCCTATGATGGTTTTTGTGAAGACTTATTTCGGCAATTTTCACGCAAACCCTAACCCTAGGGTCTACATCACCGAGGCTAATTGACCCATTGTATCACTGAAGATGATGAAGCCTGGGTCTTCTCTCAATTAGTCTGCCTGTTCGGCACATGGAAGTGGCTGAGAAATAAAATTGTGCCACTTCAAGCTCTATATGTAATGGCTAACAAGAGATGCAAATATATACCATCCTCCCATATGGAAGTACCATACCTGACCCTACCACTGCCATAAACAGACTCAGTGTTTGCCCCACATTCAGTCACCATCTGTTCTTTGACTAGATGGTAATAGTGTTTCATAGGCTATCATAGTAAAAAGGTTAAAAAGGAAAAAGGTTACCTGCAAGGACCATGATCCATAGCTGATATATGACATAGGGTAGCGCCAAAATGGCTTGGGAAGATCGGGTAGCCGTCGAAAGAATCCAGAGGTCAGCATGATAATCCCCTGTAGAATCTTCCATTAGAGAAGATAACATGTTAAAAAAATGATGTTTACACTAGTTCAATAGAAGCAGCATTACCACTATTCCAGTTCCTGTTACAATGCCCATCAAGAAGTTAGGAACCAGTGATGCAACTATCATCATCAGGCTCTCTATCACTGCAATGCTGCTGAAGAGATTAAGAACAATATAAGCATAGTGTGAAAAATCCGAGTGAAATTTCACCATGAAGTATGTTATCGTCCCTGATGTGCCAGCCACTGCAACCAAGAAAGGGAACGACGAGAGGAAGTTGGATAGGATGAACACGGCGACACCATAATGCCCGTTGAGCCTCTCATGGTAAAACACCTGTTACAAAAACAAAGTCACCATTCACATAGCGTTGCCTATGGAATTTCAGTAGTTTGAAATGAGATTTGTCAATCTTAACCTTGTCACTTCAATCTTGGATCAGCTTAAAGTGTATACTACTCAGGAGATAAAATAAGATTAAGCTTAACATGGTAAACGTATGAAATTAAGCACAGAATTTTGATTTTAGTCAACCACCTTCATTTCTTCAATGAATGATGGGAAGCCTCCAATGGACATAAAGGTCATGAAGCCACCAATAAATGCACCACAGGATACTCTGGCCAAGATCGCTGAGTAGCTTGTCCCTGCGTTGAAATAGAGGGTCCCTACACAGAGGGATACCATGATATAGATTATGATCCTCACCCAGTAGTAGCCCAAGTCTCTAGACATGTTCACAAAAGACCTCCTAGTCAATGTGAAGAGCTGCATCCACCAGCTGGCCTGACTCCCCTTGCTCCATTCAATATCTAGCCCTTCCTGCATTTGTTTTGAATCGATTTCATGCTCTAAGCTAAACAAAGTTCTAAAACACAAGCTGTTGGTTTTAAAGTTTGAGATTGGTACAATGAGTGTGATTTCACGTATCCGTCTTCTAGCCTTTGCAGCATATTCTGAGGATTTGTATTCCTCAACTAGCACTGCTCTAATCTGTGAAGTACCCATTCTAGATAGAGGATCTGTTGATGCTTCCCTTTCCTTTTAGAAACAAACAAAACAAGCACATAGATATAAAGGACCATTTGAAAATTTAAGTAAAATGAACATTTCTCTTGAGAGATTTGGAATGAGGACTATGGAATTATGGTACAAAAGAACAAGAAAAGCCACCCGTGAACGAATTCTCAGAGATCCACTAAGAGTAGCATTGACGCAATCGAAATCTGAGTTAATGCATCGAAGGAAGTGATCTGAAGGGTTGCGTCTACTGGGGCAGGGAAACCCAACTTCAGCAAAGAACTGTCCAAGCAACAAATTACAAATTCAGATACTCATCCAATTCAAAATTTATGAAAGAGAAGATGATGTCTTCTTATTCATGTCTGTATGGCTAACTTGTGAGAGGCTCATCCAGTTCAAAATTAAGAAATTAAATATGATGTCTGTAGCATGTTCTCTCTTTCATACCTCTGTAGCTAACTTGGCATCTCCAAAATAGACAGTTTCCCCATTCGAGAGGAGAATGAGGTCATCGAAAAGTGCAAACACTTCACTGCTTGGCTGGTGGATTGAAGATATAATTGTCCTTCCACCCTGGGCCATGTTCCTTAGCATCTGAGTCACGAAGAATGCTGAAGCGGTATCGAGTCCACTCGTTGGCTCGTCAAGGAACAAGAGATGGGGATGGGTAAGGATCTCAATAGCAATGCAAAGTCTCTTCTTCTCACCACTACTTATGCCTCTTAGATGCCAATTCCCTATAGCTTTGTCAGAGCATTCTTGAAGACCCATCTCCACAAGTGTGCTCTCCACTGCCTCCCTTATCTGATCTCTTCGCATGCTAGCAGGAAGCCGCAATTGAGCAGAGTATGTGACAGTTTCTCTAACAGTGAGCGTCCCCAACAACATGCTTTCTTGGGTCACATAGGCCTAAAGTAACAGACCAGTTTCACAAGCAAGAGTTAAAATCAAATCACAAGCAGTTTGAATATTTTGGTAGAACAGATAGTTATCAAATATCTATTCTATTAGGCCATATGGGATGGGAGAAAATTTTGAAACCACATTAGGGGTGTGACCCTATTTCACTGTCCTTTTCGTGCCAAAAAGTTCTATCATTGCCAATCCATGATAATAGATAGGAGCAGAGGAGTCAGAGAAATAGTATATCCCACATAATTGGATAATAAATTCACGAACTGAATGAACAGCCATCCCTTATGCTTACAATATAACCCTACAGAGAACAAATTTCAGAACAAGCGATGAATGCCTCCATTACCACAACTCCAAAATCTAGCCTTCTCTTCTTCCCATTAAGAAGGATATTGCCCGTCATAATAACATTTCCAGCCAGTCTTCCTGTTGGACTTTGAAAATTAGAAAAACAATAAGTGTATTTTAAATACAAGCAGGAGCAGAACCTGAATTGTATTTTCTTTAATTTCATTCCTTAATCCAGTCAACCTCAATTCTAATAATGCAAGAGGATAATTTAAGTAGAGACTGCTATAGATCAATAAAACATTGATAAAATCAAAAGTTTGGTTTTCTTTAATGACAAAAGATGGCATATGAATGAGCAGTTGGTCACCAAAACATGAAAACAATTTCTGAGCCCAAGCTGAGAGAATCAAGTTCAACAGAATTTTGGGGTTCATTTTGATATGACCAGATCAATGTTTTTTGGATATTTTGGAGTATAGAAGACTATCAATTCTATTTTTCAAATCGTAGGGACATGGGCATCCCCAAAAATATTTGCCATTGCAAATAATTTGTGGCAAAGGAGGCAGAGAAGTTGTATCCACCTTATTTGTTTGTTTCCAATTTCTGTCACAAACCAATTGCTATCATAATAATAATAATATAATAAAATAGAGTATAACTCTTTTTGTACATCCAAACGTTCTGATAAAGAATAAAATGAACTTTTGGATGGATTTGGATCTTTGCAAAATGAGTGCAGGCAACTTGGTTAACACATAAATCAGGGTTCTTGTATTTGGATAAACTGAATTAAATTTTTTATTGGTAAACTGAATTACATGTTAAGTGACAACTGTTTTGTTCTTTCACATGAACAACTACATGTAATTAGATTTACAGATAAACCGAGAGCAGAGCAACTGAATTCCAAGGATCCAAACTGGGCCTTTAGCTAGCAAAAAAGAGTGAATTCATAACAAACAAATACCAGCAGTAATAGCCAACACACTCATGATTGAATAGTGTTGGCACCTTAGTAGCAAACATATGCCCATGGACCGATGGATCTTCCCGTTGCAAGTATCACTCCTGACCAGTGGCCCAAATTAGCAAAAAAACCAGCAGTATTACAAACTACAAAATCCTATGTAACTCTACTTTCTTCTCTCTTTTCCTTTCATCCAATTGAGTTCATGAAGAAGCAAAAAAGATTCAATTGATTACAAGTTACCAGCTAGAGAATCCAAGAGGATCGACTTCCCAGAACCAGAAGGACCCATGATGGCCATGATCCGACCCGGCTCGCAGCACCCGCTAAGACCTTGGATCAATCTTCTAGTGGGGCCTTTTCCATAGTTAGGCAAAACCACCGTTAGATCCTCCCACACCAGGTAGACCGAGTTAGGAAACTGTAACTCACTACAATGATCCAACGGTGGCGCATGTCGAGATGCGCTTGCACCAACGGTGCTCATTGATTCAAACTCCATCTCTTCCAACTGCCATTGTACTACAGCTATAGATAAAGAGAATGACTAGAAGATGATAACCCAGATGAGGAATAAAAAAAAAAAAACTATGTACTGAGCCAGATGCACCACTAAACTACTAGATAAAGAGAACAACAAGAAGGAGATGACCCACAAAATTCCAACTAGTACTTGGACCCAGATGAACCACTGCAACTACTAGATATAAAGAGGAAACAAGAGGAAGAGGACCCAGAATAAGAAGAAGATAAATCAAGGGACTGAGACCCAGATGGCACTGTGTATATAAATTTAGCATGACATGTAGGAGAGAAGAGCCATTCAATGGCATTGAAAGGAGAGAGCTTTTTGGCATTTTGGGTACATGTGATAACAGTAACACCCTTTTCTACTGCCATCCTGCTTTCACTTTCAAACTGAAAAAAAAAAAAGAAAGTATGAATATTTTCTTTTAAGATGGATGCAGTAAGAACAAAATCAGGTTTTGAATTTGAATGAAAGATTTTCACTTTTTATTTGAAAATCAGACTTAAGAGAATTAAGAAATTAGATTTGTGTCCAATAGTAACACTCGCTTTAACCTGAGCTATGTAATCTACATCAAAATCAAGCTTGCATTTAAATGTGATTTTGCTTGAATGTCGGACTTGAATATCAGGTTAGGCTAGCCCCACGAGCTAAATTGGACATTATCATAAGTGAAAATATCTGTATTTCATTGAAAATGTAAAAAGCAGGGTTTTTTTTTTTTTTTTTCTAATAGTACCTTAAGCCCCGCACCGATCCTACACTTTGGATTGAAATGGATTATACCTCATCTGCATTTTGGAGAAAGTGGGCCCTTATTTATTTATTTTATATGTTATTCATGTATTTTTCACAAGGCTAGATCAAATGATGGGGCCAACTCATAATAGAGTATAATTTCAGTGATTCATATTCTCAAAGAAAAGAGAGAAAAATGTCAATTTTTAAAAGGAATAGATTCGGGACTCTTTGGATAGGTAGAGAAATAGATTAAAGTGAAGTTAAATGAGCCGTAACAGTTTAAATTTCCAACCCTATCATATTTGGATGAGTCAGGCAATGAAGTCTTGATATGGAAATGTGTATATTCATTTCACTTCAATTCTAAATACTTATTTGGTCTTTGACTAAACGCAGATTATACTCCGAACCTGAACCTCACACCAAACATATAGTGTAGCCAAGTAATTTACCTTAACTTTAATCAACTTCTCTTCAACTTCACTCCTCATATGAAATCTACTCCACTCCTCATTTATCCAAACACCATATTCTCTTCAACGCTGACTTGTAAAACGAAAGCAACCAGACGTCCGATGCAATTACTTCATTCTGTCTTTCCAGAACTAGTCTTTGTAGTTTGCACTCCCACGTGACGCTACTTCTCAATTTGTTTAGCACCACATTCCAATTTGTGTAGCACTCCAACGCTACTTCATAAATGCTTCCATGAATGGGTTCTGGAAGGGGTTGGATTTGGCAACAGCAACAGCCTTCGTTGCCCACAAAAGAGAACAGACAGCATCCTCTATGTCAGTATGGATGATGATGAAGTGGTGATAGAGATAAGAAGATATTAGCCGGTTCGGTCAACCAGACACATCTTCCCACGCATCAGGAGGGGACCATGTGGCCCACATAGTGGATTTGCCCCTGGAGCCCTGATCCTGATGGCCCACTACTCATCAGGTGGAGTTTGCACACTGCACCCACCCCTATCTAGAATCTTTTGCCAAGCACGGCGGCGAGGGGCCGAACTAGAAAATTTGCCTTGAGGCCACTATATAAATAAATATTTTTCAGGGGCCAATATAGAAAAAAAAAAAAAAAAAAAAACACAAAATTTCCATAGCATTGGGGTGGTGTTTCTTTTTCAAAAATTTTAGGAGGCCAATATTAGAACACTGAAAATTTGCATAATAATAAGGGGACTTCCGCCCTGACCGAGGCATGTAACTAGGGACGCCTTACCTTTCAATTGTTACAAAAGTTTTAGGAGGCCGTCAACCTCGTCTGTCATTCCATCTAAGGACATAAAATGAATTAAGTTACTTGTTTGGTTCATTTAAGGTTTTTTTTATCATATAGTGTGGATTATCTGTTGGAGCTAATTTATTTTGAACTAATTTTCCCTTTTAAGAATGCCTAAATACTAAAGGTCTTTTGTATCTTTTTGGCACCCCACTAACTTTACTGTCTTTACACCTGTATTATTTAAGTAAGTAGTTTTTTTTTTTTTTTTAAGGAAATCAGTTTCCTTATTTATCAAGCAAGATGGGGCAAACACTCAAATTGTTATCTACTGCACATTAGCTTGAAACTCAGATCTGATGCAAGAAGCTATATGATTCAATGAGTTGGACCATTCATTTATTGGGACGTAGTCCTTTCCACCAAGTTTCAATGGCCCTAAATTTTTGTTCCATATAATGGTCGGCCATTCAGGCTCAAGTACCCAAGTGCATGTCTTCTCATAGATTCCTTACTGGTAATTATGAAGATTTGTGGTCAGACATTTATAGTAGGTCAGATTTATGAAATGTTGCTGGCTATTAAATCTAGGAAAAATTTCGGTACGGTCACCAACAGTACTGGAAATCTCTCCCTTGTAACCAAAGACGAAGTTTTTACCAACACGTTCCCCGTACAGCCCGTACCAGCGCACAGACCATTTTTCCTTTTTTTCTTTGCAATATCACAACAAATATTGCGATATCGCAGCTTAATTTGCGATATCGCAACTTTAGTTGCGATACCGCAATTTCCTTAGTTGCGATATCGCAATTTAAATTATGATATCACGACTTAAAAACCCCCTTTCATCTCCCTGGTCGACTATTCCTCTCTTTTACTGCGGGAAAAAACCCCCTTTTCATCTCCATGGTCGACTATTCTCCATTTTCACCACGGTAACTCTCTCCCTCAGCCAAATTTGACCCTCCTCCTCCCTCGCCAACCTATTTGCAAATACGCAAGGTCACCAACGTCGACGAAGCATCATCGGATTGCTACTAGTTTTTACAGGTTTTGGCCACTATCGCTTCACAAGCAGTTTCTTAAAATGCAATGCATGCAACCTAATTATTCCTACTGAGATATTTATGTGTGTATTGATTTTGAATCGATAACCCTCTTCTGTTTGCAAAGGTTTCTGTAAACTATAATTTAAACATATATTGCTCTTTAGTTTGTATAGTTTAATTTGTGCAATAGTTCATCAGTTCGACTACAATATTTTTATATACAAACAACCATTGTGCCATGGCCCTTAATTGATTCAAATATTATAGACTAAATACTGATTCTATTAACACAGTCTTCTCTTATTTAAAGGAATTCATGGACTCATCGAATCCCTATTTCAATGCATGTTTTAATTATTTTCCATTAATTGGATGCTTGGTTGATCCTACCCAAACTCTAAAACAAAATGCAAAACTGAAAGAAAGCAAACTGGAATCTGTTAGGGTTAACACCCTTCTTTCCTATTTGTTCTCATCGATGAAATTTTCATAGATCATAATAGAACGCCCAATGGAAAATTAAAATTTTAAAATAGTCCGTTAGATTGACTAAACAATGTATTTTGGGCTGTCTTGGTTCCCAAACAATTCATAACATTTACGCATGGGTTAGAATCCCATGAGTTTGATCATAGGCATTCATATACTCTAGCGACCATTATAATTGGGCCTTTATCAACAAATGATGTTGTCCATTGAATGAATGGACAAGACAACAAGTCCATGTAGATCTACACTATTATTAATAATATTTTGTAATTCCTTTTTCACTTTGTGCTTTTGTATGTGTATATATATTGATTGTTTGATTTATTCCTTATTCAGTGTCAAATTATTGTTAGATTAATATGTTATTGCTTATTCACTTTGTTGGAAATATATCAGAGAACAGTGATGGGAATAGAAAGAAGAAACAACATCATTGGTAGGATGAGAGACAAAAATAAGAATTCAAACAAAATAAGTTTTTGTGATATCCAGCGATCCCATTCACATAATTATAAATTTTAATTAATTCATTGAATATATTTGTTTCTATAGATCAAATCAGGAAGAGGATCCAAAAAAGTGCATGAAGGCATAAGGGCCAAAAATATACCAAAATCCAAGCTTCTTTGAAACTATGTTTTAAAAGCATGGCTCCGATACAAAGCTTCCCAATAAAGATGTGATGGAAATAAATACACCATGCCTTAGTTTGGGACTTCCATATGCATCATTTAATTATCATTACACCATTTACCACATGCTCAATCATAATTACAAGGATCGTAAACAGATTATGATCCGCATCAGGAATTAGTAGGGATGGGTGTTTTATGGTATATATATACTTTTGCTAAATGTAAAGAATTAGAACTAATGAGACGTAATCTAGGTGTAGAATTGATTAAGATAATGCATTCATTTAATTTTTTGAGACGGATAATGAATTGTTATTTGGTTGTTAATGTTATAGAAATGTGTAGCTTCATGGTATCCTAAATGTCAATGCTTAGGATTTCAACTCTTTTAATTTTCCATGCATGCATAGAGTAGTTTTTAATTTTATATTTAACAACCTTCCACCATAAGTAATTCCAAACATTCATCTTATTTACTAAAGAAATACTTATAAGTAACTCCAAACATTTATCTTATTTACTAAAGAAATACTTATTTCGATATTTATTTTCACACCTTAAATCCTCATGGATTATATGGATGTTTGTGAGTAACTTCATTTCAAAAGTAAATCTTATTATTCGAAATCTGTGTTCTTCTTGGTAGGATGGAGAATATTGAGATATGTATAATATGCCATTTTAATGGTATATTAGACGTAAGCAATCTACGTATATGAGAATATTGAGATATGTATAATATGCCATTTTTTAATAGAAGATACACCATGATTTTCGGGCATATGAGTTGGAGTTGATACATGGCCTGAAGTCTGAGCTAGATAGGAATGGCTTGGACTAGATTGGAACACATTCTCAATGGAAATAGGAGTTTGAACATGCACTTGACTTGGACTAGATTGGAACAAAGCCTCAGCAGAAGTAGGAGTGTGAACAAGAACTTGGCTTGCACTAGATTGTAACACATTCTCAACGGAAGTAGGGGATTGAACTTGTAGTTGGGTTGGAATGGATTCTAGTAAAGGGTCCAATTAACTGGATGTTTCTGTCTCTGGTGGCAATCCGGTTCGGAGGGACCTTGTGATGTTATGAGATGGTGTCAAAATAACAGACGGACTCTGAACTCTCTCTTCACCTGGACTAGAATGCAACAAAGACTCAACACAGCGAGGAGATTCTATGTTTAGTGCTGAAGTGGCATGGTTGGACCTACAGACCATAGGTGATGATGTCGGTGTGACCGTCGGTGCCACAGTCGGGCCACAAGTACCTTGGCCCTGTAACATCCAAGTTGATGCAAAATGTCAAGACATGAATTTAATGTGAACAGTTAGCAATTAGATACTGATGCATAGGAATAAAAAAGGAAATAAAATGCTTTAATTTAATGATGTAGTATGAAAAAATATACAACTTCTATTTATTAATAAATGCAAACACAATTATTGAGCCTTAGGGCACGTTTGGTAACAAGATAAGACTCCGCGGGATTTAGGATTCATGTCTACCCCTAGAAAAGGATAATCTTTACGAAAAGGGTTGTTGCTTAGTTGTTTCTGACACACCCATAAAATTCGATGCAAATATAGGCAAGGTAAGATTCTTAAATTATTCAATTATATTACAACATTCTATTATATATATATAGTATTGTGCATGAATACAATGCGAAGGAATCAATCTTAGCTCTGACCTAAGAATAAGAAACCATACCTTGCAACCTATGTTTGTATATTTTTGGCACAGTGTGGCATTGGCAAGCAAGAGATAATGGAATAAGGTCATGCATTTCTTAAGTACAGTAATATATTCAAATATTTAAAATGGTAGTTAGGGATTATCAACCTAACAAATGAAAAAATTTCGATCTAATTCTTTTACCAACATCAAATATGTGATGTTAGAATAGGCTATCCAACAGGACATTAAGACAAACAGTCTTCCAAGAACAATTCATTCAGCTAGAGCCCATGAATGAGTATATTCCGCTGATTCGTTAGTCTCATCTATTATGATTCCATTTTCCTATTTCTATCATGTTATATAATGTTGGCATCTGATTGATGGTCTGGAAATCAGTAGTTTTTTTTTTTTTTTGGTTAAAAAAATCAGCAGTTAATCTAATATTGTAGTAGAGACTTGAGATGCCTACACATTGGGCTGTTGGTTTGTTCCATGGAATGTTGTCAATCCAGATTTGTTAAAGCAAAATGTTTCGTACGAAATGTTGACCATAGTAGAAGTTCCTTTCTCCTAATAACTCAAGAATGGATAATACAAGAAGTCTGGAAGTTGTCTAGAGGCTGCCATCACTTCATTAGATTAAAGCAACAGTTGGGCAGCCATGATCATGCAGTAAAAATCTCTAAAGGAAAGAACACTTTCTACATTTCTACCAAAAAAAAGACACGCATACACATACACTTTCTACATTGCTTATATGTGAAAAGAATTGTAGGAGTAACCTAGAGGCTCATAGAGATTTTCTTTTTTTCTTTTTATTTAATTTTTTTGAAATTCAAATAGAGATTTTCTTATGATTTCTTTTTTCCCCTCTAATAAGAAACTCACCTTTTTAATTACAAATGAATCATGAATGTGGAACATTGTTCCTAATTCATGGTTCCTTGATAAAAAAAAAACTCTTGGTTCCTTGATATGATGGTTCATAAAATCAATGCTATCGATTAACTCAACAAGTGTCTATAAGATGAAATTGCTGGATATAAGCTGGTCTTAATAACCAAGCATGGTATAGAAGAAGATACTCTAGCAACCATTCCTATATGGTAATACACAACAAATTGAATATCTATTTAACAGAGGTTGAAAAAAAGCTGTGTTAGATAGTGCAGT
The DNA here is from genome assembly GCA_012931725.1 of Litsea cubeba. NCBI lineage: Eukaryota > Viridiplantae > Streptophyta > Magnoliopsida > Laurales > Lauraceae > Litsea > Litsea cubeba. Next base: position 15,651,225 of record CM022953.1, on the reverse strand, counting down.
CTTTTTTGGAGCAAAGTAGGTCCATTTAACAACTGTTTTTAAAATGGGATTTACTGCAACGTACATGTTACAGAGATTTTATGAGACTATGGTTCTTTTTCAATCGTACTGCATAGGGAAGGAAGGGAGATAGATAGAGAGGGGCATACCTCAAACAACACTCGAATTTGTGAAAAACCCTAGTTGATAGAGACAATGGCAGTGGTGGCCAAAATTCCTAGACGATGGAGACAATAGAACGATGATGCTTCGTCGACATTGGCGACCTTGTATATTTGCAAATAGGTTGGCGGGGGAGGAGGAGGGTCAAGATTTGGCTGAGGGAGAGAGTTACCGCGGTGAAAATGAGGAATAGTCGACCATGGAGATGAAAAATGGGGTTTTTTTCCACAGTGAAAGAGATGAATAGTCGACTAGGGAGATGAAAGGGGTTTTTTAGTTGTGATATTGCAATTTAAATTGCGATATCGCAACTAAAAAAATTGCGGTATCGCAAATTAAGTTGCGATATCGCAATATTTGTTGTAATATCGCAAAGAAAAAAAGGAAAAATGGACGTCTGTGCGCTGGTACGGGCTGTACGGGGAACGTGTTGGTAAAAACTTCGTCTTTGGTTACAAGGGAGAGATTTCCAGTACTTTTGGTGACCGTACCGAAATTTTCCCTTAAATCTAAAGCCACGAAAATCTTAGATAGAGAAGAATTTTGATATATTGATAAATCCTCAAAATCTCCTGGTATTCAGTCAAATCAATGGCACCACAAATATAGCACATGTTCTCCTTTTGAGTTGGTTGATGAGAGCCATCTCCAATGAAGGCTAATCCTTCTTACACACCTAATCCCTGCAAAGCAGTTTAAACAAATTAGAATGCAAAGCAATTGTAGTACTGTAGTTAATATTGGACATTTATATGAGTTCAACTACTAGTTTGTAAGTGGTGGGGTGGGACAAGCATTAGTCTCGGCAGGTTTGATTATGGGTGACCGATATCAAACTCAGCCCTTGGTAAACCATTTCATCTCCTGCGCTTAAGTCCATTGACAAAACAAAATTATTGATCATGTCAAGTTGGTCATGTCTTCAGGCCTTGGACCATAAATGTAAACATGAGCAGCAACTGAGGAATGGCGATGCGCGACACAGTAACATTAGTAGAAAAAATGGATATTTGCTAAGTGGAGAGGAGGTGAGTGGCTGTTGAGAAGGAGAAGATGCAGGAAGGGACGAATGGCGCCTGGAAGGGTAGGAGAAGGAAGGCTTGCTAGCTCTTGAATGAAGGCCTTCTCTTGAGATGGCGGATATTTCGCTTAGCATAAAGCGTGCGAAACAAAGGAGAAGCTCTCTCATTGAACTTGAGTATGAGGAAGAACAGAAGTCCCTAGGAGAAGAGTATGGCAAAAACTGCTGCTAAATCCCACCAGTTAGAGTGACCCAAATTGATGCCGAAAATCTTCTGGATCACCTCTTCTCCCTTCACTTTGGGTCCTCCTGGTATCAAAGGATCAAACTCTACACCGATCATGTCGTTCTTGTATAGACCCTACATGAAAATGTTCAAGCTAGCATGTATCAGATTATCATAAAGTCAGGTAGTAATGTTGTTTGTGCAAATAGTATGGATGAAAACTGCTGGGTGGATATGTGGATACCCAAAAGACTCAAATTTCAAAGATCTGGTATGGATCCAATATGTTGAGCTTAATAAAATTTGGGTCAGGTTCGGGTCTGTGAATTTCATCCCTGGAGACCGAATTCTGATGCCGGTCCAGTATAGGAGGCCAAGACAGTATTTTATACTTACATGGATATGTATGTTGTGAACATTATGTTTTGGGTCTCAACTTTGGCCCAGATATAGACCCTTTATTCTGATTCAGGTCTGGGATCAGGCCTTCATCAATTAAAGAACAGGTATGGTTACATGTCATGCAACCTGGACCTGGGTGGGGTATAGATCCCTATTAGTTTACCTGGACAGAACCCAGAACTGTCAACAGTATGATTAAATTTCAAAGGAATTATGTCATAATTTACTTTAAAAGCTTCCCATAAGTGAAGTTTAGCTGTATATGAACCCTGCCAGCTACTAGTCTATGTAAGGAAGGGTGCTTTGGATCCCTTCCTTTTCCATCATTGTCCTTTCTTTTCAATTGATGATAAAATTACCATAATAGAACTTGTCATTGGTATGGATTAGACTTTAGAAGATGCACTTCTCTGCTAACCCCAGAGGATATGATAATGCTTCAAAGGTTTTGACCCAGTCGATTGTTAGGAATCTGGCCGAGTCAACCCAATCCTTTCACATGCTGAGCGACTGGGTCGAGTTGATCCCGGTCTACCAGAGTTTTGATTGAAATCCAATTTAAAAAAATGGAAAGTTGTTTTGCGACTTGACTTGTCCCAATTTGATTGAGGCAGCCTGCTTTTCATTAGGCAATTCAATAAATAAACAAGCACAAACTGTATATAAGGTTTTTAGTTCAGCGAAGCAGTGAAAGTTAACATACCATAAAAAAAAAAAAAAAAAAAAAAACTATAATTGAAATTACAATTTAAGTGAAATTAATTTGTGTTTTTTATTTCTGGCATCATAAATGTTGATATTTATGAATGCAAAATATAAAAAAAAATTGACTGGCTTTACTGACATGTCTGGTCAACCAACTGAGTTATTTCATTAACTCAACCCAGTAAGCGACCGAGTCTAGTTGACCCATTACATCGCTGATGATGATGAAGACAGGGTCTTCTCTCAATTAGTCAGTCTGTTCAGCACATGGAGGTGGTTGAGAATTAAAATTGTACCACCCCAACCTCTGTGAAATGGCTGCCAAGAGATGCATATATGATACCATCCTTTATAAATAAGGGAGATGGAAGCACCATACTTGATCCTACCACGGCCAGAAGTACATGCTATGCTCCCCACATTCAGTCACCATCTTATGTTTGACTAGATAATAATGGTGTTTCATGACCTATCATAGTGAAAAAATGTAAGAAGGAAAAAGGTTACCTGCACGGACCATGATTCATAGCTGATATATGAAATGGGGTAGCGCCAAAATGGCTTTGGAAGATCAGGTAGTGGCCGAAAGAATCCAGAGGTCATCATGATAATCCCCTGTACAATCATCAATTAGAGAAGATAACATGTTAAAAAATGATATCTGCACAAGTTTTCATTAGAAGCAACACTTTACCATAATTCCAGCTCCTGTTATAATGCCCATCAAGAAGTTGGGCACTAGTGACGCAACGATCATCATCAGGCTCTCTATCACCGCGATGCAGCCTAAGAGATTAAGAACACTGTAAGCGTAGTGTGAAAAATCAGAGGTATAAATTTCACCATAAAGTATATTATTGTGCCTGATGTGCCAACAACCACAACCAAGAAAGGAAACGATGAAAGGAAGTTGGATAGGATGACCACAGCGACACCATAATGCCTGTTAAACCTCTCACGATAAACACCTGTCACAAAGATAAAGTTAACAAAAGAAAAATGACAGTCATCATATTCATATAATGAGATTTATCATCTTAGCCTTATCGCATCAATCAGAGATTTGCGTAATGTGTTCTACTCGAGGCAAGTATAAAAACTATGTTTTTAACATAGTTGTACAAGATGTGATGGCGATGAAAAGCAAAATGAAAAGGCACATGAGCTCAACTTAATGGCCGTATGAAATTAAATGTAGAATTTGATTTTAGTTAATGACCTTCATTTCTTCAATGAAGGATGGGAAGCCTCCAATGGACATAAAGGTCATGAAGCCACCAACAAATGCACCACAGGATACTCTGGCCAAGATCGCTGAGTAGCTTGTCCCTACATCGATATAGATGGTCCCTACACAAGGGGCTACTATGATATAGACTATGATCCTCAGCCAGTAGTAGCCAATGTCTCTTGACGTGTTTACAAAAGACCTCCTAGTCAATGTGAAGAGTTGCTTCCACCAGCTGGCCTGACTCCCATTGCTCCATTCAATATCTAGCCCTTCCTACATTTGTTTTGAATTGATTTCACACTTTAAGAGAAAGAAAGCTCCAAAACACAAGATGATGGTTTTTAAGTTGAGATTGATACAATGTGATACAATGGGTGAGATTTCATGTATCCGTCTTCAAGCCTTTGCAGCATATTCTGAGGATTTGTAGTTCTCAACAAGCACTTCTCTGATCTCTGTAGCACCCATTCTAGATAGTAGATCTGTTGATGCTTCACTTTCCTTTTAGAAACAAACAAAACAAGGACACTGCTATAAACTGATATAAAGGAGATCATATTGAGAAATTAAGTAAAATGGACATTTCTCTAGAGAAGTGAGGAATGAGGATCATGGAATTCTACCAGTGAACGAATTCTCTGAGATCCTTTTAGAGTAGCATTGACAGAGTCGAAATCTGAGTTAATGTAGTGAAGGAAGTGATCTGAAGGGTTACGTCGGGTGGGGCAGGGAAATCCGACTTCAGCGAAGAACTGTACAAGCAGAAAACAATAAAATCAGATATTCATCCAATTCAGAATTTATGAAATAACATATGATGTTCTCAACATTTTTCTCATTCATACCTCCGTGGCTAACTTGTGAGAGACTCATCCAATTCAAAATTAAGAAATCAAATATTATATTTGTAGCATGTTCTCTCTTTCATACCTTTGTAGCTAACTTGGCATCTCCAAAATAAACAGTCTCTCCATTCGAGATTAGAAAGAGGTCGTCGAAAAGTGAAAATACTTCACTGCTTGGCTGGTGGATTGAAGATATAACTGTCTTTCCATCGCGAGCCATGTTCTTTAGCATTTGAATCACGAAGAACGCTGATGCGCTATCAAGTCCGCTGGTTGGCTCATCAAGGAACAAGGGACGGGGACGGGTGAGGATCTCAATGGCAATGCTAAGTCTCTTTTTCTCACCCCCACTTATGCCTCTTAGATGCCAATTCCCTATCAGCACAGTCTTGGAGACCCATCTCCACCAGTGTGCTCTCTACTGCCTCCCTTATCTGATCGTTTCTCATGCTAGTAGGAAGCCGCAATTGAGCAGAGTATGTGACAGTTTCTCTAACGGTGAGCGTCCCCAGTAACACATTTTCTTGGGTCACATATGCCTTAGATAACAAACCATTTTCACCAACAAGAGTTAAAATCAAATCGTAAACAGTATGAATATTTTGGCAGAACAGATAGTTATCTGATATCTATTCTATTAGGCCATATAGGATGGAGCAGAAATTTAAAACCACATTGGGTGTGATCCTATTTCACTGTCCTTTTTCATGCCAAAAAGTTATATCATTGCCAATCCATCATAATAGATAGGAGCAGAGAAGTAAGAGAAATAGTATATCACAAACTGAATGAACAACCATCCCTTATGTTTACAATATCACCTTACTGAGAACAAATTCCAGAACAAGCCATGTATGTCTTCATTACCACAACTCCATAATCTAGCCGTCTCTTCTTCCCATTAAAGAGGATATTTCCCGTCATAATAACATTTCCAGCCAATCTTCCTGTTGGGCTTAGAAGATTAGTAGAACAAGAAGTGAGTTTTAAATACAAGCTGCACTAGAACCTGAATTGAAATTTCATTAATTTGGTTTTTTAATCAGTCAACCTCAATTCTGTTGATGCAAGAGGATAATTTAAGTTCAGACTGTTATAGATTAATAAAACCTTGATAAGATCAAAAGTTTACTTTTCTTTAATAACAGGGGTTTCTCATATAAAAGTGAGTCCTCAGAGATTTCAGTTTTAGTTAACAAAATGTGGGAACTTTTCCACTCTCATTAGTGTATCCTTTTATCCATTAGGTTAGATCAACCAACTCCATCGTAGATGCTTTAGCCGAACAGGGGGTAGAGAGAGAATCCATGGGTGGGTGTCATTATGCAAGAGGGGTTTGGGTGGTGCCCTTTCATTTTTTTTCTCTCTCTTTATTTTTAATTTCCATTTCTTTTAATGAAGCCATTGAAACGGATTAGAAAAAAAAAAGATAAGAAGAAAAGATGGCAAATGTATGAGCAGTCAATTGTCAAAACATGAAAACAGTGTCTAAGCAGAGAGAATCAACTACAACAAAATTTTGGAGATCTATTTTGATGTAGCCAGTGTTGAGGAGTGGGCTCACCCAAAGGAGAGTATTGAAAAGTATCCACGCTGTCTCTTTACGTACAGCTCGAGGTTTTGGAGTTAGCCAAGTGAAAAATATTTAGGGGTTTCCGATTTCTAGATTGGTCTACTCAAATAATCAGATAAAAGTGTGCAAATAATAAAAACTATGCAGCGAAAATAAAACTCAAGCACACACCACAAGGACACCAAATTTTTAGGTGGAAAACCCTAACTAGGTAAAAAACCACCGATCCAAACTGGATCTAATCAAGTACTATGAATCTTGCAATTACAAGAAACTCAGATTTCCTCCCCAGATATCTCCTACCTAAGGACTGAAGTTACCTTATGTCGCTTCACGCTTCAACGACTTCACACCGCTGATTGCAACAGACTCAATCCAGCACTCGACTCCTCAAATCTTCTACGCAAGAAGACAATCTTCTACAAAGGATGCAGAAGAACAGGCTCTAGAGAACTTGTCAGCACAACTTCTTAATAAATCTCTAGAAAAGAATTCTCTCAATCAAACTTCTAACTCAGCACTTTGAGAGGTGAGGTGTGTCTTTGGAATAGCCCTTGAGTCCTTTAAATAGCCCTTGGTTCGTGCTTAATATTCCCTAATTTGATTAGGATTAAAACCATCAGTTTGAGCACAATTAAAATACCATCATCTTAATTTCCCGGACTCCGTGCGCCATGTCCGCTCGAGCGGACCATTCATCCGCTCGTGGGGATGAGGTACTGTGACCTGCAACATCCGTAAGAAACAAGCAGTCTGAGCACTCCTTTTATCCCATATGATGTCATCAAGCCTTAAAGTCCTCATGTAATCATTACTCTTTTTTGTTTATTATTTTCTTTGCCCTTCTTGTGATGTCACCATAAACTCAATATGATAAGAGTTCACCACGTGTAATGGTATTGAAATTTAACTCAAGTGATGTCATCTCATATGATACTCCTCATGTGTTGATGAAATTAAACTCCATGGCAAAAGTCCTAAGCTATCTTCCTTAAGCAGTCCATTTTGGTCTTCCATCTTCAGAGTCCTTTTCTAAATAAAACATACAACTCAAAAGACCCAGAGTTTTGTCCAACCCATGAATTTAGCCAACACTTAAAATCCTAACAATCTCCCCCTTTGGCAATTCATGGACAAAACTCCCTAATACAAAAAGCTCTACCAAAAAGAAACCCAAAATACATTGAATTAAAAAAAATGGCAATGGCAATTAAAAAAAATTGGTAATCAGCACATGTAGACCTGTAATGCCTCTGACTCTTCTGAACTTCTTGTTCTCCCCCTTGATCTGTCACCTTTCTCCCCCTTTTTGTCAATAATTGACAAAGTTAAAGATAAGAATAGCAGCTTTCTTGTCAATTAGGATCAATAGCTCCCCCTCAAGTTCAACTCCCCATGAAAGTATCTTCGTAGTAACGCTGGGGGTGGGAGCTTGATCTCATTGATCAGAGCTTTTTATATGTAGTCACCCACACTTGTGTAGTTTGATCTTTCAGCAGAGTGTGAGCAAACTCATTAGGCAAATCAGATCTTCTAACCCAAATTGGAGTTGTCTTGGGTGGAGAAAAATTCTTCCGCCATTGCTTTGTCTTTGGTAGACTATTCAGCTTCTTGCAATGGGGACGAATGTGTCCTTTCTTTCCACAATGGTGACAAGTGGATGTGTGTGCAGTGAATGACACATTCTTTTTCTTAATACTACTCAACACATTGTGTAAAAGTGCAGCATGTGGAGTATTATGTGCAACACTTGAAACAAAAATTGTTTTACCTTTAGCTTTTGAAGTGGATGCACCATGATCATAACCTAGACCGCTTCTATCAAACTGAGACCTCTGACTGCACAAGATATTTGTAAGAGTTTTCGAACCAGTGTTCATCTTGTGTAGAGAAGCTTTTGTTACTTCTAGCTCGGACAAAGTGATCTTCAGTCTTCCTTGCAGATCTTGATTTTCAGCTTTCAGTGTCACTGTCGCATTTTTCAGATCTGCTACTTCTTTTTCAGCTTTCTGCAATTTTTGACCATCAGTAGTCAAATTTTCAGTCAAACAGTTTTTCTGGCTTTTCAAGAGATGAACATGTTTAAGCGCTTGCTCTAATTCAATTTTCAATGCAGAATTTTCTTCTTGAGCAGCCTTCAACTTGATAGTGACCTTGTTAGCAAATTTAGTCATCTTGATGCAATCAGCATATGTAGCATGGTACAATTCTTCAAAATCTTTCTCTTGATCTGACATCTCATCATCATTATCAGTATCATTGTCAGACACAGACGCAGCCAGGAATGCCATAAATTTTTCCTTCGCTTTATCTGAAAGATCGTTTTCAAAATCGCTTTCTTCTTCCTTTTCTTCTTTAGAAGATTCTTCATCCCAAATTGTGTTGAGAACCTTTTGCTTTGTACCATTTTTCTTGTTAGCACATTCATTAGCATAATGACCATAGCCTTGGCACTCGAAACACTTTGTTCCTTTGGCAGTGTCTTTCTTCCCAGATTTTAAATGCTTCCAATTCGCCTTTTTTGACTTCATGTATTTTTTGAAGCACTTCATAAACTCAGCCATATTATCTTCACCCTCAGATTCAGAATCAGATTCAATTTTCTTTTCAGGCTTCTTTCTTGATTCTGAGATGGCTTTCAAAGCAATACCCTTCTCTTTTGATTTTCCTTTATTCAACCGGTTTGCTTCAAAGGTTTGAAGATTTCCAACTAGTTGGTTGATCTTAAGGGTATCAAGATTCTTGTTTTCTTCAATACCATCAACTTTAGAATCGAACCTCGAAGGTAGAGACCTCAGAATTTTCTTGACAATCTTGTTTTCTTGAATTTCCTCACCCAGATTGAAAACAGAATCGACAATATCATTCAGTTTTGCATAAAATTGATCAAAGGTCCCATCTTCTTCCATCACGATGGTTTCAAATTCTTTAGTTAGCCTTTGCAATTTTGCTTGCTTCACCGTGTCTGTACCATCATAAACCGTCTGTAAGACTTCCCATGCTTCTTTTGCGGTTTTGCAAGTGGAAATCCTACGGAACTCTTCAGCAGACACTCCATTGTATATACTATTCACTGCCTTGTTATTACAATTGGAGGCACGCTTCTCATCCTTAGTCCATTCAGCTTTAGGTTTAGGAACAGTTTGTCCACTAACCACTATCGTTGGTATGGAGTAGCCCTCCTCAACACTATCCCACACATCATCATCAATGGACTTAAGAAATCCAATCATCCTTTGCTTCCAATATGCATAATTAGAACCATCAAACAAAGGAGGCTTGGAAGTTGATGTCCCTTCTCTATTGAGCACCATTCTAGAAATCTAAGGTGATCAAACACAGCAAATTAGTGTAACCTGCTTTGATACCAATTGAAAAATATTTAGGGGTTTCCGATTTCTAGATTGGTCTACTCAAATAATCAGATAAAAGTGTGCAAATAATAAAAACTATGCAGCGGAAATAAAACTCAAGCACACACCACAAGGACACCAAATTTTTAGGTGGAAAACCCTAACCGGGTAAAAAACCACCGATCCAACCTGGATCAATAATCAAGCACTATGAATCTTGCAATTACAAGAAACTCAGACTTCCTCCCCAGATATCCCATACCTAATGACTGAAGTTACCTTGTGTCGCTTCACGCTTCAACGACTTCACACCGCTGATTGCAACAGACTCAATCCAGCACTCGACTCCTCAAATCTTCTACGCAAGAAGACAATCTTCTACAAAGGATGCAGAAGAACAGACTCTAGAGAACTTATCAGCACAACTTCTTAATAAATCTCTAGAAAAGAATTCTCTCAATCAAACTTCTAACTCAGCACTTTGAGAGGTGAGGTGTGTCTTTGGAATAGCCCTTGAGTCCTTTAAATAGCCCTTGGTTCGTGCTTAATATTCCCTAATTTGATTAGGATTAAAACCATCAGTTTGAGCACAATTAAAATACCATCATCTTAATTTCCCGGACTCCCTGCGCCATGTCCGCTCGAGCGGATCGAGCGGACCATTCATCCGCTCGAGCGGATGAGGTACTGTGACATGCAACATCCGTAAGAAACAAGCAGTCTGAGCACTCCTTTTATCCCATATGATGTCATCAAGCCTTAAAGTCCTCATGTAATCATTACTCCTTTTTGTTTATTATTTTCTTTGCCCTTCTTGTGATGTCACCATAAAACTCAATATGATAAGAGTTCACCACGTGTAATGGTATTGAAATTTAACTCAAGTGATGTCATCTCATATGATACTCCTCATGTGTTGATGAAATTAAACTCCATGGCAAAAGTCCTAAGCTATCTTCCTTAAGCAGTCCATTTTGGTCTTCCATCTTCAGAGTCATTTTCTAAATAAAACATACAACTCAAAAGACCCAGAGTTTTGTCCAACCCATGAATTTAGCCAACACTTAAAATCCTAACACCAAGAAAATTTAATATGGTATCAGAGCCAACCGATTATGAATTATGGAGTAAAATGTTGGCCAATTTAGAAGCACCATATGCACAAAATGGTTGTAGTAGAGATGAGAATGTTTAGGTGGATGTGTGCGAAGAGTAGGAAGAATAAAATTAAAAATGAACACTTTCAAGAGCAATTAGAGGTAACATTAATAGGGGATAAAATTAGATAAACTTGTTTGAGATGGTTTGAGCATGTCAAATGCAATCCGACAACGGCGTTAGTAAGGAAAGGTTTCACTATGCCTATGCAGGTTGATCGCTCACCAAGAGCAAGAGGTGGGCTGAAGAGGATGTGGATGAGAGTAGTAAAAATAGATCTAAAGAAGTACAATTTATCTCAAGATTTGACTTAAGATAGATCAGGATGGAGAAACACAATTCATGTAGCCAACCCAAACATAGTTGGGACATGGTTTTGATGATGATGACGACGACGACGTTCAGAGCCAAGTAATTGTGAGTTCAAATCCTAAGAGGAATGACTCCGTGCAAAACTGTGCGTGCCGCCAAAAGTGCACTAACTGGGTTCCAACTGAAGGGGAGTGTTGAGGAGTGGGCTCCACCCGAAGAGAAGTATTGAAAAATATTTATGTTGCCTCTACTAACACCTCTAGTTTTTTGTAGAAATGGTTTAGTAAGGAAATTTAGTTACATTCAACAGCCAGATCAAAGTTTATTGGATATTTTGGCAACAGGATGGCCATAAATTCCATGGCTCAGTCGTAGCGGGTTGGCATCACCAAAAATATTTGCCATTGCTAATAATTTGTGGCAAAGGAGGCAGAGAAGCAGTATCAACCTTATTCGTTTGTTACCAATTTCTGTTACAAACCAATCTCATCATCATGAAATGGAGTATAACTCATTTTGCTATACATCCAAACGTTCTGACAACAAAATGAACTTTCGGATGGATTTGGATGTTTGCAAAATGAGTGCAGGCAACTTGGTTAACACAATTCAGGGTTCTTGCATTTGGATAACCTTAATTACCTGTAACTGTAAGTGACAATTGTTAATCTGTTCTTTCAAGTGAACAATTACAGGTAATCAAAGTTGTATGAAATTAGATTTGAAGATAAACTGAGAGCAGGATAACTGAGTTCCTAGGATCAAAACTAGGCCTTTGTTCTGTTCACTAGCAAGCAAAGGAATCAATTCATAACAAACAAAGGCCAACAACAGTATAACCAACTACAAAATCATATCCTTGTAACTCTTTGTTTTTTCCTCATCCAATTGGATTGATGAAGAAAAAAGAAGAAGATAAGATTCAATTGATACAAAGTTACCTGCTAGAGAATCCAAGAGGGTCGACTTCCCAGCACCAGAAGGACCCATGATGGCCATAATCCGACCCGGTTCACAGTATCCACTAAGACCTTGGATCAATCTCTTAGTAGGGCCTTTTCCATAGTTTGGCAGCACCACTGTTAGACCCTCCCACACCAAGTTGGCCGAGTTAGGAAACTGCCACTCGCCACATTGATCCAACGATGAAGCATGTTGTGATGTGGTTGCACCAATTGCGCTCATTGATTCCATCTCCATTTCTGCCAATTCCCACTACCACTGCAACTTCTACAACTTTAGATAAAGAGGATGACTAGAAGATGATGACCCAGATGAACCAAGTACTGAGTCAGATGCTGAGATGCACCAACTAAAATACTATACTACTAGATAAAGAGAATAACAAGAAGATGAACCACAAATATCTAAGTAGTTAGACCCAGATGCACCACTGCAACTAGCCAACTACTATATAAAGAGAGTAACAAGAAGAAGATGACCCAAATAAAGAGGAAGAAAAATCAAGGACCGAGACCAAGATGGAACTGAGAGGATCAATATGGCACTGTTAGGAGAGAAGACCCATTTAACTGCCGTTGATACTAGAGCTTTTTGGCTCTCACTTTCAAATAGAAAAAAAAAAGGTATGAAATTTTCTTTTTAAGATGTATATATGCAGTCACAACAGAACCAATGAGATTTTCTGCTTTTCAATAAAATAATAAAATAAAACTTTCAAATTCATATCTTTACTTTTCAATAAAATCAAGTTTGAATTTGAATGAAAATTGAACTTAATTAAAGAAAATTTAAAAATTAAATTTATGTCGGATATTAAGAGTTGAGACACATTTTAGTTGGGACAAGGCTTTGAAGATGATGATTTAGACCTATTTTAATTTGAGTCATGTACTCTACATAAAAATCAAATTTGTATTTAAATATAATTAGGCTTAAATTTAAGTATAAGTTGAGTTTGAATATGAGGATAGGTTGGCCGGCAAGCTAAATTGAATACTGTTGTAAGTGAAATATTTTTTTTTTTACTCTTTTTAAATAAAAAGTGTAAATGCAGCTTAAAAAAAAAAACATTTTATGCTTTTATTTGAGAGTGCCTTTTGGTCTGTTAAATTTTAGGCCCCACGACGATTCAACACTATAGATTGAAATGGATTACCGTATTTACAGTTTCAAGAAAGTGAGCCCTTTTTATGTAATTGAAAATTGGGACTCATGAATTTTTTTTTTTTAATTCCTGTGTTGTTTGCTTGCCTTAAATTAAATTTTAGGGGCAACCCAACTCATAATTGAGTATAATTTGGCCATGTAACACATGCATTTTGGGGATTCAGATTTTTAACCTCGGCTTCATTTGTGTAGCTTTGATTTATTAGAAAAGAGAGTAAAAATAATTTAAAAATAAAAAATAAAAAGAAGAAGAGGGCAATTTTAAAAAGAATTCCTTCCTAGTAGTTGCTTAAAAAAATCTGTCCAACCCTTTCTTGTAAACAAAAAACTCAACCACACGGCCAGTGCAGTACCCTCATTGTTGGGCTACTCTTTGTACTGCCATGCTACTTCATAAAGGCTGCCATGAATGGGTTCAGTAGGGGAGTTGGGTTTTGACATCCGGCTCTCTGTCCTGAACTCCTGATGATAAGATGACAAAAAAGAAGAGAAGATATTAGCCATATTCCCACCCATCAGGAGGGACCCATGTGGACCACGTACGTACAAAATGGACTTGCCCCTGGAGCCCGGATGGCAATGGTCCCACTACTCATCAGGTGGAGTCCTAAGTCCTAACCCACCATTATAATCTTTTGCAAGGATTGTGGGCCTGTGGCACATAGTTAGGGACGACTTTCCATGGCGATATCCCCAAAAATATATGAGGAATTAACGGTTGTGATTTGATCCCATGGTCATTTTGGGCCTTTTGGAGAAGATTGACGGTTCAGATCATTACTCGGTGGCTCACATGAACCAAGAATTGCAAAAAAATCAGACTGCACTTTGATTTCGGTTTTGCATTGTGGCAGATCAACGTTTAGTAGTTTTTTCTTTTTAATTTATCATTTTCTCATGATTCATGACTAATCAGGCTACCGAATTTGGCCTCAGCCATTTTAGGTCTTCTGAAAAGAAAGAACTGTTCAGATTTCAAGCGGGGTCCATAGATATCCAAAAATCATGTTCTAATGGTATAGACTTTTTGTAAATTTCTCAAATTCATGAGGAATCAACGGATGGTTTTTGACATACTAGCTATTTTGGACCTTCTAAACATGATTAACGGTTCAAATTAAGATTTTGGGACACAAAAGATAGGGTTCTGAAGCAAAAACCGTAACCTCCACATTACCGCTCATTTCACTGTTCATCCACAAATCCTTCACCACGTGGATTTCCAAAATTAGATGTGGAGAGGTTAGACATTCATTTTTTGCGTTTAATAAAACTTTTATGTATATTGAGGATTCTATTCATACGGTCGAATTTTCAATCAAACATGGATTTTCTCCAAATCTGAGAAAAATAATGAAGAATCAGCGCTGTGGACCACAGACTTTTATGTATATTGATGATTCTTTTCATACGGTTGAATTTTCAATCAAATATGGATTTTCTCCAAATCTTAGAAAAATAATGAAGAATCAGCGTCGCGGACCATTGCCAAACGTGCAAATTTTTTGTTTCTTTTAAAGATATCTACACTCTAAGGTCATCTTATCTTATATATTTTAGCTACGCAACTAACTTTACAGTTGTACTACTTAAATTATCAGGTATAGTTTCTATGAAATCAATTTCCTCTTCTCAAGCAGGATGCATGGGGCAAACTATAAAATACTTGAGGGTGCTTAATTGATGGGTCTGATTTGACAAGTATACCGAAGTATAGACGTGGATGGTGATCGTCTACTCAATTTGTTATATGTAGTGCCCATCAGCTTGGAACCCAGATGTGACGCAAGAGGTTATGTGATTCTATTAGTCAGACAATTCATTTATTGGGATGTAGTCCTTTAAACAAAATTTCCTCTGCCCTAAATTTTTTTTTTCCGTATAATGGGGGCCCATTCATGATCAATACGAGTGCCATGTCCTGTCATATATTCCTAACCTGTGATCATGGGATTTGTAATCAGGTATTCTGATACCTTAAGATGAATTATCCTTATAAAAAAAAGAGGGATTTGAGTTTTTACTTGAGCCACATCATTATTTAACGCAACTATGAGGTATCTCTCGATCAAATCTCATTATTTATCATGTTTGGTAGATCACTTGTATAGTGAAGTGAAGTAAAATGTCAAATGAAACGAGAATAAAAGAAGAGTAGGTCAAAAGTAAAAGAGTTAAATGATAAAAGAAATTACTTTTTTCCAAGTGAGTGCCTTTTGTCATGGGAATGAGAGAGTACCTCTTTTTTTTAAAAAAGAAAAAAGAAAAAAGAAGAGGTGCTTTTGTCATTTATTTCTTTAACTTTTGACTCGATCCCTCTTCTTTTATTCTCTAATGATTCGATCATTTACTTCGCTTCACTATACACGTGATTTTACCAAATAGCCTGGGCAATAAAATAAAAGGCCATAAAACCTCTTTGAAACTTGACTCCCTGACTCTCAATATGATAAGAAAATCAAAACATCGTTAGGGTTAGTTTGTTTGCATTATAATACATAGGAATTGAATATATTGGACAAAAAAGGAAAAAAATAAAGATTAAAAATGAACATCAAATAATATTTTTGAAGGGAATAGATCCGAAAGAAGATGTTATTCAATATTGCTTGGTTTTTGAAAACTCACGTTCTTTATTTTTAATCATGGTTTGAATTCTTAGTCAATACAAGTTCATATCGGCTGATACATACCAGTCTCGGCCTATATCGTTTTGATAACGGCCTACAAATCAGTCATGGTCACTTTAGCAAAAGACTTCCAAATTATCGAGATTTATCGACTGGTATTTTAAAATATTGGTTTGGGTCGATATACTAGCCGATATTTTTAAAATATTGGCTGAAATGTTTAAAACTTTTTTTCTCATTTCCCTTTCTTATATTCATTTATTCAACCTTCCAAACATATTAGATAGCTACCCTTCTTCTCTTCCAACACCTATTTCTAAGCCATCAAAAAATCTTATTTTTTACGGATTTCATTCGGAAAGATCATATAAAACTCTACCAATGTGAGTATTATGAGTTTTTTTATATTTTTAAAGATTTATTTAAAAACAATTTAGAAGTAAGGATTTCATGCTCATGTTGTTGTGAATACATTTCATTCTCTTTTAGTTACATGTTTTGAGGCTAGATCTACTATTTGAGGTTTAGAAAATTGGGATTTTTGTTGAAGTTTTATAGATATTTAAAAAATAGTTACTCAAACTTATTTGGAGTGTGTTTAAAATGCTTGTGTTTCTTATTATTAGGCATAGATCTATTGAGTAAAGTAAAAGCTTCAGTTTTATAAATTTAACACCAATAGATAGCTCATAAGTCATAATTATGATTGCATTTCATAGAATTTGTAAAATTTTAATTTATATATTATATATATGGAGATCTATTTAATTGTAAATAAAAATTTTATAATTTTAAATATGACAATGATATAGGATATTATAACTTAGAGGACTGATTGATTTACGGTTGTTAAGAAAAGCAATATTTTTTTAGTTTTTTATAATATTCTGGATTTTTTTAAAAAAAATTAAAATCTTTTGAGCTAAAAGAAAAAGTTACTCCGCGAAATTGATACCAATATCATATCTATTTTCGGAGTTGGCCAATGCCGTGACCAATACCGTAATTTTAAATCATAATTTTTATTTTTTATGTTTAAAGTAAATTACCGAAAGGTCCCTCATAGAGGTCTTGTAAGGCCTCCATTTCATCAATTTTTTTCCTCTAACGCCTGTAGTCCATATTACCAGACATATTTTGGCGAAAAATCCCTATACAATATTTTCATTATTTATTTGCCCTCTCAATTGTTTTAGCAAAACAAAAAAAAATTTTAAATTTAAACTTTTAAATCTTCTATTCTCCCTCGTATCGTATCTAGGGGCAAAGTTCAACAGCAACCGGAATTGTTCCTGCTTCTTTTTCCTCTTCGGTGATGGACCAGCGGCAGCACTCCCTCCTCCGGTGTCGCACAGTTGCCCTCGGTGATGTGGGGTCCAGCCGAAAAAACCAAGAACCCAAATTGTGCCTCTGCTTGCTAGGAGGAGCCGAAAAAATCATGTTTCTTCCTAGACGACGTGAGGGCGGCAGCGCAAACTGGAGTTGCAGTTGAAGAGAGATTGGATTGTTTTGCACCACCAAGCAATAGAAATTGAAGGCGTCAATTTCTTTTTTTTTTTAATAATGGTCATCAGTTTACATTTTCGACAACTAAATGAAATCCTAGTTCATCACAAAAGTTCGTTAGCAAACAAGAATGCCCAGATAAAATACCCACATATCAAAAACAATGGAGAATGGCATCCGTAACTTGTGACCCCACGATACTAAGAAGTTCTCTGCCCAAAAGTATCTATAGATTTCCTTGGAATTGGTTCTTTTGCCAGAGATCTCCCCGCCAGCCTCTTCCGTTCATCTGCGGCGGCGGAGCTCGACGGACACCCACCATTCATTGACAACGACAACAGCTGGCTGCACTTTCCGGCGGAATCTGCCCGAGATTTATCCAGTGGAAATGGGTTCTGTTGCCGCAGCCAGGACTTGAACCCGGAGATCGAAGTGGCAGCACCGTCGAGTGCAACATGATAGAAACCATTGGAGTGGTTAGGGTTTTGGAAGTGGGTTGTGGGAATTAGGGTTTGGTTACCAAAGATGGATTCAACATGTACTTAGTCCTTCAGTTCTGTTGCTGAACGGAACGCAGGAAGATGAGGAAGAAGAATAGCCCTATCTGGGTTGGCTGCGTTCCAGGTCAGGCCAAGTACAGCGTACGGGTAAGGTCCGACCAGACCCAGTTCAGCCGTAACAAACCGCCAGAGAAGGATGTTGGTCTCTGTAGGTGCAGAAAATATTGACCCACAATAAGAGGGTGCCTTACAGGACTTATCCGAGAAGATGATGTTGACTGGGAATGACTGGATGCCGTCCGGAAGCCTGAAAGGGAATAGCAAACGGTCAGAGGACCCTGGCCTGGGCGGCGCAAGGCTCTCCGATGCCAAAGTCAGTGTGGGAACTGGAACAATGGAAGGAGAGGGAGAAGAGAGACAGAGTAAGGGCTCAGTGAGTGAGATTGTGCGTACCTTGCATGGTGCATGGAGTCCTATTTATAGAGGTTTGGATCGTATCTTTCAGAGAATATCTTGGTGTGGGTCCATGATTCGACTGGGAAGTCATGATCAGCCCACAAAGTAATAAATGCAGTCTAATCCGGCCCACTCAGCATTTAATGCTAGTCGGGTCAGCCCACATTGCATTAAATGCGTGTCTTGTTGGGCCAGATTGTGTTGGGCGCCTTTGGCGGTTGGAGTACCAGCGGATCTGCCCTCGGGCCTTGCCCTGATGTGGCCTCAGCCACTGGATGCCGCCATGTCAGCGATCTGGTGAAGATAGCGGGCGGCTGGATGTCATGTCTGTCCCACTAGCTCGTGACCCTATCCCTCCACGTGCCTGATGACGTGGGGGACGAGGGGCGCAAGTGAAAGTTCTTTCTTGCTTCGGCTACTGTCCTGGCTTCTTCAGCCGAGGTGACTTCAGCCGAGGTAGAGTTCCCTGCCGAGATGGCACCCGGGGTGGACCAACTCGGCGCTTGTGGCCCGGAGATGCTTGATTCCGGCCAAGGCCTCTGCCCTGGTAGCCGAGGTGGGATTGGTGCCACGTAGATGGCACGCGGATGGCACGTGAGAATGCTTAGCCCCATCTGATGGCTGTGATTAGCTTAATCCTGTAGCTCTGGAAATCTCCCCACACAATTGCCCCCTAGCTTCTGGCCTCGCGTAGAACGTCAGTGTCGCGAGGTCGGGAGCTATGTGACGGGTCTGTCTGGAGGAGGGAGCCCCTTTCGGCCCTGACTCGCTGTCGCTTTGGATGTTCGAGGTAATAAATGGCGTCCCCTATTCAATGCTGAAGACAGGTCGACGGCTCCACGTGTCATCTCCTGACTAGTTGTCTGTCTCCTCGAGGTCGTACGCGCCGTCTCGTCAGGGGCGTAATCAATTTTTGAAATGATTCGCGCGAAATCCCTGGGGGCGCCCCCTGGCGCGCCCAATTAGGGTTTCTGAAAAGGGGGCCTCCCTGCTATATATAGGGCAGTCGAGGTCCGCTTTACCCTTCGTTTGCTATTCTGAATCAGAGGCGAGCATCAGAGGTGGGCAAGCCATTGTGAGGGAGCTTCATCTGAGAAGTGGTGCGCTGCTGAAGTTGAGTCTCTTTGCTGCCCAGCATCTTCGTTCTGCTTCCGTAAGTTCCTTCTGCCCTGCCTCTCCTTCTGCGGGTTTCTCTGTTTTTAGACTGGGATAGGAATGAGGATTTATAGCCACTGGTTAGAGGGCGAGGCAGCGATCGAGGGTTTCAGGTCGGCCTTTAGGATCCCTGCCGATGTCCAAATCAGGGGCGGTGAACCCCGTGGCTACAACCCTCGCGACTTTTCGGGAGGTTGGATGCCTTTTCCGCTAGTGGCTGTGATAGAAGGCGGGGTCCGATTTCCACTTCACCCACTTCTCAGGAGATGCCTTAGTCAGTGGTGTCTCTGCCCCTGCCAACTGCTGCCGAATGCCTTCAAGATCGTGATGGGCACGACCAAGTTGAATGAGGTCCTGGGCACCGACTTCGGCGTCTTCGACCTTGAGGACGTCTATGACATATGCAAGTCCGGAGATTCTTATTATCTCCGGGCTAAGCCAGGCCGGGACGGCTTCGTCCGATACTTGGAGGATTCGAGCAAGTATGCCGGGGACGATCTTCTGTACGTCTCGGGGAACTGGGAGTTTGGGGTGGCCGACACCGATAGAGGCTACCAGGTCCCTCGCCACTTCGGTACCATTCCAAGTAAACACCCTTCGTTTCTTCTCTTTTTTCATAAGTTTCTTTTTGTTCTGCCGCGCTTATGCTTCTGATTGTTGCAGCTTTGAAGGAGAGAAAACGGGCTGCCAGATACATTTGGAAGAGGAACGATGCCTGGCTCCGCCTGGTGAAGCGATACAGCGGTCATGACGGCAGGGCGGCCTGGTCGCTGCTAGGGTACCGGCCGAAGTACCGCGGGTATTTGAGGGGCACCGTAGAGCCGATCCAGGGTGAAGGTGCCGGACTCGAGGTCGGGCAAGAGCAGGCCGGTCCAGAGGTCGCAGAGCCCTCGCGGGCGTCGTCTTCCGTTAGGGCCACGTCTGGAACCCTAGCTTCTACATCGGGATCAAGACTTCCTCAGGTCTCAGGAAGGGAATCGAGTCAACCTGCCCGATCTCCCTCGCCTGGCTCCGAGATGAGGCGCACCAGGCGCTTGTCTTTCGAGGACCTCGAGGCTTTGGCGCTTGGATTGGAGGACGCCCGAGCCCCCCCGAATCCGGTGAACTTCCCGGAGCATCCTTCTCCGAGGGCTCGGATAGCTTCCCCTGCAGAGGTGGCGGAGGTCCCTGCGCCCCCTAGCCCTGTTGATCCAGAGGTACGCCCGTCCCCGGCTGAGGTTGAGCAGGAGGAAACCTGGCCGCTGAAGGTGCCGAGGACCGACGCGGGTCCTAGCTCGGCAGCTGCCTCGTTGCCCCAGGGGCCGCCGTTATGGGAGCCGAGCTTTATGCTTGGGCCGGAGAGGCCGATGACGATGGAGGATTGCATTCTTCACAAGATCGATCTCCCGGTCCTCGAGGCCCTTGGGCGAGCCTGCGCCCTTCCCCGGGACATGGAGCGGCTGGACAAGTACAGCGATCAGAAGCTGATCCTGTCGATGTTGCAGTCCAACTTCGCGGTAAGTCTTCATTTCCCTTCGTCAAACCAGCGATTTAGCGTTTGACGCTCTTTGGATCTAACACGTACACCCGGTTTCTTTGACAGGCGGCACAGAAGTCCATGGCCGTTGCTGACAGGATCCGCAGGTACAGCCTGGACGTTGCCGAGCTGACCGTGGAGAAGAACGGCCTGCAGGAATCCCTGGACGCTGTTAGCCAGAAGTTAGCCAGGGTGGAAGAGGAATATGCGGCGAAGCTCGAGCAGGCGAGGGAAGAAGCCGAGGCGGAGAGGACTAGGGCGGCTGAGCTCGAGGTCTCCATCTCGAAGATTGGAGACGATTACGCGGCCCTGCTTCAAGCCGAGTCCAAGAGGGCGGATGAAGCCGAGGCGAAGCTCGAGTCCGAGTCCAAGAGGGCGGATGAGGCCGAGGCGAAGCTCGAGTCCGAGTGCGATGCTGCGTTCGAGGACGCCAAAGTGCAGGTCACCGCCCACTACAAGGAAAGGGTTCTTGTGGTGAGGGATAAGGCCTGGGCGAAAGGGTGGCTTGCCGGCCTGAAGGAGGTCGGGATCTCGGAGGGCCACCCCTCCTTTCGGGAGCCTCCTCCGTACACGCTTCCGGTGCCAACCTCTGCCCGTCCATCCGGCGAAGCCTCTGACGCCGCAGCCCGTGCAACTGACCGGTCATGACCTCGGGACCTCGGGACCTCGGGATATTCGCTCTTGCTTTATGCTCTGTAATTTTCTTCAATTTGTATTTGCTGAACACTGTAATGAGTGAGATTTTAATACAATTGAAAGTTTCTTGAAATGCTCGTGCTTCTGTCTCTTTTAAGCTTGGTACTTCGATTGCTTGAGTTCGGTAGAGTGCTCCTTGTGACGAAACGTTAGTACCGAGTATCGAGTGGTCCTCTTGGGCGCTAGCGTCGACACTCCATACCTTAGGTGATCTTCTTTGGTATTCACGCTGATCTTCCGTATCTTAGGTGATCTTCATTGGTATTCGCGCTGATCCTCCGTATCTTGGGCGATCTTGAATAGCAATAAACATGGTGGCGCGGCTGACGAGGGAATCTGACGGACGTCTCCACGTGGCGCCATAGGGATCACTGGTCGACAGTCGCGCATTCCCAGTAACGCGTGGGAGACTTCGCCCCATAACTCCTTTTGGAGACTGAGCCTTTCTCCATCCTATAAGTAGGGGGAGCAGGCTCGCCATGGGAGAAGGAAGGAACATAGTTGTAGGAACCATGTCTGGGAGGTGTCCGAAGTTATTTGATCCGGGGGGAACCCTGCGCCGTTGGACGGCTATCCCCGAGGGGGGAAGGCTATCATGGTCTGCACGCTCTCTGAAAGAACTCCCCGTGGACTACGCGCTCTCTGAACGCGGGTTCACGGCCATCCGCCCCTGGCCAGACAGAATGAGGATGCACTGCAGGGGGACGGTGGCGCATTCTCGTCCGACACGGCCCTGTGCGCCCGTCGTACGGAAGGCGGGATTGAGGCCCCGCTGCTCCGGGGGTTTCTTCAAGCTTGGCTGGTCCCACTGACCGCCGAGGGTGTTGCAGAGCTCAGCGAGGTCCAGGATCGCTCAGAACCTCCAGGCGGCGATCCGGCGTCCTCGAGCCTTCTGCCTGAAGAGTCGGTGAAGATCAGAGTCTCCTAGCCCTTCTCTATTTTCTGTTTTTAGAGGACTGTGATCCTCCTTTCTGTACTTTGCTTTCTGTTCTGTATTTCTTGTAATGAAGCAGTTTGCAATGGATAAAAAGGGATTCTGTGATTACCCAAACTGTGTACAGTGCTTTTGAGTTCCTTTTCTCATTTCTTTGCGCTGTTCCGGAATGCTTGGATCTGTGTTTGAATGCTGGCACTGACCTCGGCCGAAAGGGCTGGCTTTGGCCGAGACGAGCTGCATTGTGCCGAAGTGGACCCATTCCGTTGGCCTCGGCTCGGCGAAAGTGAGTTCGGCAATGGCCTTCTGAGGGGTGTATGAACCCAGACTTTAGGAAAGGCTGAGTGTAGGAACTGCAGGCCATTTCCAAGGCGTAGAGCCTCGATTGTGTCCAAGACACGGGGCTTTAGGAAAGGCTGAGTGTAGGAACTCCAGGCCGTTTCCAGGGCGTAGAGCCTGAGTGTGTCCAAGACACGGGGCTTTAGGAAAGGCTGAGTGTAGGAACTCCAGGCCGTTTCCAGGGCGTAGAGCCTTGATTGTGTCCAAGACACGGGGCTTTAGGAAAGGCTGAGTGTAGGAACTCGAAGCCATTTCCAGGGCGTAGAGCCTTGATTGTGTCCAAGACACGGGGCTTTAGGAAAGGCTGAGTGTAGGAACTCCAGGCCGTTTCCAGGGCGTAGAGCCTTGATTGTGTCCAAGACACGGGGCTTTAGGAAAGGCTGAGTGTAGGAACTCGAAGCCATTTCCAGGGCGTAGAGCCTTGATTGTGTCCAAGACACGGGGCTTTAGGAAAGGCTGAGTGTAGGAACTCGAAGCCGTTTCCAGGGCGTAGAGCCTGTGCTGCCGGAGTTGACCAGAGAGACAGATTGATGACAAGGCAAAAGCTGCTTTTATTGATTCTGAAGTTCATTACATCTTTAGAAATAAAATTTCTTCAAGTGGGATGCATTCCACGGTCTCGGCAGCGGCTTGCCATTCAAGTCTTCGAGCTTGTAGGCTGACTTTCCTGCCAGTGAGACTACTCTGAACGGGCCATGCCAGTTCGGGGCAAGCTTCCCCTCATTTGGTTCTTTGTCAGCTGGCAGGGTCTTCTTTAAAACGAGCTCTCCCGTGGCGAACCTTCTTTCCTTGACATTTTGATTGTATGCCCTGGCTAACCGCTGCTGATAGTCGGTTAGTCTCAGGGCTACTGCTTCTCGTCGCTCGTCTGCCAGCTCCAGCTCCATCGCCAGGTTCGTCTCATTTCGGCCTTGGTCGACCAGCTCTGTCCTCAGGGTAGGAAGGCCGATTTCCAAGGGAATGACCGCCTCCATCCCGTAGGCCAGAGAGAAAGGTGTTGCCGAGGTGGACCTCCTTGGAGTTGTTCTGTACGCCCACAGCACGCTCGGAAGCTCTTCTGTCCATCTGCCCTTTGCCTTGTCCAGTCGCTTCTTCAGGCCGTCCAGGATCACTTTGTTCGAGATTTCTGCCTGGCCATTACTCTGTGGATATGCCGGGGTGGAGTAATGGTTTCTGATGCCGTGCTCTTGGCAGAAGTCTCTGAAGGACTTGGAATCGAACTGAGTCCCGTTATCCGAAATCAGGGTCCGGGGGATGCCGAACCTCGTAAGGATGTTTTTCCAGACGAAGTTCCTGGAGTCCCTGTCCGTGATGGAAGACAACGGTTCAGCCTCTATCCACTTTGTGAAGTAGTCCGTAGCCACTATCAGCCATCTTTTGTTCCCTGGAGCTCGGTGAAGAGGCCCCACGATGTCCAGGCCCCATTGAGCGAAGGGCCATGGGCTAGAGAGGGGACTCAGATCCTGTGCTGGCTGATGGAGGGAGTGGGAGAACTTCTGGCATTTCTCGCATTTCCTGGCGTAGACCTGGGCGTCCTTTTGCATGTAGGGCCACCAGTAACCCTGGCTGATTGCTCTGTAGGCCAATGACCGACCTCCTATATGGCTGCCGCAGATTCCTTCATGAATCTCGTACAGGAAGTCGTTCACCTTGGTCGGGTGGACGCATTGGAGGTATGGACCTGTGAAGGACTTCCTGTAGAGTTTACCTTCTGGAGAGAGCCAAAACCGAGCTGCCTTGAGCCTGATCTTGTGGGCTTCAGTCCTGTCTTCGGGGAGCTGGTCATCCTTCAAGTAGGCGACGATTGGATCCATCCAGCTGGGGCCGAGGTCAGCACAGAGGACAAGCCGGGATGAATGGAGTTCTAGGCTTGACCTCGATACTGACTCGACCTCGATGGTCCTCTTCTTTCCTGCTTCGACGGCGGAGGCCAGGTTTGCAAGCGCATCTGCATGCGTGTTAGTGTCTCTGGATATTTGTCTGACCTCGGCTTTCTGGAATTGGGAGAGTAGTTTTTTCGCAAGGGCCAAGTAGGCCGCCATCCTGTCGTCCCTGGCCTGGTAGTCCCCAGCGAGCTGGCTAGTTACCAGTTGAGAGTCGCTGAAGATCTCCAGATGCTGGGCTCCGAGGATTCGGGCGCTGTTCAACCCTGCAATCATTGCTTCATACTCTGCCTCATTGTTCGTCGCTTTGAAATCCAAGGTGAAGGCTTGCTCTATGACCAGCCCCTCTGGCGATTGGAGAACTATGCCGGTGCCAGCTCTCTTTGAGGTGGACGACCCGTCGACAAAGATCTTCCATGCCGAGGTGGGAGACAGCTGGACCTCTGTTTCAACCGGCTCTTGCCCTGTGCCCCCCAGTGCCGTGCCGAGCTGAGTCGGAGCCGGGTTGGGGGAGGCGAATTCGACAATGAAGTCTGCCAGGATCTGGGCTTTGATCGCAGTTCGGGGACGGTACTGTATGTCATACTGCCCCAGTTCAACTGCCCACTTTGATATGCGCCCTGAAAAGTCAGCTTTCTTGAACAATGAACGGAGTGGGTGTTCCGTGATCACCACAATAGTGTGGGATTGAAAATAATGGGAGAGCTTGCAGGAGGCGGTGACGAGAGCCAACGCAAGCTTCTCCAGTAGGAGGTACCTGGTCTCGGCATCGAGCAAGGTCTTGCTCGTGTAATAGATCGGCTTTTGAACTCCCTCGTCCTCCCTGATGAGGACGGAGCTCACTGCGTGATCCGAGACCGCAAGGTACAAATACAGAATCTCCCCCAAAGTCGGGGTGGAGAGCAATGGTGGTGACATTAAATAAGTTTTGAGTGCGGCCAATGCCTGGTCGCACTCAGGGGTCCACTGGAACTTCAGATTTTTTCTTAAAAGCTGAAAGAAAGGCCTGCACTTATCTGATGAGCGGCTGATGAAGCGATTGAGTGCTGCGGCCATTCCTGTGAGTCTCTGAACTTCCTTCGTGGTAGAGGGACTCCGGATGTCCTGGATGGCAGTGATCTGTTCCGGATTGGCCTCTATCCCCCTCCGCGTCACCAAGCTGCCGAGGAACTTGCCAGAGGCTACGCCGAAGGCGCACTTGGAAGCGTTGAGCTTGAGCTTGTAGGCGCGAAGGATGCCGAAGACTTGGCCGAGATCCGCCAGATGGTCGCTGGAGCGCACAGATTTGACGACCATGTCGTCGATATACACCTCTACCGTTCGGCCGAGCTGGGCCTGGAACATCTTTGTGACGAGGCGCTGATAGGTCGCCCCCGCGTTCTTCAGCCCGAAGGGCATCACCTTATAGCAGTAAGTGCCGCGGGGGGTGATGAACGATGTTTTCTCCTCGTCGGGCTCGTAGAGCGGGATCTGATGATAGCCTCGGTAGGCGTCAAGGAAGCTCATTCGGTCGTGACCAGCGGTGGCGTCGATCAGTTGGTCAATCTTTGGGAGGGGAAAACTGTCCTTAGGGCAAGCCCTGTTCAGGTCGGTGAAGTCCACGCACACCCTCCACTTCCCAGTTTTCTTCTTGACCACCACCGTGTTGGCCAGCCATACCGGGTACTGGACTTCCCGGATGGCCCCTGCTTTTAGCAGGTTGTCGACCTCTTCGACGACCGCATCTGTCTGCTGCAGCCCGGTCCTTCGGGCCCTCTGCACTACTGGTTTGTGGTCGGGGTCGACGTTGAGCTTGTGGCACATGACCTCGGGGTCGACCCCAGGCATTTCGCTTGGGCTCCAGGCGAAGACGTCTACATTCTGCATCAAGAACCGAGAGAGTTCCGCCCTTTCTTCGACCGACAGCTGGGTGCCAATCAGGAAGAACCTGTCTGGGTCTGCCGGGTCTAGTCTGACCTCGGCCAGGCCCTCGATGCTCTTCTTCTCAGGGTCCCGGCCGATCTCATCGAGGCCTTTCTCGAACTCGGCCAGGTTGACGCGCTCTGGCTCCTTCACTGCTGGGACTGCGGCCAGCATGCACTGCCTGGCCTGCTGTTGGTCTCCCTTCACTGTGACTACTTCCATCTTGCCTTCCTCGTTCTCATGGACGAACTTCAGCTTTTGGTGGAGGGAAGATGGAACTGCCTCTAGCTTGTGGAGCCACGTTCTGCCCAGAATGACATTGTACGGAGAAGGGGCGTCCACAACCAGGAAGTCGGCCGACACGGAGGCTCCGCCAACTCGGGTTTCCAAGGTGATTCTACCCTTGGGGTAGACAGGTGTGGCGGACAACCCTAGCAGGGGTGCACGGACCTCCGTGAGGTCTGCTTTGGAGAGTTTCATCCTTTTGAAGCAGTCGTAGTAGAGGACCTCGGAGGAGCTGCCGGAGTCGACGAGGATCCTCTTTACGGTGAAGTCTCTCAGCTTCATGGTGAGGAGCAGGGGGTCGTTGTGAGGGACCTGGACTCCCTCTAGATCTTGATCCGAGAACGAGATGGCTGGCCTGTCGCGACGGGCTTTTTTGGACGCCGGAGCGAGTTCGGCTTTCATTACTTCTTTCCCGTGCGAAGCCCGCCTGGCCTCGGCACGGGCCTGAGAGCTTCCCCGGGATGAGGAAGCGGGAGCTGAGGACGCCAGATGGATCACGTTGATGATCTTCTCTGAGTCCTCGCTGTCTGGAGCCTAGGCCGTGCTCTGGTGAACCCGGCCCTCGCTGCCGCCGGCCTCACCTGCCTTGACGTACTCTGGGATGTGGCCCTCTTCGGCCAGCTTCTCCAGATACCCCTGCAAAGTCCTGCATTCTTCGGTCCTGTGCCCGTTGCCCTTATGGAAGGAGCAGTAGAGCTTGCTTCGGGGGCCTTCGGTGGGTTCATTCTTCATGGGCGGAGGATACTTGAAGAACGGCTTGGATTTGATCTTGGCCAGGATGCGGTAGATCGGCTCCTTGAAGACGACGTTGACGCTCTGACTGGCGCTGGAGGGAGGTCTGGGCTTATAAGTGCCCCCAGACCTGGACGACGAAGGCTTCGCCGAACTGGAGACCCAGGCCCGCTTGGGCTCCTGCTTCTGGGAGGGCCTCCCACCTCTCTGCCGAGGTTGGTCATTCTTCTGTTCGGGCTCCGGATGCCCGTCCTGATCCTTAGCTCGGATCTCGTCTTCCTCCCGGGCGATGAAGCGCTTCACCCGGGACATCAATTCTGACATGGACTCTGGGGCGTCCCCGGCCAAGTCCTTTCGCAAGTCGATGCCGGGGATCAGGGCATGCTGGAAGGCGTAGATGGCTATCCCCTCCCTCGCGCCCTCGATCTGGCTGTAGACCGCCCAGAATCGGTGGGTGAACTTGGCGAGAGTTTCGCCCTGCTTCATTCTCAGGGCGATGAGGTCCCCTTCCTTCTTGGGGACGACGGTGTAGGCTTGGAACTTCTTCAGGAAGGAGAGCTGGAGCTCCTTCCAACTGGAAACCGACTGCTCCGGGAGAGAGCAGAACCACTTCAGGGGGAGGTCGCCCAAACTGGAGGAGAAGATTTTGCAGTTTAGGTGACCCTCGTTTCCCCAGATGGACATCTTCTGGGAGAAGTGTCGGAGGTGTGCGGATGGGTCGGACAGTCCGTCGTAGGGGACGAACCGCGGGACGGAGAACTTCCTGGGCAAGGGGGTGCGCTCGATCTCTTTTGTGAAGGGCGAGCCCCCCAGATCAATGTGACCACAGATCTGCTTCTGGTCCCGCATGTCCAAGTTGTGCTGGAGAGCCAATCTGACACGTTTGTCAAATCGTTCCTGCTCGTCGTCCTTCTCTGGAGTCTGAGCTCGGGGCTTTCGCTTGGGATGGCTCGGGCTACGACGGCTATGAGTTCGGCCATCGCGGCTATGGTGACTTCGGCTGTTGCTCGAGCCTTCGTCACGAATCTGGCTCCGTTTCTGGTCCAGATGATGTCTGAGGTCCTCACGAGGAGGCTGGGCTGCCCTGCTGGGAGCGTCCTTCTTTTTCCCTTGAGGCTCAGAGTCCTGCCTCAAGGAGGCTTTGCACTGCCCTCAGTTGCTGCTGGAGCTCGCGAATCAGCTGCCCTTGCTTCTGGAGTTGCTTCTGGAGGAGAGCAGCTTCAGGAACCTCTCCAGTGGCAGGGGGTTGGACGTGGCGCGTCTCTCCTACGGCCACGGCTTTGTCCTTCCGGGGACGCTTATGCTGACGCTCATTGCGTCTGGGTGGCGCGACTTCTTCTGACGAGCTCGAGGCCTCGAGTCCCTCTTGGAGTGGGAACTCGATAAAGAGCTGAGAGCCCAAGCGGCCCTCGCCTACAGTCGTGCCATGCACCGTACGGGAGCGTCCTTGGGGAGGGACGTCCGTTGGCGGTGGTGGCAGCTCGAGCGCTGCTCTTGAGGATTCTACGCCCTTCTTAGCTTTCGGAGGCATGGCTTCTGAGAGGTTGAGGTTAAGAAGGTCGGGAAGGTTTTGAGAGGTTGGGATATTACCTTCCCACAGACGGCGCCAATTGTAGGTGCAGAAAATATTGACCCACAATAAGAGGGTGCCTTACAGGACTTATCCGAGAAGATGATGTTGACTGGGAATGACTGGATGCCGTCCGGAAGCCTGAAAGGGAATAGCAAACGGTCAGAGGACCCTGGCCTGGGCGGCGCAAGGCTCTCCGATGCCAAAGTCAGTGTGGGAACTGGAACAATGGAAGGAGAGGGAGAAGAGAGACAGAGTAAGGGCTCTGTGAGTGAGATTGTGCGTACCTTGCATGGTGCATGGAGTCCTATTTATAGAGGTTTGGATCGTATCTTTCAGAGAATATCTTGGTGTGGGTCCATGATTCGACTGGGAAGTCATGATCAGCCCACAAAGTAATAAATGCAGTCTAATCCGGCCCACTCAGCATTTAATGCTAGTCGGGTCAGCCCACATTGCATTAAATGCGTGTCTTGTTGGGCCAGATTGTGTTGGGCGCCTTTGGCGGTTGGAGTACCAGCGGATCTGCCCTCGGGCCTTGCCCTGATGTGGCCTCAGCCGCTGGATGCCGCCATGTCAGCGATCTGGTGAAGATAGCGGGCGGCTGGATGTCGTGTCTGTCCCACTAGCTCGTGACCCTATCCCTCCACGTGCCTGATGACGTGGGGGACGAGGGGCGCAAGTGAAAGTTCTTTCTTGCTTCGGCTACTGTCCTGGCTTCTTCAGCCGAGGTGACTTCAGCCGAGGTAGAGTTCCCTGCCGAGATGGCACCCGGGGTGGACCAACTCGGCGCTTGTGGCCCGGAGATGCTTGATTCCGGCCAAGGCCTCTGCCCTGGTAGCCGAGGTGAGATTGGTGCCACGTAGATGGCACGCGGATGGCACGTGAGAATGCTTAGCCCCATCTGATGGCTGTGATTAGCTTAATCCTGTAGCTCTGGAAATCTCCCCACACAGTCTCATTTGTTTCCGTCACTGTAGTTTCCCGATCATTCTCTAACGTAGGCGACGGTGCTGTGCCATCGTCAGAGAAGGAAGGCGATGGAAGGCAGTAGGACCGTTATATCATTTTGAAAAATGTATACGAGTTTTTATAAAATTTATCTTAGTTTTTGTTAAATTTATCTAATTTTTTGTTAAATTTATCCGACTTCTATCATATTTATCCGAGTTTGTGATTTTTTGTCAAATTTGTTTGAGATTTGCGCAAATTTATCTAAGTTCTGAAATAAATTTATCTAAATTCTGGACAAATCTATCTGAGTTTTTGGCTATTTATCTGAGTTCTGAAGCACATTTATCTGAGTTTTTGAAAAATATAGGCGAGTTTCTAACAAATTTATCTCTATTTTAAAGATTTTAACTGAGTTTTTGAATGAATCTTTCTGTGTTTTTGGCAAATTTATTTGTATTTTTTTAGATCTATTTGTGTTTTTAAATTTTTTTTGTGTCTTTTGAATTTTTTTTTGTGTCTTTTGAATTTTTTTTTGTATTTTTTGAAATAAATTTAACTGAGTTTTGACAAAAATACTTGAATTTTTGGCAAATTTTTCTAAAATTTTAAAAATTAATTTATCTTAGATTTGGCAAATGTATTTGCGTTTTTTAAATTTATTTATGTCATTTGAAATTTATTTACATTTTTTGTATTTGGATCTTTTGAAATTCATTTTCATATTTTAAAATTTATTTATAATTTTTAAAATTTATTTGGATCTTTTGAGATTTATTTGAGTCTTTTTAAATTTCTCTGCGTTCTTTTGAAATTTATTGCGTTTTTTGAAATTTATTTGCGTTCTTTCAAATTTATTTTAATTCTTGAAATTTGTTTGCATTTTTGAGTATTTATTGAAATTTATTTTCATCTTTGAAATTTATTTATATTTTTTGAAAATTTTTTAGATATTTTGAAATTGATTTGAATCTTTTGAAATTTATTTAGCCAATTAAATGGTAGTTGACCATTATAATCGGCATATCCCACTAATCGTAAGATATGATTTTGAAGAAAGGATAAATTAGATATTTTAGATCTTCAAATTTTAAAAAATGATCAATCACATTATTAAAAAAAAATTATAAATGTAACACAATAAAGTAGAATGTCGAAGAACCGTCGCTTACATCCGTGGAAGATAGTGACAATAGATCTGGAGCTAGCCTTCTCCACTCCACGTGCTTCTCAATCTGTAATCCTTTCTTCAATAAATCTTCCCATCTGCATCAGGAAGAGGTGGGGGGATTCCATTCTCAGTTGCAATCCCAAAGGATGATGTGACTGAAATCTATAAAATCCTTGGCTTCCAAAATATCTAGGTATGAAAAAGTGAAAATTTCAGGAGTTGATGTTGGGTTCAGTTCCCATAGATAATAATAAGTAAGGGACCCAATAAGTAATTACATGAACCAGTAGATGGTGAATCACAGGAAGAAACGAAGACTACTGGGCCTTTCCAAGTTTATCATGTGCTTTGGCTTTTATGAATTCCAGGATGAATCAACAGTTTGTCTAGGGCCAAATGTTATTTTCAGGTGTGTTGGCTTCTTTCACACCACCACAACTCCAAAATCTTGAAATCCGATAGTTCTTTTCTCTCATATGGCAACAACTCCACTCACTTCTCTTTCTATTTCTCACTAGGGCTGCACGACCGGATTTCTGGTCTCGCCAAAAATGAAGGACCAGACCGGACCACTTATAAGTGGTCCGGTCCGGTCCCAAACGGTCTAGTTGGACCGCTAAAGTGGTCTAGACCGGTTTTAGTTTTTATTTTTTTATTTTTTTTTCCAGCTCATATCATAGAGAAAAAATATCATTATAAGTAAATATCGTGATATTGAGTTATTTTCTCCTATTTTGATGTGAGCCTTTAATGCTGGGAAGTTGATGTGAGCCTTTAATATCGTGATATTGGGCTATTTTTTCCTATTTCTCCTATTTTCTCCTATTTTGATGTGAGCCTTTGATGCTGTAATGTGTATATATATGAGTCAGTGAATGACCGAATGAAGAAAAATGTATTAGGAATTTTGGATCATGGGCCCAGTTGAGATTAATCAGGTAGTGGGCGCAGATCCAGACCGAATAATCAATTAATCATCATCATCATATATTAAAAATATATATTATTTTAATAAATCCGGTCCGGTCCGGTCCAGACCGGATCCCAAAATTCCTGGACCGGACCGGACAGGATATAACCGGTCTTCCAAATCCGGTCTGGACCGGACCGTATTTGGACCACTAAAACCGGAAATCCGGTCCGGTCCGGTTTTGTTGTCCGGTCCGGTCTGCGGTCCGGTTCTATGCAGCCCTATTTCTCACCCTTCTTCACTGGAACCTGTTGCATGCACCCATCAACTTCTCTGTTTCCATGTAAGGAATTATTATTTTCATTAGTTTGAAAACAAAGAAGTAAAATATGTAAATGTAAGATGGTAAGAACAGTGTTTTAAAACATCTATTAGAGACTATTTTCATAAGTTCATGTCCAGGTTTTACTCCCTCGGATGCATTAGAAGTGGTGAAGTCTATTAATGAAGAGAGTGATTGGGCTATTGAGTCTTGAGATTTTGGACATTCAAGAAGCTGCTAGTGTGTTTAATAGGGTTGAATTTTGCTTTATTCCTAAAAGGCTTAATGGGATTGCTCATTGTCTTACCAAAGTTGGACTGTCTCATTCTAATGAGGCTGTGTGGTTTGATATGTTTTGGGGATGGTTGTCTGAGTTGGTATTAATGATGGTTCTGCTCTACTATATTTGTTTCCTAATAATATTTTGTTCTTTCAATGCATGTTGTCTCAATGTGATATTAGAACTTGCAGATTGAAAATTAATTGAAACCATTTATTATGTTGATTCAAAATAGAGATAAGTTGAGGCTTTCATTTTAATGGGTTTGTGAGAAGCTTATATATTGTGTGTAAAGTATTTTACATTTTATAATGTGTGTGTATAATATATACTGGAAAAATCTGAAAAATAGATTAATTTTAATTGATTAAAATAAAATAATAAATGTAAAATATTATCGGCCGACCATTGGTGGCTAGGGTTGTAAATGGGTCCCCGATTCTCCGATTACCCGAAGGTTCCAACCCGTTAGGATCCGGGTCTGGGTCCTTATTTTGTTCCCGATAAGAAAATGGTTCCGGATCCAGATCTTTTTTTTTTTTTTTTACTGATACCTAAACGGTTCCGGTTCCGGTTCCGGATCCTTTTTTTGGAACCGATACCTAAACGGTTCCGGTTCCGGATCCTTTTTTTGGAACCGATACCTAAATGGGTCCGGTTCCGGATCCACAGTGGTTCAGACCCGTGGACCCGGGACCCAACCCAATATACACTAACATAAGGTAACTTTAATATGTGAAAATAGAACCGTTTTTACTTTTCTACTTTTCTACATTAGGATTTTCTACATCTCATTGCCCGTCTGGATATGATTTCTGAGTTTTTGGTTAAAAGTGCATGTTATTGATAGAAAAAATGTCACATTAGTATTTGCAGGTACGTGATCCAATTGAAATGTGGAAATAGCATAATTTTTAAAAAAAAAATACAAATATTAGTTTAGACCCGGAACCGGAACTAGACCCGCCTCACAAAGTTCCAGTTCCGGTTCTGGTTCCACCTTGGACCCGGACGGGAACTGATCCGTTTACAACTCTATTGGTGGCATCTCCAATAAGAAAATCTTAGCTCTGCCACTACAATGGATCTGGATTATCTAGAACTTTGGCTCCTCTCTGTTAGTTTTTTAAAATGAATATATGTATGAGTTCATTAGGCTCACCAATTCTACCTAATAGAAAAGAACTTTTGGATGGATGATTAAATTTTTGCTTAATATGAAGCCATTAAACTCGCGGGCAATGGATGAAGGGGTTCAAGGCATGAGATTAGGGTCAAACTTGATACTTGGGGCGATCTCACATAGATCTTTCCATCCCCTCTGGTCCCATCCCTAAATGGGACCTATAAATGCATCTCATAAAAAGTTCTCACAGTGACTATGTGAGAACTGTTCTCACTAGAACAAATCCCAATAAAGAATAAAGAGAGAGAGAGATGTTGATCCATATCCATGTATACAAGTGCATCATGTGTTTGTGACTCCATATATGCATATGCATCTCTTAGTTTGTCTACTTGTGTAAGTAAATACAAGGTCGGTGGTCCTATTATATTGTCTTGTACACCAGACAGGACCAACAATGAGACCTTATTAAGACCCACCATTCAATTTCAACTAATAGTAGTACCATTCCTTTGAGCTTTTACAACTTAAATTCTGATTACTGTGTATATACTTACTACAGACACAGTAACCTTAGAAGCAAAATGGATATTTTTTTTAAGTAAGTGGAGAGGAGGTGAGGGGTTGTTGAGAAGGAGATGATGAAGGAAGGGAAGAATGGCGCCTGGAAGGGTAGGAGGAGAGAGGCTTGCTCTTGAATGAAGGCCTTCTCTTGAGATGGCGAATTGCTCGCTTGGCATAAAGAGTGCGAAACAAAGGAGAAGCTCTCTCATTGAACTTGAGTATGAGGAAGAAGAGAAGTCTGTAGGAGAAGAGTATGGCAAAAACTGCTGCTAAATCCCACCATTTCGAGCGATTCAACTCGATGCCAAAAACAGTCTGGATCACCATTTCTCCCTTCACTTTGGGTCCTCCTGGTATCATTGGATCGAACTCTAGGCCGATCATATCATTCTTGTATTGACCCTACATGAACATGTTCAAGCTGGCATATATCAGATTGTCATAGATTCAGGGAGTAATGCTGTAACTGTAAGTGCAAATAGTGATAACTAGTGTGCTGTGTGCATATGAATATCCACAGGACTGAATTGTAAAAAACGAGTATGGATTGATTATCTAGACCCAAATAGAATTTGGATCGGTTTTAGGTTAGGGCCCAGATACTGACCCTTTGTTCTGATTCAGGTATGGGTACATGTCATGCAACCTGGACCTTAGTCAGGTATAGATCCTTCACATGGACCCAACCCAGATCTGTCAAACGTAAGATTAAATTTCAAAGGCAACCATTTGAGTTTAAAACTTCACATTAGTGAAATTAAGCTGTATATGAATCCTATCAACTAGTCTTTGTGAGGCAGGGTGCTTTGGATCAGCTCACTTTCCATCAGTGACCTTTTTTTTGTGTCAATTGATGATATAATTCCCATAATAGAACTTACCATCGGTGGATTACACTTAATAAAATGCACTTATGATTAGGCTTTGATGATTGTAGGTTTTTGACTCGATGGATTGGTTAGGAATCTGGCCGAGTCAGCTCAATCCTTTCAAATTCCGAGTGACTGGGTCAAGTTGATTTAGCTCTAGATGAGTTTTGATTGAAATCCATTCTTTTTTCCCACATGGCAACTTGCTGCTCGATTTTTCCTAGCCTGATTGAGCCAGCCTGCTCTTTATAAGGCAATTCAATAAATGAACAAGCACAAACTATATATATATATATATATGGGAGATGTTCCTATGAGAGCATCTCTCACCTTACTATGAGAGACAAAGGTGGGGGCCCTCACATTTAAGTCGTTGGCATTGGATATGGATGTGAGGGCTCGACCTTTTATCTCTTATAATAAGGTGAAAATAAAATAAAAACCAATTGACTTGCCTACTGATCTGCTTGCTGAACTTCTTTTTTTTGTTTTTCTATTCAACCTATAGTAATGGACAAATCTAGTCCCCATTACATCGCTGATGATGATGAAGACAGGGACTTCTCTTAATTAGTGAGCCTGTTCAGCACATGGAGGTGGTTGAGAATTAAAATTGTACTACCCCAACCTCTATCTGAAATGGCTGCCAAGAGATGCAAATATGATATCGTCCTCCATAAATATGGGAGAAGGAAGTACCATACTTGACCCTACCACAGGTCCACATCCATAAATAAACGCATATGTAACCCACATTCAGTCACCATCTGAACTTTGACTAGATGGTAATGGTGTTTCATGGCCTACCATGGTAAAAGATGTTAGAAAGGAAAAAAGGTTACCTGCAAGGACCATGATCCATAGCTGATGTATGAAATGGGGTAGCGCCAAAATGGCTTGGGAAGATCAGGTAAGAGTCGAAAGAATCCGGCGGTCATCATCATAATCCCCTGTGATATCAGCCATTAGAGAAGATAACATGTTAAAAATGATGTTTGTACAAGTTAATTAGAGAAGCTCTTTACCATAATTCCAGCTCCTGTTATTATGCCCATCAAGAAGTTAGGCACCAGTGACGCAACGATCATCATTAGACTCTCTATCACTGCGATGCAGCTGAAGAGATTAAGAACATAGTAAGCATAGTGTGAAAACCCCGAATGAAATTTCACCATGAAGTATGTTATTGTTCCTGATGTGCCAGCCACTGCAACCAAGAAAGGGAATGATGAAAGGAAGTTGGAGATGATGAACACAGCGACACCATAATGCCCGTTAAGCCTCTCACAGTAAAAGACCTGTCACAAAGACGCAAGTCATCACTCACATAATGTGTTGCCTATGGAATTTTAGTAGATCCAAACGAAATTTATCATTATAGCCTTATCGCATCAATTTGGGATCACCTAAATGTATTCTACTAAGGAGCTGAGCTAAGAAAACAAGAACCTATAGGCTCGTTTGGCATCATTCTGGGAATGTTTCATTCTGAGAATGAATGAAGAAAAACTTGTTTGGCAAGAATTTTCTCTTGCTTTCTGCACATCTATAAAATCTCTCCCTCTCTATCTCCTCCTCTCTCCATCTCTCTAGTTTCTCTCTCACAAAATGCCTGCCAAACAAGTTTTTCTTCAATCATTTTCAGAATGAAATACTCGCAAAATGATACCAAACAAGCCCTATGTTTCTCACATAGTTGCACAAGATGTGTGTGAAGTGAATGCAAAAAGAAAAGAGAGAAGTACATGAGCTCAAGATGGTGACCATATGAAATTAAACACAAAATTTGATTTCAGTTAAACACCTTCATTTCTTCAATGAAGGATGGGAAGCCTCCAATGGACATAAAGGTCATGAAGCCAGAAACAAATGCACCGCAGGATACTCTGGCCAAGATTGCTGAGTAGCTTGTCCCAACATCAAAATAGATGGTCCCCACACAGACCGCTACTGTGATATAGATTATGATCCTCATCCAGTAGTAACCCATGTCTCTAGACATGTTCACAAAAGACCTCCTAGTCAATGTGAAGAGTTGCATCCACCAGCTGGCCTGACTCCCCTTGCTCCATTCAAAATCTAGCCCTTCCTGCATTTGTTTTGAATCAATTTCACACTCTCAGCGAAACAAAGATCCAAAACACTAGATGTTGGTTTTTAAGTTGAGATTAGTACAATGAATGAGATTTCGAGGATCCGTCTTCTAGCCTTTGCAGCATACTCTGAGGATTTGTAATTCTCAACAAGCACTGCTCTGATCTCTGCAGTATCCATTCTAGATAGAGGATCTGTGGATTCTTCACTTTCCTTGAATAAAAATAAAAATAAAAAAACAAGCACACTGTTATAAACTGATATACAGGAGGTCATATTGGAAAATTAAGTAAAATGAACAATTCTTTTGAGAGGTGAGGAATGAGGATGATGGAATTGTAGAATTAAGAAAAAAAAAAAAAACACAAAAAGCTACCCGTGAACGAATTCGCAAAGATCCTTTAAGAGTAGCATTCACGCGATCGAAATCTGAGTTAACGCAGCGAAGGAAGTGATCTGAAGGGTTACGTCGGCTGGGGCAAGGAAACCCAACTTCAGCAAAGAACTGCACAAGCAGAAAACAACACATTCAGGTGCTCATCCAATTCAAAATTTATGAAAGAAGAGATGATGTCTGTTACATTTTTCCCATTCATACCTATGTGGCTAACTTGTGAGAGACTCATCCAATTCAAAATTAAGAAATTAAAGATGATGTGTGTGGCATGTTCTCTCTTTCATACCTCTGTAGCTAACTTGGCATCTCCAAAATAGACGGTTTCTCCACTCGAGAGGAGAAAGAGGTCGTCGAAAAGTGCAAATACTTCACTGCTTGGCTGGTGGATTGAAGATATTACTGTCCTTCCATCATGGGCCGTTTTCCTTAGCATCTGAATCACAAAGAATGCTGATGCACTATCGAGTCCACTTGTTGGCTCATCAAGAAACAAGAGACGGGGACGGGTGAGGATCTCAATAGCAATACTAAGTCTCTTCTTCTCTCCTCCACTTATGCCTCTTAGATGCCAATTCCCAATAGTTCTGTCAGCGCAGTCTTGGAGACCCATCTCCGCGAGTGTTATCTCCACTGCCTCCCTTATCTGATCTTTTCTCATGCTAGCAGGAAGCCGCAATTGAGCAGAGTATGTGACAGTTTCTCTAACAGTGAGGGTCCCCAACAACACATTTTCTTGGGTCACATATGCCTAAAATAACAGACAAGTTTCACCAGCAAGAGATAAAATCAAATGGCAAGCAGTTTGACTATTTTGACAGAAGAGATAGTTATCAGAAATTTACTCTATTAGGCCATATGGAATAGCACAGAAATTTGAAACCACATTAGGTGTTATCCTTTTTCACCCTTCTTTTCATGCCAAAAAGTTTTCTATCATTGCCAAACCATGATAGAAGTCGGACAAATAGTATCCCACCTAATTGGATTACCAGTTGGAATACTGAACAGATAGCCATTTCTTATGCTTACTTAAGACACCCTAGAGAGAGAAACTTTTAGAGCAACAGATGGATGAATTCATTACCGCAACTCCATAATCCAGCCTTCTCTTCTTCCCATTAAGGAGGATATTCCCCGTCATAATAACATTTCCAGCCAATCTTCCTGTTTGAATATAAAAATTAGAAAAAAAAAAAAGGTTAGAAAGAAATGAGATGGTTTTAGATACAAATGGCATCAGAACCTGAATCACAATTTCTTTAATTTGGTTCTCTTATCATTAGACCTCAATTCTATTGAGGCAATAGGATAATTTAAGTTCAGACTGTTATAAATCAATTAAAAAGGTTGATAGTATCGAAAGTCTGATTTTTTTTTTTTTTTTGAATGTTAACTATCATTTATCAAACTTAACAGTATAAGAGGAAAATACTGAAAAGCCAAAAAGGAGAGCAAGGCGAAATACAAACCAGCACCACCAAAAATAAACCCACAACCACAAGAGCCAAGAGAGAGAAAGAAAGGAGAAGAAACAACTTAAGCAACAAGAAACATTAAAGGAATACCACCTCCCTCCAATTCCTCAATATGATATCAAAGTCTGATTTTCTTTAATGACAAAAGATGGCAAATAAATGAGCGGTCGATCGTCAAAACATGAAAATAGTTTCTAAGCCTAAGCAGAGAGAATAAACTACAATAGAATTTTGGGGCTCATTTTGATGTAGCCAAAATCAACCTTCATTGGATATTTTGATGGACAGATTAAACATTCCATTGTGTATTCCTAGCGACATGGGCATCACCAAGGACACTTATTTCTCCAGTTTCTCTGCTGAAATAAACATACCCAATTGCCACTGCTAATGATTTGTGGCAAAGGAGGCAGAGAAACTGTATCCACCTCATATGTTTATCTCCAATTTCTATTGCAAACCAATCACATCATAATAAAATCAATTACAACTACTTTTGTTATACATCCAAACGCTTGGATAGAATACAAGATGAACTTTTGGATGCATTTGGCTCTTTGTAAACTGAGTGCATTCAACTTGGCTAACAACTAAATCATGGTTCTTGCTTTTGGATAATCTGAATTACCTATAAGTGACAATTACATGTAAACACAGTTATTCATAGTTAAATTTACAGATAAACTGAGTGCAGGGCAACCAAGTTCTGAGGATCCAAATTCCAAACTAGGCCTATGTTCTGCGCACTCATAATAACAAAGGCCAACAGTTTAATTAACTACAAAATCACACCCTTATAACTCTATTTTCCTCTCATCCAATTGAATTGATGAAGAAAAAAATTAAAAAGAAGAAAAATAAAATCCCATTGATAGGAAGTTACCAGCTAGAGAATCCAAGAGGGTCGACTTCCCAGAACCAGAAGGACCCATGATGGCCATGATCCGACCCGGTTCACAGTACCCGCTAAGCCCTTGGATCAATCTCCTAGTGGGGCCTTTTCCATAGTTGGGCAGTACCACCGTTAGATCCTCCCACACAAGGTAGGCCGAGTTAGGAAACTGCAACTCACTACAATGACCCAATGGTGGTGCATATGCGCTTGCAGTGCCCCTTGTTGATTCGATCTCCATCTCTTCCAGTTCCCACTACTACTGCAGCTACTACAACTACAGATATAGAGATTGACTAGAAGATGATGACCCAGATGAGTAGGAGGGGAAAAAAAAAAGGAAGAACTATGAGCCAGAAAGAAGCACCAATAAACTACTAGATAAAGAGCATAACAAAAGAAGATGACCCAGAAAAATCTAAGTAGTTGGACCCAGATGCACCACTGCAACTACTAGATAAAGAGAGAACAAGAAAGATGACCCAGATGAAGAAGAAGAAATATCTAAGCTACTGAGACCCAGAAGAAAGTGAGAGTATAAATGTGCCATTGATAGGGAGAGGAACCATTTACCTGGCATTGAAAAGAGAGAGAGCTCTTTGAGATTTGGGGTACATGTGATAACGGTAATTCGATTTTCTACTACCACGCTGCTTCATAAATGCTGCCATGAATGGGTACTGTAGGGAGTTGGATTCGACAACCGCTTTCATTACCCACCTAAAGAAAATGGACAGCAGCCTGTGTCCTGTGTGGATGATTATCGATGACAGAGAAAACAAGATATTAGCCGGTTTGGTAGGGCCAGACACATCTATCCACCCATCAGGTGGGGCCCCGGTGGCCCACACATTGGATTTTTCCTCTGACCTGATCAAGATGATCCACTTCTCATCAGGTTGGGTGGTCCGCTACTCATCATTAGGTGTTTTCCTCAGTCCTCACACAATCTTAATTAGAATCTTAAGATATTGTCCTTACAACTGTCCTTAAACCTCGCATTTATCTCAAGTAAAAGTTTAAATATTTCCTCACAACTATCAATACAATAAAGTCTTAAAATATCACAAAGGGTGATATGTATGATATCGTATGGCATATTGGCACTAGATATCGGACAGTCCAATATGTGCATGTTGTATGATCCTAAAATATCGTATCGTATCAACTGCTATGTGGAAAATACTTAAATTTTAATAACTCATAAGGTAAATATCAAGTCTAAGGACAATTATATAGACAATATGGCTTAAATTTTTTGCATGGACTGTGGGCCTGTAGGATGTGGCACGCACCTAGGGACTGCTTTTGATGGCCCATGTCTCGGAAAATGAAATTATTGGGGCACATTTATTGGATGTTATCAGCAACGTCTTCTTCTCATCTTCTCATCATCATGAGGCCCTTTCACATTGGGTTGTGACAAAGGTTTTTGAGCCCGAGGCCAACCTTCTCTAGAAAATGAATGGTAAGTGAAGTTTCTAGTTCGATTCATTTAATGATCTTCGATGTCTTTGATCAGATAGCTGGAATTATTCGATGGAGCTAAAAAAAAAAATTTATTTTAAGATGTCAAAGTTCTAAAGCCCTATTGTATTTTCTAACCATTAGAAAAATCCAAGAAGATGGTGTATTTTTTTTTTTTTTAACTGTTGGCAAGGGGGCTGAGACTAAAGAGAGCCCACGCACGTGACAAGAAAGTTGCACACGCAGGAAAAGGAGGCATATTCGGGATTTGAACTCTGGATAGCCAGACAATGAGAAGTATTGTTCCTTACCATTTGGATAAGAAGTCATTCTCAATGTATCCTGTCTCCTTTATTATTATTATTTTTATTTTTTGGGTAAAAGACATGTCCATTATTAATACAAAAGAGAATCAGTTGTGTTAATCAAATGCATCAACCTGCATACCCAAATATATGGTTATGGGGGCAGTCGCCAATGTCAGACTTGGGTCCACCTCCAAAAACAACATGAGAATTTTGGATCCAAGATCCAATTAACTGTTTTAGTCAGGCCCTACGAAAATCATGCATCCGCCACTGACTGAGTGGATCTAATTTCACCATGGATAAAATTCTTTAACCGTCGTAATAAGTTCATGTTTGTCTTATTTAAATTAGCATTTACTTATACAAGACAGCTAGTTTCCTTATTGCTCAAGATGCATGGGACAAACCTTTCCTGAGGATGCTTCATTGATAAGTCTGGTTCGACAAAAGATGCTATAAAGGTTCTTTGTCATGTCTCGCCTCATAAGATGTGGGTGGTTGATTTTTTTTTTCTACTCAAGTTTCTATTTACTTCCCATCAGCATTGGACTCAGATGTGATGCAACAGCCCATATGATTGAATAAGTTACGTCACTCATTTATAGATATATGGCCCATTCCACCAAGTTCCGCCGGCCTTAAGTTTTTTGACCTGTGAATAGTATTTAAGAGAAGACAATGCAGTGGTGCCAGTGAATCTTATCTTTTTAACTAATCAATTTCATGCCCTTGAAAGAATGCATTGCACAGAATATTATGGTTTTAAAACCCCCCAAATCCTAGGGTTTAAGGACCCAAATCAGATCTCTAATGTGCAATTCAAACAATACAAATAATAATCACGAAATCAACAATCAATCACCACAAGAGAGACAACGATATACGTGGAAAAACCCCAAACAAGGAAAAAAAATCACGGGCCCTGGAACTCGATCCAGGAAAGAGATCAAACACTAACAATTCGAAGATTACAAGAGAGCTTACAATCCCTCCCCAGTTGAACTACAACCTAAGGACTGCAGAACCTCATGTTGGCGCCTCGCCGTTTATTTTCTCTCGTGCTTGAATCTCCGTCTACACCCTCGAAGCAACTCAGAGATGAAACGAACTAAAGATAGAAGAAATGGACTCTAGAGATGGAAATCTCAGTTGAAAATGGAAGAATCTCTCTAGAGAATGAAAAGCCCTCTCTCAATGTTAGCAGTCGTCCTTGAATGTCTAAGAGAGGTATTTAAGGCAAAATATAGCAACCCTTATATAGTAGAACCACTAGGGTTTGCCCAAAATAGAATTCTGTAACGAACGTTCGAACACTTAAGTGGAACGTTCGAACACTTGTGCTTTAAGGAAAACTGGCTGAAGGCTTCTGGGGAACCAACGATCGAATGCTTGTCACATGCGTTCGAACTCTTGTGCTCTCGAAAAAATGGCTTGATGACTCTACATGACCAATGTTCGAACAAAGGCAGTGTGTGTTCGAACTCTTGAGCTCTCGGGAAACTCGGCTTGAAAGGCTCTGGACAGCAACGTTCGAACTCTGCTTCTGAACATTCTAACTCTGGAGCTCTGGTGTTTGGTTTGTAAGCTATACTCCCATGGGATTTTGCA
This sequence comes from Litsea cubeba, assembly GCA_012931725.1. Lineage (NCBI taxonomy): Eukaryota > Viridiplantae > Streptophyta > Magnoliopsida > Laurales > Lauraceae > Litsea > Litsea cubeba. Next base: position 15,607,569 of record CM022953.1, on the reverse strand, counting down.
GTCCATTCTAGAAAAATGAAAAATACATAAATCAAGTCCAAGTTTTGTCCAATCCCATGAATTATGCCAACACTCAAAACCTTACAATCTCCCCCTTTGACAATTCATGGACAAAACTTCCTAAAATATACATTCTACCATTGAAAACCAAAACAATCAAAAGATCTGAAGAACCATCACAAGAGAAGTCTGTATAACCTGCAAACCAAATACGAAACATAAACCACTGGGCAAAGATCTTGTTAGCAAAACAAGATATTCATATAAACTAAATGCAAAAAAAAAAAAAAAATCCAAACCAAAGCCAAACAAGATAAAGCCATTCTCCCCCTTTTTGTACATAATTGTCAATGGAGATAAAGTTTAACACAAGATAGTCAAAATAGCCAACACAAGACAAAGCCACCAACATAACAAAAATCAACTCTTCTCAACAATGCATAACTCCCCCTACACACCAACCCAACTTCTTCACAAAACCATCTATTCAAACACAGCCAAGAGAAATAGGAATCATTAGCCATGTATCTATTATATGAGACAAAAGATGACAAGAATTTATCAAAAAATAGAGAAACCACAAGGTATGTCCAAGAAACCACGAGGAAAAGAACAAAAACACATGAAAGGCTCACAACCTAGCAAAGAAGAAGATTTTGAGCACATCATATGATGAGGAAGGCTCCTTGTAGAGGAAAGAGAGAGGGGGCGGCAGCTGCAAATGAAAGAGTTCGAAGAAAATTATAATTTTCTAAAAGATTTGACCAGCGAGACGTGTGTGAAGGGCAAATCAATTCTCAAGTTAATCAAACTCCCCCTTAATATTAAAACCCATCTGGATGTCTCCTTCTAAACTGAACAACACTAAAAAAAATTTTAAACATTTTCTCACAGAGCCTTAGCATTTTTTTTATTATATATATATTTTATCACAAAGCCTGGTTCCTTAAGCTTTCTATTTAACCCTTGTAACGGGCAGTAGGCCACTGACTCCTAAGTCAGATGACTTTAGGGCACTAGGTATAAAAATACCCCTACGGGCTTAACGGCTCGGGTCAAAAAGGCTACGAACCCAAACCTTTTTTTTTATAAACACTCAACTATGAAATGAGAACTCATTGGGGAGCAAACTCAATGAGTCTACATAACCGAGCTAATCTAGCCAAACAAGACCAATTAGGGAGCAAACCTAATAGGTCTTCATCAGCAAACTAAAATCATCAAACAAGACGAGCTAGGGAGCAAACCTAGCAAGACTTCGTCAATGACCTAAAATCGCCAGGAGACAAAAAGATAAACTAACATTCAGAAGAAGTAATGGAAATAAGGAGCAAACTCATCACATTTGAAATACTTTCAAACTGAAGTGCCGTGCGAAGAGAATGACCCAAACTTTCAGAAATGCAGGAAATTAGAAAAACAAACAAATACCTAGGGAATTTCTAAGGGATACAGCCCTATTTCGAACAAGTGGCTTAGTAAAGACATCAGCTAAGAGATGATCAAACAAGATGTGCTCCAAAACCAAAATCTTCTCCTCTACTAAGTCATGAAATAAAAACATGTTGGATATCTATGTGAATTTATCTAAAGAGCTGCACCGGATTCTTGAAAATATCTATGGTACTCTTGTTATGATAGAAAACACTCACAATACCTTGAGAAATCCCATAGATAGACAACATTTGCTTCATCCAAAGTAGTTGTGTGCAACAATTCTCCCTGCAATATAATCTACCTATGCTACAATGTAACAATTATCAGAAGTCCTCTTGCCCTTAAGAACACTCTTTCCCTTTTTGTCAACAATAGTGCATTCTTTTAGGGAAAAGTATACATCATACTCAATGTCACACAATTGGCTACTACTAAGTAAATTAGCCTTCAAACCATCAACAAAAAATACATCAGAAAGAGTAGATATCCCGGGAATGTAAACTGTGCCTCTTCCAACAATTTTTGACTTACCTCCATCACCAAATTGAACAACACCCTCATCACACATCTCAAGTGAAGTGAACAATGACATGTTCCCAGTCATATGTCTTGAACAACCACTGTCCAAGTACCACACATTTGATTCTTGTGCTTTTAGTGCAGACAATACCGCATTGCAACACAAGTCTGATTTACGAATCCATATCGATTTGGTCTTGACTTGTGGAGGAGAATATCGTATCATCCTTTGTTGCTCATGTAAGTGCCTTTTCAGTTTTCGACACTGTGGTCGAATATGTCCTCTTATCCCACAATAATGACAAGTTGGGATAAAGTTTGTCCTCAATTTTCGACAAAAAGGTCGAATATGACCTTTCACTCCACAATGGTGACAAATAGGCACAAACTTAGTTTGAATGACTTTTCCTTTTGATGCACTAGGAACAGGATTCACATGAGTGACAGTAGGAACAATAGGGGTGTTTTCAATTTGGATGAGGTTTTTAACAAAAATGGTGTTACCCTTTGAGTTGGATGAAGAAACAACATCACCATACCATATCCCGCATTTATCCCTCTTTTGTTGGCTCAAGATCTCATCTAAGGTTAAGGAGCCATTATTCATCCTTTTGAGTGTACTTTTTGTTGCAGTCAGTTCATTGTACACCATATTCAATTTTCCTTCAAGATCATATTTTTGAGTTTTGAGAATGACTACTTCACTTTGGAGATCTTTCAGGTGCTTCTCATCATCACTCCCATTTTTACCTGCATCATTTAACAGTTCAGTCAACTTAGAACACTTCAATTCCAATTGATTTACCTTGCTCTGAGCTTCATTCAATTCATTTGACAAGGTAGAGTTTTCAAGTTTCAAGTGTTTCAACTTAACTGACTTCTTGTCATTTCTCCTTACAAGCTTCATTGAATCTTTAAGAAGCTTTTCATACTGTGTTCCAAGTCTTGATCATCATCAGATGATTCGTGAAAATTCACTTCATGTTCTGACTTAATTAGAATCTTTGTCAGTAGAACCTTGCACAAAAGAGATTTTAGAAGATCGAGACATTAAAGCATAAAAATTCTCTACCACCTTTTGGGATAGACTCTGATTCACTCTTCTCATCTTCTGAGTCATCATCCCAAGTAACATTCAGAGCTCTATCCAATCGCCTATCAACACGATTAGCACATTAGCAGCAATGTGTCCATATCATTGGCATTCAAAGCATTTGATGTCCTTTGAAGAGTTCTTCGAATAACTTTTACCGGTGGGCTTGTCAACCTTAGGAACATAGTTGTTCCTAGTTTGTCCCTTGCTTTTCAAAGAATTCTTCTTCATCCCACTCTTGTTGTTAGTCAAAAACTTCTTAAACTTTTTCACAAAGAGAGCCTCCAACTCTTCATTTTCTGAAGTAGCCTATGTTTCATCATCAGACTCACAGCTCTCATTTTTAGATGAAACAAGAGCCATTCCTTTGGGTTTGAGAGAATGTAAGTAATTGGCTTCATAGGTTTGCAGATTTCCAACTAATTCATTAACTCTCAAGGAGTCCAGATTTTTAGTCTCCTCAATTGCCACCACTTTAGCATGATACTTTGGGGGAAGAGATCTTAAGATCTTCTTAACAACTTTACTCTCTGAAATTGGTTCTCCTAAGGTGAAAAAATTGTTAAATATGTCACTCAATTTCAGATTGAATTAATCAAAAGTTTCAGAATCCTTCATCTTTAATGATTCAAAAGCAGTGACATAATTTTGGAGCTTAGTCTATTTGACCTTATCTGTATCCTCATGGACCGTTTGAAGAATGTCCCAAGCTTCCTTAGCGGTGGTGCAAGAGGAAATTCTTTGAAACTCCGAAGGAGTGAGACCATTATAGATGGCATTAATAGCCTTGCTATTACAATTTGAAGCATACTTCTCCTCCTTGGTCCATTCAAAATTTTATTTGGGAACAATTCTCCCATTAATTTCAATTTCGGGTGGAGAATACCCATCTTCAACACAATCCCAAACATCATCATCAATAGATTTCAAAAATGCTATCATCCGAACCTTCCAATACGCATAATTTGACCCAATTAACAAAGGATGCTTTATGGTGGAGGATCCTTCTTGGTTAAATTCCATATTCTATATCCGATTGATCGTTTCACACAATATCTTAGTGTGACATGCTCTGATACCAATTGATGATTTAAAAAACCCCCAAATTCTAAGGTTTAAAGACCCAAATCAGATCTCTAATATGCAATTCGAACAACACAAATAATAATCATGAAATCAACAATCAATCACCATAAGAGAGACAACGATATACGTGGAAAAACCCCAAACAAGGGGAAAAAATCACGGGCCCTGGAACTCGGTCTAGGAAAGAGATCAGACACTAACAATTCGAAGATTACAAGAGAACTTACAATCCTTCCCCAGTTGAATAACAAGCTAAGGGCTGCAGAACCTCATGTCGGCGCCTCGCCGTTCATTTTCTCTCGTGCTTGACTCTCCGTCTACACCTTACAAGCAACTCAGAGATGAAACAAACCAAAGATAGAAGAAATGGACTCTAGGGATGGAAATCTCAGCTCAAAATAGATGAATCTCTCTAGAGAATGAAAAGCCCTCTCTCAATGTTAGCAGCCGTCCTTGAATGTCTAAGAGAGGTATTTAGGGCAAAATATAACAACCCTTATATAGTAGAACCACTAGGGTTTGCCCAAAATAGAATTCTGTAATGAACGTTTGAATACTTAAGTGGAACGTTCGAACACTTGTGCTTTCGAGAAAACTGGCTGAAGGCTTCTAGGGAACCAACGTTCGAATGCTTATCACATGCGTTCGAACTTTGTACTCTCGGAAAAATGGCTTGATGACTTTGCATGACCAACGTTCGAACGAAGGCAGTGTGCGTTCGAACTCTTGAGCTCTCTGAAAACTTGGCTCGAAAGGCTTTGGACAGGAACGTTTTAGGTTCAAACTCTGCTTCTGGACATTCTAACTCTGGAGCTCTGGTCTTTCGTTTGTAAGCTGTATTCCCATGGAATTTTGCAATCCATTCTAGAAAAATGAAAAATACATAAATCTAATCCAAGTTTTGTCCAATCCCATGAATTATGCCAACACTCAAAACCTTACAGAATACCTGTGAATTAAATACGAAACAAACAAATGATGGGGTTTTGTTGCACTTTATTTTTTATGCTATTGCCCATCAAGGAGGAGGGACATTAGAGTTTAATCTGAAAATAAGGCCGAGACATTAGATCAAGAAGTGATCCCATGCTATCAAGAGTTGCATGCTCAAAGAAATCTATATATACAACAGTTGTAGATAACCAATCTCAAAAAATCATATAAGAATCATATGCATATTTACATAAAAATTGCATACGAGCCACATGAGAATCATATAAAAAATGACATAAGAATCACATAGTGACCCACAAAAGCATCACACAAGAATAATGCTCAAATTAATTGACATGCATGCTCAAATAAATTCACATATATGAAACTAAAAAGAAGACGGTCGGGCTAGGCAAGGCCTGGCATTGTCCAAACTTAGGGGTCGTTTGTCTACACCCATTTACATATGTAAATGGTGAATATGCGTAATATTTACGCATCACTAATGTTTGTCTACAAGTATTTACGCATCTTGTGTGTAAATCAGATATGTAAATGGTGTGAAAATGAGCCCATTTTCACACCAAGATTTTCACACCTATTCAGGTGGGAAAAGAAAATACCAAAGCACATATGATTTCAAAGAATACCCGTTGGAGGCGGACGGTTTGGTTTTGGGGCAGTTTCCGTCAAAGAGGTTCTGGGTTCGAAACACCCCTCTAACGCATTTAGAAAAATAATAATAAAAAAGGCATTTCCATCAAAGAGGTTTTGGGTTCGAAACCCCCCTCCAACGCATTTACAAAATAATAATAAAAGATGCATCAAGACCGATGAAACCTATGAATGAAAACCCTCACTGCATCTCATCCCCTTCCCCTTTTATAAAGGTAACCTCCCTATTTATATATCTTGCCTTGCTATACAAAAAAAAAAAAAACTTTATAAAATCTATTTACGTTATAGGTTTATTCTTTCAGAATTTGATTCTCTATCTTCTCTTCTCCTATTAGATTTTCTTCCAATATCTCAATGACTTTTCTAAAATTATTTATTACTGTATTACTTTAAAAATATTTAAATATGTATAAAAGAATATAAGAGAAAAGGAAGAATGTATTTTATATAGCATTATGGTATCATTCAAAAATAATGTATAAAAGCAATTTTATCTAACCATAATAAATTTGTGATACTTTTAATATAATTAGACTTAGCAATAAAATACTCATTTTAAGAACTTTCTATAATTGATTAATATTAGCATAAAACCGGTGAGATGCATGGGTTAAGTTTTATGCAAATCAAATAATAAATTAAGATAATATTAAACTAAATATTAATTAATAAAAAAATTATTAATAATCCTATTTTTCTTAACCATCCTACTATAAACTCTTATTTCCTTAACCAAACATGTTGGAATGTATTTTTTTAAAGGTGATCATTGATAGAAATATCTATTTTTGAAAAGTATATTTCTTGTTGAAAAACATGTTATTTTTTAAGGATCTAAAATGCAAATGAAAACTTTGATATAAATTTGATATTTTTTGTTTTCTTTTCATGTCATTATAGTAGAATATAATTTAATGATTAATAAGTATCATTTACAAAATCGTTATACATACACATATCATTGAAACAAACATAGAAAAATGAATCACACGTGTAAATGATGCGAAAATAGTGTTATTAGACAAACGTTGTAAAAGAAAACACATGTGTAAACATTACATACTTAAAATTTGAATATTCTTCTTTTACATGTGTAAATTGTATTTACATATCCCACGCGTAAAAGACAAACGACCCCTTAGCCCTCAAATTGGTAGGCTTGCAAAAATTTTGTCCTAACTCTACTCTCAAGCATTTTTAGAAGTATTGTTTTGTAGAGGGTCATGCCCCGTAAGGGCCTGTTTGGCAATTTACTAGGTTAGTAAAAGTAATGTACAGCCTCTATTTTTCGGACAATGGGTCACATTACTACTCCCTTATATATTATTCTCTCTGAATTTGATGCTTTACATCACTTATATTTTAATAGTAAATTACTGAACTGCCCTCAGAGTGCCTAATTGACAACTCTACGAAAAGGTTAAATCCTAACACTAGGTTACGAGAGTACCAAAGATGGGTTCAATACTTCGACCCTTATTTTGCATAGCCCTCATCCTTTTAGCATTGTTTACATATACTCCTCTCATTTTAGATTTATCACTTATGAATGAAGATTCAGTAGTACCCACCCGATTTTCGTACTCATTGACAAACCACAAATTTGAATGAGGTCCAAGCATTCTAATTCTAGATAAAGAGATTAATTGTGCAATGGGAAAGGCCAAATTAAATTTTGGACCTATCTAAAATCAAGATTCTAGAATATCTAATACAAACACATTTCTATTGATGCAACCCGGCCAAAACACATACAGTATGGTGTTTGTACATCTTCCTTGAGAATTCTACATATGATCAAGTTATATAGTAGGCCAAATTGCTATTGGAGTAAAACTTTACCATAATCATATCAAAGCGCATGTGATGATGTTTGTATATTTTATCCAAGTCCAAACTGTTATTGGAATCACACTAGTAGAGATAATTAGGACTTGTTTGTGTAATGTTACGGAAAAAGAAATCCACATTCATCTTCCGAAGAAATCAAAATCTGAAAGGGGATGTCAGACTCATATTTCTACACGAAGAAAGCCTACTAAAAACAAACCATTTTTTTTGGGGTTTTGACCGTACAGGGTATAAAATACACTGTATTTCTTGAAATGATGTTGACCAAAAGTATATCCCAAATATGGGTATCATATAGAGAGCCTTTTTTTTTTTTTTTTTTTCACTTTTACCCTTTTTGTGCGATATTGCAAATATTTACGATATCGCATAAACTGAAGAGTCATTATATAAGCTGCTCGTTTTCCCTCCCTTTTCTTCCTCCATTTGCAACAAAAAGCAGGTCGTTTTCCCTCATTATTTTCCTGTGGCTGTCTTCATCTTTAGAGGAGGTTCTCAAGAGGATGAAGCAATCGCTCTTTCATTTCTCCAAAGGCATTCAGATGATTCTTCTTACACAATATTTGGACATGTTTGAAATTTTTTGTATACTCTGTCAAATGTTATGTTAAAAATGGTTGGGCATTGAGACACCAAAAACTTATGGTCATGGAGATACTTTGGAATTTATTCTTAATTTTTTTATTTGATTGTATTAGATGAACAAAAGATATGAAAGATGAAGACAACTACATGAAAATAATGAGGGAAAACGACTTACTTTTTGCAGCAAATGGAGGAAAAAAAGGGACGAAAAATGAACAGCTCATATAACGACTCTTCAGTTTATGCGATATTGCAAATACTTACGATATCGCACAAAAAGGGTAAAAGTGAAAAAAAAAAAAAAAAAAGAGGTTCTCTGTACGATACCTATATTTGGGATATATTTTTGGTCAACACCATTTCAATGAATACAAGATATTTTATACCCTGTACGGTCAAAACCCCCTTTTTTTTTTTGCAGCCATATCCATATGCGCTGCAGCAAACAACGACTTATGATTAGGTGAGAAAACAAACGTTCCGCTTTGGCAGAAAGTTGTTGCACAAACATGCCTTTAGTTTGAATAGTTTAGAAGTTAATACATGGCCCCCGCTAAAGAAATGAACTTGTATACACATCCATCATGTAATTAGGTCATTTAATGTTTGACATTAACAATTGTCGGCTTACATTATTTTTTCAGAGAAAGGCTTGAAATCCAATTGGTCTTAAGACTAGTTTGGTAACCATATCTTTCGGAAAAGATGTCCCATTAAATAAGGTGGGCCTCTCAATAATGACCATAGGTTAGTGAACTTCCATTTTTGCTAAGACAAGAGTGCATGTTACATGAAAGATGATGAAGTTAACACATTTGCGAACGTAGCTTGTGCGAAAGAGAGGAGAGAAATTGAGAAAGTGGGCTGGTCTACGGTGCAGGCTGCAGGCAGGGGCGGATCCAGGCTTTAATGACCTGGGGTGACCGCCCCAGGTTGATTTTAAATTCTTCATTGATTTAAATGGGCCCTCCATACATATTTGTCTAAACACTTTACAATCGCCCCATGTCCGAAGCACATATGTCTAAATGGTAAATAATCGCCCCACTTAAATAAAAATTGTGGGTCCGCCCCTGGGTGCAGGGTCCCTGCACCATAGTATGATACATCCCCACCACCTCATCTCGTTGGAAGCACCTGGAAGCTATTCAAGCAAATTTTTTTTTTCAAAACTATCCTTGTTAATTTCCAATAAAATTATTTTTCAACACTACCCGGCCCCTTATAAATTCTCAACCCACTCTAAATCAATGGGTCCCGTGTCTAAAATCTAAAACACCAATATGCTTGCTAATTTAATTTTTTTTTACTTTTAGAGTTGGGCCTACCAATTGACATAGGCAATGTTCTTCTACAAGCAGAGTCCATAACTCTCATTTTGGAGATAGGTTTATCTCATGGTGGACTCATTATATAATACATGGCCATGATTTCATTAGAAGTTTTACTCAATCAAAGTTGGTCCCACTTAAAAATTCTCATATAATCTAACATTAGTCTCACAAATTCATAACCCTCTTTGATGTGGCCCACTTATAAACGATTTAAATAAACCAAGATAAGTCACACCTTATTTTATGAGCTTAATATATATATATATAAATAGATTAAAAAGTAAGGTAGTCTTTAAGAACCATTTAAATTTCAATTCTAAGCCCCACAGATGATATTTTATCGATTAAATGTTGTATTTAAAGCATGAGCATGTATATACAAAAATTAAATAAATAAAAGCTTCCATAGCTATTGAAATTTTGGCAAGTAAAATTGTTAATATTTTATAAGCTTTATCACATAATATATTAATTTATAATAACGTGACAGGATTTTAATTATGCCGTATAATGTTTTCCAAAAATAAGATTTGTCGTAATGATGCTTGTTCAAAATCTAATCTTCTTGTTCAATCAGTACTTGCAGCTGCCTTGGAGCGTTGTATAAAAGATTTCTCTTGGAATGCTTGGTCTAATGAGAGGTATTATAGCATTGGAAGCAATTTATGCTTAAGTCTAATGAGCATTGTATAAAAGATTTTTTTTGGAATGCTTGGTCTAACACTATATATGTTTGGGAAGGAGGGAAAATAGGGGGAAGGAAAAAAAAGAGGGAAAAATGGAGGGAATGTGTTAATGGAGGGTGTTTGGAAAGGGGGGAGGGAAAAGTGGGGTAGGAGAATATGGGGGGAAAAATTTGTGTGGGGCCCACTAAAAAATTTTCCCCTCAAAACGGAGGGGAAAATAAGAAGCAAAGAGGGAATTTTTGCAGAAATTACTAAATTATCCCTTTTGAAAATTTCCCATTAAATCCTGTAGCTAGGCCATAAGGATAAAATGGTAATTGTTTATCTACCTCACAAACAAACAAAATTATACTTTTTTATTTTTCTTTCCCCTACTTTTTTACTATTTAAACAAGAGGATGTAAAATTAATTTCCCCTCCCCTCTCCCCAAACATAGTGTAAATCAACAAATAGGGGTTATCATTGGAATGCTTGGTCTAATGAGAATATGCATTGCTTCCTATAGCATTGGAAGCAATAGCGAGCATAAATTGCATCCAAGAAACCTTTTCTCCTTCTCTTGTAGATCTATGGAGCATAAATTGGTATGCTCCATAGATTTTCTTTAAATTGAAAGGGACTCGATCTCGTTGTACATTATGGGTTTTGAGAAATTTTGAAAGCAATCTTACCTTTAAAAAAAAAAATGTCTACTTCAAGTGCATATGGCTGAATCACCGTTGATTTGAAAATAAAGAAACAAATCAATAGAGTGAAATGGAAAAATTACCTTAAATCCAAAGCTTCACATACAAAAGAGATGACTTGTGTTTCTACATATTGCTCATATGCAATAATGATCATAGGTCCCACTCACTTAATAAAATGCAAAGGAGAAAAGATTAAAGGGCATGTTTTTGTAATATGTTTCAACAGTTAAGTGAGTGGTTTTCCACTAAAAATTTAATTTTCATGTGTATGATTCGGAAAATTTCCATAAAAACAGTTACGAGCGTAGTCAGATTTTTCCTTGATTTGAAAAGTGTGAAAATGGATTTCCCATTGGGTTATGGGAATTACTTTTTCCTCAGGAAACTCATCACAGCTATTTTCTCTGTCTCAACCAAAACCCTGTTCGTTCCTCACTCCATTGGAGCAGCTCCATCTTCGTCGTCCACGGTAAACTCAATCTTCGTTTCTGATCAGCAGCAGATATGCTCTTCTCTCTCTCTCTCTCACCTCCCGTGCTGCCAGTTCCCAAGCCCACCCTAATCAGCCACCCTTGAAACCCTCCCCTGCAACCATGTCCGAATCCCACCTCGCCCACTTCCTCTCTTTCCCTATCCCATTCTGTGTACTGTTACAACCCCCACCCATTCCAACCCAACCCACCCATTCCCACTCCATGAGTCCCAAAACCATCCTTGCTAACCTAACTTATATTGAGGTTTGTTGTGTTTCATTGAGGTTGAGGTGTTCACTTTCATTTTAATTATTGATTAGAGATTACTATTGCCACTCATGAAAACACTAGGATAGAGGGCTTGCAACACTAGTTCTGGTTTATTCTCCAAATTACTTTCATCGAATTGAAATTCTTGCTTGGATGAGTTTTGGAAGATGGGTTTTTTAGTTTGGTGATGCTTTTATATATGATTAGGTTGGTTTGTTTCAATTAAAATGTGCTTTCCTCAATTTGAATGTCAATGAAGCATGACCCATGTTGCTATTGTAAGTGCCTAAAAATTAAGGACTTTAAAGCAGTGATTAGGACCCTTGATTCGGGTGGCTTGGATGAAGATTGCTGTGGCTCCGACTGGACCTGAGGAGGAAGAGAGGAAAACACGTCAGAGGACCCTGGCTGCAGGCAGCGCAAGGCTCTCCGATGCTTAAGTTAGTTCAGGGAACGAGCAGGGGAGAAGGAGAGGAAATTGCAGAGTGAAAGTGCGTATTATGGGTTGCGTACCTTTAGGATGGAGATGGATGCGCTATTTATAGGCGATGGAGTTGACTTTTGTGGGCGAGTTCCAAGACTGGGCCGGCCACTTGAGTGGCTGCGTCCACTCAGCCCATAATGCATTAAATGCTGCCCCATGCTTCATTAAATGCTAGGCTTGCTGGGTCAAGCGGCGGTTCTGACTTTTGGGCCAGGTCCCATCAGGCCTGGCCCGGAGCCATGCCCTGGGGGCGCACGTGTCTTGTACGCGCCGTTTTGTCAGTAATGATAATCTGCAGGGCATGCCTTAGCATGCGCCGTCGTTCTGTCGCTGGTCCCATCAATCTCTGTCAAATCCGCGTTGCCGGGGTCGATGCCGAGGTCGGATAAGTCCGACTTCGGGAGCTCCCACCTCGGCGAATGCCGCGGTCCTTCAGCCGCGGTCACCCTTGGCCTAGGGGAGGCATAATCATTCTGTCTGGAGGCCTGGGCTAGTGATGATCTCGGCTTAGTGAAAACACCCCCACACAATTGCCCCCCAGTCTTCCGAGCTCTTAAGGGTGTCACAACTCTTTGAGGTCGGAAGCTGAATAGGTCTTGCCGAGATGCAACATGCCGTGGTGCTGAGGTAACTCCGCTCCCTGGCTCGCGGGAGCTCAAACGTTTTCTAACTTTTGGAATTCCGCCGCCGTTTCGGTAGCTGGCGTCTTTACTTCTATCTGCTTTCGTTTCCGTACCCGAGGCATTAAATGGCGCACGAGAAACAAGCTGGCGCTTCCACGTGTCTCTCTCTATTTGGTTGGCCCGTCATTTCGCGACGGCGCGTGCAGTGAAAAGACGCGCCCTCTTCGAATTTCGAACAAGCGCCATGATTAGCCGCCCAGTTTTTGGCTATAAATGCGGGTTCGCCCCTTCTTCTCCTTTTTTTACTCGCATTCTATCTCTCTTCTTGCTTGCTTCTTTCTTTCTTTTCGCTCTCTTCTTCCTTTGTCTCTGTCGAACGAAAGGGGTCGTTGCAGGGATTCTCCGGGCCTTTTTCCGAAAGAGGTGCTGTCAAGACTCCGTTCTGCGTCCTAAGCTTTCCGTAAGTCTACTTCTTCTTTCTGTTCCATTCTGTTCCGTTCCATTGCATTCTGTTTTTTAGGATCCAGCTCTGTCTAGGGATCCCTCTGTCTAGGGTTTCCCCTGTTTAGCCTCTGTCTAGGGTTCCTTTTTGCCTCTTAGCAGATTTTCCCCTTTTATTTCAGCGTTCTCCCCTGTGAGATGGGTATCTTTAGCCATTGGGTAGAGTCTAAGAGGGGATTAGCCGATCTCAGGGCCAAATACAATATTCCCGACGGGGTTCAGGTTATGGCGGCCCCACTGGTCGCCGATATCCTCGGAGATTTTTACAACGGCTGGATGCCGTTTCCTTTAGTAGCCATAATCGAGGGCGGGGTTAGATTTCCCCTCCGCCCTCTGCTCAGGGAATGCCTCAGGGCATGGAACCTCTGCCCCTGCCAGCTGATGCCCAATAGCTTTAAGATCGTAATGGGCACGGATGCCCTCAATACAATCTTGGGCATCGGTCTCGGCGTTCACGATATCGAGGACGCCTACGATATCTGTAAGTCCGGGAAGGACATGTACTACCTCCGCATCAAGCCGAGTAGGAGGCCGTTTGTGCAAGCCCTGGAGGACTCCAATAAATATGCTGGAGACGACCGCCTGATGGTCACGGGTGGCTGGGAGTTCAGCGATGACGAGGCCATCGCGGAAAGAAATTTCAGGATTCCTCGCCACTACGGCACCCCCCAAGTAATTACAGCCCCAGCACACTTTTTTACTTCTTTCGCTTCTCCGTGTTGCTGGACTTATGTCTTTCGTTTGCCCCTGCAGGTGTTCGCCAAAGGAGAGCGGCCGCTTCCCGGGACGGCTGGAAGTTGAACAAGGCTTGGATCCGCGCCTTGGAGAATTACCACGGCCACGGGGACAGGTCGGCGTGGAGGTTGCTTGGGTACGAACCCAGATACCGCGGTTATCGGAGCAGGAAGCACACTGCCCACCGCTCCCAGGCCACGTCGGAGGTAGACGAAGAAGGGAGCGCGGCTCGCTCCGGGGATCGTACCGCGTCAAACTCCGAGGCATCGACTTCGGGGTCCGAAGAGGACGACGCCGAGACGATTGGAAGGATCGTCTTATCTTCAGAGAGCGACCCGGAAGGTGAGATGGACGGGACCCGCCCGAAGCCGGTCTTCAAGAATCTCAGGGCCCAGCCTGTTGGGGGGCGAGGCCGCGGCGCGGCTTCCTCCTCTCGCGCGCCTTCTTCCTCGGGCGCACCCTCATCCTCTTCGACACCTCTTCCTCTGCGGACACTGGCGCCGCAGTCCGCGGCCGGGCCCAGCACATCTGCGGTCGCCCCTCCCCCGGCGACGCGGGGGGAAGATCTGGCCAGAAAAAGGGCCAGAGTCGAGGGCTCCGCGGGGGAGTCCTCTGGTGGCGGGATGTCGACGCGGGCTTCCCCCGCCCTCTGGAGGCCGAGCTTCATGCTCCAGCCGGGGAGGCCGATGATGGTCGAGGACCGCCTCTCTGGGGGGGCCCTGGTGGTGGCCAGTCTCAGCAGTGCTTGCGCCTTGCCTCGGGATATGGAGAGGCACGATGAGCTAGACGACATCTCTCTCCTGGCGTCGCAGATGAGGGCGAGCCTGAGCGTAAGTCCCTGAACTTTTCTTGGTCTTTTTCCTTTCATTTGTCAGTCATAGCTTTCCCTGACTTGGTGGCTTTTTGCAGATCGTGCAGATGGCCCAGATCTCAGTGACCCGGGTCCAAAAATGCCACGACGAGCTCAAGAGGGTCCAGGCAAACTGTGATCAGCACAGGAAGGCCCTGGAGGAGAGCAAGGTGAGGGAGAAGGAGTACGAGGAGACTCACCAGGCCCTCTTCTCCGAGCTCGACAAGGCGAAGTCGGCATTTGAGCTGGTGAAGAGGAGAGAGGCTGAACTGGAGAGGAGGATCGCGGGCTTGGAGAGGCAGAAAGCCGAGCTCGAGCTCCGGGTTCAGACCGAGGTCGCTGCGGCTTTCCAGGATGGCGTCGATGTAGCAGGCGAGGAGTACTCGGCGCAGGTCGATGACATAAGGGCCTCGTCCTGGGAGATGGGCTGGAGAGCGGCTCTCGCGAAGGCGGGGATCCCTAGGGATCACCCTGCTTATGTGAGCCCGGACGAGTTCCCACGCTCCGAGGCCGACCCGACTCCCACGGCAGATCCTGAGGGGGATCTTGCAGCCGCGCCGGGACCGGAGACCGCCCTGTCGACTGGGGCTCCTGCCGCTGCTACGACTCCAGCCGTCGCCTCCTCTTCCGAAGTCCCTCCTGATGCCGCTACTCCTTCCGTGGATCCCGCCGCCCTGGCACCTGCCGCATGAGGCTTCCTACCTGTTTTTATTTCTTCGAATGTAATTTTTTCTTTGCTGTTTATGTATGAAACCTCTGAAGTTTAATGAAAAATCCTCTTTGGCTTCTCTTCCATGCTCCCCTTTGTTTGGCTGTGTGATTTGAATTTTCATGCCTTAGAGACCCGCGATCGGTTAACCGTACTTAGAAGACGTGGCCTTCTATAGGACGTGATGTAGGCTTGATCCGAGCGTTTTTCGCAATCGTGACGGCGAGCGAGTGATGCTATTTTCTTTTAAGTATATGAGCTCGGTGAGTGCCAGGGATCATTTAGTGCGGCGATCTTAGTGTGTAGAGCGATTCCCTTGGCTCGTGGCCAGTGGCCGAGCTGGCCATCCGGTACGTAGCCGAGATGAGCTTTGTCGCCCGAGCGGAGATTTCCCTCTGGCTCGTCACCAGGGGCGGTGCTGGCTATCTGGCACGTAGCCGAGATGCGCACGAAATGGAGAAGTCCCCCTGGCTCGTCACCAGGGGCCGTGCTGGCTATCTGGCGCGAGGGCCGAGATGCGCACGAAATGGAGAAGTCCCCCTGGCTCGTCACCAGGGGCCGTGCTGGCTATCTGGCGCGAGGGCCGAGATGCGCACGAAATGGAGAAGTCCCCCTGGCTCGTCACCAGGGGCCGTGCTGGCTATCTGGCGCGAGGGCCGAGATGCGCACGAAATGGAGAAGTCCCCCTGGCTCGTCACCAGGGGCCGTGCTGGCTATCTGGCGCGAGGGCCGAGATGCGCACGAAATGGAGAAGCTCCCCTGCCGGACTGGGGAGTCGTGTTGTTGCCGCGGTCCTTTCCTTGGAGCAATTTTGATTTAGAACACAAAGAAAAGCTTTCTTGAGAGGAAATGACCTTCATTGATTTTGCATAGGCTGAATACATTTAAAAGTAAAATTTCTTGAGGTGCGACGCGTTCCATGGCCGCGGCAGCGGTTTCCCATCCATATCTTCAAGCTTATATGCGGACCGCCCCGCGGTCGAGACTACCTTGAACGGACCGCGCCAGTTCGGGGCCAACTTGCCCTGATTCGGATCCTTATCTGCGGGTAGTGCCTTCTTCAGGACCAGCCCTCCGATGGAAAACTTCCTCGCACTTTCTGATTGTAATCTCTTGCCAGTCGTTGCGATAGGCTGCTAAACGGATGGAAGCGGCTTCTCTGCGCTCTTCGGCCAGGTCCAGTCCCAGGGTGAGGTTTTTATCGTTCTGGGCCTGGTCAAAGAGTTCAGATCTGAGGGTTGGGAGACCGATCTCGAGAGGGATCACGGCTTCCATTCCGTATGCCAAGGAAAAAGGAGTTTCTGAGGTGGAGCGTCGTGGCGTGGTCCTGTAGGCCCACAACACACTGGGTAGCTCTTCTACCCACCTTCCTTTAGCTCCATCGAGTCTCTTCTTGAGCCCATCCAAGACCACTTTGTTGGAGATTTCGGCTTGGCCATTGCTCTGGGGATATGCCGGAGTCGAATAGTAGTTCCTGATGCCGAGTTCCTTGCAAAAGTTTTTGAAGAGGCTGGAATCGAATTAGGTCCCGTTGTCTGAGACCAGGACTCGAGGGATGCCGAACCTTGTGACGATGTTCTTCCATACGAAGTTCTTGGAGTCCCGCTCTGTGATGGAAGATAATGCTTCCGCCTCGATCCACTTGGTGAAATAGTCGGTGGCCACTATCAGCCACCTTTTATTCCCCGGAGCTCGGTGGAGGGGACCCACAATGTCCAGCCCCCACTGAGCAAAAGGCCATGGACTGGAGAGCGGGCTCAAATCCTGTGCAGGTTGATGGAGGTTGTGCGAGAATTTCTGGCACTTCTCGCACTTCATAGCGTACATCTGTGCATCTTTTTGCATGTATGGCCACCAGTATCCTTGGCTTATAGCCCGGTATGCTAGTGACCTTCCTCCGATATGACTTCCGCAGATGCCTTCATGTATTTCGTAGAGGAAGTCTTCAACTTGGCTTGGGTGGACGCACTAGAGATAGGGGCCCATGAAGGATTTCCTGTACAGCTTTCCTTCTGGAGAGAGCCAGAACCGGGCTGCCCGGAGCCTGATCTTGTGAGCTTGCGCTCTGTCCTCGGGGAGTCGGTCGTCTTTGAGGTACGCGATGATGGGATCCATCCAACTGGGCCCGAGGTCGGCGCACAGGACTTGCCGTGGTGGGCTGAGCTCTATACTCGGCGATGTTAGTGAGCCCACTTCTATAGTCCTCTTTTTTCCAGCCTCGACGGCGGAGGCTAGGTTGGCGAGTGCGTCGGCGTGCGAGTTAGAGTCTCTGCCGATTTGTTTGATTTCTGCTTCCGGGAATTGGGAGAGGAGTTTCTTGGCGAGGGTTAAATAGGCTGCCATTCTATCGTCGCGAGCCTGATAATCTCCAGTGAGCTGGCTCGTCACCAACTGCGAGTCACTGTAGATTACCAGCTGTTGAGCTCCGAGAACCTTGGCACTATTCAGCCCTGCCAGTAATGCTTCATACTCCGCCTCGTTATTTGATGCTCGGAAGTCAAGGGTCAGGGCTTGCTCGATTACTAGCCCTTCTGGAGACTGGAGGACTACGCCGACGCCGGCCCTTCTAGAGGTGGAAGACCCGTCAACGAAGACCTTCCAAGCCGAATCTCGGGAGGTGTTCCGAGATTGCTCGTAATCAGTCTCCGGGACTAGGCCGTCCTGCCCCTTGCCCCCCAGTTCGGGGTCGAGTGGGCTTGGCGCCGAACTCGGAGAAGTGAACTCGACGATGAAGTCTGCCAAGACCTGCGCTTTGATCGCTGTTCGGGGCTGGTACTGGATATCGTATTGCCCTAGCTCCACGGCCCATCTCGAAACTCGCCCAGAGAAGTCGGCCTTCCGGAAGACGGACTTGAGTTGGTGCTCCGTAACCACCATTATCGCGTGGGCCTGGAAATAGTGCGAGAGCTTCCGGGAGGCACTGACGAGGGCTAGTGCGAGTTTCTCCATTGGCAGGTATCTGGTTTCGGCGTCGAGGAGAGTTTTGCTTGTATAGTAGATGGGCTTTTGTTGCCCTTCGTCTTCTCTGATCAGGACTGAGCTCACAGCGTGGTCAGAGACTGCCAGGTACAAGTACAACGTTTCGCCTTTCTTCGGGGTTGACAGCAGTGGAGGCGAGGCCAAGTAAGCCTTGAGTCCTTGGAGGGCCGAATCACATTCCGGGGTCCACTCGAATCTCAGGTTCTTCCTCAGCAATTGGAAGAAAGGGCGACACTTGTCAGAAGACTTGCTGATGAAGCGGTTGAGGGCGGCGGCCATGCCGGTGAGCCTTTGTACCTGCTTCGTTGTTGCCGGGCTCTGAATTCCCAAGATAGCGGGGATCTGGTCCGGGTTTGCTTCGATACCCCGCCGCGTGACCAGGCTCCCTAAAAATTTGCCGGACCCGACCCCGAAGGCGCATTTGGAGGCGTTCAGCTTCAGCCCGAACTTTCGAAGAACATCAAAAACTTGCCCGAGATCAGCCAGATGGTTGTGAGATTGGGTGGATTTGACGACCATGTCGTCGATGTATACCTCGACTGTCTTGCCGAGGTGCTCCTGGAACATTTTGGTGACCAATCTCTGATAGGTTGCCCCCGCATTTTTGAGTCCGAACGGCATCACTTTATAGCAGTAGGTTCCCCTAGGAGTGATGAATGCCGTTTTCTCCTGATCCGGTCCGTACATGGGTATCTGATGATAACCGCGGTAGGCGTCGAGAAAGCTCATCCTTTCGTGACCGGCGGCGGCGTCAATCATCTGGTCGATCTTCGGGAGAGGGAAGCAGTCTTTGGGACATGCTCTGTTGAGATCGGTGAAGTCGACGCAGACCCTCCATTTTCCGGTCTTCTTCTTCACCACCACGGTATTTGCCAGCCACTTCGGGTACTGGACCTCTTTGATGGCGCTCGCTTCTAGCAGTTTTTCCACCTCTTCGACCACGGCTGCAGACTGGTCGATTCCGGACCTTCTTGCCTTCTGAACCACTGGCTTGACCTGAGGGTCTACATTTAGCCTGTGGCTCATAACCTCGGGGTTCACGCCTGGCATCTCCTGCGGGGTCCAGGCGAAGACGTCTCTGCTTTGCAATAGGAAACTAAGCAGCTCGGACCGCTCCTGCTCGGCGAGCTGGCTCCCAAGAAGGAAGTATCTCTCTGGATCACTGGGGTCGATCCTGACCTCGGTGAGATCCTCGATACTTTTCTCTCCTGGATCGTGGCCGACCCTGTCCAGCTCTGCTTTTAGCTCTGCCATGTGCACTTGCTTCGGCTCTTCCTCGCCGGATACCACGGCCATCATGCACCGCTTGGCCATTTGCTGGTCTCCGTCGATCGTGACTATCTCAACTCCGCCATCTCTTTCCAAAGGGAATTTGAGCTTTTGATGGTAGGAAGAGGGGACGGCCTCTATCTCGTGCAGCCAGCTCCTTCCTACGATGGCATTGTAGGGAGATGGCGTGTCCACCACGAGGAAGTCGGCCACCACTGACGTGCCACCTACTTGGACTTTGAGGGAGACTCTCCCTTTGGGGTACACGGGCTTGGCGCTGAATCCTGTCAGGGGGGTCCGCGCCTCTTGGAGGTCCTCTTCTATGAGCTCCATCTTAGTGAAACAGTCGAAGTAGAGGATCTCGGACGAGCTGCCGGGGTCGACGAGGATCCTCTGCACCTTACAACTCCCCAACTTCAGGGTCATAATTAGCGGGTCATTGTGAGGGAGTTGAACCCCTTTCAGGTCCTCGTCTGAGAACCAGATCTTCGGCCTTTCTTTGCGAGCCTTTTTAGGGGATGGCCCTAGCTCGGCCGACATGACCTGTTTCCCATGGGAGGCCCTCCTGGCCTCGGCGCGGGCTTGACCGCTGCTCTGCTTGGTAGGGGCCAGGTGGATGACGCTTATGATCCTCTCCGACCCGTCGCTGTCGTGATTCTCCTCAGTTCGGCGCCGAGGTCGGTCGTTGCTCCCGCTGCCTGCTGCCTTGTAGTACTCCTTCAGGTGCCCGTCCTTGACGAGCCTTTCGAGATGATCCTTGAGGGAGTAACAGCGCTCAGTGTCGTGCCCGTTCTGCTTGTGGTAAGCGCAGAACTTCGTCTGATCCCTCGTGGAGGGATCGCTCTTCATAGGAAATGGCCATTTAAAGTATGGCTTTCCCTGAATCTTTTCTAATATCTGGTGAATCGGCTCTTTGAAAACCGTATTGACCCTCCCGCGGGAAGAGTAGGACGGTCTATGTCTCTTGCCTCCTCCTGGAGCGTGGGTCGGGGTTGATGATTGGCCACCTGAGTGGTGGTCTCGGCTTGTTTCTTCTCTGTGATAGGTCCTCTTTTCCCCCCCAGAGGCTCGGTCTTCCCGCCGAGATCGATGCTCCTGCCGCGGTCGGTCCTCCTGCCGAGGACGGCTCTCGTTCCGAGACTTACTCCTAGAAACGCCAAAGCTCTCGTTGGCCCGCGCTTCGTCCTCCTCTTGCTCGATGTACTTGTTTACCCTTGCCATGAGGGCTGTTACAGAGAGAACAGGGTTGCGGACGAGCTCCTTCCGAAGCTCGCATCCTGGTAGGAGGGCGTGCTGGAAGGACTTGATCGCGACGTCTTCGGAGGAGTTGTCGATTTGACTGTAAACTGTCCAGAATCTTTTGGCAAACTGAGTGATGCTTTCACTCCACCTCATTCTGAGGGCCATGATGTCGCTGTCGGTCTTGGGAATGACTCTGTGCGCCTGGAATTTCCCGAGGAAGGAGTCCCGCAACTGGGCCCAGCTCGTGATCGATCCTTCGGGGAGCGCACAGAACCATTTGAGTGGAAGGTCCCCCAGGCTAGAGGAGAAGACTCTGCAGTTGAGGTGCCCGACGTCGCCCCAGACGGATAGTTTCTGGGTGAAATGCCGGAGATGCGCTGCTGGATCCGAGGTCCCGTCGTAGAGGACGAACCTCGGAACGCTGAACTTCCTAGGGAGGGGGTACTCGATTATCTCTTTGGAGAAGGGTGATGAGTCGAGGCCAGCGAAGTCGGGGAGGTCTGGTTGGCTTTGGGCGAGCGCTGCCTCCTTCAGGGTATTCTGGATGGCCTGCTTGACCAGGCGGTCGATCAGAGCCTGCTGATCTGCCGCCTCTGATCTCGGCACTGACCCCCTGTCTTCGTGGTTATGGCAAGAACTCCCGACGTGACTTCGCTCCCGACTCTTATCGTTCAGATGCTCCCTTAAGTCTTTGCCGGTGACGGGATCCTTCCTGCCTACGGGATCGCCGCCCCCGGGGACTTCTTCTTTCTCTCGGAGCTGCCGCCTAAGCTGGCGGATGAGATCGTCTTTTTCCTGGAGGGCGAGATTCTGAGCCCTGATTGCGGCTTGAGCGGGGTCGGCCCTGTCGCCTCCACTGTCCGAGTGGCGCCCGGATCGGTGTGACCCCGCCGCTGCCGGGGCCTTGCCCTTCGAGAAGCGCTCCTGGAGGGGAGCGTTCAGCTGCGGCAGACCCTCCACCTCAAGCGGGGATGACGCGGACTCGGTATGGTAGCTTTCTACTTCTGCGGCCTCCCTCGACGCGTAGGGCAATGGCCCAGGGAGGACCAGTGGCCCTACGGGGAGGGACTTCGGGTGCTCTGCGCCTCTCTTGTTTCTCGGAGCCATGGTGATTGGAAAAGGGTTTTGGGAAAGGTTTTGAGGTATGGGTTAGTACTTCCCCACAGACGGCGCCAATTGTAAGTGCCTAAAAATTAAGGACTTTAAAGCAGTGATTAGGACCCTTGATTCGGGTGGCTTGGATGAAGATTGCTGTGGCTCCGACTGGACCTGAGGAGGAAGAGAGGAAAACACGTCAGAGGACCCTGGCTGCAGGCAGCGCAAGGCTCTCCGATGCTTAAGTTAGTTCAGGGAACGAGCAAGGGAGATGGAGAGGAAATTGCAGAGTGAAAGTGCGTATTATGGGTTGCGTACCTTTAGGATGGAGATGGATGCGCTATTTATAGGCGATGGAGTTGACTATTGTGGGCGAGTTCCAAGACTGGGCCGGCCACTCGAGTGGCTGCGTCCACTCAGCCCATAATGCATTAAATGCTGACCCATGCTTCATTAAATGCTAGGCTCGTTGGGTCAGGCGGCGGTTCTGACTTTTGGGCCAGGTCCCATCAGGCCTGGCCCGGAGCCATGCCCTGGGGGCGCACGTGTCATGTACGCGCCGTTTTGTCAGTAATGATAATCTGCAGGGCATGCCTTAGCATGCGCCGTCGTTCTGTCGCTGGTCCCATCAATCTCTGTCAAGTCCGCGTTGCCGGGGTCGATGCCGAGGTCGGATAGGTCCGACTTCGGGAGCTCCCACCTCGGCGAATGCCGCGGTCCTTCAGCCGCGGTCTCCCTTGGCCTAGGGGAGGCATAATCATTCTGTCTGGAGGCCCGTGCTAGGGATGATCTCGGCTTAGTGAAAACACCCCCACACAGCTATATTTTGTATTCATTAGATGTCATGTTCTATATTGATTTGGAACCCTATTTGAGTGAATTCATTTTTTTTAAGGGTTTTGAATGGGGCTGAAATAAGTATCTTTCTATCTGAAATAATTTTTTAAGGGTTAGAGGCATTAAGTATTCATTGTGGGATTGCCAGATAAATCACTGAAGCATGGGCCTTGTACTGCAAGACTGCCATCAGGACATTCCCAGCAAGAGTTGCATTTGTACAAGGTAGTTTTGTAACTCTTTGGTGATGTCCATGTTGTCCATTATTCTGCTTATGTTCATGTCTTCATGAAAACCACTCCTTGTTGGAGACAATCCATCTTTCCTTGTTATGAAAGTGCCCTGCATTTCAAACATTAGCAGCCAAATGCTCTATGAAATAAGTTCAGATGTGGGAGTGACCATAACCATCTGATTATGAACAATTGTTGTATCTTGAGCTGTGTTGGCCAGTTGACTTGGCATTGGTTCGACCCATGAGAGTTCAAATGAGTGTAGGTGGGAATACCCTTAAAATAATAATAATAAAAAAGCAATAATCACTCTAGGGAGTGGGCCTCTTAAGCCCAAGGCTTTACCAGCCACAAACGTCAATGGTATTTATTTGGTTGCCAACACCATGATTTGCACACGTAGACACCTACAATGAAGAGAGCAGGTTCTTCCTATCAGTCAGAATATAAACGTCTCACGATTTTAGCTTGAAACTTTAGATTTTTTTACTTATATAAATTGTTTTAATATCACGAAAATTTTGCAATTGTTTAGTGGCTAATCAAGGGTGTCAATTTGAATGGATAATTTAATTATAAATATGTTATGTTATTTTTTCGTGAAAAATTGTTGCACCAAACAAGGAAATTTGGTTTTTAGTAAGGAATCCACACGCGCACCAAACAACATTAGCACCAATTCAGCGAGGAAAAAAAATTCGCACCAAACATGAGTTTTTAATTTCCACTAAAATCCTTTTCGAGATTTTCATTTCTATGGAATTTACTAACGTGGCAATTTCCCATTTTTGCGAAAAGGATGTGTACATAAACATGCCCTAAAAGGTCTTAAAATGCCAAAATTCAGCCCCATCAAACTATCACAGCCTTTGATTAACATGCTTAAAGTTTAATGACGCCTTCCCTGTAGATTCTTTTGAGATGACAAGAATATCAAATGGGTAGCATTGATCAAATGTGGGCTCAAATGGGCCTCATAGAGCAGTCCACTTGTACCAAAACATTTTCTCCTTTTGAAGTCCTCTGGATTCCCCCATCCTTTTACCATTGATTGATAAAAGCTTGCAAGATATTTTGCCATCTGAGTTGGACATGGGACATGTATACACGACCTGGTCCAGCTGTCCTAATTCACATTCCCATCCCCTCTAAATTCTTAGGGCCCTGCTACATGGCCTGATGTCTGGCTAGATAAGTGTCCTGACACAAGGCCAAGAGCCATGGGATCTCATTTTATCGGCCTGGCATCAGGCCATGTAGACTTTTTGAAGTTCTTATTCTCAAATCTTACTTCAAAAGGATTTGATCCCACTGTAACATCAAACACATGATTGATCACGTGATTAGTATAATATGATACATTATTAACTCTACAAATTAATTGCATTATCAATCATGTCCAATCTTGTAGGTGGACCAAATGCTTTCTAGGTAAAATTCAATTAATGTATGGGATTAATAATGTATCATATTTTGCTAATCATGATATCAATCATGTGTTTGATGCTCAAGTGCGATCAAATCCTATCGAAGTAAGATTTGAGGACATCCAACTAGAGGGGATCCCATTTAATTTGTTTACGGTTCAGATCATTAGTTGGTGGGCCCCACAGTGAATCACATTACACAATATTATTAGGCTAAGATTTTGAAAATATTTTGACTAATTGAATTCAGATGATTATTATTTGAGCCACAGCGTGATGCGCGAGTGAGAGACTGAGAGGATCAGGTCTCGTCTGGCAGGGCATTCTCCGTATCTGATCGAAAACAAGTGCGCTTCCAACAGACCCGCATTTTCGCGCGAATATCTTCTGCGGCAGTGCTTCAGGCATTCGATCAACCAAACAAACAGAAGAAGGCGGAAAAGCCCCAAAACCCTAAAACCCTAATCAGTCCGTATTCATGTCTTCTTCCACCTGCAATCATCTTTCCTTCTTCAATCTTCCATCGCCATTCGATTCTCACGTAACTCTCTTTCTCCTTCTTCTCCTTCTTCTTCTTCTTCTCTTTGATATCGTCTTCATTTCTGCTCAACAATCACTAACCATCTTTCTCTCCATTTTCTAGGGTTTAAGGAATCCTCGATCTCTGATCCGATCATCGCTCCTTCAACTATCGGATTGTCGTTCTGTAACGCTTTCTGCGAGATTCGATTTGCGCTGCGTGGGAGGGGAAAGAGAGAGGGATATGAGCGTCTCGGCCTTGTCTGATGTTGATGTCGCTGATTGCTTGGATGGATCGGATTCTGCTGGGAAAGGTTGGTTCTTTTTGTTGATTGTTGGATTTTTATGCGGTAGTGTGTATGGTTTTATGGATTTTGTTGTTTGGGATTGCAGAATTGGAGGGGAAGGAGCCGAGCGTGTCGACGGTTTTGATGAATTTTGGGAGTTCTTTGGATCCGTATGAGGCGGTTTGTCCTCCTTTGTACCAAACAGCTACATTTAAGCAGGTTTTGTATGGGTGGGAGTATGTAGTTTTGTTCTTGAATTTGGGTTTTGCTTGTTTAATTCATTTATGTTGGTGCTGCTTTGATTGCTCTGTTTAGCAATTTAATAACCTTCTAATTCAACAGTATCTAGGGCTTGATTTTAAAAAAGAGAAAAAATTTTGGCGAGGAAGAGTTTCATTGAGCTGAAAAACGGAAGATGAACAAAGAAATCTCCTTGATACCATTTAAAATGTAATCTCCATGGAACTTCACAATGGCATGATACCCAATTGATGACATTAGCTGAATCTTGTAACATCCTGAATGCTTTCCTGGTGGCGTATATCTAGCATCTTTCAGCGAAATAAAACCTGAGAGTTCCACCAAAATGTTAAATGTGGGGCCATGCGGGACTTGATCTTTTGCATGTGGGACCCCATGGCTTGAAACTGTAAATTTGATGGCCCTATCAGTTAGTAGAAACTAGAAAGGAAGCTAAATGAGAGAAAAAGTTGAGTCATTAAGAGTGGGATTTGGTGAAGTTCTATGTTGGCCAAAGAAAAAAAAGTGGGAGTGACTGGATGGATTTTCCAATTTAAGGTGAATTTTGGTGTATGATCTATTATCAGCTGGGCCCATCAAGTTGATGGCTTGGACCACTAAACCTTGGTCCCTACATCTGCAATCACAAATCTCAACGGCGGTGTATTCTTCACATCGCCTGGCTGTGTCAGTTCACCATGATACTGTGCAATTTATGTACCATATTCATGTCAAACAATGATCATATGGCGTGAAAATCAGTCTGCAAGCCCCAACACAAATGCATTTAACTTTAGTAGCTTAAAACTCCCACTTAAAAGCTCATTTCTTTCTTTACCCTCACATATCGCAGCCTTCGGCAACGGAGAATGGACCTTATGACTACACAAGAAGTGGCAACCCTAACCGAGATTTGTTGGAAAGGTGAGAATAATAGATTCCCTGCAGGCATATGTATGTTTATGAATTTTTGTTGATAAGTACAGACATCTTGTCCTTATTTACAAAGTGCTGGCCTGAGAAGTGTCATCTTTAATTTTCCAATCGGTTATCAACACTTGTATGGTCGTTGCTTGAAATACTATTATAGTATACTAATCGATATATATATATATATATCTTTTTTTTTTTTGCATAGAGCAGACTCCTAGCAAAACTCGATAAAGCAGACCGTGCATTTTGCTTCACCAGTGGAATGGCAGCTTTGACAACCATTGCAAATCTTGTACCAATCGGTGGTTACCCATCCTTTTATTTGTTTAAATTGCCAGTACTTGGTGCTTCCTCGAAATTGCCTCTACTGATTAGTAAAATTTGTTGATATAAGGCCAGGAAATCGTTGCTGGAGATGACTTATATGGTGGCTCTGATAGGCTGCTTTCGAAAGTAATTTCAAAGAAAGGAATTGTGGTGAAGTAAGTCTCTCTCTCTCTCTCTCTCTCTCTCTCTCTCTCTCTCTCTCTCTCTCTCTCTCTCTCTCTCTCTCTCTCTCTCTCTCTTGTTGTAAGCATGAGTTCGTTTTGATTTCAGCTTGAGTTTGTGCTGATAAGAACAAATTTACATGTATCAGACGAGTTAATACCAGCGATTTGAGTGAGGTGGCATCTGCAATTGGCCCATCCACCAGGCTAGTGTGGTTGGAGAGTCCAACAAACCCTCGCCTGCAAATTTCTGACATAAGGGTAAATATTTCATTTTGATTGTAATCTCTGTAGCTGCTGGCAGAATCTTTTGATTGTAGAAATAAGTGGGCTTCGTACAGGGGTGGACCCAGGAAATTGATCTTGGGGAGGCTTGATGTAAAAGAAATATTGGGGGAAGGGGCAAATGTAAAAAAAAAAAAAAATTTCTAGAATTTGCAGGATGGTTTTAAAAATTTTTAAGCTCTTTTCAGGAATGGCCCCTAGCCCCTTATACCTGGGTCCGCCCTTGGCTTCGTATATGAAGAATACGGAAGATTTTAGGAATTGACTCACTTGGTCTCTTTTTATGAAGGGTTTGAGCTTTTATCCATTAGACATAGAGGGAAAATCCTAAAGCGAAGAAGCCTATGTCCAAAACCAAATTTTTAGGAATTATCTCATATAGTTGCTCCAATATGTTTCTTCATTTGTTGTATCCATTTTTAATACCTTTTTCTGTAGATCTACGTTGCACTATTGTTTCTACAAATCATCGAACGCATACTTCTTTTCTACACTTTTTTTGTATTCTTTACTTGTTTATGTCTACATTTTTCTTTATCTTAATAGCCTGATTAGATGCAGTCAAGTCAAACCTTTTTCTTTCCAGGGTGCAGTTTGGAACTCTACTTGCCCATGCCAAATACAAATAAAAGCTAGTTATAAAAAAAAAAAAAAATTCAAATAAAAGCTATGTTTAGATTGTTTTCCATTATATTATACGTTAACTATATGGTGTACTATGGTTCAAAATACTGGTATTTGAGGCCACATTTGCCAGGCACCCACCCCCAACCCCCCTAGTCCCGCCAGTGCGTATCAACTAGGCCCAGAGCTGATGCCCTTGGCTGATATTTGAAACCATTGTTTGAAGTATCTTATTTCAAACCAATAAAAAAATGTACATTATTCTAGTGGAATTTGATTTTCCTTTTTCTGAGAATACCACAGATGACTCATGCACATTGTGCTCTTTAGGATTTATGAAGTTCCTTATTTCTAATGCTATTTGTTTTTCCTTCCTTCTCCAGAAAATAGCAGAGATGGCTCATGCACATGGTGCTCTTGTTATGGTTGATAACAGCATTATGTCTCCCGTTCTGTCCTGTCCAATAGAGCTTGGAGCAGGTATGTGGGTGTGTATAGATGATTTGGTTGTACTATGCTAGAAGTATGTTTGGCAGAACTGAAAGTGTTTCTTCTTCAATAGTAAGAAGTTAAGATGCTCATATCTCCTCTGTTTTCCAGATATTGTTATGCACTCTGCTACCAAATTTATAGCTGGTCATAGTGCTCTAATGGCAGGTGTAATTGCTGTTAAGGGAGACAGGTTGGTAATGTTTTGGCTGTACATATGCCTTTTAAGTCATACAAATCTCTCTGGGTTTTTTTCCCTCTTAAGTGGGTACCATGGTTTTTCTTCCATATACATGTTAACTAGACTAGCACATAGAATGATAGGCAGTCGTTCTTCGCCCTAGGATCCCAATGGAAAGATTTATGGATAGGTGGTCATTCTTTTTCACTCAACTGGATGAACAGTACATCCAATCTTTGAATGCTTAGCTCTTCCACAAAATGTGGTTGTAATCTTCTAAGGTCAGTGTAAAGGATTTCAAAAGGCCTCCCAAAGCTTCTTCCAACAGGAAAAAAAAAGGAAGGGAGAAAATGGTGTGTTTAATTCTACACCTTTTCTATAGGAATTGACCCAAAACTTGTAGCAGAATATTTCCACAGAATCTTGACTGACTCAACTTTGTAAGAGCTTCTCTCCATATCTTTTAATGGTAGAGGAAACCTATTGGGAGCAGGAGTCTCTAATCATTCGTATCTAAACACTATAACCCCTTCATCTCAGCCATTGATTTTTATAACTGAAATGAATACAGCCCATTTCACCTAAAGTATCAATGGATGGGTTGGATTTTTTCCCAACCTTATCCTACAGTGAGATCTTTCCATCCTCTGACCTCTATGATTGTCATGCATGCTGGTTGGCTCCCTACAGTCATCATTTTCATCTCACCATCACACAGAAGCATTTTATGATAGATATAGATAAAGGGTAATATTCAGGTGAGAACTAGTTCTCACATATTATATGAGAACTTTTTTGTGGGGCCCAATTATGGGCCCCATTTGGGGATGGGACCAGGGAGGATGGAAAGATCTATGTGAGACCACCCCAAGTATCAAGTTTGACCCCAAACCCGTGCCCTTAACGCCTTCATCCGTGGCCCACAAGTTTAATGGCTTCATATTCAAAAAAATATTCAACACTCGATCCAACGGTTCAGTCCATTCGAATGTGTGCCAATCCTTGGGATTAATGACTATCAGGGGGTTCCCTATTGGTTGCTAGGTTTGGATGGGTTGCTAGTTGGCCTGCAAAAGAGTTCTCATATAATAGGTGAGACCTAGTTCTCACTCGAATATTTCCCATAGATAAATACATACATACATACATAAATTACATGTACATACATATAGAATAATTATCAGGTGCAGTGGAGCTTTTTGGAGCCCACCTAGTCCAATGCTGAGTAGTGTGTAGGATATCACATGGATAGGGGGTTGGTCAAGTTTCACCCAGCCCAATCATAGTAGGTGTGTGATGTAGACCATGCAAAAATTAATGGGTTTTAGAAGTCAAATCTTTTAGTGCCAGCTCTAGGAAGACCAGGCCTATCTGTGATCGGCTGCATATTGCACCTACCCTCATGATAGATAATGAAATTTTAATGGAGTGCACATTATGTTCATGAGTTATTCTAATTCCACTGAGATGGCAGAAAGAAATCAAACATGAAGGTAGGTTTAGAACAGTTGCCTACCACTGGATGTTGCCTTCCATTATTGATTTAAAACTAAACCGAACTTGACTAGATTTTGGCTGGGTGGGCTCGACAAGCTGTCGAGTCAAATGAGCTTGACCAGGTTTGACTGGAAACTTGGTCAGACCCAGGTGAGGTATTCAACTCAGCAGCATTTTTCTTGAATTTGAGTGTGTTCTAAAACAATCCTCCTTAAAGCTAAGCTTGACAAGCGAGCCACCCTCCAATTAGCTTCTGCATAAGCAAAAAATATCTCTAGCCAAAAAAAGCATCCTAGCATAAGAAATGAGTACAAATGCGTACTCATTGATTGATCCTCTACCCAGTTATGCATTATCAGAAGTTTCTTCAATGATGAGTGGCCCAAAGAACATACTTTTGAAGAGTTTAAGCCCTTCCCTTATGGCTGTCATCTCCCTTATTGTCTCTACCTAATTCATCTTATAGTGATTATAAACTTCATTCTCTGTAGCTGGTGTTTCAAGTACTTTGTATTTTGTTCAACAGTTTGGCACAAGAGATAGCGTTCCTGCAAAATGCCCAAGGAAGTGGGTTGGCTCCATTTGACTGCTGGCTTTGCTTGCAAGGTATCAAGACTATGGCCTTGCGTGTTGAGAAACAACAGGTGCAATATCTTCCATGCTTTCTTTTTTTCCATTTTTACTGTTTTCTCCGCTATGAATTTCTATATTTTGCTGCTTAGTTATTTTTATAGCTGTTCTTATTAATTGTCTCAATTTGTTCATTGTTGACTGCAGCATGTTGAACTAGTAAATCGTCAAATCGACAAAAATATATTGTATTTGATAAGAACAAGGAATTGAAGAATAATTAGATGGAGTGGCAATTATTGATTTTCCCTTATACAAGCATGACCCTTCATCTCTTATCTCCATGAGGATAATTACAATCTCAACACGCAAGCTCTAGACCAATTTTCTTGGGTAATGAAGCTAAAAGAAGGAAATATGAGGAACTGTTAGTGGGGCCCACACAATCACATGTGTGGGTGGGGATAGATAGGTCTGCTTGCGCTTAATATGTGGGCAAAGAATCAGCCTGCCAAAGATTTGTGGCCTTTGATTTGTGAGGTTCATATTGAAATGTTGCTCACACATAGATAAAAGTAAAACAGTTTTTTTAATAATATAAATCAAATGGTGAATCAGTCAAATGTATGCCATATTGCTGGGTATAAAGTTTTTGTTGGAGATGTAGGTTTTTAATGGTTTGGATTGAGTATACAGTACCACAACTTGTGGCTACTTGATTTTGTACACCAGTGCCACACATGTAATTGGTATCACACATATTTAATTTGATAATACAGTTTTTAATGATAAATCAATTGGTGAATCAGTCAAATGTGTACCATGTTGGGTTGTATAAAAATTTATGGGGGTGTTGAGTTTTTGAAGGTTTGGATTGATCACCATATTCTTCCTCCTTAAAATTGGAAAACGGTTGGTAAGCCATGGACAGAAATGAGTGCAAATTAATCCTGCCTTCAGCCATGTCAGCATATGGGACCGAATCTCCTACCTCTTAAATTTGAAATTTGAAATCAACCATCTCATTTGAGAGTTTCGTTTCTCCCTCCTCTTCATCAAGACTACACACAATCACACATTGAAACACCTCAATAACGCCTCTCCCATCTTCGTGAAACGGTTTTCCCTTTGATGAATATTACCCTCCTTCTCTCATAAATCTCAAAAACCCCTTCAGCTATTACATAACAATCTCTCTATTATCTCATCTGCTTGCCCCCCAGAATGCCTCTCTTTGTCCGATCCCAATACAGGAAGGTTTCTCCCACTCTTCATTGCAATAGCAGGTAATGCTCAGATCTCTCCCATTCCTGTTCTTTAACTCTCATGCATATCCCTCTCGCGTCTCTCCCTATAAATCTCTTGAATCCACCTTTCTCCCCAATCTCTGCAAATTCCTATCTCCACATTTATTTACTCTCTTTATCTTTTTGTGTAAATTAGGTTGTGGATCTTGAAATCAGAAGTTAATAGATAGAGGTCTTAAATTTGGGTATTCGGGTATGTTGCAGACGATTCTGGAAAATGAGTTGTTTATTGCAGACAAGGTGCTTGATGATTTTTTTATTTTTTATTTTTTATTTTAAAGTTGGTGTTGGCTTTGAGTTCAAACTTCAGATTGATGTAGATTTGTGAAAAGAACAAGTCTTTCAGAACAACCCCCTTTCTCCTTTTAATAATACAGTTGGAAAATTAACAAAGCAATTTGTTTTGCATGTCTATGGACATTGTTTGACTTTCGATCCTCAAACATGCGCATGTCTAAGTTCTTGCTTATGTTGGTTTAGGCAAACCGGGCTGAGGTTAAGTAATGTCGAACCTGTTTTAAATTGGGCTTCAATTTTAGATCCATGTTGCCTTTTTGGGCCTCTAAGTCATGACCAAAACCCGACCTTGTAATAAGTGGTATGAAATTTTGACAATGTTTTCCTTCTTTCTTTATATGGCAATAGTATAATCAAAATTTTTTTTTCTTGGAAAAAAGGAATTCAATTAAGCAACAAGCAGAATAACAAGAATAGAAGCAACATAAATAGAAAATAAAACACAAGCACAACGCATCACAATTTTGATTATGAACATAGGTGTTAAGTTATCATTAATTAATTATCAATAGATGCTAGGCAGAATACCAAGTAGTACCCCCTGATTGCATGGTTCTTCTCATATGACATCTTTTGGATTGAGATTTAAATAACTATTCTGCATCAGATTTAACCCGTGCATCGCAAGGGCTTTAATGCTAGTTATAGTTTGTGGCTTCTTGGTTTTATACATGTGTGGCATGCACTAAATTAATGTAATATCAATTATATATGTACATACACAAGTGGCCACAAGTTCTGATATGGTACTTAAGGGAGTACTGTCATGTAATACTACAACAGTATTCAAGAGTCCTATGCAAAACAATTGGTGTAAAGATGTTTTGTAGTAATCAGCAGATATTACTATATTTTCAGTTGGTAATTTTTTTAATTTTAATTAAACTAAATGTGCACTTGTGGCTTATTGGTAAAAGCTAAACCCTGTACTTTCGGTGTACTTGTCGCTTTTCGGAGGAAACTGTAGTCTGTATGTGAATTGGTTAGATCATTGAACTTTTTGTTAGTCTGACTAAAATACCAGCGTAAATGCTGGTTTGGGGCATCATCAGTTGTCAGACAACTGGAATGAAAAAGAATTAGAGATGCTGATGACATGTCCGTATTGTTACATCTTTTGTGATGAAATTATGTCATAATATTATTGTTAGTCAAGGAAGCATAAAGTGTAGAAAATCATACACATACATTATTTCCATTTCAGTAGTATATAAACTAATATAATGTACACTTAGGATTTTTTTTCTTTTTTTTTGCTAGGTTGGCCTAATGGCCAGGAGCAAGGATAAAAATATCGGCCGATACGATTATTTGAAATAATCGGGTATCGCCCCGTATCGGCTGATACTCAAGCGTATTGGCCGATACAGACCAATACGATACGTCAGCGGACCCATGTGCAATTATTTTCACCTACCTCTCTCTTTCACTCATCTTTCTAGTTTCTACTGTGACTCTTTGAGCTTGTGAAGCTCTAAAGTGAGTCTAAATCAAGATTTTACGACAAGAAGTCAACATTCAACAAGATCAACCACAACAAACTTACAAACATCAAAACAAGGAACAAATAACTATAATGTCCAAGCTTCCAAGGTTTTAGGTAAAGTAGGTATGTTTTTCTTTTAAATTTTTTGTAGTTGACTTTTGAGATCATCAATTGAATCTCTCTCTAACTAGTATAAATGCTTGTGAAACCTTGTAATAATGTTAGATCTATGTTTTCCTTTGATGATCCTCACATTTTTTTTCTCTATTTTTTATTTTCGGATTTATTTATTTTTTGAAAAAAAAATTGTGAATACTCATGGACAACCCATGAAATCACTTGGAAATACATTCTAAATGATAGATATTCCTTTTGGTGGTGATTAAGGTATTCCTAATCCTATTTCCTTCACTAATTCTCTGCTCTGTCATTTGACTCATTTCTAAATTGGTGTTGAATGTTGATTGTTGATCACTTCATAGTTCATTCACTTGATTGAATTTGAACCTTGAATGTTGAAGTATTGATATTTGATTGTTCAATGTTCAATTGTTCAATAATGACTAATGAGTAATGACCTAAAGTCTTATGCCTTTATTTCATGTTCTATTTTTTTTTTGTGTTTTCCATTACTTTCTAAATTACTATGACTAAGAAACATGAATACATGTGAAAAAACTAATCATTACTATTATTTTCTATTTATACAGCGATAAACAAGACTTCATATATTGAGGGCACCGTACGCCCCCTTTTCTTACTTACTTTTGCAAAAGAACAACATATTCTTTCATTTTACAAATTTCTGGAATTTTTTTCAGATTTTTTGGGCAATTTTTTCAAATCGCACCGCTACGCCGATACGTATCACCGATACGCTACACATCGCCCGCTTCATATCGGTTCGGCCCGCCGCTATCGATATTTTTATCCTTGGCCAGGAGTGACACTTCCAACTTGAAGGCCCAGGGATCAATGTGTGATACCAAGGTGATATTAGGCCAGGAGTGACAGTTCCAACTTTGAAGGCCCAAGGATTGATCCCTGGGCATATGTGTGATACCAAGGTGCCAACACCACTCAACCATGAGTGTATTGGCCTGGTTGGAAAATAATTACTAACAAGGAAACACTCTACAAATACATAAAGTAAAGTTTTGAATTTTATGGAGAGTGACCACTTGTATTGTTGTGTATGACGTATGGGCTCTACCTTGATCCTTGTAAACAAATTTATTGGGGGACTCATCTTAGATTCATTGTTACTGCAATCCTTCTTTAGTTAAAGCAAGGGCAAGCAGATGGATAGTAAGAATGGAACAAGAATCCGATGGTTAGGATTCTTCATCTAATTTAATTCTGGTAGTGGCAATCCAAGGTTGGACACACATGTTAGGAAAGACCTTTCCAGCTGTTTGCATTGTAGATTTTGATATTATATCTGCACTCTAATTATATAGTGGATAGCTCATTGGATGGTATTGTCAAGTTCAGACATGCCAATACATCCAATCTACTTAACCCCCACCCCCATCCTCTCCTCTCCTCTCGAACAGCCGTTTGAATTCACAACCCACACGTGCCTACCCACATGACCTGGGGAACAATGCCTCTCCGGGGTTCGAACTTGCGACCTAGCATGGCTTTGATACCATGTCAAGTCCGACTAGCCAATACATCCCAAAAGCCTAAGTTAGGAAGCAGAAAAACAATCTACTCAACAGGTGAGACCATATTCAAATGGTCCAGACAGGTTGGTCCCACATTTATACTGTGTTATTAATTTGATGTGTTGTATTTATGGGGAAATCTATTTTGGTTGGCCAATCCGCGTATCGAATGTTTACGAGTAATAAATATGGGGCCCACCTTTCTATTGGAAGTGTTCTCCCGATCATTTCCTTGAAAATATGAAGTAGAGTGTTGCAATAATTTGTTCCTAAATTGCTCCCTGTTGCTTAAGTTACTTCTTTTATTGTAACTATCAGGCTAAGTTGTCTCCCTTTTTGTGACTTCCCTTGAATTACTTAATTTCATGATATAGAGTTCTTATTAGATATTGAGCTTAAGTACTAAACATTATGCCTAAAAGCAATTGGAAGAGATGTCAGCGATGCCCTTGTTGTACATTGTTTTTTTTCTTTTTATTATTTTTGATGTGGGAATCTGAAACTAGCTTTTAAAAACATGCAAACTTCTAAATCTTCTGTCATGCTTGTTAATTTGTTTCAAGGTTTTAAGGTTTAATGCTCCAATCGTATTAGTTTGGCTTGATACATCTTTTTCTTTATGGTTATTTTATTTAGTTGAGTGGACAGCTTAGTTGAGTGGGCCCCCATATAAGACTTCATACTATAGGAATGTTCATTCCCTTTTTTGAAAAATAATTTTTTTCACTGTTCCCCTCTTCTTCCTTGAAGAAAATTTACTTACTAATCTCCTGTTCCAGTTTATTTATCTTCTTTTGTTAGAGATGGTTGCTTTATATATTTGGATCCTCTTTTTTTTTTTTCAGGAAAATGCACAAAAGATTGCTGAATTTCTCTCATCTCATCCTCGAGTGAAGAAAGTTAACTACGCTGGTCTTCCAGACCATCCGGGGCGATCTTTACACTACTCTCAGGTGCTTATTTTGCAATAGCATGGATATGGTAGGGACAGAGATTTTACAAATAATAAGTGAAGTATCAGATACGATATGATATGTTGCCGACTTTGAAGTATCCATGCATCATAAGTTGGAACAAAATTCTCAAGAAAACATTTCCTGATGCTTCCTTTCAGCTGGAACTCTGCTTGACTACTTGGCCTTGATGTCCATTGTGTAGTGGAAAAGGGGTGCCCATAATCAATGGAAAAGAGAACAAGAAAAGAAAGAGAAAAGAAAAGGAACTATTTTCTTAGCCTTTCTCTGTCTTGATTGTGTCTCCCAATCCGCCATATCATGGATATCAAATCTGCAGGAGAAGTTTTCTTTTCTAATGCTTTACTTTCTCAATAAGCTATGAATAGGCCCTCATGCTGAATCTCAGAAGTTCATCTTTTCCTTAATATCACTTGTAGGCAAAGGGTGCTGGTTCTGTTCTGAGCTTTTTGACTGGCTCATTGGCTCTCTCAAAGCACATCGTTGAAACTACCAAATACTTCAGCATTACTGTCAGTTTTGGTAATCATTTTTTCTACTCTGAAATGTTCAATGTAATGAGTTACTATTTCTTTCTTATGTAGGCTGTTACAGTAACCTGGTTTATTGTTTTCCATGCTGATTTTAGTAAATGACTTGTACAAAAATGAGGGAATTACTCTTTTATACCCTTCTGAAATCACTTGTTGGCCATCTAAGATGAACAATGCTCTTCTGCACATATTGGAAATGTCCTTCCTATAGATGACATGCAACAACCCAGATTCAGAAGGTTTGGCATTGGGTACAGAAAGAAGATGACCAAGATAAAGGTTTAAAACTCACAATCAGATCACACGGAGATGTTCGAGGCTTACCCAGTCTACAGTGAGCCCCATGAAACTAAGTCTTAAGCAGTGCATTGGCGGCCAATAAAAATTATACATTTTATGTTGGGTGTCTGTAATTTTGTTCTCATGAAACACGTGAATGGCCTCTCTTCACCTTGTAGTATAGTAAATATTGCCAACTCTTCTGCTGAAAGTGTTCAATTTTTAGTTTTTAGTCAGTTCTGTATTTTAGTAAAAGCTTACAGCTGCAACACCTATCCTCTCAGAGCTGGAGCTTCTGTGTTTCACTTGCTTCTACTCAACAGTTTGCAATGTTCCTTTTTGCAGGAAGCGTAAAGTCCCTCATTAGCTTGCCATGCTTCATGTCCCATGCAAGCATACCTGCATCAGTTCGAGAGTCAAGAGGCTTAACTGAGGATCTTGTCCGTATCTCTGTTGGCATCGAGGATGTAGAAGATCTGATTGCGGATTTGGACAAAGCAATCATGTCTGGACCTTTGTAAGGCTTGCACTTCTACCTCTACTAGGTCATACCTAATT
Organism: Litsea cubeba; assembly: GCA_012931725.1. Classification (NCBI taxonomy): domain Eukaryota; kingdom Viridiplantae; phylum Streptophyta; class Magnoliopsida; order Laurales; family Lauraceae; genus Litsea; species Litsea cubeba. The sequence goes on along the minus strand of CM022953.1, from coordinate 15,569,733 downwards.
TATCTGTAGGTTTTACCAATTTTTTTTTCCAATTTTGATATGATTTTCTTGGGGGCACATCTTTTATTTAGTTGTTCTTCAATATCTTTTGCAAGCATTTGATTGAAGTTTGTGTGTTAGCTGTACAAATCAAACTGTGGACAGTTTTCTCCACCTCCATTTCCTCCAATTTTTTTTTCATCCACACGGGATACTAAAAGTTTTAGTTTTATCCTAATCGTATGTGATCGCCACTTCACCTGGATCTCTATTTGGATAGTATCCGACATTAGTTGAAAACAGATACAACAAATAATAGATACTATTGTAGTTTCAAATTAAAAAAAAAAAAGAGAAAATATTACAGCTGTTCTTATCATAAAATTAATTACTGCTACCATTCTCTACCCTATGATTGGATCTGCCCTGCTGGTTATGGGCAACCAATGAGTTTGCTGGTCATCCTTCCCATTAATGATTGTGGATGCTGCCATCAATCAAATCTCATCCCCATGGAATGAAGACCTGATGACTGTCATTCGCTGGATACATCACGTGTAGAATATAAATTTGGGTAAATTAGCCAAAAGTCCCTGCGCACGGTCTTCTAAGGCATCAAGGACAACAACTTTTTCTCTAATGTCTCTAGTCCAGACAGCTGGAGATACTTTGGTGAAAGGTCCCTAATATGCCACGTCATATATTTTCATGACTAATTTGCCCCTTTCAACCCTCATTCGAACTCCTGCCTTCTTCTTCTCTCTCATTTTCCATTTTCCATTCCTTTCCATGGTTTGGAGTATCGTTGCAGAGCACTTTTCATCGCCACCATGCCATGACTTCTGATTCTCTTTATTTCATTTCTTCAAAGATGGAATCGATTTTGAAATATCTCTCTATCCAAATCTCTCTCTGTACTCAGACAAATTTATCTGAATTTCTAATAAAACTCAGACAAATTTATCTGAGTTTGTGTCCAACTTGTGAGGTATTTTTCTATGATATAACGGTGGAATCTTGACTTGGTCTCTTCATGAAAGTTGTAGCCCTAGATGTGTAGATGATTCTAGGGTTTTGAATCACCTGATTTGGACTTCGGAAGCTCAAGTTATGGCTCATTGAAATTTACTGGTAAAAATAGGAATTTTGGATCGGTTTTTCCGGCCTTATTTTGAAGCAACGCTTGGAGGCCCAAACGAACTTGAATTTTTGCGAACCAGACCTTTCTAAAAAGCTTAAGACGTCCTCTAAAAACTTCATGAAGACCACTTTGTCGTTCTGAAACTCTAACGCCATCCAAACCTCAATGGAATGAGAGAAGTTCATTTGACAAATTTATCTGAATTTCTGATAAAACTCAGACAAATTTATCTGAGTTTGTGTCCAACTTGTGAGGTATTTTTCTATGACATAACGGTGGAATCTTGACTTGGTCTCTTCATGAAAGTTGTAGCCCTAGATGTGTAGATGATTTTAGGGTTTTGAATCACCCGATTTGGACTTCGGAAACTCAAGTTATGGCTCATTGAAGTTTACTGGTAAAAACAGGAATTTTGGATCGGTTTTTCCGGCCTTATTTTGAAGCAACGCTTGGAGGCCCAAACGAACTTGAATTTTTGCGAACCAGACCTTTCTGAAAAGCTTAAGACGTCCTCTAAAAACTTCATGAAGACCACTTTGTCGTTCTGAAACTCTAACGCCATCCAAACCTCAATGGAATGAGAGAAGTTCATTTGACAAATTTATCTGAATTTCTGATAAAACTCAGACAAATTTATCTGAGTTTGTGTCCAACTTGTGAGGTATTTTTCTATGACATAACGGTGGAATCTTGACTTGGTCTCTTCATGAAAGTTGTAGCCCTAGATGTGTAGATGATTCTAGGGTTTTGAATCACCCGATTTGGACTTCGGAAACTCAAGTTATGGCTCATTGAAGTTTACTGGTAAAAACAGGAATTTTGGATCGATTTTCCGGCCTTATTTTGAAGCAACGCTTGGAGGCCCAAACGAACTTGAATTTTTGCGAACCAGACCTTTCTGAAAAGCTCAAGACGTCCTCTAAAAACTTCATGAAGACCACTTTGTCGTTCTGAAACTCTAACGCCATCCAAACCTCAATGGAATGAGAGAAGTTCATTTGACAAATTTATCTGAATTTCTGATAAAACTCAGACAAATTTATCTGAGTTTGTGTCCAACTTGTGAGGTATTTTTCTATGACATAACGGTGGAATCTTGACTTGGTCTCTTCATGAAAGTTGTAGCCCTAGATGTGTAGATGATTCTAGGGTTTTGAATCACCCGATTTGGACTTCGGAAACTCAAGTTATGGCTCATTGAAGTTTACTGGTAAAAACATGAATTTTGGATCGATTTTCCGGCCTTATTTTGAAGCAACGCTTGGAGGCCCAAACGAACTTGAATTTTTGCGAACCAGACCTTTCTGAAAAGCTCAAGACGTCCTCTAAAAACTTCATGAAGACCACTTTGTCGTTCTGAAACTCTAACGCCATCCAAACCTCAATGGAATGAGAGAAGTTCATTTGACAAATTTATCTGAATTTCTGATAAAACTCAGACAAATTTATCTGAGTTTGTGTCCAACTTGTGAGGTATTTTTCTATGACATAACGGTGGAATCTTGACTTGGTCTCTTCATGAAAGTTGTAGCCCTAGATGTGTAGATGATTCTAGGGTTTTGAATCACCCGATTTGGACTTCGGAAACTCAAGTTATGGCTCATTGAAGTTTACTGGTAAAAACATGAATTTTGGATCGATTTTCCGGCCTTATTTTGAAGCAACGCTTGGAGGCCCAAACGAACTTGAATTTTTGCGAACCAGACCTTTCTGAAAAGCTCAAGACGTCCTCTAAAAACTTCATGAAGACCACTTTGTCGTTCTGAAACTCTAACGCCATCCAAACCTCAATGGAATGAGAGAAGTTCATTGACAAATTTATCTGAATTTCTGATAAAACTCAGACAAATTTATCTGAGTTTGTGTCCAACTTGTGAGGTATTTTTCTATGACATAACGGTGGAATCTTGACTTGGTCTCTTCATGAAAGTTGTAGCCCTAGATGTGTAGATGATTATAGGGTTTTGAATCACCCAATTTGGACTTCGGAAACTCAAGTTATGGCTCATTGAAGTTTACTGGTAAAAACAGGAATTTTGGATCGATTTTTCCGGCCTTATTTTGAAGCAACGCTTGGAGGCCCAAACGAACTTGAATTTTTGCGAACCAGACCTTTCTGAAAAGCTCAAGACGTCCTCTAAAAACTTCATGAAGACCACTTTGTCGTTCTGAAACTCTAACGCCATCCAAACCTCAATGGAATGAGAGAAGTTTATTTGAATTATTGCTGAGCTTTGCCAAAACTCAGATAAATTGTCTGATTCTGCTTTTGCTGACGTGTCCAAGGGTGTTTTTGTCTTTTTCAATGAGTTACTTTTATAAAAGGACTGCCGTCAGTACGAAAAAATGGTGTGGACCGTTTGCAATAAAAATCACAGTTGAGGGACCTCCGCCCAAATGCCAATTTGGTTAGTGCATGCAGCACGACTTAGGGGCTGCCCCTACAATGGGCCCCATTTAAAACATGCATATGGATGTTCGTCTATAAATATACTTACCCAGGGGTGGCAGAACTTGATCCGACCCACTAACTTGACCCACATCTGATTCAGATTTGACTTGCCAACCTCAACTGTTAATATATACAGGTCTGTTATGTGCCAGGAAAACCTGACTCCACATTTAAATGGGTTGAAGCTTTCTTTGGGTATATGGTGGCCATCGCCTACCTTCATGAAGCTTTCAGATTTGACTTCCCTGTTGTATGTTTGTAAATAGGGATGCAAATGCGTTGGGGGCGGAAGGAACCACCGTGGACTCAGGCCTGGGTCTGTCGCTATGGACTTGATCACATTTATTTTGCACTTGATATATCATGTCTTTGTTCTTCTAATTCCTTGATCTAGCCATTTGATAGTGATTTAAAGCTCCACAGTGGAAGAGTGATCTAAAAAACACCACTGCCTGAACTTGGACTCGGTTTGTGCAATGATAGGATGTTGCACTCGTGGATTTTAGTTTCTTCAAGACAAGGATCCTCCTTTCCTATCCCTTACATGGGAATGCCAAGTAAAATCAGTGTTGCACCAACCAAGGAAATAGTGGACAGCATTGAAAATCAGAACTCTGTCATGGAATCCTCTCATAGCACAAATACAAGCCCTATGTGTGGGTGGCAATGCGACGGTCGGTTAATACTGTCGGTGGACGCACTTCATTTACCAATTAGGCTATAAGTATGTTACACCAAACTCCACTTTGGAAGTTTATTTTCTTCACCTACTCAACCCAGAGGCTAAAAGGTCAACTGTACCCTTAATTGACAGCTCAGTTTTGGGTTGGGTTGGCAGGTTATATAACAATTGGTTTTGATTTGGGTTAGCGGGTCAAATGGCATGGACTTAACCCGAATGCAGACTATGTATTAAATGGGCTAGGATTGTCAACCCAAAACCAACTCTAATTTGAAAGGGGTCAGTAAAGTTCACCTAGAATTTACCAGGTCGAGTTCTCGCCTATCTAATGTTATGGGCTCATGGCATTTATAGCCTTTTATCTGCTGCATTCAGTAAAAGGATCAAGAATCAACATCCTCCAGTCCTTTCCCAACTTTTGTTCAAACACCTTTAAAAATATTTAAACTGTCAGCATATGTTTTCAATAGATTTTTGTCAGAGGCTGATGGACGAAATTTCTTTAGTTGGTATTACTATTTTCTTACTTGTTGGCTTGTCCATTGTGGGGCCCACAACGTCATCACAAGCATTTGCTGATTTATGTCCATATGAAAGGACTTGTATTTATTATACTTCAGGTAGAGCAACTGTAATATACTATTCTGGAGTAATAATATGAATGGCTGTAATATCCTATTCTAGGGTAATAATATGAAAGGACTTGTGTTTAATAGTCTTCAGGTAGAGAAACTGTAATATACTATTCTGGAGTAATAATATGAATTGCTGTAATATCCTATTCTAGGGTAATAATATGAATTACTGTGCCATTCGTGAATGCCCATAATAAATGTCATAACCTACTAAATATGAAAGCAACACTATGCTTTTAAACTATATAAAATTGATTTTGTTAGTAACTTAGATGAGAACATGCAGCAGGTATTTGTAAATGTCAAGGCAATCACTGCCTTTATAAATGTGAACCTGGCAAGAGACCATTCACTAATGCTTTAAACAACAATATCATATCTTGCAATAGTATGAAATGGTGTCTGTTTCTTCCTCCGAACACATAAAAAGAAGCACGTCTCAGTGGGGCCTACCTAGATGTTTGACAATAAAATATATAACTTTGGATTTTGATGCAGATTAAGTGATGAAAATAATCCCAACCATTGCTTTCTAGGCCTCAAAGTCTCTGCGTGCGGAGAGTATATGATTATCAGACTAGTGTCAAATTGAGACTAATTAATGCTGATTCTCAGGAGTCAGATGTGCGTGAAGTGATTCAATTGACCATAGGTGGGTCCATTTAGGGCCTATTTGTTTTAACATTAGAAAATACCGGAATTGAATACATATGATGATTGAAAATGAAGATTAATTGTGGAATTTTTAAAAATGAACATCAAATAATATTTTCTTTTAAGAAAAAAGAATAAAAAGAAGATGCTATTAGATGCTCATTTTGGGAAACTCGCCTTTTGATCTTCATTTTTAACCACCCTATGTATTCTGTTTTTATTTGATATTTATTTTTAACCACCTTTTGTTCAGGGTGAAAAATAAGAAAAATCTATCATCTCTTATATTTGCTGATGTCTAGTCCAAATCCTCTAGAAATTATAGAAATGACATGTGAATAAAATCACACAAAATAAAAACAGTGAAATAACTTGTTTGACATTGAAAAAGAAGGGGGTGGCACTTAGGGGCTTATAGCTCGTAAAGAAAGTGACATTTCTGATTTAACCCAGAAGCAGCACAAGAGGATGATCTCTTAATCTGAATGGTGTAGAGTTCAGATTAATACATAATATGGCCTCACTGATTTATTTATTTATATATTTCTTGGTATAAGCCAAGGTCTCTCGACCGTTTGAGAATTTCAAATGCTGGCCAAACCTCTTATTCTAAAATTTCCAAATTCTAGTTTTGATAGATGAGATTCAAAAAATGAGCACTAATAAGGTGGCTGAAATAGTCTTTGGAAGATTTCAAATCCAAAATTTTAAACGTTTTTTGCAAAATGACATTAAGAAATTTAGTGATAAACTTTTTAACAAAAATATAAGAGCTTCTGAAATTCTTTACACTAGAATTTCTCAAAATTCTTGCTATAAACCAGACTCTAAGGGCATGTTTGTTTGCATTAGACTACATAGGAATTAAATATATAGGATTCAAGGTCAAATGAGCTCCATGAAGGAAGAACATATTTGTTTGTATTAGATTACATAGGAATTGAATATATAGGACTCAATGTCAAATGACCTCCACAAAGGACTTTTAAAGAAGCGATGGGTTAAGCATTTCCTATATTCTTTCATGGTGTGGAGGGAGGAAAATAAAGTGGAGGTGTAGATCGAACCTTGACTTTCCTGGGTATCAGTAGGGTATTCACTCTTAATTCAATTTTCATTAAAGGGGAGGTCATTTATTGGATATTCACCTATGGTCTTCATTTTGAACCACTAATGACATTAATTATCCTAATTCCTATGTATTCTAAATTTCTAATGCAAACAGATGGTGTAATGCCCTGAAGTCCCACATCGACTATAGAGAGGAAAGTGAATGAAATTATATGTAGAGCTTTGCACCTTTACTTTGCATAAGGCCTTTTGGTGGGTTGAGATCCACCCATTAGAAACAAAACCGTGAGGCCCATGGGTCAAAACGGGCAATATAATACATGGGTATAAGGTGGGGCGTTACAGATGGATCCTAAGCAAATTAGCTGCTCTTGATCCAACAATGTCAAGAAACACTATTTCAAATTCAAAGTCTTAAATGCCTTTTTTCTAAGATTGTATTTCTTTCAGGAACAATTTGTTTCTTGACATTGCTGGAGCAACATTGGTCTATTTTGTCCCATTCTTTATCTTTTTTATCTTTCTAGTAACGTAGTTAATAATTAAAAAAATGTGAATTCTCAGTCATTCTTAAGAATCTTTTTATAAAAAAAGCTTCCAATTTTTGAAAATCACAAATAAGTCCTTAATGAATGAACACATACGAAATGCCCATTCGACTTTATAAATTCTAGTGAAAGAGGCCCGGGCTAATTGTAAAGAGATTTTGTGACTTAAAAGATTTTCAAAATAATTAAATAAATAAGAAGTATACTATAATTATTTTTATATTTAGAAGAATTGAATTTTTAATATAATTAAATAAATAATTAAAAATCATATATAAAAAGCATTAAACTTAAAAAAATCAATCAAATTATAATAAAAAAGTAACAAAGATAACTTACAATGAAAGAAATCCGTGAGGTGGGGCAACTCATGAAAGTTTTTGGCCGCATATTGATATATGGTTTGTGATTCTTAGATAAGCAATATACCATGTGGAAGATTTGGATTTTCCTTTGGACCACCCAAGATGGAAAAAATATGAGCTAGGCACATAAGATAAATTTCCCAATATTAAGAAGGTAGGTCCATTGCATGTGCCAATCGATTAGAATAAATTGATTAGGATTACAAACTTATTTGAATTGATTTAAAGGGTGTGTCCATGTATGTGCTAATAGATTTGTAAATAATCAGCTTGAGAATTGAGTGTAGTGGGCCGCATGAAGCGAGTGTGGAAAGTGGGTAATGAGTTATAGGTGGAGCCCACAAGAAATTGAGAGAGAACAACATTTGTATGTGGAAATGGATGGAGATTTAGGAAGAAACATGATGGGCAAACTTTCAAAATTTTAGTAAGAAAAATTAGAGATACGTGTGAGAGGATAAAGAAGGAGATACATAAGAGATTTTAGAAGGATTAGTTTTTAGTTTTTAGTTGGCATAAGAATTGCATATGCCACATGGCATTGCGAAAGCCCAAAATAGAGCGCTACATGTCGCCCTTCGGCAAAGAGGGTTGCTGTCATTATATATATAATGAGAAAAATTCAAAAGAGAACTAGTTCTCACTTATTATATGAGAATTTTTTTGTGGAGCCCAACTAGCAACCTATTCGAACCTAACAACCAATGGGGAATCCCTTGATAGTTACTAATTCCAAGAATTGGCACACATCCGAATTGACTGAACCGCTGGATCAAGGGGTTGAATATAAAGCTATTAAACTTGTGGGCCACTGATGAAGGGTTAGGGGCATGAGTTTAGGGTTCCCCCCTTCCCGTCCGCAAATGGGGTCCACAATTGAACCCTATAAAAAAATTCTTATATAATATATAAGAACTAATTCTCACCTGAATATTACCGATGTATGATTACCTCCAACCAAGTGTATGAATCACCGCCAAACTCACCTCACTGATGAAAAAATAACTTCCCAACTCCCTTTTTGCTATTGTCACTTCCAGTAATAAATTTCTTTGAAATTAGAGACTTCCTATTAGAACAAGTGGCACGACTGTTTGGGTTCCATCCCAATTTTAAAAGTTGGTACTTGGTGGTGTTTTTTGACCGTTTAAGGATCAACCCACATAAGTTATTCTCTTGGTTAATCAGTGAAAAAGCTATTTTATCCTCCATGATTCTATCAACCATCTTACCCTCTGGAAAACTCAAAACTTCATTGTTGTTCCAAAGACTCCAAGTTTGTCTGTGTTATTCGTCCATGAAGTCTATGTGATGTTGACTTTTCCACTGTGTTTACAATTGATTGTCACTTTTATAACATGGTCCAACAGGTCTGATAAAGAAAAAATAAGCAAATGGTGCAGAAACCATAGTCCATTATATATGCTCACCTGATCATTGACAATTGGTCCCACTATTGATATACTGAAACCAATTCAACATGGGACCCAACGTAGTCCACAGTACTTGCTGGATTCCCTTTGCATGTTTAATCTTACTTTATTTGAGTTCCTTATTAGTTTTTTGTTGATTGTATTTTCGTGTGAGCTAGATAGAGAGTGTTGTCCTACAAGCACACTGCATATTCAGCTCGTGGGGCCCACTTAGTTGCATGCTATCAATGTGAAGAGGGCAGACAGAATGCATGTATAGTAGGGAGTTAAGAAAATATTTAGGGCACGTTTGGCAACAGTCCATGCTAGGGGAGGAATCCTCTGTTTAGATGATTCTCTCCATCTCCTGGAATTAGAGATATCCTCATACAATATTTGTACTGAGAATTCTAGGTTTGGCATTGAAAGAGGATTCCTACCATTAGTAGAATATTGGATCAAATAGTTGTAAGTTTTTTTTTAAAATAACTCAAGATCCATGAAGAATCAAGACCTCAAATTTTTACTCAAAGTTGTACTTGGCCATCTAGAGTATTTGAACGGTTCAGATTGTGCGAAGGGGCCCCACAAAAATAAAAAAAATTAATATTTTAAAATCTAGGCGTTTTTGCAAATATCTCAAAATCTATTGAGGATCAACAGCTGAATTTTGCGCAGCTAGCCGCTTTTGACCTTATGGAGACGGCTCACGGTTTAGATCATGATTTTGGGCCCCACAGAAATCAAAAAATTGAAAAAATCACACTACTTTTCATCCCCATTTTTGCACTATGTGAAATCAATGGCCAGTAGTTTTTGGCCGATTTCTTCTAATCCATGATGAATTAGCCGTTGTAGGCATTATGAAGAGATTGGATAGTTTGGATTTTACAAATGGGGCCACATAATTTTAGAAATGATGATACAATGGTCTAGACTTTATTGCAAATAACTTGAATTATATGATGAATCAACGGTTGATATTTCATTATATAACCGTTTTTTTTTAGGGTTTAAACATGATTAACGGTTTGGATCTTGACCGTGGGACCCAAAATATAGGTTTCCAAAGTAAAATTCTATTATAGTCAAAGTTACCATTTTTACTGTACATCGGCATTGTAGCTCCGCCTTTCTTTGGTTCTGCGGATTTCCAGAGTCCGAGGGGGGCGGGTCGGAAAGCAGAAATAATTATTTCTGCGGATTTACAGCATCTGTCCTCTTAAAATCCGCTGTAAACCAAACGTAACAAATCCACGTTCGCGCGAAAAATACGCAAGAAATCTCCAGCGCGGACTATTGCGAAACGTGCCCTTAAGCCCCAAAAGATTATATTAGTCCTTGATTCAATAGCCTTAAAGTTTAATGACATGTATTTTAACCGTAGATTTTCTTGAGGTTCAATCTAACGCCAGCAGGGGAAGATTTTATGAGCTTAAAATTGGGATTGATGTCAAACCATGAGATGTCAAGATCAGTATCAAAGATGAATCCAAGTGGGCGCGCGTTGTAGAACTGGACTACACATGCATGCAATCGCTTGGAAGGGAACATTTTCCTTAAATCGAAGTAATATAAGGTAAGTTTTAAGTTAAGGTTGAATACAATGGAGTCAGGTTAGGAGAGTGTTGATATTTGTAGATAGGAAATAAATGGTAGATGACTCAATCGAGAAGCTTTTAGTAACTTTGAATAACCAAGCAGCCGTTTCACAGTTGTTATATGGTACATGAGTCTAGTAGAAAGAGATATTCAGAGAGTGAGACATTGTACCAGGAATTGATATTAGTTATTAGACTTGACTTGTCCACCTTAAGCTCTAACATATCATTTTCGATCTTTAATGAAGCAGAAACGAGAGGATTCACATCATCTTGCAGGGAAAGCTATTTGTAAGGGGCTCTAATAAATCAATCAAACAATTAATAAGGTCTTAATCAGTGTCCATATTTGAATTGTTAAAAGTATTATACACTAATCCATCTATTAGGTCCAATAAAAGTAACCAACAACTAAAATAATAAGTGAGAGGCAATTTTTGGAGTCTGCTCACATATGGGATCCAAGAGAGAACTCGCACACACACGGAAAGACAGGCCACTCACGTGGTGGTATTAGGTGGCGTACTCCGGGGTCGAACTGCCGCTCCTTACCACTCAAGTCAGGATCCATTCTCTTCCGTATTAGCTATTGAGAATCTTTAACACGACCTCCGTAAGTATCCTAGCATTTGAAAACTTCTATTTAATTTACAAGTTTCCTTCCAAAAAATTAGTCTTAACATATAGAATTCTGCAAATCTCAATATTCAAAATACTCAGCCTCTCTCCTTAAATAAGGTTGGAGAACTTGTGACTTATACTCGACTCGTCAAAAACTGATTTGGATAAAGTGATCAACACGGAGATTTGAGAGAGTCGTGTTTTTTTTTTAAAGGATTTTAGAAATATTTAGAAATAAATCAAATTCTTATAAAATATAAATATACGTTTATTTAGATGCAATCATGATAATCAATTCAAATTAATAAATTCATATAAGCAAGAAAACCACTATAATAAGGAAAACAAAAGTAACAATATTGCATATTAAATAACTTGTTAGTCCAAATATCAATGTAAAAGACTAAATATAAGTTTTGAAATTTTAAATTGCTAACTTCAAATCATGTACATAATTACTTAAAAATAAATATTAATTATTTAAAATCAAATCTATTGGTCAAATAGTTTAGAGCCCATAGTGTCTCCTTTTTTACTGATCCTTCTTCAAAACAAGATGATTCGGAAGAGTTAAGAGTCAACTAAATTTTTTTCCAATTTTACCTTTAGCATCTGTGAATGCGATCAAGAGAAACCGTACGAAAAATTTAGATATCGCCTTGAAAGATATTCTTAAATCTCCTATAAACAAACAAGCTCTTGTTAATAAGAGAGCCATGTCCATTCCATTTAACAATCCATGGAGTTCACTAAATATGATACACTATTCCCACATAATGGACTCCCAAAAACTCATCCTCCCTAGTCCCACCCCCTGTGGGACCATCCCATTTAGTGGTCCGTCAGATCGCCGAAAACCCCCTCCCCCACCCTTTAATTATACATTATACACTTTGCATTTCATTAAGGGCACATCATCATATCCCTCACTCTCTCTCTCCCTCTCCTCCTCCTCCTTCAACCTCTCTCTCTCCTCCTTCTCTTTCTCCTTCTCTTTCTCTTTCTCCTTCTCCTTCTCCTTCAGACTTCTCTCTCAACCATCTCTCTCATGTCGCTCGAAAGAACCACCAGCAGCAGAAACACCAGCCGTAAGATCCTCCCGTCCTCCTCATCAACCACCGTTGAAACCTCCAACTCCAACGACACAACTGAAAACAATCTCAACCGTTCATCTTCGATGGTCTCTCTCCTAAAACCCAGAAAACCCACCACCACCGTCCCCACCCTCCTCCGCTCCATCCTCAGCCTCCTCCCCATCCCACCTCTCCTCTTCCCCACCTGCCGCTGGCTCCACCTCCCCTCCTCCTCCTCCTCCCCCTCCCTCGGCCGCAAAGTCACCGGCACCCTCTTCGGCCCCAAGAAAGGCCACGTCACCTTCGCCGTCCAGGAAGAGCCCCGCTCCGACCCCGTCCTCCTCCTAGAGCTCGCCACCCCCACCTCCTCTCTCGTCAAGGAGATGTCGTCGGGTCTCGTTCGGATCGCCCTCGAGTGCGAGAGAAACCCGTCGGGTCGTGGTGTCCGGCTCTTCCACGAGCCCATGTGGACCATGTACTGTAACGGCCGGAAGAGCGGGTATGCCGTCAGCCGCACGTGCGGGGAGTCGGACTGGCACCTGCTGAGGACCGTGCAAACGGTCTCCATCGGCGCCGGCGTGATTCCGGCCGAGAAGGGGGCGGCGGGAGGCGGCGGAGAGGGGGAGCTGATGTACATGAGGGCCAGGTTCGAGCGGGTGGTGGGGAGTAGAGACTCAGAAGCCTTTTACATGTTGAATCCAGATGGAAACGGTGGGCCAGAGCTCAGCATCTTCCTTCTCAGGGTCTGATCTCCATGGTGGACGGTGGGGATGGAGTTTTGTGGGGCCCACTTCATGATGGACGTGCCCATCTGCTGACATATCACATATGGTCCATCTAATCCTGGCCATCCGATCCTTGATTGGTTTTGGTCCATTTTGGGAGTTTGAAGAGAGAGAGAGAGAGAGAGAGAGAGAGAGAGAGAGAGAGAGAGAGAGGAGAGGGGGGGGGGGCACGTGTGGGAGAGGGGGAGATTGATGGAATTGGACATGCAGCACGTGGGAATGGAATAGGAGGGGTTCTTTTGTATGATCACTTGTTAATGAGACTGATTTGAGTGTGGTTAGTGAATAGTGAGTGAATGATGAATGTTGAAAAAATGTTTACTAATTTGTAAATTGTAATGTTTGGAATTAGATTGGGGTCTCTATAGTGTAAATTGTATTTTCATCCAAACTTCATTTTTGTGGGGCTCACTTTCTTAAATTCAAACCATCAATTTTACTCTCCCATTGTTATGATAGTCCAGTAAAAGTAAGGGTTACCGTTACATTGATTATGTGATGTAAATGTGTTATTAGAGTGAAAACACATATTTGACTGACTCTTCCAACGGTCGAGTTTAAATTAAAGTAGAGTGAAATCTTTTTAGGTCAATGACAAAATAAGATGGAAATCTACTACATTGTCTATGTTAGCCGATACTAAGATGTGCCCGAATATCCAAAATCCCTTTTGTGGTAGTTAGAAGAAAAGACAGAGAGGGTGTGTAAAACAATTTTGAGCTTAGAAGAAGTTAGGTTTGGATTTTACTCAATCATCTAACATTTGTCAAAGTATAGTACATCCATTTGTCAAAATGATTTGTTCTCATTGAGCCCGGGTGCATTTTCAATATTAGCTGCATTTGTGTGGGGGTCTACCTTGGAGGCATGTTACCCTATGTGTGAGATTACTGTGACTGGATAATCCTTATGCTCAATTTTGAAGCATCAAGATTTAATGATTCTTTTAAGTGTATTTACTTTTTTTTTTTGACAAAATTCAATAATAATTAATAGTCAAATCACCTTAAACTTAGAAAGGATAACAATGGATAAAGGATAGGGGATTGTGAATGACTTTGAAATTATCAAAGGTGGGCTTCACTGAACAAGATAAAAGAGAAATAATTTAGGAGTTACAATACAAGTGAGTTGATTTGAATAAGAAAGACTCGTCATCCACAGAGTTTTGTAGTTTTGAAAGTACATGGAGTTGAGTTGCCAAAACATTCATGGTTAAGTGGTGTTAGCATCGTAGTTTCACATAAATGCCCAAGATTGATCTATGAGTCTTCAAGTATAAAGCATTTTAGCAGATTTGATCTGGTGGCTCTGTTGTTTTTCTTTTTTTTTACTTTAAAGGATTTTCTGCATAAAATTAGTATGTGCTTTCTTTGCTGTTACTCACTTTATTTTTCTTCTATAGTATGTATTGCGGTTGCTTGAATTGTATTTTAACATGGATGGGAAGAGTTCTATATCCTTCCTAAGCTGATATGAACCTTGTATCTTTTATTTCTATGATTTGGGTGTCCATCCTAATCCTTAGATCATGATGAGTGAACTAGAGGTTTATAGTAGTTTAATTTTTATCTACACGATGGTTACTTGTTCCTACCTGGTAAATTGTTCATCTCTATTCCCTCATATGCGCTTCATCCTTCATGTGGTCCGAGGATCATGGCCATCCATTTTGGTAGGCCTCAGCCATAAAAAAAAAGGCAAAATTAGCGAAAGGTCCCTATAAGTGAATGTGTCCAGCCTCCAGTCCAATGAAAAACTCTTTAAGGCCTATAGTCCACTCAGGTAGACTGTTTGCAGCCATAGGTCCCTAAGCCCACACGTTTTTATTTTTCAGGACTAAATTGCCCTTCCAACCATTTTAGGCATAAAATTTTAAAATTTTAAATTTTATATTATCCCTCTTCTTCTACAACGAGCCTAGGTTTATATCAGAATAGATCTAAGGCTTTCATCAGGCTCTTTCGTTTGTTTTCTGCAACAAGTGAAGAAGAAGATGAAGTTGCAATTGTGTTGCCTCGGGATTCTTGCGTCATAAGTCAATAAAACCAAGCAAGGAGACTCACGTGTTCTTTCTTTCCCGTCCTTCTCCATCTTCTCTCAGCCGTCCGATTCTTGCGCCCAGTGAGCCCATCATCACCATGAGGGCCACCAATCACAAAATGGCCTGATGGGTTAAGGTGGAAGATGGTCTTCTCATCAAGGTACTTGTCAGGGACAGGCTTGATCACATGCTCCTTAAGGGCAGCAGCAATCTCATCATTGGTTACAGTTTCGTCATGCTGGGTGGAGATGAGGATCGTGTGGACCCGAAGCCACCAATCACAAAACGGCCCGATGGGTTAAGGTGGAAGATGGTATTGTCGTCAAGGTACTTGTCAAGGACAGGCTTGATCAGATGCTCCTTGAGGGCAGCAACAATCTCATCATTGGTGACAATTTCGTTATGTTGGGTGGAGATGATGATCGTGTGGACCCGAATGGGGACAACAGTGACCTGGGTCCTGCCATCTGGGCGCTGCGTTCTCTGTTCTGTAGCAGATAACAGATATCGAAGAGGAAGAAGACCCATTTGAGCCATCCCAGGTCTTCGGTCAGTTCAGGTCAAGTCTGACCCGACCCAGTTTGCGCAAAGAAGCCCAGCTTAGTGTTTGATAAATTTATCTTAGTTTTTAAAAAAATTATTTGAGTTTTTTGAGAAATCTACGAGTTTTTATGAAATTTATCTGAGTTTTTCATTTTTTTCAAATTTATTTCAGTTTTGCGCAAATTTATCTAAATTTTGAAACTAATTTCTCTGAGTTCTGGACAAATCTATCTGAGTTTATGGCTAAGCCCAGCTTAGTGTTTGATAAATTTATCTAAGTTCTGGACAAATTTATCTGTGTTTTTGACAAAGTTATATGTTTTTTTGTCAAATTTATCTATATTTTTGTCAAATTTATCTGTATTCTGGACAAATTGATCTGTATTCTGGACAAATCTATCTGCGTTTTTGTCAAAGTTATCTATGTTTTTGTCAAATTTATCTGTGTTTTTGTCAAAGTTAACTATGTTGTTGGCCAATTCATCTGAGTTGTTTTTTAAAATTTATCTGAGTTTTTTTGCAAATCTATTTGCGTTTTTTGAAATCTATTTGTGTATTTTAATGTTATTTGTGTCTTTTGAAATTTATTTGTGTCTTTTCAAATTTATTCCATTTTTTAAAATTGGTACATTTTTTAAAATTTATTTTTTTATTTTAAATTTATTTGCATTTTTTGAAATTTTCTTTGGATCTTTTGAGTTTTATTTGAGTCTTTTGAAATTTATTTATATTTTCTGAAATTTATTTGAACATTTTGAAACTTATTTGCATCTTTTTAAATTTATTTACGTTATTTTATTACATGTTGCTTTTTTGAAACTTATTTGCATCTTTTTAAATTTATTTACGTTATTTGATTACATATTGCTTTTTTTAAACTTATTGCATTTTTTTGAAATTATTTCATTTTTTTAAAATTTATTTTCGTTATTTTGAAATTTATTTGTGTGGTTTTAGAATTTATTTGACAATCTGGGAATTCCATTAATCGTGGGCAATTAAATGTTAGTTGGCCATTATTAATGGGATATCTCACCAATCATGGGATTGGTTATGATTTGAAGCAAGTGTAAATTAGATATTTTAGGTGTGAATAAGTATGAGAGGGACCTTTGGCTCTATGACTTTTTTTTTGTGGATCTAAGCCCATAAAGTGTAATGTTGAGGGACCTGTCGCCGAATGCCCAAAAAAAAAAGGAGAGAGAGAGAGAGAGAGAGAGAGAGAGAGAGAGAGCGCAATTGAATGTGGACCATTAATGTATAATAATTATTCATCATTTATAATCTAATATTTAACAATTGTACGTCGAATTAATGTATTTAACTAGAAATTAAAGAGCCCATGAAATTGGCCTTACCCACAACTTAATGGGCTTAAAGTTTAGTGGTCTTTTGATGAGATACAATCCAATAAAAGGTCAGTCAGCTGGTCAGGGACAGCAACACATACAATATGGGTAAGAATAATTCACTTTTCAAGAAAAAAAAAGGGTTATATAGATCAAAAGTGGGCCCATAGAGCTAGACCGTATATGGGCCCAGGCCTGCTCAAAAAAAAAAAAAAAGGTTCCTCTAACGGCAGGTCTATAATCCACTGTTGGGACCCAGCTACAAAATCTAAACTGTGCTCCTTCAAATTAATTATGCATGTGAATAGATGCACATATTTTTACATGAGTGAAGTAAGATTTGGCCCAACATCAATGGACTGGGGATTGTGAGTTTAATTTTAACCATTCAGATTTCAGAAGTGAACCCCACTGATAAATTCACATGGCTGGCCATAGCATTCTTTCTTAGGTAGTGGGTCTCAGAGGATCCTGATCTTAAGCATATCATATAAGCCATTAAAACCTTTGGGCAGATTAGGCGTTCCACATGTTATCGAACCCATTGATGCCAATTGATTTTGACCTGTTCAAACATAAATAAAGGGAAAGGTGGAGATGTATTCACACCAAGATGATAAAGTTTAGTGTTCCTAGTGTGTGTGGCCCACCTACATATCATAACTGATTCCGTGTTTGTTTAGAACTACTTTGGAATGAAGGATGATGAGGTGGTGCAGTTGGTGAGGAGTGAGGGGGGCAAGACAATGATGACAATGTTTCTCATTCCCAAATCAAATGGCATCTGACATCACAATCCATAAAACTGGGTCAAACCCGGTCTCCTTTTTGTTTGGCATGCGAGTGATGTTTGGTGGCTCCTGTGTGGAAGAAAATGAAACTGGGTGGGTCTGATGGTAGAATTAATAGGGATGAGTAGGGGGCACATGGACACCTCTTTTCCACAATCCTTTGGTTGGGTAATGATTGTCATTTGCACGTTTGAGTTGGGATTTGGGGCTCTTGTTGTATCTGGGTCTGGGCTTGGGTCCTGGGCATGCGGTTTTATTAATTATTATCATGGTTGAAACTTGGGCACAGCCGAGTCTAGCTCTTTGTGGGCCCACCCATATTCAAATTTAAAAGTCAATTGATTAGAATTGGACATTTTTCAGTCTCAAGACTTCTTCCACTCGTGTGTGGTATTTGAAGCCCAAGGTACCAGGGCTCAAATTCAGGCAGGCTTCCAATACTGTTTGGGTTATGAAGCACAGGTGGAATTAGAACAAGGCTAAAACTTGGGCCTTTAGAAGCCCAAGGTAGGCCCAAGTAATACAAACAGAGAATAATGATCTGCTAGGTATGATGCTTACAATAACTCATGGCGTGCTTGTCTCATGTAATTGAATACATAGGAATTGTAAGACTTTAATCTCTGAAAAATGGTTAAAATTCAATAAACTACTGTGAATTTCCAAAAATGATCATTAGATTTTCCCCTTTCTAATGGATGAATCAAGGAGAGGAGGGAAATGAAAGCCCAGCGGCCACACTAGTAATTGAGATTCTATGTAAGTGAGGGTTGCATCTATATAGATACCTTTATGTAAGTGTACTCCACACCTCATATCCCTTTCCCCATCACTCCTTCCGTAACACTTAGGCGAGCTCTTTTGACCTTGAATTCCTATGTAATCTTGGCAGGCAAGCAAGCAAGCTCTATGATAAGCACCTCATTGTGCGGCTCACCTAGCTAGAACATGGAATGGGTTATAAAGCTATTAAACTTTGAGGGTTAAAGATCTAGAGGTTAAGATTATTTCGTAAGTGATGAAATTGCCTTTTTTTTCTAGGCAATTGTGTATATACATTTGCGTACTTTTATACTGTCATACATCTAAGTGGTCCCTTCAACAAAGTATTTACCTAAATTAAGTTAGTTAGTACACTAGGTGGATCATCAACATTGCTGTATAGAAAAATGAAAATATCACTCTAAGCTCACAGGTAGGGGTGTACCATCATAGACCAAACTGCCCAAAGTCCCAGGCATTGGCATTTGAGCGAAATCTCACAATCCTGGCCATCTAACTTTTCATTGTCATTTGATCATAGGGTTGCAACCAGGGCACCCTGGATTGGGTGTAAGCTTCACCCAAGCTTCATTTGTTTGTACATAAATCCAAACCCAAATCAAACCTAAACCCAAATGAAACCTGACTATGACCAACCTGAATCTGATCTAAAATCTTGATTCCCCATGCAAGAACAATTCAGGTCGTCGGGTTTGCTTGGATTTGGTTGGGAACCCAAATATAGTATACTGTATAATTCTTTCAAGGCTATAAAATATAGAAAAAAAATATTTATACATAGTATACTATATAATTCTGTATTTACAATAGATATACGTATGTTTACACAAATTAAAGCGCAGTCCCCAGGTCGAATTCAGGTATCCAAAGCCTAAACTCAAACTCGAACCTAACTTCATGCGGGGCCCCAAAATCAAGGCCCAAACCCAACAAAGCCCAACCCGATCGAATTTCATTTTAGGTGGGTGATCAGGCCATTTGGTTGCATCCCAATCTCATTAATTAGTATCTAAATCGATTCAATAAAACAAAGGAGAGAGAGCACACCTATCAAAGAGGTGATGAGGAGGTGGACAATGTGGTCCTCACATAAACATATGATTATATTTCAATAAAAATAACAGGTAAGTGCATGATTGAACATAAAAAATCTCAAGAGGATCCTCCAAGCATTGGTTAAAGGTTAAAACCTTGATGGGCTGTAGAACATATTGCATTTTAGAATTTAGATTTGTGGATCCATAACACCATTTAATTATAATTGAGTCTTTTTATTTCATCATTTTTATGCTTCCTTGTTGAAACATCTCTAACCCTACCCAAATTTGATAATAAGAAAGGCTCACTTTGTGGTGGAACCTACTGTAATATGATAGGCCAAGTTGGATCATCCACTAGTGTGTTCTTTATAAAAGGTGCAAGAGCGATTTCTTATTTTGTGTACACTAATGAAAAGAGGTTTGGAGCATGTTTGTGTAATGCTTGTTAGAGACTTTATGCATAGTTGGTTATAGATATTAAGGTTATTTGAGTTTTAAATTATTAGTTTGAATTTTGAATTATTCTTTCCTGAATTAATCTCTTGTTTTGAATTGAGAAAATTGTGTTGATAAAAAGCTAATGTATATTTTGTACGTACATGTAGACTTTTAATTGTTATAATAAACAGCGGAATCCTGTATTTTGCGGATTTTCATCTTTGCAATATCATTGAAAACGGTTCTAATCAACCCTCCATAGGAAATGTTTTTCCATATACCTAAGAAAATCAATTAATTCTTTCTCCATGTAGAAAAAGAGCTACGTAAAACCGTTCCAAACCGAACTTACAGATATATTATGGAGCCCATGAAACAAAAAAATACATAAATAAAAAATCAGGCCTTCTAAAGAGCCCACAAATAGTTCTCAAAGATGGGCATAAATCAATTCCCTTCCAAACCAAACTTATAGATTTATTAATCTTTGATCGATCACTAAGAGCCCATTGAATCCGTTTTAACCCAACCCATTGCCATCCAGCTGTTGTTATATGAGAATCTGGTCCTACTGCGACCATATGTTATGGTGGACTTTATAAAATCAATTGCCCTATCCAAAGCATAATACAATACAAAAATCAAATTGATTGAGCCGGGCTCAAGCTCTTAATGGGCTGAGCTGAGCTCAAGCTCACATCAAGCTAAACTAAAGTTGATTTGAAGTGAATCGGGTTTGGATTTAACTCGGCTTATAACTTTAATTGTAAACTAATCAAGCTAGTTCATCCTAAGCTCACGCACCATACGAGCTCAAACCCAAACTCAGTCGAGTCTAACCGAGCCGACTCGGTTCAGCTCGTTGACATTGCTCTTGTGCACTTGTTTTTAATAGAGCGACATTGATGTGATTAATGGTCAATAGATGAAGAGAGTGGAATCATCCCTACTTCACTGATTCCATGTGCACATTTAGGCCCACTTGATCAACAGTCTTAAATGGCCGACCACTTTGATGTTTGTGTTTGTGGTAGGGGAGAAGTCAGAAGCTACTTGTGAGCCAGCTCCATTCTCCAACTATGGATGGTCTGCCACTTCACAGCCAGCCTTCTCCACTTCCTTCATGTGTAACTGTCTTTCTAATCACCAAAGCTCTCGTTTTTTCTTGGGCTCTTTTTGAATCACACCTTCGTTTGATTCAATTCTTTATCGATACAGGCCTCTCTATATCAATTATCAAGGTTGTTGCTTTGATTTCTCTCTAATTGGATGGTGTGTAATGATGAGTTTATTGTGTATGGAATATGAGATGAACTTATTGCAGAGATGAAGGTGTGATGTCCTAAACTGATCTGTGAAAAATAACAAGTAATTATACACACCTGCAACTGTAGGGGGGTGTGAAAAAATGACACCTACCTCATATCCCTGGCTTTGGGGATCTGAGATTAGCTTATTTCAACTAATGATCTAGCAGTCTCTTTAGCTAGGAGTTGATCTAGTTGGTCCTATACTTGGTATTTGATGTTTTGTTTTTGTCTTTCTTATATGGTGAGTGTGTGTTGGTATAATTAACACTTTTATACTGTCCCTCTTGTCTTGGTTTGTTTTGTTTGGTTCATCTGTATTTTTAATATAAGTCTCCTTATTGATAAAAAAAAGGTCATGGGTTGGCCAATTAAGTTTTTGGATTAAAAATTGGTCTATCCTACGAATGGAGAACATTCATATGCATATTTCCTTGTAAGAGACACTTCCTTCCCTCTTTGAAAATTTTTAAGTATAAAATGTAATTTTCAAGTATATAGAGTGAGGTACAAAATACAATTTTCATGTGTAAAAAGGGGAGTGTCCCTTACTCTATGGTGAGGGAAATATGGATATGAACATTCCCCCCCAAGAACAGTCATAAAAGCTCATCATTTGTCAAGTCAAAACCAGAGTGGAGCCAAGCCAGTCAAGGGCTCACCCATACAATTTGCAACCCTAGCCAAAGGCTATTCCATGCTATAGTGGTGAAGCAGGTATGTTGGATTGGGTTGATCCTCGTCAAAACATAGCTCATTATGTTATTGGGCCGGTTTGGGCATTTACCCACCGGCAGCTCAATAGGTCACTCGTCTTAAATACACCTAGGCATGCAAGCCATGCGCACAGATTAAGCATTCAGAGGTCTGAACATATTACCCAGGAACTGACCTGAACTGGCCTGTTTGCAACAACTAGTAATTAGTTTCTGGATTAGTGACTAGTGAGGATGCCTGTAATGTGCCGATTACAGGATTCAATGGGCTGAGCCCAACTTGTTTTGGGCCTAACATTGGTCGATCATTTTAAGCTCATGAGCCAATGCCACTAACAGGGAAAATATTTTTTCCGACCCTAGAGATGTTGTTGCCATTCTGAAGATATACATTCTTCCTAATAGAAACCAAGATATAAGAATTTGGACCCATACTAAACATGATAATTTGACCACAAAATCTGCCTTTAAAATCATTTGTGAAGAAATAGAGGTATTCATGATCACCCATTGAAGAATATTAAGTGGATAAATTTATGTAAGCTCCACCTACCCCCGAGAATTACTCTTTTTTTTATTGAAATGTTATAAGAGAAACTATACTGATATGTAATCTTCTCTTCTAATAAGTTTAATATTGGCAGATATATTTGTCATATATATGATAAAGAGAAGGAATCTATTTTCCATGCTCTTTTCCTACGTGAGTACGCTAGAATTGTTAGATTTGAGTCCAACTCTAAATTAACTCCTGTGGGAGACAACAACATTCAGATTTCAGATTGGTGGAAAAATATTATTAGTCCCATTGATGATACCAATTCAACCCTTAATTTGCAGCTGGTCACTAGGATCTTTGTCCTATGGTGGACCATTTGGAAAGCAAGCAATTCAACCCTTAATTTGCAGCTGGTCACTAGGATCTTTGTCCTATGGTGGACCATTTGGAAAGTAAGCAATAGTTATATTTTTAGGGGCTCCTCCATTAACCCAGAACAGATCGTGACAAACTGATATTATATTTTCTTCCCCCAAGAATAAGACCCTTTTTAGACCTTCCTCTTATAAGAGTATTCTAGACTTTACTAATACGACTTTTAAGAGGCCGGACGGTAGGGGTGGATGTTTCTTTGCTATTACTTTTGATGATTTTTTTTTTCTTTTTTTTTATGTACAAGGGCTGCAAGAGCTTTTGTCTCCAACTCTCGCAAAGACGTCGAAGCGCTTGCGATCATCTTTGCACTAAATTATGCTGTGGCTAAAGGGTTTTCAAGGATTTAAGTTTTTTCTGATGCATTGGAGGTGGTTCAATGCATCAATGGATTGATAGTGAGTAACGATTGTTTTTGGGACAATTCTTTACCATCTTGGCTCCTATCTAATATGGATGAGATGTAGCCTTTTTGGGCTTTTTTTTTCTTTGTTGTGTTGTTGTTCTCTTCAATGGTATTATGTTTAAAAAAAAAGGGACATAATTGTAACTATAATCATCAATTGACAGAGCCACAAATTGATTGAAAACCACGGCCACTAGCTCTTTTTTTTTTTTTTTTTGTATTTTGCCATGAACTTAGCCGCAGGCTCATGGCAAGCAACGATGTAGTTTTTCAAAAACCACAGTGCATGGTTGTAGCAAATTTTCAAAATACACGTGGCTAGGAATCAACCAAAAACCACATCCAAAAGCCATGGCTTTTTTGTCCTTTTAAATTAAAGAATAAATGACCGTGGTTTTTATTTAAATCTTAAAAAAAAAATTCCTGCGAACCTGTTGCGATACAATTATCAAATGTTTCAAAATCTCTAAAATTGAAATTGATATACATAACTCAAATGCACAATATACAATATTTGAAAATCTATACATATTCACCTCTTACAAACTCTTCCAACAACATTCATCCATTTCATTTCTTAAAAAAAGGGTCTTTGTTTATCCAAAGCTGCCCCTTCCTCCTGCTATCCACGTTCTTTTTCATGAACTGTATGATCTCCATTGCCATCACCTACGGAAGACACACTATACCAATTCACTTGCTAATATGCCTTTCGAAATCAAATTTTGACAAAAAGGAGCAAAAAAATTTGGACAAGCTATATTGATGGTTCTGGCAAGCACCTTGGTATCATTTAGTGATATAGACTTTATATCCTGTAACAGTGACATCATCTGATATTGATATACACATCGCCAACTTCCCATGAGGTCTTACATCAAAATAATTGAAATGACCCAATTGTTAGTTCACCTTTTCCTTCTTTCAACAACACTGAATCAAGTATATTAACATAAGTCTAGCTACATTGGTATTTCTAAAACACAATGAATCAAGTTCCACAAAAGAGAACTCATACATATGAGCAACCCAGCAAGAATAGTTTCAGATACAATGGCCCTTTTTTGGTAAAGAAACTATGAGGTTATTTATGCAGAAACTAAGGTCACGTTTGGCTACCAAATTTTTGGAGAATAGATTTTCAGCTTTTCTAAAGTTGTGGTAAATCTATATTTGGCAATCATAAATTCCTGAAGATTTGGACAAATGAAAATCTTCATATGTTAGTATTTTTAGATCCGACCACCCCTCATAAGATTTGAAAATCCTCACTTAAGTGGATTTGCACACTAAACCTTATTTTCCTCAGCTTTATGCATCGATACACACCAATATCAATGTGAAATCAACTATACAAATCCTCAATCCTCAATGAGGAATCTTTGTTCGAGTGGTAGTGAAGAATCATAAGATCTATAGATTCCTCACCTGTTACCAATTATGCCCTTAATAAATAATAAAAATGAGTTCTGCAAGGTTCTAATGGATCCAACTTTGAGCCCGTTAAGAATTACATGAACTGAGTTCAAGTCCGGGTACAAGGTGAGTCATTAAACTTAGATATGGATCTTCTTGGAAAAGCTGATTGAAACCCTCCCCATCAAAGGCCTTATTAGTCCAAGTAGGGCCTGGATCTGATTCAAACTTAAATGAATAGATTTTCCTTCCCTTTGATCTAACCCTAACAATTATCACATCCTTATGCAACACTAAAAGTACGATCCACATAGAAGTCTTTCATCAGGGTGAGCAGGGCTTAAATTAACCCTCGTCCTCCCTACATTAGTCCATGTTTTTGCCACCATGCTAATTAATCAGTGCACACTATATATGATGAGTTAATTTTGGAAGCTGTGATCTTCCAATATGAAAAACTTTTCTAGTACATCCCTCAAACAGGGAGGAGAATAATCAAATCAACGGTCCAAAAGACAAGTCCATGGCCCCCATTTTGGGCCCAATAATTCCTCAGAGAAGAGAGACAGGGAAAATGGAATCTTGCAACGTGGGAAGATGAGAAATGCTAAAGTTGGCTTAAGTCCCTCCAAACCATAACAGCTCATTAGAGTCCATCATTCCAAATTAAACAGTTAATATACCCCACCTACAAAAATCAGGGTCTGGTGGGCCCCACTTCCATGGATCGGATGTCGGAACCAAACACAAGAAAACACCCCCTGTCATTATTTTTAGGAATCCCTAACCACTTCTACTAAATGTAAAATGAATTACTGACCCAAAAACAAGGCCTGCAATGCCAACCATGAACCACCAAATGATTCCATTCCCTTTCAAATCATTTTAAAAGCACATACTACCCTCCTCCTCCATGTGGTAATAGGGACAAGTGAATTTCCTGCCTTACATCTTGTGGGTCCTACCTTGGAGGGTGATCAGATGATTGTATCTTAGCTTTTAAATATTTGTCATTGGATGGAGGGACCCATGTACATGATCATATTATAGACAGAAGAAAAGTTCTTAAAATGGAATGATAATGGTTCAGCTGGTTAGATTCCTTGGGTGGGAGTCCTAATAAAATGCCTCCGAGTCCTAATAGGGATGGTTTTATTTTATGAAAGAAATTAACTCTCACCTTCATTATCACCACCACTATCACCACCACCATCATCATAGCGATCCTTTGTGATCAATCCAATCCCTTTAACATATGCCCCAGTTGAATTGGCACCAGTCTGGATTTTTTGGGTATTGGTCTAAGATTTGATAGTGATCAAGACATTAATCATCATTCAGTTTCACCATAATAAGTTCACAGTGTTTAGCTATTAATCTTGGAGGACCTAAAATTTAGGGCTAGGATATTGTTCTTACCCTCAATCTATATCTAAAAGTATTGTACCCCATGAATCTCTTGTTTTTTGTAGAACCAAGCTGAGAATTTATTGAGTCGAGATCCTATTTCGTAGAAATAGGGAGATATTGCTTCATCCAAAATCCACATTCACCAAATATGTAAAATCTTTTGCCACCTATATATTGCACCCTCTCAATTGCTTTCTTGGAATGAAAAACTCAAAGAAGAGATTTTGCATAGTTGGTGAATGTGGATTGGATGAAATAGTATCTTCTTATTTCTACGAAATAAGGGATCGAACTCAAATTTATAGGGTAAAACAAATGCATACAAAGTGGTTCTTTTGCCACAAAAGAACCGTGTATCTACACCCATTTTATTTGATGTGGAGGGATTTAGGACCAGCCCATGCTCATTTACCGGATCACCTCCATTGGATGTGTCTAAGGCCATGAATGTCGGTAAAGTAAAGCCCCACATCCCACCTTCCCTAAGTAATCCCTTTGGTAATACTTCATATACTTGTTCCTATTAGCTTTGTTTCTTACAATGAAATGGACTTCTTACAATGAAATGGACTTCCAATATAGATTGTCCATTTCCTGGATACTCTATATCCACATTGTATGAGGCCTTGAGTACTTACCAAGATTCCATAGAAAACATCTCCATATCATTTCAACACATGCATCATTATACAATCCACTAGCATCTGATAACTCAGACAAAGTCATGAGAAACCATATTTAAAAAAAAGAAGCAGCAAGTCCTTCAAACTCCAGCTATCACCAACTTCAAGGCTTCTTTCTATTTGAGAAGTACGACACACTTTCTACATGTCCATATCCATCTAATTCCATCCAGAGATTGTTCCAAACTCGTGCCTTTTAGAATATAAATTGCTCACGGCACCTCACTTTCACATGAATTATCTTCCATAGAGATTTCAAAGCAGAAAAAAGATGATGAACAATCTCATTTCCTTCTTCTTATTCCTCCTCTTGAGCATACATGTAGTGACAACAGATGCCCGCCAAAGCGACACCCTTACCAATCTCATGAAGTTGAAGAAGAAGAAGATGATGATGGGTGCCACAGCCATCAGTGAGCTCCACAAAAGCCGAATTATGATTCCACATAAGGTTCTCATCTCCCAGATGGGATCAAAAGAGGCTGACAAGATCGGAAAATTGCCGGGTCAACCCGTAGCTGTCGATTTTGCACAGTATGGAGGTTATGTGACTGTGGATGACAAGGCGGGTAGAGCCCTTTTCTACTATTTTGTTGAAGCTGTGGGTTCCAATCATTCATCCAAACCTCTCCTTCTATGGCTCAATGGAGGTAATTAGCAATTACTCTTGATATTTTGTTAATGATGAATGTCATTGTTTCACTTTCAAGTTTTCAACAGCAACAATAATTCATGGGAGGGAGAAAATGATGCCTTGATCTAGAAAATGATAATAGAAAAGTAGTCATGTCTTATCAGGGAAAAGGACTTTCATACACAATTGGGGCTGTTTGCATATTGTAACCAGATACATGTATATCCGTAGCATATTAGTTTCTTGGTAATTGATATTACTTAATCCAATACTTGTATTGTTTCTTGATCTAAGAAAAAAAAAAAACTTGTATTGTATATATAGGTTGCTTCTCTTATCGTTGTAAGTCCATTATTTCATATAGTTCTATTATTTTTTCTTGTTTCAACAATATAAGCGAAAAAAAAAAAGAAGAATGTAAACAATGATAATTTCATCAATTTAGAAATGTTCGAAAAAAACAATTAGTACACTTAGTATTAAGAAAAACCCATTATTGTGAAATATGAAATCTAGATTTCCATTAGTGCAGAGCTGTGTTTATGATCTCCATTTCCATGTCTCAACCCATATCCATTTCTCGCAATATTATAGAGAACTAGTAATGTAACTTTACCATCTAGGAAAGCACAATAATTTTGAACTGAAATCTTTCTAGGCCCTGGTTGTTCTTCTTTCGGGTATGGAGCAATGGAGGAACTTGGTCCCTTTCGAGTGAAAAGCGACGGCAAAACGCTCTTCAGAAATCCATTCGCATGGAATAATGGTGAGGGATTAGGTGTTTTCTTTGCAATGTTTTCATTCTCTACTATAATGGTATTGGTCCAAGGGTCTAATACTCTTGTTGCAGAGGCAAATGTACTGTTCTTGGAGTCACCCGCTGGTGTGGGGTTTTCCTACTCGAACACGACATCGGATTATGGCTTAAGCGGCGACAGCGGAACGGCAAAGGATGCCTATGTGTTCTTGGTGAATTGGCTGGAGAGATTCCCAGAGTACAAGAAAAGAGAATTCTACATTGCTGGGGAGAGCTATGCTGGACATTATGTGCCTCAACTTGCACATGCCATTGTACAACAGAACGAGTTAGCTCACAATACAATCATCAACCTCAAAGGGATTGCAGTAAGATTCTCTGTTAATTATGATAAATATATATCTAAGGCTACATGAGCTGATTGTGATTTATGTGATCTACCAACTGAAGATTAAATTTCATGGGAATCCTTGGGTGAATATGGTCCATGATTGGTCAAGTCATGACCATTGATCTGAGTTCCAATTGGGCCTACTGCAGGTCTTAGATGATCTCAACATAACTCACTGAAAAGCTGATAATACTAACTGTTCAATCTGACCCCCAAAGCCTACATTTTTGGTCCACCGACCACCATTGTGACAAACCATATCTCCGTCTGATGGTTCTCAAATGAGTCTCCCAGATTTCCAGGGAGGGTGCTATTCAGGGAGGTATTGACTCAACCCAAGCCCAACCCAAGCAGCATCTGAGCGAACCTGAACCTATACCCGACCTGTTTCTTGAGCCTGCCCTGAATTGTATATTCTCTACCTGAGCGCAAGTTGGACTGAGTTGGTCGGTCCCAGAAATTGAGTTTGGTTTACCTTTAGAAGGGTGTGAAACCTAGTTCTATATGCATTGTATACTGTATAGACACTATGTTATGTTCATGATATATACTTTCATATGTTCATCAGCAGGGTACCTGGGTGGAATTCAGATATCAAGAGCCCAAATTCAAGCCCGACCCAAATTCCATGTGGGGTTCAGAATAAATGATACAAGCATTCACTTGAATGGTTACCCGGGTCGAATTCAGATACCCAAAGCTTAAACTTACACCAGACACAAATTCCATATGGGGTTCAAAATTCATGCCCAAGCCTTTTCTATACCCAAAAAAGGGCCCAACTTAAAGAAGAGCCCAACTTGAATTTAACCTTTTCTTTGGGTCAGGCCATCAGGTTCAGGCCTACGACAATGATATAGTCTTCCATAATCTTTGGTGAGTTTTCATTTGATGTGGACTGCTATACTCTTTTCTATCTTTCATTTTCTGGCTTCCTACTGAGGAATGAGGAGAGAATTGTTCCATCAGGGTTATTCCTAGATCATTCCCAACAGCTGTGGGACTCACCACCAATCATACAAGCAACCCACCACCATAAAATTTGCCCAAGGATTACAATAACTTCATATGTGGTCATGTATAATCCAATCAGAGATATAGATAGTAGGGTACTAAGGTTTATGTTATGCTTAATCTCATGCCACTAATTGCAGATTGGTAATGCTCTGATCAACGATCTAACAGATGACTTGGGGATGTATGATTTCTTCTGGTCTCATGCACTTATGTCAGATGAGGACATTGACAGAATCCACAAGTACTGTGATTTCTCCTCAACCAACTCAACTAGCAAGCCATGCAATGAAGTTTCTGATGTTGACCTTGGATCCCTTGATATCTACAACATATACGCGCCTCTTTGCTTCTCTTCCAGTCTCACCACCCCACCCAAAAAAGCTTCGGTAACAAGCCTACCTCAATTTCCATACTGGACTTTTTGATTGATAAGATGGAAAATAATAAAAGCAGATTTTTGGGCCATCCCAACTAGTAGGATAGATTACTCATTAGGGAAGAAAATCCATATATTGTGCTCTTTCTTCTGATTGCCTACTTTAAAAATTGGAAAATCTCAATTGGCTCAGCCGAGTTGGCTTGAATCGGTAAAACTCAGACTGACTCATGTCAGACATGAATTGTTAAGTCGGTCCAGATGAGTTTTTAGCCAACTTAATTAACTCGGTGAACTTCTGAGTTTAGGTTTCCTTGTTTGTAAACAGAGTGCTCTGTTCACATTTTCCATGTAGAAAGAGTCCCACTCCCACTGTCCCACATCACTTTTGGATTGCACTGGATAATGGTGTTTATTAGCCTGGTCCCCCAGTTTTATAGCCTGTCGAGCCCGATCCATTAGTACCAGGTCTGATGTTCAATCTGGATTCAACCCATGAGCAAGAAAGTCAGGCCCAAGACCAGCGCATTTTAAAATTATATACCCCTTCCTGCTCGATATGTTGGGCCAGGCCTTTTCAGTATACATAAACGCAGGTCCACCCCACAACTATTACAGAGGAGAACTAAGCCTGAGTCCATCTCACAGTCCTAAAAACACAGCCCAAATCTAGCCCAGTCTGGGTCAGCCTTGAGCAGCTCAGGCCACTAGCACCCTTACCATTGGGTTTCCCCTGAACAAGTTAATAACTTGACTCAATCAGACTTGGCCAAGTTGAGTCTGAATGCCCAAAATTTGGTGTCAACTTGCCTCTACGACTCAACTAAATGGCTTTCTGAGTCGGTTCAACACGTCGAATTTTCGAACTGTGGTCCTCATGGTCATTGGTTTGGTACGTTTGGTAATCTAGTGTACGTTGGAAGGTAGTTTCTAATGCCAGATGTTTTGGAATTTGGATGCAGGTCATGAATTATGATCCCTGCTCAGATTATTACGTAAGTGCTTATCTGAATCGACCTGAAGTCCAAGAAGCCCTTCATGCAAATGTAACCAAACTCGACCATCGCTGGTCAGGATGCAGGTATTAGGGTGCACCCAACATATCAGTAGGGTCAACCATTTGCTTTTAAGAAAACACATAATGAGAAACTTGGTTAATACCCAATCCACAGTTGTATTACTGTCATCCCAATACATATCTTTGATAAATACAGGTCCATATATTACCTAACACAGCGCATATGGATTATTTTTACACGTTTTCAGCTGAAAATAAAATCACACCAATCAGCTGATACAACAACAACAGATATCAGTAATCCATATTGGTTAATTCTAACCATCTAATCAATGGTGTGTGGCAATCATTTTTTTCCATCAATTTGGGCTATGGCACATCTGCAGTTGGGACCACTGTATCTCCTGCATGGTATATGAATATATGTATTCTCTTATTGAATTTTATTTTGTTATTAAAGTAAGGTCTGGAATTGCAGTATTGTGATACCCGAATGGGGTGACAGCCCTGATACGGTGCTACCTATCTTAGAGGAGTTGATGGCCAAAGGACTTCGAGTTTGGGTGTACAGGTAAAAGATAAAATTAAAAACATGCTGCATGTTTTCATTAGAACCATGAATTGGGCATTTGAGTTTTATTGAGTTGGGTATTTGGATTTGGCATTGCAGTGGAGACGTGGATGGTAGAATTCCTGTTACTTCCACTAGGTATTCTTTGAACAAGCTTAAACTTCCAGTGAAGACTCCATGGCAAGCTTGGTACATCAATCAAGAGGTATGCCACTACAATCACAACCTTCTATTATATTTCACATGTTAATTTCCCTATCATGACCATAAACGGCAAACGACCTCTAAATTTATGTTAATTTCTTATTTCACATGAAATTTTATATTTTATTTTATAATTTTTGAACATTGACGCCAATAAAAATTTTGTGACGATAAATTCAGAAAACTAATTAATTTTTTTAAAATTTCGACCTATCAAAACTTCCAAGAGTCTAAAAAAGAACTTGCTGAGAAACTGCACAGAATCATGAGATATGGGTGAATGTTAAAAGCACATTTCTGTAAATTTCAGTTTACATGAATTCCTTTTGGGTATAAGAATATAAATTTGTAGTTTTGTACATTCTATCATCTAATCAATTAGGCACATAATTCGTAGGCTCAGTCACATGAGGATCGATGAGTAGTACTCAACAACTTTTGTTTAATCGACTCAATTCCTATGCTCAGTGACTTAGCTTGGCCTATTCCAATAAGTTGAGCAAGTATGTTGATGCGTACAAAGTGAACATCCAAAAATGACGATCAAATAATATTTTTTCCTCAATAGAAAATGAATGAATGAGACTTGTGAATACCAAATTATCACCCTAGCAATTCGAAATTGTATGAAAGTCAAAGTCAATTTATATCTTTATATTATATCCTCCAACCCTCCTCTTTAATATTCCTTTGTCAGGGCTGTTTGACCATGAATTCCTAATGAAACAAGGGAACCCTAAATGTGTTTCATTCATAGACAGTTGAGATATAATCTAAAAAGTTCCCTCTTCTTTGTCAGGTTGGTGGATATAGTGTGGTGTATAAGGGTGAACTAACATTAGCTACAGTAAGGGGCGCAGGTCATGAGGTGCCAAGTTACCAGCCAATAAGAGCATTGGCCATGATCAAGTTCTTCCTTGAAGGGAAACCACTCCCATCTTCAACATAATTAATTAATTTGGACTCCCTTTGTTCATTTGGGGAATCCGTTTTTCACATTTCATTCTATGACCACCTCCTACACTTTTGTATGTGTTCTTAGTTTCTGTTAATTTCTTGCTCAAGCCAGTAGTGTAATTTATTCCATTTTGTTCCATTCAGGTTTTGTTTGGCATAAATGAGTGAAAAAAAAAAAATTGGTTGGTATAAATTAAAAACCTCTGCTTTCTGAAGTTATATGAAAGCAATCCATAGAGTACAAAAAAGTATCGAGTCTAGATGAAAAACATTTCAAAGAGGAGAAATACAAATGTCAAGATATGCCTTTTTTAAGGTCACCCTCTCAATGGGGCTTTTTCCCCTCCACTTGTGCAGGATTTTTTAGTCCCTACCAATTACCATTTAAGCCAGGGAGGGGGTCCCTATCCTTAGATGTTGGGGATTGCAAACTTGCGCCTATTGGAAATTTTATTTATTCATTTATTTTTTGCATTCTCGGGGGGTCGGGTCTGTTGTAAACTCCAACCATTGACTTACCATTTCTTTCAAAACAAATTGGTGATGGAAGAGGTACAATTCTATATTTTATTCGGCATTCGATATCTTTAGATGGATTGGTGGTATTTCTATCATAAGATTGGTGGTATGTAATGCATTATTTTCATATTTATTAATCACAGTATATTTCAAAAAAATAATAATAAAACATAATTGAGATAGATCGCCTATGTCGCATGTCGCGCTTTTCTTAAGAGAATAAATGCCCACACACTAGATTGGTGTTTGCAACTGGGTTACCGACAAGTTTCACTCCAAAATAAAACAGGCCTAGATCATCTTTGTGTTAGACTCAGTTTACACAATGTTATTGATGGGGGAAAAAAAACTTGGATATGACTGTAAGATAAATTTGAAATGATCGTCAAAGACAACAACCACCACACCAACTTTCAAGCTTATATTGGCTATCAACCCAAGTTAGGACCAAATCGACCCAATTTAAATAAATACTGGGTCAACCCAAATCAGGCTCAATAAATGGCAAAAGATGGTCTTTTCAATGAGTCTTAATGCTCCAAGCCCAAAGTCAACAATGACACCCAAATAAGCATATATATATATATATATATATATGCCATTTTCATTTCCTTCGTGTCCGATGTGGGATTAGAAGTCTAAATGGTCCTTTACTATTTTGAAATTTTTTAGACATTCCCACACAATTTTAAAAATTTCTAACAGTCCGCCACAATTTTGAAAAAAACTAACAATAATAATACGAGGATTTTATCAGAAAAATCATCTGAGATGTGGATTATATCAAAAAGATCCTCTTAGTTTTTCTTGCACAGAAGTGGTCCCCTGAGACCGCTTCCGATTGTAATTTTTTTTTGGTGAAATGAGATCTGCGTGATATCGGCACTAATTTTAAAATATATTCGATCAGTATATCCGGCTCGCCTAATGGGGCCCTTAATTCAAGATAAAGTTCACTATTTACCTCGGTAAGCTTTTATGTACTTGAACTTAGTGAGGGTTCAAGTCTATAGACACTCTTATTTATGCATTCATTTTCAATACCCAGAACACATTTTCTTTCTTTCTTTTCTTTTTTGGATGTTTTTTCAAACGTGGAGGGGACTATTTTGTGGAGGAATTCCTCCCCAACTAATAAAATGGCTCCAAGTATTGATAAGGTTCGTTTTATTTATAGCAAAATTTTCTTCTCCTTTGTTATTTATTTATTTTGTTTTGTGTTCACATAGTGACCCTCTTATCATAATCCAATCCCTTTAAGGCATGCCCCACTTTAATTGGCACCCGTCTAGGCCCATGTTTGGGACCTCTACTTCCTGCCTCTATTTGTCTAAATATTTAAAGCGGACAGAGGTTATGAAAATAAGAGCGTTTAGCACAACATTCTAACATCTGTCGGTTTTAGACATTTAGAGGCAAATCCTCTAAAATCCAAATGCTCAAAAAGTAGGTAGCTGAAAAATAGAACTTTGGCCTGACTCTACTTTTATGGTGTCTGTCAGAAAAAGAGTGAGGTACCAAACATGGATTTGATAGTGATAAGAGACATTAATCACCATTCAGTTTCACCATATCTACTTAGAAGAACTTTGGACTAGGACATTGTACTCGTACCATCAATCCATATCAAGCTTGCTCAACCCCATCAATCTCTTGATTTTCATGCAACTGAGTCAGAATTTAGAAGGAAAACAAAAAGGATATATAGGGTTTGACCTCTGTTGATGGGGCCCACATGTGATCATATTTTGTTGGGACCATGTCCCATAGATAATTACACCCTTCACAAAAGGAAGTATATCTTCACATGAACGTCCTATGGAAACATGGATATTTTCCTCTATAATCTCTCCCATTCTCTTGATTCCCTCCCCTTAATCTCTCTCATTGATTTGAGAAGTTGTGATAATAATAATCACATTCCAATCTACCCTCAATTGAAGGGGGCTAAGTGCTTAATGAAAGCAAGAAAGCAAGTGGTCGCTCTATATATATACACACGATATGCTAAGAAACAGAGGAAGTATGTGAAAGGAAATACAGAAAGAGAGACTTCTAGTCTAGTGAGGAAAAAGAAAGAAAGATTTCTAGTCTATTGAGGAAAAACATTGTTTTTGCCTTGGTCAATCCGCTCCAAGCCTTCCATCATCGTCTTTTACGATAACAGATTTCTACAACTGGTGCATGATCCAAACTTACATATAGAAAAGTAGTTCTCTTACCTCAATATAAATGTGTATTAGGACTTTTGTATCTTTCCAACTACGCGATCAACTTTATTGGATGTGGTTCCAAGGCCATGTAATGGACTTCCAATAGGAGCGTCAATTTTCATGGAAACAACGCCGTTGCTCAGTTGGTAACCCTGCATCTCACTCTATTATTCATGGATTGATCGCTTGATATGCTACACTTTCTATATGTGTGAGCTTCTCTTTTCATATGTTATGAAGTCTCTTTCACATGTCACTAGCCCCCTCGGTTAAAAAAAAAAATACTTATTCTTAGTTTTTTTAAAAAATATTACATCTTAAAGCTCTCTTAGGGCATTCCCTTCTCTTTTTATGACATCTACTAGACGTTCAGAAAATCCCCACATCCTACAACCCTACCCACGCACTTCCCCTTCTCTTTTAATCAGATTCTAATTTTAGCACAAAAAAGACTCCATCATCCATCGTAAAGAAGAAACTTCTCTCTGTTGGAAGTTCTCATTATAATTTGTTGCTTTTATTTCCACCCTCTTGATTTACTTTTTCTTTACTTTTCTGGTTAGTCCTCAATGCAATCTACTGTTGTCATTTCCACTCTTTTAATTTGAAATTTAATTTTGATTTCATATATCATCATTAAAGTCTTGCTCCAACTAATTGGATCGGCTACATGAATTTTGCTTTCCATTTCAATTTAGCTCAGCCAAATTTATTAAGTTTTCTTAGCTAATCATTTCTACAAAAAATTTAAAATTTTAATAGAAGTAGAATAAATACTTTTGAATACTCCCTCCTCGGGTGGAACTCACTCCTCAATATGGGTTCACTTTTTGGTGACACGCATTTTTTTAGCAGCATGTCGTTACTGGTTGGATTTGATACCAAATTAAATTTCTTGAGCTAATCATTCATACCAAAACTTTCGGCATTAGTAGAGTCGACATAAATAACACTCCTCAATAAAATCCTCTAATAAGTTATACATCTTCAAATCTATTCTATCCTTAACCTTTCGGCCTACATCTTTCCTTTAGTACAATCAACCTATATAGTCTAACTTTCCTCTTATTTGCTGCTTACAATAAATATGCTCAAACCATCTTCGACAATTAAAGATTTTTTGTTTAAATGGTTTTCTATTTTGCAAGCATGCAAATCTCTTTCTAAATTCAAATTTATATGGTTTCCTGATTTTCCAAGGACTGTAAATTTATTTGATGACTCAAAATTTATAAGGATTCTACTTTTGCTTAGTTACATATTTTGCAATGAATGTAACGGCTAAATGAGGATCCTTCTTTTTACACGACATCTTATTTTGGAATGAATGTGGGTACTACAAAGTTTTCCAAAATAAGCACCTTTTAGATTATAAGTGATTCACAGTACCTCATTTTCTGCAGGAACCATCATCCATACTGATTTCCAAGCAGAAGGAAGATGATGAACAATCTCATTTCGTTCTTCTTCTTCTTCCTCTTGTGCATGCACGTATCCAAAACTGATGCTTGCCAAAGGGATGCCCTTAGAAATCTCATGAAGTTGAAGAAGATGGCGGATACCACAAGCAGTGGCGAGCTTTATGTTGAAAGCCAAATTATGAGTCCAAATGAGGTTCTGATCTCCCAGATGGGATCAAAAGAGGCTGACAAGATCACCAAGTTGCCGGGTCAACCCGGAGGTGTCAATTTTGCACAGTATGGAGGTTATGTGACTGTGGATGACAAAAGGGGTAGAGCCCTTTTCTACTATTTTGTTGAAGCTATGGGTTCCAATCATTCATCCAAACCTCTCCTTCTATGGCTCAATGGAGGTAATTAGTAATCACTATTGATATTTTGATAATGATGAATTAATGTCATTGTTTCAAGCTATAAAAACAACTATTATTATTTTATCAAAAAGAAAAGAAAAAAAAAGGGTTTTTACGCGATAATACACTTTAGATGACCACTATACGCAACAGTGCACTTTAGCCATCTATGCGCCTAACAGGATTCCCAATTTTTGTTACCATTTTTTTTTGTGGTCGAATTCGACCTTCATTTGCTGTTTTAAAGGTCGAATTCGACCTTCATTGCAGCGCTGGAGGTTGAATTCGACCTTCATTGCAACGCTGGAGGTCGAATTCGACTTTCATTTGCTGTGTTAAAGGTCGAATTCGACCTTCATTGCAGCGTTGGAGGTCGAATTCGACCTTCATTTATATACGAGGTGAGTTTTTCACGGGGCTCGCTCATTTTTTCATTTCCCCCCTTCTTAGACCTACCCGCCCCTGTCTGTCGCCTCTCTCTCTTTCTCCATGAATTGATGTAAGCCTCTCTTTTTTTACTTGATGGAATATTTAGTTTTAGAATGGTTGTAGACTTAGGTACTATAAGGATGGTCTATAAATGTGAAATTAAAATATGAAGGTCGAATTCAACCCTGATAGCCAATTTACAAGGTCGAATGCGACGTTGGGAGTAAAAATAACCAAATTTCAAGTTTTATACATGCGTCGAATTCGACCCTGATAGCCAATTTACAAGGTCGAATGCGACGTTGGGAGTAGAATATAACCAAATTTTAAAATTAAAACCTACGTCGAATTCGACCCTGATAGCCAATTTACAAGGTCGAATTTGACCTTCATAATTTAATTTCACATTAATAGACCACCCTTCCGGTACCTAAGTCTATAACTATTCCAAAACTAAATATTCTATCAATTTGTGTGGACAAAGCTCATACCAATCCACTAACTATTTCAATTGGTAACCTGTATTGTCTCCCCACCTGATGAACAACACATGCACGCCAGACTTAGGTGGGGCACGTGAATTGATGAAAGAATTGAAAGGAAACAACAGAGCCCTCTACACGGGTTTCAATCTTCCAACAGGAGTCCTTCACAGCAGATGTAGGATTAAAAGGACCATTGATTAATTTGTATATTGTTGTGTTGATATGTTAAATACTAGAATACTAAGCATTACATGTGCAAACCTACAACAGTATGCATTTCACAGATTGTCACCACTCACCACCAATCCAGACTTGTCTACTTTCGGTGTCTCTCCTGATATTAGAGATGTGGTTTATCAAGTATTTCTCACTTTCATAATACTTGGTGGTATAAATTTCTAGCATTGCTTTTGTTGGCAAGCATTCCAAGACATGAATCTGCTAGAAAAAATAGGTTGACTCATGGTTGGCAAGCATTTCCTGAATTCTTTCTCACCCCTGACACTGTGCCAACTATCATTTTTGATAATTCATAGTGCATCATGAATGATCTCCCTCACCGACTCATTTTTTGAGTTAGTTGACTACTAAACTACTGCCTAACCAGCTGGATTTTTTTTTCAAATTAGAATGGGATAAGGTGTGATCAGAGCTCATCCTGTCTCATGAGATCCTGAGATCACATAGTGTGGAGCAATTCACTTTTTCCAAGAACATCATGCTTTAACTGGCGGTTTTTGTAGAGGAAAACACAAACCCAAATATGGGCAGTCATTGGAAGTTTAGCTTGCTTCATGTTGCTGCCTTTGCTCTTCAGACTGTGAATCAGACTTGCAATAAAGTCCACCGCTTCCTAGTTTGATATGGATGTTTGAGGCCCTTTTTTGTTTCTTTTCTCCACATTTCTTTAGGCTATTAGAGCCACTTTCCTAATGTAACTGGATCTTTTTGGGAGCTTCCAAGCTCATGTATGCTTTTTCTCTTTCAAAATACTTACCTTACAACAAAAATAAAAAAGAGACAAAAACATACAAGCGTACAGACATTTTTCCCTCAAACAAGCCACATCCACATCAAACACGTTTTTGCATTGAAATTTGAAATACACAAATATGCTACAACTTGTGTCACACAGACATGCACAACATGTAATAGAAACATGCCACAACTTGAAATTCCACAAATATGACAAAACCCGAGATTCACCAAATTCAGTGTATAGACACAAAAAAAGTAGAATACAATCTCTAGATCCTTCACATTATAGAACATTGTATCCATTAACTCTATTTACATGTATTCCACTCAAAACATATGTTATAGAGTAGAACAATCACGAACAATCATTAGCCATTTTCATGCAGTTTCTGCAAGTTTTTGAGT
The DNA here is from genome assembly GCA_012931725.1 of Litsea cubeba. Classification (NCBI taxonomy): domain Eukaryota; kingdom Viridiplantae; phylum Streptophyta; class Magnoliopsida; order Laurales; family Lauraceae; genus Litsea; species Litsea cubeba. The sequence goes on along the minus strand of CM022953.1, from coordinate 15,530,090 downwards.
TTCTATACTTTCTCTTAGAAATCGAATTCCCTTCTTAATCTCTTGAAGTGATGCTTTTATTTCTTCCATTCGAACGTCATGGTATATATTGTCACAATTCCATCCATCCAAATGATCTATACTTTCTCTTAGAAATCGAATTCCCTTCTTAATCTCTTGAAGTGATGCTTTTATTTCTTCCATTCGAACGTCATGGTATATATTGTCACAATTCCATCCATCCAAATGAACTGCACAACCTCTTTGTCCCTGCAAATAAATTCATCACAACAAAAAATGAATAACTTTGATAACCTCAAACAAAAAATAACTTTGATCACCAAAAGGTTTTCAGATAAAAACCCCCAAAAATCCCACAGTCGAAAGGCCCCAACAACCAAAACCCACTTCAAATTGGGTTTTTTTAATCACCTTCCCCTTTTTCACTCCACCGAGAAGAAAAAACCTGATCAAAAGGTTTTCAAATGAAAACCCCCAAAAATCCCACAGTCGAAAGGCCTCAACAACCAAAACCCACTTCAAAATGGTTTTTTTTTTTCACCTTCCCCTTTCTCAATGCACCGAGAAGAAAGAACCTGAAACCCCAAAACCCCACACTCCCAAAGAGAAGAAAACGTAGAAGAAATGCAGAATGAGAAAAATAGCTTTCTATCCATCTTAGTAACCAAGTAAAAAAAAGCAGACAGAGGATGGGAGAGGGAGAATACAAGAGAGGGAAGGAGAGAGGGTGCTCACCTGGGATGAGAGAGAGAGAGAGAGCTCGAGATGAAGGGAGAGACAAACGGGCGGTCGGGATCGTGGCCTTGGGGACGATGAAAGTCCAAATTTATGGGCTACTAGAATGGATTACTACTAGTTCTCAAATTAACAAACAATGCACAGCGGAAATAAACCAATCAGACGAACTAGCAATTAAATCTACCAAGCAATCACCACAAGAAGACAGACACAAAATATAGCGTGGAAACCCTATCCAGGGAGAAAAGCCACGAACCAGAAATCAAGAGTTCACGAACAGTTACAAGATATACTCACTAGCTCCTGTACCTCAGTCTGTACCTCGACCTCAAGACTATAGTTATTCTTGCAAAGAATCCACTGACACGAATCCACGTGCCCCGTTCTCCTTACTTGATCTCCTCACACCTTGCAAGCACAAGATGAACAATCTTCTCCTTCGAAAAGTAGAAGCAGCAACAACCTTCTAGAGCAGCCTTCAGAACGATCTCTCAATGGCTCTAGAGAATAAATTCTCTCTTATGATCTCTCTGACTTAGATTAATGAGAGTGGTGGTGATCACATAGGGTTGAGAGTAATACCCTATAAATAGCCCCAAATTCGTGTCTAATACTTAGAACACAAGTAGGACTCAGACTGAGAAAACAGAGTCTCAAAAGGAAACAGTTTCGTGCAAAAAAGGAGACTTTTCCAAAGTTTTGCGCGCCTGATCGCTCGAGCGAACTCTTCAACCGCTCGAGCGGATGAGGCTCTGTCTCGCGGTCGCTCGAGCGAAGGTGAGAGCGCTCGAGCGGACTCTGTTGGGATTGAAGAAACGAAAATTCAGCACTCTTTTTCTTCCATCTTTCTTCTTCTTAGAGTCCTTCCCTCTTCTATCTTTGGAGACCTTTTCTAAATAAAACATACAACACAAAGACTCCTAAAGTTTTGTCCAATATGAATTTAGTCAATATAAAAATACCTAACAATCTCCCCCTTTGGCAATTCATGGACAAAACTTTTATAAAAGATCTACTCAAAAGAAAAACCAAAATACATTGAATTTTCAGCACAATAAAAAATTATCAGCTCCTGTAGATCTTTGTCTGTTGTCTCCCCCTAGCTTCAGTATTCTCCCCTTTTTTGTCCATAATTGACAAATAGTATCCTGAAGCAGCTTCTGTCAATTTGGATTCTGTAGCTCCCCCTCAAATTTTACTCCCCCTTAGAAAGATCTTCGTATCAGCACTGGGGTGGGGGCATGATCCTGTAGATCAGGGGTGATGAAGCTTTGGCACACACACTTGCATATTCAGACATTTCAGCAAAGTGTGTACCAACACAGAAGAAAAGTCTTCTTTCTTGACCCAAACAGCTTTGGTCTCCTTTTTCAGAGCAGTCTTCTGTGTTTTCCATTGCATTCGATTTGGTAACTTTCGCAGCTTATTGCAATGAGGTCCAATGTGCCCTTTAATTCCGCAATGATGACAAGTGGGAATTCTTTCAAGACGTGGCACATGTTTCTTCTTGGCGGCTGAATTTGCAACATGAACAGCAGGATTAGTAACAACTGAATTTGGAACAAAATAGTTTATACCTTTGGCTTTAGATATAGATGCCTCGTTAGTGTAGCCAATGCCATGATTGTCAGTATTTGCCTTTTGACTGCACAAGATGTCATCTATTTTTTTAGACCCGATATTCATCTTGTTCAATGAAGCTTTTGCAGTATCTAACTCAGATAAAACCATCTTGAGTCCTCCATTCAGATCAGAATTCTCTGCTTTCAAAGTCTTCATATCAGAATCAAGTAAGACAGACTTTTGTGATTCTGCAGTCAGTTTGTCAGCCAACTTGTTATTTTCATCCTCCAATTTTTGTACTTTTGCAAGAGAATCTGCAAGTTCAGCTTTCAAAGAAGAATTCTGCTCTTCAGACATTTGCCAATTAAGAGCAACTTTTTCATTTACTTTAACCATCTTCATGGTTTTCTTGAAAAGTGTTTCATATTCAGCTTTCCAATCTGGTTCTTCCTCTGAATCAGTATTTTGATCAGTCTCAGCTTCAGAAGAAACATGGGAAGCAACAGAACTAGAAGTTGCCATAAAAGCAATAAACTTCCCCTTGCCAGTGTCAGACTTGTCAGACTCAGGATTTTCATCATTCTCATCAGAAGTGTCATCTTCTCAAGTAGTATTCAAGGCCTTCTTTTGAGATTTTTTGTTTCCGCAATCATTAGTAAAATATCCATAGCCTTGACACTCATAACATTGAATCCCTTTAAAAGATTTCTTCTTTCCCGAATTTTTAGGGATCTTCACATTGGTTTTCTGCCCCTTCATAAAAAGCTTGAATTGCTTTATGAATTGTACAGCAACTTGGGGATCAATTTCCTCTGAATCGGAATCTGAATCACTTGCAGCTTTCTTATATGATTCATTGGACGCTTTCTTGAATGATTCTTTGAACGCTTTCAGAGCAATACCTTGAGATTTTGTCTTCACATTAGTCCTTAGGTTTGCTTCAAAAGTCTGAAGGTTACCAACTAATTCCTCAGCTTTGAGAATATTCAAATTTTTATTCTCCTCAATAGCCACAACCTTTGCATCAAACCTTTCAGGAAGAGACCACAAAATCTTTTTCACAATTCTATTTTCAGGAATTGGCTCTCCCAGAGTAAAGGTATCATTCACAATTGCATTCAGCTTCGAATTGAAATCATCAAAAGTTTCATCTTCTTCCATCTTTATGGTTTCGAAAGCTGTATACAATTTCTGAAGTTTCGACTGTTTAACAGTTTCAGTGCCTTCATGCACAGTTTGCAGAATATCCCAAGCTTCTTTCGCAGTAGTGCATGTAGAGATTCTACGAAACTCAGACATATTAACTCCATTATAAATAGCATTCAATGCTTTAGAGTTATAAGTGGCAGCCAACTCTTCTTCCTTTGTCCACTTATCTTCAGGTTTGAGATCAGTTACCTCATCAGCAGTAATAGTGGGCAAGGAATAGCCATTAACAACAGATTTCCAAACTTTCAGATCTATGGCTTTCAAGAAGGCAACCATCCTGACTTTCCAATAAGCATAATTGCTACCATCCAACAAAGGAGGCTTATTGGTTGAAGTGCCTTCGCGGTAGATATCCATTCTAGCAAATATGGATCAACACAATAGAATAGTGCAACCCGCTCTGATACCAATTGAAAGTCCAAATTTATGGGCTACTAGAATGGATTACTACTAGTTCTCAAATTAACAAACAGTGCACAGCGGAAATAAACCAATCAGACGAACTAGCAATTAAATCTACCAAGCAATCACCACAAGAAGACAAACACAAAATATAGCGTGGAAACCCTATCCAGGGAGAAAAACCACGAACCAGAAATCAAGAGTTCACGAACAGTTACAAGATATACTCACTAGCTCCTGTACCTCAGTTTGTACCTCGACCTCAGGACTATAGTTATTCTTGCAAAGAATCCACTGACACGAATCCACGTGCCCCGTTCTCCTTATTTGATCTCCTCACACCTTGCAAGCACAAGATGAACAATCTTCTCCTTCGAAAAGTAGAAGCAGCAACAACCTTCTAGAGCAGCCTTCAGAACGATCTCTCAATGGCTCTAGAGAATAAACTCTCTCTTATGATCTCTCTGACTTAGATTAATGAGAGTGGTGGTGATCACATAGGGTTGAGAGTAATACCCTATAAATAGCCCCAAATTTGTGCCTAATACTTAGAACACAAGTAGGACTCAGACTGAGAAAACAGAGTCTCAAAAGGAAACAGTTTCGTGCAAAAAGGAGATTTTCCTAAAGTTCTGCGCGCCTGATCGCTCGAGCGAACTCTTCAACCGCTCGAGCGGATGAGGCTCTGTCTCGCGGTCGCTCGAGCGAAGGTGAAAGCGCTCGAGCGGACTCTGCTGGGATTGAAGAAACGAAAATTCAGCACTCTTTTTCTTCCAGCTTTCTTCTTCTTAGAGTCCTTCCCTCTTCTATCTTTGGAGACCTTTTCTAAATAAAACATACAACACAAAGACTCCTAAAGTTTTATCCAACATGAATTTAGCCAATACAAAAATACCTAACAGACGATCACAGGAGAGAGAGGTGCGGGAGAGAGATTGAGGCTTGCGGACGAGGAGTCGGGGCTGGTGCCTGGCGCAGGGTCGGGAGAGAGAGAGAAACTGGCAGAGGGAGATGGAGCTTGGGATGAAGGACAGAGAGAGCGTGGGATGGAGGGTTTCGTTAACTGTGAGAGAGAGAGAGAGAGAGAGAGAGAGCTTGCTTGGGATGGAATGCGATGGAGAGCTTGCTTTGGTGCATTTGACTAGATATATAATGAATTATATAGATGAAAGCGATGCAATGAAGGTCGAATTCGACCTCTAACATTACAAATGAAGGTCGAATTCGACCACCCAAAAAAATGGTAAAAAAAATTGAAAATCTTGTACAGATTCCCTGTTAGGCGCATAAATGGCTAAAGTTCACTGTTACATGTAATGGCCATTTAAAGTGTATTTTTTGATAAAAACCCAAAAAAAAAAAACATGAATAATTATTCATGGGGGGTTGAATATGATGCCTTGAGAAAACTAGTATTCAAACTAGTGATGTCTTATCAATTAAGATAAGGTCTTTCATACAATTTGTCTGTTTGCATTACTTGAATCTGTTAAAGTCATCGATGGCTGGCTTTATTTTGGTTATATGTGTGATTATCGATTAGGGCTAAGTTTTCTATTTAGTTAAGAGTATTTGTTTTGCAATTTTGTTTTACTTTTTTAATATATTAGTTGGTGTAATTCAGAAATTCTTTACCGTATCTAATTAGAGGGGTTGGGATTCCATCAAGACCTTGGGTGAGGTAAGGGAGCCCATGGGTAAGGTAAAGAGACATCGGGTGAGGGAAAGTGGCGTGCCCAAAGTCCAAACCTAGGCAGCCAGGTAAGAACTATGGTTCCTTACCATTAAGGTAAGGAGCCGTTCTCTATGAAATTCACATTATTTAGAACTCAATATATGAGTGGTTTTATTTTTATTGTGTTCGCTTCTTCCCCTTCTCCCTCAACAGTAATTAGTATTTTTAATTGATATTACTTCCCTAGCTTATCTCATTATTCTAAGCCCATTAGGGCACAACTACAACACCACCCATTCTTAAATTCATGGTGGGGCTGACCTTTTTAAAATCCAAGCCTTTTATCGGCCCTAACACTCATTCTCGTCATCAACACATAAATTATTACTAAAATGTGTAAGATATATGTTGCCCAACGTTGGATTGAGTGTATCTGGAACATGTAATGAATTTTCTTTATTTCTTTCTTTTTTCCTCTTGTTTGGGTTAGAAATGAAGGGAATCCGCCCTCATGTGTGATCAGTCCAATGGTTGCCCCCATCGAAACTAACTTCAAAGATTTAGAGTGGTTTGGGTTTTGAAAAGGTGAGCCCCACCATGGATTTAAAAAGGGTGTTGCATCATATATATAATAATGCAGTGGCAATGCATTGTAGCTCTGCCCATCATATCACATACTTTGATTTCTTTTCTTTCTATAAAACAATAAAAGTGAAAAGAAGGAATGTAAATAATGATAATTTCATCAATTTTGAAAATCTTCTCATTTACACTATTTTCACACCTCATTTGTAAATGGATGCAAATGAATGACACCGAGCACTCACCTATGTAAATGATGCATACATTCGTAATACTTACACATGATCATGTTTAATTATCTGTGCTCATTTAAAAAACATATGTGTAAATGAGCTTAATTATCTGTGCTCATTTAAAAAACATATGTGTAAATAAGCTGTGAAAATGGTATATAAATGATCCCCTTTTAGTGAACTGTATGATACTATACCTAAAAAGGTGTAATTAGATGTTTATATGTAAATGTGAAAAATAGTGCCAAAAAAGATCGAATAGGGCGTACCCACGGTTCGAACGCAACTAGGTGAGATGCCTTATCATTAAACCATTAGTTAAGTAGCAATATGAAATTTGGATTCTGAATATTGAAGTTTTGTAATTATTTTCTGCATGTCGACGCCTTTATCCATATTCATCTCTTTCATTATAGGGTAAATGTAATTTAGTTTCACCACACATAGAAAAGTACGGAAATTTTGAACTTGAATCTTTCTAGGCCCTGGTTGTTCTTCTTTTGGGTATGGAGCAATGGAGGAACTCGGTCCCTTTCGAGTGAAAAGCGATGGCAAAACGCTCTTCAAAAACCCCTTCGCATGGAATAATGGTGAGTGATTAGCAGGTGTTTATATATATTTTCTTCGCAAGATTTTGATTCTCTCCATGGCATTGATCTAAGGGACTAGTACTTTTGTTGCAGTGGCAAATGTATTGTTCTTGGAGTCGCCTGCGGGTGTGGGGTTTTCATACTCGAACAAGACGTCCGATTATGACTTAAGCGGTGACCTCAAATCGGCCAAGGATGCCTATTTGTTTTTGGTGAATTGGCTGGAGAGATTCCCAGAGTACAAGAAGAGAGAGTTCTACATTTCTGGAGAGAGCTATGCTGGACGTTATGTGCCTCAACTTGCACATGTCATTTTACAACAGAATGGGTTGCACAACAATACAATCATCAACCTCAAAGGGATTGCAGTAAGATTCTCCGGTAGTTAGAAGTAAATAGGTACTGATCTAAGTTCAAATAGGTCCCACTGCAGGTATTCAATGACCCAACAGTACTGATGGATCTCTGCTGAGTCTCCCAGACTACAAGGGTGTGCAATTCTGGCAGAGGTTTTTACACAATTCAAGCTCCCACCCCGGACAACCCGACTCGACTTAAACCAGCTGAATATCCATAACCCGAGCCTGCCCCATATTGTATCCTCTTCCTGAGTGCAAAATGATTTAATTGGGTTGGATTAGTCGGGTCGGGTCCCAGAATTTATTGGTTTTGCTTACTTTTAGATGGGTATGAAATGTAGAAAATTTATGTACATTGTTGTATGGTATGAGCACTATGTTTTATACATGCTTGGGTCAAATTCAGATAACCATAGGCCTTTTCTATAACCCAAATGGCATCCCTAGGCAACGGTTCTAGCTTTACATTCTTTTAAAGAACTTTATTTGATGTGGGCCGTTAGACCATTCTCAACAGCTGTGGAACTCAATCACCATTCATAACAATAACCTGAGTCACCACCATAAAACTCGACCAAGGATTACGAAGATTTCAGACAAGTGATGATCATGTATAAATTGTAAGGTGCAAAGGTTTATGTTATGCTTAATCTCATGCCACTAATTGCAGATTGGTAATGCTGTGCTCAACGATGAAACAGATGAGCTGGGTAGATATGATTTCTACTGGTCTCATGCGCTTATTTCAGATGAGATCATACGCAGAATCCACAAGTACTGTGATTTCTCTCCATCTGCCAATGTTAGCAAGCAATGCCAAGAAGCTACTGATGCTTTTGACATTGGGTCCATTGATTACTATAACATCTACGCGCCTCTGTGCACTTCCAATCTCGCCACCCCACCCAAAAGGGCTTCGGTAAGAAGACTACCTCAATTTTCTTACTTGATTTTTCTTTATTGATAGTAAATGCATGCTAGCTAGAAGCAGATTTTTGGGCCATTCCAACTAGTTTGTCACATTACCCATTAGAAAATAACATTCTTAAACCTGTCCAAGCCCGGTCCATTTATTTACTGGGTCTAATGTTCAACCCTTAGCCCAATGAATTTACCTAAGGCCCAATACTAGCCCATTTCAAATATATACTCCTTTGTGCTCAATATATTGGGCCAGCCTTTAAGAATGCATAATGCCAGGTCCAGCCCGCAACTATCAGGCCTAGATTAGGCCTGAGTCCAGATCGACCACACTCCTAAGGCACAGCTCAAATCCTGCCCAATCTGGACCAAGCCTTAGTGGCTTGGGCCATGAGCACCCTTACCATTAGTTTCCCCCAGAATAATAAGTCGAAAACTTGATTCATCCGGACTTGGCCAAGTAGACTCAAAAAGGCACTGAGCTGATCTACTCAATGGCTTTCCTAGTCTGTTTGGTGAGTCAATTTTTTTCTACTGTATTCCCCATGGTCGTTCGCTGTGTAACATTAGATTGTAGATACTAATGCAGATGTTTTGGAATTTGGATGTAGGTCTTCAATTATGATCCTTGTTCCGATAAGTACATAACTGCTTATCTGAATCAACCTAAAGTGCAAGAAGCCCTTCATGCCAATGTTACCAAACTCCACTATCCCTGGACAGGATGCAGGTAATAGGGCGCTCCCAACATATTGGTGGGGTCAACCATGTGGTTTCCATGCCATAAAACAAGCTTTTTTTCTTAAGAAAAAAAACCCCAAAACAAGAATATCATGTGATATCCAATTCACACTTGTATATCGCTATTATCTTGACACATACAAATATGGTAGTTGGGCTACTGTATCTCATGCATGTTATATTATATAAAAAGTATTTTCATCATCAAAGTCTTGTCTCAACGTCGGTTAATATAAATAGTATTTTCTCCTTCATTTTTTTATATATAATAAACAAAGATTTTTAAATTCCAGTCAAGTGATACGCCATTGGCGCTCCAGCACTCAAAGCACGCTGCCTCTGTTAGAAGAGTTGATGGCCAAAGGACATAGAGTTTGGGTGTACAGGTAGAAAATGCTGCATGTTTTTTCAATAGAACCAAGAGACATTTTTATCGGTGGGTTTTGGAGTTTGATTCACTTTAGGTACTTGGATTTGGCTTTTGCAGTGGAGACGTGGATGCTGTAGTTCCTGTTACTTCCTCTAGATATTCTTTGAGCAAGCTTAAACTTCCGGTGAAGACTCCATGGAAACCTTGGTACATCAATCAGGAGGTATGCCATTACAATCACAAGCTTCTCTTCGCGTTTACAATTGTTTTTTTTCCTTTGGTATTAAGATTTCATTAATTTTCATTGATAGAAATAAGGAAGAGCCTTTTTGTTTTTTGGTAATAAAACCTTGATGAAACAACCATATAGGCCGCATTTGACTACATAAATTGTCATGAAAACTCTAATTTTATAAAAGAAAAATAGTAAAAATGCTTGTATTCATTTATTTCCTTTTCTCAAAATTGGCCCCTTCTTTGTGCCAATCTCCTACTTCTTTTGCACAAAACAAGAAGATGAAGTGAAATGGGAGAAATGTACTTGCACTTAATTTTTTCTTATTGAAATGATATCTCGATTTCATATAATGAAGCAAGTGCATTTCAATGGAAATAACAGTAGCCAAATGTATTATTAGTCTACTTTCAACTTTGGATATGAGGATGGGTCAAACCCAACAACTTTTGTTTATAATTTGACTCAATTCCTAGGCTCAGTCACACAGCTTGGCCTATGGCTCAAACAAGCTGAGCAAGTTTGCTGATTTGTACACACATACAAAAGTGGCCAATTAATTAAATAATCTTTCTCCTTCTGTAAAAAACTAAATGAAGGGGAGATGGAAAATTAGCATCCAGCTATTATTTAAGAAACTCAAATTCTAAGAAAGTGAAGTCAATCTATATCTTTATTTTATGTCTTTTACTCACCTCTTTAATTGAGCCCATTTAACTATATCAATTCCCATGTATTCAATTCCCTTGAAACAAAAAAAATAAATAAATAAAAATTTTGATTCTTTCATAGATGCTAAAGATAGAATCTAATGAAAAAAGTATTTCGTTTGTCAGGTTGGTGGTTACAATATGGTGTACAAGGGTGACATAACATTTGCTACAATAAGGGGTGCAGGTCATGAGGTGCCAAGTTACCAGCCAAAAAGAGCATTGACCATGATCAAGCTCTTCCTTGAAGGGAAACCACTCCCTTAAAAAAGAATTCATTTGGTCTCTATGTACTATTGGGAATCTATTTTTCATTTTTTTTTTCTCTATGAACAACCTCTGCACTTTCGCATGTGGTCTTAATTTGTGTTAATCTATTGCTCAAAGTCTGGAATGTGATAAATAACATTTAAATCCATTTGGGGTTTGTTTGGCACAAATGATTGAAAATTTTGTTGTTTGGTAAAACCTCTATTTTCTAAAGTTATGTGAATACATCAGTCAATCCATATGGCACATCAAGCTGAAATTACTGAGAATCTAGATGCAAAAGCTTTCAAGGGACAATATTGAGATTTCTTTTCCGGAGGATTTACAAATTCCCCAAATGATGTCCCTAACATGGGATTCACAAATCCTCATGGTCAGAGAAACATTTGAAAATGCCAAGGAAGTTGGGAATTCAGATAACCGAAAAGGATATTTGTGACTTTTTAGGTGTTTGGAATTCATTTTTCTAGCAAAGAAACATAACATTTCTATGTGGAGACAATAATATTATTTATGTCAGAACCAACCCGCGCCCCCCTCCCCCCCCCCTTCTCGCCTATATTTCCTTTAAAACTGATTTCCTTTTCTCGTTTATATTTCCTTTAAAGCTGATTTGGTTTTTTTTTTTTTTCCTTCATGAAAAGAAAATTTTTCTTATTTAGAATTGCTTCTGAGACGGTTCTTTTTCAAAATTTGATTTTTTTTCTTCAAATTAAATTAATTTTGAAATGAGTTCTTTATTGTTTTAATCAGAAAACTCAATGTTTTATATATCAAAATTAATTGGGGATAGATCTATGTTTGAGTGCATAAAAGTTGAAAAATGATAAAATAAAAAAAATGGTGAAAAGGAAAATATGAAAGGAGAGTTACCATGACTGTAAAATGGTAAAGTTAGTATTTTATGTGAGGAATGAATAGGAATCTTTTTTTTTTTTAAGAAATCACAAATTTTGTTAGTAACAACTGTATATTAATGCATAGGCAAAGGAAGCCATGAGAGGCTATGCATATTATAGAGAAATTTACCTAAAAAAGGACCTTAGATGGCCACTAACCAAAAGAGGTACCAATAGTATATATGGCACGGAAGTGGTATTCCCGTCAGATTTTTTATTTCTTATTTACCTTTTTTCAACAAGCAACGACGTCGTCACTTAATATCAAGAATTAGTATCGAAGTCGTTGCTAATGTTCTATATATACGTCGTCGTATAGTCACACACATTTTCTTCCACTAGCTTCTGTTAAGCAACGACATCATTGTACAGTCACATACAAATTTTCGCACTAGTTTTTGTGAACCAACGACGTCGTCACTGACCATTGCAATCGGAAAAAAAATGATGTTTGTATTATTTTGATGTGCGAACGCACTACAAGATCTAGAGGAATTACAAGCTGCTATCTTGCCATAAATTTTCATAACATATAAAGGGAAGAAAGCCATAGGACAAAAAGAGGGAAAAAAAGACCATAAATAGGATATTAAAAGGCAAGCCCAACAATGGCTCAAAATCTAAACTGCTCTCCAAGACTTTGACTAGAAAGAGAGCGCTGTAAAACAAAACACCCCAAACTAGAAGGAACCGAGAACAGGAGCAGCTACACAACCAATTGACATTTTTAAGAAAGAACTCCACAACACCTGTGATCCAGAAAAACCCATAGCTGTGGAACTAAGAGAGCACCAACAGTAACGAGAAAGGCAAATCAGGGTCTTTAATTTCAACCACAAATAACTGCACAAGACAAAAAGGAAGAACAAGGAGCAACAGGAGCAAATCAGTGGAACTAATTGCCTAAAACCCCATTTTTTTCATTTTCCCCTTATTCCTCCATATCACAATTCCTCTATCACAGATCATAGAAATCGCCTTGTATACCCAAATCACGTTGTTGCACAGACATGCAGTGGCCCAAATCCCCTGCCCAGATCTCTCCGATCTATAAACTCAATATGAGGTCAACCATTTTCCAGTCGTCTTTTGCAACAACGAAACCTGCGCGTGCTCGACAGAGCCCAGCCCTCTTCGCCTCTTTGTTCTTCCTGTTTTTGCAATAAGGCGTGCAACAAATCTCCACTGCAACCACAGAAACCAAAAGCTTAAGGGATTTTCTTCATCTTCTCAACTTGTTTGGGAGAGGGGAGCCTCTGGTCTCGAAGCTTGCAATAATCTCTGAGTACATAATATTTCTAGGCGTTATGTTTGTAGCTAGCCCTCATCTACTCCTCAGAAAACGATCCCATCAAGCGCAAGGGCAACCACACCTTAGGAGGAAGGGGAAAAACGATGGGAGGAAGATGAGGAAAATGGTATTTCAAGCGATTAAGCGACGACGTCGTCACTCGTTTAGATGGGATATTAAGCGACGACGTCGTCGTAAGTTTCAATCATTAATAATAATAAAAAACAGAAGTGGTCCCCTGTGACCACTTCCGTGCCATATTTACTAGTGGCCCATTTTTTATTGTAGGCCATCTTGGGTCATTTTTTAGGTAAAACCCTCTATATTATATTATAGTAACGAGTAACAATTAATGCCCATGTGTGGCGTCAATTATGCCTAGATTTCGGCCTAGTGGAGATTCTTACTTTTACAACATATCCACTAGCCCCGCATGTCTTGGAATATCTCGAATTTTACTCCATTAGAAGTTCACCTTCCATAAGATTGACTATACGATGAATAACATGATAAATATATAATAATTAATAATTTATAAGATTGTGTTAATTCGTGTTATTCATCATATGGTCGATTTTATGATGGGGCACCAACTGTTATTGTAGTGAAATATGAGGGCATTCCATATATGATAAGGGCATTTATTTTCAATGGCTTAGATTTTCAATAAGCAGGCCTGCTGGTAGCTAGCGTTCCACTCTGGGAATTTCCTAAATGACAGTGATTTCCCAACACGTACATATGTTGTACATTTGGAGCCCACAGCTCCACTAGAAAGTAGGCCCCTGAACAAGGCAAGTGTCAAACAAATATATTTGAATGCCATGTCACCCTCCCACATCATCATCTTACACTAAGGTAGACTTGCTAATTAGTTTGAATTCAGATTCTCTGAGTCTCTATAGAAATTTCTTGAATTGAAGGATTAGAAACTTCAAAGTGGTGCCTACCTAACGAAAATCTAATTAGTTCAGCATGAATCCCTTACCTTAATTGTATGAGATATTCCAAATTCTATCCTAACAAGAATTTAGCCTCTATAATGAATAGTGCAAGTAGAACAATTTCATGCATATTAATCATCTTATTCATTGTATGGTCAATTTTACGACAGGCTTAATGGAAGAAAATTTTATGATGGAAGAAAAGCATGTACATAAGACCCATAGACTACCATCAACTTCCTTTGGAGAATGACATTTTTTTTTAGTGGTGAGATGCGTCACTTGGGCTTCCTAGGTATCGACCCTAGGCATGCCACCTTTCCTCACATGAGGGCTCTTTACCTCATCCGAGGGCTCATTTCATCACCCCAAGGGCTCTCTTACCTCACCTAAGGTCTACTTCCCTCACCTGAGCGCTCGATGGGGTCTCGGCCCCCTTATCTGGGGACTTAGCGGCGGACTAGAAAAATTTCTTAAAGGGGCCAATGTAATAAAAATTCTAAAATCTCTAGAAAAGTTAGGATTTTTTGGCAATTTAAGGGGGGGCATGGCCACTGCCAGCGCCTCCCTAGTTCTGCCCTGGGGTACCAGAAAAAGAAACCTCCCCTTGGCAAACTAGGTCCAAAAGGTTGAACGCACAACCCAATTTCAATTTGGACTTTGAAACCATGCATGTCAACCCAATTTCCAACTTGAACAAGCCTACAAAAATGAAATTTGCATTTGAACTCTGACTTGGTTTGGCCATGTAGGACATGACCCATAATTTTCATAAATCAGATTCAGGTTAGTCGGGGCAGCTTCGACCAGAATCAAAAGCTTCATGGGTCCAATTAGATAAAACTAAGTACGAACAAAAGTGAGCCTCGATCCTTTTTGCATTCTCACATGCTTCCCATGTAATAATTATGTCGATAACTCCATCATGGGCCCACATGCTGATAACTAGACCATTCAAGTTGAATTTCATCTCCTCTAGTGAGACACATTTAAATCTCACCGAAATTAGATTAGATCCCACCATGAGCATCCGATTGATGCATCTGATCAATAATATGTAATATGTAAGTTTGTGCCAATCACATTATCGGTCAAATGGTCAATTTAATTATGGGACCCATTCGCATTGAAGTAGAATTTGAGAATATCACGCCGGAAAAGATGAGATTCATTTTTAATGGTCTGAATGATCATTATATTGGGTCCACACTGGAGTCCTGAGCATTTGTTACATACAACAAACCAAACCAAGCATTTTCTCACTAGGTGGGGTCGGCTATATGGATTTGACGACGTCAATCAAATCTGTTTAGGGCCATGTCCTCCGTTAGATCCATATAGGCAATGTCATGTTTAATAGTTTCTTTCCAACTTCTCTTGGGTCTCCATCTCCCTCTCCTACTCCTGGCAATCTCCATGCTTTCACACGTTTTAACAGGTGCCTCCGTTGGACGCCTTCTAACATGGCCGAACATTCTCAGTAGATTTTCTCTCATTTTATCTCTAATCGGTGCTATTCTTACTTTGCCCCTAATCTCCTCATTCCTAAACTTATCTCTCCTTGTAATCCCGCACATCCATCTTAGCATTCTCATCTCTGTAACTTCCATCTTCTTGACATGATTATGCTTTACTGCCCAACACTCTGATCCATATAACTGTTGGAAATAGGGTGGGCCTCTAGGATAGGTTTCATAAACTTTTGACCCACTTGATGCGGGGATCAATTATCCAGAAGGCTCTAAAATCCAATCCAAGATCCATGTCCTCAATCTCAGCCATCATGAACAGTAAAACAATCTATCTAGAAGATAGAAACAGCAATTAATAAGAAATAAATAAATCTACAACAAGCAAGGAAGTAGATTATACCTTTGGAGTTCGGTTGTGCTCTAATTGAGAAGTTGCGTCTTTCTTTGATGATGAAACGCTTTCACTAATCAAATAGGAATCTCCAAGACCTCTTGATCTTCCACGCTATAACCCGTATCAGATTCTCCTTTTCTCAAGAAGATGGTGGGATCTCCAAGAGAAAACTACTAGGAACTCTAGGGAAGAACTTAGAAAGAGAACTATAAGAGGGAAGAGAGAAACAACTCGTGTAACACTTGCATTAGAGAGGGCTGGGCATGAATCCCTATGTATGGAGCATATATGGACGTCCAGCCCTCCTCTCCTCTATTTATAGCTTTTGCAAGCCCCGCTTACTAATTTTCATTAGAAGTCTTACTTCCAAAAATTAGTAACTATCTCTTCTTAATTAAAATAGAAGTCTTATTTCCATTAATTAATTAGTAACTTACCATATCATAATTAGAAGTCTCACTTCAAATATGATTAGTAACTTTCCAATTCCTTTCTAATTAAAATAGAAGTCTCACTTCTACTAAAATTAGTAAGTCTACTATTACCACTATTAGAAGTCTTACTTCAAATAGAAATAATAACTTTCCTTTTAGAGTTCAACTAGAATTAGATACTTTCTAATAATTGGGCTAGCGTGGGGACCACTAGGGATTCCTTAGAAAGCTGGCTCCAACTGGGACACGCGACCCCACATCTCATGTGTAATCTGGGCCCACAGTTAATTACAAATAACTCCACTATATAAATGCAATTGAACTCCAGTCTTACGAATATTACATAGAAGACCCTAAACTTCCACATTACCACAAGTAGGCCCCTCTATCAATATCTATGGATCAATTGGACCTGTCTTCCAAACTAGATCTATATCTTATTATCCTTGAGCCTCAATTAATTATAATGATCATAGGTACCTTTCCAATTAACTCTTAATCGGAATGGGTGCGCACTTACTAATGATAAATCCATTAATTGGCACAATGAGATAGTAGAGATAGATTTCATCTTGACTATTGAATGTTCCCACAGCTCTACTACCACATACCCAAATCACCGAGGTGTTGACCTACAGTTGGCCTCACTCATTGGTGACTCAAAGCAAATGAATAGATAGAAACTTAAGTTTATTAATGTCTCAGGATTGAGAGCCTATTGATAGGGAATTATGAGAGCAGACCTTAAAGTAAAAACAGTGTTTATAAGGTGCTTCTCATGGTCCTTCAATATATCCAATGTACCAGCACTATGATCCATAATCTTACATTCTGATGATCGAGATAAATCACACTATCTCATAGTGATCAAAGTACTGCAACCTTGTCAGTATGAGATGTCCAGTATCATCACTGGTTGTGAAGATATTCAAGTATAAGATTTGTTACACATGTCTCCCGTATGTGGATCTCATCCATACACATGTGTTACATCTAATATACTTGTAGACTCCGGTTCATCTCATGAACCATCATGTCATTCGTATTGGTTATGTGCAAGTATATAATAAATCACCATTCATCTCATGAAAGGAAAGCATGAATATACTGATAAATAAAGAAACTAATCAATTTATTATATCATCTACTGGATTGAGTCCATAAAACTAACAATAACAATGCTGGTCGTACATCCACCTTATAATACTTTCCTTTAACCTTGAGAGGGACTTTCCAATCACACAAGACCCTCGAAGCACTCCTCCATTTGGTCCACCCGGCCTGAATCCTGTGACTTACATCAGTATCAATCCCTCCATCCTGTTACACCATAGATCCAAGGTACCTAAAGTTTTCTTTCTCTACAATCTTTTGTGTGCCCAAACTTACTTCTATGTTACCAGGTGTCCTACTTTGACTAAACTTGCATTCTATATATTCCGTTTTGCATCGACTTAGCCTAAATCCTTTTGTCTCTAATGTTTTCCGCCACAATTCTAGTTTAACATTCACTCCTTCTCTCGTCTCATCCACTAAAATAATGTCATTTGCAAATAGCATACACCACGACACCTCATACTGGATATGTCTTATAATCTCATCCATAACTAGGGCAAACAAGTACGGGCTTAACGCTGAGCCTTGGTATAGACCAATCGTGATAGGAAACTCCTTAGTTTCGCTGCCAGTCGTCCTTATAGATGTCACGACTCTATCATACATATTCTTTATCGCCTCAATATATGCTACACACACTCTTTCTTTTTCCAGAACTCTCCAAATAATCTGCCTAGGAACCCGGTCATAGGCCTTCTCCAAATCAATGAACACCATATGTAAATCTCTCTGACGTTTTCTATACTGTTCCATTAACCTCCTCCAGGAGAAAGATAGCCTCCATGGTTGATCTCCCAGGCATGAAACTAAATTGATTCTCTGAAACGTTTGTTGTTCTTCTTAGTCTTCTCTCAATAACTCTCTCCTATAATTTCATCGTATGGCTCGTCAATTTAATCCCGCGATAGTTCGCACAGTTCTGAATATCTCCTTTGTTCTTGTATATGGGTATAAGAATACTTTTCCTCCATGCATTAGGCATCTTCTTGCTCTTTAGCACCACATTAAAAAGCTTTGTCAACCAACTAATGTCATCCTCCCCCAAGCACCTCCAGACCTCAATAGGGATACCATCTGGTCCAACCGTTTTTCCTATTCTTCATTCTTTTCTATACTTCTTTAACTTCTTTCATACTGATTCTCCTATAGAACATATGATTCGCTTCTTCTCTAGAAATGGTAAGCTGCCCCAATTGTATGTCACTACTACTGTTTTCATTAAATAACTTGTAGAAGTAGCTCTTCTAACGCTCCTTTATCTCCTCTTCCTTTACTAATACCTTTTCATCCTCATCCTTAATGCATTTAACTTGGTTTAAGTCCTTGGTCCGCCGATCTCTGGTTTTAGCAAGCTTGAATATCTCTCTTTCGCCTTCCTTAATGTCAAGTCGCCTATATAGCTCCTCAAATGCCTTTGCCTTGGCCTCACTAACTGCCTTTTTGGTTTCTCTTTTTGCTTCTTTATGCCTCTCCAAGTTCGCTTTATTTCGATCATTTTGCCAAGTTTTAAAGCACTCTCTTTTAACTCTTATCTTGTCTTGGACGGCTTGGCTCCACCGCCTGCCTCTTTCTGTACCGGAGCACCCCCCTTTGGATTCTCCTAAGACTTCTTTCCCTACCCTCCGAATACATTCTGCTACCTTATCCCACATATTATTTGCACTCTCATCTATCGCCCAAACGTCTTCTTCTAGTACTCTTTCCCTTAAAGCTAGTTGCTTATCACCTTTTAGGTTCTACCATTAGTCCTTGAGCATCTATACAACTTCTTTTTTCTAGTCCACCTTCGTAGCTGCACATCTATGATCAACAACCTATGTTGGGAAGTCAAGCTCTCCCCCGGTATAACATTGCAATCTTTACAAGCTAAGCAGTCTCTTTTCCTAGTTAAGAAGAAGTCAATTTGTGTCCTCGATGAGCCACTCTTATAAGTCACCAAATGCTCCTCTCTCTTCCTAAAAAAGGTGTTAGTTACCATGAGATCATAAGCCACTGAAAACTCCAAGATATCATTCCCTTCTTCATTTCTATTACCGTACTCATGTCCCCCGTGTACTCCTATGTATCTATCTACGTCCGTCCTACATGACCGTTCAAATCTCCTCCTATGAAGATCATCTTTCCTTGGGGTATCTCTAGTAGCACTCCTTCCAAGTCTTCCCAAAACTTCTCCTTATGTCCATTTCCTAAGCCCACCTGGGGGGCATAAGCACTAAACACGTTCACTATCTCTTCTCCTAACACTAACTTAATTGCAATAATCATATCTTCATAGCGCTTTACATTAACTACATTTTCCTTTAAGTCCTTGTTTTCCACTATGCCAACCCCATTCCTCGATCTATTAAGTATTTAAGTCCCGTATACCATAACTTATACCCAGTCCTCTCAATCTCTTTAGCTTTGTGTCCCACCCATCTTGTCTCTTGCAAGCAAGCAATTGCGATTCGTCTCCTTTCCATTGTATCCACCACTTCCATAAGTTTCCCAGTTAGGCTTACAATGTTCCAAATACCCAATCTCAGCCTTCTATTTTGGACTAGCTTCCTTACCCCCTACACTCGTCCAATAAAGTGTGAGGACTCTTGCCTATTTAGCACTGCACCCGGGCGCCGATGCAGCGGTCCTTGCTCACTTATCACTGTATCTGGACCATACAGCGCGTCGCTAAGTAGGGGACGCCCCCACGAAATTTCATTAGGTCTCAAATCCATAAAAAAATCCGACTGAGTATTATGCTGGTTGTCGACTACCTAACGCACAACACTCCTCCTTTGTCCGAACTTGGGACCGGCTAAGTATAAAATAGAAATCCCTTCTTTCTTTCTTAATCATAGATAAATCATAAATGAACCAAATATCTACTCACCAGCTGAAAAGACCCTAACCATCCAACATTTAATATCCTACGGGCAGGCATTCTCCCTATCTTATAGGAAGAGTTGGCCTACACTCTATTTAGATGTAGGGGTGTTGCTGCATTTTATTTCGCAACTGTCGATCTCTAAAAATGTCCCACTCGAACACTTTCAAATGACTCCGTAGACTTTTTGGTACAAAAATTACTCAAAAAAAGAACTGAGACCCAACCTAGAGATCTGAGAGTTCTGCAACGATCCCGACCGTCAGTTACCAACGGCTGATATCCAATCCAACGCTAGAAAGGCCTTGGGCTACAGGTTTGAATTCAAAAAAAGCACTCGACCGTTACAATTTCCGTGCCTCAGCTTCGTTCCGAACCTAACGCCAAACCAAAACAGACCCACTCACTCCCTCATATCCCAAGAACCCAGAATCTAACAGTTCTCTTCTCAGTTCTCTCTCTGGCAGAAGAAGAAGAAGCTGTATGTATGGAAGACCCTTGTAGAATACCCCTGCAAGATTCTCACCTGGCTTCAAGAAAAGCAGAAGAAGCAGGTACCCCATTTCCCCGTTCTTCCTGTTCTTCCAATCCAAACAGCAGAAACCAATTGATTCTTGGGTTTTTTTCTTACATTTCCTTCTTCTGATTCTTGCAGCCTTGAGGAGGTTCCAAGCTGCAGCGTGGCTCGAGAACCTGGTCGGGCCTCTCGGCCTCCCTAACAATCCCTCTGAGTCCGAGTTCCTCTCCTGCTTGCGCAGCGGCCTTGTTCTCTGCAATGCCATCAACAGAATCCAACCGGGTTCTGTCCCAAAGGTTCTTTTATTTCCCCACTTCAATCAGTTTCTTATCTTGGGGTTCTCTAATTTCTCATTTTCTTGATTGAAATTGATCTCTTGTGAAGGTTGTTGAGAACCATTCCCCTTCTCTTCCTTCCGAATTCCAGCCATTGCCTGCGTATCAGTACTTTGAGAATGTGCGTAATTTCCTGGTTGCAGTCGAGGAGCTTAAGGTTCCAGCTTTTGAAGCATCAGATCTTGAAAGGGTGAGGAAAACCAAACTGATTAAGAAAAACCCATAGTCTATTTCTTTCTCAATCGTCATTTTTTTAAGGTAATCTTGGTTGGTTTTTCTGTAATTAATTATTGTTGCTTTTGTCTTTTGTTTCAGGATACAGTGGAGGCGGGATCGACAGCGAAGATTGTCGATTGCATATTAGCCCTCAAATGTTACCATGAATGGAAGCAGTGGGGCGGTGCAAATGGATCTTGGAAGTACATGAGGTCTCCCATAGTCTCGCATTCAGCCTCCAGGATGCATTCGCGTGGAGCTGCTTCAATTCCCCCAGAGCCTTGTAGACGCTTGGACATGTCGACTGCCTCTGAGAAACAGCAACCGCCTGTTGAAAGTAGGAAGCTTGAAGGTGCCAATGGGTTTGGATTTCAAACTGAGAAAAAGAAAACTTTGTATTTCATTAATCTCTCTAATTTGATTTTAGAGATGTTGTGAGTTATATTCTGTTATGATTGTGTTTCAGATTCAGTTGATTTGCTTGCAAAGGCGCTGGCGGACTGTTTGTTAGAATCGAAGGAAAATGTCGATAGTGAACTTCTGGATTCTTTCGGCCGTGGAAATCAGGTGATTTTTTTCATATGCAATTTATTTGATATGTGAAGATTTTTTAGGTTCTGTATGAATAGAGGAAATGCAAGCTAAGCTGGTTTTGGGTCTTTTGACAATATGTTTTCTATTGCAGGATTCATTCAAGGCAATGACTAAGATGCTTACAAGTTGCTTGCAGGAACAAAAGCTAAATAAATTCCCTGAGGTGAGTTGACATCATCATTTGCTTGCTTCAGGTGCTTTTATGTTGTTCTATTTGAATGAAGGTGCCAAACTGAGAATCATTTGCAACAGAGGGTGTTCAGTTTTTCTTCACTTGGGAACTTCAGTGTTAGGGATAATTTATTTTCATGTCTAAAATCAACATAGGTTTTAGAGGAGCACGTTAACTAAATGAATAGAGTGTCGTATTTGTGATACATTTAAATGCCAATTTAACTCATAAGCTCTTTCCTAATATGAAAATCATGATGCCATGAGTCAGTTGTGGGTTCTTTTTTGTTTGAAGCCATTTTTGTATTATAAATCCTTCATTTTTAATGTACATTGAATTTAATATTTTGGAGACTGCAGAGTTCTGGTGCAACTGTTTCTTTTCTGCTGTTAAAACCCTTCATTTATCTCACCTTTTGAATAAAGAGATTAAATTTACCCTAAAGTGGCCAACATGTTTCTGGTTAGAGTGAAGTTTCCAAACACTAATTATCAATCCAGAATCCATATGAACAAATTTCCTAAATGCAGCTAAAATCAGTTCTTAAAGAGCGTTTGGTGGAAGAAAGTAGCTCATTTTCAGGTTCATTATCTATAGAAAAGTGCGACCCTAAGGTATCACATCTTATCTCTCTTCTTAATGGCTTTCTTGCACATAGCTTCGTGACACCCTCTCAACATTTTTGTGCCACAAATCACAATACAGAAAAAGAGTGTGCTTCATTTGAATTCATGAATCAGAAGAAGTTGCATGCCTGGACCCTGAACATATATGCATCCCCAAGTTGAGGTTTATCTTCTCAGAACGAACTATATTGGCCATTTGATGAATATGCTATAAAAAATACACAAAAGAAGGGTAAAAGTTTTTAAATTCCAAATGCACATAAGAAGGATAAAGAACCTTTTAATACTTTGTCATGCAAAATCAAGGCTTGGGTTTACTATGAAAAGTCTCAGGTTGAGTATCATATTATTTATTTTCTCAGGAATGAAGTTTATTATGTCAATCTAGGAACGTGTATTATTATGTTAACTATAACTTAGGAACTTGAGTTGTAATTAGAAAGTTAACTATAACTTAGGAACTTGAGTTGTAATTAGAAAGGTAGCTATAACTTAGAAACTTGATTTGTATTAGGATTCTAATAATAGGGTAATCCAACCCTAAGGGTACACGATTTTCTCTACCTTTCTAATTACAACTCAAGTTCCTAAGTTATAGTTAACATAATAATACACGTTCCTATATCGACATATTATTAGCCATTTAGAAATACACACGCCATACTTGTTCAACATTTGGGTTGACTTGAAACTTTTCCAACGGGTCTCTCTTGCTATAACATTTGATTCTTATACAGATTAAAATTGATCCATATGAGTGATTTAAAAGCATTTTTTCTTTGTAGTGTTGCAATTCTTGTTTGAAGAAGGGTCACTGCAACCACAGGAGGCGCCTGGAAGCACAAGAAAGAAACTTAAGGGTGGGTGGGCGGGCTTTATTTTTCCTGTTCCTTCCCAGTCCTTGTACCTGTATGCCACTAGAAGAGAAGTTGTAAAACATTTTATTTTACAATTTGTCAACTAAAGGCTCATATTTTCTAATTGTCTATGTACAAGAGTCATGGGGCAATTAATTTATGTTGCTTCCACTTTGATGAAATAACTGAATTATTATGTTGGGTTGGAAATGATTCCAGGATTTTAGAAAGTCATCCCTCAAATGACTTATTCGGAAATGACTTGCTCATTTTTATTTTCTTTGCAGGATATCAAGACCTTGTTGTCAAGGGCAAAGAACGACTTCAAAGTCTTACAATTTCAACTTCAGAGTGATTTAGCGCAACTTGGTACATTTTACATATATGATAATAGAGAGAAATAGCATATGAAAGATAGATATTTTAGGTTGCATAATAGTAGGGCATTGACATTCAGATCTCCATGTGCCAAATTCCACAATTGATTAACGCTGTGAACCTGATTTTAAAAGTCTTCTATCTTGAAACATTGCACGACCTCAAAATATGAAAGCCATGCATCTGATCGGAAACATCGAGTCCTCAATCAAGCAAGAACTTCTTTATGAGGTTGTCTAGCTTCTTTAATGTTTGATTTTCTTCCATATGCATGGAAATTGGTTTGCTTTCCACATGAGTGCATGCGCCATAGTTGCACAGCACAGTTGCAACATCCAAGTTGCGTGTGGCCTAACCTTTGTTTTAACTATAGTTTTGGGACTTTCTAATAGAAGTATCATGTGACTCATTTTTGTAAAGCCTTTTTATGTATACTACTGTTATCTTTTTATCCAGTCAGGTTCTCATATCTTTTCTTCACAATGGTTTAGGAAGTCAAGTTCAAGGGCTTTCTACGGCTGCTCTTGGATACCATCAAATTGTAAAAGAAAACAGAAATCTTTATAACGCGCTTCAAGATTTGAAAGGTTGCTTTGTTTCTTCTAACTATTATCTAAGTAAGTGTCATGTTTAAGGATGTAACTCTTGACTTTTATTTTCTTTAGGAAATATACGAGTATACTGCAGAATCAGGCCAGCCTTCAACAATGACATTAGAAGTACAATTGATTTTGTTGGAGATGATGGCTCATTGATCATTGTAGATCCAATAAAACCTCTGAAAGATTCACGGAAAGCATTCCAGTTTAACAAGGTGTTTGGCCCAACCGCCAGCCAAGGTGATTTGCATTATATTTTTATCATGTTACATTATTTTATGTATCCATATTAAGTATTGATTCTTATCAAACTTTATTCATTGTGGCAGAGGATGTATTCAATGACACCCGTCCTTTAATTAGGTCTGTCATGGATGGTTTCAACGTATGCATTTTTGCATATGGTCAGACAGGGTCTGGTAAAACGCATACCATGGTGAGAATTTTGACAAATCTATCTGGACCAGTGTAATATATGACCGTCATTGGGTTGAAACTGATTAAGCAAAAATCATTCTTGATTCTTCTTGTTTCCAATGGCAGTGTGGTCCACCAAGGGGATCTAGTAAGGGTATGGGAATCAATTACCTGGCCCTCAATGACCTCTTCAAGATAGCTAGTAAGAGAAAGGACATTATGAGATATAAGGTTCAAGTTCAAATGGTTGAAATATACAATGAGCAAGTACGAGACCTTCTCTCAGAAGATGCATCAACAACAAAATATCCTTTATTTTCATGTTTTATTTGCTCTGTTCTTTGTTCCATATATATATCGATGTTGTAGAAGCTTCTTTTTTCTTAACTAACAACAAATTAATTTTCGTTTTTTATTTGCTATTTTCTTTGTTCCATATATATATATATATCGATGTTGTAGAAGCTTCTTTTTTCTTAACTAACAACAAATTAGAGATTCGAAACTGTACAAGCAATGGTGGACTTACTCTTCCAGATGCCAATATGCATCTTGTCCGGTCCACCATCGACGTTCTTAATCTGATGAAATTGGGTGAGACAAACCGCGTTGTTGGATCAACAGCGGTCAACAACCGAAGTAGCCGTTCTCACAGGTTGGTATTTTTGTCGTGCAAACTGGATTGTTTAAATCTGTGCATATAACAAGGTCAGTAATGATGGTGGTAGTGATTTCATGCAGTATCTTGACAGTACATGTTGAAGGCAAAGATACCTCTGGGACTATTCTTCGTAGCTGCCTGCATTTGGTGGACCTTGCAGGAAGTGAGAGGGTGGATAAATCAGAAGTGACAGGAGATAGATTAAAAGAAGCACAGCATATTAATAAGTCTCTGTCCTGTTTAGGAGATGTGATTACAGCCTTGGCTCAGAAGAATTCACACATACCCTACAGAAACAGCAAGCTTACACAACTGTTGCAAGATTCTTTAGGTTGTCATTTTAAAAACTGTGTCATTTAATCCTTCCTAGTAGCAATACATGTTTGAGCTAGATTGAAGATGAATCATTTCTTCTGACTAAACATTGTGTTCCTGAATCAACTATTAGGTGGACATGCAAAAACATTAATGTTCGCACATGTGAGCCCAGAGGCAGATTCTTATGGGGAAACAATCAGCACATTAAAATTTGCACAGAGGGTGTCAACAGTTGAGCTTGGTGCTGCTCGTGTTAATAAAGAAGGAAGCAATGTTCGAGAACTCAAAGAACAGGTAAGTCTCTAGTTATGGTCTTTTGTTTATTGAAAGTAATTCATGACTCTTCAGGTTGATATGTCTTGGTTTGATCTATCTTGGTGAGTTGTGTGTGTATTGTCCTTTTTGCAAAGAAGTTCCAAAAGAATGTCTTGAGAAAATAGGGGAAAGGTCCATGATTTCATCCATACTATTTAAGTGAATAGGAGAATCTGTTAATTGATAAAATTGGGTTGCTGTTGCGCTAGTCTGAGAATGGAAGGTATCGATTAATCTTGTATTACACATTACACACAGATGTGCATATGATGACAGGTCTGCATACAGTACATTGGCTGCTTTCACACTCTCTAGATAAAAATTTCCTTGAACATCCCAAGATCATTCAGACTTTCCTTCTTTGAACCTTGAAGAAGTTGAATCTAAAATGAAGGTATTCATTTAGTCATATAAAGATCATTGTCTCATAATACTCTGTAAATTTATGTGAAAATGGTGTTCACCCCCATCCATGGTGGTTGAGTCAAACATGTGACTCTGATGTTGAAGGTATTCATTTAGTCATATAAAGATCATTGTCTCATAATACTCTTTAAATTTATGTGAAAATTGAGTCAAACATGTGACTCTGATGTTGTAGTCTTATCATATGATATGAGTTTAAATTGAGAACATATGTTTTCTTAAGGTTTAAACAAGCCACACTTGAGCTCAACTATGAGCTTGAGATTGAGGAGCCAGGCTCGAGCACAAGCTCAACCACTATCCAGGCTCAACCTTGTGGTTGGGATCACTTGTCTTCCTCATATATATGTTAACAAGATACACTTGGCTTTAGGCTTCGGCTCATATAAAATGTCAACTTATTCAAGCAAAGCCCTTATTCGAGATCGCAACACATGAGCTGAACAGGCCATGCCCAAGCTCAACTCATAATCTAATTGACTCGAGCTCGAGCTTGAGCCAGCCCCAACTGCATCCAGTCGAGCTGGGTTTGACTCTTCGACAGCTTTGAATATTATTCACGTACAAAATTTACCCGATATTCCTTCGAATTCTGTAACCCTGACTGTAGAAATTGTTTTGCCAGTCCAAGTGACTGATTTGAATGACCAGCTTAGATGTTTTCACACCGATTGGTGTTAGGCTGATATATATGAGTGAATTGCATGAAATGACCAGGTAGAAGGTCCAGTTTTCAAACATGTTAAGATTTTTCCAGCTAAATTATCTATGCTTTAAGAAAATTTATGCAGTTGAGGCTGAACCACATTTCTACCAAATCCCCAGTTTTAAGTCTCACAGTGTCAGCCCATCACATTAATGAGATATGCATTTTGCAGATTGAGAGTCTCAAGAAGGCATTAGCCAAAAAGGAAGAGGAAAGTGCATTACAGACTAATAATATGAAGGACCAGAGATCGCCAATTGAGAAACAGAAACTGAAGAGTGAACAAAGTCTGAGATCGCCAATTGAGAAACAGAAACTGAAGAGTGAACAAAGTCTGAGATCGCCAATTGAGAAACAGAAACTGAAGAGTGAACAAAGTTTGAGATCGCCAATTGAGAAACAGAAAGTGAAGAGTGAACGAACTCCCCCACGTCCTCGAAGATTAAGCATTGAAAATCCTAATGCTGTAGCTGCTGAGCTGGCAAATCCTTCAGACGATAAAAGAGGGTCCAAAACCTCTTTAAAACCAAAAATGAGAACAGAACATACTCCAATTCGTCTTCGTAGGCTGAGCTTGGGAGGCCACAAGAAAGAAAATGATGAAGCACAAGTGAAAAAGACTGATGATGTACGCCCTTATCAATGTCTTGGGATTTCAATTTCCTCTTTATTATTGTATATTCGATATTAATTGTTGGATGATACCATTTAGCTCTCATTCTGATCAAGGCTTTTCTAACCTTGCCACAGGTTCATCTGAGTAGTAGCATGAATGAAATTAGACTAGAGATGAGCATTTCATGCCCTTCTCAAGGCCCAGTCCTAGCAGAGATTGGCAGCGGCAATGCAGTAGAGGTTTCAGATCAGTATACTCCCAGCCCTACCAAGGCACATTCTCAGAGTCGATCAGTGAAAACTGAGAGCAGATCAAGAATCCCCCAACTAACAAGGACACCTGAGCCATCAATTTTTATGAGGAAAGAAGCCCAGGTTGCAATGGAAAATGAGGCTTGCTTCATCAAAAAATCACAGCTACTAAACTCATCCAGTACAAACAGAAAAGGATCTCAAATACGAAAGTCGCTTAAAACCATTGGAAAAATTATTCATGGATCGGAGAGAAGGTATTGCTCAAATACAGCAGAGCATAACTAATTTTGTTTTGTAACATTGCTGGTTTTACTGAATGCATCATATCTTACGTTCTTGGGAATTTTGTTTTAAGTCACAGGATCCATCAGCATCCATTGGAAGCACGTTCTCCGGTTTATAACAGAAATAATAATGACGTGAAGTCACCTCTTTCAGCAGCCACTGCCAGGACTCTAAGGAGGCAGTCATTGACTGGTGTTCAGCCTGATACCTCTCGCAGATCTTCCCTTGGGGGGAAGTCGACTGATTCTTGTGAGTAATAGTTTACGCCAACCTGTCATCATATTTCTTGGTTCTAATCATTTTGGTGTATCAATCAGCGACATTCTTTGAGCTCAAAACTTTGGTTATTACAATATGTAAAACTGTTAGGAGAGTCACTGATTTTTTTTTCTTTTCATTGATTCTCTAGCAGTTTCTAGTGGTACTAGGATTGCAAGGACACCTCCTCCAGTCCAACCACATACCATGGCAGCAAAGCAATGGTTGTGATTCATTTGGATGCTGTAACACTTATATCATTGTTGCTTCTTCTCGAAGCCTGGTGCTGAAATTGGTTTCCACAGTGCAATCGGCGTTTACTGAGGCTATGCCATCCAAGGTGGTCTGAAAGTGA
This sequence comes from Litsea cubeba, assembly GCA_012931725.1. Taxonomy (NCBI): domain Eukaryota; kingdom Viridiplantae; phylum Streptophyta; class Magnoliopsida; order Laurales; family Lauraceae; genus Litsea; species Litsea cubeba. The sequence goes on along the minus strand of CM022953.1, from coordinate 15,501,174 downwards.
AATGAAATCTTGGACAAATGTAATGGTTGTGTACAGAGGGAAAGTCTAACTGTAATTCCACTTACTGATTAATCTGCTTCATATTAAATGATTAAATCAGCCAATTTTCAGTTATGGCAATTCACTTCTCTTTGCAAAGCATGGATTGAATCTCGATCAGACAAGATTATATCATTTAAATTGCTTGACTATAAAGGGCAGCTATAGATGCTTCTTGAATTTAGACCAATGTTGTTTTTATAGACATTGTTTATTGATTAGTTTGGATCATCCAATTGAAATTTTGGATGGATCATCGAAATAAAACTTGCAGTTTTCCTTGTTTTCCTATCTCGGATAGATATAGTTTTAAGTCCAGCAGTGAATTCTGTATAAACTCATCACTTCCATTTTTTTTTTCCTTGTTTGGGTAAAAGAGCATTAGTTGATAGTAGTTTTCAGGCAGTACCTGTTATCTTGTAGCTGTCTGTTTTTGCTTTAATAAAGTCCTCTTTTCTAGAACAAAAATGAATAAAAAAAAAAACCACCATGCTAATAATCTATACGTTAGAAAAATATGTTGAGAATGGGTTATGCTAAAACAACTTTTTAACCACGGCGTGGGACACCCCATGTGTCACGACCCGGGCCCGAGATTAGATTACTTCAGACAAACCTCGAGTCGCGATCCTCATACTTACTCCCGTAAACTCCGAATTAACAGAAGTTAATACGAAATCCACAAGGGATGACAAATCATTAATACCTGTCAAATGTATAAAATTACGGAATATATATACATTGACTATACATTAGTACTTTACATTAACAGTAAAGTTCATATATATATTCTATTTTCATATAAGTCCACCACTGTATGTTCAATTACAATACAGGGGGGACTCCTATTATGTTCCAAATCTACTAAACAAAATCCTTTCAAAACCTTTACAAGGGTATCTATTCAATTTGCATCCGATCTCACGTCCATTCGATCAAACCTCTTGGAGGTATCGCATGGGCCTCCTCCACTGGCGGTGTGACCTCTGCAAGACCAGCACGGGCAATTGGCCTGTAATGCCATCAATAGCACTGTGAACACGACGGTTCAACAATGTATATACAATTCTAAGATAGTACATGCTAACCATTTATATGAACCTGTTAATTTAACAAGTTAACAGTTCTACACCATTCAATACAGTTCAATAGTAAACATATCTAATTAGTGAAGTCAAGTAATGATAATTACTTATGACATCTGTAGCAATATTCGTTTCAATTCAAGTACAGTGTTCTACAAGTGCAGTCAAGTAATCAATCATTGATTGATCTACTATGACATTCACTTCATTTCACTTCTAACAATTCATTTCATTGACATCATTAGAGTCACTTTATAGTCACAACATTTGGCAACTACAATAGCATTCGTTCGTTACCTTTCCTTTATCCATCTTCCTTCAAAGGAAGGATTCATCTTCCTAATGGAAGGTATCATTTGGTCAAAATCTTTCAATGACAATCATATAACATTCATTCATTATCATCTCTTTCAGTTAGTCATTCTGTGGTTATTCATTGAGTACTATTTATTACATGGCTTATCAATTACTTCCTCTATTGGCTAAGGGCGGAAGGGCACACCATTCAATGACCCATGCCTCAAGGAATTATCAAATGGGTGGGACTTACCAGTGTCTTGATCAGAGATCACTGATATCACCACGGAGCTCCAGAACGCCCCCATTCCATCTACTGCAGTATGAATAGTCATTTCATTGTTACCTTTAGTAACTGTTCATTACGTTGTTACATTTAGTAACTTTTCATTCAATTCATTTATCTAATGTATTAGTTCAGTACAACTCAATAACGAGCTGTTCATTCATTTACAATTCATTTTAATGAAATAGCTATGTAGTGCTAGACTCAAGGGTCAACACATTTAATCCACTTCTGGATTCAATTCAATTTACTAAGTCCATTCAAACAATTGAAAGGACCAAACATTGCACTAAAGTTCAACAATACTATTTACAATATATATGCAATTACAAGTCAATGAGTGAATTAGGATAATTAGTAATTCCACTCATTTCGTTTACTTAGTTCCCACCAACCATTCGAGTGTAACCTTTGGTTATCCAATGTACGTGCTATTCTTGATGGACATCACATTTATATAATGTGTACATTAGAGTCCCCGTAATTATCACTCATGGAGGTTTAGTTCAGTGCAGTTCAATCATGAGTTTAACAACTACAATATAATTAGACTGGGGAGTCAAGTCAATTAATTCAGTACATTATGTCAGTGTAGCTCACTAATGAGCTAAGGACTTCAATACCAAGTTAGACTTAGAAATCAATTCGAATCCTATTTAGACTCCTAACCAATCAGTTGAGTGAAGCACTCGTTATCCAATACACGTGTTATTCTCGATGAATATCACTTTATATATAATTTGTGTATTAGGATAACCTTAGCTAACACTTATGAAGGTTTAGACATTAATAAAATCAGTCTGTATAAATTAGACTTCCATTCAGAAGAAACAGACCTCAATCTGTAACTTTCCTCCAGTTCGGTTCCCTTTTCAGATTCTAAATTCTCTTTTGAGACACTCAATCCATCTTGGACTGAGATTCCATGAACTATACTTACGGGAAGTGTAACTCACGTATTAATTCTCATTAATATGATAATTAGTCATTAGACTAATTTCACAAATTAATTATGCTCGCATAATCCATTTATGCTCATAAGGAAATTAATTAAGTTCACCCCCAAAAACATAAATTTTCGGGACCTCCGATCGATCGGCCTGTACGCCCGATCGATCGGACTGAAAACACATCCAGTTAAGGTATGTCCGATCGATCGGTCTGTACGCCCGATCGATCGGACCTGATGCGAAATTTCAGCTTCAGGTTCTGAACTGATTTTTCTTTTCTTCCCCTCTACATCAAATCCCTTCACTTATAACATGAAAATCAAGTGAAATCTCTTGTTCCCATCATCCCATGTCAAACATCAATTCATTCACATACACCCCTTTCAATTCATTTTAATAATTCAATTCCATACATATAACCAATCTCTAAAGTTAGAGTTGAGATCATAATCATAACAAAATCAAAGAACTAATCACAAATAGCATCTAATCACAAGAATATGTTTATACTTGCCTCCTTGAAGATTAATTTCACAAAAGCCCCCTTTACTAGCATGCTTAAGAGCAAAATCCCCAAATCAAACGCTCTTTTTAACCTATTTCCAAAACAAATTTACAAGATGAACTACCATGAGTTCTTTGTGCTAGAAATCACTACAACATCCTAATAGAACATCAAGGGTCTTAAAAAGGATCCAAGCACTTACTTGTAGCTCAAAGAGAAGACTGAGCCCTCTTTCCAAAGCTCCAAATGTCCAATAATGGAGAATGAGGTGAGGAAGAAGATGAAGATGATGAATCATCTCTCTAAAGTCACTTAAGCTCTCCCAAGATCACTCTTGATCAAGAAGGATGGGAGAAGGAGAGAAAGGGATGGAGAAAAGTTGCCTAGGGTTTCTAATGAGTTGGGTGAGCTCCATCTCTTAGCTTATATAAGCCCCACTTTTGCATTTAAGCCCCTTTCCATTTACTCATTTACACTTTAAGTCAAGTGAGGGTCCCTTGGCTAACCTTAAGTCAAAATCAATCGAGTACATAATGAAATTTAACACATTAATCGAGATACACGCGGTGGTATCAAGAATTACCATATTCGACGAAATACATGAAAATCCGTATTTACGAAGAAGTCCTTGTCCTTACTCATTCAAACAAATTTTCAATTTAATGATCTTAATATTATTCAAATTCATTTCATTATGCTCAATTCAATCATTAGAGACTTGTTTATCTCTTTTTGGTCATTAACCAACATTGACTCAATTAATTATGCTTAATTAGCATAAATCTCAATTAATTAGCCTTAATCCTCATTAATTCGGGATGGGGTGTAACACCATGACAAACCCAATTGAATCACACTCATTAACACTCATCCTAATTTGGCACTAATATTAATAATAATCACCATCAGATTAAATCTTATGAAAAATGTTGAAACTTCTGGAACTTAATCCAATGACGATTATTATTTAGTTGAGTGCCAAATTTGGATGAGTGTTATGTCATGGGGAGTTAGTAAGTGTGAGGTGTTGGATTTGTCATGGGATGTCCCGTGCAGTGGCAAGAAGGTTACTTCTCACACAAATTAATGGGTATCTATCTCTTAGCAAAACATAGCCCTATGTTGAATGACTCCAAAAGGAAATTAGGTATGAGTAAGATTTGGAAGGTAGCTTAGACGCACTGGGAATATCCTCCTAAAATTGCTACTTACATGTCCAAAGGATGACCTCTTTTAAGTGTGGTGATTAAAAGTATAGGTTGATTGGGGTGGCCTTGAGAGGGTAATTAAAGGGGCTAACCATTGGGTTCAAGGCTTAGATAATGATGGGATTAGTCAATAATTAATGGGTAATGGTCTTGGTAGGGTCTGCAATTGATTGAATGGGTTCCATTGGAATTTTAATCTCATTGTCCATCAAATTGAGTGATGATTTATGTGCAACCAATAAAATGGATGGAACTACATGGCCAAGGTGTAATCGACTGTCAACGAAGTGGATAGATGGATGAATGGATCAATGTACTCAATCAAGGTGCAATGGAGTTCATTTATCCCATCACTTTGGAATATTTGTCAATGACGGCGGATCCTATGCCAAGTATGGTATTCTTGTCTATGACCAGTGGCCTGCTCACAAGTAGGGTGACTTATTAGAAGCATCCATGCACAAGAATCTTAGTCCGCAGAATCAGAGGCATTCCAAAATCTGGTTACCCACGGTTTATCTTATTCAATTTATGATCTACAAAGGTATACATGCATGTTTTATTGTGAATGGAATTGTTCACAAGAAGGAAGCACTAGATTTCTACAGTCTATTATAGGGAGGAATTCTAAGGAGGCCTTTGTGTAATGCCACGAATTGGACATGTTCCTACCATTAAAGAAAAGACGCCTAAGTAAAAAGGCGCACCATTTTCACAGTCTAATTTAGGTAGGAAGTCCGAATCCTCTCTATTTCATAAAAATACATTTAAAGCAAATGATAATAAAAAAGGCGCCGAAAACCCGGTGCCTTGTTTATTTTTATTTCCGATAAATGAGAATCAGGAAAGTACATCATTCCTACACACCCCAACTTGCATTCTAATTCATTGAAAATATATCCTCAAGTGTCCCTTCCGCTGTTGAACCTTGAATGTACATCCTATTGATCATATTCCACTCACAGGATGCCTCTCAAGTGCCATGCCTCTCAGAAAAGTAAGGTTTCTCTTTTTCATGCTTAAGAAATTTTTTCGTGGGTGTTAGAAGACAATTTCTTGTGAAAAGAGGCTTTTTTTTTTCTGGGGTAATAGAGCATGCAAAGGATTATACTTCTTTTAGTTGACAATTTCTTGAAATGAGTGTTTTTTTTTTTTTTTTTTTTTTTTGGTGTGTGTGTGTGTGTGTGTGTGGGGGGGGGGGGGGGGGGGGGGGGGGGGGTTTAATGATGCCAAAACACACCATTTTATGGAATTTCACATGTCCAAAAAAAAAAATTACATTTAGTAGTTTACTTGCATTTCGAAATTAAGACTCATTCGAGGGAAAATTCTATTTGCACCCACCTTTTGTGCTGAGATCACCCACAAATGTACAATTTTCTTCATGTGCTTAGAAAAAATGTGGGTGCAAATAGAATTTCCCCCATTCGAGACATTAATGAGAAGAAAAGATTGAAAGAAAAAGAAAAAAAAATTCAAAGACAAAATAGTCACATTTCGAACAAGTGAGAAGCCATATTGAATGAAATTACAGCTGCACCCTGTGATCATCAAGGGCCCGTTCACCTACATGGAGTTGAAACTTGAAATTCCGGGAATTCATAGTAAAGTGGGTTCCAAAGAAGGAGTTTTAAAGAAGAAAGGAGTAAGGGATATATGTGGAGATGAGGATGGCACCCTTACTTTCCAAGGATTTTATTTACTTGGGTGATGGATGGGTAAATTACTTCCAAAGAAAGGGGGGAAATATTTGATTTTCCCCTTTACTTAATCAATGTTAGCACCCTGATGAGAAATATTGACTAGAATTCCTAGGAATTCAATACCAAGCAAGCAAGCAAACAGACGTAACTGTTAAGAAAGAGAATGATTGATGTGATGAAGGAATTGGCTATGAACATAGGAAAACTACTTCAGAAACTACCTCCAAAAAGGGGAAATGCAGGGGAGGAATTCAATATTACAGGTCAGACACAATGATTTCCTAAATGGTTTTGCACCTCTCATTCTAAATCATACCTTGCACCCGAGGATTTAGAAGAGGATAGCCCAGAATGGAGAAACATAATTCATATAGCCAACCACAACATTGTTGAGCTTTGATGATGATGATGATGATGATTCTAAATCATACCTCACAGCCATAACATATGTATTCATCACAACACAAAATACATATACATCTGTTTACATACACTAATTTAGCATTAAGCTCTACCAATGGCGGACCCAGAGTTTTCATTTGAGGGGGGCTGATGATGGTCAATTGAAATTGTCCATATATAAAATAACTTTAAGATGACTAATGATATGGAGAAAATAATATATCTAAAGATACAAATGGGAGCAGGCCCTTTATAAAATTGGAATTTGAACTCAAGCACATAAAGTCCGACTTAAGTCCATTGAGAACCCGACATTGTCAAGAACGTTTAGATGGTTGTAAATAAAATAAAAAATATCATTGTAAGTAGTTAAGAGAGTGCGATCGACCAATGTCGATGCGCCGATGTCGGAGTGATTTAGAGGGTAGGGGAAAACTCGGAGTCACAATGAGATTGGGAGAAGACTCGAAGTTGAAGAGAAAAGGGGTCCGGTTGGAGAAGTCACAAAGTCCCAAGGCCCCTTTATGGGCTTTTTTGGGATATGGTGGGGGCTCAAAGTCGATGAAACGAGAGTTTTATGGGAGAAAGGCTCAAAGTCCTAAGGGCCATAAGGGCTTTTGCCAAATCATGTGGGGGCTTTAGCCCCCACCAGCTTATACATGGGTCCGCCCATGAGCTCTACTTTCATCATCTTAAATGGAGAGTAAAAACAACAATAAAGTTATTTCTAACTATAAAAATGCACATGAAGACCCTTTAGGCATTCTCACATATAGTCTACATCTATATATTTTTCATATGGATTGTGCGTGAGAATATACAAAAATTTCGTCCCAGAGTTGGATTTAAAATGACTGAAGATTGTACAACTTAAAAAGTAACATCTATGTTCCTGCTACTGATGCTGCCCCCTCAATTCTCTCTTGGACATGGAGTGTTCATATGCGCAAATCAAATGCTTACTAAAGCGTCTTAAATCCAATCTCACATTTTGTCGATTCAAATACACCCTCTTTGTCTCTTGCCATCCCTTTTTAGTTATGCTCTTCGGGTCTCTTAGCACGGGATCATTTATATTGTACTCTCCATACAAAGAACTCTCTCTAGGCAAGATTTCATAACCAATGTACTTGAGCCCCAGCTTCATTGCCGGATCCCCCAAGTAGGTTTGTGCAGCCCATTTAGTACCCAACACCACCACCTGGATGACAACCGACTCAGGTCTCATGAATAGAAGATGTGTCATTGCAGCACCATGGACCCCAATCATTACATCACTAGAATTCAGCTCTCTGTAAATCTTTGCCAGCTCGGTGCTCCGAGTAGGCCTCAGCACTCGTACATGGAACCCAATCTCCACTGCCAAGTCCACCACTTCTCCCTCATTCAATATAGCCCGCGACCCATTTCGAGAAAAAATCACAAGTTTTGGCTTGTCCAAAATCTTATCTAGGTGTTGAATAGAAGGTACCATTGTTTGTGACTCCTCTTCTTTGATGAGCCCCCTAATTCGGGGCTCATAGGCCTCATCAAGCAGGTTACGGAAATCTTGAATGCTCACATCGTTAGCCATCAATTAAGAAGTCACTGTAAGCTCTTCGTGGATTTGAAGACCAACAACTGTTTCAGGGAAGCAATGCACAGCCTGACCACGTGTAAAATCAATTGGTGGGTAATCAGAGAGGCGAGAAATGATGTCACCATATTTAGTGATCCACCAGTTATGGTACTCAAGGATGACAAAGACCACACGGCGGTTGTATCTCCGTGAAGTGATGTAGAGAGGGAGTATCCCATCATTAAATTCATGAAAGAGATTGCCAGTGTAGCCACCAGTAGAGAAGAAGATAGCAGGAACAGAGTGCTGAGTTTGGCAGGTGTAAGTAATATCACTATTTGCGCTTTGAGCGATTAGTCTGAGCTCGTCTATTGTTTCCATGATATTTGTCTCCCATTTTCTAGTGTAAGGTCTGATTCTTTCGACCACCTCTTCCTTTGAAGAAGAAGATGTGTTTGCATTGTCTATCTCAATACTATTGGAAGAGTGGAGGAAAATGGAGAAGGTAGCAGAGCTAGTTCTGATATCTCCTTTCATATAACATATATCAGAGCGAAAACCAGTTCTGTCACAACAAATGCTCCCTGCATTTGTTTGGTTGGACATTAACTAAAAAGGTTTGTAGCAAGGATTAAAGATGAACATAGCTTCTGATAGGAATTTGTTACCAAATCCACTGACTGTTGTAACCGTAGGCATAATCCCAGCTCGCAAAGCTCAGCGCTGAAAGGCATTTCAGTATCCAGAGTATGGATGTACAATGTATCTAGAGTCCCTAATCATAGAATTTAAGGAGTACTCTTATCATTTTTTTCAGCTTTACAAGCTAAGATTATGCTTGTGGTCACAATAGTCAGTGGACACTCTCAAAGATTCATTACATCTTTACTCATCTAATATGACCATTAAGTCAGAAAATCACAAGGATTTTCTTGCCACTTCCAATCAATTGAATATTTGGATGGATTATAGAATATCCATTTTGCTTTCCATTTGAGGCAATGTAGAAATTGAAAACTATACCAGTTGGGGATAGTCGTTTTGCAACCACAATTCGAAATCACCAACTTGTTGGGGTTAAAAATCCAAGAAATCAGTGCTTCATCAAATCTAGTTTTCAACCTTCTTGGCACCACATCAAATTAAGAGCAAAACAGATAACGACCCATTTATCAATCAAATCAAAACTTGTAGTTTTTTTTAGCACATTCAAGACTAACTATGCCAATGAACTATTCATATTGCAATATTCCATAGAAACCATTGGCAAAATATTGCAAAAAACTTAAATTTACATTTGGACATTGCTGGGGTTAGGAGACATGTAGATAGAGACTGACCATTTACAGTTCCACATGGTGGGCGCCAAACTTTCCAGAGAAGCTGACGTCACTCAAATAACCACAAGTACAGTGTGGATGGATGGTCAGAAAACGCGCTATAACATAATTGTGCCCAAATGTTTCGTGTGATTAAGATCATTCATAATGAACATGGAAAAAATATTGCAATATGGGGTCGTCCAAACGCACCCAAAGAAGAAGAAAACGCATACCATTAAACAATGAAGAGCATGGCAAAGATGGGTTCCTTTCTTTGTTGGTTTCTGCCAAAACAGAGAGGCCAGTTACGTTTCCCACTTGAATCCCATATAAATCTGCAGACCCAAAGAAAATCAGAGAATATAACGTTAGGAAAGCAAACACCTTTCCCTTTCTATGTGCATGCAAATCAATGGAGAATAAAGTGTAACACATAGCAATCCACAAGTAATAAAAGTAAAGAAGAGAGCAAGAGCACACAAAGATTTTTACGTGGAAAACCCTTCAATGTAAAGGGAAAAACCACGGGACCAAGTCCAATTCTTCCACTACATAAAACGGGTTTACAGTGCCTTCTCTCAACACAACAAGAGGATCTCATAACAACATATAATATAAGAATGATAGAGAGAAAAAAGAAGGTAAGAAAAAAAGAGGAGATGGTTATTCCACATACAGAAGAAAGGGGTGATGAAGGAACAGTTGAAGAGCCTGGGAAAGAGACACAGGCTGCAATAGAAGAAATAGAAGAGAAAGAAGAGACGGAGGAGACTGGGCATTGATTTCTTATAAGTAGAAGAAGAGAAAGAACAGAGAGAACAGACTTCACATTCCATGAGAATGGAGTATGATGAAGGAAACTCTTCTTCCTCTTCTCTCTTTCTGAGATGCTGATGGCAGTAATGCTGCACTGCACCACCACCGGTAGGAAATCATATGTTCAGCATGCCACGGGTCCTATTTCAGATTAAATGGGAGTAATGTCAGAAAATATTATCTCAATTTAATATAAGACTTAATTTGATTTCACTAATAAGACTCGGACGTGGATTTCTTCCCATAGCTCCTGTAGGGGATCTGTGCTCTCAGTGGGCTGGGCCCCCTACAGGATGTGTGACCACAATCCGGGCTCATTTGTATACACTTTGGGGGGCTTACCGCTTAGCTCTAGCCCAAGTGGTACCAGGATGCTTCCCAAAACACCTTTATCACGAGGTTTCGGGTTCGAGTCCTGGGGAGGCCACTCTACGGAGCCAAACGCATGATTAAGGGCACCCAGCGGTAAGCCCCCCAAAGTGTATATAAATGAGCCCGGATTGTGGTCACACATCCTGTGGGGGGCCCAGCCCACTGAGAGCACAGATCCCCTACAAAAAAGGCCGGCCTTTTTGTAAGGGGATTCCGAACTGAGCAGGGGAGTCCGGCCTCGGAGGATGACCTCTCGGCGGTGCCCACCCAGCTGGCCCCTCACAGGGGATAGGCGGGGCCCAAAGCCCCGCGCCTATTGCATACACTCGGGAGAGCTTGACCCGTTCGAGGAGTCTCTCTTGTGCGTTGTCCCGGGAGAATTGCGTGGCAATTATGCATCCCAGGGGCCTCCCCAGAATCGAACCCAAGACCTCTCACTTAAGAGACTTGAATAAGCAATTCTGCTACCACTCGAATCAAGAACAGATCCGGGCACGTCCTATGGTCGTCCTCGCTAGAGAAATCTCGAGCAGCAGAGCAGAAATCAAAGGTGAAAGGCAGGGGCGAAAAGAAATCAGAAACAAGAAAGGAAGAAGACGACCCTATTTATGGAAAGGGAACCCTCGGCGCGCGCTACTTTCGAAATTCGAAAGGACGGATTTCACGATCCGCGCCCGTTCCATCAATAAGACAGCGCAATCAGTGAAGAGGCTACGCGTGTAACCGTCTACTCGCTTCCCAGGACAGACAGGGCAGAGCATTTATTGCTTCAGAAAAGTTGAAACGACGCCAGGCAATGATCGCCGCATCCCCAGACAGATTTTCTAGCTTTCGACCACTAAAGGCTAGGACGCTTAAGAGGTCAAAAGCTAGGGGGCAATTGTGTGGGGAGATTTCCAGAACTCCAGGATTACGCTAATCACAGCCATCATATGAGACTAAGCGTTCTCACGTGCCATCCGCGTGCCATCCACGTGGCATCAAACTCACCCCGGCTACCAGGACAGAGGCCTCAGCCGAAGTCAAGCAGCTCCGGGCCGCTAGCGCCGAGCTCGGCTACCCCATGTACCCATCTCGGCTGAGAGCTCCACCTCGGCTGAAGGAGCCGGGATGAAAGCCGAAGCAAGAAAGAACCTCCACTTGCGCCCCTCATCCCCCACGTCATCAGGCACGTGGAGGAATAGGGGCGCGAGCTAGTGAGACAGATGTGACATCCAGCCGTTCACAATCTTCGCCAGATCCCTGACAGGGCGGCATCCAGCGGCTGAAGCCACATCAGGGCAAGGCCCGAGGGCGGATCCGATGGTACCCCTACCGCCAAAGGCGCCCAACACGATCTGGCCCAACAAGACACGCATTTAATGCGATGTGGGCTGATCCGACTGGCATTAAATGCAAAGTGGGCTGGAATGGACCGCATTTATTACTTTGTGGGCTGATCATGACTTCCCAGTCGAATCATGGGACCCACACCAAAATATCCTCCAAAGATACGACCCAAGCCTCTATAAATAGAGCTTCATACCCCAAGCAAGGTACGCACAATTCAACCCACAGAGCCGTTACTCTGCCTCTCTTCTTCCTCTCCTTCCATTGTTCCAGTTCCTTCACTGACTTTGGCATCGGAGAGCCTTGCGCCGCCCAGGCCAGGGTCCTCTGACCGTTTGCTCTTCTCTTTCAGGCTTTCGGACGGTACCTAGTCATCACCACTTTGGATAAGTCCTCTAAGGCTCCCCAGTTATTGTGGGTCATTATTTTCTGCACCTACAGCTCCAAATCGTTCTGGCGAAACGGATTTGTCTTGCGTGCGTCGCCAGCAAACGCACAAGAGAGAAGGGTTTTTTCATTTTTTTCGCATCCCGCCTCGGGTTGCGTGCGTCAACGGAGACTTTTTTTTATCTTTTAAAGCCCGGACTACGTGCATCGTGCAGATCTCACGTCATTGGAAACGTCGGGCCGTCTAGCACGGCTGGTGTGTTTTTTTAAAAGAAAAACTTTATGCGAACGCGCGCCAGAAAGTTGTGGAAAAGCACCTCACCTCATTACAGGTTGGGTCAGATCAGGACCCAACCGGATCCAGCTTAAGCAGGCCCACACCAGCAGGCGCTGGTACAGCTTGCTGACGCAGGCGACCAGCCGTTAGGACGTCAGCAGACTGCTCCTCGACCGTCAAAACTTCGCACTGCGATATTTTGAGCATCCGGTCTCTAATCGACGAACGGTTTGGTTCTACAGAATCCTTGCGAGCAAATCTACATCAACAGAAGATGATCCAGCAGTTCAGAAAAAAAAAAGATGATTTTTCTCCTTTAACGATTAGTAGTATCTGAACCTCTTTTTCAATTCAGTAATTATGTCTTCCAAATCAGCGTTGCATGATCTTGATAAAGATAATATTTTTAATAGTAAGAATTTAGCTGTATGGAAGCATCAGATAGATGCATTGCTGCATTTTGACGGATTAACATATGTGATTGAATCCGATCCGGTCTCCAGACCCATTGATGATGCCCCTAAGGAAGATCATGATGTATATAAACAATGGGTATTTGATAACAAATCAGCGATGTATCTTCTGATCGGATTCATATCCAACGATTTGGTAAAGCAGTTTGAGCACTTTAACACTGCTAAAGAAATCTATGACTATGCTATAAACAAATATGATGAATCCTCTAAATTTCACTTGTTGGAGGCATTCAGCGCATATATTGACTATAAGATGCTAGAGGGGTCATCTATAACGGATCACATTGATTAAATGGTGGTCTGATATAGTAACATCACAGCCTTGGGAAAGGAAATGGACGAAGATTTTCAAATCATGTACTTGCTGATAAGTCTTCCACCTTCGTGGGAGAATGTGTCTCAGACCCTTAGCCTCCAAAAGGGTGTAACCCTTAGCGAGGTTGAAGCTAAATTGCTTGCTGAAGGACAAAGGCAATATAACACCTACAAACTCTGTCATGATTGCTAAAACTAAGAATAATAATTGTGCGTTAACTGTCATTATGAAAATAAAAAGGGAATTCAAAGGCAATAAAAAACGGAAAGGGCGTAAGAATGGTGTTTGCATTAACTGCGGGAAACCTGAACACTTTATTTCTCAATGCATAAAGAAAATAGGTGAGAGTAGCCAGCAAGGTAAAGTGACCAAAAAAACATGGTGATTATGTTAAGATGGTCACAGAGTACATGATGGTGGACACTAATGACAAAAATTGGTGGATTGACCCAGGAGCCACCAAGCACATATCAAGAACCAAGGCTACGTTTGTCGAATTCAAATAGATGAAACCGAGAGATCAAAGTATTTACATGGGGAATGAAACATTCTGTGATGTGTTGGGTGTAGGGAAAGTCAGAATTTCCTTACCAACTGAAAAATCCCTATACCTCTCTGATTTTTTCTTTGCTCCTGCTATGAGGAGGAGCGTCATCTCTGCGAGCCAGTTGGCTATGAATGGATTCCAAATCAGATTTAAAGATAAGGAGGTTACAATTGGCATACACGGTCAAGTTTTAGTCAATGGTGTTCTTTTTGATAAATTGTATTTGCTGGACACTCTTAATGATAAAATAAAATCTAGTTCCCATTATTCTGTGTATGTGAATGTGTGCATGGGTGGTTTGATAATGTTATGGCATATGAGATTAAGGCATATTAACAAAAACAGAATAAGTAGAATGGTTAGGGATGACTCTTACCAGATTTAGGTAAAGTGGAGTACCCTATATGTGAACCATGTCTAAGTGGAAAAATGGTCAACAAACCATTTCCAAAAAGAACTAAAAGTTCAGAAATATTAACCATGATTCATTCTGATATTTGTGGACCATTGAATGTCCAAAATGGAATGTGAGAAGACTATTTTATCACATTTATTGATGACTACAGCAGATATGGTCATGTGTACCCGATTAAATACAAACATGAGGCCTTAAGTGTTGGAAATAGGGTGGCCCTCTAGGATAGGTTTCAAAAACTTTTGACCCACTTGACACAGGGATCAACTATCCATAAGGCTATAAAACCCAATCCAAGATCTATGTCCTCAATCTCGGCTATCATGATCAGTAAATACAATCTATCTAGAAATAGAAACCAGCAACATATAAGCTAAAATAAAATCTACAACATGCAAGGAAGTAGATTATACCTTTGGAGCTCGGTTGTGCTCTAATGGAGAAGTTGCGTCTTTCTTTGATGATGAAACGCTTTTACGAATCAAATAGGGATTTTCCAAGACCTCTTGAGCTTCCACGCTATGACCCGTATTAGATTCTCCTTTTCTCAAGAAGAGTGGTGGGATCTCCAAGAGAAAAACTACTAGGAACTCTAGGGAGGAACTAGAAATGAGAACTAGAAGAGGGAGAGAGAGGAAAAACTCGAGCAACACTTGCTCTAGGGGGACTTGGGCGTGCATCCCTAGGTGATTATTGCATTAGACGTCCAGGCCCTCTTCTCCTCTTATTATAGCTTTTGAAAGCCCAACTTACTAATTTTCCATTAGAAGTCTTACTTCCAAAAATTAGTAACTATCTCTTCTTAATTAAAATAGAAGTCTTACTTCCAGAATTAATTAGTAACTTATCATATCTAATTAGAAGTCTCACTTCAAATATGATTAGTAACTTTCCAATTCCTTTCTAATTAAAATAGAAGTCTCACTTCTACTAAAATTAGTTAAGTCTACTATTACCACTATTAGAAGTCTCACTTCAAATAGAAATAGTAACTTTCCTTCTTTTAGAGTTCAACTAGAATTAGATACTTTCTAATAATTGGGCTAGCGTGGGGACCACTCGGGATTCCTTAGAAAGCTGGCTCCAACTGGGACACGCGACCCCCACATCTCATGTGTAATCCGGGCCCAACAGTTAATTGCAAAATAACTCCACTATATAAATGCAATTGAACTCCAGTCTTAGGAATATTACATAGAAGACCCTAAACTTCCACATTACCACAAGTAGACCCCTCTATCAATATCCATGGATTAATTGGACCTGTCTTCCAAAACTAGATCCATATCTTTATTATCCTTGAGCCCCAATTAATTATAATGATCAATAGGTACCTTTCCAATTAACTCTTAATCGGAATGGGTGCGCACTTACCAATGATAAAATCCATTAATTGGCACAAGGGATATTAGAGATAGATTCCATCTTGATCATTGAATGTTCCCACAGCTCTACTACCACGTACCCAAATCACCGAGGTGTTGACCTACAGTTGGCCTCACTCATTGGTGACTCAAAGCAAATGAATAGATAGAAACTTGAGTTCATTAATGTCTCAGGATTGAGAGCCTATTGCTAGGGAATTATGAGAGCAGACCTTAAAATAAAGACAGTGTTTATAAGGTGCTTCTCATGGTCCTTCAATACATCCAATGTACCAACACTATGATCCAGAATCTTCCATTCTGATGATCGAGACACATCACACTATCTCATAGTGATCAAAGTGCTGCAACCTTTGTCAATATGAGATGTCCAGTCTCATCACTGGTTGTGAAGATATTTAAGTATAAGATTTGTCACACATGTCTCCCGTATGTGGATCTCATCCATACACATGTGTTACATCTAATATACTTGTGGACCCCGGTTCATCTCATGAACCATCATGTCATTTGTATTGGTTATGTGCATGTATATAATAAATCACCATTCATCTCATGAAAGGAAAGCATGAATATACTGATAAATAAAGAAATTAATCAATTTATTATATCATCTACTGGATTGAGTCCATAAAACTAACATTAAGTATGTTTCAAATATATGTTGCTGAGGTCCAAAATCAAAAGGGCAAGTAGATAAAACGGATTAGATCTGATAGAGGGGTGAATATACCTCGAAACTGTTTAAAGAATATTGTGCACGTGAGGGAATCATTCATGATATTTCGATTCCATATACCCCACAACAAAATGGCGTAGCTGAGAGGAGGAATAGAACCTGATTGGATATGGTAAGGTCAATGATCAGCCACGCAAGACTTCCGCTGTATTTGTGGGGGGAAGCATTAAACACGGCACAATATATCTTGAACAGAGTACCCTCCAAAAGTGTGCACAATACCCCATATGAATCATGGACTGGTGCCAAACCAAAATTAGAATATGTGAGAGTTTGGGGCTACCCTGTACATGTCTTGCTACCACCACAAGGAAAGATATAAATTGCAAGCAAAAAGGAAGAAAAATTATTCTTTCGTTTGCTACCCATTACATTCTAAAGGATATCGTGTGTGTGACCACGATAATAGGATAATCATGGAATGTCTAGATGTGTTTTTCCTTGAGGATCCGACGGTCAGTCCTAGAGTAAAACCACAGTGTGTGGAATTATATGAAATCTCTAAGAGCAAGGGGGTTCAAGCAAGTGAGGGTTCCTACGAAAAAGACGTTGGACCCAGAATTCCTGGCCATGACCCACTTAAGGTGATTGAACAATCGGATGAGTGGATTGGCAGGCCGATTCAGGCGAGAAAACAACCGGCATATCTAGATGATTATTGCAGTTTATTGAAAACTGTGCATGATTTGGATTCGAATTCCTACTCTCAAGCGATCAAAGCGCAGGATGCATAATATTGGTTAGAGGCTATGAGAGAGGAGATGGAATTAATTGAAAAGAACCAAGTATGACAATTGGTTGATCTTCCAAAAGATTGAAAAGTCATTGGATGTAAATGGGTTCTTAGAAAGAAACTAAAAAAGTCGGATGGATCCTTAGATAAATATAAAGCACGGCTAGTAGCTAAGGGATTCACATAAGTGGAACGAATAGATTATGAAGAGATTTTTTCTCCGGTCGTGAAATTGCAATCCATACGAACCTTAGCAGCATTGGTAGCATGTCGTGATCTTGAATTGCACTAGATGGATGTGAAAAACCGCATTCTTAAATGGCGAATTGGAAGAATAAATTTATATGAAACTACCCGAGGGGTTTGTAGTGCAAGGTCACGAGGAAAAAGTGTACAAACTTAATAGGGCATTATATGGATTAAAACAGGCCTCGAGACAATAGTACAAAAAATTTCACCAGGCCATAGGTGAAATAAGATTTATCCCCAATGATGAAATGGATAGATGGATGAATGAATCAATGTACTCAATCAAGATGCAATGGAGTTCATTTATCCCATCACTTTGGAATATTTGTCAATGACATATGGCCCGGCAGATCCTATGCCCAGTATGGTATTCTTGTCTACGACGAGTGGCCTGCTCACAAGTAGGATGACTTATTAGAAAGCATCCATGCACAAAAATCTTAGTCCGCAGAATCAGAGGCATTCCAAAATCTGGTTACCCATGGTTTATCTTATTCAATTTATGATCTACAAAGGAATACATGCATGTTTTATTGTGATTGGAATTGTTCACAAGAAGGAAGCACTAGATTTCTATAGTCTACTATAGGGAGGAATTCTAAGGAGGCGTTTGTGTAATGCCACGAATTAGACATGTTCCTACCATTAAAGAAAAGATGCCTAAGTAAAAAGGCACACCATTTTTCACAGTCTAATTTAGGTAGGAAGTCCAGATCCTCTCTATTGCAAAAAAATGTAAGGCCCCTGGCCTTAATTAGGGGCTTACCATTATTAATTAAGATTAGTGTTGGCTAAACTAGTTTTGTAGCATAATTAGGTGCATTGAGTAGTTTCATCATACATGATATTCATGTGTTAGACCCATCATATTATTGGCCCAAAACCCACCTAGAACCCATTTAGAAACCCACCTCAAATGATCATAATGCCCATTTGGTAAACTTCCCCATCGCCCCACCCTTATTCCAAGTGAACCCTACCTTCCCATCTCATTTTCCCAAAAGTCAAACCCCACCCCACCTAACCTAATCCCATGTGAGCCCCACCTCATCACCCCACTCCCATAATTTCCCCACCTCCTCACCTTAACCCACGTGCAAAGCCCTCACCCATTACACTTTTCCCTTTCCCCATTTGCCCTTCCCTTCATTTAGGTCACATGACCATTCCCCTTCTTCTCAGTTTCACAACAACAGCAGCCTCCACCCTCTTTTTCTCCTATCTCTCGTTCTCCGCTCTTCCTCCCAAGCTCCTTACGGGTGCCGGACTCCGAGCACGACAGCCATATCTTTCTCTTTTCTCTTCTCCACTCTCTCATCTCTTCTCCCATCTCATTTCTCTCACTCATCTCTCCCTCACCGAGCCATGCTGCCCACTACCGCCAGACTCCGAGCACGGCGCCGTTGCCGTCGGCGACCCCCTTGTATCACTTCTGCCGGACACCATCATCTCCGGCTAAATCCCCCAGCCCATCTCCTTGTTTTCACCCCATTTTCTCCCCTTCTCATGTTTCTCGTCTTTCTTTCTCCGTTTTCTTCCTTTCTTTTCTCTCTTCCTCACTCATCTCCCGGCACGAAAGTGACTGAGCACCCACCCCCACCCATTTCTTCTCTCATTCTGTTCTCATCTCAAACTCATTCTATCGTCACTCTCATATCATCTCTCCACCAAACTCATTCCACTCCAATTCCACTCACTGTCAACTTGGGTGACCTCCTCCCCCACCCATCTCACCATTTCATCATCTCTCTCTCTTACTTTCTTTCTCTGATCCCATCTCTTTGTTCCATGTGAAGGAGTTCTCCATCACCACTAATTTAGTGGGCCCCATAACCTCCCTATCTCAATTTCAATTCCTTTTCTCTCATTCTCACTCTCTCTCACCCACCTTGCTTGAAATGGATCTTAGAGGCTGCCCATCACCTCCGATCATCACTATCATCTTCACGTGGACCTCGCGAGCATCCCATCTCCAATTTCAAGCCACCACTCCACTCCTTTCTCTATTTGGTAAGCTTCCCTTCCCCTAGGTTTGGTTTATGTGCTTTGGGTGTGGAATTGTGTTAAGATAGCTTAGAGCTTCCATTCTTTTAGTTTTATATTTTAATTTAGTTTTATTTTGCTATTATCCTTTAGGTTTGGTTTGTTGGGCTATGGAGCTAAGATTTGTGGATTTGGGCAATCAAGCCAAGGCAAGTACATAGACATGAATAATAGTGTATACATATTACATTTGTTGGTTTTGATGCTTAAAATGTGTTCAATATGCTTAAAATGTATTAAATATCTCTACTAGATTATTTAAATATGTTAAATATCTCTACTACTACTTTAAATATATTAAATATATCTACTAATGCTTGAAATGTGTTTTAAATATCTCTACTAATGCCTTCAATGTGTTAAATATATCTACTAAAGCTATAAATATGTTAAATATCTCTAAATGTGTTTGATATCTCTAATATGTACATTTATGATAATTGGATTGGTGGGCATGGATTTAAAATACACTAATGGTGGAGCTATTAATGGGTGTTAAAATGGTGTTAAATTGAATTGATTTGGGGCATTAAAAATGGTGTTAAATTAAATGGAATATTTGGAACCCATTTACCCTTAAAACTTGGACCTTGGGCCCACTTGACATATGAATATGAATTAGACCTCTTGTAAGGGGTTGTGTTGGCTAACATCTCCTTGTGGGTTGTGAGGTAGTATATGTGGGACCCATATTGGGCTAAGTGGGTGGCGTAGTGGAACCCCGAGGTGCCAACAACTTCAGAAGCACCAAATGATTATGAGATGTATTTCGGATCCGCGTAACCACCATATTAGACGGTATGGACCATACATGTGATGAATGACCCTAGCCTTAGGTTGGTTAGTGCCCACTCCCCTTGGCCCTTGACTATAGGATTTGTATAGGCTATGGTTAGCTTATGACCTCCCGAATATTACAAGACAGGAGCATATACCCATTCCGTTACTCGGTCTAACACCCTCTATTAATATGCTCGCTGGGTGGGCTCCCTTGTGGCTCTATTGACAATGTGATGGGAGCACCCTATGTAGGATTAACCGGACCTCTTGTTTAGGAGAGTGCGTGTGTGGGTTTGGGTGTGTGTATGTAGGTTTGGATTTGTGTGTGTGTGGGTTTATGTGTGTATGTGTGGGTTTGGGTTTGTGTATGTGTGGGTTTGGGTTTGTGTGTGTATGTGTAGGTTTGTATCTATGTGTGTAAATGTATGTTTGGATTTGTGTAAGTATGTGTAGGTTTGGGTTAGAGTGTGTATGGGTTTGAATGTGTGTACATGTGGGTTCGTGTGTGTGTGTGCGCGCCCACGTATGGTTTTGTATTTACCGTCTGCAGATCGGGAGGTGGACGTACGCCACCATACCAGCTTGTCTGGGTTTGACCGGGTTCGCCTGGGTAGGATTTGTTTGACCAGCTTGTCTGGGTACCGGGTTCGCCTGGGTTGCCTTTGCTTGACCAGCCTGTCTGGGTACCGGGTTCGCCCGGGTGTGTTTATTCAGATAGTATATGATGGTTTGATTATTTTGCTGGTTAGTCATGTTTTGTTTATCCATTATTTCTGTACTTATATACTGGTTTCGGTTGGCACTTGTTACACTGTTACTCATATCTATTTACTTGCCAGTATATCTGATGTTGCTATAATTGGTGCTTAGCTAGTGGGACCCATTGTGTAGGTGGTTGTGCTGGTCTTACGAGATTTACTAGTTGAAGGTTTACCCCTAGTGGAGCGTGGCAGTAGTGTGGTGCTGCTGGATTGGCACATGAGAACCTCACTTTACATTCCGGCTACGAGCATAGATACCTCTTGCACAGGTCATTATGGTGTTTTAGACATTCGTTAAAACTCTAATGCATTTTATAATTGAAATATAAGTAATGCCTTTCTGTTACTTGTATCAGCTAGTAAATGTCTTTCTGTTACTTGTATCAGCTCTGATGTTATTGTATGTTATATTGATGACCATCCGCGGAGATTGTATGAATCGTTGCTTCTGTGTTTGTTTATGATGACAGACCATCACTCATAACCTCACCATGGACTTCGATCCACCCGGAATTGGGGCCGCAAATGTATTTAAGGAAAAAAAATTAATTGGCCCCGATTCTCATGCCCCAATGATGCGGTTAGGATCAAATCGAATTTTTGAGGCGTGACAGATGGTATCAAAGACGGTCGAGTTTCTAGAATTTCTAAAAGTTGCTAGAAACCTAGGTCCGACGTGAGGTTGGGATTGCATGTTGGGTGACGTTAGGGATTACTCTAAGGGTTTAGCTTTTGGAATAGGCTCTTTGTTATGTCTAGTCTATGCATTAGCTGGTGTTTAGATTGTAGGTTCTTGCATATGCCACACATGTATTTTCCTTTTGCAGGACATGCGACTACATATGACGCGACAACTTGGACCACATTTAAGGAGTAGTACAGCGAGAAGTCTTATTCCGAGGATATCATGACTGGGAAGTTGGTGGATTCTGAGCATTGATGTAAGGGGATTTTTTTGCCATGACCTTTTGCTTCAATTTGAACGTCTCTCCTGACCCGTTACAACTTTAATCACTCTCGAAGCGGGAGGACTCAACGTTTTCTCAAGGATCTTTGGCCAGAGATATTACTTCGGACAAAAGCGGTGGAGATGCATACCTACGATAGTTACTCGAGGAGGGCTTTTTTTTTTAACAAAGTTTATTTTGTAATAAAGTGGATGACCACCCCGAGTTAGTCAAAGTAGAAGACCACCAAGCCGAGGAAAAGAAAGAGGGCCCCATCATGCAAGAAGGCTTACTCACTCGAATGCGATGGTGGCACATAACGTCGTATGAAGTGGATGAAATGATGCCAGCGCAAAGTATTGGCGAGTAAAAGTAGGTGTCTACCTATTTTGTCTCAATCGTGAAGACTAGTAGGATGATATAGCGTAGTTGTGAATAATATCTTGCGTTTATCACGGAGGATAAACGGGCAAAATTGGTGGAGGAGATACTGGTGGTATGTGAATTCTCAGATGTCTTTAAGTTAGAATGCCCGGTTTACCGCCCGTGAGATTGACTTGAAGTTAGTGTATCATCAGTTGATAGTTCGAGAGCAACGCATTTCAAATATAGCATTTAAGACAGGATATGGTCATCATGAGTTTCTTGTGGAATCTTTTGGGTTGACAAATGCACTGAGTAGAAAGGGGTTTTCAATGGCGGCATGTTCACATAGCGACATTGGGTTGAGTGTTTCAGGGATATGGATGTTTACTTCATTTGATGAAAGAGTGATATTTTCAACATGTTTTCATGGGAATCCACGTTAATTTTGAGGATAAAGATGGACCAGAAGGGTGACCTAGAGCCTATCATGATCTTGGAGCACATGGATGTGAGGCTAGGTTTCAGCTCGTCCATGATGTTTTGTATCGCAAAGACGGGTTGCGTGTTTCAATGTGCTGGAATGGAAGAATGAGATCTCGATAGAAGCCTCGCCACATCTAATAAATCATCTATCCAAGGAGCACGAAGATGTAACAAAGTTTGAAAAGCCACTACTGGTGGAGCAAGATAAAGAGAGATATTGTAGAATTTGTTTTGAAGTGCCTCATTTGCTAGCAAACCAAGATAAAGCATAAGAACCTTCAAGCCTTTTTCAGCGATTGAAGATACCAAAGTGGAATATGAGAGCGTATCGCTATGGATTTTGTGTCGGAATTGTTTAGTACTAGAAAAAGGATATGATGCTATTTGAGTGGTTATGGTTCAATCGATCAAGTTTGCACATTTTTTTACTATTCAAGACGAGCATTGGTATAGAGAAGGTGCATAACCCTGTTATCATGGATGAAAATATCGGCCGCTACGTAGCGTAGCGGCCGATATATCGGCCGTAGCGGTGGCCACCGCCACGCTACGGCCGATTTATCGCCTGTCACACCCGTAGCGGCCGCTACGTCCGCTACGGGGCCGCTACGGCCGCTACGAGGCCGCTACGGGCCGCTACGGGGCCGCTACGGGGTGAGAAAAAAAAATTTTCAAACTTTTTTAAAATGCATGATAATACTTAATTCTTTTATTCTTCTTTCCAAATAACATTTCTACACAATTCTTCTACCCTTTTATGTTTAAAAGAACACTAAAAAGCACAGGATCTCGCCGAATTACAGTCGATACAGAGAGTTCTTCTTAAGGATTCTTCTCTAAGTACATCCTATTAGACACCCCCTTTGGTAGATGTATTTTTTTCTCTAGGTACTCCTAAGTCTTGACTTCATGACGTTTTTTCTTTTATGAGCCTTTCATTAGTTTCTAAGTTAGCATAACTAAACAACATGAACTTTTTTTAAAAAAAATTTCATTATTATTATTTTCTATTTATATAGCGATACAGGACCTCATACAATGAGGGGACCGCTACGCCCCCTTTTCTTATTTACTTTTGCAAAAGAACCACATATTCTTTCATTTTACAATTTTCTGGATTTTCTGAAATTTTTTCAGATTTTTTGGGCGATTTTTTCAAATCGCACCGCTACGCCGCTACGTATCCCCGCTACGCTACATATCGCCCGCATCGTAGCGGTTTGGCGGCGGGCCGCTACGCCCGCCGCTACCGCTATTTTCATCCTTGCCTGTTATATCAAGAAGAAGTTGGTGTGTGGAGTTTCAAGAGGCCGCCAGTGGTCAGCGATACAAACGAAAAGATCAGGCTGGTTCAAGAGAGACTGAAGATCGTTAGAAGTCACCGGAGGAACTATGTTGTTGTAACGCCCCAATTCCGGATACCGAGAAAATCGTCAAAGTACCGAAATTAGCGCGCTACTTCCCGGAAAATCCGAGAACTTCCAAGATCGTAGGTCCGCAGTGAGGTCCAATTTAAAACTTTTTGAACAATAATGTAACAACAGTTATTATTGCAGAAGCGTATTATAGGCGGAAGTCATACAGAGATAGCGGAAGCATATGGTATCATAGTATATATGTCAAATGTAGAAGGGCTGAAGTCCAGCCTAAATGTATAGTGATAACAAATCAAAGTTTAATTATATATTTTTCATTACTACCCAACTCACAACAAATGTCTCTCAAAAACCCAAAACAAAGGAACGCTCAAACCCCTGCAGCTGGTGTCGGCTCTCCACCCTCCGGCTCGACCTCATAGTCGGCCGGCCCCCATCCGTAGTCGCCTGCTACGGGCACCTCAACGAGTGCGAACGCATCGCCCTCGAACTCGGGGTCAAGACCTAAGCACCAAGAGTGGGTCAGATCTAAAGATCTGGCAAGTCACAATATGCAGATAATATAGAATGTATGCATCAAAACGAGTAGAGACATGTATAAGGTAAAGAGAGTAACAAAGGTACATATGCTATGCAGTCGTGCAGAATAACAATGTAGAATCATAATAAGCATAACTGTAATAAACCTACACAATATGGCACATCCACATAAGCTGGTCACCGCGGGATATTATGCCGCGGCCCTCCCATACTGAACACAGTCGCGGTAGGGATCCTAAGCTAATGCTAGGGATTACTAACCCTGCAAAATATCATCAACATCATCCACAACGACCGGAACCGGCATCACACCGTCCGTCCCAACAGTGCTCATCATGATAGCCACACAACAAATCTCAATAGCTCCTACCAGTGATGATCAGTCCAACTGGCTGAGCTTAAATCAACTGAGTGAATGTCTATGCCGACTCGCAAACAATAAAGGTCTGTGTCTGTCTAGGCTTTACCTTGCGTGAACAAGGTCCTAACAAAAGTCCCTAAGAGGTCTAAGTACTCAATACAGATTGTGGATCATAGTCCAAGTCCAATTCCAATCATTGGATCCGTACCAAGGCCCACCAAATACTTGGCCTGGTCTATAACAATCCATATGAGATACAAGCCCATGTTCAATGACATATGATCCATCTACGTCCATAATGGGTCACAAGCCCATACAATCTAACCTCTCCATTCTAGGGTAATTCACATCCAACTTAGGCCATAAAAAGGGCCCGCCTAGCCACAGACACGGGTCAATGATCCACCAAATCAGATTACCGGGTCACCTCTAAGTATTCCTAGGTTTAAGTCCTCCATTTTTCATTTAATTAACAGGTATGAGCAATAATAAGGACAATAGAGTGATAGTCATAGTATGAGGGAGATGAATCTCCAAGTACACGAATCATAGGGAGATAGCAACAGTCCAACCTAGGTAAATGGTCCACTTTCGGATACAGGTCCATCTCAGGTAATTCGATCTTTAAGTGAAACCACAGATGCGAAGGAATATTGTGTTTGGTGCTTAGAAGTTATGTGCATCATTTGGTAACGTATAAAGGTCGAATCATCTAAGATTACATAACCTGGACTTTAATTAGTGGACCCCACGAGTCAAGGTTGAGCCGTACCATTGACTCGTGGCTGGCTCAGTGATGGAAGTCTATTTGAATGGTCAATGGGCCCTACATATGATTGCAACAATAGAAATTAGAATCTAGGGATCGTCACTGTACACAGTGTGCTCAGCCGACCTCCTGGCCTGGGCGGTCAGCTCGGCACATTGTGATCAGAGAAGGTGAAACATCCTGCAGGCAAGGCCTACTCGTCCAGGATATCCTGTGAGTTCGGCTAACCCCCTGGCCTGGGTGGTTGGCCGTGCGCACTAGGAGTTCTGGCTGGAAGAAATGTCCCAGGTTCTAGTCTCCTTTGTTGAAATCCCGCCTTTTTGGAAATCCATCTCGGAGTTCGGCTAAGCAATGGAGCTCAATTGAATACTCAGTTCGGCTACCCAGCTCAGCTCGGCAAAGGGCCTAGCTCAGTTCGGCAACCCAGCTGAGTTCGGGAAAATGCATTGGGCTTGGCAGAGCATTGAGGTTGGTTTAGCTCTCAGCTCGGTTAAGCACTGAGTTCGGCTAAGCTCGAAGTCCGGTCTGGCACGGAACCCGGTCTGGCGCTGAGCTCAGTAAAACACTGAGTTCGGCCATAACACTGAGTTCGGCCGTAACACTAAACTCGGCTTTGAGCACTGAGCTCGGCCTAGACACTTAGCTCGGCTAAACGTGAATCTCATCCTAACCATTATGCTCGGCAGAACTCTGAGTTCGGCTAGTGTTGAATCCAGCCATCGCTGAGTTCGGCCAGTGCTGAGCTCGACAGTTGCTGAGCTGCGCTAACGCTGAGCTCGGCAACCGCTGGGCTCTGCAAGTGCTGAGTTCGGCAGTTGCTGAGCTGCACTAATGCTGAGCTCGGCAACCGCTGGGCTCTGCAAGTGCTGAGCTCGGCCATCGCTGGACTCTGTCCACCTCTCCTATCAGTGTTGTGTTCTGTTACAGAACCCAGTTCTGCGACAGGACACAACTTCTCTTCATTAAGTACAGGAATGGTGGTCCACCTCTGATCAAAATCCAGATCAAGTAGCACCCCATGGTCGCACAGGCCCCCTCACATAGACGTAGGGTCCTGATCTACCAAGGGTGGTCCTACTTCGATTCCGATCTCAATACTGCGAGATGGGTTCTTGTCATTCCATCTCCGGAAACTCATTTCCGTGACCCAATTCTTCTGGGATTCTCCATAGACCATTACAGAAGCAAAATAAATCATTCCTACATCATCCACCCATCATCAATTGGCCATTGATCATCCAAATGAGGTAATCCCATCCATCAATGGCCAAAGGAACCAAACAAACATGCTCAAGGATCGATCTAAACATATATATTACATATTAGAATTCTGCTGCAAATCAAAGGAAGGAAACATGCAATCTAGACTACCAGCACAGTGCACTTGCCTTGATCGATTGAAGGTAGAAGGAAAAGAGAGAAAACCACAGGGAAACCAAAAGGCAGGGTCTCGGCAGTTGCTCCTATGGTGCAGGTTGGTCTCGGCTGGCCTTCTGTCAAGGATTTCTGGGGCGAGGGGAGAAGAAGAGAGATTGGAGGAAAGATGAGGGTTCGTTGGAGAGAATTGGGGAAGAAGGAGAAGAAGAGGGAAGAGATTGAAACTTGAGAGAAAGGAAAAAGGAGATGAACAGTAGTTGTTTGGGCAGGGGAGGGTTTTGTTTATATAGGTTGGGTTTTTGGGTTAGGGACAAAATTGCCCTTGGGGTTAGAATAGGATTAGGGTTAGGGTAGAGGGTATTTAGGTCTTTAGGTGATCCTCTAGAAGATTCTTTGGTGCAAACCCCCTATAGTAAAAACAAAACTCTAGCTAGGGCCTCTAACAAACTCCCTAACTCTAAAAATAACAAAAGACCCCCTATTGACTCTACTAATTACACCACTAGACTAACCCTAGGAAATTACATAACTACCCTCACTAAGTCCCATAATTAATATAATTAAAATACTTAGGCTAATATATAGTATTCAAATTCACATTGAGGGCCCACCAGGGGTGGGGTCTCACATTCCTCCCTCCTTTAAAACATTTGGTCCCCAAATGTAAAAACAAAGTAGGGACATACCTGCGGTAGAAGATGTGGATAATCTCTTGCCACCTGGTCTCGTAGCTCCCAAGTAGCCTCCTCTGGAGTGTGATGCTCCCACTGAACCTTCACAAAGTGAATAGTTCGATCCCGAAGTACTTTCTCCTTGGTGTCGATGACGGCGACTGGCTTGGCGATGTAGGACGCGTCGGGCTGGATGTCGAGCGGCTGGTGGTGCAGAATGTGGGTAGGGTCCTCCACATACTTCCTCAACATCGAGACGTGGAAGACGTCGTGCACACCCGATAGCTCTGTTGGCAACTGAAGTCTGTAAGCGACATCCCCGATCCTGGCCTTGATCTCAAAGGGTCCGACGTATCTCCGTGCTAACTTGCCCTTCTCGCCGAATCTGAGGGTGCCTCGAGCTGGGGAAACCTTCAGGAAGACACGGTCTCCCTTCTGGAACTCGAGTGGTCTGCGCCGATTGTCTGCATAGCTCTTCTGTCGACTGCGGCTAACCTTCAGGTTCTCCACTATCTGGCGGATCTTCTCACTGGTGTCGCCGACAATAGATGGTCCATGGAAACTCTTGACACCAACTTCCTCCCAACAGACTGGGGTCTTGCACTTCCTGCCGTACAACGCCTCAAACGGTGCCATCTTGATGCTCGAGTGGTAACTGTTGTTGTAGGCAAACTCACAGAGTGGCAAGGAATCCTCTCAGTTCTCCTTGTAGTCTAGGACACAAGCTCGCAACATATCCTCCAAGGTCTGGTTGGTACGCTCTGACTGTCCGTCTGTCTGAGGATGATAGGCTGTGCTGAAGCTCAACTTGGTACCTAAAGCTCGCTGAAGACTATCCCAAAAGTGAGAAGTGAAGCGTGGATCTCTGTCTGAAACAATCGAAGCTGGAACTCCGTGCAAAGAGACGATCCTATCCACATACAGCTTAGCAAGGACGTCGAGTCCCGCTCTCATCGATACTGGCAAGAAGTGAGCTGACTTGGTCAGTCTGTCCACGATCACCCAAATGCCATCACTGCGTCTCCTGGTAGCTGGAAGTCCTGCAATAAAATCCATGGTGATGTGTTCCCACTTCCACTGAGGTATCTCGAGCTGATGAAGTAGCCCTGGTGGCTTCTGGTGCTCGGCCTTGATTTGTTGACACGTCAGACATCTGGCCACATAGCCTGCAATCTCTTTCTTCATGTTGTTCCACCAGTAGTAGCTCCTCAGGTTCCTGTACATTTTGGTGCTGCCCGGGTGAATCGAATATCTGCTGTGGTGTGCATCTGCTAAGATCTGGTCCTTCAGCTCCTGGATATCTGGTACACACAGCCTGTCCTGGTAGTAGAGTACTCCACCAATCAGTCTGAACTCTGGCCTCTGGTCAATCTGCTCGATCACTCTGACAAGCTTAGGATCGCTGCGTTGACAGTCCTTGACCTCTCCAAGCAATTCCGGTTCCCATGCGGACATGGTAGCAAGCATAACTCTGTCGCTGAGCGGCTGAAACTGGACATCCAAGTCACTGAAGACATCGGTCCACACGCCCTCTGCTGCTAGGAAACTGACTAGGGCGGTCTTCCTGCTCAAAGCGTCTGCCACGACATTCGCCTTACCCGGGTGGTATTTGATAGGGAAGTCGTAGTCCTTGATGTACTCCATCCAACGCCTCTGACGGTTGTTGAGATCATGCTGAGTGAACAGGTATTGCAAACTGCGATGATCTGAATGGACCTCAAACTTCTCTCCGTAGAGGTAGTGCCGCCACATCTTCAGTGCAAACACGACTGCTGCAAGCTCTAGATCGTGAGTAGCATACTTCTTTGCTCCTTCAGCTGGCGTGATCCATAAGCAATGACTTTGCCCTCCTGCATCAAAACACAACCAAGACCGGTCCCTGAAGCGTCGGTGAAGACAACGAAACCGCCTGTACCAGAAGGTAAAGATAAGATCGGTGCTGACGTCAGTCTCTCCTTCAGCTCTTGAAAGCTGTCCTCGCATGCATCGGTCCATACGAACGGTACGTCCTTCCTCATCAGCTTGGTCAACGGGGCGGAAATCGAAGAGAAACTCTTGACAAATCTGCGGTAGTAGCCTGCTAGGCCAAGGAAACTCCGAACTTCTGTAACATTCTTCGGTCTCTCCCAGTTCACCACTGCCTCGATCTTTGCTGGATCCACTGCTAGGCCGTCTCTGGAGATGATATGTCCGAGGAAGACTACTTGCTCTAACCAGAACTCGCACTTGCTGAGCTTCGCGTATAGTTGGTTGTCACGCAACAACTGTAGAGACGTCCTCAAATGCTGTTCGTGCTCTTCTCTGGATTTGGAGTAGACCAACACGTCGTCGATGAACACCACTGTAAAGCTATCGAGGTACGGGGCGAAGATCTTGTTCATCAGGGCCATGAACACTGCCGGCGCATTCGTCAACCCGAACGGCATCACAAGAAATTCATAGTGTCCGTAACGAGTACGAAATGTTGTCTTCTGCACATCCTGCTCTCTGACTCGCAGCTGATGATATCCCGATCTCAGGTCCACCTTTGAGAAGTACTGCGCTCCCTGAAGCTGATCGAAGAGCTCGTCGATCCGGAGAAGAGGATACTTGTTCTTTACTGTTGCCTGGTTCAGCTGCCTGTAGTCGATGCACATCCTCATCGATCCATCCTTCTTCTTCACGAAGAGCACAGGTGCTCCCCAAGGTGACATGCTCGGTCTGATGAAGCCCTTGTCTATCAACTCTTGCAACTGGATCTTCAACTCTCGCAGCTCTGCTGGAGCCATGCGATAAGGAGCTCTGGAAATCGGTGCGGTGCCTGGCACAAGCTCGATGGTGAAGTCGATCTCTCTGACTGGAGGCAATCCTGGGATCTCGTCGGGAAACACGTCTGGAAACTCGCAAACGACTGGGATCTCCTCGACTCCCTTGGACTTCTTGTCATCTGAGATGAATGCGATGTAGCCTTCGCAACCTGATCGCACTAGCCTCTCAGCCTTCAGTGCTGAAATCAATCTGGTACTGCGTGGCTTCTTCTCGCCTACAAACTCGACTGTGTCATCTGAACCGTCGATGGTAAGTCTGACTATCTTCTCGAAGCAATCCATCACCGCTCGATATCTGGCCAACCAATCCATCCCCAAGATAACGTCGAAGTCATGCATGGGTAACACGATCAAATCTGCAAACATAATGTACTCCCCGATCTGCACTCGGCATCTGGGGTGGTAAGTCTGACACACTACCCTCTTGCCCACGGGCGTAGACACAACTAGCGTGCAAGGCAACTCCTCTCCTACCCCACCAAGAACTAAAGCAAAAGCAGAAGACACATAGGAATGTATCGCACCAGGGTCAAACAATACTCTAGCGACCATATCACAAACAGAAAGAGTACCTTCGACGACGTTCCCTGCAGCTTCGGCCTCCTCATGTGTGAGTGCGAATGCCTGACCTACAGCCTGAGGTCTCTGCTGCTGTCGCTGCTGTCCATGGGGCCTCTGGTATCGTCCCCTCTGGTAGTGCTGTCCCCTGGGCTGCTGGGGTCCACGTGCCTGCTGCTGGGCACGGTACTGCTGCTGAGGTGGCTGGGGTGCCGGTGCAATCTGCTGAACGGGTGGAGCTGGAGCTGGTGCTCTCGGTGGTGCTGGAAGCTAAAGCATCGGGGCCTGAGGCTGCCCCCCTCTGAATGGGCAAAATCTGGAGATGTGTCCTGTCTCCCCATAGTCATAGCATACTCTGGGCCCACGCTGCTGCTGCTGATGAGGCTGCCGCTGATACTGATGCTGCCTGGCCTGGCCTGCTGGCCTCTGTCTCTGAAATGGCTGCTGCTGTATGGGCAAGGGCTGCGGTCTAAGCAAGGCGGCTCTAACTCGCCTCTGCTGCTGACTGGCCTCTATCCGCTGCAGACGCTCCTCTGCCCAGTAAGCTCTCCTCAAAGCCTCCTCATATGTGGGCAGCTCGATGCAGGACATGCTCAACTGAATCTCATCTCTCAGCCCATCGACGAACCGACGGATCCTCTCGGACTCAGGTGTGATCAGAGCCTCTGCAAAACGGGAAAGCTGGGTGAAGCGAACCTCGTACTGGTAGACAGTCATGCTGCCTTGCACCAGCGCCTGAAATTCCCGCAGCTTGCGGTCTCTGACGTGAGATGGTATGAACTTCCGAAGGAAGTCCGCTCTGAATGCAGCCCAAGCGATCTCGTCCCCTATCGTCTCGAAATGACGCTGAATCGTCCTCCACCAGTCCTCCGCGACTCCCCGAAACATATAAGCGGCCAACTGCACTCTCTGCTGACCGGTGCACTCGAAGACCTTGAAGATCTTCTCCATCCGCACGATCCACTCGTCGGCCACCAGCGGGTCATCGGCGCCAGTGAACTCAGGTGGTCCCCTTTTGAGGAACCTCTGAAATATGACGTTTGGGTCTGCCTCCCGAACGGATGCCGCTGCTGTGCCTGGCTGAGCCACTCTGTCCATGATGTCCAAGACTTGCGTCTGGAATTGGGCAAAATCCTCGGCCTGCTGCTGCTGCGCCGACGCCTGGGCCTCCTGGGAAACGAGGAAGGCCTGCAAGAACCTCTGGAAACGCTGCTCGAAGTCTGGCTGACTACCGGCTGCTGGCATCATATGTGATGGAGAACCTTCTCTAGACATCTGTTAAGAGAAAGAAATTAGGTTAGTTTAAGTCCAACACTTAGGACTACACTGATTCTACCCGATCCATCGACCCTACACGTACCCCCACACTGAGATCCTCACTACGTCCTAAAGTTTCTAGTGTATTTTATTTCCTAGAGACTTGCCCGCTCTGATACCATAAAATGTAACGCCCCAATTCCGGATACCGAGAAAATCGTCAAAGTACCGAAATTGGCGCGCTACTTCCCGGAAAATCCGAGAACTTCCAAGATCGTAGGTCCGCAGTGAGGTCCAATTTAAAACTTTTTGAACAATAATGTAACAACAGTTATTATTGCGGAAGCGTATTATAGGCGGAAGCCATACAGAGATAGCGGAAGCATAAGGTATCATAGTATATATGTCAAATGTAGAAGGGCTGAAGTCCAGCCTAAATGTATAGTGATAACAAATCAAAGTTTAATTACATATTTTTCATTACTACCCAACTCACAACAAATGTCTCTCAAAAACCCAAAACAAAGGAACGCTCAAACCCCTGCAGCTGGTGTCGGCTCTCCACCCTCCGGCTCGACCTCATGGTCGGCCGGCCCCCATCCGTAGTCGCCTGCTACGGGCACCTCAACGAGTGCGAACGCATCGCCCTCGAACTCGGGGTCAAGACCTAAGCACCAAGAGTGGGTCAGATCTAAAGATCTGGCAAGTCACAATATGCAGATAATATAGAATGTATGCATCAAAACGAGTAGAGACATGTATAAGGTAAAGAGAGTAACAAAGGTACATATGCTATGCAGTCGTGCAGAATAACAATGTAGAATCATAATAAGCATAACTGTAATAAACCTACACAATATGGCACATCCACATAAGCTGGTCACCGCGGGATATTATGCCGCGGCCCTCCCATACTGAACACAGTCGCGGTAGGGATCCTAAGCTAATGCTAGGGATTACTAACCCTGCAAAATATCATCAACATCATCCACAACGACCGGAACCGGCATCACACCGTCCGTCCCAACAGTGCTCATCATGATAGCCACACAACAAATCTCAATAGCTCCTACCAGTGATGATCAGTCCAACTGGCTGAGCTTAAATCAACTGAGTGAATGTCTATGCCGACTCGGAAACAATAAAGGTCTGTGTCTGTCTAGGCTTTGCCTTGCGTGAACAAGGTCCTAATAAAAGTCCCTAAGAGGTCTAAGTACTCAATACAGATTGTGGATCATAGTCCAAGTCCAATTCCAATCATTGGATCCGTACCAAGGCCCACCAAATACTTGGCCTGGTCTATAACAATCCATATGAGATACAAGCCCATGTTCAATGACATATGATCCATCTACGTCCATAATGGGTCACAAGCCCATACAATCTAACCTCTCCATTCTAGGGTAATTCACATCCAACTTAGGCCATAAAAAGGGCCCGCCTAGCCACAGACACGGGTCAATGATCCACCAAATCAGATTACCGGGTCACCTCTAAGTATTCCTAGGTTTAAGGTCCTCCATTTTCCATTTAATTAACAGGTATGAGCAATAATAAGGACAATAGAGTGATAGTCATAGTATGAGGGAGATGAATCTCCAAGTACACGAATCATAGGGAGATAGCAACAGTCCAACCTAGGTAAATGGTCCACTTTCGGATACAGGTCCATCTCAGGTAATTCGATCTTTAAGTGAAACCACAGATGCGAAGGAATATTGTGTTTGGTGCTTAGAAGTTATGTGCATCATTTGGTAACGTATAAAGGTCGAATCATCTAAGATTACATAACCTGGACTTTAATTAGTGGACCCCACGAGTCAAGGTTGAGCCGTACCATTGACTCGTGGCTGGCTCAGTGATGGAAGTCTATTTGAATGGTCAATGGGCCCTACATATGATTGCAACAATAGAAATTAGAATCTGGGGATCGTCACTGTACACAGTGTGCTCAGCCGACCTCCTGGCCTGGGCGGTCAGCTCGGCACACTGTGATCAGAGAAGGTGAAACATCCTGTAGGCAAGGCCTACTCGTCCAGGATATCCTGTGAGTTCGGTTAACCCCCTGGCCTGGGTGGTTGGCCGTGCGCACTAGGAGTTCTGGCTGGAAGAAATGTCCCAGGTTCTAGTCTCCTTTGTTGAAATCCCGCCTTTTTGGAAATCCATCTCGGAGTTCGGCTAAGCAATGGAGCTCAATTGAATACTCAGTTCGGCTACCCAGCTCAGCTCGGCAAAGGGCCTAGCTCAGTTCGGCAACCCAGCTGAGTTCGGGAAAATGCATTGGGCTTGGCAGAGCATTGAGGTTGGTTTAGCTCTCAGCTCGGTTAAGCACTGAGTTCGGCTAAGCTCGAAGTCCGGTCTGGCACGGAACCCGGTCTGGCGCTGAGCTCAGTAAAACACTGAGTTCGGCCATAACACTGAGTTCGGCCGTAACACTGAACTCGGCTTTGAGCACTGAGCTCGGCCTAGACACTTAGCTCGGCTAAACGCGAATCTCATCCTAACCATTATGCTCGGCAGAACTCTGAGTTCGGCTAGTGTTGAATCCAGCCATCGCTGAGTTCGGCCAGTGCTGAGCTCGGCAGTTGCTGAGCTGCGCTAACGCTGAGCTCGGCAACCGCTGGGCTCTGCAAGTGCTGAGTTCGGCAGTTGCTGAGCTGCACTAATGCTGAGCTCGGCAACCACTGGGCTCTGCAAGTGCTGAGCTCGGCCATCGCTGGACTCTGTCCATCTCTCCTATCAGTGTTGTGTTCTGTTACAGAACCCAGTTCTGCGACAGGACACAACTTCTCTTCATTAAGCACAGGAATGGTGGTCCACCTTTGATCAAAATCCAGATCAAGTAGCACCCCATGGTCGCACAGGCCCCCTCACATAGACGTAGGGTCCTGATCTACCAAGGGTGGTCCTACTTCGATTCCGATCTCAACACTGCGAGATGGGTTCTTGTCATTCCATCTCCGGAAACTCATTTCCGTGACCCAATTCTTCTGGGATTCTCCATAGACCATTACAGAAGCAAAATAAATCATTCCTACATCATCCACCCATCATCAACCGGCCATTGATCATCCAAATGAGGTAATCCCATCCATCAATGGCCAAAGGAACTAAACAAACATGCTCAAGGATCGATCTAAACATATATATTACATATTAGAATTCTGCTGCAAATCAAAGGAAGGAAACATGCAATCTAGACTACCAGCACAGTGCACTTGCCTTGATCGATTGAAGGTAGAAGGAAAAGAGAGAAAACCACAGGGAAACCAAAAGGCAGGGTCTCGGCAGTTGCTCCTATGGTGCAGGTTGGTCTCGGCTGGCCTTCTGTCAAGGATTTCTGGGGCGAGGGGAGAAGAAGAGAGATTGGAGGAAGATGAGGGTTCGTTGGAGGGAATTGGGGAAGAAGGAGAAGAAGAGGAAAGGGATTGAAACTTGAGAGAAAGGAAAAAGGAGATGAACAGTAGTTGTTTGGGCAGGGGAGGGTTTTGTTTATATAGGTTGGGTTTTTGGGTTAGGGACAAAATTGCCCTTGGGGTTAGAATAGGATTAGGGTTAGGGTAGAGGGTATTTAGGTCTTTAGGTGATCCTCTAGAAGATTCTTTGGTGCAAACCCCCTATAGTAAAAACAAAACTCTAGCTAGGGCCTCTAACAAACTCCCTAACTCTAAAAATAACAAAAGACCCCCTATTGACTCTACTAATTACACCACTAGACTAACCCTAGGAAATTACATAACTACCCTCACTAAGTCCCATAATTAATATAATTAAAATACTTAGGCTAATATATAGTATTCAAATTCACATTGAGGGCCCACCAGTGGTGGGGTCTCACAGTTGTAGTAGGAGAAAAGATCTACAATTTCGGATCGGTGATCATGTGTTTTGGAAGCTCTCCCCAATTTGTGGAACCCTGGGAATTGAGCCAAAAAAAAAAAAGGGGCGAGATGGGTGATGTTACCAACCGATTGGTCTTGCCACCTGAGTCATTCAGAGTGACAGAAGCCTCCACATTTTCATGTCGAATAGATATGTGGCAAAGACATTGCGTGAGCAATTCTAGATGTTTAGGAAGTCGCAAAGCTCGTTGAACAATCCATCATGATCAAAGATACCGAGGAGTAAGTGCCTAGAGACAAGACAAATCATTTGGTCAATTTTAGTGGGATCACCAATGTTTGGAAACCCTTGGAAGCCCGGGACCGAGTACAACAACAATATTCTTGTTTTCTTATAAATGTACGTTAATCATTTGGAGGACCAAATGTCCTTAAGGGGGGTAGAATGTAAGGCCCCTGGCCTTAATTAGGGGCTTAGCATTATTAATTAAGATTAGTGTTGCTTAATCTAGTTTTGCCGCATAATTAGGTGCATTGAGTAGCTTTCATCATACATGACATTCATGTGTTAGAACCATCATATTATTGGACCAAAACCCACCTAGAACCCATTTAAAAACCCACCTCAAATGACCCTAATGCCCATTTGGTAATTTTTCCCATCGCCCCACCTTTATTCCATGTGGACCCCACCTTCCCATCTCATTTTCCCAAAAGTTAAACCCCACCCCACCTAACCTAATCCCATGTGAGCCCCACCTCATCACCTCACTCCCATAATTTCCCCACCTCCTCACCTTAACCCACGTGCAAAGCCCTCACCCATTACACTTTCCCCTTTTCCCCCATTTGCCCTCCCCTTCATTTAGGTCACATGACCATTCCCCTTCTTCTCATTTCCACAACAGCAGCAGCCTCCACCCTCTTTTTCTCCCATCTCTCGTTCTCCGCTCTTCCTCCCAAGCTCCTTCCTGCCGCCGGACTCTGAGCACGCCAGCCATCTCTTTCTCCTTTCTCTTCTCCACTCTCTCATCTCTTCTCCCATCTCATTTCTTTCACTCATCTCTCCCTCACCCAGCCATGCTACCCATTGCCGCCGGACTCCGAGCACGCCGCCGTCGGCGTCGGCGACCCACCTGTATCACTGCCGGCCACCATCATCTCCGGCGAAATCCCCCCCCGCCAATCTCCTTGTTTTCCCCATTTCCCCCTTCTCTGTTTCTCTCTTTCTTTGTCTATTTTCTTCCTTTCTTTTCTCTCTTCCTCACTCTTCTCCCAGCCAAGTGACTGAGCACCCACCCCCACCCATTTCTTCCTCTCATTCTATCTCATCTCATCTCTCCCTCACCTCACTCCACTCGACTCCACTAACTGTCAATGTTGGTTGACTCCCTCCCCCACCCATCTCACCATTTCATCATCTCTTTCTCTGTTACTTTCTTTCTCTCTCCCATCTCCTTGTTCCATGTGAAGGAGTTCCCCATCACCACTAATTTAGTGGGCCCCATAACCTCCCCATCTCAATTTCATTTCCTTTTCTCTCATTTTCACTCTCTCTCACCCACCTTGCTTGAAATGGATCTTAGAGGCTGCCCATCACCTTCGATCATCACTATCATCTTCGCGTGGACCCGGCGAGCATCTCATCTCCAATTTCAAGCCACCACTCCATTCCCTTCTCTGTTTGGTAAGCTTCCCTTCCCCTAGGTTTGGTTTATGTGCTTTGGGTGTGGAATTGTGTTAAGATAGCTTAGAGCTTCCATTCTTTTAGTTTTATATTTTAATTTAGTTTTATTTTGCTATTATCCTTTAGGTTAGGTTTGTTGGGCTATGGAGCTAGGATTTGTGGATTTGGGCAATCAAGCCAAGGCAAGTACATAGACATGAATAATAGTGTATACATATTACATTTGTTGGTTTTGATGCTTAAAATGTGTTCAATATGCTTAAAATGTGTTAAATATCTCTACTAGATGATTTAAATATGTTAAATATCTCTACTACTACTTTAAATATGTTAAATATATCTACTAATGCTTGAAATGTGTTTTAAATATCTCTACTAATGCCTTCAATGTGTTAAATACATCTACTAAAGCTATAAATATGTTAAATATCTCTAAATGTGTTAGATATCTCTAATATGTACATTTATGATAATTGGATTGGTGGGTATGGATTTAAAATATACTAATGGTGGAGCATTAATGGGTGTTAAAATGGTGTTAAATTGAATGGATTTGGGGCATTACAAATGGTGTTAAATTAAATGGAATATTTGGAACCCATTTACCCTTAAAACTTGGACCTTGGCCCCACTTGACATATGAATATGAATTAGACCTCTAGTAGGGGGATGTGTAGGCTAACATCTCCTTGTGGGTTGTGAGGTAGTATATGTGGGACCCATATTGGGCTAAGTGGGTGGCGTAGTGGAACCCCGAGGTGCCAACAACTTCAGAAGCACCAAATGATTATGAGATGCATTTCGGATCCGCATAACCACCATATTAGATGGTATGGACCATACATGTGATGAATGACCCTAGCCTTAGGTTGGTTAGTGCCCACTCCCCTTGGTCCTTGACTATAGGATTTTTATAGGCTATGGTTAGCTTATGACCTCCCGAATATTACAACACAGGAGCATATACCCATTCCGTTACTCGGTATAATACCCTCTATTATATGCTCGCTGGGTGGGCTCCCTTGTGGCTCTATTGACAATGTGACGGGAGCACCCTATGTAGGATTAACCGGACCTCTTGTTTAGGAGAGTGTGTGTGTGGGTTTGGGTGTGTGTGCAGGTTTGGATTTGTGTGTGTGTGGGTTTATGTGTGTATGTGTAGGTTTGGGTTTGTGTGTGTATGTGTAGGTTTGGATCTATGTATGTGTATGTTTAGGTTTCTGTAAGTATGTGTAGGTTTGGGTTTGAGTGTATATACGTTTGAATGTGTGTACATGTGGGTTCGTGTGTGTGTGTGCACCCACATATGGTTTTGTATTTACCGTCTGCAGATCGGGAGGTGGACGTACGCCACCATACCAGCTTGTCTGGGTTTGACCGAGTTCGCCTGGGTTGCATTTGCTTGACCAGCTTGTCTGGGTACCGGGTTCGCCTGGGTTGCCTTTGTTCGAACAGCCTGTTTGGGTACCGAGTTCGCCCGGGTGTGTTTATT
Source organism: Litsea cubeba (assembly GCA_012931725.1). Classification (NCBI taxonomy): domain Eukaryota; kingdom Viridiplantae; phylum Streptophyta; class Magnoliopsida; order Laurales; family Lauraceae; genus Litsea; species Litsea cubeba. Next base: position 15,461,661 of record CM022953.1, on the reverse strand, counting down.
CTGATAGTATATGATGGTTTGATTATTTTGTTGTTTAGTCATGTTTTGTGTACCCATTATTTATGTACTTATATATTGGTTTCAGTTGGCACATATTACACTATTACTCATATCTATTTACTTACCTGTATATCTGATGTTGCTACATTTGGTGCTTAGGTAGTGGGACCCATGTGTAGGTGGTTGTGCCGGTCTTACGAGATTCACTAGTTGAAGGTTTACCCCTAGTGGAGCGTGGTAGTAGTGTGATGTTGCCGGATTGTACATGAAAGCCTCACTTGACATTCCGGCTACGCGCATAGATACCTCTTGCACAAGTCATCATGGTGTTTTAGACATTTGTTAAAACTCAAATGCATTTTATAATTGAAATATAAATAAATGCCTTTCTGTTACTTGTATCAGCTCTGATATTATTGTATGTTATATTGATGACCATCCGCGTAGATTGTATGAATCGTTGCTTTCGTGTTTGTTTATGGTGACTGATCATCACTCATAATCTCACCATGGACTTCGATGCACCCGGAATTGGGGCCGCAAATGTATTTAAGGAAAAAAAAATTAATTGTCCTGATTCTCATGCCCCAATGATGCGGTTAGGATCAAATCGAATTTTTGGGGACGTGACAAAAAAATACATTTAAAACAAATGATAATACAAAAAAAAGCGCCAAAACCTGGTGCCTTGTTTCTTTTTATTTCCAATAAAAGAGGTGTTACACAAACACCTCCTAAAGAAATGAGAATCAGGAAAGTACATAATTCCTACACACCCCAACTTGCATTCTAATTCATTGAAAATACATCTTTTTATCATATTCAACTCATAGGATGACTTTCAAGTGTCCCTTCCACTGTTGATCCTTGAATATACATCCTATTGATCATACTCCACTCACAGGATGCCTCTCAAGTGCCATGCCTCTCAAAAAAGTAAGGTTTCTCTTTTTCATGCTTAAGAAATTTTTTCGTGGGTGTTAAAAGACAATTTCTTGAAACATGTGAAAAGAGACTTTTTTTTTTTCTGGGGTATTAGAGCATGCCAAGGATTATACTTCTTTTAGTTGACAATTTCTTGAAATGATTTTTTTTTTTTTTTTTTTGTGCGTGTGTGTGGGCCCGTGGGGTCTCATTTAATGATGCCAACACACCATTTTATGGAATTTCACATGTCCAAAATAAAAAAAATTTACATTTAGTTGTTTACCTGCATTTCCAATTTAAGGCCCATCCGAGACATTAATTAGAAGTAAAGATTAAAAAAAAAAAAAAAAAAACCTTCAAAGACAAAACCTTTCGAACAAGTGAGAAGCCATATTGAATGAAATTACAGCTGCACCCTGTGATCATTAAGGGCCCGTTCACCTACATGGATTTGAAACTTGAATTCCAGACATTCATAGTAAAGTGGGTTCCAAAGGAGGAGTTTTAAAGAAGAAAGGAGTGAGGGATATATGTGGAGATGAGGACGGCACCCTTACTTTCCAAGGATTATATTTACTTGGGTGATGGATGGGTAAATTACTTCCAAAGAAAGGGGGAAAATATTTGATTTTCCCCTTTACTTACTCAATTTGAGCACCCTGATGAGAAATATTGACTAGAATTCCTAGAAATCAATACCAAGCAAGCAAGCAAACGGACGTAACTGTTAAGAAAGAGAATGATTGATGTGATGAAGACATTGGCTATGAACATAGGAAAACTACTTCAGAAACTAACCTCCAAAAAGGGGAAATGCAGGGGAGAAATTCAATATTACAGGTCAGACACAATGATTTCCTAAATGGTTTTGCACCTCTCATTCTAAATCATACCTTGCACCCGAGGATTTGGAAGAGGATAACCCAGAATGGAGAAACATAATTCATATAGCCAACCACAACATTGTTGAGCTTTGATGATGATGATGATTCTAAATCATACCTCACAGCCATAACATATATATTCATCACAACACAAAATACATATAAATCTGTTTACATACACTAATTTAGCATTAAGCTCTACTTTCATCATCTTAAATGGAGAGTAAAAACAACAATAAAGTTATTTCTAACTATAAAAATGCACATGAAGACCCTTTAGGCATTCTCACATATAGTCTACATCTATATATTTTTCATATGGATTGTGCGTGAGAATATACAAAAATTTCCTCCCAGAGTTGGATTTAAAATGACTGAAGATTGTACAACTTAAAAAGTAACATCTATGTTCCTGCTACTGATGCTGCCACCTCAATTCTCTCTTGGACATGGAGTATTCATATGCGTGAATCAAATGCTTACAAAAGCGTCTTAAATCCAATCTCACATTTTGTCGATCCAAATACACCCTCTTCGTCTCTTGCCATCCCTTTTTAGTTATACTCTTCGGGTCTCTTAGCACGGGATCATTTATATTGTACTCTCCATACAAAGAACTCTCTGTAGGCAAGATTTCATAACCAATGTACTTAAGCCCCAGCTTCATTGCCGGTTCCCCATAGTAGGTTTGTGCAGCCCATTTAGTACCCAACACCACCACCTGGATGAAAACCGACTCAGGTCTCATGAACAGAAGATGTGTCATGGCAGCACCATGGACCCCAATCATTACATCACTAGAATTCAGCTCTCTGTAAATCTTTGCCAGCTCGGTGTTCCGAGTAGGCCTCAGCACTTGTACATGGAACCCAATCTCCTCTGCCAATTCCACCACTTCTCCCTCATTCAATATAGCCCGCGACCCATTTCGAGATAAAATCACAAGTTTTGGCTTGTCCAAAATCTTATCTAGGTGTTGAATAGAAGGTGCCATTGTTTGTGACTCCTCTTCTTCGATGAGCCCCCTAATTCGGGGCTCATAGGCCTCGTCAAGCAGGTTACGGAAATCTTGAATGCTCACATCGTTAGCCATCAATGAAGAAGTCACTGTAAGCTCGTCGTGGATTTGAAGACCAACAACTGCTTCAGGGAAGCAATGCACAGCCTGACCACGTGTAAAATCAATTGGTGGGTAATCAGAGAGGCGAGAAATGATGTCACCATATTTAGTGATCCACCAGTTATGGTACTCAAGGATGACAAAGACCACACGGCGGTTGTATCTCCGTGAAGTGATGTATAGAGGGAGTATCCCATCATTAAATTCATGATAAACATTGCCAGTGTAGCCACCAGTAGAGAAGAAGATTGCAGGAACAGAGTGCTGAATTTGGCAGGTGTAAGTAATATCACTATTTGCGCTTTGAGCGATTAGTCCGAGCTCGTCTATAGTTTCCATGATATTTGTCTCCCATTTTCGAGTGTAAGGTCTGATTCTTTCGACCACCTCTTCCTTTGAAGGAGAAGATGTGTTTGCATTGTCCTATCTCAATACTATTGGAAGAGTGGAGGAAAATGGAGAAGGTAGCAGAGCTAGTTCTGATATCTCCTTTCATATAACATATATCAGAGCGAAAACCAGTTCTGTCACAACAAATGCTCCCTGCATTTGTTTGGTTGGACATTAACTAAAAAGGTTTGTAGCAAGGATTAAAGATGAACATAGCTTCTGATAGGATGAACATAGCTTCTGATAGGAATTTGTGATCAAATCCACTGACTGTTGTAACCGTAGGCATAATCCCAGCTCGCAAAGCTCAACGCTGAAAGGCATTTCAGTATCCAGAGTATGGATGTACAATGTATCTAACTAGAGTCCCTAATCATAGAATTTAAAGAGTAATCCTATCATTTTGTTCAGCTTTACAAGCTAAGATTATGCTTGTGGTCACAATAGTCAGTGGACACTATAAAAAATTCATTACATCTTTACTCATCTAATATGACTATTAAGTCAGAAAATCACAAGGATTTTGCTTGCCACATCCAATCAATTGAATATTTGGATGGATTAGAGAATATCCATTTTGCTTTCCATTTGAGGCAATGTAGAAATTGAAAACTATACCAGTTGGGGATAGTCGTTTTGCAACCACAATTAGAAATCACCAACTTGTTGGGGTTAAAAATCCAAAAAACCAGTGCTTCATCAAATCTAGTTTTCAACCTTCTTGGCACCGCATCAAATGCAGAGCAAAACAGATAACGACCCATTCATCAATCAAATCAAAACTTGCAGTTTTTTAGCACATTCACGACTAACTCTGCCAATGAACTATTCATATTGCAATATTCCATAGAAACCATTGGCAAAATATTGCAATAAACTTAAATTTACATTTGGACATTGCTGGGGTTAGGAGACATGTAGATAGAGACTGACCATTCACAGTTCCACATGGTAGGCGCCAAACTTGCCAGAGAAGCTGACGTCACTCAAATAACCACAAGTACAATGTGGATGGATGGTCAGAAAAAGCTCTCTGACATAATTGTGCCCAAATGGTTCGTGTGGTTAAGATCATTCATAATGAACATAGAAAAAATATTGCAATATGGGGTCGTCCAAACGCACCCAAAGAAGAAGAAAACGCATACCATTCAACATTGAAGAGCATGGCAAAGATGGGTTCCTTTCTTTGGTTTCTGCCAAAACAGAGAGGCCAGTTACCTTTCCCACTTGAATCCCATATAAATCTGCAGACCCAAAGAAAATCAGAGAATATAATGTTAGGAAAGCAAACACCTTTCCCTTTCTATGTGCATGCAAATCAATGGAGAATAAAGTGCAACACATAACAACCCACAAGTGATAAAAGTAAAGAAGAGAGCAAGAGCACACAAAGATTTTTACGTGGAAAACCCCTGAATGTAAAGGGAAAAACCACGGGACCAAGTCCAAATCTTCCACTACATAAAACGGGTTTACAGTGTCTTCTCTCAACACAACAAGAGGATCTCATAACAACATATAATATAAGAATGATAGAGAGAAAAAAGAAGGTAAGAAAAAAAAAGAGAAGATGGTTATTCCACATACAGAAGAAAGGGGTGATGAAGGAACAGTTGAAGAGCCTGGGGAAGAGACAGAGGCTGCAATAGAAGAAGGAGAAGAGAAAGAAGAGACGGAGGAGACTGGGCATTGATTTCTTGTAAGTAGAAGAAGAGAAAGAACAGACATCACATTCCATGAGAATGGAGTATGAGGAAGGAAACCCTTCTTCCTCTTCTCTCTTTCTGAGCTGCTGATGGCAGTGATGCTGCACCATCTTTGCTTGTTTTGTCTATAATGAAAAAACCCAAAAAACAAAAAAAACCAGAAGAAGAGAAGATTGGAGAGTGAAAGAAGGAATAGAGGAGAGGGTGTTATGGAAGTGGGTTTTTTCTCTGTTTCATTTCTCTTTAGCTTGGCTCTGGAAAAGTGGAGAGAGAGAGAGAGAGAGAGAGTTCTATTTTTATCTGAGGAATAGGAAGAGTGTAAAAACTAGTTTGAAGGCCTGTTGAGTGTTGAGGCTCAGATTCCAGATTCCTCTTTTGTGAGTCTTTCACAAAGCAAAAGCTAGAGCCAGCTGAACAGCAGCAGGATGGACAGGGCTGTTTGAAACGCCACTTGGGGTTTTGTTTTCATTTCACCATTAATATATATTCAATCATATCTATTTGTGTTTGGGGTTAAACTTTGCTCTTGATGAGGGGGTGCCTTTGGACCAATTTGTTGGTTAATATTTTCATATTTGTGTTTTGATAGAACATTAATGGTTCTACTAAAAAAAAAGTTGTTTCTTTAGTTTAATCTTTTAAGGTCGGTTTGGATTAGAAATTACAGCTGCATGAAAGGGAATTATCTTGTGAGGGTGAGAAATGGAATTTCATTTTATCACAATATCATATACTTATCAAACTTTTTCTCAATCAACCGAATCTCAAGACTTTAAGATACAAAATTCACAAGAGCATACAATCTCAATTTATTTAATTACCCCCTTTTATTTTTGGTAAGAAACCCGTTTGTGTTAGTCTGGGCGCATTTGTACAATAAGAGGAATATGTACTAGAGAGGAAAACTATTCTATTTTTTTTTTCTTGTATATGTAGGACCTTTTTTGGGTCATGTGGTGTGACGCATTTTCCTTATGAAAAGGAAAAAAACTGAAATAACTTTCTTGATAAAGAAGATATTGATTTCCTATATCAAGAGTAAGGATGCTCTCTTACGTTGAAATAGAAATTCATGGAAAGTAAAATCCTCTTGTTGTATAAATGTGTATCCTTTAGATTCTTAGAACTCTTAGGAAATCAATTCCTATGCCTCTCAATTCATTTTCCATTGAAGGAAAGATTGTTTGATTGCTATTGATAAAACTTCACCTTAGTTGTTCAGTTTTAGCCACTTTTAGGAGTATTTTTTTTAGAAATCCCAAGAACTCAATTTCCTATACCAACAAATGGTAAGGCAATTCCATCTTAAGAATTATTTTTGATTGGTAACCAAAACTTTCATTTAATTAAAGGAGAACTAAAATACAACAAAAGAATAACAACAAAAACAAAAGGCAATGTTGCAAAAGCATTTTACCAAAGCAGGAAAAACATTACAAAGACCTAACTATACAATAAAAAGATTTATCTACTCCTTATTTAGCTAAAGAATCTGCAAAAACATAAGCACCCGTGCATCACAAGGTTAATATATTTTTCTTATTATTATATATATTATTGGTGGGACTTATTATTATATATTTAACAATTATTTTCTACAGATAGGCAGACCACCTGAAAAAAAAAAAAATGCACATATGAAAAGGTCACTGGAATGTATAAGCAGTTACAGTGTTTTCAATTTGTGTGGGAAACGCACATTAATTGCTTTTGGTTCTGTTTTTTCAGTTTCAGCCCGGGAGCTCATGTTCCTTGCACTTTGCACCAACGGAAAAAGGAATAATACGACGTCCGTCCAACACATCCTAGAGATATCCTGTGTGGGGCCCACTGAACTCAATCCACACCGCTGGATCAAATTCTCCCTTCATTTATCATCAATCATTCATCCTAATAATATTCATCTCCTTTGCAAAGTTATTAAACCAAGGTGTTTATAGCTTCAATCCAATGATATTTGGGCCAAAGTTCTTTGGGGCCGACGAGGATATCACATGGTATTTGACCCGATGGGACTAATCTCTCCATACATGAATGTCTCCGCAACACACATGTTCCATGTAAAAATGAAAAAGTTGAAGATGATGTAGGTTGCAAACTCATGCCTTATACCAATTCACCAGCACCCAAACAAATCAATTCGAATTAATAGTGTTAATTCAAAAGGTTGAACTTTTGAAAGCTGACAAATCAAGCAACAAATTTCAAATGTCAAGGGAACGGCCAATGACAGGTCCAAAATTCCCAAAAACAATGAAAATTCCAAGTCAATAAGTAAAAAACAAAAAGGACACACTTATGACTTATCCATCCATTAGTATCAAATAAACCTCATGTAGTTGAAAATAATGGACCCCACTGAAAATCTGAGAGTTCATGTTATATATATGGAGCATTGTTGAGCATTGTTGTTCTTCCTTCTGTACTTCTCCTTTGGGATGTGAAAATAGACCAGTCAACAATATCGGAATGTGGGGTTGCCCAACGGTCTTATTTTGGTCAGTGGTCCATTTGTGATTGGATCAGAGATATTAAAGGTTTTGGTCTTGATCACATTAGCCACTTACATGTTCAGAGATGTAAGGGTGCAGACTGCAAAGTCTTTCTTCTTCTGTGTGGAACAGTGGATTCGGGAAAGTCTTGATTCTCGAGGCAGATTTTCTAAGGTACGAATCAGTAATCAGTGATGGTGGGCCACACAAGAAAGAAAATTGGCCACAGGATTCGTAGGGCTCGTGAAACCATAAAGTGCTGAAAAGTAAGAATAGTCTTTAAAAAAATAGGAAAAAAAAAAAGAGAGTAAAAATTAGTCATGGTAGTCCGTGCGAGTACTCTTAAATTGGTGGTGACTGAAAAAACTAAGAGGATTAAAAAAAAAAAAAAAAATTCACATTAGGTGCACATTATATTAAAATAGCCCATTTAGTTGCGGTCGCATGGAACTAGTCTCCAGAACCACTTCCATCTTTTTAATGAGAGAGGAGGACCGTGAAAAAAGAAAAAGAAAAACACACACATAATTTGTAATAAGGGGCGGACCTATAAATTCTTCATTGGGGGGCCACTATGTAGGAAAAGTATTTTAGGAGGGCCACATATAAAAAATAAATGTAGTTTTTAAAATCTACAAGGGTTTTTTGAAGGAACCATATGTAAAAATTTATAAAAAAATTATAAAGAAAAGGGTTTTTTTTTTATCTTATTATTTTTTTTGGGGGGGGGGGGGTGGGGGGGGGGGGCTCGAGAACCATAAAAAATTTATAAAAAAATTATAAAGAAAAGGGTTTTTTTTTATTTATTTTTTTATTTTGGGTGCGCCCCCCCCCCCCCCCCCCCCCCCCCCCCCCCCCCCGGGTTCCGCCCATATTTGTAATCATCTTTCTCATCCTCTCTTCTTTAAACTCAATCCAATGGAGAAGACCAAATGAAGAAAAAATAATAATATGATTTTTTAGATAATACAAGAATTCCCGCCGAAGAAGAAGATGAGATTTGCAGGATAAAGAAGAAGAGGACATTGGATTCTTGCGAAGAAAGAATAATAGATTTGTTGGGTTTCAGACGAAGAAAAGAACCATATCTCCGGTGCATCTTCATCCCATATTGGAACCCCTACAAATCTCTTCTTCTTTCTCTGCCGGAATGTGTCATTTTCTTCTTCATTCCAAACGAAAAACCCTACAAATCTCTTCTTTCATTGCGGGAATCTCATTTTATCTTAGAAATCACATTTCCAAACCAATATACATTTTCTCTTCATTTGGTTTTTCTCATTGGGTTGGGTTTGGAGAAAAGAAGAGGAGGAAGATGGAGGAAGACCCCCTCTCTTTTTTGTACGGAACTCTTACTATACAATTGCAGGGTCAAGATTGACCTTTTGAAAAAGCTAGTAAAAAAAAGATCTTTTTGGTTAGAGGGAAACTAAACCGGCCGTTTTGGAATAAAGTGCATCTAAGGTGATTTTTTTCTTATAAAATCCTCAAAAATAAATTCATCCATTGATTTGGACTAATCTGCAAAGGTCATAAACACCCATGGCCTAACTGTAGTTCCATACTACAACTTCCATTGGGGGTTGTGTTTTCCATAGAGACTCGCATATACAAAGAAAAAAACCCCAAACACGGTGAGATGACTCATACACGCGAGGAGAGGAAAACTCGTACGTGCAAGGTGAGGGGAGAGGCCAGGGTTGAATGCTAGATCTCACAGTGATAACTGACGTGTCTCGCCACTTTGGTAAGACACCGTTCTCAATTCCATTCATATTAATATTGTCCTGTGTAATCACATGTAGACCCTATCGATTGATGCCAAAAAGAATTCTATGAAATGCCCCGATTCTAGTGATTCTTTTTTGTTGCATAAATGAGGTGGACCTATGATCGATCTAATTCGTTCACATGAGTTGCTACTAATTCAAGCATTAGTCACTATTGAGTTTTAAGTTATACATTCAAGTTTATACAATGTATATCTATATAGCTCTATGATGAAATCTAAATGCTAAAATTATTTCATCATCTAGATATTTATAAGTCTTAAATCATTTCCAAATGTTTTCCATCTCCATCCATCTTTTTTTTTTTTTTGGTACGCTAGCCAACTTGTTTAGGACCTAAGAAAGCCCCCAAAAACATGGTGGGAGAAAGCTCACTCATGAAAAGAGCAATATACTTGAGAGGCAAAATTGTCAACCAACCCATTAACTCCTCCTTTCCCTTTTACCAAAAAAAAATAAATTCCTCCTTTCCCATTCACCCATTCATTCGGCTCCTTTGCCTTTGTCTATTCGTCTTTTTTGGGATTGACAACCGTTTTGGAGGTCTCCTCAATTTTTTGTCCATCTTATTTTAGATGTACCTACTTTCTCTTGACATATATATTTACTTTCGAAAAAAAAAAAAATGTTATTGAAGTTTGCATTTTAAGAGAACGCACCTAGGCAGTCCATAGTATTACATATAAGAATTAAAAGAAGAAATGTTACGGTGTTATTCAATATTAACAAGGAAGTGTGTTAATATAAATTATTATATCGTTCGCTGACAGCTCAAGCCTTGTGGTGTTTCTTAGTGTTATTAACATCCTTACCACTTTTAGGAAAGAGGAGAAGAATATACATGACATATAAATGGAGCATGTGAGCTGTTTTTATTGGTAGTCCAGAGAGCACCATCAGCTGCATATCATGAAAAGGTGCATGGTGATTGTAGGCTCTTTGATTGTATCGTTCTTCATTCAAAAGGTAGACTTTAATCAGAGCGTAGATTCCGAGAAACGGACAAAACGAAGAACATAAATTGGCAAATAACGCGAATTCCGGAAGGTATGTATCCGAGACAGCGTCAAGAGCGGCCGCGGACCGTAGAAAAAATGGATGCTTCATTCTCTCTCGTGTTTATGACTGCAATGTGCGTTTAATATAAAAAAAACTGGCCAAGTGCTGTGTCTAAGTTGCAACTGTGAATGAACAGAAAATTTTCAGGTCAATTCTACTCAGCATGTCTTATGTGGCTTTGACTGAGACAAAATCCCAAGTTAATTATTATTTTTATGAATTAACCCAAGAGTGAGAGTGAGACTTAATTTATACTAGGGATCCCAATTTGTTAGGCTGTTTAGGTACTTTATTAGTAGAGTGGAGTGAAATAAAGCATCCATTTAAAAAAAAAAGTTATATCATAAGTATATATTTTCAAAATTTCCTCCCACTTTTTAATGAAAAAGTCAAAAGTAATCTCCTTTCTCCACTAAAAAAAAAACCCTACTTTTTAAATAAAAAGTCAAAAAGATTTCCTACCAAACAATTAGAGATAAAATATCATTATAACTCACTTAGATTTTATTATTTCACTATTTGAGACTTTACTTCACTTCATTCTAAATGTAAAATTCACATACAATTGCAAAAAACACCTCAACGCTGATATTAAGGTGCCAACACCATTTAGCTAGGAGTGTGTTTTGGCCCTCATACTTTGTTTTTAATGCATGGAGACAAAGGCTCTCAGCATATGCAAGTCAGGTTCTGGCCAAGTTGGGGTCTACCCTTGCTTTACCATTACATATGCAGGGTGGGCATGGCGAGGACAAAGCCCTTGGCAAGCCTACATAACTAGGCGGCTAGGGTCAATTGTTCCTACCGAGAACTTGAGCAAAGTGTTTTTTTTTTTTTTTTAATGTTATCCCAGCTTAGGGCGCTGGCCTCTAGCCCTTTAGAGAGGGTGGCCTCAAGTGAGGGGAGTAAACTTCAGGTGAGGTAAGTAGACCTATGATTAGGTATCACAGCCTCAAGTGGAGAAAAGTGTTTGTTCGGGTTCGAATCCAAGACTATTAGGTAAGAACCGACGCCTCTTACAACTAAGATAAGAAGACGTTCTTCGGTAAAGCTACTTTACAATCTACTTACTTTGAGCTGATTCGGACCTGGTCTCACCCCTAGTCCTCACACAATTACACTACTTTGCAAAGCTACTTGGTGCTGGAAAAAAAAAAAAAAGGCAGACTTTGTTAAAGTGATTTTCTCCAATGAGAATTAGCGGGTCCTACTTTATAGACAACTAGAATTAAAAATCTAGCACAGCATGGGCTGGTTACAAGCATTTATATCAGGATTTCTCTTTGTATAGAATTTTTTGACAAGAGTCAGGTGCCATCTCCATGAAGTTTCAAATGCTTGTTTGATTGAGAAGAATTTTTTTAGGCAGCTTCCAAATTATAGCTTCCCCATATGGAATCCTTTAATATCCACTTCTTAGAATGCTAAAGAGGCTTGGGAACCCAGAATTCCTGTTGAGAGTTTTTTCCCAAAATAGCACCCTCAAGTAAACTAATTCCCATAATAGCACCCATTTAAAAATAATACCCAGAATAGCATTCCGAACCTAAGTGGCATACCCAATCCTAATAGATGTTAATGACGGATAATTTTTTAACCCTTTTCTACGGAAACTCTGTTGCACAGCCCAAGTTCATCGTTAATATTTTGACCTTGCTGTAATAGGCACGGCCTGCAGATCCCAGTGCAGGGCATGGAACCCCACATCTCCAATGCACTCATGGCTGCTGGCTGTGAAGGTCGAGCTCGAGCAGCTCATCGTTTTCGTATCTATCCTTGATGATCCAAGCGTGAGCCGGGTGATGCGGGAGGCCAGCTTCTCTAGTCCCGCCGTCAAGGCCACAATTGAACAGTCATTGAATTTATCAATTTTCATGAATTCAGGTGGAATTGGAGCTGGGTTGACGTTCCTCCCATCCCCACCAATCAACCAGAATGTGTATCTGAACCCTCGGCTGCAGCAACAGGGAAGTTGCGAGCCGTCGGGGCAGCAGAGGAGAGAAGAGGCGAAGTGGGTGATCGATATCCTGTTGAGATCCAGGAAAAGGAATCCAGTTTTGGTTGGAGATACAGAACCTGAGGTGGGTATGAGAGAGCTTTTGTAGAGGATTGAGAAGAGGGAGGTCAATGAAGGGTTACTTCGCAGTGTTCAGGTGGTATCTTTGGAGAAGGAATTTGGTTCCAACCGGTCTCAGATCCCTGAGAAGATGAAGGAATTGGGGGATTTGATTGAGACCCGGAACAATAGCAGCGCAATTGCCTGCAGCAGTAGTGGTGTGATTCTTGATTTAGGAGACTTGCAGTGGCTGGTTGAGCAGCAGCAGACGGGAATAATTGGGGTCTTGGGTTCAGGCTCAATTCAGCATCAGGTTATATCAGAGACACGTCGTGCTGCAGTTTCAGAGATGGGGAAGCTATTACAAGGTTCAGAGAGGGCACTGGTGATAGTCGGCTGTGGCTGAGCGGAACTGCAACTTGCGAGACATATCTGCGGTGCCAGGTTTACCATCCAACAATGGAGAATGAATGGGATCTGCAGGCCGTGCCTATTACAGCAAGGTTACCAATTCCTGGGCTGTTTCCAAGGTAGGTTGTTTGTCTTCAATTATGCAATCACAGGTCTTGAAATCCTTTATTGTCTTATTTCTTCAATGGGCATGGGTTGAGATTAATCTTGCTTATTTCATATCATCCCCATCAACAGTATTAAAAGAACAGTTGAGCTTCACATTGAATAGTAGTTTATTGTGTACTGAGTTTTTTACAAGGAAAACAACAACTTTCTTCTGAGGGTTGAACCATCCTCTGTTCAGTGCCTCGCTGAATGAAAGAAGTATTAATGTAAATAAAAGTATAATATCCTTGAGTTATCAAAAAATAATATCCTTGACTTTCCAATTACTTCTGCTGGTCCATTCATAGATGAGATCGTTAAAATCAGCCATGATTGACACCAACCAATGAGCGTCCAAATAAGTTCCTATACAAGCTATATTTCATACATCATCTTTCATGTTAAATACAGAAACCTCTTATAACAGTTTTCCTTATTTTATAAAGCTTATGTTTTTTTCTAAATTTATTCAAGGCTTGGAGGCAATGGGATTCTCAGCAGTTCAATTGGTTCTCTCACCCCACCATTAAAGGGTATCTCGATGTGGGGAGCTGCTCTTGCACCAAGACGCCAGCCTGAGAACACAGAACAGACTCGAGGGTCCACTACCTGCTGTCCCGTTTGTATGGAGAATTATGAACAAGAGCTGGCCGAGCTTTTAGCCAAGGAGTATGAGAAATCATCTTCTGATTCCAAACCAGAAGTTCACCAGGCCTTGCCACAGTGGATGCAGCCTGCAAAGACCCAAATATGTGATTTGACAAAGCTTCTATTCATGGCTTTGGGTAGCTGGAAATTTTGACCTTCCATTACCCTCATTAACATGTATTAGGATTGGATATGCCACATAGGCTCGGAATGCTATTCTGGGTATTATTTTCAAATGGGTGCTATTATGGGAATTAGTTTACTTGAGGGTGCTATTCTGGGAAAAAACTCTCCTGTTGAAGGGATAACATTTGGGATTCTCTAAATGCGCCAAGACATAAAAATAAAAAATAAAAAACTTGGAATGCTTTCAACCAAACAAGTCTTAGGTCTCCAAGGCGAAAATTTTGCTATTACACACTGCGCTAAGTACAAGGATCAATAGAGGAGTCTGGAACATCTGAGGCTTTAACTTGAAAATTTTTTAGTGGAACTTCATAGTGGGGCCTATATATTGGAAATCCGAGTCCTTCAAAATAAGGACTTTCTCACTATGTGGGGTATCTTTAATTTTTTTTTAATAGGAGTTGAGCCCACGATAGGATTTACATATCCTTGCATTGAGCATTATTAGTTCACACTTGATGGCAGTGTTGATAAAAATATAAAAGAGAAAAAAAAAAAAGAAATTCCTTTTCTTTTAGCCAAGGTCCGGTACCACCTTGGTTCGTACCCGTGGACCCGAGACCCAACATATTACATCAATTTCAAAAAATCTATCCTAAAAACCATGTTTTTTTTTTAATATCATTTTCTACCTAGACCCGGACCCGGATCCGGATCCAGACCCTTCCCATTTATGGTTTTGGTTCCGGTTCCAGAGCCAAGAAACCGGTTCCGGATTCAGATCTGGTTCCACCTTCTCCTTAACGATTCCAATTTTGGGTCCATGTGAACCCGGACCGGAACCAACCCGTTTACAACCCTAAACATGAAGAGTCACGTCACATGTTGTCTTTTAATACATTTATCAAATCCAACACTTTGTTTTTGTAGTGTGAAAGACTAGCAAGTAGCAACAGTCTGTCTCCAATAAGTAAATGCTGAATTTGTTGCTAAGCGGACTTGAAGAAGCCTCGTGACTTCAAAGAGGAAAACTCGACAACTACTTTCTACTTCTGCACAAAGGGCCCTTTTGTTTGAATAAAAGACTGACATATGCTGAGATTTTCTCACTTGTTTGGAAGAGAAAAGATGAGATTTTCAGTAGTGGATAAGTTTTATCACTTTTCTCTGAAAAGATTTTGGATGGGTTTAAATGGAACCTGTTGCACCTGGAAAAATTATTTTGAAAGTCTTTGAGGCACAAGCGAGTTGTTTGTTGGGACATTAGTTTTGTTTGTCTTTTCTTTTTTATTCATTACTAGTGGAGCCCTACACGTGCCGAATACATAGTTTTATTAAAAAAATTTAAAAAAAATAAAGCTCTTAAAAAATTAAGTAGAAGCTTCAATACATTTAAAAATTAAATTTCTACAGAAAATGAGTGATTGTAAATTGTAAGGCCCGTGCAATGTCCAGATACAGCTGATACTAAAAAAATTGAGATGGTGGTTTTAGTCTTAACTTACAAAGAAGAATAACATGTCACACCAACCGTTAAGAATAATGAAGTAATCCGGTTTGTCCTCAAGCGAAAGGGATCAACAATGGTGAAACTATGATATGAATCTGACGGATAAGATTTGCAGAGCACCTGTTCATATAATAATAATCATAATAATGTATAGATTATATTATTATATAAGTGGGGCCCATACAAGTTCTTCTCTTTTATAATCTTATTATTATTATATAAGTGGGGCTTAAGTTCTTCTCTTTTAGAAAGGTAATAATAATATATAGATTATATTATTATCATATCAGTGGGGCCCACACAAGTTATGTCATTTTGTTATATATATATTAATAATAGATATAATAATAATGTATAGATTATATTATTATTATATAAGTGAGGCCCACACAAGTGCTACTCTTATATAATCTTATTATTAATATATAAGTGGGGCCCATGTACTTATCTTTTAGAAGCGTAATAATATATAGATTATATTATTATTATATAAGTGGGGCCCACACAAGTTATGTCAATTATATATAATAATAATAATAATGTATAGATTATATTATTATTATATAGGTAGAGCCCACACAAGTTCTTCTCTTTTAAAAGGATAATAATAATATATATTATATTATTATTATCTAAGTGGGGCCCACACAAGTGATGTGATTTTGTTCTCTTAAGATGTGGGCCAGGTGTGTAGTGAAACCAAAGTGTATTTTTCTCTCTTTTATAAGAGCATAATAAAGTATATAAGTGAGGCCCACACAAGTTATGTCATTTTGTTATAATGATAATAATAATAATAATAATAATGTATATATTATATTATAATTATTATATAGGTGGGGCCCACACAAGCTCTTCTCTTTTATAATCTTATTATTATTATATAAGTGGGGCCCAAGTTCTTCTCTTTTAGAAGGGTAATAATAATATATAGATTATATTATTATTATCTAAGTGGGGCCCATACAAGTTATGTCATTTTTATAGATTATATTATTATTATATAAGTGGGGCTCGAGTTCTTCTCTTTTAGAAGTGTAATAATAATATATAGATTATATTATTATTATCTAAGTGGGGCCCACACAAGTGATGTGATTTTGTTCTCTTAAGATGTGGGTCAGGGGTGCAGTGACACCAAAGTGCATTTTCCTCTCTTTTATAAGAGTAGAAAAGTGGGCCCAGTAGATATATATGTTATTATCTATATATATTATAATAGTAGTAGATATATATTAAGTGGGGCCCACATCTTGCATTTTATTGGTCAGATGTGTAGTGAGAAAAGTAGTGCATTTTCATCTCTTTTATAATAGTTATTATTAGATAATAGTTAGATTAGATTAGATTATATTAGATATATTAGATATATATATATATATATTAAGTGGGGCCCACATCTTGCAAGTTATTGGTTAGGTGTGTAGTGAAAAAAGTGTGCATCTTCCTCTCTTTTATAATAGTAATATAGTAGAAGTTTTGTTTGTCTCTAAAAAGGTAAATGAAGCTGCTTATTTCTTGGTCAAATATCATTCTATGCTTGGTATAAGTTTTTGTTGGGATAATTGTATTCCGGATTGGGTGAAGGAGAGGCTTGTTCTCCTCTAATTTCCCCGTTTTGTTGTTCTTTTCCTTATTCTTATTACAAAATGAAAATTGAAAAATCGAATTGGTAAATTATTGGATGTCATTACTTTGCTTAGGTAATTAATTGAATATTTTGAAACGAATAATAAAGCGAGTTCAAATGGAAGAGCATTTAGTGGTGAGGCACCTGTGCTGTGGTTTCCCACACTAGTCGCGTCCAGGGGTGGACCCAGATACAATTTCCTTTATCCCCCACCCAAATATATGAAAAGTTAAAAATTTTTAAACCCCTCTGTAAATTTTAAAAATTAATATATTTTTTTATTACATTTGACCCTTCCTTCAATACTTTTTCTACATGAAGCCCCCACAAGTTAAATTTCATGAATCCACCCTTGGTCGCATCTTTCAAGGGTCCAACCATCTTACTATCTTAGCTTGAAAAAAAAAATACAAACAAGCTCCAGTCCTAGTCCTGATGGATTTACATGTTTAACAAGTGCCAGGTGGTATATGGTTGCCACAAAACTCCGGTATGTGACACAAGACTCACAAAGTAGCCTTGTCTTTTCTTTGCAACGGTCATGGAGATATTTTTCAACGACTGGCTTCAATCAAGAAGCCATCGTCTCGTTTCATTCCGAAGAAGGTGGCGTAAAATCTCAATGGCTGCTGCCATTTCCAACGGCAACTGAGTAGCTAACTTCCAAATGTGAGCCCCACCTGACCTGACCAACATGATTTCTGAAATTCACTCAAATGTAGAGAGGAGATTGAAAGGCAGTGTCATCAATCAGAGGATGGGCCTTGCATTAGAACTATCATGTTTTTCCATGGTAGCCATCTGATTAGGTTCTAAAAATGATTTTTTATGTGGATGGTAAACAGTGGTCTTTTATCAAATTGTTCTGATCATCAAAGTTATTCAATTTGCAACATATCCACTAATTTATGATGATGCCTTTCAATCCCTCCTATCCTAATAATCTGCTTGCATCCAGGTGGATCCCACTCAATATCAATTTACTCTCTATGAAAGTTGGTGATTTCAGATTACAGTCTCTTATATATTTTTTGTTTGTATACATACGGAATGTAGAAGGTCTGATTGGTTGCCTAGAATGCATAGGATTTCATGGATAAACTATATGGATGGATTATTTAAATACGTGACGGGGTGAAGGATATAAGGTAGATATGTATGTACAACTACGCCAATCAACCCGGCCCTTTCACAATGATAGGCTTGCATATCATATAGAAATAGCCTAAAAAACCTTCTAATAATAAAATAACAGTAAGAAGATAAGAATTATAAGGATACACAAAGATGATATGCATCAATAGTAGTGAAAAACCCAAAATAAAAATAATAAAAAACAACCAATAATTGCGATTGGTGTTGATTTCCTTCTAGTTGTCATTTTGTCAAAATATCTAACACCTATATTACCAATAACAAAAAAGCTACAGGGCCCGAAAATCGGGCCGAAAGGTAGCACGGCTCTACCAATAAACATTTATCTTTATTTTATTCTTTTGACATTTATTCAACTACAATCGCTAAAAGGTTTTGATATTTTTCATTTTTCTTTGGATATCTAAATGTACTGATACGGGTATTTTTAAATTTTATGTGTATTAATCTATTTGGATTTTTTAAAGTCCTAGCACCTGTCCTCATTGGTAGGCGCACACTTTTGTGTTCTTTGTTTTCTAAGTCCTGGCAGTATCAACTACAATTGTTCGAACATATCGATGATCATTAACATTGTCGAAAGCAAGTTTAAAATTTTTTTTTTCTTGTTTTTAGACCCTGGCCTAGTCCTTGAGGGTAGGGCTAAGGCCTAGGTAGAGCAAGCACTTTTGAGGGTTTTGGCCCACCTAGGCTTGGCCTTAAATATGGTGTGGGTAGGGTAAGGAGAACCTTAGGCCCTACCCATCCATTTGATAGGCCTGGGTAAAACCCTCACTGTCCTAGGATATGAACTATTATGATGGTGGATGGGTATTCATTTCCAACCTCTCTTTGATTCATATTCAATGAAAGGAGTGATAATTTAATGGTCATTTTTAAAAATTACATTTGTTTCTTCAATTTTAATCATTTTTAGAAATAAAAGTTTTATTATTCCTATTATACTCAATTGCATGAAACAAACAAGCCTTGGAGCAAAAATTAAAATGCATTTTCTTACAGGAGTCTCAAAAAGTTTATAGCAAATGATTACAAGTGAAGAAGTAGATGAGAATTTTTTATTTTATTTTGATAACCTAGGATATCTCTCTCCCAGGCCAGCTCAGAAGTCTTTGGCCCTGAGCCCGAGGGACACTCAATTCTAGACAGCCGAGATCTAATGAGATCATTATCTTCCCATAATTCAATTTAATTGGGTGCTGAGTGGAAAATCATTTCCAATTGATGGACAGTTCATTTGATAGCCCTTGGCCACAAATCCTTCATATTTAGCACTATGGACGAAAATTCTAAGAATTCAGTTTCAAATAAGAAAACAGTTTCTCTTGTCCATCTTTGCATGACCAAACTCACATTATATTTTAGAGGCATTTCACAAGCACGAGCACACCACGTGTTTGTAGAGCGCCCGGACTCATGGCCACAGGCTGGTCCATGTGGGCGCTCAAAAGTTAACATTCAAAAACAATTTGATCTTCAATGGTGAGATCAGTTCTTATAAGACTTTTCCAAATCTTTTTTTTATATATATATATATATATATATATTCCAGAATTATTTTCATCTCATACATAGAAGGTCCAAATCCCAATCCACAACTATCACCACCAATTGTATGACAAACCATTCCTAGTTGCTAAGATGCACAATCACACCACCTTTTGTATGACGAATCATTTCTAGTTAGAAACATAACAGAGGCTCCAGGTGATCCTGATGCTTTGGGTCCATGATACAACTCCTATTTTCATTTCCACATTCTGATTCTACCCACCATGCGCAGAACCCATGCTTCAATAGGATGGGGATCCAATCTAATTTTACAAACAAGTACACATGTAGTAACAACAGGAATTATGATGGTTTGATGACAGATATAATTCATAGATTTAAGCGTCTTCATCTTCAATACCTGAATCAAGCAGACTCCATTTCAACCTGCTGCCTTTGCCTTTTCTTATACAACTATGTTTGTGTCATTAGCGGTTGCAATGTCAAGCCCCACAAGCCCATCCATCTTCTTGCATACATAAATAAAGTGAGAATCTGGATCTTCCAAAACAAAATCTGGAGGGAGGTGACCCTTCTCAGGTAAATGGAACTGGATCCATGTATGAGTCTGATGAAGAACTAGACCCTCCTGGCCTATGAAATCCTGGTCTGGCTGCCAAGGTTAAAAAAGAACTTTAATTGCACCGACTATAAAATTCAGACACTGGATGGTCCTAACAGATGAACATTAACCCAAAAACATAAAAAGTCCAAAAGCATAAGCATGTGCAGGAATAGAAGAGATTATAGACTAAAAAATCCAAAAGCTATCTATTCATGACTGATAATGCTAACAGATGGAGAGGTCAATTTTAAGTACCACAAACAAAGCTTCCCAAGGAGAGGAGAAATTGCCACACAAGGGATAAAAAAATTGCCCTAAATGATGTCCACCACGTCATAAAGTAGAGAGAGATGTACCATCTCCCCTGCTCCCACTCGAACACATGTTTGGAATAGGAACGTGTTTGGATGTGTGGTGAATTGAAGTTAAGTGAGGTAAAGCCTCCATTATCCGGACAACATAAGACAAGGGTCATATCAAAAGTACACAAATTCAAAATTTCCTCCTTTTTTTTTTTTTTTTTTAAAGAAGTAGCAACCTCCTTTCTCCACTAAATGACAAAAAAAATCCTCCTTTTACACAAAAAGTAAAAAAGATTCCCTATTAAGCCACTAAAAACAAAAGACATTCATAACCCTTATATTTTATTCTCTCTTGATTTGATGCTGCGCCTCACTTTACTTCAATTTACCATACATCCAAACACGCTTCTCAATAGTGCAGTCCAACAAAATGCCTTCAACATTGAAGGGGCCAAGTTCTTCTGAAGCAATAACCTTGAAGGAAACTCAATCATTGGGAAAAGAGGAGGAACCTCAATTATGGGCAAATAGAGCTTTGAAGAGTTCAAAACAAGGAACGAACAGCCAGTGCCAGTACCTCGACTCTAGTTGCCATCCATGTGGATCAGCATGAACTGGCCTGGACCATGACAATAAAAAAAAAAAAAACCCTCAAAGCATCCATAACATTCATCATAATAGAAAAAGGTTTTGAAGCACTATGAATCTACGAATGCATTCATCTAATCGTGCTTGAATAATATATACTTTTTTCAATATTCTAAACATTGGTGTGTTGTATATCATTTTGTCTAACTATATTAAGGTTCATTTAACAATGAAATTATCATAAATCATTTAAACATGACACAAAGGGATAAAGACCCAAATTCACGGATTTAAGGTGTTCTCATGATAGTATAGATCATTTTTCAAAGTCATATAAAAGTAAAAGTTAACCATTATTCACAAAAATGTACCATTGATCTATGGACCAAGTTCCAATTGTTGGGTTATGTCATGCATTCCAGGTCATGGTTCAAAATAGTGGACGCTATGTAGCGTAGCGGCCACATTATCGGCCGTAGCGGTTGAGGCCGCTATGCTATTTTGAAATTAGTGGCGCTATGTCAAAACCTAGTAAAGACAAGCAATTTTAAATTGAAATACTGTTTTTCCTATTTCTTCTCCTCAATAGTCATTCTTAAAATTGTCTCTACCCTTGTACGGTTCTAAATCACTAAAAGAACACAAGATTGAATGCTACAAAAGAACTAAATTCTTTTGACCATTTAAAGAACTCTCACTGCTATGCTGCTATGTATCGCTGCAACCGCTATGTATTGCAAACGACATAGCGTTTTGACCACTAGTCGCTACGCCTGCTTTAACCACTATTTTGATCCTCATTCCACGTTAACAGGATCTGTCCATCTGGGTCAACCAGGGTCCAAGTCTAGGGTTAGGGATATTTGGTCTTTGTACCTAGGCTTTCTTAGGGCTTAGTAAAGAGAATGTCACCACATGGTTTCACTCAAATACATTGTAGTATTTTGGAAATTTGAATTTGGAGAATTCTACATGCCAAAGTAACATTTCATAAAGCTGGTTTTTTAGTATCTCACTGTTCATACTTCATACAGGAAATTCCAAGTGTTGGGAGGACAATTCCTAACATGTGAAATTTCCATAAAAGCTCCATACAAATGGGGCCCAAGAGGGAATAAAAGAAGAATATAGAAGAGAGTTCTTTTCATGTGGATGTATGCACACTGCTGAACCATGTACACTTGTTGTGCTTTTCATTGTGTCATTGTGCGTGCATGCGCATCTTGATTGGGTGCCAATTGCACGCTTCTGTATCCCAACAAGTGGAATCAGAGCGAGGTTCACATCACTCAGGTTATTGAGTCATCATCATCATCAAAGCCTTGTCCCAACTATGTTGGGGTTGGCTACACGAATTATATTTCTCCATTCCGATCTATCTTGAGCCAAATTCTCAAATAAGTTACACTTCCTCATATCCATTTTTAGCACCTCCATCCACGCCCTCTTTGGCCTACCCCTTCCCCTTGGTGGGCCATCAACCTTCATTGCCAAACTTTTCCTTACTAGCGCTATTACTGGCCTACGTTGGACATGCCCAAACCATCTCAAACGGATTTTATCCCCTATTGTTGCTGTTAAGTTTGGCTCAAGTCCAAGGCCCACCAGTCAATAAATCCATTCCAGCAAGATACATCTCACGTGGATTTGGAATTTGATTTGGTCAATGCTGTATATAATTTAGTGATTGATTGCTTTCCTTATTAGATTAGTGATTGATGTAATTTATTTAGTTTCCTTTGTAAAAGCCTTGATTAAAGGCATGTATGTCCTATATATTGGTGATCATTCTCCAAGAGAAGACACATACATTAATACAATATCTTTTCAAAAACTCTCGTTCATTCTGGCATTTATAATTGAGAGAATGACATGGTATCAGAGCCACGGTTCAAGAAAATCATGTTCTTGATCTTGATATAGCATCAAGACATTCAAGATAGAGAGAAATCAATCTCTCTTGTGAAGATCGACAGATCGGGGATCTGTTTCAAGGAGTTCAGACACTGCGACATCTCATCTTCATGGTGGCCCACCTCTGATCATCAAACCACCACAAGAAATCAATCCAGACATGGTCGCCTGGATTTTCTAGGAATTTTGGAGAATTTAATTCAGCACTCCCAGGTTGGTGTTTTTCTCATTCTCGTCATTGTCCAGAAATTTAATACTGTTTTCATCTGGACCGTCCAGAATCTTGGATCTGTGGTGGATTTCGATCATTCTTTTTTCGGTAGAAGGCAAATTACCAAGCTTCATCAGATCAGTGATCTGATCATTGTCCAGATCTATCAGTGGGGCCCACGTACAAGGTCAGCAGCCAAAATCATGGTCGCCTGGGGTGATTTTTTGCTGTTTTTGGTTCTATGTTGATTCTTCCTTTTATCTGTTTGATCAGATCTTGGTTTCTACACATAGTACAATTTGTTATCCACATTTAGCCTTCATCTCTTCACTGTTGCTGGACTTCTTTGCTATTTTTTTCCAATATTTCACTCTTTTTTTAGCCAAATCAAGATTGAAGATGGAAAAATCTGAGGTCAACTTGATCCGGTTCACCGGAAAAAATTACCCCGCCTAGTCGTTTCAATTCCAAATTTACCTTAAGGCTAAGGAATTGTGGGGCTATAATTCTGGGTCCAACCCTAAACCCACAGATGATAAGAAGAAGATATCCGCTTGGCTTACTAAAGATGCAAAAATAAAAACATGGATACTAGGTTCCGTCGAACAACATCTGCTAATGAACCTCAAACCTTACCCCACCTCTAGAGACATGTGGGGATATCTGAAGCAAGTGTACCATCAAGATAACTCAGCACGACAATTTCACCTTGAATGTGCGATTGCTGAATATGCACAAGGGACCTTGTCAATCAAGACAACTATTCAGGATTCCGAACCCTATGGTTGGAATATGATAGTATTAAGTATGCAGATGTGGCTGTAGACGTTCCGATCGTGATTCGCGATCTACAGGCCTCTAGTCAGCGGGATCAATTTTTGATGAAATTACGCACCGAGTATGAAAGTGTCCGATCGGCCCTGATGAATCGGATGCCTTTACCTTCCTTGAATGTCTGCCTGAATGAATTCTTACGCGAGGAACAACGCATTTCAACCTCAGCCCATTTAGCTCCACAAAAGGCTGAGACCTATTCCGTCGCGTTTTCAGCCACTAAGGCTTCTCAGCCTCCGCCTCGAGACTTGAGCAAAACACAGCGCTTCAGTTGTCAAAAATTTGGACATCTTGCATCTCAATGCAAACAGAAAGTCTGTAGTTACTGTACAAAGTTAGGACATATCATCTCTGAATGTCGCTGCCGCCCACAACGTCAGACTCCACAGCAGCAGACTCCCCAGCATCAGATTTTCCAGCATCCGGCTCCACAGTATCAGGCTCCGCAGTCTCAGACTCCACATGCTTATGTTGCTTCTTCGGATATGCCTGCTTCTACATCTGCACCCTCACAGTCTGGGTCTTCCTCTTCTCTGACTCCTGAATTGGTACAGCAAATGATTGTCAATGCCCTTTCTGCTTTCGGTCTCTCAGGTACCTCGCCGCCATCTTCTACTTGGTTTCTTGATTCCGGAGCATCTAATCATATGACTTATTCCAGCAACCCTCTCTCCAATGTGACAAACTACAATGGTAATCTTCAAATCCAAACTGCTAATGGAGGCACTGTTCCCATTACTGCCCTCGGAGACATCCCTGGTCTAATCCCATTGAAAAATGTTTTCCTTTGTCCAAATTTAACTTCAAACCTTTTGTCAGTCGGGCAACTTGTTGAAAATAATTGTGACATCTATTTTTCTTCTTCTGGTTGTGTTGTGCAGGACCAGATGTTCGGGAAGAAGATCGTGAGGGGACCTAAGTGTGGACGCTTGTTTCCGCTGGATTTTTCTAATCTTTCTAGGACTAGAGTTGCCAATGATGTGTTTTGTCTTTCTATTAGAGATAATTGCCAATTGTGGCGTAAAAAACTCGGACACCCTAATTCCAAGGCTTTGTCCCTTATGTTAAATTCTGGTTTATTAAATAAATCTATTGGCTTATCTTCTTGTGTACCTTTTGATTGTACTACTTGTAAAATGGGAAAGAGCAAAATTCTTCCTTTTCCTATTTCCACTTCCCACAGCACTCGATGTTTTTATTTGGTTCATAGCGATGTATGGGGAATTGCTCCAGCTCTTTCTCATGCTCACTACAAATATTTTGAGACTTTTATTAATGATTTCAGTCGGTTTACATGGGTTTACTTTCTGCATTCCAAATCTGATGTTTTCAAAGTTTTTAAAATTTTCTTAGCTTATGTTGAGAATAAATTTTCTACCTGCATCAAAATCTTGCGATCTGATTCGGGCGGGAAATATGTGTCTTCTGATTTTCAAAAATTTTTGCAAACCAAAGGCATTATTTCTCAGAGAACTTGTCCTTATACTCCACAGCAGAATGGAGTCGCTGAAAGAAAAAATAGACATTTGCTTGATGTCACTCGTTCTCTTCTTCTTGAATCATCAGTTCCTACCCGTTTTTGGGTTGAGGCACTAGTTACGGCAGGTCATCTTATCAATCGTCTGCCTTCAACATCTCTTCAAAATCAGAGCCCATTTTACCGATTATACCAGACATCTCCATCTTATGATGATCTTCATGTTTTCAGATCTGTTTATTTTGTGCACTTGCCACCTTCTGAGAGAACCAAACTGACCGCACAATCTGCTCAATGTGTGTTTTTAGGCTATGTGCCCTTCCAGAAAGGGTTCCTCTGTTACGATCCTCACATTCGTCGCTTGCGGACCTCTAGGAATGTCGTTTTTTTTTTAACATCAGTATTTTTTTCAAAACAACATTGAACCTCCTTACTCCTCATCCTTGGTGTCTTTACCTGGTTTTTCGGACAACACTTCAGTTGTTCGCTTTAATCCTAACTTTGTGTATCACAGACGGAACAAAGAAGCGCCTCCCAGGGATCCCCCTCCTGATCTTCCTCCAGCATCCGGTCCCCCTCCGGCATTTGATTCATCTGGACATCATTCCTTGCGATGCTCCTCTCGTATTTCGGTACCTCCTGACCGCTACGAGTTCTCCCACACTTCCTTAATGGCCACTTTGTCCTCTTCTTCCATTCCCCAATCCAATTCTCAGGCTATGCAGGACAAATGTTGGAACCAGGCTATGCAAGATGAATTGGATGCTTTGGAGAAAAATCATACGTGGGATGTTGTCTCCTCTCCTGTGGGTGTAAAACCAATTGGATGCAAGTGGATTTTCTTCTCTAAAGTTAAAATCAGATGGCACTCTAGATCGATACAAGGCGCGCCTTGTTGCTCTAGGAAATAGGCAGGAATATGGCATTGATTATGATGCAACCTTTGCTCCCGTCGCCAAGATAACCACCGTTCGCATAATTCTTGCCGTTGATGTATCTCAGTCTTGGCCTCTCTATCAAATGGATGTAAAAAATACGTTTCTTCATGGTGATCTCAAAGAAGACGTTTATATGCATCTGCCTCCAGGGTACTCATCTGGGAAGGGTATGGTTGCTAAGCTCCGTTGCTCCCTCTATGGTCTGAAGCAAGCTCCTCGCGCATGGTTTGAAAATTTTCAGGATGCCATTCTACACTTATATTTTCATCCCAGCCAGTATGATCCCTCCATGTTCTTACATCATGCTCCGTCCGGGATTACTGTACTACTGGTCTACGTTGATGACATCGTCATTACTGGTCCTAACGCACAAAATGATTCAGGCACTCCAAGCTTCTCTTCATCAGACATTTCAAATGAAGGATCTAGGCCCCTTACACTATTTTCTTGGTCTTGAAGTTCATCAATCGCCTAAAGGTATAGTTCTCAATCAGCACAAATATACGGTTGATTTTATTGACTTGGCCGGGCTTACTTCATCCGCTCTAGTCGATATGCCGATCGAACTGAATGTTAAACTCAGTAAAGAGGAGGGTGACCTTCTTCCAGATCCTACTGCATATCGCCAGTTAGTGGGTAGCTTGATCTACTTCACGATCACGCGTCCTGATATCTCATCTGCGGTCAATCTCATGAGTCAGTTCATGACTACTCCTCGTCATCTTCATCTGGCTGCTGTTCAACGCATCATTCGGTACCTTATTCGCACACCAACTCACGGGTTGTTTTTTCCATCCGACAATCCTTTTTCTCTCAGAGCTTATTCAGATGCTGATTGAGCTGGTTGTCCGGATACTCGTAGATCAACCACAGGATGGTGCATGTTCTTGGGTGATAGTCTGATTTCCTGGAAATGCAAGAAACATGACAAAGTTTCCAAATCCTTTACTGAGGCTGAGTACCGAGCTATGTCTGCTGCCTGCTCAGCAATTCTTTGGCTTCGTGGTCTGCTCTCTGACATTGGATTTCTTGCAAAAGGAGCTACCCCCTCTATGCTGATAATACAAGTGCAATTCGGATGACTGAAAATCCGATTTTTCATGTACTAAACACATCGAGGTTGATTGTCACTTCATTTGAGATTAGTTTAAACGTGATGCCATCAGCCTTCCGCATGTCTCCACTGAGCTTCAAATTGCTGATATTCTTACTAAAGGTCTTCCCCGACCTCGCCATCTATTCTTAGTTGGTAAATTGATGCTCGTTGATTCTCCCGCATCAATTTGAGGGGGGGGGGGGGGGGGGGGGGGGGTGTTAAGTGTGGCTCAAGACCCATTAAGAGGTCCAAGGCCCACCAGTCAATAAATCCATTCCAACAAGATACATCTCACGTGGATTTGGAATTTGATTTGGTAAATGCTGTATATAATTTAGTGATTGATTGCTTTCCTTATTAGATTAGTGGTTGATGTAAGTTATTTAGTTTCCTTTGTAGAAGCCTTGATTAAAGGCATGTATGTCCTATATATTGGTGATCATTCTCCAAGAGAAGACACAAAAATTAATACAATATCTTTTCAAAAACTCTCGTTCATTCTGGCATTTATAATTGAGAGAATGACAGTTGCCACTCCTAAATGCTCTCAAAAGCGCTCATTTCTAATTTTATCCTTCCTAGTTTTACCACACATCCACCTCAACGTTCTTATCTCTGCTATATCCATTTTGTGCATATGTTGCTTTTTGATTGGCCAACATTTTGCTCCATAGGTTATAGCTGGTCTAATCGCTGTCCTGTAAAATTCTCCCTTCAATCTTGTTGGCATTCGTCGGTCACAAAGAACTCCAGAAGCAAGTCTCCACTTCAATCATCCCGCTTTTATCCTATATTCGACATCTTCATCAATCTCTCCATCATTACTAATTATAGAGCCAAGGTTTGTGGTATCTCCTGTCTTCAATTCTTATAGTAGTTTCAGCTCTTTCTATATGCCCACTGAAGTTACAATCCATATATTTTATCTTTGAACGGCTTATTCTAAAGCCTCCCACAATCTCTCGAGTTTTGCATTCACACAATCTATTGATTCATCTACCAACACAATATCATATGCAAATAACATGCACCAAGGTACCTCTTCTTGAATATGAGTAGTTAATTCATCCATAATCAGTGCAAAGAGATAAGGCCTTAAGGCTGACCCCTGATGCAAACCTATGGTCACTGAGTGGAAACTCCCGTCTCTCGAGAAGTAGTTCTCACACTCGTTACTGCTCCTTCATACATGTCTTTAATAATTTCAATATAACCTCTTGGAACATTCTTTTTAATTAAAACCCACCAAATTAAATCTCTCGGTACCCTATCATAGGCTTTTCTAGATCGATGAAGACCATATGTAGATTTTTCCTCTTTGCTCGATATTTTTCCATTAATTGCCTTAAGTGAGAAGATAGCTTCCATCGTAGGCTTCCCTGGCATAAAACCAAATTGATTTTCAGATATCTTGGTCTTCTCTCTAAGTCTTTGCTCCATTACCCTCTCCTATAGCTTCATAGTATGACTCATAAGTTTAATACCACAATAGTTGGTGCAATTTTGTATATCTCCCTTGTTCTTATATATAGGTACTACAGCACTTCTTCTCAATTCATCCAGCATTTTCTTTGTCATTAATATCTTATTGAAAAGTCTAGCTAGCCAAATCTCCCCAATTTCTCCTAAGCATTTTCAAGCCTCAACCGGGATGTCATCTGAGGGCCCGTAGCCTTTCATGTCTTCATTTGTTTCAATGCTATCCTCACTTCCACCACCCTAATTCTACTGAAAAAAATTATGCTTTGCTACTGAAATATCATCTTTTGTTCTTATGTCTCCTCACAGTCTTCATTTAAAAGTATGCTAAAATATTCCCTCCACCTTTCTTTGATATAGTTGTCCTTCACTAGAACCTTTTGGTCATTGCTCTTAATACATTTGACATGATCGAAGTCCTTACTTTTCATATCTCTTATTTTTGCAAACTTAAAAGTATCATTCTCTCCTTAAAACCCTAAACACTACCTAGATTTAAAATACACTAAACACTCCCTAAATAAGATAAGATACCCTTTTTGAAAAGGTGTTGGTTTGGAGAGAATTGATGAATGCCTTGGGAAGAGGAGAGAATAGATGTGATTGATGCTTAGAAAAGAGAGTATTGAGAGAGAGAGAGGAGAGAGAAAGCCCTTCTTTCTAGGAGAAGGTGTCCTTTTTGTCCCCTAATAAATATTTAATGTGCGACTCGACCGAGTTGAGTTGGGTTGACTCAACTCGGACCCGTCCGAGTCTGGGTTCTTAAACCTTGGCAAAGATAGCCATAGATCTAAAAATGGGAGAAGACAGGAAGCATGCCTTCAATCTTCTGGTTGACGAAGGAATAGAGAAGAAAGGACAGTTAAGAGATCTCTTGGTTTTTCTCTTTGCAAAATGCAGTACAGAGAAACACAAACACGACCGGAAGCTGTCACCGTCGTCGTTGCTGACTCTGCAATCAAACATAACAGAAGAATCTAAGGTTTAAAATGATTAAGAATGAAAGAGAGCCTAGGATGATAGAATGGATTTTTGGGCTTGGATCTGAGGAGCAATGCTTAAATATAAAGCCCAAAACTCGTGTTGCACATGTCAAAGTCAATAGTCATATTTGACCAAGATCGAAAGCTCATATTGATTTGCAGTTTTTGTTTGCCCATGTGCACATGGAGACGAGATCTATGCAGTGTTAGAAGATCATGGCAGTTCAACAGTTCAGAAAGTAGATATTTAGGTAAATGCAATTCTGATGTACAATGTCAAGTTGTCAACTAAGGGTTTAAGTATGAAGTACGAAATTGACATGTTCAACTGAAGGAACAACTTCAGTCGATGGCAACGAAGAATGAAAGATGTTTTGATACAGCAAATAGGGTTGCCCCTCCTAATCAGTAGAATGCTTCAGTCAGAAAATTTGTTGTAAACATACCACTCCAAATAGGCATATGCAGACCACTGCATTCTGCACCTGTTACTACTAACAATAGCCCTTCGTCTCCAGAATTCTCAACACAAATTTAGAGTTTCATAGACGAAAGGTTTCAACAAATGTCATTTTCTTCAATCACCAAACCTTCACCTTCTTCTGCCCTTGCCTCAGCCATGTTTGTCTTTTCATAGCCATCAGGTATCCCCAAATCCTCTTGGATATTTGATTCGGGTGATCATGCCATATGGCTTCTGATGAATCCTTGCTGGTAAATTGCACCTCACTTTTGTCTCATATATATTTGCACTGTTGATGGATCACAATTTTCTTGTTACTAAAATTGGTTCCATTACCTCCCCACATCATTTGGTTTGCTTTCTGTCTCCCATGTTTTATGTGTTTCAAAGCTTTCCTTATATTTGTTATGTATTACTATTAACCAATTAACTGCATCCACTTTTCATGTCTCATTCTCTTCTAATGGATGTGTTGTACAGGACCAATCTTCCAGGAAGGAGATTGGGACAGGTCGTAAAGCTTAAAAGTTGTATTTTGTGGAACAACTTCATCTGCCTTATCCATCTCTAGTTGTTGCATCTGCTACTATATCTTTTCCATTTGGCATTCTAGATTAGGATATGTTTCAGTTATTCACTCAAAATAATTAATTTCTTCTGGTGACTTAGGACATGTGAGACCTTTTGATATTTTAAGTTTTTTTTTTTGTTCATCTAAACATACAGCTTTAACTTTTCATAATAGTGTTACTGCTGCCGCTGCTCCATTTAACATCATACATTCTGACATTTGGGGGCCCAATGTCTCAGCCCACCAAAGGGATTTTTTATTTATTATGTTTTACTTGTTGATATTACACTTGTTATAGTTGTTCTATTTGATGAAAAAAAAAAAAGGTCAGATTTCTAGACTATTTATGTTAATTTTTCTGATTGAGACACATTTTCTACCAAAATTAAAAACTTTCACTTTGATTCTGGAGGGAATATCTATCCTCTAATTTTAGGGACTCTCTCTCAACACGGCACTTTACCTCAATTATCATGTCCCTATACTCCAGAACAAAATGGAAGCAAGGTCACATTTTAGACACAGCAAAATCACTTCTTCATTCTGATGCAATCAAAGGGAGGCCAAATCTGATAATTCGTCAACCCAAAACCCAAAATCCTCAATCAACAATAAATCCTACGTAATCACAAGGAGAATAAAAAGTAGTTCCACTTACCAATTAGTGACATAATCCACTGTTTCTCCTTTAATACATTGGGAGATTACTCAAACCAAAGAGAAGGGAAGATGAATGTGATAAGCCACTTTATTGCAAAATAATATGAAAATAACGAAGGATGGGATTATCGTCCATTACAATCAACATTTGTAATGCTTTGAAAGCCTAAAATATGTTCTGACTTCTTAGTCTCATCTATCCATTCAATCATAGAATCTTTAATCTTAAGAGTCCAAATAACATAAAAAAAGGAAAGAAGTAACAAAAAATGTGTAAGGAAGAAAAAACAAATAATTGTAGAATGCTTTACATGTTCAAATTAAGTAACCATTCACATTTAGTGGCTCTCACTTGATGGCTGTTGGAGACATCCAGCTTCGCTTGCTTTTAAGATTACTTGCACAACTAAGATTCCTCGCAGAACTAAATAAGAAAGCGCCGAAAGAACAACTATGTTGTAAACATTGTTTCTTCTGGGCATCCTTGGTAATATCCCTTTATTTCTTCTTTATTTAGAGTGTAGGGCCTACTTACAAACTTCGATATGTTTATCTCTTAATCCCTTCACAAATTTCTATCAACATATATTTAATATTAATATTAGACAGCTCAAAATAAGCTAAAATCTAGGAAGAATTAAAAAGGAGATTCAATTGGAGGGGCAAACCATCCACTCTTAGCTAGTCACAAGGCCTGGGTGACCAGGCTGGTAGCAATACTAATTGGATCGGGTCTGATTTGGGAAATATTTGATGGCCTGAGGGCTAACAGGCTGTCCACAACTCTGGGTTGGTTATGCATATTTGGGCTTAATTGAGATTGTAAGGATGGTCAAACAGGTTGCCATGAACCTGTTTTGGGTGATCTTCCACCTCAAAAAAATTTCAAAATTAACGTAGTTTCATTGAGACTGGGTATAAAAACTAAGGCTCGGACTCAGCCGAGACGCATTGAGTCACTTGTACTATTTTTTTAAAATTTTCTTAGGGGACGAAGAAGATACCATCTCCTAGAAAGGGCTTTCACTCTCCCCTCTCAATACTCTCTGTCTCTCTCCTCTTTCCCAAGCATCAATTACATCAATTCTCTCCTCTTCCCAAGACATTCATCAATTCTCTCCAACCAACACCTTTTCAAAAGGGTATCTTATATTATTTAAGAGTGTTTAGGGTTTTAATGGGGTAGAAATGGAAGAAA
Organism: Litsea cubeba; assembly: GCA_012931725.1. Lineage (NCBI taxonomy): Eukaryota > Viridiplantae > Streptophyta > Magnoliopsida > Laurales > Lauraceae > Litsea > Litsea cubeba. The sequence goes on along the minus strand of CM022953.1, from coordinate 15,428,777 downwards.
AATAGTCACTTAGGAAGGTAAACAGGAAAAGAAGGATTTCAAATCCTTTTGGTGTGAGTTGGGATTGACACAATTGGGTATGTGCTGACTCCAAGACGAGTTGGCCGAGTTGACTCGGACTCGGCCAATTTTTCGAACCCTAATTAGCCCGCCAATTTGATTTTTGACACAATCCACTCAATCCACTTAATGAGTCCCTTATGTAAACGGACCAAGTATTCCTTAGATCGATTAAATTGATCTAAATACCCAAGGGCTTGAAAGGTCACATAATCAATTAGATCTAAGCCATCTGCTCCAGCGTCACATTCTTCCAATGTTCCTTTACCATTTCAAGAAAAAGCTTTTTTAACCTCAGTTTATCTCATTAATCGCACCCCATCCTCTATCCTTCGGGGCATTATCCCTTTTGTAAAATGTTTTCATTCCAAATGATCTCATCAAGATCTAGGGGTATTTAGGTGCATGTGCTTTGTTTTACTTCCAAAACATGAAAGGAAAGAAAATATCTCCACAAATTGCTGTTTGCCTTCTTGGGACTATGGCATCGAACAAAAGGGGTTATAGTTGCTATGATTCAACTACCAATCGTCTTCGTATTTGAATACATATTTCGTTTTTAGAACATATTCTGATATTCCCATTTTATACCTTGTTGCTTCTCCTCTTGAGAAACCACTCTTTTATCCTCTTGACCCTTTCCCTAATTTATTACCTCATGAACCCTGCTCTCCTCCAACTGTCATAAAACCATTACAAGCTTACCATCATAGGCCATAATATCTTGCTCCACAAGATCAATCTACAAGTGAGCCATCTGCTCCTTCTGCCCCAGATATTGGTGATCCCACACACCTAGAAGGCTACGGATAACCTCTCTTCTCGTTAAAAGTCCTTTCTTGTACCCATTCACGATCTTCATAAGCCTCAGTTTTATTAAGAGATTGCCTCCTCTCATTAGCAAAAGGCTATGGCAGAAGAACTTGATGCATTACAAAAAGACTCATACGTGGGAACTGGTCCCACTACCTCCTTGGAAGCATGCCAAAATCTATCAGTGGACATGAGACCTAGCACAAATAAGAAAAGGAGATATTCCTTAAGGGACTATTCTGCAAAAATCCAGGGCATATGGAGAGACTTGGAGTTGTATGAAGCTGTGCCTGAGGGCCAAGAAAAGGCAGCAGAATGTAGACAAACTTATGAATTGCTGGACGGTGTTAACCCAGAATATGAACCAATTCAGCACAATCCTAAATAAGACAAGATCCTCTTCCACCTATTAGAATAGTGTCTGCATGACTACACCTTTTTCAGGGTGAAGAATATCGCAGAAATGTTACACTTCAAAGTGTTCAACCAGCACTTGAACAGAGAGAGAGAGAGAGAGAGAGAAAGCACTTGAACACACACACACAGAGAGAGAGAGAGAGAGAGAGAGAGAGAGAGAGAGAGAGAGAGAGAGAGAGAGAGAGAGAGAGAGAGAGAGAGAGAGAGAGTTGCACTATAATAGTAACCCCACCAACAGTGTGGGATCGAAAGGAGTAAAGGACCTGCACATGGCCTAAATTACAATTTGATTCAATAATCATAACCATTAAATAAATAACATGTAAAATTAACGGCTGGGACTGAATTGCTGTGCCAACTAATTTTGCAGGCTCCACATGAAAAGGTTATGGTCACAAAATAAAGTTAATTTGAGTTGTATGAAATCCACGCAATACGCATCTTATCCAACTATCCACCCACCATGCATACACAATGGGCTGAACTGGTCCCACAATGTGGGTTGGACTTATTGCAGTGGCACCAGCTATACTTGATCTTTCTTCATTTTTTTTGGAATGATAATAATGATTTTATTAAAATATCTTTCTTCAAAAAATATTTAACACACTAAATTGTCAGGAGAGATCTTTCTGCAAAAGAAACTCACAGATGATATGCAATATGATTTTCCAACCATATCCTTGTCGATTTAAATGAGGAATTCTCACTGTCGGATCGCCATAAGTTATCTGTAAACATCAAACGATCAACATTGTTTAGCATGCAGAATATAAATACACGCAACAACTACAAGAAATAAAGTTTTTACGTTAGGTTATACCAACATATAGACCCCTCCTGGTTTTAGAAGCCTACACTACAGAGAAAAACATGTTAGGAATGGAATCTGTGATATATTTTAAGTCAAATGAATTTACTAATTCAAACTATGGATACAAAAATCCTATAATACAACAATAATTACAATTCAGAAGCAACTCCTGAGATGATGAAGCCTAAACCTGCTGACTTCCCCAAGCATTTGGCTCACACTGATCGGAGCAGTGGTACCACACTAACATTCAAAAGCATCAAGATAAAGTTAAAATACAGGTAAAACAGAAGTATTGAGATGTAATTGAAAAAATTCCAAGCGTGAATCTTACCATCAAGGAATCAAGAGTTCCTGTATTGAAAATCAACTTGATCATTTTGTTTGAATTGAGCAACGGCAATAGAGAAACATCAGCTATACATACTAATTATTTATAGGGATATTTTTTCAAATGTATTAACAAAGCAGAGAGTACACTACCTTTATCTATGACACTGTCAAATGATTCATCTGGGAAGAAGCTCATATCTCTAACATCCATTTGCATATCTACTAAATGTGTGAAGGTTATTCTCAAAATGAGAAAGGTCAAATATAGTTAGACAACAACAAGAGAACCAGTTTGGAATTTTAAATCATTAAAGGAACTTCAACTGAAAAGGATACATTTCAGCTGAGGGATATTCTCATATTTTTTTCTCATCATATCAATAGCAACTGGCGAGATGTCGATGTTCATAATTTCTTCATATCCGTCCTTCACCATGTCTTCTGACATAACTACAAAAAATAACTACTATCATTATAATGATACAAGGAGCAATAACAAAAATAAAATGGTAATTTTCTTTTCTAAAATAAATGATAACATTACATTCAAGTTTACAATCTGAGATCATCGGAAGAAAATTTACCTCCCACTATTATCTTATCATTTATGGGTAACAAATTAAGAAGCCTCACACTTTAAAAAATACTAAAAAATAAGAAGATTTTGTGACCCCTCTGTCTGAATTGCTAAAACTGTGTTATCCCCTGAACATGACTTGAACAAGTTATTCAGTCACTCAAATCTCTGAATCCAGTTCAATCAGTTAGAACGTAAGAATTATCAGAAATCTTATTAAATACAGTAAGATATATGAAATAGTATTTACTGAAAAGGAAAGAAAAATATCCAGAGTAGCATGTATATAAAATCAAAGCAATTACCGCAATCTTTCAGAGCATACAGTACAAGTATGAGATTCTCTTTCTATCCCTTGCTTGGCCCACAAATCCACTATTCTGTTATAGCCTCCTCGCCAGATGATTGAATGGAACCGCCAAGTTTGAAGCCAGTTCCCTGATCTCTTTGGCCCATAATATAGCATCACTTGAGTCCTGTTTTAGTATTAAGCCGTGAAAGGAGTATTACTAAAACACCCTCCTCAATGCTCAACATATGACCCAATACTTCTGGCTCCTAGGAACCTTCAACACTAATTATGAAAGATCAAAGGCACGTGTTATGGAAGATCTAAGCAACCAAATATTGGAATTTGGAGGTACTATTCATCCAACTGAGCGAAATATAAATGTGAATGCCTATGAATTACTTAAATTCATCACTTCTAAGTAAAAGATAAGTCTTAAAAAATTCTAGATTCATAGAACTGTATCTTCTTCCCCTCATTTTCTTTTGATCTTTTACTATTTTTTTTTCATAAATTTAAAGGTTATTGGGCTATAGGTTGCGACAGTTTAACTCGGTCGACTCTCATCTGACTCAGTGCACTCGTTTCGAGGATGGATGAGTTTTCCCGACTCTTATTTTAAAACCTTGCTTGTCACATTCCACGAACTTCAGTTTTTTCATTTGCCCTCCCAAAGTCCCCTCCACACTAAATTGCAACAACCTGTACTAAAACAAATACGTACTTTCTTTTTGTGCCATAATCTCTCCAACATGTAGCTTCGTAGTCCCTGCACACACCCTCAATTGATACATCATGGAATTGTGATGCAGCTCCAATCACATAAAAAGAACTGCAACTCCATTCAAAAACTGTTTTACAGTTACAGCAGAATTCAGTTTCTGATGAAATTCCAAGGGGAACATGAGTCTACTCAGTCCAATCACATGAGCCTAGATCCACAAATTAGACAGACCGACAGATAATTGGCAAGGAATATTAGAAAAATTCTAAACGTCATAAAGCATCCATCACTATAAATGTTAAACATTCAACAAAAGTACCAAAATCCATCAAAACCAATACAACTTCAAAGTCAAAGGAACAACACAGATGCTCCTAAGGAGGACCTAACGAGATTGGTGATAACCTGATGACGTTTTAAAAAAAAAAGCCCACAGACAAGCCATACTAGGTCATCTCAAAATTTCAGCATGGGCCCCACTGATAGATGGTTAAGTCGGTGATGACATAAGCAAAATATGATTCTTGCCCCACCGATTTGATGATGCGTTTGAAAAAAAAAAAAAAAGCCCCAGGCCAGCCAGTGCAGGTCATCCCAAAATTTCAGCATGGGCCCCACTGGCTGCTACTCAAGCGGATCGCTGGCTGCTGGCTGGAGTGGATCGCTGGCTGGTGTTTCTCCTTTCTCCGTTCTCTTCCCTTTTTTTTTTTTTTTTTTCGTTGGATGATACAGGAAACAACTAGGGCAGGGCACGGCATCTTTATTTATATTAGAAAATTTTCATTTAGCCCCTTACATCTCTTTCTTTTTTAATTTAAAGCCTGGGTGACAATAAGGCGCAAGAGGCGCGCCTTGAGCCTGGACCTGAGGCGCGCGCCTCAGGGGCTTTTTTGGGGCCTGTTTCAACTCGCCTCGACTCCCATCACTTGAGGCGCAATTGCTGGGCCTTGACGAGCCTTGAGCCTAGGCGCGCTTTTTTAAAACAATGCTTGCATGAACTTCTAAAGGAAGAATTGTGCCATCAATCTAGCAACATTAGAATAGCAAAAGCACACCTCAGGGTCTTCGGCAGTTGCTTATGCCGTTCAAGGAAAACCACGACCTTAAGATATGTGTAAAACACAATGTTGCTCATGCAAGGTATTCGGGCACTGGCATAACAATGTTGGAAGAAAATTTTCAATTAATGCAAAGGTTCAGCTCATATCATATCAGAGTGTAGGAGCTCTCCACAAAATCCTCCAAACCGAGCCTATCAAGCAGTCACAGACTCTTCGACCCTTGCTGAACCACAGTTCACTCTGTTTCCTTCTACTCACACAATCAATGATGTTCAACAAATGATGTAGTCTACCTTTACTGCTATGAGCTCCATCATCTTCATCCACTGTGGTATATGGACTCCAACACCTCCAATCATATGACTTCCTCTCGAGCCATTTTGACTAGCCTTACTCCATATGATGGACGCTCCGAGTTCACACGACTGATGGAGAAAGTGTTGTTGGGGAATTTCTACAAACACTTGATAGGCAATGTGATTCTCAACAACAATCACTAACCAAATCTAATGGCAATGCAACCAAGGCAAACATACATCAAACCACCACCATGTAGAGAAATCAAAGAACACAAGAAACACACAAGACATGAGACTTAACGTGGTTCGGTCACAATGTGCGACCTACGTCCACGGGAGAACAATGCAAAGCTTCTTCATGGAGATTACAAGCCAACTACCAAGTGAATCTCTAACAACCCAGTTACAAGTTACAAGCTTCCAAAGCTTTCTTTCCTCCCCTTTCTCTTCGTCTTCTTAGATAGACTCTTCTCTTGCCTCTTCTCACAATCTCTACACTCTCTCTACCAAGTAATACAAACGAATGCAATATAATCTCATTCTCTTTTCCTTTAGGGCTTTCTAAAGAGAAAGAAGCTCTATAACCATTGGATTGACTCAATCCTATGTCTCGCATCAAAAGAACTGAAAGAGAGATTAAAAATAAAATAAAGAAAAGTAGAAGGGGAAAATACAAATAAAGGGGATTTGGCTTCTCACATGTGTTAAACACACAGAACACATATATAACAGAAAGTTAACGTATTGGTACTATTCCTCATTCTCAGCCGTTGCATCAGCTATCTAGTTCCTCATTTATCTACCAACCTTCTTTCAGTTGGCCGATTAGTTGTCAATACTGGTACTGTTTCTTTTTCTCCAACTGGTCGTGTTATACAAGACCAGGATACGGGAAAAGTGATTGAAATGGGGCCTAAAAGTGGACGACTATTCCCTTTGCATTTGAACACAGCTCGGGTACATAAAACTACAATTTCCTTAATTTTTTGTTTCATCTCCTCATAACCAGCTGTGCACCTTATGGCATTAGATTAGGAAATCCTAATGGCAGTAAATTACTATCTATGTTGAACTCTGGTTCGCTTTGAATAGATCCCGATTTTGTTTTAAATGATGTTAAATTTGATTGTTCAAGTTGTAAGAAGGGCAAAAGTCCTTCCTTTTCCTATCCATATTGAGATCACTACTACTTGCTTTGAGTTGATTCATTCGGATGTGTCTGGGGTATTGCACCCAAGGAATATTCGTGCACTAAGTTCATTCCAGCAGTGTGGAATATGGATTCACAAAAACAAAAAAGCAATTCTAAAAGTGACCCTTTTTTGTTCAATCAATTCTAAAACCGACCCAGAACTGCAATTGAAGAAAGTAATTAAAAAAAACTATCAACCATGCATGCCAATCAAACCGTGATGGATGGCAAATATGAACAAACATTAAACAACAGAGTACAGATCCCCTCCGAATCCAATCGACCCAAGAAAGCCAAATCGAAACTAATAATGTTTATGATGAATACCCACCAACCCAAGAATGGAATCGGTTTCAACTTGCATAAAAAAAATTCATCTTGACCTAATAGGGTTTTTGAACCTAGCGAAAAAGAAGAAGAAGAAGAGCAAATTGGATTCGACTATCTAGAAAATAGTAAATTACCAGCGTTTCCACAACCGACCATGAGGACGGTGGAGGAGGTGGGGATGTAGCGGCGGACGAAGGGGCGGAGATCGTGGTAGCGCTGGTACCAGTCGAAGGAGCCGGCCTCGCTGATGTAGCGAGCGTCCCAGTAGAGGGCGTCGCTGTAATTGTAGGTCTTGCAGCTCGAAACGTCTCGGAAAGCGTTAATGGCGACCTTCTTCTTCATTCCTCCTCCTCCTCTTGCTTCAGCTCCTTCTTCTGCTGCTCCTCGTCCTCCGTCTTCTTTGCATTCTCCCATTTCCTCTTCTCTAATGCAATAAGTGAGGAAGTAACAGAGAAACAATCTGCTGTGTGGGGATGAATTTGGAAGAAAGGAAAGAGTTTGGGGGAGTGATGGTTGTTGCAGTTTTTTGGCCTTTTGTTCCGTGCGCTCTTGCTGTTCGGTAGAATGCTTGGTCTTTTGTAGATGGTTTCAATTTCTGTTTTGTCTGAATTTCAAAAAACTCCTTTTGTTTTTATGGGGTAGAAAAAAATAATGGTCTTTGAAATTAGGGTTCAAGTTTTCCATAGATCTTTCAATTTAGGATATCCAGTGAAATCGCCGCACTGATGATAAGCTCTCAAAAACACCTTATGTTTTTTACCGGATAGAAAAAACTTAATTTTTCAAATTACACCTTATATTTTTATGGGATAGGAAAAACTTAATTTTTCAAATTAGAGTCAAGTCGGTATAATTATAACAAATCAAGCAAGTAGAACTAGTTAAACTCACAAAAAGAAATAAAAGAAAAAGTCCCTTTTTTCACAAGAATCTATTATCTTTTATTTTCTTTTGTCACTTTACTTCAACATAATGTGTGGGTGAAAGATATTCTTTTGTATGAGTTACGGGCATGAGTTGGAGTTCCCAGTGTCGATAACAAAGGAAGATATCTTTCTTCAATAAATCTTGAGGATGTATCTTTAGACTTACTATAACGGGCCTAAGAAGAGATTCCACAATCCCATCTCCTCTAAACCATGTCATTGGATCGAGTCTCCTACCCTTTTGCAATGTAAAATATATGACCCGTAAAAAACTTGGGTTTGGGTAATGGAGGGTTTTTGAATATGGATGAGATAAAAACGAGACTTTCATAAATATATTAGAAAATGTATTGACGGGGCATATGGTTAATGGAGGAGAACATTTACATATAAATTTGTTTAGTGTATTTAAGTCACACTGTCTATTCATTTACATGAATTTGGAGTAGTACTTATTAAGTTTGATCTCATATATACAAGACTTTGGTGTATCTCAACCCAATCATATATCATTAAGATAATAAACAACTATATTTCATTTAGTAATTTTAATATATTAGTTCTCCTTAAAATCAGTTTTACCAGCTTCATGATTGAAATTCAGATACTGTTAAAGTTGTTTGACTCTGGTCAATTTTTTTTTTATATAACTTTTTTGCACCAAACCCCATGATATCATGGGAACACTGCATATCACAGAAATCGATGAATCCCATGATATTATAGAACTGTCCCATGATGTCATGGCTTTCTAAAAAATATCTTATGAAAAGTTTCTTTTCCAAATGATAGAACCGGAGAAATGATGGTCAAATGTTTATTTACTTTTTACAACAAAATTTCAATTTTCGTGTTCTATAAAAAATGACTTCGCTTGTTGGTGGGAAAAAATATATGATATAAAAACTAATAAATCCCATAATATCATGGGACTATCCTATCATATCATGAAATATGATACAAAAAACCTAAAAAAAAAAACAATGTTGCCAGAGTCAAACGACTTTGGTCATAAATCGGTAAACCCAAATTTAGGGAGGACTAATATGTAAAAATCCCTTTCATTTATTCAAACTCATCTTATTACAATATAGCTCAAATACTTGAAAATTTATAAAGGAGACAACTCCATTATTATCACATTTGAAGCTACATATATAATAATCACTTGCACCGAGAAAGTAGTCTAATTATATAAATCTTGTATTCCTGCTATGTCATCCGCAGCAAGATTTACCTTCCTCAAACCATAATCAAAGTAGGCATACATAACAGCACTGGTATCAAAAGAATGATCAAGTCCAAGCAGATGCCCGATCTCATGCACCGCAACCGATTCGACATCAACTGCATCTTTAGATGATGGGTTGATGCCCCAATTCTCATCCGCGTCAAAATGGAAGTGTCCTCCTGGCGGTGAAAATGCATGGGCAAGTGTTCCTTGAAAACCATCAAATGAATTGCGAACACCATCACCGTGATTTCCTCTAAAGAATCCAATCTTGAGATCTGCAGAGTTCACATTTCCAATCTCCTCAAATGTGAAAATGCTCACGCGTTGCCATCTAGCGAAAGCGCTTGCACAAATGGACCTCAAACTTTGAATGTCTATGGATTGCACGCCGGGGAGGAACCCATAGGTGAGATGGCTCTTACCCCATTTTGGCTCCCCAGGAAAGAACTTATAATGAGAAACAATGTGGAGTTGGGCCGAGTTGAGATGGCGGCCATCCTTGCCGGACCGTGTCCTTCCATTCATGACGTCGGCCACTCCGCACCGTGGCCTTGTCATCTGCTTTACAGTGGCGGCGTCGAGTTCTCCGGTGACATTGAGATGGTAGTTGAGTTGGTAAGATTTGACGGTCGACTCGAGCAAATCGTCGAAGGAATCATCATCATTGGTGGTGGTGTTGGTTGAATGGGGAGGAAGGTATCCAAACTTCTCAAAGTATTGCTTAAGTTGATGCAAGCCTTTGACAGTCTCACCCTTGTGGCATCCCTCTAGCTTCTTAATGAACTCGAAAGGTTGATGATGGTGTTTTCCTCCCTTTGGGAGATGAGAAGGGGGAGTAGAGCGTGACTCAATCAAGAGAGGAAATAAGAAGAGAATGAGAGGAAGAAGAGCCCAAGCCAAAGTGAGATGTGAGCTTTGTTTGGGTGCCATTGTCAGTATTCTTATCACCCTCCTTTACACCAAAAGAGAGAAAAACTTACAAAAAAGAAAGGTAGTTGCTATTGGGCCAAAGGCAGTTCTTACCTATATTTGATGAATTGAGTGGAATGGAATGCCCTATTTATACTACCATTCAGCTCAAGGTGAAGATACAAGTCAAATGATTCGCACATGAAAGTCTAGGTCTAAGTCTCCCACGGAGTAGTTGCATGGAACCTCTGCAGATGCCTCATGCAAGACTTCCATCCGTCCTATACGGTACACGAGATTTACAAGCAAGACTAGCTAGGTGGAAGACTTGTTTGTGGTTGGACCATTTCCATAACCTAGGACCATTAAAATGGCGGTCGGCAACAAATTGGTGGTGAAGGAGATAGATTGACTGATAGAATTGTGCAGTTTAAGTAAATTAAATTTTACAATGTACTAGATTGGAACGAGGGTGCATATGATTTTTGCCCCCAACAATAGTTGGGGGAATCATCTTAACTAATTGGTTATTCTCATAGGATTTAGTCATTGAGTCATTTCTTTTAACTGTCCATTTGTGGAAAAGGAAAGGTTATTTAATGTTATTTTTTTCAATTGACCTAAGTTTTTCATTTTTAAGGGTTATTTGATGGTCATTTTTCTCTTTGATTCTATTTTGATGAAAGTAAAGATTATTTGATGCCCATTTTGGAAGTTCTTTTTATTTCTATTTCCATAAAAAGAAAATATTATTTAATGCTTATTTTGAAAACTCACCCAGTTATGACGTATATTTTATATATTCAATTCCTTTGTATTCTAATTTAAACAAACATGTCCAAAGTGTAAGGTTGCCAATAAAATAATCTGAATGCGCTGTTATCAAGGTATTGTTGAACATAGGAGAGGGTAAGATTTTCTTTTATGTCCCATCCAAGATGGGCCACACAAGATCAGTGGTTGGCAATGACCTACATGTAAGTGAGAGGGTCATATAAAATCCTGCGAAAGAGTCATATAGCGAGAACATGATTTTCTGAGAGTTCACATTGAAGGAAGGAAAGTAACATTGCCGGAATAAGATTGTCAAAGTCAAAAGGCATTTTGTCGAGGAAAGAAAGACTTCAACAATTCGTGGAAGATTTAAAACACACATACAGTTTTGGTCATTCTGCCGGGTCCTATGGGTTAAGGGGTGTTCATATGTTGGTTGGGCCGGGCTGAGGGATATCCAGGCTTGGCCTAGCCTGGCCAGCCCGTTTTTAGACACACAGGTCTGCACCAGTGCCTAAGCTCGACATGGGCCTTAACTTCCCGGCCTGAACCTGGTCAGCTTCAATCATGTCAAGACTGAGCCCACCCATCTAGGAAATTGGGCCCGGCCACGCATTCTATCTCTTGTTTGGGCTTTATTTTATTTATTTTGGCAAACAAATCGATCACTATGTCATATGCAATAACTATTTGGAAACAAGGCGGGCGGGCTAGGGTGCCACTGAGCCAGATCAGCAAAAAAAAAAAAAAAAACTATTTGGAACAAGGAGGGCCGGGCGTTAGGCTTTTTATCACTTAAGTTAAGCCCCGCACAAATGTTAAATAGGCCTGAACCCAGGCCCAACAAGAGGAGGAGAACTTCATTTTCAGAATTTTTACGCACTCACTTTTGTTTTTTCCTGCGGCTTCTATTGGTTGATTTTCTTACGTTTTCATTTTGGGATTATTAAGCTCTCCCTCTTTTGGGTGTTACTTTTCTTTCTTTCTTTCTTCTTTTTTTTTTTTTTTTGGTTTTAATGCATATTTACTTGATTATGTAAGTCAAGTTTTCCTGCCCTGTGACCATTTCATAATTATTGTGTGTCTTAAGGGAGTTTGGGTCAGGCTAACAGGCCAAATCAGGTTTTACCACCATATTATGGGTCAACTATGGGGCTCAAACGAGAATGGCTCCTTACTCAAGTAGCAAAGCGGCAGTTCTCACCTAGTCCAGGGTTTGAACCCTAGGGCTCATTTGTGTGCACCTGCTTATTATGCATACATGCATTATTTTTTGCGCTGATTTATGCGTGTCATTTGAGGTGTGAAATCGGAGTGTAGATGAAGCCATTTTTATATAAAACTTCCCCACTTGTAAAGGCGAACTGATTATACATTTTTGGTATCCAATAGCTAATAGGAACAAGCTTGAGATAGGTTGTGGTATTAAATCTCATCATCATTTTTTTATTTTTAATGACTCTCCTGGAGGGTTCTAAATTTTTAGTATGAACGATTCAAGCTCTTTGCTAACCCATTAAATCTTAAATCATATAATTCCATGTCTTAAATATTCATATATTTTGAGATATAGGAAGATTTTATATATGAAATCCAAACCGTTCAATATTGGTTACTAATGTAGTAAAAGTGGTGCTTCTTGAAAAACATAAAGTTGTATTGTGTTTCAAATGTGTAGATTTGACATATGTGACTTTTTAATATGTTTTACATATGTAAATCCTATCTTCATATACCATATTTAAAAGACAAACGAAGAGTACAATTGAGATAATTTGATCAAACAATAACTCTAATACGACAACAAAGGCTAGTTTAGTTGGTTGGGAACCCCACATGCCACCTGTTTGCCAAGGGATCGATCTCCGGGTATGCCACTATTCTAATGTGTGTGGGCTCTATCCTTCCCTCCTTGTGGGTTCTCTCTCTTCCCACTTGTGTGGGCTCTCCTTCCCATGGTGTAAGCTTATAACTCTTCCCACTTTTGTGGGCTCTCTTGGTCAGGGTAAGCAAAAAAAAAAAATTTCTAATATATATAATCCAAATCACATAATAAATTAATCACACAACCCTGTGACATCATAAATCTAACCCACTCTAAATTATAATATAAGACAAATTCGCCCTCATCAGAACCACCTTCTTCAGATCTAATATTCTCTATTGTAGTTTCAATCATACTCTTTGCTAAGTTCTCAACCTTTTCATTTTCTTTAAAAAAAAAAAAAAAAAAGAAAGAACCCTCCTCTAACATTGTTTGTTGGTTATTCTCGAAGTAAATGCGAGGCCACCTTTTAATGAGTGACTGGCATCTTGCCTTAATCGTAACTGACTCTAATAATATGAAACGAACGGCTTGGAGTTTTCATGGCCCTGGTCAGGTAATTGGCGGCCAGAGGCATATCCAAGTCCATCCCGACTTTAGTACACCGCGCCCCCCCCACTAAGCTGTGAGTGTTAGGACTGAGCCTGTCCATTTTGCCATTCAGGCCTGGCCGAATTAGGTCTTTTTTTATCACTAGCAATTGTTTGGATAAATTATCACTAATTCACAAGAACTCGTTATTTGGGCCGCGCTTTGTGCGTGTGGCCCATGTATTAAATGGGAGCCCAATTCTCATCTTCCATGACTCATCATGTGAGGACATCTTAAAATGGTAATTCAATTCAGCAGTATATACTTTTACTTTCAAAACAAACTTCACCATTTTGATTCTTACAAACTCTTTATCTTAATAGAACATCAAGAACGAAAATTAGGAAAAGAACGGAGAAGATGACTCTTATCATCTGTTTTGAAGCTATACAACAATGAGTTGGTATCAAATATAGAAACCCAAGTTTTCTAAAGACCATATAAAGTTCGTATTCCTTGAATGTCATCCGCACCAAGCTCCACCTTCCTCTGACCACCATGAACAGTGGGGTACATTATAGCATTAGGATCGTTGGAGTGATCGAGCCCAAGGAGATGCCCAAACTCATGCACCGCGACCGTCTCGATGTCGAAGAACTCATTAGAGGAGGGGTTAATTGCCCACCTCTCATCAGCATCAAAATGGACCACTCCCACTGTGGGTTCATATGCATGTGCAAGTACTCCACCCCTACCATCGAATGGTGAAGCATCACCATGACTTCTTGAAAAAAATCCAATCTTGATGTCTGCAGACTCGACGTTTTGTGTCTCCTTCAAAGTGAAATTGGTGACTGCTTGCCATTTCGCGAAAGCACTGGAGATGATAGAGCTGAGGTTTTTCATGTCCATGACTTGGACACCGTTGAGGAACCCATAGGTGAGGTGGGTCTTGGATGGGGGCCATCTTTTGGAATTTTGGAAGAAGCTATAGTGAGAGATGGAGTGGAGATGGGTCGAACCCAGATGGCGCCCGTTGCCACTCTTGTCATTTACCATGTCTGCAACTCCGCATCGGGGAATCATCATCTGTTTTGCTGTGGCAGCATCCAATTGGCCAGTGATGTTGAGATGGAAGTTCTGTTGGTATGACTTGATGGCCGACTCAAGTAAATCATCGAAGGAATCGTCATTGGTACCTTTGGTGGTAGTGGTGTTGGAATGGAGGGGAAGGTATCCAAACTTCTCAAGATATTGTTTAAGTTGATGTATGCCTTTGATGGTTTCACCCTTTTGGATTCCCTCTAGCTTCTTAATGAACTCGAAAGGTTGACGATGATGATGGTGAGGTAGTTTGTTTGAGAGATGGGAAGTGGGAGTAGAGCGCGACTCAATCAAAAGAGGAAAGAGGAATAGGAATATGAGAGGAAGAAGAGTCCAAGCCAATGTGAAAAATAAGGTTAGATTGGATGCCATTTTCTTTTTTATCAGTACAAGAAATGAGATGGAAGGGTTGTAGGCTACTTATACTTTGTAGGAAGGGCAAATGCCAGAGTCATATTGGGTGGTAGGCTGGTAGCTCTTCATCTTGATGCCTACTAGTCAAAACAAATACATGAGAACAGCGTTTTTAGGCAAGTCCGGATGCAAGTCTTCCACCAAGTCGTTATTTTTGGTTGAGTTATTGTTTGGGTAACTTGGGCTTGTTTGTTTGCACAATAATAGATGGAAAATACATGGTATTCATGATTTAAGTTGAAAAAAAATAAAGACGTAAGGTGGATTTTTAAAAAATAATTCTATAAGCATCGGATGATGTTTGATTTCAGGGAAGTAGAATCAAAGAGAGCTTCATTTTTAACTCTAATGGTATGAATCTTATATATTCAATTCTTATGCATTTTAACACAAACAAACAACCCTCTAGGTTTTGGGTGATTAAACGAAAAGAAAAGGAAAACATGCCCAGGATCCATTCCCGAGGCTGAAGTTAAAATTATCACTCCTTACCATTAATAGTCAAACTTAGCTAAAAAACTATAGTATCCACCTCAAACTATGTAACCAGCTTGAATTCCATTCGTCTCATAGTTCTCTAGGGTCAATAATTTAACTCTAATCAAAGAACGTAATTTTACTCCCTTCATTTCGATTAGGGCTGTAATAGAATGGGTTGCTCCTCTTAGATCAAACATGACCAATTAGAATTTTATCTACATTTGGGTTCACAAAGTCATATCTTATATTTTACACATGACCAATTTGATGGCGGCCCTAATTCTATGATTGAAGTTAAATTTGGCCATAAGAGCTTCTCCACGCTACAAAAAATGCGACTTTCAGCAATGGCTTCTTTCCACCGCTATAAGTATCAGTTTTCCCTCGGAACCTACCAGTCTAAGCTTTTGGGGCAGTTTTAGCAGCAGAAAATAATTTCCACCGTAGAGAATTATGTGATGTAACTCATCAGTCTTGTCGACACCATTAAGAAAATTAGAACGGGATTCGTTGCAGATGTAGTAGATCACGAAGTTTCTTGCTGATAAAATGATATTCAACTCTTATGTATATGTTTTGTTCCAGAATAGGCAGTTACAAAATAATGGACAATGGCCACACCTCAAATAATACTAAAAGTTGAATCATATACGAAGATAATCTCATAAGTGATATTATGTTGGACGAGTCACGAGGACAGACAATCAAGCGGCCTTTGGACAAACCACTTGCACAAGAGAGTTGGTCAGGAATAAGAATCGGCATTACCATAAAAAAAAAATTCTCCATTTTTGTTTCTGCATACTCTTATCTTATTAAAACATCAAGCAGGAAAAGTAATATAACAATCAACATGATAGCTCTACAATCAACTGTTTTAAAGCTACAACAATGAATTGATATCAAATATAGAAAGCCAAAATTTTCTAAAGATTATATAAAGCTCGTATTCCTCGAATGTCATCTGCACCAAGCGTCGCCTTCTTCTGACCACCAGGAATGCTAGGGAACATTATAGCATTAGGATCGTCCGAGTGATGGAGTCCAAGGAGATGCCCAATCTCATGCACTGCAACCGATTCAACGTCGAAGAATTCTGTAGAGGAGGGGTTAATAGCCCACCTCTCATCAGCATCGAAATGGAACAATCCTAATGTGGGTGCATATGCATGTGCAAGCGTTCCACCCCTACCATCGAAGTCTGAACTATCACCATGACTTCTGGAAAAGAACCCAATCTTGATGTCTGCAGAGTCGACGTTTTGAGTCTCCTGAAAAGTGAAATGTGTGACCGCTCGCCATTTACTGAAAGCGCTGGCACAGGCTATTCTTAGGCTTTTTATGTCAATGACTTGAACCCCTTGGAGGAATCCGTAGGTGAGGTGGGTCTTGGAAGAGGGCCATCTTGGGGAGTTTGTGAAGAAGCTATATCGAGAGATTGCATGGAGATGGGTCGAACCCAGATTGCGCCCTTTACCACTCTTTCCATTTACGTCTGCCACTCCGCATCGTGGAATCATCATCTGTTTTGATGTGGCTGGGTCGAGTTCGCCTGTGGTGTTGAGATGGAAGTAGTGTTGGTATGATTTGATTGCCGACTCGAGTAAATCGTCGAAGGAATCGTCATCGGTGCCTTTGGTGGTGGTGTTGGAATGGTGAGGAATGTATCCAAACTTCTCAAGATATTGTTTGAGTTGGTGTAGGCCTTTGACGGTCTCACCCTTGTGGCATCCCTCTAGCTTTTTGATGAATTCGAAAGGTTGATGATGATGATGTTGGTGATCAGGAGGAGTAGAGCGCGATTCAGTGGAAAGAGGAAAGAGGAATAGAATGAGAGGAAGAAGAGCCCAAGAACTTATGAGAATTAAGGTTGGTTTGGATGCCATTTTCTTTTTGGAGTACAAGAGAAAAGATGGAAGGGCTGTTGTCACTGTGCAGAGGAACTTGTAAGCTACTTATGTTTTGCAGAGAGGGCAATGGCAAGCCTATTTATATAAGTTTGGGGGGCAGCTCTTGTGCCATGATTTTGATGACTAGTCAAAAGAAATACATGACAATAGCGTTCCAAGGCAAGTCTGGGTCCAAGTCTTTCACCAAGTCGTTACTTGGGGTTTTAGTATTGGGCCGGCCTAGTCTTCGATCGGCATAGGAGATGTGTGGAAAAGCAATATGAAAAATAAAACACGCTATGATGACTTTAGTGGCCTACTTAAATAAATTGCATGAAGGGGGAAGATCGAATTCCCTAGTTCTCCAACATAAAATAATTTCATTGTAATCAAATAAACGTCTGTTATTTTTTAATTGATATTAGAGTTAAATACGCTCACAAAAAAACAAGTTACATAAGCGCAAACAAAGTTACATCTCCAACTATTTCCATCTTAGTCAAAGCATCTATGATGTCGTTTTGCCGATTGATACATCAGTAGCTCCACTCACTTTGTTACCATTAAGTTTGGATTAAACAAGCAACCCTTCGTAACCTGCTTATATTAGGAGCAGATTTTATTCTAGTTTTCCAACTTCTTCAAGGTGGGTATGAACTAGATTTGGGTGGGATTCTAAATTTGGTTGCCCGGCATCGGCCATGCTCAATTTATGATAAGTTTAGATATATATATAACTAAAATGCTATGTAGAAAACACTTAAGGTATGTTTGGTAACAAGTGAGAAATCCATAGATCTAATAATTTTTTACTATAATTGGAATACGGATTTCTCGTTGGGGATTTGTATAGTTGAGGATCTCACATTAATATTGGTATGTATCTGTAGGTGCAGAAAATAATGACCCACAATAAGGAGGTGCCTTACAGGACTTATCCGAGAAGATGGTGATGACTGGGAATGTCTGGATGCCGTCCGAAAGCCTGAAAGGGATGAACAAACGGTCAGAGGACCCTGGCCTGGGCGGCGCAAGGCTCTCCGATGCCAAAGTCAGTGTGGGAACTGGAACAATGGAAGGAGAAGGAGAAGGAGAAGAGAGACAGAGTAACAGCTCTCTGAATGGAAAAATGTGTGTACCTTGCATGGTGCATGGAACTCTATTTGTAGAGGTTTGGATCGTATCTTTCAGAGGATATCTTGGTGTGGGTCCCATGATTCGACTGGGAAGTCATGATCAGCCCACAAAGTAATAAATGCAGTCTAATCCGGCCCACTTTGCATTTAATGCGAGTCGGGTCAGCCCACATTGCATTAAATGCACATCTTGTTGGGCCAGATTGTGTTGGGCGCCTTTGGCGGTTGGAGTACCATCGGATCTGCCCTCGGGCCTTGCCCTGATGTGGCCTCAGCCGCTGGATGTCGCCATGTCAGCGATCTGGTGTAGATAGTGGGCGGCTGGATGTCGTGTCTGTCCCACCAGCACGTGCCCCTATCCCTCCACGTGCCTGGTGACGTGGGGGATGAGGGGCGTGAGTGGAGACTCTTTCTGGCTCAGGCTTCCATCCCGGCTTCTTTAGCCGAACTGGAGCCTTCTGCCAAGATGGCATCCGGGGTGGCCTAGCCGAGGTGGAGCTCCCTGCCGAGATGACGCCCGGGGTGGGCCGGTTCGGCGCTAAGGGCCCGGAGCTGCCTGACTTCGGCCGGACCTCCTCCCCTGGTAGCCGGGGTGGAACTGGTGCCACGTGGATGGCACGAGGATGGCACGTGAGAGTGCTTAGTCTCATCTGATGGCTGTGATTAGCGTAATCCTGTGTTTCCGGAAATCTCCCCACACAATTGCCCCCTAGCTTCTGGCCTCGCGTAGAACGTCAGTGTCGTGAGGTCGGGAGCTATGTGACGGGTCTGTCTGGAGGAGGGAGCCCCTTTCGGCCCTGATTCGCGGTCGCTTCGGATGATCAAGGTAATAACTGGCGTCCCTTATTCAATGCTGAAGACAGATCGACGGCTCCACGCGTCATCTCCTGGATCGTTGTCTGTCTCCTCGGGGTCGTACGCGCCGCCTCGTCAGGGGCGCAATCAATTTTTGAAATGATTCGCGCAGTCTCCTCGAGATCGTACGCGCCGCCTCGTCAGGGGCGCAATCAATTTTTGAAATGATTCGCGCAGAACCCCAGGAGGCGCCCCCTGGCGCGCCCAATTAGGGTTTCTGGAAAGGGAGCCTCTCTGCTATATATAGGGCAATCGAGGTTCGCTTTACCCTTTGTTTGCTATTCTGAATCAAAGGCGAGCATCAGAGGTGGGCAAGCTACTGTGAGTGAGCTTCATCTGAGAAGTGGTGCGCTGCTGAAGTTGAGTCTCTTCGCTGCCCAGCATCTCCGTTCTGCTTCCGTGCTTCCGTAAGTTCCTTCTGCTCTGCCTCTTCTTCTGCGGGTTTTTCTGTTTTTAGACTGGGATAGGAATGGGGATTTATAGCCACTGGTTAGAGGGCGAGGCAGCGATCGAGGGTTTCAGGTCGGCCTTTAGGATCCCTGCTGATGTCCAAGTCAGGGGTGCTGAACCCCATGGCTACAACCCTCGCGAGTTTACGGGAGGCTGGATGCCTTTTCCGCTAGTGGCCGTGATAGAAGGCGGGGTCCGATTCCCCCTTCACCCACTTCTCAGGAGATGCCTTAGTCAGTGGCGTCTCTGCCCCTGCCAACTGCTGCCGAATGCCTTCAAGATCGTGATGGGCACGACCAAGTTGAATGAGGTCCTGGGCACCGACTTCGGCGTCTTCGACCTTGAGGACGTCTACGACATATGCAAGTCCGGAGATTCTTATTATCTCCGGGCTAAGCCAGGCCGGGACGGCTTCGTCCGATACTTGGAGGATTCAAGCAAGTATGCCGGGGACGATCTTCTGTACGTCTCGGGGAACTGGGAGTTTGGGGTGGCCGACACCGATAGAGGCTACCAGGTCCCTCGCCACTTCGGTACCATCCCAAGTAAACACCCTCCGCTTCTTTTTTCTTTTTACATAAATTTCTTTTTGTCCTGCCGTGCTTATGCTTCTGATTGTTGCAGCTTTGAAGGAGAGAAAACGGGCTGCCAGATACATTTGGAAGAGAAACGAGCCCTGGCTCCGCCTGGTGAAGCGGTACAGCGGTCATGACGGCAGGGCGGCCTGGTCGCTGCTAGGGTATCGGCCGAAGTACCGTGGGTATTTGAGGGGCACCGTAGAGCCGATCCAGGGTGAAGGTGCCGGACTCGAGGTCGGTCAGGAGCAGGCCGATCCGGAGGTCGCAGAGCCCTCGCGGGCGTCGTCTGTCGTTAGGGTCACGTCTGGAGCCCTAGCTTCCACATCGGGATCGAGACATCCCCAGGTCTCAGGAAGGGAATCGAGTCAAACCGCCCGATCTCCCTCGCCAGGCTCCGAGATGAGGCACACCAGGCGTTTGTCATTCGAGGACCTCGAGGCCTTGGCGCTTGGAGTGGAGGACGCCCGAGCCCCCCAGGAGCCGGTGAATTCCCCGGAGCATCCATCTCCGAGGGCTCGGGTAGTTTCCCCTGCAGAGGTGGCGGAGGTTCCCGCACCCCCCAGCCCTGTTGATCCAGAGGTACGCCTATCCCCGGCTGAGGTTGAGCAGGAGGAAACTCGGCCGCTGAAGATGCCGAGGACCGATGCGGGCCCTAGCTCGGCTGCTGCCTCGTTGCCCCAGGGGCCGCCGTTATGGGAGCCGAGCTTCATGCTTGGGCCGGGGAGGCCGATGACGATGGAGGATTGCATTCTTCACAAGATCGATCCCCTGGTCCTCGAGGCCCTAGGGCAAGCCTGCGCCCTTCCCCGGGACATGGAGCGGCTGGACAAGTACAGCGATCAGAAGCTGATCCTGTCGATGTTGCAGTCCAACTTCGTGGTAAATCTTCATTTCCCTTCGTCAAATCAGCGATTTAGCGTCTAACGCTCTTTGGATCTAACACGTACACCCCGTTTCTTTGACAGGCGGCACAGAAGTCCATGGCCGTTGCTGACAGGATCCGCAGGTACAGCATGGACGTTGCCGAGCTGACCGCGGAGAAGAACGGCCTGCAGGAATCCCTGGACGCTGTTAGCCAGAAGTTAGCCAGGGTGGAAGAGGAATACGCGGCGAAGCTCGAGCAGGCGAGGGAAGAAGCCGAGGCGGAGAGGACTAGAGCGGCCGAGCTCGAGGTCTCCATTTCGAAGATGGGAGACGATTACGCGGCCCTGCTTCAAGCCGAGTCCAAGAGGGCGGATGAAGCCGAGGCGAAGCTCGAGTCTGAGTGCGATGCTGCGTTCGAGGATGCCAGAGTGCAGGTCACCGCCCACTACAAGGAAAGGGTTCTTGTGGTGAGGGATAAGGCCTGGGCGAAAGGGTGGCTTACCGGCCTGAAGGAGGCCGGGGTCTTGGAGGGCCACCCCTCCTTTCGGGAGCCCCCTCCGTACACGCTTCCTGTGCCGACCTCTGCCCGTCCATCCGGCGAAGCCTCTGACGCCGCAGCCCGTGCAACTGACCGGTCATGACCTCGGGAGATTCGCTTTCTTGCTTTATGCTCTGTAATTTTCTTCAGTTTGTATTTGCTGAACATTGTAACGAGTGAGATTTTAATACAATTGAAAGTTTCTTCAAATACTCGTGCTTCTGTCTCTTTTAAGCCTGGTACTTCGATGCTTGAGTTCGGCAGAGTGCTTCCTTAGGTGATCTTCTTTGGTATTCGCGCTGATCCTCCGTATCTTAGGTGATCTTCTTTGGTATTCGCGCTGATCTTCCGTATCTTGGGCGATCTTGAATAGCTGCAAGTAGGGTGGCACGGCTGACGAGGGAATCGGACGGACGTCTCCACGTGGCGCCATAGGGATCGCTGGTCAACAGTCGTGCATCCCCAGTAACGCGTGGGAGACTTCGCCCTCATAACTCCTTTCGGAGACTGAGCCTTTCTTCTTCCTATAAATAGGGATAGCAAGCACGCCATGGGAGAAGAAAAGAAACGGAAGTAGGATAGCTTATTTCGCTTAGCTGTAGGAACCATGTCTGACAGACATTCTGTAATCTTCGATCCGGGGGGAACCCTTGCGCCTGTGGACGGCTTTCTCCGAGGGGGAAGCCCGTCGTGGTCTGCGCGCTCTCTGAAGGAACTCCCCGTGGACCACGCGCTCTCTGAACGCGGGTTCATGGCCATCCGTCCCTGGCCAGACAGAGCGAGGATGCGCTGCGGGGGGACGGTGGCGCATTCTCGTCCGACACGGCCCTGTGCGTCCGTCGTACGGAAGGCGGGATTGAGGCCCCGCTGGTCCGGGGGGTTTCTTCAAGCTTGGCTGGTCTCACTGGCCGCCGAGGGTGTTGAAGAGCTCAGTGAGGTCCAGGGCCTCCGAACTGGAGGGGCTGTGCGATGCTTTGGTCTGACCGGCCAAAGTGTATTATAGAGCTCTGTGAAATCCAGGATCGCTCAGAGCCTCCAAGCAACGGTCCGGCGTCTTTGATCCAAAGTCTCCCAGTTTCTTACTTTATTTTCTGTTTTTAGAGGACTGTGATCCTCCTTTCTGTACTTTGCTTTCTGTTCTGTAGCTCTTGTAATCAAGCAGTTTTCAATGAATAAAAAAGGAGTTCTGTGATCACCCAAACCATGTACAATGCTCTTGAGTTCTTCTCTTTCTTTGCACTGTTCTGGAATGCTTGCATTTGTGTTTGAGTGCTGGCACAGCTCTCTTCTGGAAAGCTGCCTTTGACCGAAATGGCTGGCTTTGGCCGAGACGAGCTGCCTTATGCCGAAGTGGAGCCATCATTCCACTGGTCTCGGCCGTGGAAGCGTGAGCTCGGCAATGATCTTTGAGGGAAGTAAAAACCCTGATACTAGGAATCCGGCCGAGTGTCTGAACTCGAGGCCTTCTCCGTGGCCCAAGGCCAGGAGCTTTAGGAAGCGACCGAGTCTGGACTCGAGGTCTTTTCCAGGGCGGTGGGCCCAATCCCGGCCGAGCGTCTGAACTCGAGGCCTTCTCCGTGGCCCAAGGCCAGGAGCTTTAGGAAGCGACCGAGTCTGGACTCGAGGTCTTTTCCAGGGCGGTGGGCCCAATCCCGGCCGAGTGTGAACTCGAAGCCTTCTCCGTGGCCCAAGGCCAGGAGCTTTAGGAAGCGACCGAGTCTGGACTCGAGGTCTTTTCCAGGGCGGTGGGCCCAATCCCGGCCGAGTGTGAACTCGAAGCCTTCTCCATGGCCCAAGGCCAGGAGCTTTAGGAAGCGACCGAGTCTGGACTCGAGGTCTTTTCCAGGGCGGTGGGCCCAATCCCGGCCGAGTGTGAACTCGAAGCCTTCTCCATGGCACAAGGCCAGGAGCTTTAGGAAGCGACCGAGTCTGGACTCGAGGTCTTTTCCAGGGCGGTGGGCCCAATCCCGGCCGAGTGTGAACTCGAAGCCTTCTCCATGGCCCAAGGCCAGGAGCTTTAGGAAACGACCGAGTCTGGACTCGAGGTCTTTTCCAGGGCGGTGGGCCCATGCTGTCGGAATCAGTCAGAGAGACGACAAGTTGATGACAATGCGAAAGCTGCTTTTATTAATTTTGAGACTCGATACATCTTCAGAAATAAAATTTCTTCAAGTGGGATGCATTCCATGGTCTCGGCAGTGGCTTGCCTTCCAAGTCTTTGAGCTTGTAGGCCGACTTTCCTGCCAGTGAGACTACTCTGAACGGGCCATGCCAGTTCGGGGCAAGCTTCCCCTCGTTCGGCTCTTTGTCAGCTGGCAGGGTCTTCTTTAAAACGAGCTCTCCCGTGGTGAACCTTCTTTCTTTGGCATTTTGATTGTATGCCCTGGCTAACCGCTGCTGATAGTCGGTCAGTCTCAGGGCTGCTGCTTCTCGTCGCTCGTCCGCCAGCTCCAGCTCCATCGCCAGCTTCGTCTCATTTCGGCCTTGGTCGACCAGCTCTGTCCTCAGGGTAGGAAGGCCGATTTCCAAGGGAATGACCGCCTCCATCCCGTAGGCCAGAGAGAAAGGTGTTGCCGAAGTGGACCTCCTTGGAGTTGTTCTATATGCCCACAGCACGCTCGGAAGCTCCTCTGTCCATCTGCCCTTTGCCTTGTCCAGTCGCTTCTTCAGGCCGTCCAGGATCACTTTGTTAGAGATTTCTGCCTGGCCATTACTCTGTGGATATGCCGGGGTGGAGTAATGGTTTCTGATGCCGTGCTCTTGGCAGAAGTCTCTGAAGGACTTGGAATCGAACTGGGTCCCGTTATCCGAAATCAGGGTCCGGGGGATGCCGAACCTCGTAAGGATGTTTTTCCAAACGAAGTTCCTGGAGTCCCTGTCCGTGATGGAAGACAACGGTTCAGCCTCTATCCACTTGGTGAAGTAGTCCGTAGCCACTATCAGCCATCTCTTGTTCCCTGGAGCTCGGTGAAGAGGCCCCACAATGTCCAGGCCCCATTGAGCGAAGGGCCATGGGCTGGAGAGGGGACTCAGATCCTGTGCTGGCTGATGAAGGGAGTGGGAGAACTTCTGGCACTTCTCGCATTTCCTGGCGTAGACCTGGGCGTCCTTCTGCGTGTAGGGCCACCAGTAACCCTGGCTGATTGCTCTGTAGGCCAATGACCGACCTCCTATATGGCTGCCGCAGATTCCTTCGTGGATCTCATACAGGAAGTCGTCCACCTTGGTCGGGTTGACGCATTGGAGGTATGGACCTGTGAAGGACTTCCTGTAAAGTTTGCCTTCGGGAGAGAGCCAAAATCGAGCTGCCTTAAGCCTGATCTTGTGGGCTTCAGTCTTGTCCTCAGGGAGCTGATCGTCCTTCAAGTAGGCGACGATTGGATCCATCCAGCTAGGGCCGAGGTCAGCACAGAGGACAAGCCGAGATGAATGGAGTTCTAGACTTGACCTTGATACTGACCCGACCTTGATGGTCCTCTTCTTTCCTGCTTCAACAGCGGAGGCCAGGTTTGCAAGCGCATCTGCATGCGTGTTGGTATCTCGGGATATTTGCCTGACCTCGGCTTTCTGGAATTGGGAGAGTAGGTTTTTCGCAAGGGCTAAGTAGGCCGTCATCCTGTCGTCCCTGGCCTGGTAGTCTCCAGCGAGCTGGCTAGTTACCAGTTGAGAGTCGCTGAAGATCTCCAGGTGCTGGGCTCCGAGGATTTGGGCGCTGTTCAACCCTGCAATCAGTGCTTCATACTCTGCCTGATTGTTTGTGGCTTTGAAGTCCAGGGTGAAGGCCTGCTCTATGACCAGTCCCTCTGGCGATTGGAGAACTATGCCGGCGCCAGCTCTCTTGGAGGTGGACGACCCGTCGACAAAGATCTTCCATGCCGAGGTGGGAGGCTGCTGGACCTCTGTTTCCACTGGCTCGTGCCCTGTGCCCCCCAGTGCCGTGCCGAGCTGGGTCAAAGCCGGGTTAGGGGAGACGAATTCGACAATGAAGTCTGCCAGGATCTGGGCTTTGATCGCAGTTCGGGGACGGTATTGTATGTCATACTGCCCCAGCTCAACTGCCCACTTTGATATGCGCCCTGAAAAGTCAGCTTTCTTGAACACTGAACGGAGTGGGTGCTCCGTGATCACCACAATGGTGTGGGATTGAAAATAATGGGAGAGCTTGCGGGAGGCGGTGACGAGAGCCAACGCAAGCTTCTCCAATAGGAGGTACCTGGTCTCGGCATCGAGCAGGGTCTTGCTCGTGTAATAGATTGGCTTTTGAACTCCCTCGTCCTCCCTGATGAGGACGGAGCTCACTGCGTGATCCGAGACCGCAAGGTACAAATACAGAATCTCCCCCCGAGTTGGGGTGGAGAGTAATGGTGGTGACATTAAATAAGTTTTGAGTGCGGCCAATGCCTGGTCGCACTCGGGGGTCCACTGGAACTTCAAATTTTTCTTAAGAAGCCGAAAGAAAGGCCTGCACTTATTTGATGAGCGGCTGATGAAGCGATTGAGTGCGGCGGCCATTCCTGTGAGCCTCTGAACTTCCTTCGTAGTGGAGGGACTCTGGATACCCTGGATGGCAGTGATCTGATCCGGATTGGCCTCTATCCCCCTCCGCGTTACCAAGCTGCCGAGGAACTTGCCAGAGGCTACGCCGAAGGCGCACTTGGAAGCACTGAGCTTGAGCTTGTACGCGCGAAGGATGCCGAAGACTTGGCCGAGATCCGCCAGGTGGTCGCTGGAGCGCACAGATTTGACGACCATGTCGTCGATGTACACCTCTACTGATCGGCCGAGCTGGGCCTGGAACATTTTTGTGACGAGGCGCTGATAGGTCGCCCCCGCGTTCTTCAGCCCGAAGGGCATCACCTTATAGCAGTAAGTGCCGCGGGGGGTGATGAATGATGTTTTCTCCTCGTCAGGCTCGTACAGCGGGATCTGATGATAGCCTCGGTAGGCGTCAAGGAAGCTCATTCGGTCGTGACCGGCGGTGGCGTCGATCAGTTGGTCAATCTTTGGGAGGGGAAAACTGTCCTTAGGCAAGCCCTGTTCAAGTCGGTGAAGTCCACGCACACCCTCCACTTCCCAGTTTTCTTCTTGACCACCACCGTATTGGCCAGCCATACCGGGTACTGGACTTCCCGGATGGCTCCTGCTTTTAGCAGGTTGTCGATCTCTTCGACGACCGCATCTGTCTGCTGCAGCCCGGTCCTGCGGGCCCTCTGCACTACCGGCTTGTGGTCGGGGTCGATGTTGAGCTTGTGGCACATGACCTCGGGGTCGACCCCAGGCATTTCGCTTGGGCTCCAAGCGAAGACGTCCACATTCTGCATCAAGAACCGAGAGAGTTCGGCCCTTTCTTCGTCTGGCAGCTGGGTGCCAATCAGGAAGAACCTGTCTGGGTCTGCCGGGTCTAACCTGACCTCGGCCAGGTCTTCGATGCTCTTCTTTTCAGGGTCCCGGCCGATCTCATCGAGGCCTTTCTCGAACTCGGCCAGGTTGACGCGCTCTGGCTCCTTCACTGCTGGGACTGCGGCCAGCATGCACTGCCTGGCCTGCTGCTGGTCTCCCTCCACTGTGACTACTTCCATCTTGCCCTCCTTGTTCTCATGGACGAACTTCAGCTTCTGGTGGAGGGAAGATGGGACGGCTTCTAATTTGTGGAGCCACGTTCTGCCCAGAATGACATTGTAGGGAGAAGGGGCGTCCACAACCAGGAAGTCGGCCAGCACGGATGCCCCGCCGACTCGGGTTTCCAAGGTGATCCTACCCTTGGGATAGACTGGCGTGGCGGATAACCCTAGCAAGGGTGCTCGGACCTCCGTGAGGTCTGCTTCGGAGAGTTTCATCCTTTTGAAGCAGTCGTAGTAGAGGACCTCGGAGGAGCTGCCGGAGTCGACGAGGATCCTCTTCACGGTGAAGTCTCTCAGCTTCATGGTGAGGAGCAGGGGGTCGTTGTGAGGGACCTGGATTCCCTCTAGATCTCGATCCGAGAACGAGATGGCGGGTCGGTCGCGGCGGGCTCTCTTGGATGCCGGAGCGAGTTCGGCTTTCATTATTTCTTTCCCGTGTGAAGCCCGCCTGGCTTTGGCACGGGCCTGAGAGCTTCCCCGGGATGAGGAAGCGGGAGCTGAGGACGCCAGATGGATCACGTTGATGATCTTCTCTGAGTCCTCGCTGTCTGGAGCCTGGGCCGTGCTCTGGTGAACCCGGCCCTCGCTGCCGCCGGCATCACCTGCCTTGATGAACTCCGGGATGTGGCCCTCTTCGGCCAGCTTCTCCAGGTACTCCTGCAAAGTCCTGCAGTCTTCGGTCCTGTGCCCGTTGCCCTTATGGAAGGAGCAGTAGAGCTTGCTTCGGGGGCCTTCGGTGGGTTCATTCTTCATGGGCTGAGGATACTTGAAGAACGGCTTGGACCTGATCTTATGCAGGATGCGGTAGATCGGCTCCTTGAAGACGACGTTGACGCTCTGGCTGGCGCTGGAGGGAGGTCTGGGCTTCCAAGTGCCCCCAGACCTGGACGACGAAGGCTTCGCCGAACTGGAGACCCAGGCCTGCAAGGGCTCCTGCTTCTGGGAGGGCCTCCCGCCTCTTTGCCGAGGCTGGTCATTCTTCTGCTCGGGCTCCGGATGCCCGTCCTGATCCCTAGCTCGGATCTCGTCTTCCTCCTGGGCGATGAAGCGCTTCACCCGGGACATCAATTCTGGCATGGACTCTGGGGAGTCCCCGGCCAAGTTCTTCCGCAAGTCGTGGCCGGGGATCAGGGCATGCTGGAAGGCGTAGATCGCTATCCCGTCCCTCGAGCCCTCGATCTGGCTGTGGACCGCCCAGAATCGCTGCGCGAACTTGGCGAGGTTTCGCCCTGCTTCATCCTTAGGGCGAGGAGGTCCCCTTCCTTCTTGGGGACGACGATGTAGGCTTGGAACTTCTTCAGGAAGGAGAGCTGGAGCTCCTTCCAACTGGAAACCGACTGCTCCGGGAGAGAGCAGAACCACTTCAGGGGGAGGTCGCCCAAACTGGAGGAGAAGATTTTGCAGTTTAGGTGACCCTCGTTCCCCCAGATGGACATCTTCTGGGAGAAGTGTCGGAGGTGTGCAGACGGGTCGGACAATCCGTCATAGGGGATGAACCGCGGGACGGAGAACTTTCTGGGCAAGGGGGTGCGCTCGATCTCTTTTGTGAAGGGCGAGCCCCCCAGATCGGTGTGACCACAGATCTGCTTCTGGTCCTGCATGTCCAAGTTGTGCTGGAGAGCCAATCTGACACGTTTGTCAAATCGCTCTTGCTCATCGTCCTTCTCTGGAGTTTGAGCTCTGGGCTTTCGCTTGGGACGGCTCGGGCTACGACGGCTATGAGTTCGGCCGTCGCGGCTATTGTGACTTCGGCTGTTGCTCGAGCCTTCGTCACGGACCTGGCTCCGTTTCTGGTCCAGATGATGTCTGAGGTCCTCGCGGGGAGGCTGGGCTGCCCTGCTGGGGGCGTCCCTCTTCTTCCCTTGAGGCTCAGAGACCTGCCTCAAGGAGGCAGTTCGCGCTGCCTTCAGCTGCTGCTGGAGCTGCTGGAGCTCTCGGACTAACTGCTCTTGCTTCTGGAGAAGAGCGTCTTGGGCTGCGACGTCTCCTCCAGCGGCAACAGCTTTATCTTTGCGGGGACGTTCGCGCCGGTGCTCGTCGCGTCGGGGTGGCACGGTTTCGTCCGCTGAGAGCGAGGCCTCGACTCCCTCTTGGAATGAGATCTCGACAAAGAGTTGGGAGCCCAGGCGACCCTCGCTTGCGGATGTGCCTTGGACCGTTCGGGACCGTCCCTGAGGAGGGACGTCCGTCGACGGTGGTAGCAGCTCGAGAACTGGTCTTGAGGATTCTCCGCCCTTCTTAGCTTTCGGTGGCATGGCTTCTGAGAGATTGAGGCTTAGAAAGGTTGTTTGGAAAGATTTGGAGAAGGTTGGGAAGGCTGGGATATTGCTTTCCCACAGACGGCGCCAATTGTAGGTGCAGAAAATAATGACCCACAATAAGGAGGTGCCTTACAGGACTTATCCGAGAAGATGGTGATGACTGGGAATGTCTGGATGCCGTCCGAAAGCCTGAAAGGGATGAACAAACGGTCAGAGGACCCTGGCCTGGGCGGCGCAAGGCTCTCCGATGCCAAAGTCAGTGTGGGAACTGGAACAATGGAAGGAGAAGGAGAAGGAGAAGAGAGACAGAGTAACAGCTCTCTGAATGGAAAAATGTGTATACCTTGCATGGTGCATGGAACTCTATTTGTAGAGGTTTGGATCGTATCTTTCAGAGGATATCTTGGTGTGGGTCCCATGATTCGACTGGGAAGTCATGATCAGCCCACAATGTAATAAATGCAGTCTAATCCGGCCCACTTTGCATTTAATGCTAGTCGGGTCAGCCCACATTGCATTAAATGCACATCTTGTTGGGCCAGATTGTGTTGGGTGCCTTTGGCGGTTGGAGTACCATCGGATCTGCCCTCGGGCCTTGCCCTGATGTGGCCTCAGCCGCTGGATGTCGCCATGTCAGCGATCTGGTGTAGATAGTGGGCGGCTGGATGTCGTGTCTGTCCCACCAGCACGTGCCCCTATCCCTCCACGTGCCTGGTGACGTGGGGGATGAGGGGCGTGAGTGGAGACTCTTTCTGGCTCAGGCTTCCATCCCGGCTTCTTTAGCCGAAGTGGAGCCTTCTGCCAAGATGGCATCCGGGGTGGCCTAGCCGAGGTGGAGCTCCCTGCCGAGATGACGCCCGGGGTGGGCCGGTTCGGCGCTAAGGGCCCGGAGCTGCCTGACTTCGGCCGGACCTCCTCCCCTGGTAGCCGGGGTGGGACTGGTGCCACGTGGATGGCACGAGGATGGCACGTGAGAGTGCTTAGTCTCATCTGATGGCTGTGATTAGCGTAATCCTGTGTTTCCGGAAATCTCCCCACACAGTATCGATACATATAACTGATATAAATAGGGTAAATTAAGTGAGGATTTTCAAATCTTCTGGCTGGGTGGTGAGATTTGAGAATCCCAACAAATAAAGATTTTCATTTATTCAAATCCTTATGAATTTACAATTGTCAAACATGGATATCCCACAACTTTAGAAAAAACGAAATTCTTTCCCTAAAGATTTGGTTTCCAAACGCGACCTTGCCAATTTATTGGCAGATGGCATTGATCAAAGGAGTGAAGTTGAGAGTTCAATTGGATTGGTGGTTGACTTTGGAGAGGGTTGTTTTGATGTACTCTACTCCAAAATTTTACTACTAGTAGTACTAAACAAGGAGGCCCTAAAGATAATTTTACAAACTTACACTGTGTGCAGCTGATGGTTCATCCCAAATCTCAGCATACCCATATGCAGTGAAACCCAAATCAGCGTACCCATGTGCTGTGAAGCCCATGTTCTAATCCAATTTGCACTATATCAGTCCAAATCTTACTCCAATTAGAGTGGCTCTCATTATTAATTTGATTATTCATGAAGAAAGCATGGTCAAAATGGAAAACGAAAGAAGCCAAATCTCATGTTTTACACACGATCAGTTTCATAGTTTTTCAGTTATGTGATTGGAGTGAAATTTCGGCGTAAGAGCTTCACAATTGAAGGAACTATATGGATGGGGTCAAAGAATTATGTGATCTGAACTCCTCATTCTAATCCACACCGTCTAAAATTACAGGACTCACGGTAGAGTAGCAGATCATGAATCCTAACAAATGAAGTTTCTTACTGTTAAAATAATCTTCACCACTAATGGTTTGTTCTAAAAAAAGAAAGTTTCAAAAACATTGGTCAAATGGCCAAAAATAATAAAATTTGAATCATATGAAACTGTATATTAATAACATATGCCGCGTATGTTGATCGACTGACACTTGAACCTTTTTGTCTTTATTTATTATCAGTATGGAGAAGATTATGCTCAGACAAAGTCAAGCGTTGAGTGGGAATAAGTGCTGCCTAATAATATATATATCAATGAAGACTTTGGCATTTAGACTGACAAGACTTGCACAAAAAAGACTCGGACAAAAAAGACTCGGTATCAAGAAAAGGTCCTGCCTAATGATAAAATAAAATTAAACATTGAATTGCAATTTCACTCGATTAGAGTCCTACTATTTGGACAAACTCTTGAGACCGGATTTTGGACCTTCTGAACTTTGGGACCGGTCCAAAATCTGGTCCCAGGAGTTTGTCCAAATAGACTTTTTAATTTATGAAAGAACCCTTTATTCAATTGGGTGTTAAAAAATTTTAACCACACAACTCATGTTCCATATGAGACCAATCGTGCGATCAAAACTTACTGGAGTAAAATTTGGTAAGGTTTCATACAAGATTAAGTCACTTATTTTTGAAACGTTTAGATATTCATAAGTGGGTCCTAATCAGGGCTTCAATCAGTACATATCAATCTTATCTTATTAACAAGAAAGTGATGTTATAGACTACTAAAATTAACCTGATCACTGCAACCTATATCTCTTAAGGTCCAGGTCACACTCAACCACCTCGCAAATGCACCTCACCTGATCTCTGTGTTCATGACCTTCACTTTGGGATGGGCCGATCAAAGTAGTCCATCTTCGACAACAACAGTTGTTAATAATTTTCTACAATCCTGTGAAATACATTGGCAAAATATTCGAGACCAAACAAGGAGACTGTAGCACAGAGGAAGGTTCCCACTTTTGCGACCTTGGGTGGAGTAAAATGAAATAAAGTTAAGAGACACGAGGAAAAGGAAGTGGAGGGATTTTGTTGTAAAAGCATAAAATGATAAAAAAAACATATAGTACTTTCACTTTCACAAAGTGGGAAAATATACTTTTAAAAGGTAAACTCTTAAAAGGCACAAAATGAAAAAAAAAAAAGGTGTTTTTACTCCCACTCCCCCAACTTTATTTTTCTCTTAATTTGACACTTAATTTTATTTCATTTTTACACCAATATACTTTTTTTTTGCTATGTTGGGCTATTGGTCCAACAATAATACTTTAAATTGAAAACCTAGGGATCCTTTTCTAGACGTGCGTATGAAATTAGGTGCCAACACCTTTTACCACTCAAAAATTCAATGTTGCCCTCACCCCACCCCCGTCTCCTCAATATTTCCCTAGGTCTGTGGACAAAGGACACCAAGCACTATGCATAGGGAAGAATTCAATTCAATTTAATAGTAAAGCAGAGGGTTTTCATTTCATGAGATTATCTCCTTTTCTTATTCTTTAAATTTTAATTCAATTAGTACCTTCTAGATGGATCTTTTGTTGGAAAAATGGCTAAGAGAACCCACCTTTAGGCTATCTTTGGGCCAAACTAAAAGTGGGACCCACTTATAGTTTTAGGTGAGAATACATGGGAATGTAATCTACTCCATGAGTAGACTAATGACATGTATTGGGTTGCTCTAATCCATTAAGGAGTGAATGAGAAATTGCCTCCTAAACAATACTACTTGAACATGTTAAACATGGAAAGAAAGGGAAGTGAAAAACTTGCTTCCCACATTGCTTGAGAGCAATACATTTCTTTGGTATAAATATGTTTGCCTTAGTGGTATAAGATGAGCCCCAAGGGGCATCCCACTTTTGTGGAGGAGGGAGGACGTAGATCTTTGTTGGGTCACCACCGGGTCACCACCGGGTCACCACCACACACACGCGCGCGCGCCCCGCCCCGCCTGGGCTTGGGCTTCACGCGCGGGTCGGGCCTGGCTCGGCCCACAACCCATTATTAATTTTTTGGAGAAATTTTTATTAAAATAATAATTTCTTTTTTGGATTTAAATGGGGTGTGTCCAAGAGGTGTGTGTCCTTTTATTTGTGAAAGGGTGTGTCCAAAGAAGAAGCATCTGTTCACTGAACAGTCACTGTTCTGAACAGATGCAACTCCATTGAAAGGTTGCCTGCAGCAGTCTATTTAAGCTCTCAATCCCATTCGTTTTTCAATCATCCAATTCACTGCTGCTGTTGCACAATTTCGAGTCTGCATAGTCAGTCAAGAGAGAGTCCTGCTGTTGCACTCTGGTTCAAACAGACACACAGTTTGCAGTGCTGCTACTGTGTGTTGATCATTGTATCCTGGGAGACAGAAGCCACTGAAGCCTGTTAGCACCATTGCAGGGGCGAAATTTGTCTTAAGGACATAGTGTTAAACACTAGCCTTGATCTGCCTTCTGCTGCGAATTTCTGACTTTGGTAAAAGACAACAACGAAGTACTGTTATTCTGCCTTCAAACAGTAAGAGAATTTCAATTCAAAGATTACTTTCTGTGACTCTGTTTTATACTTAGTTTCATTCACTGTTGAGAGGATCTGTAATCCTAATACTGAATGTTATAACTGTGTACTCGGATTAACAATCTTAAGACAAAATTTTTCATCCATCTGAGTACACTCTGTTATAAGATTTAAATCAGTATTTCTGGTCTACATTTCTGTTAGTCTTACTGCTGGTTTCTGCTTCTTCTTTTTCGGAAACTAGTCAAGTAAAACTGAGTATCTCTATCTGTTTACAGTAAGCAGACCTGTAGTCTGTTCTGTAACTTTTCTAAGTAACCACTTCGAAGTTAATTGTTTACAGTAACCAGACCTGTAGTCTGTTCTGTAACTTTTCTAAGTAACCACTTCGAAGTTGCTTGTTTACAGTAACCAGACCTATAGTCTGTTCTTAACTTTAAGTAACCACTTCGAGTTACTGTTTACATTAATTCTGTAAAATTCTTTGTGCTGTATACAGTTATGGGTATTGAGAAGAATACTCCAGTCACTACCCATGGCCCTGTTTTGGTGAACCATGGGGAGAAACCTGAGAAGTTCAACGGTACTGAGTTTAAGAGATGGCAACAGAAAATGTTGTTCTATCTCACTACCTTGAACTTGGCTAGGTTCCTCCATGAAGAAGCTCCTGCTTTAAAAGAAGATGAGACAGACAAGCAAGTTGTTGCTGCTGTAGATGCTTGGAAGCATGCTGACTTCCTCTGTCGAAACTATATTCTCAATGGACTAGATAACACATTATATAATGTGTATTGTTCATTGAAGACTGCTAAGGAATTATGGGCTTCACTTGACAAAAAGTACAAGACTGAAGATGCCGGAATGAAGAAGTTCGTTGTTGGCAGATTCCTTGACTACAAGATGAGTGATTCCAAGGCAGTAATCAATCAAGTTCAGGAACTTCAAGTCATTCTCCATGAAATTCATGCAGAAGGAATGTCTCTTAGTGAGTCTTTCCAAGTGGCAGCAATCATTGAAAAATTGCCACCACTTTGGAAGGATTTTAAGAACTACCTTAAGCATAAGCGAAAGGAGATGAGACTTGAAGACCTGATTGTCAGATTGG
The DNA here is from genome assembly GCA_012931725.1 of Litsea cubeba. Lineage (NCBI taxonomy): Eukaryota > Viridiplantae > Streptophyta > Magnoliopsida > Laurales > Lauraceae > Litsea > Litsea cubeba. The sequence continues at coordinate 15,394,026 of CM022953.1, read as the reverse complement.
GGATAGAGGAAGACAATCGTGCATCTGAGAAAAAGGCAGGAAAAACCTTCACTGAAGCCAAGGCTAATGTGGTGGAACATGGGCAGAACCCCAAGAAGAGGAAGAACCCCTCAAATGGTCAAAGACAAGGTCCCAAGGACAACAAGAAGTTCAAAGGGAATTGCTATGTGTGCGACAAACCAGGCCACCGTGCTAAGGACTGTCGTAAGTGCAAGGACCAAGGAAATACAAGTAAGAAACCAGCGCAGGCCAACATGACAGAAATGGACAATCTCTCCACTGATGTTTCAGACATCAATCTTTCTGCTGTGGTCTCAGAAGTCAATCTGGTTGGCAACACCAGAGAATGGTGGGTGGACACTGGGGCCACTCGACATGTCTGCTCCAATAAAGACATGTTCTCCACTTATAATGCAACAAACGGAGAACAACTCTTTATGGGTAACTCTGCCTCTTCGAAGGTTGAAGGCCAAGGACAGGTAGTACTGAAAATGACTTCTGGAAAGGAACTCACCCTCAACAATGTGCTGCATGTACCTGATATTCGTAAGAATCTGGTATCAGGCTCACTACTGAGTAAGAAGGGTTTCAAACTTGTATTTGAGGCGGATAAGTTTGTCCTCACTAAGTCTGGGATGTACGTGGGCAAAGGGTATATGAGCGATGGGCTCTTTAAAATGAATGTAATGACCATTGTCCCTAATAAGAAAAAATCTTCTGCTTATATGCTTGAGTCTTCTAATGTGTGGCATGGTAGATTAGGTCATGTTAACTATGATGCTTTGCGTAGATTAGTTAATATGGAATGTTTGCCTAAATGCAGTTTTGATTCAAATATCAAATGTGAAACATGTGTCGAAGCTAAACTCACTAGAACTTCTTTTCATTCAATTGAACGAACTTCTGAACCTCTTCAGTTAATTCATTCTGATATATGTGACCTCAAGTTTGTTCAAACTAAAGGTGGTAAGAAATATTTTCTTACATTCATTGATGATTGCACAAGATACTGTTATGTTTACTTACTGAGAAGTAAAGATGAGGCATTGGAAATGTTCAAACATTACAAGAATGAGGTTGAGAATCAACTTGAGAAGAAAATCAAGGTGATAAGAAGCGATAGAGGAGGTGAATACGAATCACCTTTTGGTGAATTTTGTTCACAACATGGTATTATACACCAAACTACCGCTCCTTATTCACCTCAGCAAAATGGTGTTGCTGAAAGGAAAAACAGAACTTTAAAAGAAATGATGAATGCTATGTTAATAAGTTCTGGATTACCTCAGAATTTGTGGGGGGATGCTATACTCTCCGCAAATTATATTCTTAACCGAATACCTCAAAAGAAAACCAATAAGACCCCTTACGAGTTGTGGAAAGGCAGAATGCCTACTTACAAATACTTGAAAGTGTGGGGGTGTTTGGCTAAAGTGGCGGTTCCTACACCTAAAAAGGTTAAAATAGGACCAAAGACAGTTGACTGTGTTTTCATTGGGTATGCTCATAATAGCAGTGCGTATCGGTTTCTAATTCACAAATCTGAGATTCCTGATATGCATCCTAACACTATTATTGAGTCAAGGAATGCATCGTTCTTTGAACACGTATTTCCTAATAAACCCTCGCAGGAATCGAGTTCTCTTAAACGAACTCAAGATACTGCTAATAGCAGTGAACAAAACCAACAAGAGATTGATAAACCTAGACGGAGTAAGAGGGCTAGAACATCAAAAACATTTGGTCCAGATTTTCTAACACTTTTGTTAGAAGATGAGCCTCAAAGCTTTAAAGCAGCGGTGTCCTGTCCCGAGGCACAATATTGGAAAGAGGCAATAAACAGTGAAATTGAATCCATTTTGCAAAATCATACGTGGGAACTAGTGGATCTTCCACAAGGTTGCAAAACTCTTGGGTGCAAGTGGATATTCAAGAGAAAGATGAAAGCAGATGGATCAATTGAAAAATACAAAGCCAGGCTTGTTGTTAAAGGGTACAGACAAAAAGAAGGCTTGGATTATTTCGACACTTATTCACCAGTTACGAGGATAACATCCATTCGAATGTTAATTGCAATTGCTGCGATACACAATTTCGAGATACATCAAATGGATGTAAAGACCGCTTTCTTAAATGGTGAATTAGATGAGGAAATATATATGGAACAACCCGAAGGGTTTACTGCTCCAGGACAAACCAAGAAAGTTTGTCGACTTGTCAAATCTCTATATGGATTAAAACAAGCACCTAAGCAATGGCATGAAAAATTTGACAGTTTGATGATGTCAAATGGGTTTAAGATCAATGAATGTGACAAGTGTGTATATGTCAAGAGCACTAACAATGGCTGTGTCATTATTTGCTTATATGTTGATGATTTGCTAATTATGGGTAGTAATGATGGAATCATTCAAACTACCAAGAGAATGTTAAACAATAAGTTTGATATGAAAGATATGGGTGTTGCTGATGTCATACTAGGAATTAAAATTTCTAAATCATCGGATGGACTGATATTATCTCAATCGCACTATATTGAGAAAATACTCCAGAAATATAATCAAGATAATAGCAGTCCAGCGAGAACACCTATAGATATTAGTATCCATCTATCCAAAAATACTGGAAAAGGCATATCACAATGCGAATATGCGCAAATAATTGGGAGCCTAATGTATGTCATGAATTGCACTCGTCCTGACATTGCATATGCTGTTAGTAAACTGAGTAGATACACAAGTAACCCAGGATCAGACCATTGGAAGGCCATAGTCAGGGTTCTAAGATATTTAAAATACACCCAAAACTATGGATTGCATTACTCGAGATATCCAGCAGTACTTGAAGGCTACTGTGATGCCAACTGGATATCAGATACCAATGATTCAAAATCCACAAGTGGATATCTATTCACGCTTGGTGGTGCAGCGGTATCATGGAAATCTTCTAAACAAACTTGCATTGCTAGATCCACTATGGAATCTGAGTTTATTGCACTGGATAAAGCTGGCGAAGAAGCTGAATGGCTTCGTCAATTCCTAGAAGATATTCCAATGTGGTCAAAACCTGTGCCTCCTATCTGCATTCACTGCGATAGTCAATCAGCAATTGGAAGGGCGCAGAATCACATATATAACGGTAAGTCTCGACATATTCGTCGAAGGCATAATACCGTGCGACAACTGCTCTCTAATGGCATTATGACTATTGAGTACATAAAGTCCATGGATAACATTGCGGATCCCTTTACCAAAGGTTTAGCAAGAGAGCAAGTAAATCGTTCATCGAGGGGAATGGGCTTAAAGCCTATGAATGAAAAGTCGCCATAATGGCAACCCAACCTAGCTGACTGGAGATCCCAAGATCTAGGTTCAAAGGGACAACCGAATTGTGTGTGACTTAACGAGATCACTATGGAGATAATATCTCCTGCTCATTCCTATAATAATAATAGTGATACCTGTAGCGAAAATTAGGGTAAGCAAGGCTTTTAATGATTCTTATATCTTGACTAATCAAGTGGGGTATAGCAGGATACTCTTAATAAGAATCACCTATGTGAGTGTGAACTGGGCCGTTTCTATGAGAATAATAAGGCTAAATTCTCTAAAGCACTCATGAAAACCAGGCATTGTTCAGGGCCAAAATGAACACAATCATTAGAACCAACTGTGTCCAGGAAGATTCTGTGTGAACTCTATTGTCTCGGTTTACGTAAAAGGTTGAGTAGTTCAAGACATCACGTTCACTGTTCAACCAGTAAATTCGATAGTACTTCACAAGGGAAGGTTCAAGGCCACAAGCTACCTTTCTCTATACAGAAAATTTCCATTTGTACTCTCTCTGTGTGTCTGCATATCATTTCATTGCTTTCAGTTAATTTCATTCATGTGGGGGATTGTTGGAAAAATGGCTAAGAGAACCCACCTTTAGGCTATCTTTGGGCCAAACTAAAAGTGGGACCCACTTATAGTTTTAGGTGAGAATACATGGGAATGTAATCTACTCCATGAGTAGACTAATGACATGTATTGGGTTGCTCTAATCCATTAAGGAGTGAATGAGAAATTGCCTCCTAAACAATACTACTTGAACATGTTAAACATGGAAAGAAAGGGAAGTGAAAAACTTGCTTCCCACATTGCTTGAGAGCAATACATTTCTTTGGTATAAATATGCTTGCCTTAGTGGTATAAGATGAGCCCCAAGGGGCATCCCACTTTTGTGGAGGAGGGAGGACGTAGATCTTTGTTGGGTCACCACCGAGTCACCACCACACACACGCGCGCGCGCGCCCCGCCCCGCCCCGCCCCGCCCCGCCCCGACCCGGACCGGACCTGGGCCTGGGCTTGGGCTTGGGCTTCACGCGCGGGTCGGGCCTGGCTCGGCCCACAACCCATTATTAATTTTTGGAGAAATTTTTATTAAAATAATAATTTCTTTTTTGGATTTAAATGGGGTGTGTCCAAGAGGTGTGTGTCCTTTTATTTGTGAAAGGGTGTGTCCAAAGAAGAAGCATCTGTTCACTGAACAGTCACTGTTCTGAACAGATGCAACTCCATTGAAAGGTTGCCTGCAGCAGTCTATTTAAGCTCTCAATCCCATTCGTTTTTCAATCATCCAATTCACTGCTGCTGTTGCACAATTTCGAGTCTGCATAGTCAGTCAAGAGAGAGTCCTGCTGTTGCACTCTGGTTCAAACAGACACACAGTTTGCAGTGCTGCTACTGTGTGTTGATCATTGTATCCTGGGAGACAGAAGCCACTGAAGCCTGTTAGCACCATTGCAGGGGCGAAATTTGTCTTAAGGACATAGTGTTAAACACTAGCCTTGATCTGCCTTCTGCTGCGAATTTCTGACTTTGGTAAAAGACAACAACGAAGTACTGTTATTCTGCCTTCAAACAGTAAGAGAATTTCAATTCAAAGATTACTTTCTGTGACTCTGTTTTATACTTAGTTTCATTCACTGTTGAGAGGATCTGTAATCCTAATACTGAATGTTATAACTGTGTACTCGGATTAACATCTTTTGTATCTATTCTGTTATTTCTAATATCACTCTTGTAATAAACCTATACCTACCCAAAAGCGTAAGCTAATAGGTTAAAGGCCCATACAGATATATTAAGACATTTCAAGCCTATTACTAAGGTCATGTGAGATGTGAGACTTCCCAACAACTCTATCTTGAGTTAATTTATTAATTTTTATATTCTATTTGTATTTGTTCCTCCTAGAAATGTAATAGGTGGAGTGGTGGACATAGATGTGCTTAGCACTCCTTAGAGTGCGAGTTCACTTATTAATGGTCTCCTCCTTTAATCATCTTCATCAACATATTTCAATTATATTTATAGATTTTTATTTTTTAAACTAAACCATAACATTCTTAAGATAGGTGACTCCCTTGTCATGGTTTAGAGGGGCGTCGAGTGGGTGGAGCTGTAACGACACCCGACCCAATCCCCGGGTATGATATTGTCCGCTTTGGGCCTAGCTCGCAGCCAAACACCCTCACGGATTTGTTCTCAGGTCCCTTTGAGACCCAAAACGCGTCATACCAAGTCAAGGGGGGCTCGCACATATAAGCCTAGCTTCGGGCGGTCTCATAGGCGATGTGGGACGGAGTCCCTGCCTTGCTCTTGGCTGGCCCGGGTTCTCACACTCCCCACCAATTAGAGGAGAACCGCCCCCGGCTCTGATACCAATTTGTAACGACACCCGACCCAATCCCCAGGTATGATATTGTCCACTTTGGGCCTAGCTCGCAGCCAAACACCCTCACGGATTTGTTCTCAGGCCCCTTTGAGACCCAAAACGCGTCATACCAAGTCAAGGGGGGCTCGCACATATAAGCCTGGCTTCGGGCGGCCGCATAGGCGATGTGGGACGGAGTCCCTGCCTTGCTCTTGGCTGGCCCGGGTTCTCACACTTCTCTAACTTTGCATACAGGTGATTGTCTCTTAATAACTGCAAAGCTATTCTCAAATGGTGTGAATGTTCTTGTTCTGACTTTGAGAGTTCTCTATTTTAGAAATAGATTGTGTATACCAGCACAAGAAGATTTGAAACAGGCTGTTATGTTTGAAGCTCATCACACTCGGTACTCTATACATCCAGAAAGTACCAAAATGTACAGAAATCTCAAGGATAGGTTTTGGTGGAATAATATGAAACGAGAAATAGCAGCATATGTGTCTTCATGCCTAACCTGTCAGCGTGTGAAATCTGAGCACAGAAAACCACATGGATTATTGCATCCTTTGCACATTCCTAGATGGAAATGGGAACATTTGATTATGGACTTTGTATCTGGTTTGTCTATGACCAGAAGACAGCATGATACCGTCTGGGTGATCGTGGATCGTCTTACAAAGTCAGCACATTTTCTTCCATTTAGAAAAGACATGGGGTTTAATGAAATGACCAAACTGTTTGTGAAGGAAGTGACTAGACTGTATGGAACACCGGTGTCAATTGTATCAGATCGAGACAGTCGGTTTGTTTCTACAGTTTGGCAGTCATTCCAGAATGCAATGGGTACTAGACTTCGATTTAGTACTGCATATCATCCACAGACAGATGGACAGTCTGAGAAAACTATTCAGACTTTAGAAGATTTGCTTCGTGCCAGTGTTATGGATTTTGGAAGTGAGTGGGATGAACATCTTGCGTTGTGCGAATTTGCGTACAACAACAGTTATCACTCCAGTATTGAAATGGCACCATTTGAAGCTTTATATGGCAGGAGATGTAGGACTTCAGTTAGCTGGGAAGAAGTTGGCACAAGGAGTTTTCATGGTCCTACATTGATTGTAGAGACAGCGGAGAAAGTACAGAAAGTACAGGACATATTAAGGATAGCACGATCAAGACAGAAAAGCTATGCTGACAATCGTCGTCGTGATCTTGAGTTTGCTATTGGTGATTGGGTATTTTTGAAAGCTTCTCCGATGAAAGGAACAATCCGATTTGGACAGAAAGGAAAACTTTCACCATCGGACCTTTTCAGATTAAAAGCAAAATTGGAGATGTGGCTTATCGTTTAGAACTTCCAGCAGCACTTTCAGGTATCCATAATGTGTTTCATGTGTCTATGCTTCGAAAATATGTGGCAGATGCTTCGCACATCATTAATTTTGATGAAATTCAAGTTCAACCGAATACCACATATGTAGAGAAGCCAGCACAAATCATTGATACCAAAGAACAAGTTCTGCGTACAAGAACGATCAAATGGGTTAAAGTTCTATGGACTCATCATGAACCCAGTGAAGCCACATGGGAATTGGAAGAACAAATGGCTCGTCGATATCCAGAGCTATTCGTTCAGGTAATTTTATTTACTGTATTTATTTTATTTAGATTTCATTCGGAGTACCGAATGATTCTAAAAGTGTAGGAGAATGTTACACCTCGTCCCGAGTTAATCACGATTAACTATAATTAATCTCTATTAATATGGATTAAGTGTGATTAGTTGATTTAAGTGTAATTAAAGATTTAAATTGGTCAACTTAGTCACAACAAAATGGGTAAAACCTAATGAGATAAGTTGGAAGAGATTAAGTGAATTAAATTGGGTTTGAGACTCAAATTAGTGATTTTAAGGACTTTTATGTAAATTCAGCTTTATGTGTATTTGGTCAAATTTGTTAGAATTTGATACCATTGTATGTATCTCGACGAGTACATTAAATATCATAATACACTCATAATCCTTAGATACATTGTGTGTATCTCGACCAGCAGAAGTGTTTGGTTAGCCGAATGCTAACCGAAATTCTGACCGATAGTGTATAATTAAGGAAAAATAATGTCTCTGGTTTTCTAACCGAAAACCTGACCGAAACATTTCGGTCAGCTGAAAAAGGCATTTCAGTTAACCGAAATGTCAATTTTAAGATTTTAACAGAAATGTTGTTCTCTGGATTTCGAACCGAATTATTATCGGTTATACCTCCATAGGTGTTAATTAAGGGGACTTTAATGTACATAAATTGTAATGTCTATCGAGAATAATACAAGTACATTAAACAACTGAAGATTACACCCATTTGGTTGGTATTGTTTAATTGAGATTGTATACTAGATTATATCCGTTCATTGTAATTAAATTAAATAAAATTAAGTGAAATTATATTGTGCTTTGAGTTTGGCACTACATGATGCTTTCGATAAGCTCATTGAGCTGATACTGGCTGCAACAGTTATTTGGGAGTGTTCCGGAACTCCGTGGTGATGTCAGTAGTCCCTGGCCCGGTCACTGATAATTTCCACTAAGCCTTCTATATGGAAGACGGTGATCCTTCCTGTTTAGGAAGATGGTAATCCTTTCTGTTTAGGAAGATGGTATTGATTAGAAATATTATGTGAGTTGCCAAACTTTTAATAAAACTCATATTGTTAATGCTAATGTTATTGATTTAATCTATCATTGGAATAAACATATAAAATGGTTAGCATGTGTAATCATGGAATTGTTTATACTTTGCTGAATTGTTAAATTCACATTGTGTTATTGATGGCATTACAGGCCTAATTTCCTCTACCTGTCCCAAGACCACAACGACAAAGGAGGAGACCGGTCAGGTTCCTCCAGGAGGACTCGTTGAGTGGAGATAAATTTGATGAGAGTTAATTTGAGAAAAAACGTTTCATACTTTTGAATCCTTGCATTGTATGTAAATATGCAAGTGATGATGTAAATAAGTTTTGTTTTTAAATTTGAACAATGTACAATTGTTTATAAGTTAATGTTCCGCATATTGTATGTTGTGATATCCCTGGTGAGTTTGAAATGATTAAAATTCACGGGAGTAAGTATGCAGCGCGACTCTGGGTTAACTCGATGTTTATCATAATCGCGTCATACCAAGTCAAGGGGGGCTCGCACATATAAGCCTGGCTTCGGGCGATCTCATAGGCGATGTGGGACGGAGTCCCTGCCTTGCTCTTGGCTGGCCCGGGTTCTCACACTCCCCACCACTTAGAGGAGAACCGCCCCCGGCTCTGATACTAATTTGTAACGACACCCGACCCAATCCCCGGGTATGATATTGTCCGCTTTGGGCCTAGCTCGCAGCCAAACACCCTTACGGATTTGTTCTCAGGTCCCTTTGAGACCCAAAACGCGTCATACCAAGTCAAGGGGGGCTCGCATATATAAGCCTGGCATCGGGCGGCCTCATAGGCGATGTGGGACGGAGTCCCTGCCTTGCTCTTGGCTGGTCCGGGTTCTCACACTCCCCACCACTTAGAGGAGAGCCGCCCCCGGCTCTGATACCAATTTGTAACGACACCCGACCCAATCCCCGGGTATGATATTGTCCGCTTTGGGCCTAGCTCGCAGCCAAACACCCTGTAACGACACCCGACCCAATCCCCGGGTATGAAATTGTCTGCTTTGGGCCTAGCTCGCAGCCAAACACCCTAACGGATTTGTTCTCAGGTCCCTTTGAGACCCAAAACGCGTCATACCAAGTCAAGGGGGGTTTGCACATATAAGCCTGGCTTCGGGCGGTCTCATAGGCGATGTGGGATGGAGTCCCTGCCTTGCTCTTGGCTGGCCCGGGTTCTCACACTCCCCACCACTTAGAGGAGAACCGCCCCCGGCTCTGATACCAATTTGTAACGACACCCGACCCAATCCCCGGGTATGATATTGTCCGCTTTGGGCCTAGCTCGCAGCCAAACACCCTCACGGATTTATTCTTAGGTCCCTTTGAGACCCAAAACGCGTCATACCAAGTCAAGGGGGGTTCGCACATATAAGCCTGACTTCGGGCGGTCTCATAGGCGATGTGGGACGGAGTCCCTGCCTTGCTCTTGGCTGGCCCGGGTTCTCACACACCCTTACGGATTTGTTCTCAGGCCCCTTTGAGATCCAAAACGCGTCATACCAAGTCAAGGGGGGCTCACACATTTAAGCCTGGCTTCGGGCGGCCTCATAGGCGATGTGGGACGGAGTCCCTGCCTTGCTCTTGGCTGGCCCGGGTTCTCACACTCCCCACCACTTAGAGGAGAGCCGCCCCCGGCTCTGATACCAATTTGTAACGACCCCCGACCCAATCCCCGGGTATGTTATTGTCCGCTTTGGGCCTAGCTCGCGGCCAAACACCCTCACGGATTTGTTCGCAGGTCCCTTTGAGACCCAAAACGCATCATACCAAGTCAAGGGGGGGCTCGCACATATAAGCATGGCTTCGAGCGGTCTCATAGGCGATGTGGGACGGAGTCCCTGCCTTGCTCTTGGCTGGCCCGGGTTCTCACACTCCCCACCACTTAGAGGAGAACCGCCCCCGGCTCTGATACCAATTTGTAACGACACCCGACCCAATCCCCGGGTATGATATTGTCCTCTTTGGGCCTAGCTCGTAGCCAAACACCCTCACGGATTTGTTCTCAGGTCCCTTTGAGACCCAAAACGCGTCATACCAAGTCAAGGGGGGTTCGCACATATAAGCCTGACTTCGGGCGGTCTCATAGGCGATGTGGGACGGAGTCCCTGCCTTGCTCTTGGCTGGCCCGGGTTCTCACACACCCTCACGGATTTGTTCTCAGGCCCCTTTGAGACCCAAAATGCGTCATACCAAGTCAAGTGGGGCTCGCACATATAAGCCTGGCTTCGGGCGGCCTCATAGGCGATGTGGGACGGAGTCCCTGCCTTGCTCTTGGCTGGCCTGGGTTCTCACACTCCCCACCACTTAGAGGAGAGCCGCCCCCGGCTCTGATACCAATTTGTAACGACCCCCGACCCAATCCCCGGGTATGATATTGTCCGCTTTAGGCCTAGCTCGCAGCCAAACACCCTCATGGATTTGTTCTCAGGTCCCTTTGAGACCCAGAACGCATCATACCAAGTCAAGGGGGGGCTCGCACATATAAGCCTGGCTTCGGGCGGTCTCATAGGCGATGTGGGACGGAGTCCCTGCCTTGCTCTTGGCTGGCCCGGGTTTTCACACTCCCCACCACTTAGAGGAGAACCGCCCCCGGCTCTGATACCAATTTGTAACGACACCCGACCCAATCCCCGGGTATGATATTGTCCGCTTTGGGCCTAGCTCGCAGCCAAACACCCTCACAGATTTGTTCTCAGGCCCCTTTGAGACCCAAAACGCGTCATACCAAGTCAAGGGGGGCTCGCACATATAAGCCTGGCTTCGGGCGGCCTCATAGGCGATGTGGGACGGAGTCCCTGCCTTGCTCTTGGCTGGCACGGGTTCTCACAGGAGCTATGTTGATATATAGAGAATGGGCTATGGTAGTGGCCAATTTTTTTTCTTTTTTGCCAAGGATTTAAGTTTGACAAACCACTCCTTCTTCTAGAACCCGGATCCCTTGTGATGTCTATTATACGGATTAAGTCATATTATTAGTAATGCATATGATTGTGCTAATTATGTTATCAATCACGTGATCAATATATATAACAGTGGGACCCGTTCTTAAAGATGTGAAATCTAAGAATATCTCATCGGAGGGGATGGCATTCATTTTAAACGGTCTGGATTATGTGTGCCCAGGGTGGATCGAGTTCAGCACACAACGGGAGGGGATGTGGATCCCTAAATTTTCAAGCGAATTTGGAAGCCACCACTTCTTTTTCTCCAATAACATCGCACCACTATTTTCAATCAATATCCAGTTCTCAGAAGAGGACTCAGTCGCGCAGATATATTATTGCTGAGTGCCTGGCACATTCCAAATCAGCTCCCAACAGAGTTGCAGGAGTTTCTGTTTCATCCAACAAGCCTGAATTTATTGAGAACTAATGCTGCAGAAACTGCTTGGTCTGGCCTGTTCTGGATTAAATTTGTCAACCCTCATTTGGTTTGCCTGAGATGGCGTCTTTTGCACAGGAAAACTACAGTTGGACTAAACATAAAGGATGGTCCATGGCTTCTAGATGCCATATCTACTTTAATGGTGAGGAATCTGACCTGCATCTGTTTTTCTCTTGCAACTTGGCCCAACAATTTTTGTTTTGGCTTCTTAGTCGTTGCGGAGCTCTGCTCTCTTTCCCTCTTTCAGCTTCAATTATATGAAAGGCTATTGTTAAGGATGGAGATGTCTCCCGAAGAAAATGTGTAGCAATTATCTTCTTCCAAGCCATCTTTGTCTTATGATCTCTCCGGAATGATTCTAAGCACAATAACATGAAGCCTTCCTTGGAGAGAGCTAAGCTGATCTTCGAGCTAAGCTGATCTTCTTGGATCGTTTGAAAGACATGGCCAGTTTTGTCCCTTGGTTTTCTTCATGTTCTCTGGGGCTTTCTGCCGAGTTGCCCTCTTCCTTAATATAATTTTACCTTCTAGAAAAAAAAAATTAGAGCATTGGAAAATTAAGGCCACCTTTTGTAGATTGTGGCAGAAAGTAAAGCCCTTCATTCAAAACCCGGAACTAATTAGGGATCAAAGCCCCATTGGTGGCCCATGACCCACCATCATCAAACACTGTCTCATAGTTGTCATCAAATTCGTGAGGCCCACCAAGAATTTATGTCATCAATCTGATGGGCCACTTTAATTTATTCTCAGTGCAAATCGTGGAATTGGATCCTACATAAAGATCATGTGTTGGTGGACGAGTATCTACCACATTACTACTCCATATAAATAGAAAATTACCCTCATTGCGTTACTAACCCAATTTACTTTGCAAGTGAGATTATCATATCCATTATCTCCAAGACTCCAACCATTCCATTTCATCTTAACTTCAATCAAAGATCAAGGGTCAATTACAGGTGATCACAGGTCCAAATTCGTTTTTGCTCTACTTAACTCATAATTTAGCTCTGTTTATTAGTTAATATTCATGCATTTAAACTGTAGTTTTCGTTTTATATGGTAACCATGAGATGATGAATAGGAAGTAAGAGTTAAGGCCACCATATGCCTGCTATCGACTAGGCTGTTGCCCCATTTTGATGAAAAAAAGTGACCTTTTTAAATCAAATCATTTCCAGCATGTCGACCTAATTGGGGCTGGCTGCATCAACAGTAGGCCCCTTAAACCGAAAGCCAAACTCCAACACAACTTAAAACACATCCAACAAGTCTCTTTCAGTTCAAACAGTATAGATATGCCAGATTCTTCATGCTGAAGAGTTGCAGATGATCAAGAAGAAGATGAACTGATTGAGAAGAAGAAGAAGAAGAAGACGACGACGACGACTTGCTGAAGAAAAAAACTCAAAATCAGAGATTAATTCATTACACAGCAGGTTACAAATATATAGGAAGGAATCATCCCATCGTTTACCGACAATTAACAGTCTGTAACAGATGAGTGTTGTTGTGACTGACAGGTGTCACTATGCACTACTAAAAAAATGACATTTTATATCGGTTATAAAAACTGCCTTATATCGGTTTTTAATATAACCGATATAATATCCTCAGTCAAGGTTTTTTATATCGGTTAATATTTTTTTATATCAGTTAATTTTTTTTTATATCGGTTACTATATAACCGATATAATAATCACTATATATAACATCGGTTCGCACACATGTGATATAATATTCGTTATATTTTATATCGGTTATTATAAAACCGATATTATATAATTTTCCTAAACCGATATAAGTTATGAACCCACTTTTCTTTCGCGTTTTCTTCCCACTATAATTTTTTTCCCTCCCGCGCTCTGCCCTCTTTCCCTCTTATCCCTCGCTCATTTCTTTCTTATCTCCTCTCATCTCCATCGTCGCTCAGCCTCTCCATCGTCCATATTTCTTCACGCAATACTCCATCGCTGAAACCTCCATGCCTTCAACTCTCCCCAGCCAAACTCCTCCCTTGGATTTTATCTCTCTCTATTTCTCTCTCTCTCTCCCTCCCTCTCTCTCGCTCTGCACTGTGCCCTACAGCGCGCTGGAACCGCCACCGGTTATCTCTCTCTCCCTCCCAGCACCGGAGCCGCCACCGCAGAAACAAAAGAGGAGGCTTGCTTTGCCTTGAAGCTCTGTTTCTCCACTTCGCGAAGACGAAGACGAAGCCGAAGCCGATAGGGGGAAACGTTGATCTCGATCTCGACGATTACAGTGGAGAGACGAGCGGCTGGGAGTCGACCGTAGGTGGAGGTTTGCTCTTCCCTCTCTTCTTCTCGATCCCTATCTTCTTTCTTTCTGTGTTTTTTTTCCTCTCAGACTGAGGTATTTTTTCTTTTTTTTGTTTTTTCATTCAGATTGGGGTTCGGATGGGGATTGGGTTTTGTGGGGGCTTTATTTTGGGCTGGGCGGAATGGTTTGAGATGCATGACTGGATAGCGGTTTTGGTCAGGGGGGTTACTGGATTGGGATGATTCGAAATCTTGGTTTTTGACGGATTGTGTGGGTTCGGTCTGGGTCTGACTCTGAGATTAGGGTTGTTTTAGATGTGGGATTTGATGACGTGGGAAAAGGGGTTGGCTTTTGGGGATGATGAAGAATTGGGTTCGATTGTGACAAGGCAGCGTTTTTATTTTTTATTTTTTACGGGAAATGAATCTCAGCCATTTCCACTCTTGCTACAGCTGCTGGTATTTTTTTTTTCATTTGATTTATTTGTTGTTGTTTGTTAATGTTGTTGAATGAATGATGTAATATGAAGGTTGAATGTTTGTTATCTTTCATTTGAACCAGATTAACCTCCTCATCTTCTTGGCCGACAAAGACCCTTCTACTTCTCTCAGCTGGTGCCCTGGTAGCCTATCATCTCTCTCTCTCTCTCTCTCTCTCTCTCTCTCTCTCTCTCTCTCTCTTCCTTACTTTCCTTACTTTCCTTACTTATCTCATGTAGAGATCTGCCATCTCAACAATTCTCACATTAATATGTTCAATAGTGACAAAACCCATCTGGGTTTTTTACATTTCAAGAATCTATTATGTACCATGCATGCCCCATTACTGATTTCTTCTCTCCTTTTCACCCTTTATTTATGCTAATTTGAATCAAGAATTTGCCCAAATGCTATAGGATATTGGAGTTGTAGTTATGTGTTGGGGGTGTGCATGTATTGAATATGATTTTATATAGATAGACGTCGTTGATGTCATCTTGTTGATGTTTATAGATGTTTAGGATAAGAAAGGAGCTACCAATACATGCTGAAGACAATGAGCCCTTACTGTTGAACTTTCTTTTATTCTTCTCCTTTACACCCAAGATGATCGGGTTACTTGTGAATACAGGGAGTCTCGCCTTCGATCGTGGGTACTTTTTCCCGAAAAGAAGCCGCACTCGTTGAGGTATGTGAATGAATTCAATATCGAAGTAATGAGTTACAGATGCCTGTTTTGATTTTTTTTTTCTTTGGGGTTGTATTGCGATATTGGTTTTTGATCTTAAGGTATATAGAAATGAAATGTGGTTGGTTGTTCCAAAATCTGATTTTTTTTATTGGAGTTCATTTAGTTTCCTCATATTTTGATTAGATGTTGATGATTGTGTTGTAATTGTTCTGATTAAATTGCAATTTCGGATTGGGTAATTGGGATTCAGATTTTAGTTACCTGAGTCAGTACAAACTTCAAGGTGGATAGAATGCTGCCTTTTTGGTTTTACCTTGAGTTCGTTTTGTCTTAGTGTGATAGGTTGATGTGTTTTTCCTTACACTCAAGGCCACAAACAAAAGAAAAATCATATTAATGAAATAAAGAGAGCCCTCAATCTCTGCCACATTCAGATTCCACATTTACTATGCATGAACTAGAACCTAACTTCATCCTTACCCATGATATCCCCCATATGAACAAAAGAAATCACAAGATCATATATATCTTTGTTAAGATATGGGTGCATCCTTGTTTCATCTCATTTGCCCTTTCCATTCATTTTCTCCACTTCTTCTCCTTTTAATTTGCTTTCCACAACTTTCCCTGAGAGGTTTTGACTTTAGTGGTGTGAAAAGTTAGATTTGTGCGAGTTACTGATTCACTGAAAGTTACTGGTTTGGTTTATCAAAGTGCCCCACTCATCGTCTTCGTGAATTCAGCTGTCACCTAAAGTGAATCCAGACCAAGTAAATCGCAAACCAAAATTCATTTGGAGGTCAGACATCTAAGTGAATTCCTAGGAATCTTGTTAAGTGGAAGTTGTAGTTGAATTGACTATAAAGTCTATTTAAGTTAGGAAACGAGCTGTTTGGATGACCCAATGCTCTTTTCTTTCTCTTGACGTGTAAACTCATTTATCCACCCATAAATTAATGTGAGATCTGGATACCTTGTGCTTTGCTACAAGTTTTAAATTACCAGCATATCTATGATTCACAGATACGGTATGTATACTGCATGGACATGTCATAGGCATATTAGGGACACGGATTTTATACATCAAAAGTAAAGTATCGGATACGATACGATACGTTGTTCATTTTAAAGTATCCGTGCATCATAGCACTTGATACTCTAACCAATATATCCTAGCTATATACTGAAATGACTAATATGTATTGGTTTCTGCATGGGGGAATAGCCAATATGAGTTCTGGTGCCCATGTTTTTATGCATAATTTGGAATGGTTAGGCTTGTGCCTGAAATTCCTCAAATTGACTGGTGCTCATTTTAGGCTTTAGTTGTCCATCAACCACACCCAACTTAACAAACCAGACCTCATTCAACATTCAGATTTGGAAAACTAGAACCTTGGTTTTGGCTAAGGTTGATCAAGGTTGAGGTGGGGCTACAAGAAAGTTCCAACCCTATTAATCTGCTTACCATCTCAGATGGTGGAAGTAATTGATAACTAGGTCTAAGTCCAGGTCCTGTTGGGTCCATTCCTGAATATCACACTATCCAAAGTGGACGGTATGTGTAAAATGTTGTGTACTACATAAAAAAAATTTGTTAGTAAATGTAGTAAGAATATTAGTCTATATATCCAAAAACAACTCAATCTGTGCAACACAGGAGGCAGAAGGTTAGGAATGCAACTTAGTGTGGTTACTCTCAGTCCCCAGATGAGCAATTGTTTTAATATTACAAGAATTTTGGGAAGGAGCTGAGTAGAGTAAGGGTAAAGGTATAGGCCCGCCGCGGCCCATAAAAGTTAGGATTTATTATATCAACAATGCACTAATAAAAATAAAAGTGGGTAATCAAATTAGAAGCAATGAATAGTTCAATCATTGCCTTTGATCTAATGGCTAGGAACATTTGATAATGCTTTTTATTTTTTATCGTAACTTATCTAACAAACCCTCATTTTCATTAAAGGGCAATATTCAAATTACACTTCCTTTCTGGGGGTCTAGTATTCAACATTCTTTACTTAGTTTCCTAGAGTTGTCAGTGGACCTAGGTTCAGCCTAAATCTGTTAAGAGTCTGAACCCAATTAAACATAATTCAGTCTACACCAGGTATCTCAAATTCCCAAAAGTTGGGCTGTAATTTGACCTTAGCTGGGACTGTGATTTTGGTGCACAAGGAGGCTGCTTGGATTCCAAACATATACTGTTTATGGTCCAAGACATTGTATTTCACGGACCAACAGTAGTGAGCTATAACTGGTAATCTCAAATAGTGCCTGTATGGCCCAAACCTAGATGGCCTCTGATGTGCCCAATAAAGGTCACCATGACCAAGATATGTCGAGCATATCATGGGCCACGCCTACACCTAGGCCCAACTTAACTTTGGATAGTTTTATATTTTTATATCCGGTTGGGCTTGATCCTGAGTTTTCTTGATGGCAGCCTCATTATATGGCTCAACAACGGGCCAAGCCAGACCATAACATCCTAATCAAAATGATCAAAAAGTGGATGTAAGGATAACTTACAATATAGTATACTACATGTAACTTTTTTTTTAAAACAATCATATTATACTCTTTTTTTTTCATGACACGTACTTTGTCCCTAACAATTTGAGCATCCACAAACATAGGTCGCATTGTAATTTCAAACATGAATAATACAACTATGACAAACATTGAAAGGGTTCACTGTTATTACCACATTGATGGTTTCATCGGAATTCTGATTAGATAGAACACATTCCTTTTTACCATTAGACAACTCCCATTTTAATTACCACCATTAGAGGACTCCACAACGATTACTCATTGATAGATCCTATACCATGGGTAAATCTTTTCTATTTTAAGCATAATATCTGGTGAGTCTTTAAATTACCAAATAGTATATAGTTTATATTCTATTGAGATTTGCAAAGATTATGAATTACCATAATAAGCACAAGATTACCAAAGCTGAGATTTGAAGAGATCCAAATTAACCTGTTGAGATTATGTTATGTATCCATACACCCCCAAGATAGAAAGAACATGATACATGTGTATGTAATTATCTGGGTATTGAATTACTAAGGGATGGCTTGGCATTCATTTCTGAACTTCCCTTTATTCAAAGTTCGGTTAAAAAGGAAGTTATTTAATAATTATTTTTGGATATTCACATTATGTTATTCATCAGTTTTAACCACTCAAAGAAATCCAATGCTAAGGAAATCAATTGCATGAAAGTACAAACAGGCCCTTGGATGGGCAACAAACAATTTCACAAGTATATAAGATTTACTTATCTATAAAATACTTGGACAGGCTTCGCTTTCAGTTCCAGTCTAATCTGTCAGAGTTGGACCCATCAACACCTTGAACTAGCTTGAATCTCACCTTATGATAATCCATAGGATTTGAGGCCGTCCTCTCTCCTAGACCACTTGGGCCAAAGGCCCAAAGACATGCTATCTTAGTATCTTATGTGCAAAAGACCAGATCCAGAGCAAATATTTCATAAAACCATTTTGTTGAAAAGTGGGTAACATAGAAAGCCTAAGTTAATTTCTCTCGATTCTAGATGGGATTGTTATTTCGTGTCATTTCAAATATGTGTGCAAAACTTTTTACTCAGGTAATGACGTTTGTTCTTTCTGTTATTGTGGCAACAGAGTGAAGATGGTGAAATAATTGACTGTGTCGATATCTATAAGCAGCCTGCATTTGATCATCCGTTACTCAAAAATCACACAATACAGGTTTCTTCATTTCCTTGGTCTATACTCTTTATTGGATTAAAATTTTCATTATTATGCTCCCATATCATATCATGTATCCAGGTAGCATAAATGTGTAATACCAATGTCTCCTGTCTAATATTCAACTGCATGGAATGATTTTTTTTTCTTTTGTACAAATTGCATTGTAGATGAGACCAAGTTTCTATGATAGTACAAAGATTTCTTCTTCAAAACCATTAGAACAGTTGTGGCATAACAGTGGAAGCTGTCCTAAAGGAACAATTCCTATTCTAAGGACTCGAAAGGAGGACTTGCTCAGAGACATCTCCTTCGGAAGGAAGATTAACTTACCATCCCAATTGGATGTAAGTTGTTATATATATTTTGGTTATAGTTCGTTTCATATCCTATATATTGATGTGTGCTTCATTTGATTATTTGGGAAATATGTGCCAGCATGCTAAAATGGTTTTCGAAATTGAAAATCATGGAGCTCAAGCAAAAATCAGTGTATGGAACGTACATGTGGAGGAATCTGAACATAGCACAGCTTCCATCTTCGTCCGTAAAAAGGATAAATTCGATTCGGTCAATGCTGGGTGGATCGTAATCTCCTTCTCTCCCTCCCTCTTTTTTTTTTTTTTTTTATGTATTAAAAAACAGATGCAATGCTTTTGAGCTTGTTGAGACATAAAAAGAAGTAGACCTACCTCAATATGTCTACACTTTTGGAAGTGTAACAACTCATTAAATATATAGATATTATCGCATCTACTGAGCGGACCTGAATTGCATGTCATCCCATATCCCTACCATGCAGGGCGACAGCAAGGGAGGGTATATTTTCTTCTTCTGTTTTTCAAGTTGGCCTAGTGGCCGAGGGAGAGTAAGGAAACTTAACCCCCCGGGGATCGATGCATGGGTGGAAATGTGAGAGCGGGTGTGCCATGATTCCCAAGAGTATATTTTTCTTTACTCATTGTTTTTATAATACATTTAGTGACATTGTTGAAATCTTTTTTCTTGGAATTTTTAGGTTTCTGATTATGTCATGGGAGATAACAACACACATCTTTATGCCTATTGGGGGGTAAGTAATTAACTTTCTGAAAGAAGTAACTAACTTTACACTTTCTTTAATGAGATATGAGTTCGTGGTCTATATTAGGTCACTACTAAAAAAATTGACCAAGATATGTCGAGCATGGTTTAAACACTAGTTTTAGCAATGGCTTGGATGAAGCAACTCAGGTTGGTAGGTCACCAATTCACCCAGTTGAACCAGTCTGACTGAGTATTCAGCCATACTCACCGAGTTACTCTGCAACATCAAATTGAGTTCCTGAGTTTCTAATTCTACCATAATTCTACATGATGTCAATTGTAAAAATTCCCTACTACCATTTAATTGTACAAAACACAGAAACAAGTCTGTTTTACTCATATTAACACCACAAATCAAATTACTTTCATGACATTTACAGGCCCCAATACAAGTATCCAATTGAATCCTATCACTACTTTCTTCCCTAACCAGGGCCCAAGACCCTGGCCCTTCTACAATACTTTCATTTACAGAAACTGGTCCCACAGACATCTCATCATCATTCCTCCTGACACAAATCCAACTTTCCTCAGAATCCATTGCCCAATCAAAAATTGCAGTGGATGAATTGCTACTAATCAACATCCGGAATTTGAGTGAAAGCTCTTATACATTGTTCAGAATTTGATTGAAAATTATTGTATTTGTAACATTTATGTTCATTACCTGAAGATTGAGTGCGATTTTCTTGTGATTGAGCTAGCATTATGGCATGGAGATTATTGCGAAGGAGCTTCAACATGATGTGGCACATCCAGATGTACACAAATTATTTCTTGCTGTGTATAAGAGCTTTATGGAGGTAATTTCTTTTAATTTTTACACATTCTAAAAGTTGTTGCTGTCAGAATGTTGCTCTATCTTGTGTGTCCCCATCAATTGTACACTTTAATTTTCTTTAATATTATTTGAAAGAGGAATGAGAATGGAATGGAAGTTGTGCTAAGAGATGAAGCCCTAGCCATTTACCAGATCTGTTACAGTTATGCTGAGAGAAACGGAAGTGGAAAATGTGGCTTTGCTTCCCTTTATGTTTTTTTAACCCTTTATAACTTCCCTTTATCCCCATTTGCCAGTGATGATTTATCCATATTTGGAGGTGTGGTGAAACCAAGACCCTGTTTTTAGGGAGAACCTACCTGGGAGTAGCCACATTTCAATTGACATTTCTATGAGGTAACATTTCCCTGCTTTTATTCATTTCCTTACTGTTATATTGTTGTGTAATGTCTATCTATTGACTCATTCAAAGCAAGCACCTGCTTGTTTAACACGATGTTTTTAAGTTCAATGATATGAACTTTGCTAACCCATTTCATCAATTATGAAGTACTTTTGTCCACATGGATAGTTCTAGCTTCTAAGTATATACTTTTGTTGCATCCGTCATAATCCTTTTCAATAAGTACTTTTGTCCACATGGATAGTGAGACAACTTGAAAAAATTGCTAGTAGTTTCTATTATTTTTACGGCTGTATTAGTTGTTTTTACTTTTGTCCACACTGTCAACTTGTTCTCTTTGGTTTTTGTTTTTACTTTGTTCTTCACTTACATTCTTATAACAATTTTTATTTTGTTTTTCCCTCAGTTCTTAATGCCAGATATTTCACTGGATTCATCGTTGCCCAGTTCTTCCCATAGTTTCTGATGTTTAAGACCATGGATTCTTGTAGAAGGTGCCTTGAGATTACCAAGTCTGGTATGTGGCAGATCTTAGTAGTCTTTTTTAGTTTACTCATGCTTTTGTGATTTATTCTTCTTCCATAAATGAGGACTTTTACTACATAATAGAGCATAGTATGTATAGATGCCCTCCAATCCAGAGAGAACAAATTGGCAGGGAAAATACTACAAATTTTTATCCTAATAGTCTGGCTTCAGGAATTTGGACATCTGAAGATGTGTGGATGGTTACTACTGTTTGTTTCCATTTGGTGGCACAAGTTCTACATTTAAAGATTCTTTTCATTTTGAGACCGTGCTTTGATGGGACCCGCACGGGATAATGGCCCTTTACATGTTCACTATACATTTAAGGATAATGGCCCATTATTGATTACAAGACTCATTACTGCTTTAGAATTATCTTTGTTTCTGAAAAAGGCCAGGACCAACTTCCCTTTTTATTGTTTTGTATCTTGTAATGAGAATGTTGTTTTTGAAATAATGACATGGTGTTGGATATAGAAATGAATGAACATAAGTTTTTTTGGTGCATCTTTCTAGTGTGTTGGGGCATTGAAGTGCTATGGTTAAATGGTGTATGACTGATGACGTAGTGCTGAATGACTTTGTAGTGTGTTGGGGCATTGGGTTGTTTATATGAAGTGTTTTTTTGTCATGTACAGGTACTAGCAGGTTGAAAAAAAAAATTACATGTCACACGTACAGGGGAGACTATGCCGAAATTTCGAGAAAATCTTTCCAGGTACATCCCATGGTTTTTGGAGGCAATATGCATGTAGTTCTCAATACATGATTTTGTCTTTCTTGCTTTAGTTTAACTTAGCTTGTTAAGTTGTACAGTACATGGAAGTGAATGAACTACCTATACTATACTATGCATGTGTATCTATGTACATAGAAATTAATTTATTTATATATATACAATGGTTTTTGTTGTTTAGATGTTAGTATTTTGAGGTATATTGCAGGTTTTTTTATCGTGGTACAGCATGTTCTTTTGATATTAAAAAAATAAATAAATTGTGAAATTATATCGGTTTTTAATGAAACCGATATAACAAACCAATTACATATTTTTTATATCGGTTATTCTTAATCAATTATATCGGTTATAATTTAACCGATATAATAAACCATATGAAACCAATATAACAAACCAATTACGTATTTTTTATATCGGTTATTCTTAATCAATTATATCGGTTATTATGAAACCGATATAAAAAACCATATGAAACCGATATAACATATATTAATTATGTCAGTTTGGCTATAAGTTATATCGGTTTTACAATAATTTATGATATAAATACATATGATATTACATCGCTTTAGGCTTAACCGATATGAAATATTACACTTATTATATCGGTTTCGTTTATCTTTTATATCGGGGGTACTTATATCGGTTTGAAATTCACTCAAAAACCGATATAATAAGTCTTTTATATCAGTTTTTAGCCGATATAAAAACCCTTTTTTCTAGTAGTGATGGTAGTTGCATTTGGGCTGAGTTTAACTCAGTGAGAGCTACACTAGACTTCTGGGTGGGCTTTGTTAGGCTATAAATAACATGAACTCTAAGATCGAGAATAACGTGATTATCACGTGAAGGATTTAATTAAAAATTACCTCCAGACATCCTGATGCAAAGAGTTTTCTGATCCTGGGTCTGATGTTGTTGTTGAGATCCGCCCAAGAAAACTTTAGGGAATAACTTCAGTTTCTCTCTCCTTGCCTATAAGCCTTAATGTGTTAAATTTTATGAATGAGTCTTTGTGATGGAGGAAGGACTCTTTTTATAGGTGGAGAGAGGACCAAATATATTCCAATTAGGATTCCATTAGTTTTAATCTCAATCGTCCATCACGGTAGAGTTTGTTATAGAATATATCTCTTTAGGAAATCTTATATGATTAAAAGATAGCATGTATCCTATGAAAACGGGATTCCTATAATGTAACGCCCCAATTCCGGATACCGAGAAAATCGTCAAAGTACCGAAATTGGCGCGCTACTTCCCGGAAAATCCGAGAACTTCCAAGATCGTAGGTCCGCAGTGAGGTCCAATTTAAAACTTTTTGAACAATAATGTAACAACAGTTATTATTGCGGAAGCGTATTATAAGCGGAAGCCATACAGAGATAGCGGAAGCATAAGGTATCATCGTATATATGTCAAATGTAGATGGGCTGAAGTCCAGCCTAAATGTATAGTGATAACAAACCAAAGTTTAATTACATATTTTCATTACTACCCAACTCACAACAAATGTCTCTAAAAAACCCAGACAAAAGAACACTCAAACCCCTGCAGCTGGTATCGGCTCTCCACCTTCCGGCTCGACCTCATGGTCGGCCGGCCCCCATCCGTAGTCGCCTGCTACGGGCACCTCAACGAGTGCGAACGCATCGCCCTCGAACTCGGGGTCAAGACCTAAGCACCAAGAGTGGGTCAGATCTAAAGATCTGGCAAGTCACAATATGCAGATAATATAGAATGTATGCATCAAAATGAGTAGAGACATGTATAAGGTTAAGAGAGTAACAACGGTACATATGTTATGCAGTCGTGCAAGATAACCATGTAGAATCATAATAAGTATAACAATAATAAACCTACACAATATGGCACATCCACATAAGCTGGTCACCGCGGGATATTATGCCGCGGCCCTCCCATACTGAACACAGTCGCGGTAGGGATCCTAAGCTAATGCTAGGGATTACTAACCCCGCAAAATATCATCAACATCATCCACAACGACCGGAACCGGCATCACACCTTCCGTCCCAACAGTGCTCATCATGATAGCCACACAACAAATCTCAATAGCTCCTACCAGTGATGATCAGTCCAACTGGCTGAGCTTAAATCAACTGAGTGAATGTCTATGCCGACTCGGAAACAATAAAGGTCTGTGTCTGTCTAGGCTTTGCCTTGCGTGAACAAGGTCCTAACAAAAGTCCCTAAGAGGTCCAAGTACTCAATATAAACTGTGGATCATAGTCCAAGTCCAATTCCATCATTGGATCCGTACCAAGGCCCACCAAATACTTGGCCTGGTCTATAACAATCCATATGAGCCACAAGTCCATGTTCAATGACATATGATCCATCTACGTCCATAATGGGTCACAAGCCCATACAATCTAACCTCTCCATTCTAGGGTAATTCACATCCAACTTAGGCCATAAAAAGGGCCCGCCTAGCCACAGACACGGGTCAATGATCCACCCAATCAGATTACCGGGTCACCTCTAAGTATCCCTAGGTTTAGGTCCTCTATTTTCCATTTAATTAATAGGTATTTGCAATAATAAGGACAATAGAGTGATAGTCATAGTATGAGGGAGATGAATCTCCAAGTACACGAATCATAGGGAGATAGCAACAGTCCAACCTAGGTAAATGGTCCACTTTCGGATACAGGTCCATCTCAGGTAATTCGATCTTTAAGTAAAACCACAGATGCTAAGGAATATTGTGTTTGGTGCTTAGAAGTTATGGGCATCATTTGGTAACCTATAAAGGTCGAATCATCTTAGATTACATAACCTGGACTTTAATTAGTGGACCCCACGAGTCAAGGTTGAGCCGTACTATTGACTCGTGGCTGGCACAATGATGGAAGTCTATTTGAATGGTCAGTGGGCCCTACATATGATTGCAACAATAGAAATTAGAATCTGGGGATCGTCACTGTACACAGTGTGCTCAGCCGACCTCCTGGCCTGGGCGGTCAGCTCGGCACACTGGGTCCAGAGAAGGAAAAACACCCTGCAGGCAAAGCCTGTTTGTCCAGGACTTCCTGTGAGTTCGGCTAACTCCCTGGCCTGGGTAGTTGGCCGTGCACACTAAGAATTCTGGCTGAAGGGAATGTCCCAGGTTCTAGTCTCCTTTGTTGAAATCCCGCGTTTTTGGAAATCCATCTCGGAGTTCGGCTAAGCAATTGGAGCTCAATTGAATACTCAGTTCGGCCACCCAGCTCAGCTCGGCAAAGGGCCTAGCTCAGTTCGGCAACCCAGCTGAGTTCGGGAAAATACATTGAGTTCGGCTAGGCATTGAGGCTGGTTAAGCTCTTAGCTTGGTTAAGCACTGAGTTCGGCTAAGCTCGAAGTCCGGTCTGGCACGGAACCCGGTCTGGCGCTGAGCTCAGTAAAACACTGAGTTCGGCCATAACACTGAGTTCGGCCGTAACACTGAACTCGGCTTTGAGCACTGAGCTCGGCCTAGACACTTAGCTCGGCTAAACGCGAATCTCATCCTAACCATTATGCTCGGCAGAACTCTGAGTCCGGCTAGTGTTGAATCCAGCCATCGCTGAGTTCGGCCAGTACTGAGCTCGGCAGTTGCTGAGCTGCGCTAACGCTGAGCTCGGCAACCGCTGGGCTCTGCAAGTGCTGAGTTCGGCAGTTGCTGAGCTGTACTAATGCTGAGCTCGGCAACCGCTGGGCTCTGCAAGTGCTGAGCTCGGCCATCGCTGGACTCTGTCCATCTCTCCTATCAGTGTTGTGTTCTGTTACAGAACCCAGTTCTGCGACAGGACACAACTTCTCTTCATTAAGCACAGGAATGGTGGTCCACCTCTGATCAAAATCCAGATCAAGTAGCACCCCATGGTCGCACAGGCCCCCTCACATAGACGTAGGGTCCTGATCTACCAAGGGTGGTCCTACTTCGATTCCGATCTCAATACTGCGAGATGGGTTCTTGTCATTCCATCTACGGAAACTCAATCCCGTGACCCAATTCTTCTGGGATTCTCCATAGACCATTACAGAATCAAAATAAATCATTCCTACACCATCCACCCATCATCAACCGGCCATTGAGCATCCAAATGAGGTAATCCCATCCATCAACGGCCAAAGGAACCAAACAAACATGCTCAAGGATCGATCTAAACATATATATTACAAATTGGAATTCTACTGCAATCAAAGGAAGGAAACATGCAATCTAGACTACCAGCACAGTGCACTTGCCTTGATCAATTGAATGTAGAAGGAAAAGAGAGAGAAAACCACAGGGAAAAAGAGAAAAGGTCTCGGCAGTAGCTCTTATGGTGCAGGCCGGTCTCGGCTGGTCTTCTGTTAAGGGATTTCTGGGGCGAGGAAGAGAAAAGAGAGATTGGAGGAGAGATGAGGGTTCGTTGGAGGGAATTGGGGAAGAAGAAGAGAGAAGAGATTGGAGCTTGAGAGAAAATGAGATGAACAGTAGTTGTTAGGGCAGGGGAGGGTTTAGTTTATATAGGTTGGGTTTTTGGGTTATGGACAAAAATGCCCTTAGGGTTAGAATGGGATTAGGGTTAGGGTAAAGGGTATCTAGGTCTTTAGGTGGGCTTCTAGAAGATTCTTTGGTGCAAACTCCCTAAAGTAAATACAAAACTCTAGCTAGGGCCTCTAACAAACTCCCTAACTCTAAAAATAACAAAAGACCCCCTATTGACTCTACTAATTACACTACTAAACTAACCCTAGGAAAATACATAACTACCCTCACTAAGTCCCATAATTAATATAATTAAAATACTTAAGCTAATATATAGTATTCAAATTCACATTGAGGGCCCACCAGGGGTGGGGTCTCACATATAATGACCATAATTTATGGAAAGGTAAGGACTTGTGGTCTAAGTAAAAGACCTAAAAGAAATTTCCTTACAGTCTCCCACTTGGTCAATCGGAAGATCCATTAATGTTTTTCATTTTAGGAATCATAAGGCGCGCATTATATGCTAAACACTTTTTTAGTCGGTTATCATAAGTGTCTTAGCTAATTCGGTTGTGAATGAGAGTCATGGCGTGCACACATTATTTTGCAACATGCTTACTTCCATGTACTACGTCATTTACAACTTGCATAACTAGACCATAATAAGAGATTGACGTAATGGTCTCATAATGTCTTTGGTTAAAGACTGTTTCTGTTTATTATTCATCCAAACATAAATATATACACAATGGAAAAATAGAAATGGCAGATGTAGATATGCATTAAGAGCTCAATAAATGTCCAATACAAGTAGAGAAATAAAAAGGCAGAAAAAAATAATCAAGAACTATCTACAAGACCCATGCTTTCAGTATGACCCTGAAAGGTCTTTGGAGGTAGTCCTTTCGTGAATATATCAGCAACCATGAAATCGGTACGTATAGACTCAGTTACAAATTTCTGTAATCTAACATCTTGCTTCAGTGATAGATATTTAAGGTCCATGTATTTGGCACCCTTAGATATCCTATCATGCTTGGAGAAGAAGGTTGCAGCGTCATTGTCACAGTTAAGAGTTAATGGCTTAGAGATGAAACTCAAAGCTCCAAACTGAGAGATAAAATTACGCAACCATATTCCCTGAATTGCAGCCTAGCTCATAACATGCCACATACTCAGCCATTATGGTGGATGTGTAAAGCAACTCTGATTTCTGGCTTTTCCATGATATTGCATCTCCACATAAAAGATACACATAACCAAGAGTGCAAAGTCTGGTATCAGGACATCCAGCAAAATCTGAATCAGAATAACCAATCACCTGTAGGTGATTTGATTTTCTGTACGGGAGCATATAATTCCTTGTTCCCTTGAGGTATCTCAGTACTTTCTTTGCAGCTTTCCAATGAGTGATTCCTGGGTTACTTTGAAATCTACCCAGCATGCCAACAGCATGACTAATGTCAGGTCTTGTACAGACCTGTGCATACATCAGACTCCCTACAAGAGAAGCATAAGGATATTTTTCCATTTCTTTACGTTCCAATTCGTTCTGTGGACACTGCGTAAGATCAAGTTTGTCTCTTTTATGCAGTGGAACAGGACTAGAGGAACATGTCATCATGCCAAGTCTCTCTAGAACTTTGTCAATATATGCTTTCTGAGACAACCCCAAAATACCAAGTGACCTGTCATGGAATATTTCTATTCCTATCACATAGGAAGCCTCTCCCATATCTTTCATTTCAAAATTCTTAAAGATATAATCCTTTGTAGCATGTAATAAACCAAGGTCGCTACTAGCCAATAATATGTCATCAACATATAGAACCAAAAATATGAACTTACTCCCACTGATCTTGAGGTATATGCAAAGGTCAACCATGTTTTCTGTGAAATCGAAGGCAGTAATTATTTAATGAAACTTTAGGTACCATTGCCTCGAAACTTGTTTCAGTCCATATATTGATTTCTTAAGTTTGCAGACTATGTCTTCCTGACCTTCAATTATGAAGCCTTCAAGTTGACGCATGTAGACTTCTTCTTCTAAGTCTCCATTAAGAAAGGCAGTTTTCACATCCATTTGATGTAACTCGAAGTCATAGTGATGTACTAATGCCATGATAATTCTAAGAGAATCCTTCCTGGACACAGGGAAAAAGGTCTCAGTATAATCAATGCCTTCTTTTTTATTAAAACATTTGGCAACAAGTCTGGCTTTATGTCATTCAATATTGCCTTTGCAGTCGCGTTTGGTCTTGAAGACCCATTTACAGCCAACTGGTTTGTGTCTTGGAGGCAATTGAACAACTTCCCATACTTGATTTTCATCCATAGATTTCAATTCATCCGTCATGGTATCAATCCATTTACTAGAATTAACATCCTTAATGACTTGTGAATAAGAAACCGGGTCTTTAATTGTCCCTTCTTCAGATTCTACTTGGTAAAGCATATAATCATCGGAAATAGCTGATCTCCTTTGTCTTTGAGACCTTCTTAATGCTGGTTCCTCTGGTGCTTCATCCATATGTTCATTGGCGACGATCTCATGATGGAGTTGTTGATCATTGATTGGATTTTCCTCATTGTTAAATGGTTCAACAACGGGATGATTTCCAACATCTTTCGGAATAGAGGGTAAATGGATAGGTACCCTGATTTTCTGAATGATCACATCTTGAGTTTTATTACTCCCACTGATTTCGCCATTCTCAAAGAATCTAGCATTATTGTTTTCAACAATTCTCGTACTATGGCTAGGGTAGTAAATCCTAAATCCTTTGGACCTTTCTGGGTAACCTATAAAGTAACCACTGATCGTTTTAAGGTCCAATTTCTTTTCATGTGGATTGTAGACTCTAGCCTCAGCTGAACAACCCCAAATTTGGAGATGTCTTAAACTAGGTTTCCATCCTTTCCATAGTTCAAAGGGTGTTTTTGGAACTGCCTTACTGGGAATCCTGTTCAAGATATAAACAGCTGTGCGTAGAGCATCCATCCACAAGGATATAGGTAAGTTAGCATGACTCATCATGGATCTAACCATTTCCATATATGTACGATTTCGCCTTTCAACTACACCATTCTGTCATGGAGAACCAGGCGTTGTGTATTGGGCAACAATTCCAAGCTTTTGGAGAAGTTTTGCAAAAGGTCCAGGATGTTGTCCTGTTTCGTCATACCTACCATAAAATTCACCACCTCTATTTGACCTTATGATTTTCACTTTTCTATCGAGTTGCCTTTCGACTTCAGTAATGAACACTTGTACAGCATTCACAGACTGAGATTTGTCATGCAACAAGTCTAAATAACAATAACGTGAGTAATCATCAATAAAGGTAATGAAATACTTTTCTCCCCCAAAGGTTGGAACATCAAAGGGTCCGCAAATGTCTGTATGAATTATTTT
The DNA here is from genome assembly GCA_012931725.1 of Litsea cubeba. Taxonomy (NCBI): domain Eukaryota; kingdom Viridiplantae; phylum Streptophyta; class Magnoliopsida; order Laurales; family Lauraceae; genus Litsea; species Litsea cubeba. Next base: position 15,363,627 of record CM022953.1, on the reverse strand, counting down.
AAGAAGCTTAGTACTTCTTGTGGCTCCTTTCTTTGTGTGTTTTGTTGATTTCCCTTTAATACAATCCACACATACCTTAATATTAGTAAAATCTAGATCCGGAAGGACACCATCTTTTACTAATCGTTTGATTCTTTCACTGAATATGTGACCCAGTCTTTTATGCCACAAGAAATAAGAGTCATTTTTAGATGACTTTCGTTTGGTTTCCTTAGAATGCAGGGTAAGATGGGTTTCAGTAATTTGACTATTAAGATGAAACTTGTATAGCCTATCAAATAAAATTCCAGAACCAATACGACTAGAATTTTTAAGTAAACTGAAATTACCATTTCCTAATTCAAACGAGTAACTATCTTTATCAAGTGCGCTTACAGAAACCAAATTACAGGAAATAGACGGAACATAAAGAGTTTGACATAAGTCTAACTGATAACCGCTTTCTAAAACAAGACGAAAAGTGCCAATGGCTTCAACTGGAGCTTTGTCTTTGTTGCCCATAAAAAGGAAGATCTCACTTGGGCTTATGGTTATGTCACGACCCGGTCCCGAGATTTGATTAGTTCGGACGAACCCCGAGTCGTGAATGCATACTTACTCCCGTCAATTCCGAATTAACAAAAGTTAATACAAAACTCACAAGGGATATCGCATACAAAACCTGTCAAATGTATAAAATTGCGAAAAATATACATTGACATAAAAGCTTTACAAAAAGTAAAGTCCAATATATACATTCAGTTCTATGTTTAGTAATGAAGTCAACCACCGTATACTTAATACAATACGGGGACTTCATTTACATAACGAAACTATATACATTTCAAATTATTCATTCGCACTCCGGGATCAGATCCACTCGATTAAACCTCCTGGAGGTATCGGGCGGGCATCTTCCGCTGGCGGCGCGGCCTCGGCAGGACCGGCACGGGCATCTGGGCCTGTTACATTCATCCATAGTACCATGAACACGACAGTTCAACAAATACATACATGTTATGATATGATAGTTCTAGCTATCACATAATCCATTGGAACAATTCAATTCATATAACATTTCATTTATAATAACGGATCCAGTAATATCAGTCAATTGATATCTACTTGGACACTCTTTATTCATAATAACGGATTCAGTAATATCAGTAAGTTGATATCTACTAGGACACTCTTTATTCAAGGGTTGTCAAATGGTATGGAATAGATCAGTGGCTTGATCAGAGACCACTAACTTCCATGAGGTTCCGGAACACCTCAAACATCCGCTGCAGCAGAAATGGTTCATTATGCAATTCATAATCAGTACAGTTCACTCAATGAGTTGAGAACTAAGTTCACGTGATAATTAACCAATTTTTAATCAGACTTCTAAGCCAAACAAATGAGTGAAACAGTCATTTTCCAATACACATACTGTCACGTGCCCCGAACCCGATTAAAAAAATAACCGGATCCGGAGAGTGAATTTTAGGACTAGTTAAAATTTTTGTCCTTTGGGCCCACGGATCGTAGTCCGCGGTGAGGATTTAATATTTCAAACCTCTTTTAATACAATAAACATTGAGTTCATAGAACTCTAGGCATATGGAAATCTCAAGCAATGAATATGAATCTCATTAAATTAAAGTTTTGCAAGAAAGAGAGACAACTAGAAGTTAAGTTTATTACATTGACCATCCCAATCAATAAGGTCAATCAAAAGAACAGAAGTCAAAAGTATAAAGGTCCAACGAGAGAAATAATGAATAAAATAGTAAATCTAATGAATCCCAAAATATCTCTCTCGTGCCGGAAGAGATGACGCTACTCTACGTCATCGGCACGCCACTCACGTGCCTCCTCTGCTGGTTGGAGATCCTCTGGGATCTCCTCACCTGCCTGCTCCTCGTAGAAGAACTCACCTGATGTGTCTGCACATCAAGGAACAAAGTCAACATGTTGAGCAATAGATATACAAAACATAATAAACACGACATGCATCAAGTATATAGTAAAGACAGGTATAAGATCATATAAATACAAGAATGTGAAGCTAGGCATAAAGCGAGATTAATAAATAGAAACAATAAAAAGGAATCCTAGCAATCATCTAACAATAACCACTATCATACAAATGCTAACAAGACAAGCAAGAGGGAGACTCCGAGGATGTCCTACGCCACCTCCCGGGGTACCAGTAACAATCCCCTTGGACTACTGATACCATAGTCCGGCTCCAGTGGGATCCTAGCTCCCTATCCTGGGAATAGCAGCACAGTCCTAGCCCGCTCCCAGCTATTCAACGCCATGGACGCCGTCCTACGCCGACTGCCCACCCTGACAACCGGAGTAACCGATTCGTCAATAAATCCCAAACTGCAGATGGCCATGATATGCAAACAATAATAAAGTGGTTTTGACTCAAGAACAGACAAGACAAGCAAGTCTGACTAGTTCCAAGTACAAGACAAGTTCTTAGGGATTATCTTATTCAAGACGATACAAGACAAGCGAAATACGTGATAATCTCCTTCCATTACTAGCCAGTCATATTCATCAATACAAGACACGGGTTCCTATGGTACACTCTAAGTCAATTCCAAGTCCAAAATTTTATAAGAATTTATGTTTCATAATTGATTAAGTATTTTATGCCAAGAGTGTACAAGGAACATAAACAACGAATACAAGTCAAAAGTCAAGGAGATTTTACAATCCAATCCGAGGCAAGTGGTGTCATCCCTGTATTCCACGTGTTCTAACGGAGTACATGTGGAAATTGGATCAATGATGCTTTTAGGAAAATCCCTTGGTGTACAATCATGTTAAGCATCTATTAGTTCAGTTCCATATGCATTCGGTTATACCATATGTAATACACGAATACCTAGACAACCCATCGAATTCACACCAAGCCACGTGTTTCGATTTCAATCCCCATTAATGGTCAAGTGAGAGTAAGTTTATGGTGTCCAACATCTAAGGCCCAAACCTAGGTTACCGGTCTATTTTCCAATAAAACATAAGCTGGATTAATAATCTAAATATTTACATCACTTCCTGACCTCCGATCGTGATGAAACTAAAACCATTGGATTCTACATTCCAAGAGCTTTCCAACGGTATATAGCTCGTGAAATTCCGACGAACGGATCAAAAGTTATGACCGTTGGAAAATCTGTCTAAAATCGGTCAATTGCCAGGAGTTTGAATGTTCGAAGAAGTGTTCGAACATTCGTCCCAGGCCAATTTCCCGAGAGCTCAAGTGTTCGAACGTTCAGGAACAGTGTTCGAATGTTCGTGTGCAGAAAGTGCTGTTTGTTGAATTTTTTGTTCTATTTGTTCCAGATCATCTCACTACAACAAAAAACACCTTTGGTGACATGAAAAAATGTCACCAAAGGCCCATTTTTTGTCACCTATTATCTTTGGTGACACGGGATGGGGTGTCATTGTATCCATGACACTAAAAGTCAATGGTGACAAAATTTGTGCACTTGTCACGAAATGATGTCAACGGTGACAAAAACATGGTGTCACGGAAGAAAGATTTTCCGTGACATAGTAGGGTGTCACTAAAAGCAATGGTGACAAAAGTACAGGTGTCATAGAAAAGATATCTTTTGTGACAAAAATTGTCACTAAAAGTATTTTTCTTGACAACCAAATGAGTGTCACCAATAATATTACCAGGTTGACACTCAATGGTGACATACTTTTTTTGTCACAAAAAAATACAATCAAAATATTTGTGCCACCCAAATTATCATTTCACACCTACTTACAAAGTTTCAAATATTTATATCCAGATACACCCATTAACAAAACTTATACCACAAAAGATGCAAACTATCATTCAAATCAAATATCCAACAAGTCAACATTCTAATATCCAAGTTCACAACCCTTCAAAATATTCATCATTCAACAATAAACACTTCAAAGTTAATAGCTTTAACATAACTACAAAACAACCATACAAGGTGTGTCGGTTCAAATTAATTACAAAAATAATTCAAAACAAGTAACTCCATGCATCTTGGTGATCATCTTGGTTAACTGCCAAAAAGTCTTCAACTCCATCTTCATCATCTTAATTGGTTAACTGCCAAAAAGTAACTCCATCTTGATAGTTACCTACCTGTATAAAATCGCAACAAAAAAATGTAATTATTTAATACTAGAATTGGGAGCTTTCTTCCCTGTACATAAATGTGACATCTATACTATATTGCATGCATTTACTTATTGAGAACTTTTTTTTTTCGTTTTTTGAAGAATGACGATATATTACATTTACTTATTATAACTAGGAATGAAACTATACCTCGAGATATTCACTCGGCAAAGTCAGAGTCTTGATATGTGAAAGACCAAGCAGAGGTTTGATTGGATCAAAAGGAGGAACCTGCAGGGCAAAGGGGCCATTGTAATCAATCATGACATCAACCAAAATTTACTAAAGCCATCAAATACACATCCACAAAAGTTATTTACCATTAAACACCATTGGAAGGTCCAAACAGAATGTTCAAAAACCGCCCCCAGGGAAGCATACTACCTGTTATCAAAGAATTATAACTTGAGAAGTAAGCCTGCATACCAAATTACTAACAAGCACACAGGTCATTAACAGGTGGCTCAAAATTCAAGTTTTTTGATAAAGGTGCATGCAAATTTATGCAAAACATAGTGCTAACCTAAAGTATCCATCCATGAAACAGCACAATAATGCAACAAAGTTGTGACTCTAATAAAGTAGATTAAAGTATACTAGATTAAAGCACAATAATGCAGGCAGCTGAAACATACAACCCAATGAGACAGATGCATGCCCAGGTGTCTAAGAAAATGGTGGACCATAATCACTATTCATCTCCCTGCTGATCAGCTGTGTTCACTGACATGAAAACTCCACCTATCTACCGTTTGGTACGTTGATAAACCTAACATATACCGACTCATTGTCTGCCAAGGACTGGAAAGATAAAAAGAACCCCATTTCCCCCTTTTCCTCTTTGCAGATACTACAACAATCAAATGCTGTGAGAGAACATGAAGAAAACACAAAAAGATGCAGAGATTATGATGTTGAAAACTTCAGAGAAACGAAACAGATGAAAATGTAGAGATTATGATCACTACTAGAAAAAAGGGTTTTTATATCGGCTAAAAACCGATATAAAAGACCTATTATATCGGTTTTTGTGTGAATTTCAAACCGATATAAGTACCCCCGATATAAAAGATAAACGGAACCGATATAATAAATGTAATATTTCATATCGGTTAAGCCTAAAGCGATGTAATATCATATGTATTTATATCATAAATTATTGTAAAACGATATAACTTATAGCCAAACCGACATAATTAATATATGTTATATCGGTTTCATATGATTTTTTATATCGGTTTCATAATAACCGATATAATTGATTAAGAATAACCGATATAAAAAATATGTAATTAGTTTGTTATATCGGTTTCATATGGTTTATTATATCGGTTAAATTATAACCGATATAATTGATTAAGAATAACCGATATAAAAAATATGTAATTGGTTTGTTATATCGGTTTCATTAAAAACCGATATAATTTCACAATTTATTTATTTTTTTAATATCAAAAGAACCTGTTGTACCACGATAAAAAAAAACCTGCAATATACCTCAAAATACTAACATCTAAACAACAAAAACCTTTGTATATATATATAAACAAATTAATTTCTATGTACAAATATACACATGCATAGTATAGTATAGGTAGTTCATTCACTTCCATGTACTGTACAACTTAACAAGCTAAGTTAAACTAAAGCAAGAAAGACAAAATTATGTATTGAGAACTACATGCATAATGCCTCCATGTAACGACCGCTTAGTCCGCGTTCATAACTAATAATTAACATAAAGCTTCATTAGACAAATCTCTATGGAAATATTGTGTATATATATATAGTATCTACACTGTCTTCCATGGGATGTACAAAAAGTTGAACTATATATAAACAAAAAAACCAAAAGTATGTATATATGTACCATGTGGCATATGATGCCTCCGTGTACCGTTGCTTCCCCGATTAGTTCTCCAATGAAAAATAGAGTTACAAGGCATAAATCACTTCATCGATCAATACTTTGCAAGAGAAGCCTAGCTAATATATATATATGCTTCCTATCTCATGCATGAAGAACTATACAGTAAAATGAGATTTCCTGGTAAAAACAGCCACCATATGCAATCAAACACAGCTTAAACGAAATACAGTGGTTCATAGAAAAGGTCCACATCTTTGTAGACCCAAAAAACATGGGATGTACCTGGAAAGATTTTCTCGAAATTTCGGCATAGTCTCCCCTGTACGTGTGACATGTAATTTTTTTTTACAACCTGCTAGTACCTGTACATGACAAGAAAAAACACTTCATATAAACAACCCAATGCCCCAACACACTACAAAGCCATTCACCACTCGTCATCAGTCATACACCATTTGACCATAGCACTTCAATGCAAGGAAATCCCCTACCCAACACCCACCACACACACACCAAAAAAAAGGTGCAATTTGATAAAAATTAGAAAGAGAGAAGAATGTAAACAAAGAATAAGCAGCATCTGATAAAATGCAAATAGTGATAGTAGGCATTCTTTGAAACAAAAAAAAAAAAAAAAAACAGAAACACATTCAAGACCAAGAATAAATCACAAGGCAATAGATCTTTAAGCAAAGTTACTCTATGATGAATTCTACAGATCCATAGTATCCATGTGTCTAACAAACTTTGCCAATGATCATAACTAATAATTAACATAAAGCTTGACTAGACAAATCTCTATGGAAATATTATATAGCAGTGGTAGGATTAGTGATAATTTGGTTTGGGTTCCCATTAACTCCATCCAAATTGTAGCAGATCAGAAAAAGTACTTTACAAACTCCAAATGCGAAAAAATGAAAAAAAAATCTCATTTTGGAATTCAAGCTGATCCCATTCTGGGTATATCCAAATGCACCCTTAGGAGAGAAAGACAAATATTGTTACTATTTCAAATTTGTGAGGACAGCCTTTGGGCAAAACTTCAGTTTGAAGTGGTAGCATCTGACGACATCTTGAATCTCATTCATTGTTGAAATATTTTTGTTCAACCCTTTGATGAATACATTGAGAATTGCTTTATTTGATTTATGTATGCTGATATCAAGAAGTCTGTGACTGAATTGAATCTAGGACACTAAGCCAATAGCTGGATGAGGAGCTCGATTTAAAACACCCATATCTGGTAGTTGGTTGGGTTTAAACCCATGACTTATTATAGACTAGGTTGATCAAGACTCTTAACTGGAAAGGGATTTGAGTTATGCAACATGTAAGAAACAGAGAAATTATAGATTATCAAGCAATTAACATTAAAAAAAAAAGAAGATTATCAAGCAATGTGAGTTGGATTAATAAACAGTCTGCAACAGATATCCCCCAAAATCTGGCTTTTAGCTCTAGCTCCTCTTGCGCAAGACAACTTTGCAATTTGATGGCAGCTATTACTTTGTTTGCTCTGAGAGTATTACTGGCAGATTTACTTCCTTCTAGATCTGCTTCACATGAACCATTGCCTTCCTCATTTGCGTCTGGAAGGCTTGAGCATATCCGGCACCCATGAATTGATATCAGTGACCCAAGCTAGAACAAGAGATTGTCAAAGGTAAAGTGAGAAATGATTGAAAATATCTCCCAACTTCACTTGCTCGCTTTCAAAACCTACCCAAATTTGCAGTTCCCCTTTTATCATGTTTGGAATAAGTATGAGTCATTTTGTTATTTAGATCGTATACATCTCATAATATATAACTGGAATCGCTGTCATCAAATCCTGTCTCTTAAAAATGGATAAGAGTGAAAGAGCAGGGCATACCACAAAATAGATAATGGTTAATGTAAATGTCCACCTGCAAATCAATTGCAAAAGAATTGGATATTCGACAGTTGTTAGTTGTTATTAGAGATCTTATTTACATATTATGCAAAATTAAATCTAAAGCTCAATTCAACAAGAGTGCATCATTATGTAAGTGCATTGTGAGAGCGTCAATTCAATAGTAAATATCATCCCTTCTACTATGCAGGGCAGGAATCAGAATCACAATTAGTGAAACATTGCATATTTTCCAGGACTGCTGCATCAATGCTATGATTGAAATGATACTATTTGGGCCAAAATCTTTGAAAAGAGCATCCCATTGTGTAGTATTTAATCCAGCTGTCTACCTTCATGAAAGGTAGGCCTATTGTATGGATTTTGACCCGACAACTCATGATACATCCAGTTGAGTTTGAGTATCAACATTCAGTTTAACATGAGCAGATGTGCACATGAAGCAATTGCAAGCTAGTTTATACTCCATGAGATCAAAACTTAATATGGGCCATGCTGTTGAGATATTTTCTTATAATGTAACACCATATTCCATGTTTAGTACCCCAGATCCATATCATGCCTCATGAAGTAACCCATATTCTGTTTTACCAACCCTTGCTACCCCAGATCAGTATCATATAAACAATGATTCAGATTAGAAAGGCAGAAACATAATCCCACCTAACACAATCTCCAATTGCTGCACTTCATGAACTGCACATGGAATGGATAATTTTCCATACAAGCTTATTATTCAGATCCCTCGCAAAACCAGTATGATATCCAAATGCACTTTCAAAGGAAAATAGAGAAAAATCTTAATGAATGAATATTCATTCATCATCATCTGTTGTTGTCATGGTGATTTGTGTTAGATCATATTGTCTGAAAATCACAAAGTCACTATATGAGAATTAAGAACACATAAAAATGTGAAACATTCATGTTTGTTTCTCTTTTTGTGACTATATGAGAATATGTCTGTTTCTCCTTTTGTACCAATTCATGTTTGAAACATTCATGTGGTTCTCCATGTATCAGTAGAACATTGTTTAGAGGAAAAGCATCATTCACTGTTAATGATATTTAATTATACATTTTAGGCAAAATTCCTAGTAGTGTTTCCAATTCAACATATTGCTATGGACAAGTCAACCCATGCAACAGTGGAGGTGAATGCCAAAACCCTACTGATCGACTGTTACTTGTGAAGAGTAGGTTGGCCGACTGTGGCATAGTGGTCTTTTGTGCTACCAAGTACCAACTGATATGAATCTTGCCCTTTTACTTCCCGCTTGCTCTCTCTATTTTTGGACAGACTCTTTGGGGAGACATGAGTGCTTGTGATCATCTTGGGATATAAACTTCTTGGGTTAGAGTAGAAGCCTAAAGCAGTTTGTGAAAAAGGAAGATAAGGAGGTCTTTTTACAGATTGGAGCAAATCTTGTTGGGTCTTTCTCATTTATAATATTTATGGGAGCTCATCTCTATTCAAAGCTATAGATTTCTTACATACCTCAAACACATGGAATTGTAAATGGATTTATAAATGGATCAGTTCAGATTGAGCCTATTCATGTACCAAAGTGCTCAACCTTATATGAATCTGACTACCTGACTCATTAGAACTCCTAGTACCACTAGCATTTGGATTTCTAAAACTTGGGGAATTTAGATTGAGCTAGAAAACCATGTCTTTAGAACTAGGGAACACAATGGGAGGTTTCTCATGGGTTTGAGGAAACACGAATCCGCCCCAACTCCACCGCATCATACCCAACTTGACCAATGATGAGTTTAGCATATGTAATACCAAATCCACCTCATGACAGATAAAGGCCGGCTTCCACGCAGGAGAAAATTTTCTCCTTAAAGATGTCGTTAACTAAGGCGACACTAAGTTTGTCTCCTTAAAGATGTCGTTAACTAAGGCGACACTAAGTTTGTTGGTTCAATGGTTATTAACTAAATGACCTCTAATATAAATAACTATAAAAATGCAAAACTTGAAATAATCATAGCAAAACATAGGATTGGGACAAATTTAAACAAACTAGTCTTTAACACTACAGCACAATTTTCAAACATGGAGTCCCAAAATCAATAAAAATCATCAACCATTAAGAGCAATCTTAAACCTTATTGTCGAGGCTTAAGAGAAGTATCATACAAGAAATGTGAAGTTTAAGACTAGATGATAGGAAGGAAAACATTTTTTTTATATATAAATACCAGTTAGTACTAACTAAATTTCCCATCATTAATACTAGCTTGTTGCCTAAAACCACTGCTCAAATCTAGCCCATGCGCACCCTTCATTTGGCTGGACCCTCAGAAAGTGTGTGTGATCCATTGACCACTCTTCCACTTCTAGGGGGTGTTTGTTTGCTGGAATTCAGAGAATTCTTATTGGAAAGAAAAATAAATTCTCAATATGCTGTAGTTCAGCAAGTTTCTAAAATCCTCCCCAATACCCAGCATCCAGGATACTGAAATTTGGATAATTAAAATTTTCAGAAGGCTGGATTTTTTAAATTCCACTAGTCAAACCAAAAATTGAATAGACAGAGACTGACATTGCAATCAAAATCTCCATGCATGTATTTGCATCAGAACTTCTTGCAAACAAAAGCACCCTCTTATTATGAATAAAAGTCATTGCAACTTTCCAAACTACAATCTTCAATTAGAGCTTACCGATATTAGATGTCATGTTTGTGATTTCTACTAGAGCCCAAATATTCATGAAAAAAAAAATCTACCTCAAGGGGAATAAAAAGGAAAGGATACTTAATAACAATCCTACAGTGCTCCTCTTCCCACTACTTTTATGCCAAAACCCTACTCATCAAAGTCCTAAAAAAAAAGAAGCAAAATATGTACTGAGGCTCATATTCGCCTTTTATCAAACATGTGGTGGGCGCCTTTTCTTTGCCATGGCTGCATCTGTGCATCAGCTGGCCCAGTAGCCCAACATTGAAAAACCCCCTTTTCGTTGGCATCTCATCTCTACTAGGGCATGAACGATTGAAAAACATATAAGCGAAAGGGAAGAAGAGGAGTAGTAACACCTGGCACCAGCAGCACTAGCAGGAAGCACCCAGTCGAAGCAACATTCCGGTCGAGACCAAAGCAGCAGCCCCAGTCGAAGTCGAAGCAGGTTAGGTCTTTCTGCCTCAGCAAACCCAACGAAGATTTCAGCCCAAGAACAGAAAATAACACCACCAAGAATTTAAGCTCACATGAATAATAGATTCAACAAGAATAATAGAGCCTGGGATAATAGATTCAACAAGAATAATCAATCACCTGCAATTAGCTTCGTCTTTGTTGTCAAGAGGGGAAGGATTCACACAGAGCTACAAAGAGCCTGGTCCTCTGTTTCTTCAATGAACTCTAGGATTCTCAGGTCTCTTCCACGGTGATGGTGGAGCGACAACGACAATCAACCAGAGAACGAGACTAGTGTGGATTCCGAATCCTCCTCGCAGGTTTCTTCCTCGGTGACGAACAGTAGCGTCTGTGCGTCTTCTGCGAGGCTTAATCGGCGATCACGTTGCAAAAGAAGAGAAAACGAAGCAGAGAGAGAGAGAGTGAGAAACCGCATCAGAAAGGGTAAAGATCGAGAGAGAGAGAGAGAGAGAGAGAGAGAGAGAGAGAGAGAGAGAGAGAGATATGCCTGCAGCGAAGAAGAAGCCACGAATGTGAGGGAGATGAAGGTCTGCCGCTGGGAGCCTGGGACAAGTTTTGGAGATGAAGGTAGGGTTTTGGCAGACTGCTGAGAGAGAGATCTAGCTGAGAGAGAGACCGGTATGCGAGGTTCAGATCGACGCGACGGAGAGAGATCGAGTTGAGAGAGAGAGATCGTCCGGAGAGACTGAGCCATGGGTGACGATGGAGATGAGAGGAGATAAGAAAGAAATGAGGGGAAAAGGGGGGGCAGAGCGCGGGAGGGGAAAAACAGAGTGGGAAGAAAAAATTGAAGAGAAGTGGTTTCATAATTAATATCGGTTTTCAAATCTATATAACATCGGTTTAATAATAATCGATATAAAATGTAGCGATTATTATATCACATATATGTTAATCGATATTATATATAGAGATTGTTATATCGGTTATTGTGTAACCGATATAAAAAAAAGTTGACCGATATAAAAAAACATTAATCGATATAAAAAACTTTGACTGAAGATATTATATCGGTTATATTAAAAACCGATATAAGGTATTTTTTGCAACCGATATAAAATGTCCTTTTGGTAGTAGTGGATGTTGAATCGATCTTACCTCAAAAGAGATGAAGAAAACACGGCTGGGGTTCTTCGTGTTGTCAAGGCTGCCGGCTGGGGATGAAGAAAACACAAGGGAGGGAGAGAGAGAGAGATCGAAGAGATGAGAGAACCTGAGAGGGAAGGGTTTTCACTATTCTCGCCAGCGGCTAGGGTTTGGGTTGTGAGATGAATGGATTTCTGCGGTAGATATGTTATATTTCACATTTGACCCCTTAAAATTTGATGGGAGAGGGAAAGGATTGTTTACCAACGAGAGAATGCACCGAGAGACAGTTTTAGCCTTTTAGGGATTAAGAGATGGAAAGGGGAAAAAGGGCTTGGAGAGGGAAAACGTGGCTGTGGAGGCGGGAGAGGGTAAAAATTAGGCCATTGCATTGGTGACAAAAAATTTTTGCCACCAAATCTATTGGATCTTTTGGTGACAAATTTTTTTGTCACCAAATCTCCTCTCTATTTGGCACCTAAGCTAAAGACTTTTCGTGACAAGCAAAAAAAATTTTTGTCACCGTTGTGTGCATTCCGTGACAACATTGATTTTTTGTCACCAAAGGGTGTCACCAATAGTGCATTTTGTTGTAGTGTCTCCATTCTGTTCTAAACCTTTCCCAATGGCTATATCCTGCACAAAATTGAGCCTCCTGCTCTCCCAACAATTCATTCCATCCACATTCCATTCCATTCCATTAAGAAATTCTAAAACAACCTATTATCATCAATTATCCATTTTCCAAAAATCTTACCTAACATATAATTTCCAATTAAAATCACAACAGGCTTGGAATTAAAGGGAAATCTACAAAAAACATAGCCAATCAAATGAAAACAAACATACATGCTTATATATGAATTGCAGATCTACTTGCCTCAATGTCAGAAGATGAAGTAATTGGGGAAAACTCGAGGAGAAGCTTTTCTACCCCAAAATCAATAATCTAACCCGAACAAATACAACCTATAACGCAAAGGAGAAGAAAGAAAGAGAAAGAATCAAGATCGGACCTAAATCTAACCAAAGGAAAAATGAATGAAAAGATGAAAGTATGAGAATGCTTACCAATTTGATACCGGAAGCAAGAGAAGATCGCAAGGATGAATCCTAGCGGATCGGATCTCCGAACGGGGTCTTCTAGGGCTGAGATCTGGCTTGAGAAAGGAAGAGGAAGAAAAGATGGCTGCTAGTTACTTTCGTTCGTTGCAGAGAAAGAAAGAAGATTAGGGTTAGACTCTGCTTAAGAAGAAGATTAAGGAGGAAAAGACCGAATCACTCTTTAAGTGGGTCCGGTCAAAGAATAGACCACTTGAAAGGTTTCTGATCACTGGATCACGATGAGTCAAGAGACAAAAGTTATTAGAACGACGAGACCTTTCCAACGAACCCATAAATCACGGCGTTTGGAATATTTCGGAAAAACACTTAATTTTCCCTAAATTGCAAACTACCCCCTTGCTATGATCAAACGAACTCGGAATCGAACGAAACTTCGCAGATACTATTCTAATGCTAAAAGAAACTCGCTCATAATCTAAACCCACTTAAATATCTAAAAATACAATTAAATAAAATAATAACAATTAAACGGGTCAACGGGCCGGGTTTTGGGCCCAATTGACCCAGTAAGGTCACAGACCTTACACATACTATTTGGGATGAATATCATTTGTTAATCATGTATTCGGAAAACTAAGTTTACACCTATGAATGCTTAGACATTAACTGATTTCAGCCTTTATACATTAGGCTTCAATTAAATACATTTCTGCACATCGTCGGTCAGGTCGTCGGTCACCTGTCGGATGACCGAGAGCTTCAGGTCGGTTGACCGATGATGCATTGGTTCAAATTCCAGAGAGCTGGAATTTACTGAACTAAGTCTTCATATTGTCGGTCAACTGGTCGGTTGACCGACCTCATCATATCGGCTGATCGACGATGCGTCGGTCCAAAATCCAGAGAGCTGGATTTCACTGAAAAATAACAGATTTTAACTTGTTGGTTCACTCGTCGGTTGACCGACCGGTAGACCGACAGACGCCCAGAAGCTCAGTTCGAGCTTCATGTTTTCTGAAGCCAAATCTCTGGCTTTTGGTCTATTTGAGTTTTAAACACTCAAACACAACATAAATAATAAACACATGTAAGTACTTGCCTCTCTTGACGCTAAATCCACAAAAACCCTCTTTATTGTGTAGTTTGAGCTTGAGATCAAGACTTCTTCAATCCAAGCTTTGTAATTCCAAGGAAGAAAATGAAGATGATGAAATTCTTCAAACCAAACTTCACAAATCCTTGCCTTGATGCTTGTTTATGAAAAATTGAAGAAAGAAAGAAAGGAAACGATGAAGAAGGAAGAAGGAAGAAACCAGCTGCTGGCATACAGTTCCTTCTCTCATCTCAGCAGCTCATGCTTACTTGAACATGAGTCATAATGCATTTTTGCATTTAAACCCCCTTTGGTTAACTGAATTTCATTTTAAGTCAAATGAAGATCCACTTGGTCCATCTTAATCCAAATGAAATCATGTGTATTATGAAAGTTCATGTACTCATCGAATTACACATGATAATATAAAGTTTCACCAAATTTGACAACATACACATAAACTTGTATTTACGGAAAAGTCCTTTATTACACTAAGTTGAGTCTAAAACTCAACTTAATGAATTTCATGCCTTCTAATTTATGTCATCAGACTTTAATCCTTCTCTTGAGATTAATTTGATCCACTTTCATCATTAATCACATTGAAATTAACTAATCACGCTTAATCCACCTTAAGCTCGATTAATTAGAGTTAATCAAGATTAACTCGGGAAGGGGTCTCACAGGTTTGGATCGTAAGGAATCCCTGCATTGAATTGGAAACATGAACATTAGCACCAGTGTCAACCCATAAAGTATCAGAAGAAACATAAGTAAGATGTGATTCGAAATAACTTACGAAACCCAGAGGATTACCTTTCTTTTCGAACCATTCTTTACGTTTAATGCAGTCTGCCTGAAAATGTCCAGGTTTCTTGCAAAATTTGCATAAGTTTTCCTTCTTTTTCTTCTTGGGGTTCTGACTAGCCTCATTAGATTTGGGTGGTGCCCTCTTCTGGCCTGAATTTTTCTTTCTCCCAGCTTTGTTTCCAGCTCCTTCACGAGATGAGCTACTTTAATACCTTGTTGATTCAGCCTGGCCTCCTCTTGAACCAGTTTGTTAGCCAATTCATTCACTGTCCACTTTTCCATAATAGTATTGTAGTGAATTTGGAAAGGCCCGTACTGAGGAGGTAAACTGTTTAGGATAAATTGGACGAGAAAAGCCTCATCCACGGATAGTCCCAAATTCTTTAGTTTAGCAGCAAGGTTGGTCATCTCAATGACATGCTCATGCATTGAGCGAGTGCCATCAAACTTCATGGTTGTAAGATCGGCCATTAGTTTCCCAGCAAGGAATTTGTCTGCAGTCTTAAACCTATCTTCAATGGCTTTCATAAAGTCCTTAGCATTCTCAGGTGTAGGAAGAGATGTTTTGATGTTGGTATCAATAGTCATTCGCAAAAACATAGTGCTTAGTCTGTGAGACCTCTCCCAAGCATTAAAGAGGGTCTTTTCCTCAGCGTTACTTGTTGTAGTGAGTAGAGCTGGCTTATCTTTACGAAGAGCCATATCCAGTTCAAGTACCCCCAATGTGAACTCAACTTGCTCTTTCCATTCGGAGAAGTTGGTTCTATTGAGTTTAGTGACAGAGGTAGCATGCGAATTCATATTAGTGGGTACTATAACTGCAATAGAGATATAACAATAAGGCTTTGATTAAATAAGACAACACATGTATAATATATGAATATGACAAAGAAAAAGAATTTAGGTGCTCCTGTGGGTAGTCACCATAATTTCTACACATTATACCATCTAAGGTCATCATATTCAAGGTGGTATAAATGAGTGATGTTACTTTTAATTAGAACAAGTAAGATATCTGTGGATATCTTTGGTCCATGTATGAACAAACACTCCTTAATTATTATTCAAACGTATGAATATAATCCGCCTGTGGGCGATTAAATGCTTCATGCGCTTGAACAATGGGAAAAGTAAACATTATGATGATAATTAGGGCCAAATCTTAGTATTTAATTGTTAGGGTCACTGTGGTGAGACCTAACCTTAAGCATACAACTCCTGTAGAAGGCTTGTATAGAAAGTGCAAGAAATACAGTAGCCCATTGAACAATTGTGAAACACCTTCCCATGCTTATCCTATAATTTATGAGTCCCGTAGGTTAAAAAAGAAGAAAAGAAAAGGCACTAATTGAGCTTATTTCTGTCCTGCAGATCAACGATTGTACTGTATCCTAATAGTAGATCTTATCCGTTCAACCTTCTGTGCTTGGAATTATTTAATCAGTGACTGATGGAATGGTTAGGTTCTTCTAGTCTGAGATATTTTGTGGTAATCCCATCATCATGATCGCCATCATCAGATCAGCAGCGGGGCTCACTTATCCAACAACTTAGGAGAGAAAAGAAGTGTCATCAAAATCTAGTGGTCGTTTGATGGACCACGAATTTAGCGTGACTGGGAAAGTAGTGTGTTTGTATCCAATTCCACTACAAAGTCACAGTTATGATGTTCTGTTTGGTATCCACAATTCCACATTCACATCCCTTTCCATTGATTTAATGGGCCCTACTTCAGAATTATAGTACCAACAATACATTCATCTCCTTTATGCATGTGAATGTACTGACGACTATTGGAATTATAGTACCAACAATTCATTCATCTCCTTTATTCATGGGTTTTACTTGTCAACCCATTACTTTTATTGCCCCCTGGAAGACTTTATGAGATCCAGACGGTTCTTGATAAAGGAGTGTTGGTCAGTCCTTTTAGCATGTAAAAGCCATGGCCCCATGGTCTCCATGAATGGATGGAGACCCTGTGACATGGGTGCAAGTGCAAGGTGAGCCAGGCAGCCTACAGTCATACCTCCATGGGGCACCCCACCCTCATCATAGCCCACTTGAGGGGAATGGGTGGGGCCCACTTGAATGGACGGAGCACCAAACCATGATGTAGGGGGTGATATCCTATTATTAATGGACACGATCATGTGTTCTCTAATAACCATGCTATGATACCACATGTTAGGCTATAAATAACATGAACTCTAAGATCAAGAACAACATGATTATCACGTGAAGGATTTAAATAAAGATTAACTCCAGACATCCTGATGCATAGAGTTTTCCGATCCTGCTGTCTCATGTTGAGATCCGCCCAAAAAAACTTTAGGGAATAACTTCAGTTTCTCTCTCCTTGCCTATCCGCCTTAATGTGTTGAATTCTATGAATGAATCTTTGTGATGGAGGAAAGACTCTTTTTATAGGTGGAGAGAGGACCAAATATATTTCAATTAGGATTCCATTAGTTTTAATCTCAACCGTCCATCAAGGTAGAGTTTGTTATGGAATATATTTCTTTAGAAAACCTTATATGATTAAAAGATAGCATGTATCTTATGAAAACGGGATTCCTATAATGACCATAATTTATGGAAAGGTAAGGACTTGTGGTTTAAGTAAAAGACCAAAAAGTAATTTCCTTACTCAATAAAATAGACATTTTTCATTTTTTTTTTTACCTTCTTTCACATGATTTTCATCTCATTACAGCATTCAAGCTAAGTAGGAAAACAAAGAAAAAAAAAACAGATGACTAGATCCACAATAAACAAGTTACCAGATCATCTACTTAAGATTATATAAAGCTCGGATTCTTCGAATGTCATCCTCAGCAAGTCTGTCCCTGATCTCACCAGCCATCAAGACGGGGAACATTACAGCCTTAGGATCACTCGAGTGTTCGAGCCCAAGCAGATGCCCAATCTCATGCACTGCAGCCGATTTCAGGTGGAAGAACTCTGGAGAGATATTGGACCCATCAGCCCACTTCTCATCAGCATCGAAATGGGTTACTCCTCTTGGGGGATAATATGCATGTGCAAGTCTTCCTCCCCTACCATCGAATGGTTTACGGTCTCCATGATATCCTGTATAAAATCCAATCCTGATTGTGGCATTATTGGCGTCTTCAATCGGCTGAAGATGGAAGTCGGTGACATCTTCCCATCTGGCGAAAGCGCTGGCAAAGATAGATTCGATGGTTTCGTAGGGGAGACTAGTTTTAAGCCGTGAGCTGAACCCATAGGTGAGGTGGTTTTTTAAATCAGGGGGCCATGTACTGGCATCCGGGAAGAAGCTGTCGTTAGAGAAAGGGTGGAGATAGGTCGAACCCAGCTGATAGGGCCCCATGACACTCTTTCCATTTACAACGTCTGGCACTCCACATCTTGGAATCATCATCTGCTCTGCGGTTGCAGCATCGATTTTGCCTGTGATGTTGAGATTGAAGTTTTGTTGGTATAACTTGATGGCCGACTCGAGTAAATCATCGAAGGAGTCATCATCTTCTTGGATGCCTTCGGTTGCGGAATTGGTGTTGGAATATCGGTGAGGAAGGTATCCAAACTTCTCAAGATATTGTTTAAGTTGATGTAGGCCTTTGATGGCTTCACCCTTTTGGCTTCCCTCTAGCTTTTTGATGAATCCAAAAGGTTGATAAGTTACTTGAGGAGTAGAGCGCGATTCAATCAGGAGAGGAAAGATGAACAGAAAGAGAAGGAGAAGAGAAGAAGCCAATGTGAAAACTAAGGTTGGTTTGGATGGCATTTTCTATGAGATGAAGGGATTTTGGAAAGGAGTAGTGTTTGCTGCTTTGGTGTCCATGAACAGTCCTACTATTTAAACTACTTTAATTTCATATCAATCAAGACCGTAAAGAAATCCAGCATTGTACAATATCTGTCCATATCTCAGTCTAGTCAAATATGGTTTCAAAATTTATTTGTTCTAGAATTGGCAGTTACAAATTGATAGTCAATGGCCTAAAACAGTCATCAGTTACCAAAAATGAAAAAAAAAAAAAAAAAAAGGCCTAAAACAGTAAGTTTTTGGAAAAGGAAATCTTACAAATTAAATGACTGTATCTGTTGGAGTCATCCTTGGAACTTTTTTGCTGCTTTATCATCTTACTTTTATTAGTATGCAGAAGACCGAAGAAGTCGTAGAGATTAAAAGACATCTATGGAACATGCAAACGAAAACACGACGGCAAATCATGAAAATTTTTGGACCCCACACAAGAAATTTTTTTTTTTTCCTTTTGGTACTCCATCCAAAGGAGTATGGGACCTAGGCATGTAAAACAGGCTTCACTAGAGCTTGGCCTAGCCATGCTTGGGCCAGGCCGGGCCGTGCCGTGCCAAGGCTGGCAAGGCCTTTGGCCAGCGTGGTCCATAGGCACCGTGCTGGGCTGGCTCATGGGACATAGGCTTTTTAAAATCTTTTTTTTTTCTTGTGTCCTTTAAAAAATGAGTTGTTCCATAGTACCATTAAATTCAAATTACTGTTTTTTTTTTTTAATTCATATGATTGTTGTTCTCTCAATGAGGGTCTTTTGATTTGTGCTACCATAATTGTTTCCCTTATTTGTGACTGTGAGCACCCTCCATTTTTTAGCATGTGGGACCATATGATAAATCTAATTTTGTCACTTCCGCCCCTAATTTGACATTTATTCAACTGTTATTCACCTAAAGTAATCTATTTTCTAGCATTACTATATATAAACTAATTTTATTAAATGGGATTGATAATCACAGTCATTTGTGATGTTACTATACCATCATTTTTTATGTTAATTTAAATTAAATCATTTTTCTGTCGATAATAATATTAGTCGTGGCTGCCCGCTTTATCTAACGATATCAAAAGTGGGCCCTTTATACCCAATGCCAGATTCAATGACCCAACAGTACTGGCAGGGAAATAGAGTGGGACAGGACCCCAGAAATTTTGAAAAGCCCCTTTATATTCTAAAATTTATCATTTCTTTATATTGGACGCCCAAAAAGATTTTCTATTTTACATAGTGGCCACCAGTTCCTATCTATGACTCTGTCCAATAGGTCCATCTCAAATCTCATTTCATTAGTTTATATGCTTATATATGAAGAGATTTAAATATTTAACCATCGATCCAACGGTTCAGTCCATACGGATGTGTGTCAATCCTTGGGATTAGTGACTATCAGGGGTTTCTATTGGTTGCTAGGTTAGGATGAATTGCTAGTTGGCCCCGCAAAAAAAAAATTCATATAAAAGTTCTCACTTGAATATTTCTCTTTATTTATTAATATCACAATCACAGCATTCAAGCTAAGTAGGAAAACAATGTAGAAGCTGACTCCACATAATAATGAACGATGAAAAAACCAAATTTTCTATAGAATATATAAAAATCTTATTCCGTTAATGTCATCCTCACTAAGCGTCACCTTCTTCTGACCACTAGGAATGATGGGGAACATTATAGCATTAGTATCGGAGGTGTGAGCGAGCCCAAGCAGATGCCCGATCTCATGCAGCGCAACCGATTCGATGTCATAGAACTCGGGAGAGGGTGGGTCAATAGACCACCTCTCATCAGAATCAAAATGGAACCATCCCACTGTGGGTGCAAATGCATGTGCAAGAAATCCTCCCATACCATCAAAAGGCAGACCGTCACCATGATCTCCTGAGAAGAATCCGATCTTGAGATCAGCATTATTCACGTCATCAATCTCCTGAAAAGAGAAGTGGGTGACTGCCTGCCATTTACCGAAAGCGCTGGCGCAGATTGATCTGAGTGTTTGAATGTCAATGACTAGATTCCAAGGGTAGAATCCATAGGTGAGTTGGTACTTGGAAGGGGGCCATTTTGGTTCAAGTGGGAAGAAGGCGTAGTGAGAGACTTGGTGGAGATGGGTCGAACCCAGATGGCGCCCCATGCCACTCTTTCCATTTACAATGTCTGGTACTCCGCATCGCGGGATCATCATCTGTTCTGCAGTTGCTGCGTCGATTATGCCTGTGATGTTGAGATGGAAGTTGTGTTGGTATGACTTGATGGCTGACTCGAGCAAATCATCAAAGGAGTCATCGTCGTAGATGCGTTTGGTTGCTGTGTTGGAATGGTGAGGGAGGTATCCAAACTTCTCAAGATATTGTTTAAGGCGGTGCAATCCTTCGATGGTTTGACCATTTCGGCTTCCCTCTAGCTTTTTGATGAACTGAAAAGCTTGATGAGGTACTTGTAGAATAGGCCGTGATTCAATCAGAAGAGGAAAGAGGAATAGAAAGAGAGGAAGAAGAGTAGAAGGCCATGTGAAAAATAAGGTTGGTTTGGATGCCATTTTCTTTTGGAATGCAAGAAATAGAGATGGAAGGCTGTTGCAAAATAGTGTTTGCTGCCTCGGCGGTCATGAACAGTCCTGATATTTATAACTTCTTTTTGACAAGAGATTCTTTTTTTGGGTTGAGTTTTCATAGCAATTATGCCCGTTTCTAAATCCAATCTGCACTATATCAGTCCAAATTCTACTCCTCAATTACTTTAATATATCTAATTTCATATATGTTAAGTAAGGAATGAGAGATTGTAGGGAGATTTTACTGCGCAACATTTCGGGGCCTTACATGTCAATGTGTAATCCATGCCACATAGTGCTCTTCGGTAAGAGAAATCCCCATGCTGCTGACGTGGCATGCACCCTCCATGACCCGCCTCCCCCAATTGCTTTAATATATATGATGTGGGGTCAACTTGGGCCCAACTTTCATCTATGCAGTTCCTTTGATATTATTTTCATCCCATGATCCAGCAACAAACTCAATTTTACACTAACTAAACCTTCACTCACTATTGAATTAAGTCTCAGCAATATCTCTGTTTAAGATGCCATTAACTTTAAGGTTGTTTAATGGAGAACTAGGATGAAGTGGTGGTCCTGGTTTTTTGGGGTCTCCATCATCCATGAGACCTTTCCATCTGCCCTCCATCCTTTGGCAAATTTGTGTATGAGTGGGCCCCACGAGTTGGAATACATATAAGCCTAACGTAATTTGCTTGTAGGAGAACAATATTGCCCCGACCATTAGTATGCGAAGACCATGCTAGTCACAGTGATTAAAAGAAATCATGGAAAGGAAGAGTCCATATCTTGACCATGAGTGGACCAATCATGGTCTTCCACGTCAGCCTAAAAGACTGGATTTTAAAGTTTGACTTGGATGGACAACATGTGCGTGATTCGTGTAGTGTTTGCTAGATCGATTTTTTTGTTTTGTTTTGTTTTTTTTTTAAAGACTTGGTATCAAAATATGAGCTGCATAGTAATTTGTAAAAACTGGGAATTGCTATTCTACCCAACCAGGGCCAGCTCGAGACAATTCGAGGCCGAAAGCGACGATCATAAATTAGGCCATTTCTATGTTTTAATATTTTATTTAGATTTTTCTTTCTTGATTTTTTATGACGCGAAATTACTAATTAAGTTTTTATATTCAAGTTTTGCTAACCTATCTTAAGCCACCTCCAAAACCCCACATGAGAATTTTGTGCCCATCCCAAAACTCACATGGAAAATTTGGGTCACAAAATCCAACAACCTATCTGGCTCCAAACGAGAATTTTGTGCCCATCCCAAAACTCACATGGAAAATTTAGGTCACAAAATCCAACTACCTATTTGGCTCCCCCCCCGGACCATTCAAGATGGACTTCAGATGTGTGCCCCACGTATCATATTAGATGTTCCAGATACACAATACTCACGTGCATTGTGGGCGAGTGAATAAATTACGGCGGGGCCCATTGTTTATCTTAAATTTTAAGATCTATTATTAGGGTTGAAACCCCAAGCTATAGATTTATTACAATCACATCATAGATCAAATCTGAATGGGCCCCTATTGAAATAGGATGCACAAGAATAATGAGAAACACTTGTGAAATAAGTTCATGACTAAATGTATGGCTGAGATTTGATACACATGACTGCTAAAAATATAATTACGTGCTAAAATCAATTGAACTCCTAGCCATAGAAATATAAGGAGCAGATTTGAAAATATAATGGGCATAAATGACACTTTAAAGGCCCCATGAAAATCTTGGTCGTATCTTGTCAAATTATTATGGGGCCTTATATTTTGGGGAGAAAAAAAAGGGATGGCAATTAACAAGTTTTCTATATTGGAATTTTAAAAGATGTCATTTGCTATTATGAGGCCTTTTTTTGTGCCTTATTTTATGGGGCCTAAAGCAATTGCCTTTTTGGCCTTATGGTTCAGCCGGCCCTGTACCCAACAGAAATAGTGGGGCACAGTTATTAAAAATCATTACCAAAGATTTATTATCAATAAGTAAATCTTGGAGAAAGTTTTGACAGTGATTTATATATATGGGTCATTTATATTGAACGGGTTTTGATTCGCATTTTCACATGTGAGGCCTAACTAAAGCTTTAATCATCAATTATTTATGAACAGATTCTTTAAATCAGTTTATGCAAATATCAAAGAACTGATGGTATAGACCAACTTAAATATCCCGGGATATTGTAAGGGTTAATTAAGTAAGAGATTCACTTGTAAAATTTGAACTACCCAAAATAAAGCCCCAATCTTCTATATATGAGTCTTTCCTAAAGTCTTTCTATAAGAGTTGGGCCACCCTCAAATTGGAGTACGTGATCAATAATGTTTTATAGGGATCAATCTAAAAGTACGCTCAATTTCATTAAGAAAAATATTGATAATGGCCCATATGAGATCAGTGCCTTTAGAATACGGTGTTCTATATTTTTCACAAGCAAGACCGATCGAACATTCTCACCAATTACTAATAAAAGGGATGTGAACAGTCAGTTCCCGTCCAGGTACATGGAGGATCGTGAATCGAAACAGTTAATGAGAAGATAGAATCCGAATCAGAATCAATTCCGTATATGGAACGGGTCCCGGTTCGGGTCTGGATAGAAAATGATTTACCAAAAAAAAAAACTAACTTTTAAGAGGAATTTATAAAAATTGAGGTAATTTGTCGGGCCCCAGGTCCACGGGCCAGAACTAAGGTGGAATTAAACCCAAACTCATTTAGGTCATTGGTCCAAAAAAAGGACCCGGACCTATTTATTTATCGGTCCCAAAATAAAGACTCAAACCCGGTTATTAGCGGGTCAGAACCTTCGGATAATCGGTGAATCGAAGACCTATTTACATCCCTACTAAAAGGGCTTGCAGAGAAGCTAGCGGGCGGGCTTGTATGTGTGGATAATTCAACAAAATCCACTTTTCCTCCACCTTGTGATTATATTGCCCTCAACTATTTCTAAATCTCTTCATCACCGTACCTCCCTTAATTGTCATGCATCCCCTTGAATCCAACAAAATAAAACTTAAGCATTTTGTAGTAACTCCACATATTATATTAGAGAAATGTTCATGAGGTATGAGGCTTTGGTAGAAGCTTGTTTGTGAGGTAGGTTTCGTTGTGGGGTTTTGTTTCCTTCCTTATTAGCTTTTCTCATCTCCTCCCAAAACTCTAAAAATAAAAAAAGAACATCCTTTCCACTTGAGTTCTCAAGTACTTAAAAGCAGGGCCGGCTCAAGACAATTTGAGGCCTAAAGTGACAATCTTAAACGAGGCCTTTTCTATCTTTTAATTTTATTACAAAAGACTTTATTTAAAATATATTTTTCTTACTTTATGCTTTATTGGAGAAAAATAGTTAAAATATTATTTTTTTTTAAATTTTCTTGATTAAAGAAGTTGAACACCATAATTAAAATATTAATATTGATAGTACTGAATGGACTGAGGATTCATGTCATTGGAGATCTATTTGTGTCAATTTAATCTGGCAATTAAGTTGTCAGTCACTAATTGCATATATCATATCAAGTTTAAGTCTATAACATGTGGGTTATCATATTATAATCAATACTAATATTAAGGGTTCAATATTGCAAATATTCTTGCCAATCCCAGCGGTCCAATTTGGGGTGGTCCACCAAGTAAAGACTGAAATTTGAAAGACCCCTTGAACAATTTGCATAAACCCTCCCTTCCGTACTTATAGTAACTATATATAAAAAAAAACATGGGGTGCAAATTAAAAAGAAGTCAATAGTTTCTATTTATATTCGGTATGATTTGTTAGGTTTTGAAATTGTGCTGAGAAAAAGAAGGATGATAGTTATTTTAATGCTTATTTTCCATAATGTAAAAAAATGGCTTTAGTGCGATATAACACTAATTACTATTATATTATATTATGAGAGATTCTCAAAAACTCTCCATTTAAAAAGGAGCATTTTTGCCCCCTCTTTTAATATCCAAAGAAAGTTTGACACGTTATGCCTTTTAATATTCAAAGAAATTTGCACGTTGATTCAATTCTATGACCTCAATTTCATTTAAATTGCACGTTATCTCTTCCTTTTATTTTTGCTAAAAAAATTGGATAAAGTTGTTTTGGGAAGAGGTCAAAGTGAGGACCTATCACTAATAGTAATCTCTAAACCTCATTCGACGGTTTAAAACAAAATACTCATTGGACTAAATAGTTACTCCCACCATGATATTGTGGAAATTGACAAGTTTTTAGTGGTGCGCAATATGATGGTGGGCCCACATCCTATTTGATTGAAGTTTGTTGTAAGCTAATAAACTATAGGCCATTAATTTTGAATGGACTAGATTTTTTTCAAAGAGGTCACTTTGAAAGACCCGATGATCTAAATGGTTAGATCGATGAAAATAGGCCGTTCATCATGGTTCCATCAGTGACAGGTGTAACCTAAGCTTTTGGAGTTGATTGATCATTAATTTGGTTAAGTTGGTTATTTATTTTCTTTTTCATCGTTAATTTGCCCCCCGCGTTGAGTAAATGACCTATAGTTAATAAATAAATTGTAGCATAAGTGGGTCCTATGCATAGAGTTTTGAAAGTCTTCTTAATATTCAATGCCCTAAAAGGATGGAAGTAAATTACATTAGTGAAAGAGAGAGAGAGAGAGTATGTGAGGAGGAGCCGTGTAACTAAATAAGAAGGAAGGAAAGAAAAATTAGGAGAAAAATATGGAAGCCATAGTATAGATTCTCTTGCATTCATTTATGATATGATAAGTCCAACTCGCCCTCATCAGTATGGGCCTTATTTTCGGGATTTTTTTTTGAATTTGAAAAGTTGCTTTTAATAAGATTGTAATATTTGGGGCCTTAATTTTAAGGGGCCTAAAACCAGGGCTTTTCTTGCTTTAGGGTAAAGCCGGCCCTGCTTGAAATTTGATTTTATAAGATTTTAGTAATCAACAGTTAATTTTACACAACCCTTTTCTCTCCTAGGTTTTTGCATTATGCTCCTAGGATTGTAAGATAAGAATCAATATGTAGCCGAAGAAAACAAGCATGCAACAGAAACAAGCCATTTTCGAGGTAGGTCCGCCGGGTACGTTCACTAGCACTAAAGTCAAACTGGAATCTTCACCATGTTGGCTACATGTGTACACATCTGTATGGTTTTACAGGCTTCTCTGTGCCAATTAATGAGAATAAAATTTTGAACCATCACTCAACCAGTAGTTCGCTGCGTGCGGATGACAGAGCTATGGATCTAACTTTAAATAAAATATATAGAAAGTGATTTTGAACCATCACTCAACCAGTAGTTCGCTGCGTGCGGAACTGCGATGACTGAGCTATGGATCTAACTTTAAATAAAATATATAGAAAGTGAAAACATGTCAAATAAGTTTCATTGAAGGATTATTAAAAATGAAAAGGGACAAGGATAGGTGGAGGTATAGATGCGACTTGACTTTTCAAGATATGAGTTAATAGGGAGGTAGCTGAGTATTCATTTTTCAGATTTCCTTGATTCAATTTCCACTAAAGAGGGGCTATTTGATGATCTTTTTTTTTTATAGTCGCCTTTTTTAAGAACTTATAGAAATATTAATTAAGTTCCTAGGAATTCTAGAAGCTTGTATTTCTATAAGTGTTTAAAAGTTAAGAATAATAGGTGAATATCAAAAACTAATCATCAAATAACCTCACATTTAATCTAAATTAAATCAAGGGAATGTGGGGAATAAATACCCAAGCATCACCCAAGGAAATCAAACTTTTGGAAAGTCAATATCTCTAATTTTTATCATTAATCACTCCTCACATAATATCCTTTGCCCTTTGTCTCTTGTTAAATTTATTCAACTAACCAATCCTACCAAAACATCGATGCGTTAGTAGAGACAACATAAATGCTTTTCAACACTCTACCTCGAATGCATCTTGTCGACACACATTTTGTGAAACTGTTACACTCCATCCCGAGTTAATATGGATTAACTCTAATTAATCGAGCTTAAGGTGGATTAAGCATGCATGATTAGTCAACTTAAATGTGATTAAGGATTAAAGTGAGTTTTAATTTGACTTAAACGTAAAATAAGTGTAAAGAATGAGTTTAAGTTGTAAAAAGGGTTGATGATTCAGCTGAGAAGAATTCCAGTTGTAGTTATTACACCATTCCAGCCAATAGAAGCTGCAGTAGAACCCAAATGTCATCGTTTGAGTATTCCAGCAACAGTTACAGCTATGGTTATTAGAACTTGACAACAGAAATTACAGCAAGGGAATCTCACGCTTGCTGTTTTTTTTCGTTCTTCGTTTATGTTTCTTTTGAGTCTATGTGAGAGCTTAGAAATGAGCTGGCAGTGTTATAACATGCCAAAGTAGCTAGACATCAGATGTTGTTCTTGCAATAGTCCAACACAGATCATCATGCAAAGTTCCAGCACAACCCAGTTGAGCTTATGACGTTTCAATTGCTGAAGCTGGCTTCTTTTCTTCTTCATTTTCTTCATTCTCCTCTATCAACGAACTGTACTCGAGTAAGAGGAAATTATAAGTGGGTTTTAGAAAGGAAAGTTGGGTGTTTTCCTCATCTTTTTGTTGGAGGTCTTTGGAGACAAGCTTAAGGGAAATCTAAAATCGTTCCAAGGCTCGGACTCGGTGGTTTTGTACTAAAATCAAGTGAAATGCAAGTATAAATAGATCTCTATGGTTTAAATGTTAATAAATATGGTTTCTTTATAAGAGATAGAATGTTGAACCCATTTCATGATAGAATAGAATTAATTTGATTAAATGGAATTGATTGGAATGGATGGAATTGATTGAATAATGAATAGAAGTATTATTGATGTTTAAATGATGTTTTGGGAAGGGAACAAGAGGTTCCAAGACTTTCTTGCAGGTTACAAGAGATTGGAGATAAACAGAATTCTGAAACGAATTCTGCAGAAATTCTGGCAGCGTCGGTCAGCCGACAAGCTAACCGACAGTGCAAAATGGAGGAAAAAACGTATCTCTGATTTTCGGACCGAGACTTGACCGACAAGTGTCGGTTTACTTCGGTTAACCGAGGAGCTGACCGACAGTCTATAAAGACTGTATTTAATTCTGAAATTAAAGAAAACAAAGCCTATTTATTAAATCAAGACTGTTCATATTGTTTATACCTTCATAGATGTTCATTAAGGAGACTTTAATGTACAAGTTCATATGAACTGTGATGTCTATCGAGAATAACACAAGTACATTAAATAACTAATAATTACACCCATTTGGATGGTATAGTTTAATTGAAATTGTACATTATATTATATCCAAAATGGATTATAAATTGAATTGAATCCTAAAAAGGATTAATATTGAATTGTATCCGTTCATTTATAATTAACGGAAATTAAATAAAATGAATTGTGTTATACGTTAAGTCTGGCATTACATAGTGATTTTTGTCTGCTGCAGCGAATTATTTGAGAGTGTTCTGGAACTCTGCGGTGAGGCCGGTGATCTCTGTACAAGACATTGAGTAGATGCCACTTATTTATTAAATCCTTGAGGCCTGAGTCATGAATGGTGCGTCATTCAGTCCTGTGCCGAGGATAATGATTTGGAAATACTATGGTAGTCTGCCAAAATATAAAGACTCTCATTGATTTATAAATTGTGAATATTGTTACTGTCATTAAAAATAAGATATTACTGGTTTTAGTCTAACATTGAATCAAACAGATTATTACTGTTTATTGTTTAAGTCTAATGATAAATTAGACATATTACAAATACGGGATTAGCATATGAGATCATTGATCTGTTATTGATGGTATTACAGACACAGTTGCTATTGTCGGTCCTTCAGAGATCACAGCACTAGTGGAAACAACTAATACAGTTTCTTCCGAAGAACTAGTTGAGTGAAATAAAGTATTGTTATAATAATGTAAGACTTTTAGAACATGTTTATCGTTCATAATGTACATAAAGTTTTATTTATATTCCGCATAATATGTAATTTGATATCCCTTGTGAATTTTATGTTTAAAGTTCACGGGAGTAAGTATGGTCGCGACTCGGGGTTAACTCGTTTTAAATTTTTATCTCGGGCTCGGGTCGTGACAGAAATGTACATTTCAAAGCCAAGTCATTCCTCCTGTGATTTGAGCTGATCACAATCATTTAGCTTTAACACCATATTAAATTTCTTCCGCTAATTAATCATACCAATTCTATGATGCTATCATATCACAAGGGTTTTACACTTTTAACGCGTGCAACAATAGACAGTAGAAAATATTAGTAATTCAGTCCCTGCCACCATCAATCATTTTTCAAGTAGACTTTCCAAACCCTAAATTGAGTACTGATGAAACCTCTTGAGTGTCACTTGTATAAAATTACCGTAATACCCAAACTGATATTTACTTCTTTCACTGGATAATATGAAACATCATGACAAGTATATATCAAACTCCATCATAATTCATAAAGCTAGTGACCTACTGATATCAATGGCCCACAATGGCCAAACTTTTCCTTCTTCCTTCATATCAATTGCCAACCTTGAAAGAAAGAAATTACATATTGTACAAGGCGTGTATTCCCTTTATGTCATCATCTTTCAGCTTCACTTTTCTCACCCCAAAAGGAATTGCAGGGTACATTATTGCGTTTTTAACAGATGAGTGTCCAAGTCCTATCAAATGACCAATCTCATGCATAGCCACAGTTTCAAGATCTGGACTGTCCCTAGCCAGATTGGTGCTCCAGGTCTCGTCCGCATCAAAATGAGACACTCCAGTCTTGGGCGCAAAAGAATGTGCAAGGACATTACCCGGCCCATCAAAAGGGACCCCATCACCATGATCACCTCTAAATATGCCTATTTGGAGATCAGCAGAGTCGTAGTGTTGTGTTTCCTCAAAGGTGAACTGGCTCACACTCTTCCATCTGGCAAATGAGCTAGCAAAAATAGAACGAAGGGTCTGCTTGTCAATGACTTGCACTCCAGGGACGAACCCATATGTGAGGTGGGTCTTGGATTTAGGCCACTTAGGCGCACCTGGGAGGAATGAGTAATGGGACACAACATGGAGTTTAAATGAGCCAAGCCGGCGCTCCTTACCGGAGCGCATTGAAGACCTCCCGTCGACGATGTCGGGGACCCCACATCGCGGCATCATCATATTCACCATGGTTTTAGAGTCCAGTAGGCCGGTGACATTGAGATTGTAGTTGAATTGGTAAGTCTTGATGGCTGACTCTAGTAATTCATCAAAGTAATCATCATGTTCGGTATTATTGTTGTTGTTGTTGGAATTGGTGGATTGGGAAGGAAGGTAGCCAAATTTGGCAAGATATTTTTTCAGTTCATGTAGACCTTTGATGGTCTGGCCTTTACGGCATTCTTGTAGATTCTTGATGAATTGAAAGGACTGTGAAATTGTAGTGGCATGGGATTCAATCAGCAGAGGAAACAAGAAGAGAATAAGAGAAAATTAAAGAGCCCAAGACCATGGGAGATGGGAGGACTGTTTTGATGACATGGACATCCTTTATTTCTTATCTATCACCCTTTTGGCAAACAACAGACTTTCTAAAGATGAAGAGATCGAAAAAGGCTCCTGCCATGAATTGCATGACAAACTCCCAAATTTATATAGAGCATATGCTGCTCTATATTGCCTAACAGTTGATCAAGTTGTGTCCTTGGAAGTTGGAACTCTTTCACAAAAAAGAGAGGTCATTGCTATAGAATTTCGTTTATTTTTCTTGTCGTATTCGTTGATATTTCTGAGTCATTATCACTGAGAAGATGCTAAGATGAATAATCCGCAGCTTTATCATGGTTTATCCAAATCATTACATTTGAAACCAATTAATTTAAACAATTATTATGAATATGATATCCACCAAACCTGATCAAGAAAGAAAAAAACACTAGAGAATATCCGAAAATGTTTTGGGTGGACCATATGATTCTCATGAATTAAAAAAAAAAAAAAATCTTAAAACTGTAATCTCCAATTGATTTAAATCAATTTTCATTCCTTTCTTGAAGCAACGAAAGGAGCTCGCATTCTGAGTGTTGGTCATTTATTTTAGTTTGTAATTGTTGTCAATCGTAGGGTGTTGGCATGGTGTTGGAAAGCAATATGATGAAGGTTGCAAGCATTCAAAGTGAAACTGGGCAACCGCATGTTCAGGTCATGTCAGTTAAGCATATTGTTATGCTTATATCTTCACATCTAACATCTGAATTAAAAAGTGGTCAACATGACTTTTGTGCATCAGTGAGAGGGCTTGATTTTTTGTTTTGGAATCAGGTCGATCCGACTTCAGGTTCTAAAGTTATGGCCCGAATAGTGGGACAACTCTGCCTCTCTCAGGTTGTTGTTTTTCTCAGACCAGTCAGCTTCGAGGTGATTTTACACTACTTTCCATTCAATCTAGGTTAAATCTCAAAGCATGAAAGTTGTAGCCCTCTGATAAATCTTTTATTTGGCTCAAGAATCATGTCGTTTCGAGCTCAGAAGAGGAAGTTATGAATTTTCTAGTGGAGACAAATTCTGTAGTTTTTCTGCACTGCGAGATTAATTCTTCTTCTTGGTACCTTGTTGTGGGTCTCATTATGTGTTGGAATGTAATCAGCAGATGGCCCATCAGTTTCATCTGATTCAAATGGTAGGTCAGTCCATTTGCATAAGTCTTCATTCGAATGCAAAAGTCTTTTCCATGATGCAAAAGTCTTAATGGAAGAGCCCACAATTGTTGAGTGTGCACTTATTTTCAATTAGAAAAATGGGGTTTATTCATTTTTCTTCATAGAGTGCAAAAGTCTTGTGCAAAAGTCCTTCTATCAAGTCAAGGTTCAAATATTTAATTGATTCCTACATCTGGTTGGGATCAATTTTCTTCCCCTTGGTGTGCTTCTTTGAAACTAGCTCTTTGAAATCATCATCGATTCTACAACACAAGAGATCCATCAATTGAAGTAATCTTTATTCCATTCCTGAGAGAGTTGCAGAGAAAAACTGAAGGCTGACAAACCCAAAGTCCCGGTGCAAACAAGAGAGTTTCAAAGTCTGAGATTCACTCTTGAGATCGTACGAGCCTATCACCATCTCTCACTCAGAGTCATGATTAATATGTTCTTCGGTACATGATGATCTGTTCTTCATCTGTGGCATGGTCATCCTGCCCTCTATTTCATGTGGATTTATATTCCTACTTGTAGTCTTCCTCAGATTATGATTGTGCAGACAAAGGGTGTGACTAGAAATTAGTGATTGTGGTTTATAAGAGTTGCAGGGCAAATTTATTTGTGAACTAATCTCGGTGAAATTATTTGTGTGATTGATATTTTCTTGACACCTATATGTATTGCTGGAATTTTATTGTAAGGCACCTGTGTGTGTTATAAATTTGTTTATCCTTATAATCACTCAAGTGGGTGCTTGAGTGTAGGGGTTGGTGCTCTTGTCCGTTGGTGCGGGCAAAGTTGTAAGGGGTTGGTGCTCCTAGCAGTTGTTGTTGCTAAAATAGTGGAAGTGCACTTTTTGTGCACCGTGGATGTAGCCTGAGGGTGAACCACGTAAAACTTCTGTGTTGTGGTTGTGTGGTTGATTGTTTGCATATAAAATTTTTAGGCACACTGATTCCCCCCCCCCCCCCCCCTCTCAGTGTCCGTGTGGGGTCAACACTGAGATTAATTACTTGCACAGTTTCTTTATTATTATTACTATTATTATTAGGGCTTGCGGATTAGCACGAGCCTCTCTTGTACCAATCAAAGTACTATTTGAATCACTATATAATGAACACGTACAAAATTGAGTTGAGTCTTGAACTTTTTATCATAACCTCTGCACTTGATGGATTAATAACTTTTTATCTGTAAAGTTGAGAAACTAGTTAATTACATTAAAGGTGAGAAGATTAATGGTCACTTGCAAATATTAATCAATGATCATTCTTTAACCCTTAAGTTGATGCTATTATCTAACTTGAAACATGAAATAACTAAAATGAATCCTCCTAAGCTCAAGATTCAAGAAGCAAATAATTTCTCATCTTATTGGTGATAGTACATGATTCCCAATTGTACGTACGTATGAACCGTATCTCATCTTATTAGGTTGTTTGAATGTCACAGACCTCTAATAAAGCTTGAGATCGACCTGGCTAGCTGTCAAGACAAGGCACATTGATTAAAATCTTAGATTTTTATTTGGAGTAAGGTTTGACAAATCATCACTTAGGTCAAATGGATGCATGCCGGCCATATTCGAGGGAGGCCCACTGCCACGACCAGAGCCCGAGTTAAAATTTAAATCGAGTTAACCCCGAGTCGCGACTATACTTACTCCCCTGAACTTTGAACATAAAATTCACAAGGGATATCAAATTACACGCGGAACATAAACAAATTTACATTGTTCATAAAAACAAAACTGAATTTACATTATGAACAAGACATTTCTAAAAGTCTTATATCATTATTACAATACTTTACTTTCATTCAACGAATCCTTCATAAGTAACTGTATTAGTTGTTTCCACTAGTGCTATGACCTCTAAAGGACTAGCAATGACAACTGTGCCTGTACTGCCACCAATAACACTGTGAATTCAACAATTAGCAATGTATAAATAGACATATGATTTCATATGCTAATCATAATTCCAATATGTCTAATTCATCATTAGACTTTCATCATTAGACTTAAACAAATAAACAGTTTCAATTTGTCTAATTCAATGTTAGACTAAAACCAATAACATTTTCAATGTCAGTAACAACCTCTTCAATTTATAAATTAGTTACACATCTTCCTCAAAAGGAAGGATTATCATCTTCCTAAACAGGAAGGATTACGTAATCAGTAACAATATAAATCTTTATAATTTGGCAGACCACCATAGCATTTCCAAATCAAATTATATCTCCCTAAAAAGGAAGAATTGCCTCTATTGGCACAGGACTGAAGAGCGCATCATTCATGACTCAAGCCTCAAGGACTTATCAAATAAATGGTATCTACTCAGTGTCTAGATCAGAGATCACTGGCATCACCATGGAGTTCCGGAACACTCCCAAATAATCTGCTGCAGCAGACAGAAATCACTATGTAGTGCCAGACTCAATGTATAATACAATTCACTTCATTTAATTTCCGTTTAATCACAAATGAACGGATACAAATTAATAAATATTCCTTTCAGGATTCTTTTCAATATACAAATCAATAATTACCCTATTTGGGTTGATTCCTCATATAATGTCATTTAAGACAATAAAGAACATATCCTTAACAATTCAAATTCAATTACTTTCAATTAAACAATACCATTCTATTGGGTGTAATCCTCAGTTATTTAATGTAGTTGTGTTATTCTCGATGAACATCACAGTTATATATAATTTGTACATTAAAGTCCCCTTAATCATCACCTATGGAGGTATAAACAATATAAACAACAATGATTTAATCAATAGGCTCTTATCTTTAAAATTCAGAAATTAAATCCTGAAAAATCACTACGTCAGTCAGCTGTTCGGTCACCTTTCAGTCAACCCAACTGCACAAAGTCGGTTAACCGAACTCAAGTCGGTTACTCTCGGTCCACGATCCAGAGATCTTCATTTTCTCTGGAATTAATACAATAACCTCAGTTGACCTGTCGGTCAACCGAACACTCTTTGTCGATTGACCGAACAAGGTTCGGTCAGAGCTCGGTTCGAAAAACAGAGACGCATTTTTTCCTCATATATAACGTCGGTCAGCTTGTCGGTTCACTCTCGGTTATCACCAGATTCGTGTCCGAAAAGAGGATGTACCCAAAACTGCGTTTCGAACGCATGATGGCCATTACGAATTTTTGGTCATGTCATTTGGGTTGACTAATGCCCCAGCCACATTTCAAAGTGTGATGAACGATGTATTTCGGCCTTACTCGAGAAGATTCGTGCTGGTTTTATTTTATGATATCCTCATATATAGCCCATCATGGAATCTACATATGAATCATTTAAAAATGGTGTTCAAAGTGCTACAACAACATCACTTCTCTGTCAAGCAATCAAAGTTTTCCTTTGGGAGGCAAAAGATTGAATACTTGGGCCACATCATCTCCCACGATGGGGTGTCCACAGACCCAAGTAAAGTTCAATGTATGCTTGAATGGCCTGCACCAAGATCAATAAAAATGCTTCGCGGGTTTTTGGGACTAACTGGCTATTACCGTCGATTTGTTAAAGACTATGGGAAAATAGCATCAACCCTTACTAATTTATTGAAAAAAGACCAATTCCATTGGAGTGACGATGCTCACCAGGCCTTTCAAAAGCTCAAAATAGCCATGTCAAGCACTCCAGTCCTTGCCTTACCTAATTGAATGTGATGCCTTCGGAACGGGCATTGGGGCAGTCTTAATGCAAAATGGGCGACCCCTCGCATTTTTTAGCAAGGCTTTGTCTGGGCGTACACTAGACCTCTCTACTTATGAAAAAGAGATGCTCGCTCTTTTAGAGGCGGTTACGAAATGGAGGCCTTATTTAGTGGGCCGCAAATTCCGCATTCTAACTGACCATAAGAGCCTCAAGCATTTATTGGAGCAAAGGGTGGCTACCCCGGCACAACAAAAATGGGTTTCAAAATTGATGGGGTATGATTATGAAGTGGTTTATAGGGC
This sequence comes from Litsea cubeba, assembly GCA_012931725.1. Lineage (NCBI taxonomy): Eukaryota > Viridiplantae > Streptophyta > Magnoliopsida > Laurales > Lauraceae > Litsea > Litsea cubeba. The sequence goes on along the minus strand of CM022953.1, from coordinate 15,327,444 downwards.
AGGCCATGAAAATAGGGTGGCTGATGCCTTATCAAGACAGCATGAAGAGGTCTCCTTAAATGCACTTTTTGTTCCAAAATCCACTATATTGGACGACATTCACAAAATATATGGCCAAGATGACAAAATTCAACAGTTGATTAAGAAGTTTGCAGCTGACCCAGGCTCCATGATAGGTTATACAGTGTGCAATTCCATGTTATTTCACAAAAGGCGTTTGGTGGTACCTTCCATGCCTGAGATACGATCTAACATTTTGTGGGAATTTCATGCCTCTCCTACAGATGGCCACCCGGGTTTTCTTCGCATGTACAAGAGCCTTACACGTCATTTTTATTGGCAAGGATTGAAGCGGGATCTCAAACAATATATTGCAGAGTGTTCTACTTGTCAGCAAAATATATATGATACATCTAAACCAGGCGGATTACTTCAGCCTTTGCCTATTCCAAATAAGATTTGGGAGGATATATGTATCCATGGATTTCATTGAAGGGCTACCACTCTCATTTGGAAAAAATGCAATTTTGGTAGTAGTGGACCGCTTGACTAAATATGGCCATTTTTGTATCCCATCCCTTTTCTGCCAAGATAGTCGTTGAAATATTCATCAAAGAAATTTCCAAGTTGCATGGTATGCCACGATCCATTGTCTCATATCGCGATCCGGTTTTTATCAGTGGATTTTGGAAGGAGTTCCTTGCCCAACAAGGGACTCAGCTAAAGTTAAGCATGGCCTACCATCCTCAAACAGATGGTCAAACTGAAGTTGTAAATCGCTACTTAGAGACCTATTTGCGAAGTTTTACTTCTGCTAGGCCCAAACAATGGTACAAATGGCTTCCTTGGGCCGAATGGAGTTACAACACATCATACCACACTGCAATTAAAATGACTCCGTTTGAAGCTGTGTATGGCCTTGAACCTCCGTTTGTTTCCACTTATATGCCTGGTTCCACAACCACTTCTCTTGTTGATAGGGAATTATTGGACCGTGATGCAGTCTTACGAGATCTCAAGCTTAATCTCAGTGCCGCCCAGAGTCGAATGTTGGGACAACATGATCGCCACCGTTCCGAACGTCAGTTTGAGGTTGGTGATATGGTATACTTGCGCTTGCAGCCTTATCGACAAGCCACAATCGCCAAGCGAACAAATCAGAAGCTAGCAGCGCGATTTTTTGGGCCCTACAAAGTTCTTGAACGTATTAGGCTTGTTGCATACAAGTTGGTCCTTCCAGCGGACAAGCTTGGTGTGCAAGTTAAGTAATGGATGGAGTTTGCTAGCCTGACATGTCATAGATTTCTTTCCATATTAAGTAGATAGGATTGCTTTCTTACTTTAGTTCTTTTTCTGATTTGAGAGATCTTTTTTTAATTTTACTTCTATCTATGTAAGCCATCATTAGCTATTCATGAAGAGACGAATAGTAAGAAGGGCAGAGAATTTTACCCCCAACTGTGCGTGCACAAGGAGGCAGACCACCTCGAATTGGTCAGCTATCTTTCTTTTTGCTTCTTGTTCTTATCATTTTTTTTTCTTTGAACCCATATATTGGGCAGTGGGCACACTATTAATGAATTTAGGCTGCTTGTATCACATAACCATGAAAATATAGGCACCATAAAAAGAAATTCACTGTAATATGCGTGTGAAAAATATTGAATTGATCATATCTAAAATATATGATTCACTCCAATGGGGAAAAATCATGCTTTAAGTAGGATGCAGTCCAATCTGAGTGAATTTTGAACAAGTGCTAATTCATGAAAGGGGGGATCAGGGACATGTGCTATTAGCGGGTTGAGTTTTATCATATGTGGGCCCCATTGCGCGGATTTTGAAAGGTGGCAACATGCTCCTACTTTTAAGATGAGGAGAAAAATTCAGTTGTTAGTAATAAGTGAAAAATTCAGTTTTTTAATGATATCACAGGCTTGATTATACACAGCTTTTAAGACAGTATAATGATATAGGTGTCAATATACAAGCTATGTATTTCAAATAGGGGTCCCAAAGTCTGCACGTGGAATCCTGAAGTTATCTAGTTCTAATAAAATGTATGAGTCTGTTGGAATGTTGTCCAATTAGATGTTGGAATGCTGCCTATTTTATGTGGTGGTTTGTAATTGAGTGTTTACGATGTTGCACAAAGAACGAAAGTGGAGATTTAATTCTGGATATTGTCATTCATTTCTATTCCTGTTGTATGAATGTAAATGGAATTTAGCCCATTTATTTGGTGCAATGATTATATTGCTGCACATAGAATGGAAGTGGAGATTTAATTCTGAATGTTGGTTGGATTTGTATTGCTGTTGTATGTACGTAAATGGAATGTATGAGCAGATGCTAGAATGGAAATGATGCTGCACAAGTTGTTGTGAGTGAATTCCATTGTTCTCAGTTGGTTGTTGGGCAAATGCCATTCTAAAACAAGGGGGGACCAGGATTAAGTTGGTTTGTTCTGTTTGCTTGAAAATCTCCACATCGAGTACCTACTTCAAAGACTGCACAGGCGTTCACTGTTTTCTGTACAGTAACACCCTTGACCACTGTTCTATTTTTAGAAGAAGCTGATATTGTATACAGAATCCTATTCATGAACAGAATTTCAAAAAAGAAAGAGAGTGAAGTTTCTGGTTTGACTTCTCTATTTTCATTGTTCTCTTTGCAGCACACCCTCCCTAGTATTTCTCAACTGAGATAACCTTCTCAAAGTGAGTCGGACCCTAGCTAGTAATTCATTGTTCTCTTTACAGCACACCCTAGATTGGTTGAGGTGGTTTTCACATAACTCTGGTCATCTATATGCACCTTTGAGCTTCAAGTTTACAGCAACCAGGCAATTCCAAGCTATCTGTGCAAGATCCATTCCAACAACAACATTCCATTCTTATCTACCAAAATGAATACAAAACTCATTTCTATTCCACGGTACAAAACAACTATGCATTAAAATACAATTTTCTAATCCATTACAGCACTTAAAACCACCCATTTCTACGAACACAAACCACCAATCTCTGTTGATATAAAATTCAAGTTTGGCTTCAAATCCTTTTCTTCAAACTCAACTACCGACACTCCATCTCTATGCGGTGCATCCCTACAAAATATAGGGTAGGAAAAGCAGATGTAAGAATTTACAGTAAGTGAATTAATCATTAAAACTGTTGATGAACTCAAATAAACAAAAGGATATTCAACTCATATGAACGTTAGATGCATTTGGATTACGGTCCATCAAAGCAAAGTATAATGTAAACTAAAATCATTACCTGGGAAAAACTACCCCTGTATTTTCTTCATCACCGTTGCAACCATCTTAACATAGAACCCATCGAGCCTTTCATTCAATCTGTCGAAGAAACTGAAATAGGCAATCCTCCATGATTTACTGAAGATTAAAATACCACATACAAGCCAAAATCCTGCTACAAATCCCGGTGCCACACCAATAAAAAACCACCAATGTTCGGTCCCATCTTTTTCATCTTCACCGTGAAAGGTACTTGGTGGTTGAGGCACAACGTCTGCAGAGCATAGTTTTGGTAGAGGCGGCCCACAAAGATCATAATTTCCAGCATAGATGGATGGATCGGTAAGGGTCTGGAGTTGGTAGCCCGATGGAATTGTCCCAGACAAGTTATTATTTGACAAGTTGAGCTTACTTAAGAAAGTTAGAGATGAAATGCTTGATGGAATTGCGCCAGATAAGTGGTTCTGTGATAAATCCAAGCTTTCCAATTGCTTCAAGCTGCCTATGTTTTTTGGGATCTTTCCTTCGAAATGGTTTCCTGACAAGTTCAAGCTTTGTAATCTATGAAGACTTGTTAGCTCTTGAGGGATTTGTCCAGATAGGCTGTTCCTTGAAAGGTCCATGGTAGTTACAAGTGAAAGCGTCTTGGTATATTTCATTTCAGTCCCTTTCATAATCACTGTTACATATTCCGCATAGCCTAAAAATGTCGCAACGTTTGGAATGTGGATATGTCTCCGTGTCATTGCCATGGAAGTGAAATTTCCAAAAGAAGTTGGTATTTCTCCCGATAGTTTATTATCAGCAAGGTCCAAAATGTGGAGTGAAGAAAGAAGTGACAATTGTGGGGGGATGTTGCCATCAAACATATTTGATCGTAGGTTTAAAATAACCAATTCTTGTGTATTTTCCCCTAACCATCTTGGTATGGATCCAGATAATCGGTTTTCACTTAAATCCAGAGCAAGCAACGAAGACTGAACTCCGATCGAAGAAGGGAGTACTGAAAGATTATTGTGGCTGAGTTGCAACCATTCGAGACAACAAAATATGTTGGGAATCGGACCGTCAAGGTTATTATATGATAAATCCAAAATAGAAAGAAAATGAAGGTCCTCAAAACATGAAGGAACTTGTCCTGTTAAATTATTTCTTGAGAGATCTAAAATCTCAATAAGTGTCGAATTAAATATCAAAGAGGGGATACTGCCGTTTAAACGATTGTTAGAAAGGAACAAGAAGGAAATATATTCAATGCTCATGTCCAGTGGTCCTGAAAGTAAATTATTGGAGAGATCCAAGTAAAATAAACCTGACCAATTTTGTGGTAAAGGCCCCACAAACTGATTTGAATTAAAATCAACAATTACGCTGAAATCAAAGTTTAACACAGATGGAATCTTACCGCTTATGAGGTTCTGAGATATATTAAGATAGGAAACCTGTGACAACAAAGTCCAAAACCAGTTTGGAATGACATCTGAAATTTGGGAATGTGAGAGGTCTAGATAAGACAAGTTCCTTTGGAACTGAAGCCAGGTGGGAAATTGAGGCCCTAGTTGACAAGAGATCAATTCAATCCTTTTAAGTTGGAAAAGAGGAATCCAATGAGGGCTTACATTAAAAAAAAGAGAATTTGCAGACAGGTCTAACTCTTCAAGTCGTGTAAGATTGGCAAAGTGAGCGTCATATATAGCCCCTTCCAATGAATTATATGACATGTCCAAATTAACAAGATTCGATAGTTGACCAAGACTTTCAGGAACAGTCCCACTAAAGTTGTTATTGCTAAGATACAATTCTCTTATAGATGCAAGCCTTCCATGTTTCTCGAGATTATTTGCGCCACATCTGATTAGACTTGTAAGGAATCCGTTCAAGTCTCCAGTCAAATTGTTTGATGACAAATCTAATTTCAATAAGTTGCAATGACCCCAAAGAGAACTTGGAATCGGTCCTTCTAACCTATTGTAGCTCAAATCAAGAGTCACTAAACTGCGAAAGTTCGCTAACCAATCCAATGGCTTCAACGTAAGTGAGTTGTCAGAAAGATCAAGCACAGTGAGAGCTGTCAAATTAAGATGGAGAGGAGTAGAGGAATTCCTTAGATGACACTTAGATAGGCGCAACACAGATAAAGAATGAATCATATGAATTGGTTGTACCCAATCAGCAACCATACTGAGGTCCACTGATCCCAAGTCAAGGTATTGCAAAGAAGAAAGTTGGGAAAGCCACTGCAAGTTTTCGATTTGGAGCAAGGAGTTATCACTGAGGTCAAGATAACGTAGGCCAGATATATTTCCAATTTGCCAAGGAACTGATCCACTAAAATCAGAAAAAGAAAGATTAAGATACCTCAATTTCAGGAATGAGCCAAAGAATTTGGGTATGGGTTCCAATCCGAACAAGTTGTTGCTTAGGTCCAAGTACCTCAACTGTTTCAATTCAAGCAAAGAAGAATCTATCTCACCAGAAAAAGTAATAATTTTACCACGGAGTTTGAGCTTGATGACATGCCCTGTTTCGTTGTTGCAACCAACTCCCTCCCAACGACAGCAATTTTCACCCACCCACGAAGTAAGGGTGTACTCAGCATTTAGAGCGTGTTTGAACTTGAGAAGGGCTTGCCTCTCACTCTCATTGCATAGCACCACCCCCTTAGTTTCTTTGTTGGCGGAACCAAAAGCAGCATTGATTCCACTACAAAATACCAGAAGCCACAGAGCAACTTTAACTAATGGTTTACCTGCCATCATAAACAAAATGTCAAAATGATATGATTCTCAAATGTGAGACGCCTCTGGGATCTAAGTTATCTATATATAAGGAGATGAGAAGACATGGATGTGACATGGAGTGTCTTCTAGCCAAGCATGACAGCTAAGGGGGCCCGTACCAGACCTTGGCCAACCCCGGGGTAGGTTATAGGTCCGGTCTATTCATACCCACATTTCAATTAAAGGGGCTTCGGCCGGTCCCTCAATATTTTGTTGCAAATAGTCCACCAAAAATAGTCATGTTGCCAAAAGGTCCCACTCACACTTATTCATACCTAAAATATCTAATTTGCCATTCTTTAAATCATATTCTATGATTAGTGGAATATCCCATTATTAATGGCCAACTACCATTTAATTGCCCACGATTAATGGAATCTCATTAATGAAATTTTCAAATAAATTCTAAAAACACACAAGTAGATTTCAAAATACGCAATAAATTTTATCAAAAAATAATAAATTTCAAAATAACGCAGATAATTTTAAAAAGATGCAAATAAGTTTTAAAAAGATCGAAATAAATTTCACAAAATGTAAATAAATTTCAAAAGACTCAAATAAATCTCAAAAGATCCAAAGAAAATTCAAAAGATGCAAATAAATTTCAAAAGACGAAAATAAAATTCAAAAGACGTAAATAAAATTAAAAAATATAAATAAATTTAAAAAAATACAAATACATTTGCCAAAACTAAGATAAACCAATTTTTCAAATTTCATAAAAATTTGCCAAAAACGCAAGTATTTCAAAACTCAGTTAAATTTATTTAAAAAAATATAAATAAATTTCAAAAGACACAAATAAAATTGAAAAACACAAATAGATCTAAGAAAATACAAATGGAGATAAATTTGTCAAAAATACAGAAATATTCGTTTAAGAACTCAGTTAAAATTTTCAAAATGGAGATAAATTTGTCAGAAACTCAACTATTTTTTTCAAAAATTCAAATAAATTTGCCAAAATCTCAGCTAAATTTGTTCAAAAACTCAGATAGATTTGTCCATAACTCAGATAAAATTGATAAAAATTCAGTTAAATTTGATAAAAACTCATATAAATATGAAACAAAATCAGATAAACTCACAGTAAAGCCTGCAACTAAGCTCCGTCACCGTCTCCATATCCTCCGTCACCTACTTCTCTTGACCTGGGAAACCTTGCAACTGCTGTTGGGCTTCAGAAGTGGGCGAGCCGGACCTGAACCGAACTGAACCAACACTTGGAACCTGGGACGGACCTAGCTTGGTCATCTTCTTCCCCTCTTCTGTTTCTCAACAGACGCAGCCCCTTCATGCGGTCATCTTCTTCCCCTCTTCTGTTTCTCAACAATCACAGCCCATTCCTGCGATTGTCTTCTGCGGCGACGATGGGCGGGCGGCCGGACTAGCAAGGCGACAACGACGGCGAAGACGGCAGCATGATCGGACAGAGGCGTTTCGGGTTCTCTGCTTTTCCTGCTCCGATGGCAATGACAAAGGACGGCGACGTGCGACGGGCGGTGGAAGGCAAGCTGGGTTCTTCTTCTTCGATTGAGTTTCTGCAATAGAAACTATATGCAGGGGGAGACCTGACCTGGCAGCGATGGCAGGGCGGAAACCCAACTCGGATCTGCAACCAATCTGGCATGGGCAAGTCGTCTTTTTCTTCGAGTTCTGGTTTCTGTAACCAGAACCGGACAGCAGCCTATTGCCTTCTCTTTCGGCTTCCCCTCCGGCCAAGATGGCGCAGCGGCGGCGGCGACTGTGTGGCGGTTTGGCGATGTTCGTCCGGTCCAATTCTGGAGGCGGCCCTCTTTTCCGGTACGCAGCGAACGGCGGTAGCGCAGAAACCTAATTCTGATTTGAAGATCAAAACCCTTGATCCAACAAACAAACCAGAACCTGATCGATCCTGGAAAAAAAAGTTCTGCAACTTCAGATTTCGAGATCTCCCCAGAACGAGAAACACTTGATCAGCGTGGCCCAGCAAAAATCGAAAAAAGATCTCTCCTCCTTTTCTGCAATAGTCCGGATCAAAACCTTGATCCTCGATTTACCGATTTGTCGATTCGGGAGGAGGGAAGATTTAGAATTTTAAATTTCAAAATTTTATGCCTAAAACGGTTGAATGGGCAATTTAGTCCATAAAAATGAGAACGTGTGCAATTAGGGACCTAAGGCTGGAAAAAGTCTAGTTGAGTGGACCAGAGGCCTTAACAAGTTTTTCCTTAGACTGGAGGCTGGATACATTCACTTATAGGGACATTTCACTAATTTTGCCTTAAATTAAATACTAACTTGGACCCGGAACCAAAAAAAGGCCCAGGACATGGACCTAAAATGCGATCGAATCACTTAAAAAATATACTTATGAAATGAGCCCCCATGACCAATTGAAAATTTTGGTGCAAATAGTGGTGATAACTTCTATTTTTTTCCCATTCAAGGACCTGAGTTTTATTCTGTGGTGAGATTTTCGTCTCTAATTACGGTACCATACGTGACGTTGAACCTGTTAGATTGTCCCAATCCTCTTTCATCGCAGAGTAATTCACGATAGGTTAATTGAGATTGGCCGAGTGCAAATGTGTTGGGTCATGATTTAAAACTTAAAAGAATGGATACCACAAAAATTCTTTGGAATCCTTATAATTCATAGCAAGGTTGTAAAACTCTGGAATCAACTCAACTCGTCTAATGAAAAAAAAAAATCAACTCAGATAGGGTTAACGCTAAGACTCGTGAGAGTCCTTTTTTATAAGTAATTTTAAAAATATTTAAAAATAAATCTATTACTTATAAAATCTGAAAAATATATTTATTTATATGATTCTTAATAATCAATTCAATTTAATAAATTCATATTTAAGAAAAGTATTATATGTGGAAATAGGCTTCTTTCCCGTAACTGGGATCCCTTATTCGGCTGAGAATTAAAAAAGAGAAAAAGTAGTTTTTTTTTAATGTTGCATAAGAAACTAGAGAAATAAAAGTTATCACTATTATAACAAGTTTTTGGAAGGTCAAATTTGTAAGTCCACGTACGTTGGTAGGGCACAAAGATGTGGATACTATCAAGAAAATAGAAGATGCAAGTGGTTGGGGAAGACCTTGACTTAGTAGAATTAGAAAAGGCAAAGGTTTTGAATCTTCTTAAGCCAAAAAAGAGGAAATCTATAGACTTCACTGTCTATTTAATAAAAGTGAAATTTCTTATGTAGAATACCTCTACAGGACTTGAGCACAATATTTTCAAAAATAAAAATAAGAAAGAAAACTTAAAAGCCTCTTCAGGAAATTCTAGAGATCAATGTTTCCTTCATTCTGTGGATTTTTCGTCTGAAAAAGAGAAACCTTAGAGGGCACTAAAATTACTTTGAAAAAAAAAATAGAGACAAGAAAATGGTTGCTTAATTCCTGTGTCAAGCTAGAGCTGGTTGGCGGGCCATAGTTCAATTGATCAGATTGGGTTGGTTTTATGTCTGATTAATCAATTTACATAGTAAGAATATACACATCTTGAACCTAACACATTTATTAATCAATTCAAAATGGTCCACCGAAATGCTGAAGTACCCGATTGACTCAAAATTGATGCTCATTTAGGAGGAATTTCTAAATTAATCAGATGGAGAGTCACATCACTCATTTTGGAGTTGTTCGGATTTTCCCCCCCCCCCCCCCTCTGGAAGTTTGAGCGAGACGTTTAGAAGGATCCAAACTGGACTCCACAAGATTTTCACGGGGTTCACCATTGAGTTCCACCAATCGCCATTTGCCAACCCAATGACAGCTCAGTGACAAGGAACCGTAGTCTTGCCACTAGGTTGGGAGTATCACTTGTTCGGAAATGGATCCAGGAGGCGGCATGTGCAGGGCAGAGGCATTTTCTCTTTCTTCCGCTCTCATCATGTGGCGCCTCTTGATTGGTCCAAATAGGGGATCCGGTTCCCACTTGTTCCCATCTAGTCAGAACCTAGAACCTAGAACGTGTGCGCAACTTTATGAAAATACAAAGGAAAATTTTCAAAATGCAGCTTAAGTATTTTTCAAATTTCAAATTAGGACAAAAAAAACTTACATTTTAAAACAGGTCATAAGTTTTCCAGCTCCTTTCAAAGCAGACATCCGGTGGAATTTGGGGCTTTCCAGTTAGTTTCTACTATTTTTTTTCCTTAAATACCCAAAATGCCCTTGCCCGTTCTTTTTTTTTTTTCGGGTTAGTTTATAGGAATATACACCGCTGAAGGGCATTTAGTCGAGGATCCCGAACGCATTGTTGTTGTCATCGTTATTGTAGACCAAGGTCTTAGACTGGGGACTAAACCGTTTCCCACTATGGTTTTCCAAAGCTCCATTGAATGTCTAGCACCGTTCAATTAATTAAGAATAATATAGAGACCCACTATTGCAGAGCAAGATCATAGATTGAGCACAACGCTTCGCAGATGATATACCAGAAGCCTCCAATGCCAAATCACCGCTCTCCAAATGTTGTAACAACTGAAAGCTCTTGTAGGAAATTAATGGTGATGGATTCAGAGGATGTGATGAAGAGTAGCAGCAATTGATGCAACATTATCAGGCATGGAAGCTCCCCAGCAGGGCTCTTCTCACACCTGGACGTCGGGAGTTAAACAAATTAATGAAAATTTATGATCCTAACAGGCTATGTTGGAATGAGAGGCATGGGGGAAGTCAGAGGTGGGAATAGTATTAATGGAGGAGAACTGCTTCAACTAGCAGTTTCAACAATCAGATGAGCCCTTTACCGAGGCCAATGTCTCGGATCTGTGAAATGGGAACTGGAAGCATTGGACCAAGTAGCCATTTACTATGGGCATTTTGGGTATTTAAGAAAAAAAGAGAGAAGAAACTGGCTGGAAAGTACCAAATCTCGTCGGATGTCCTCATTTGAAAGAAATGTGAAAACTTAACACCTTTTTTTTGAAATGTGAGATTTTTTTTGTCCTGATTTGAAATCTGAAAAAAACTTAAGCCCTATTTTGAAATTTTCCCAAGAAAAAAAGAAAGAAAACATAAACGCGCGCGCCATATCAATATGTGTATTGTTTTTCTTAAAAAGAGAAAACTGAGAGGGCACTAAAATTGCTTTGAAAAGAAAATAGAGAAAGGGAAAAAGGAAAGCAAACTAGCAAAAGCATAGATTTTTTTTTTCTTTTAAGAGCATAAGTAGGGAAATTGGGTTGTTAGGTGTAACTTACCATATTAGAATATACATTATATTCTTTAAATCTTTTTCATTAAGTTTCCTTAGCTGACTATTCGTATCAAGACGAACCCAGTCAACGCTAAGGCTGCACAGAAAATCAGTATCACCGTTAAATCAGTTCGGTCGATTCAGATCGATTTTATAGTAGATCGGTTATGCCTACAGTTTGAAAATCGTAGAAACCGCTTAGATCGGTTGATTTTCGGTTTGAACCCCCAGTTCACACCCTATACCGAACCGACCGGTATATTATGCAATTTGCAATGTATTGGGTCTGCATAACCATCATAGTCGATATGGATTTTTATCTTTGCCCTAAACATTGGAATAACTGTAAATGACAAGGGTGTCATCATTTTGAAATTTCCAATTTCTAATTTTCAAAAATAAAAATAAATAAATAAATAAACGGTTTAACGGACCGAACCGAACCGAAGCCCTTTCTATCGGTCGGATCGGATTGGTTAATTGAAAAACTGATAAGTTTGGTGGTTGATTTTAGTGCTAAACCGATCCAAACCACCCATGTGCAGCCATAGTCAGCGCATATTTTGTGACACACATTTCAGTGCGAGTCATTCCTCCTGTAATTACAACTTGTGATCAGTTGGCTCTGATACCTTATTACGTTTCCTTACCTAACCATTCCTACTAAAACCATGAAACGTTAGTAAAGACAGCCGAAATACTTTAAAATACATTTTACCCATAGCATACAAGAGGAGAATTTCAAATGGCAAAGTATAAGAAGTGGCATTCTTTAACATTCTTAATCACTAGTTTCTTGAATTGATAGTCAAACTTGAATGCAGTCAACAACTAACGGTCCTTGTCTTGGATCAAATGACTAAAAATATGCGATAAGATGAGCTTTTATAATATATTTTTTCCACTAGATGGGTTGCCTCTTGATTTCATAGGCATCAATGGTACCACAACATGCCACGTAACATTGACGTAAGATTAACACACAATGATGGAACATGTATAAGTTTGGGATTGGGGCACCGTTTTGGTGCTAAGAATAACTTGCCGCAATATGAAATATATGCATAGTGAGGGATAAGCGTTGCAATGCATCAGGTTGGGTTAGTTCAACTTAGGTTCAGAACTCTTGATAATATGTAGAGCTAGGCTCAAACCAAATCTGACCCATTTGTTAATTGGATTAAAAATGTCAAATGATTGCTTAATTGCTATGTCAGGCAATAGTTCCTGACCCTTTTATTAATCAATTTAATGGTCCGCTGAAATGCTAAGGTACCCAATTAATCAGCCGCAAGATACAAGAGAGCATAGGATATATAAACCTACATTTATCTTATAAGGCAGTATTAGCTCCCATGTGTTTGCATGAGAGGTAACTTTTTGACCCCTACGTAAGATGCTTCATGATAAATTCAATTCCCTCCTAGTCACTTACACCGATGAATTAGCATTCATCCTGATTTGACACTAATTTGAATGATTGCTTTTGTCCTTTTTTCTGAAAATCTTCGACTGTACTTTTTTTGTTTTTGTTTTTGTAAGGATGATTATTGATTAATCTCTTCAATCCTTATTCTTTAGGTGTGGTTGCTAAATACTAATTAATTAAGGTTGTGCTCAGGTCAATGCTAATAGTTCTTTGAGTCAAATAAGGATTAGATTGTGAGTTTGGATATTTGAAGCCGCTGTTTATGCACTACAACCTGAGTGGTTATGCTAAACTTTCTTAACTTCCCATTCGCAGGCCTTTGATAAACAGCTGTAATTATCTTGTAGTTCTTGAGCTACAAGCAGGCCATGTTGGACCTGCTTCACTTATTGAACAGTTGGGGTCATCATATGTTGGCTGGCATGGGTCTTCCGGATCATTCCTTTGCATTTATATTTTTTGTTATTTACCCAAGCTAGGGCATGGGAGTTTTAGAACAGGTTGAACATGGAAGCTTGATTTGAATTGGGCTTGGGACTGCCTTGTCAGGTTTAAATTGACTATAACCAGACCTAAACCTAGTCCACTGATAAATATATGTAAGCTGTTTCCAACTTTTTTTGTTGTGTAGTTGTTATGTTCATTTTGTTGTATTCAAATCTTTTTTCTTGTTCTCAACAGCCGTCATTTTTTACCAATCTCTGTTTTTTATCTTGATAATATCATGATAATTTAAGATATATTCGACTTGCCAATAATTTGAAAATATGACGTTTTGTGATATGTTTCAAAATATTGAGTGATGTGTGTCATGGTGTATATATCGATAGGCGTCACATTTCATTAACTTCATGACACTATTGCTATTAATTAGTGCTTAGACACCCACGGTAGCTTCATTTTGAAGTGGACTGTTTGGTGGTTTTGATGCAATTTTCAGTTTTTTTTTTTTTTAAACAATGAAACAGGATGCAAACTAAAGCCAAACAATCGAAGGAAAAGTCCACAAATCAAAAGGAAAAACTAAACACAAAAATATATATAAAACCGAAGAACTCCTTCCCTTGCCACACAGAACATTAGAAAAGGAAGCACCTAGTTGAGAAGAAATATCCTGAATTTCTTCAATGAAATCTGCCAAACGCCAAGGATAAGAAGACTTTCCAGACCCGCATCGGATGGCAGAAAACAAATCCCCCATTGGATTTTCAGTTTCGTTGAACTACGAAAGAGCTTCATGATTATTTATTTGTTTATTTGGACATTAAATTAGCTTCATGATTTGAACGGTATTTGCCATGCATTCCTAATCTTCTAACCTTGCAAACATTGGGGGAGATTTTAATCTACCCTCCTAAGCTATCCTATCTAACCTATTTTCTGAAGGCGCTACGTACAAGCAGATACTTATCTGTTCTGACCAGAACATAAACTAACTACCCGACCTTCCCTTGAAGGACTATGGTATCCCTTACCATCTATGGTATTGGCCCAGGACTGATTCATATTGTAATTGAAAAATGATTAACTATGTGAATTTCATAGAACTGGTGTCTACAATCAGTGGCTTTTGTTACAAATCAAAATACTCTGAATAATGCTATTATGTTCATTGGCTTGCATATAAATAGAACAAAAGAAGTGGAAAAGCCACATGAGTTACACGCTTAAAGTAGGCATGATTGACAACTTATTCTAAGTAGTGAATGTTGTAACCTACAACGACTAATACAATACTAACCCCTACACATTACTATCCACTTACAGCCACATTACTATTCACTAAATACAACCATAACTGAAAACATAAAGACAATTAATCCTAATTTATTTCACTAACAGCCTCCCTTAAACTAGGAACTTTAAACTTGTCATGCCAAGCTTCATCTTCAACTTGTTGAATTTGTCAAACTTCACGTCTCTACTAACAATCATTTTATTAGTAACAGGATTGTACAGTTTGTAGGCCTTTTTATAATACCCAACAAATATACACTTTGTACCTTTATCATCTAGTTTTTGTTTTCCTTTTTTCTTTAGGTACATGTGCATATGCTATGGACCCAAACACGCGAAGATGAGAGATTCTTGGCTTTCTCCCACTCCATGCTTCTTCAGGCGTCTCATCTTTTAATGCTTTTGTGGGACACCTGTTAAACACATATATTGCAACAGCTGTGGCTTCAGCCCAAAAAGTGTTAGGAACACCTTTTCCTTTTAACATGCTCCATTCCATCTCCATGATAGTTATATTCTTCCTCTCCGATATGCCATTTTGCTGAGGCATATAACTAGTGGTGGTCTGGTGATCAATTCCATTCTTCCTGCAAAACTCTTCAAAGTCACACGACGTATACTCACCACCTCCATCAGTTGTAATAATTTTTAAATAATGACCACTTTGCTTTTCCACAAATGACTTAAATTCTTGGAAAACACAGACTTCATATTTTTCTTTCAAAAAATATACCCATGTTTTTCTATTGCAATCATCACTAAATGTGATGAAGTACCTGCTATTGCCATTAGAGGTACAGCCTACCTCACATAAATCTGAATGGACAAGTTGAAGCAGCCTTGTAGCTCTTTGAGATTGTCCCACTACAAATGGATCTCTATGTTGTTTCCTAAAAATGCAACCTTCACAAATCTAATTCGGGTGATTTATCGAAGGTAACCCGATCACGATCTCCTTAGAAGCAAGCCTTTTCAAATTGTCAAAACCCAAATGACCAAATCGAAGATGCCATAACTGTCACGTCCCCAAAATAAAAATTTGGGAAAAACGTGAAAATTAAAATTTTAAATTCAAATTCCTGTGTTTAATACAACACAAGCTTCCAAAAGTGGACCCACATAAAGTTTCAACCTGTGGTGAGTCAAAATAAATTTCATCAAATGCAATGGAAGCTTTATTCAATTGGTATTCAAAGTTCATAAATAAAATCCAACACAAAAATCAAATAGACATTAATAGTTAATGTGGAAGAATAAATCCAACAATTACTAAGGAATGGTTATCATTAAAAGAAAGTTCATCTAAAGTATTACTAAGATGACGTTCTCTCTAATGCAGGCTCATACGGCTCCGAAACCGTCTCCGGCATCCCACTCGGGTTGGTCAGTTGGCTCAAACGTTTGAAACGTTTGATCCTCCTCCGTTTCCTCGGTAAAGTAGGGCTCGGTACCTATGCACCAAATATTACAAAGTAAATAGCAAGTACATAATCATAATTCGAAATTAAATACATTACGAGAATAATAAAGACAAGTGTGATCATATAGAAGTAAAAGTGAAGATATACGCGAATGAACGTATGACATAAATCCAAATAAAACAAATGGAGCAATAAGATTCACACGGAGACAAGTGTCCCCGTTGTGGGTGGTCAACCCTACATAATCGGGAAAGCCCGTCCATAACGTCGGTGGTCATAAACCGATCAATAAACAAATATCAGGATAACCTGTTCACATTCATAGCGGATTATAAGTGATCCGGACACATCGGTGATCAACCGTCCATATACGATCTGCAGTCGTTCATAAATGACCCACATAAAGGAAAACATATATGCGTAATAGACCCGAATAATAATGCTCCGACACAAGAGTCCTAAGTCATAGTAAAGTGCTGGCCATTCCACATTCCATATCATAATTAAATCGTTATACAAAATTTGCCAAGCCACTTTATAGTCCATAACACAATAGGGTATGTATCTAAAGGAGTACATATCCTAAACCAACATATATATGTGCATGCGAATGTTAAAAAATAATCACAAGCCAATCCTAAGGTCAAACATAAGGTCTCGTGCCCAACAACCACATGAATCTCTAATAGATAAAAGATCAATGCATCCCTTCTCCATCAATGGTGCATAGACCCAATTAAGGGTTTTCCAATAGAGATGGATTGAACTCAAATCTATTAGGATTTCCCCGAGGTTATATGAAGCACTAAACCCCATGTTAGTAAGATACCACGTGCCCGGTCGGTATTTACTCAGGTCCGAAGATCTAATTAATAAGGTATAAAAATATAATACTAACCCATGAAAATCAAAGATACCATTTTAAAAATTAATTTGTATTTATAAATCAACTAATTAAGGCCCTTTCTTCAAATTTCCATAATTAAAAAGGGTCAATATAAATAATTTCACCACACTAAAAGTCACATGGGATTACATCATCCCATGTCATCACTTTATGTACTTTATTCCCATCCTTATCAGTAACCATGTCATCACTTTATCTACTTTATCTCCTTCCTATACAAACTGTCAAAGCCATAGAAAACACAGAACCGATTCTAAACAAAAATGCTCCACGCCTGACAACATGAAGCTTAGAATAGTGACCCCACCATCTCCAATCCCAGGATCACCCTCACAACAATGGTCGCCCAACCATGTATATACGGATGTGTGGACTAGATTTGTGATCAAATCAGCCAGTGGACCCCACCACTGCCGGATATCCAAAATAAAACCTTATTTGATGATTGACGCCCCAAACTGTGTAAACCCTTAGATGAGTGGTCAGATGGGACCCAATCCCCACAGGTCTACCACCGTTAGGTTCACCCCTGGGTCCCCTATCAGATGTGGGGACCCGATCTGCAAGTGGTGGCCCACCTGGGTCCCATGATCAAAATCACAGATCAGCCCCAAACATGATCTGTGTGATGATTCCGGTTCAGGTATGATGTACACAGGTCTGGAGAGTTTGGGTTGCATCCAACTCCAACCAGCCACCTAAGTATTACCCTATTATAGAATTATAAATGTAAAAGGAGATTTCTCATAATCATAAAACCATATTATCACGTAAAAAGGGCAGCAAAGGTTTCTACATGCCAATCAAGGAGAAAACAAGTATTAAATATATAAATCATGATTAGGTACTTGCCTTTCACCAGGGTTTGAAGAAAAACAACAGATCCTAACCAATACCCAATCCGAGATAACCGGGGCGCTCGATCACAATCCTATCGCCAATCTGACATAAGAGATGGGAAAGAAATGCCCAGATCTATTATAACCCTACCCAAAACCTAACATTGGAAAGAAGAAGAAGATGACCCAAGAGTATAGATTTACTTCTCTAATGGCTTGAGGAGATGATTACCTGAGATTAGAAAGTCGAACCAAGAATGATGGTATCTTCAGATCTTGATTCCGATGGTTGGATCCTTAAGTTGCAGTGACTTTGGAAATTGAAAAGAGGAAGAAGACGAACAAGGAACGGGAATAGTTGCAGAGGGAGAGATAAGGATGTACGTTCGTAATAAGAGGATAAGGTTAAGAGAATAATGGGCTTAAGTCATTGGGTCGGGTCAAACTGCGGGTCAGGTCATCTACCCATTAACCCAACTCACCAAACCACGCATCTCATCTAACGTGTGCCCCACTTAATCCTAACCACTTAAATAACTAAAATACATTTCAATTAAAATAATAATAATATCTAATAAAAATATAATAAATATATAATAGGTGGGACCGGGATCTTACATTCTCCCCCCCTTAGGACATTTGGTCCTCCAAATAAAAATCATACCTCTGGAAGAAGAAACGGATACAACTTCCTCACTTGGTCCCGAAGTTCCCAAGTGGCTTCTCGAGGACTATGGTGCTCCCACTGGACTTTCACCCAATGTATTGTCCGAGTCCTGAGAATTTGCTCCTTTGTGTCGATGATCTGAGACGGTCGCTCCACATAAGTAACATCTGGCTGCAATTCCAATGGCTCATAGTGCAACACGTGCAAAGGGTCTTTGATATACTTTTTCAACATCGAGACATGAAAAACATTATGCACTGCTGACAACTCTGCTGGTAAAGCCAATCTGTAAGCAACTTCTCCAATTCTTTCCAAGATCTCGAATGGGCCTATATATCTCCGAGATAACTTGCCTTTTTGCCCAAATCTCAATGTTCACCGCGTCGGTGAAACCTTAAGAAATACATGTTCACCTATTTCGAATTGAAGATGTCTTCTCTTCATGTCTGCATAACTCTTCTGCCGGCTTCTAGCAATTTTCAACCTGTCATGAATTTGCTTCACTGGCTCACTGGTATCACTAACAATAGATGGGCCATGAAAACTTCTGACACCTATCTCTTCCCAACAGATTGGGGTTCTGCATCTGCGGCCATACAACGCTTCGAATGGTGCCATACCGATACTAGAGTGATAACTATTATTGTATGCAAACTCGCATAATGGGAGACTCTTCTGCCAGTCCTTCCCAAACTCAAGGACGCAAGCTCGCTACATATCCTCCAGTGTCTGATTAGTCCTTTCAGTTTGACCGTCGGTCTGAGGATGATACGCTGTACTGAAATTCAACTTCGTGCCCAAAGCTGCCTGAAGTTCTGTCCAGAATCTGCCCAAAAATCTAGGATCTCTGTCTGATACGATCGATAGAGGAACTCCATGAATTGTGACAACCTTCTCCATATACATTCGAGCTAATTCATCTCGAGGTGTCTTCATGTTCATTGGTAAGAAATGTGCCACTTTCGTCAATCTGTCTACTATCACCCAGATACTATCTTTGTTATGCATCGATGGCAATCCAGAAATAAAATCCATTGTTATGTGTTCCCATTTCCATTCGGGCACTTCCAATTGCTTTAAAAGTCCTGGGGGTTGCTTCCGTTCTGCCTTTACTTGCTGACACACCAAGCATCTTGCTGTAAATCCTGCTACTTCCTTCTTCATGTTATTCCACCAATAATGATTACGCAGGTTCTGGTACATCTTTGTACTACCTGGATGAATGGTATAACGAGAATGATGCGCCTCCGTCATGATCTCATTCTTCAACTCTTCTATGTTTGGCACACATAATCGGTCTTGAAAATACAACACACCCTCTAATAATCTGAAATCTGGTCTACTGTCAATCTGCTCAATCACTCGAGCTAGCTCAGGATCCGCTACCTGCCTGCTTTTGATCCTGTTCAAGATCTCTGGTTCCCAAACAAACATGTGAGCCAACATAACCTTATCATCAATTGGATGCAAAGTCACTCCCAAATCGAGGAAAATTTCTGCCCAAGACCATTCTGCTCTCAAACATGCATTAGTTACTACTCTTCGACTCAATGCATCAGCCACTACATTGGCTTTCCCGGGATGATATTTGATTGGAAAGTCGAAATCCTTCATGTATTCCATCCACCGGGTATGTCTCATGTTTAATTCAGGCTGAGTAAACAAATATTGGAGACTTCTATGGTCTGAATGAATTTCAAACTTCTCACCGTACAAGTAATGACGCCACATCTTCAATGTCATGACTACTGCTGCAAGTTCCAAATCATGAGTGGCATACTTTTTCTCATGCTCTTTCAATTGTCTAGAGCCATAAGCCACTACTTTCCCATCCTGCATAAGCACACAACCCAATCCAACTTTCGAGGCATCCGTATAAATGATAAATTCACCATTGTCTATAGGCAATGTGAGTACTGGAGCGGTAGTCAACCTATTCTTTAACTCCTGAAAACTTGCTTCACATTCATCAGTCCACACGAAAGGCACGTCTTTTCGTGTTAATCTGGTCAATGGAGCAGCAATGGATGAAAATCCTCTCACAAATCTCCTGTAGTAACCTGCTAAACCCAAGAAACTACGAATCTCTGTTATAGACATGGGTCTCTGCCACTTGACCACTGCCTCAATCTTTCCTGGATCTACCGCCAATCCTTCCTTGCCGATGATGTGACCCAAGAAAATAACTTGATCAAGCCAAAATTCACACTTACTCAACTTGGCATAGAGTTGATGATCTCTCAAAGTCTGCAATGCTGATCTCAAATGCTGCTCATGATCTTCTCGAGACCGAGAATACACTAATACGTCATCTATGAAAACAACAATGAACTGGTCGAGAAATGGAGTAAATATCTTATTCATCAAGGCCATAAATACTCCTGGAGCATTAGTTAGCCCAAACGGCATTACTAAAAACTCGTAGTGGCCATATCTTGTCCTGAATGCCGTCTTCTGAATGTCCTGATCTCGAACTCTGAGCTGGTGATATCCTGATCTCAAGTCTATCTTTGAGAAATATTCAGCTCCCTGAAGCTGGTCAAACAACTCATCGATCCTGGGAAGAGGGTATTTGTTCTTGATTGTGACCTGATTGAGTTGTCTATAATCAATACACATCCTCATGGAACCATCCTTTTTCTTC
Source organism: Litsea cubeba (assembly GCA_012931725.1). Classification (NCBI taxonomy): domain Eukaryota; kingdom Viridiplantae; phylum Streptophyta; class Magnoliopsida; order Laurales; family Lauraceae; genus Litsea; species Litsea cubeba. The sequence continues at coordinate 15,306,552 of CM022953.1, read as the reverse complement.
ACAAATAGGACCGGTGCACCCCAAGGTGATACACTTGGTCTCACAAATCCCTTGTCCAACAAATCCTGCAATTGGGTTTTCAACTCTCTGAGTTCTGCTGGAGCCATTCTATATGGAGCTTTAGAAATAGAAGCTGTCCCTGGTACTAATTCGATTGAGAAATCTATCTCTCTGGCTGGAGGTAAGCCTGGAATCTCATTAGGGAAAACATCTGGAAACTCACAGACCACTGGAATATCCTCCACCCCTTTGGACTGTTTATCCTCCGTGATAAATGCCAAGTATCTTTCGCATCCAGATTTCAACAATCTTTCTGCTTTCAGTGCCGAGATCCGGCATGTCTGAATCGATCTCTTTTGCCCAATGAATTCAACAGTGTCTGAATGCAACGATAACTTGATGGTTTTATTAAAACAGTCCATCACTGCTCTATAGGTCGCTAGCCAGTCCATACCAAGTATGACATCGAAATCCTTCATCGTTAAAAGAATCAGGTTTGCAGGTAGAATGAAATCTCCGACCTGAACTCGGGTACTCGGAAAATATTGGTGACAACGGACATGCGTGCCCATTGGGGTGCCCACTACTAAAACAACATCTAATCTCACTACAGCCTCATTGATATGTCTAGCAAAATCATGAGAAACAAATGAATGTATAGAGCCAGGGTCAAAAATGGCCTTAGCTTCTACCTCTGAGATTATAACAATACCTTCCACCACTTCTGCAGAAGCATCTGCATCCCCATGTGTAACTGCATACACTTTGGCCATATGATAGGCTTGGTTCTGCTGCCCTTGGACTGGCCTTGGTGCTCTTGGTTGGCCCACTGGTTGCTGCCTTTGTTGCTGGAACTGCCTCTGTTGTCCCTGAACTGGCCTTTGTTGTCCTTGAGCTGGCCTCTGTTGCTGTGGTGCTACACCCCTATACTGCTGGTACTGAGGAGCTGGTTCCCTGTACATCTGCTGTTGTGGGGCTCGATAAATCTGCTGTGGCCCCTGCAAAGGTGCTGTCCTCCAAGTCTGCTGTGTAGGAGCACGAAAAGCTGCTAGCTGGGATTTTGGCAACTGATTACCGCCATTGGGACAATTACGAACTTGATGTCCGATTTGCCCACAATGAAAACATGCCCCAGTCTCCTCGTAGCACTGCTCAGTAGGATGATTCTTCCCACACCGTCCACACAGTTGTCTCTGACCACCTGAGGGCTGTCCTTGAAACTTTAGTTTCTTCGGGTTGCCTTGGCTAGAAGACTGCCTTGACTGATGCTGCTGAAATTTGGCCTGCTGTTCTGCTGATTTCTTCCTTAGTGCACCTTTAACCCAATATGCACTTTTCACAGTCTCCTGAAATGTAGGGCGTTGATTGTCTCCAATCATCATGTAAATATCAGCTGATAAACCGTCAAGAAAACGCCTGATTTTCTCTTCCTTCGGAACAACTAGTGTAGGTGCATATTTAGCCAATCTTGTGAACTGCTGTTCATATTGCTGCACTGACATATCCCCTTGCACTAAGTTCTGAAAATCCCACTTCCACTGGTCCTTGACATATTTGGGAATAAACTTATCCATGAACTCCTTAGTGAATGTTTCCCAGGAATGTTCTTCAGCCACTACATCTGCTTGCACTACTATCTTCACAGAATTCCACCATTGAAGAGCTATCCCTCTAAACATGTAGGCTGCTAAGTTAACTCGCTGTTTTTTAGTACAGCAGAAAATTGCAAAGATCTGCTCCAACTGCTTTATAAAGTCATCTGCTGCCATTGGATCTTCTGACCCGTGAAATTCAGGAGGAACCCTCTTCCTAAATTTCTCATAGATGTCATTTGGATCCACTTCCCGAGGAGGCATGATCACTTGTACTGGCTGAGCTACTCTATCAGTCAATGCTATGATCTGAGCCTGGAATGCTGCCCTATCATGATCGGCTTGTGCCCTCTCAGCAGCCCTATCTTCTTTTTCTTGTTGTTTCTCTGCAGCTCGTTCTGCCTCAGCAGCTTTTTGCTGCTCATTTTGCGTGGTCTGCGATTGCATAAAAGCTTGCAAGAGCTGATTGAAACGCTCGTCTGAGTTGTTTGATCCATTCCCAGGTTCCTTGTCCTGAGATCTTGTATTACGTTGGGCCATGACCTGCAATAAAATAATAATGGTTTAGTTCCTCAGAAACAAGCTAACAAACAATTCTATAGGCTTAAAAGTTAACACTTTAAAGTCTATCTAATGGAAATCGCAATTCTCACCACGTCATATTGTTTCTATCCATTTTTAATATCCGAAGATCATGCTGGGCTCTGATACCAACTGTCACGTCCCCAAAATAAAAATTGGGGAAAAACGTGAAAATTAAAATTTTAAATTCAAATTTCTGTGTTTAATACAACACAAGCTTCCAAAAGTGGACCCGCATAAAGTTTCAACCTGTGTTGAGTCAAAATAAATTTCATCAAATACAATGGAAGCTTTATTCAATTGGTATTCAAAGTTCATAAATAAAATCCAACACAAAAATCAAATAAACATTAATAGTTAATGTAGAAGAATAAATCCAACAATTACTAAGGAATGGTTATCATTAAAAGAAAGTTCATCTAAAGTATTACTAAGATGACGTTCTCTCTAATGCAGGCTCAGACGGCTCCGAAACCGTCTCCGGCATCCCACTCGGGTTCGTCAGTTGGCTCAAACGTTTGAAACGTTTGATCCTCCTCCGTTTCCTCGGTAAAGTAGGGCTCGGTACCTATGCACCAATTATTACAAAGTAAATAGCAAGTACATAATCATAATTCGAAATTAAATACATTACGAGAATAATAAAGACAAGTGTGATCATATAGAGGTAAAAGTGAAAATATACGCGAATGAACGTATGACATAAATCCAAATAAAACAAATGGAGCAATAAGATTCACACGGAGACAAGTGTCCCCGTTGTGGGTGGTCAACCCTACATAATCGGGAAAGCCCGTCCATAACGTCGGAGGTCATAAACCGATCAATAAATAAATATCAGGATAACCTGTTCACATTCATAGCGGATTATAAGTGTTCCGGACACATCGGTGATCAACTGTCCATATACGATCTGCAGTCGTTCATAAATGACCCACATAAAGGAAAACATATATGCGTAATAGACCCGAATAATAATGCTCCAACACAAGAGTCCTAAGTCATAGTAAAGTGCTGGCCATTCCGCATTCCATATCATAATCAAATCGTTATACAAAATTTGCCAAGCCACTTTATAGTCCATAACACAATAGGGTATGCATCTAAAGGAATACATATCCTAAACCAACAAATATATATGCATGCGAAGGTCAAATAATAATCACAAGCCAATCCTAAGGTCAAACATAAGGTCTCATGCCCAACAACCACATGAATCTTTAATAGATAAAAGATCAATGCATCCCTTCTCCATCAATGGTGCACAGACCCAATTAAGGGTTTTCCAATAGAGATGGATTGAACTCAAATCTATTAGGATTTCTCCGAGGTTCTATGAAGCACTAAACCCCATGTTAGTAAGATACCACGTGCCCGGTTGGTATTTACTCAGGTCCGAAGATCTAATTAATAAGGTATAAAAATATAATACTAACCCATGAAAATCAAAGATACCATTTTAAAAATTAATTTGTATTTATAAATCAACTAAGGCCCTTTCTTCAAATTTCCATAATTAAAAAGGGTCAATGTAAATAATTTCACCACACTAAAAGTCACATGGGATTACATCATCCCATGTCATCACTTTATGTACTTTATTCCCATCCTTATCAGTAACCATGTCATCACTTTATCTACTTTATCTCCTTCCTATACAAACTGTCAAAGCCATAGAAAACACAGAACCGATTCTAAACAAAAATGCTCCACGCCTGACAACATGAAGCTTAGAATAGTGACCCCACCATCTCCAATCCCAGGATCACCCTCACAACAATGGTCGCCCAACCATGTATATACGGATGTGTGGACTAGATTTGTGATCAAATCAGCCAGTGGACCCCACCACTGCCGGATATCCAAAATAAAACCTTATTTGATGATTGACGCCCCAAACTGTGTAAACCCTTAGATGAGTGGTCAGATGGGACCCAATCCCCATAGGTCTACCACCGTTAGGTTCACCCCTGGGTCCCCTATCAGATGTGGGGGCCCGATCTGCAAGTGGTGGCCCACCTGGGTCCCATGATCAAAATCACAGATCAGCCCCAAACATGATCTGTGTGATGATTCCGGTTCAGGTATGATGTACACAGGTCTGGAGAGTTTGGGTTGCATCCAACTCCAACCAGCCACCTAAGTATTACCCCATTATAGAATTATAGATGTAAAAGGAGATTTCTCATAATCATAAAACCATATTATCACGTAAAAAGGGCAGCAAAGGTTTTTACATGCCAATCAAAGAGAAAACAAGTATTAAATATATAAATCATGATTAGGTACTTGCCTTTCACCGGGGTTTGAAAAAAAACAACAGATCCTAACCAATACCCAATCCGAGATAACCGGGGCGCTCGATCACAATCCTATCGCCAATCTGACATAAGAGATGGGAAAGAAATGCCCAGATCTATTATAACCCTACCCAAAACCTAACATTGGAAAGAAGAAGAAGATAACCCAAGAGTATAGATTTACTTCTCTAATGGCTTGAGGAGATGATTACCTGAGATTAGAAAGTCGAACCAAGAATGATGGTATCTTCAGATCTTGATTCCGATGGTTGGATCCTTAAGTTGCAGTGGCTTGGGAAGTTGAAAGAGGAAGAAGACGAACAAGGAACGGGAATAGTTGCAGAGGGAGAGATAAGGATGTACGTTCGTAATAAGAGGATAAGGTTAAGAGAATAATGGGCTTAAGTCATTGGGTCGGGTCAAACTGCGGGTCAGGTCATCTACCCATTAACCCAACTCACCAAACCACGCATCTAATCTAACGTGTGCCCCACTTAATCCTAACCACTTAAATAACTAAAATACATTTCAATTAAAATAATAATAATATCTAATAAAAATATAATAAATATATAATAGGTGGGACCGGGATCTTACAATAACCATGAATCATTATGTACAATTGTTTTGTAGCAAGCAACAACATCATTCTTAATTTGCAAAGCGAACATCCTATTTTGAGTCATAGGTACCCGATCAATTAATTGATTTTTGGCATCTTTAAGGTCACAAATACCATTTTTTATGTGCAAAATATGACCTCTCTCTTGAAGTTTACAAACACTAAGCAGATTGGATTCTAACCCGGGAACATAAACACATCAGAAATGTAAAGAAGATCATTATTCCTTGCTTGGATTAGAATCTTACCTTTTCCTTTTACCGGTATCTTTATGTTGCCACCAAATTTGACCATGGAAGTGATGGTTGTTATGACAGTGGACCACTACAAACTCCACATTGATATGATATTGTCCACTTTGGGCCTAAGCCCTCATGGATTTGTTCTTGGGTTCTACCCAAAAGGCCTCATACCAATGGAGTACTTAGTCCAACTTATATGCCCATGATCTTTCCCAATTCTAGCCGATGTGGGACTTTGGTTGCACATCCCCAACAATCCTCCCCTCAAACAAAGGACCATATCTCTTTGGATATTTTTATCGGGCCTCCCCTCAAACGATCATCCATCCGTCCGCTCCATCGAGGAGAGCAACTCGAGAGCCTTACCACGGATCCACCAATCGTGAGTACTGCGCTTTTCCTGCGCATCACTGGGCCCACCACCTTTTGTTTGGCAATCTGAGGATTCTCCGGGCTAAGTCTGGGCCTGGGCTCTGATACCACTTGTTAGTACAATGGACCACTACAAACTCCACATTGATATGATATTGTCCACTTTGGGCCTAAGCCCTCATGGATTTGTTCTTGGGTTCTACCCAAAAGGCCTCATACCAATGGAGTACTTAGTCCAACTTATATGCCCATGATCTTTCCCAATTCTAGCCGATGTGGGACTTTGGTTGCACATCCCCAACAATTCTCATCCAATTCAGTAAATATCTCCTTTTTGCCACACATATGATTACTGCATCCGGTATCTAAATACCAAACATTGCTGCCACTGTTTTCCATATTGTTGCAGACCAACAAAATAGGAGCAGTTTGATCTTCATCTTTATCAACAAAGTTAGAGTTTTCTTTACTTTCATCTGCTAACTTTTTTCTGCACTCAAATTTAATGACCATATTTGTTGCAGTAATGACATTGAACTTTAGATTTGTCATACCTTTGAGTGTTGTTTTGAGATCTACCTCTTCCACAGCCTCTTGATGAGTCTGAATTTTTGTTCTTTTCACCTTCATTGTTGTGCGATCCTCTTACACGGCCACGTCCTTGTCCACCGCCTCTTCTTCCTCTATCGGATGTTCTACTCATTGTGAGTTATGTTTTGAGTGCTTACTCAAGAGATGAGGAAGGTGATCTTTGCTTCATTCTTTGTTCATGTGCTTCTAATGAGCTCATGAGTTCTTCAATAGACATATCAGATCTGTCATTTGCTTCTTCAACTACGCACACAACGTGCTCAAATTTTTCTGGAAGAGATCGAAGAATTTTCTCGATGATCTCTATATCATCCATCTTTTTTCCATTCGCCCGGATTTGATTTGTTATGGTAATACTTTACCACAATAATCGGAGATGGACTCTGTCTTGCCCATCTTCATGTTTTCAAACTCACCCTTAAGAGTTTGAACTCACACCTTTTTTATTCTCTTTGCACCTTTGTAGGCTTTATCAAGCAAATCCCATGCGCTCTTTGCTGTAGTAGCTTTTGATATTCTGTCGAATATCTTTTCATCCACTGCTTGGAAGATGAAAAACAAAGCCTTTTGGTCCTTCTTTCGTGCTTCACGTAACGCTTCCTTCCGTGCTTATGAGAGAGCTTCAAAAGCTTGTTGATCCGTTACGTCGGTATAGCCTATATCCACAAGATCCCATAACTCTTGAGAGCGAAAAAGCACCTTCATCTGAATGCTCCAACTGTCGTAGTTTCTTCCACAAAACCTTGGGAGTTGTGGTTGCATCATTGCATTCATAGACATGATTTTCTTCAAAAATCACACAAGAAAAGAAACTACAACTCGTTGCGGATGACCAAGAACTATTTTGATTTAAAGAGGCTCTGATACCACTTGTTACAAATCAAAATACTCTGAATAATGCTATTATGTTCATTGACTTGCATATAATAGAATAGAAGAAGTGGAAAAGCCACATGAGTTACACAACCCATAACAGTTTGGCACTTTACTCTTAAAATCAAGTGGAGTGAAGTGAAATAAAAAGTATGAATAAAATATGTAGTGGGTAATGATGATATTTTATTTTTAGTTGTTTGGGATGGAATATTGTTGACTTTTGGTATGGGAAATGGAGTTTTCTTATCTTTTAGTGAGTAATTATAGTTGCTTTTTGACTTTTTGTATAAAAATAGATGTAGGGAATTATGGTAAAAAGTGCTTTTGATGTGATATTTTACTTGACTTCACTCCACTTGACTTTACAAGTGGGTGAACCAAACTATTAAAGTAGGCATGAATGACAACTTATTCTAAGTAGTGAATGTTGTAACCTACAACCACTAATACAATCTATCTATATTATAAGACAAAAACCATGGATGGAAAGTCCTGCCATGTGTCAACAATTTAAATTTTTTATATTTTGACACTTGGCAGTATTATTTTGACACTTGGCAGTATTTTCCTTAAACATTTAATACCCTATTCTCACATTTTCTTAAACATTTAATGCACAGGTGTTTCTTCTTTTCCCAATAACTAACAAATAAATTCTCTTTATTAAAATTTATTATTATAATTTTAGTTAAGTTTTAGTAATATTTTTAGACCCGGGCTTAGCACGGGTCTTTTTTTTTGCTAGTACTAACCTAACCCCCACACATTACTATCCACTAACACCCGCATTACTATTCACTAAAAACAACTGTGTGGGGAGATTTCCAAAGTTCCAGGTTACGCTAATCACGGCCATCAAGTAGGATTAAGCCTTCTCACGTCCTGACCGCGTGGCCTCAGAGTCACCTCGACTACCAGGGCAGGGGCCTCAGCCGAAACCAGACAGGCCCGGGCCGTTAGCGCCGAGCTCGGCTACCCAGGCGCCCACCTCGGCCGAGAGGCTCATCTCGGCTAGAGATGCCGGGACAGAAGCCGAAGCAAGATGTGAACCACCACTTATGCCCTTTACCCCCATGACATCCGACGCGTGGAGGAATAGAGGCGCGAGCCACTGAGACAGATGCGACATCCAGCCATCCACAATCTTCGCTAGATCGCTGACAGGGCGGCATCCAGCGGCTGAAGCCAAATCAGGGCAAGGCCCGAGGGTGGATCCGTTGGTACATCTACCGCCAAAGGCGCCCAACACGATCTGGCCCATTGTGACGCGCATTTAATGCGATGTGGGCTGATCACTACTAGCATTAAATGCAAAGTGGGCTGGAATGGACCGCATTTATTATTTTGTGGGCTGATCATGACTTCCCTATCAAGTCATGGGACCCGCACCAAGATATCATCCAAAGATACGACCCAAGCCTCTATAAATAGAGCCTCATTCCACATGCAAGGTACGCACAATCCAACAGAAAGAGCCGTTACTCTGTCTCTCTTCTTCCTCTCCTTCCTTTGTTCCAGTTCATTCACTGACTTTGGCATCGGAGAGCCTTACGCCGCCCAGGCCAGGGTCCTCTGACCGTTTGCTCTTCCCTTTCAGGCTTTCGGGCGGCACCTTCTTTATCACCTTGGATAAGTCCTCTAAGGCACCCCAGTTATTGTGGGTCATTATTTTCCGCACCTACAACAACCATAACTGAAAATATAAAAACAATTAATCCTAGTTTATTTCACTAACAGCTTTAAAGTTTAAATCCATTTCAATTTGTTTTCATCGGGTTCAATTTAACTTCAAATGAGTTCTAAAAATATAAACTAAAATGCTCACATATTTAGGCATGCTATAAACAATGGTTAAAAGAAATGCATGCAGAGTTTGTTTGTAGCCCTGACGTCTTGGGCATCTCAAAAGGCCTTGAGTAAATTCAGTTGTCAGTAATAAGTGTGAAATCGCCTAATCAGTCTCTGTTGTCTTATGATGTAAGAGCAAAATGTACATTCGCAAGGTTATTATGAACTCTTGTAACCGAATTCTCTACTGCATTTCAAATCCCTCAACCGTTGCTTCATGGAACTCCAACATAAGAGCATATGTCGACCATGGTTGCAGTCAAAAAGCCCTTCTTCTCTTTCGCCAAATGAAGCAGTCTGACATCCAACCAAACAATCTCACCTTCCCCTTCTTAGCAAAAGCTTGCGTGCAGCTCTCAAATCTTTGAAACTCTGAAATCATTCACACCCATGTCCTAAAATCCCCCTTTTCATCAGATATCTTCATGCAAACAGCGATGGTAGATATGTACATCAAATGTTGTAGGTTGGACAGTGCACATTTTCTGTTTGAAAGAATGCATGAAAGAGATGTTGCATCTTGGAATGTGATGATTATGGGATTTTCGCAGTTGGGTCTTATTGACAGAGCTTTCGAACTTTTCCACCGAATGAGGTTGTCAGAGCTTAGGCCCGATTCGATTACAATTTTAAGCTTGACTCAGTTGAGTGCTATCGTGAAGAATTTAAATGTGACAAAGGCAGTTCACTGCTTAGGAATTCGAATCGGAGTTGAAATTTAAGTGTGCTGATTTGGATGCAGCCAAGTTAGTATTTAACAGGGTTGCTATAAGGACGGTTGTGTCGTGGAATTCTATGATTGCCGGTTACGCCCATCAGGAGAGATTTGTTGAGGTCATTGATTGCTTCCTTCAAATGTGTCATGATGGAATTAGACCAGATGTAAGCACCATCTCAGCTTGTTGACCTCATGTGCTCACTCCAAAGTAATTTTACAGGGGAAGCTATTCCATTCTCGTGGCATTAGAGAAGGGTATGATTCAAATGTATTAGTTATAAACACTTTGATTGCTATGTATTCTAAATGTGGTTGTGTCGGCACAACTTCTATTCAATACAATGCCAAATAGAACTTGTGTTTCTTGGACTGCTATGATTGATGGGTATGCTCAAGTCGGGGATGTTGACAAGGCTATGAATTTGTTTTCTGCCATGTCTGCAGCTGATGAGAAGCCTGATGCAGTAACTGTGGTTTCCATGTTGTCTGCCTGTAGCCAAACTGGTGTTCTTGAGATTGGGCAAAGGATGCATAAGTATGCTCGTGACAGCAGGTTGGTGGAAAATGTGATGGTCTGTAACGCGTTAGTGGACATGTACGCTAAATGTGGTTGTATTGTTGATACTCGCAGAATTATATTGACATCATGCATGAAAGAACTATAGTTTCTTGGACAACCATAATTGGGGTTATGCGATGAATGGGGAGTTCGAAGAAGCTTTGACTCTTTTCTCTCAAATGATGAAGTCGGGTTATAAATCAAATCATTTAACTTTTTTGGCCATTCTTCAAGCATGCACCCATGCTGGTCTCCTCGATAAAGGTTGGGAATATTTCAATTTTATGATCAAGGTGTATGACAGTATCAGATAAGGCCTACGCTGAAGCACTATGCTTGTATGGCAGATCTTCTTGGGCGCAAAAGGAAACTAAAAGAGGACTTCAAATTCATGCAAAACATGCCCGTCGAACCTGATGCTGGTGTATGGGGTGCTTTGCTTGGTGCTTGCATGGCTCACCATGAGGTCAAAGTCGCAGCGAATGTAGCGAACCGCCTCTTCATTCTAGAGCCTCAGAGTGCTGTATCATATGTGGTGATGGCAAACATCTATGCAGCTGCTGGGAGGTGGGAAGTTGTTGCAACGATACGGACAATGATGAAATGCAGGGCAGTGAGGAAATCACCAGGCCAGAGCCTTGTTCGAGTGAATGGTCAGTTTCTTTCGTTTATTGCTGAAGATAGGTCTCATTCAGAAGCTCTGCAGATATATGAATTATGAAGTGCTAGATGGTTTAACTTTGCAATTGATCGAAGCAAGATTCAGAATGCGATTTGCTAGAAGAGTGGTAGTTAATGACAATTGGATGATGACATAACACGGGAATGATTATAAGACTGCGTTCTTTGCCGTTTTGCTCTTCGGCCCACCAATTGAACGTCTAAGATTATTGTAATGTTTTGTTTATTGAACAAAGAAATGTAGATTTTTTTTAACTAAGCATTGTAATTTTACCAATATATATATATCAATGTCCTTGACAAAGGCTCATAACTTTAACATGGTCCCAATTCCTCACTTGCTAATCACCTCAGAATCCAGATTTAGTTTGTTCGTAGAGCCATTTAATCATTTTTTGTTCTAGAAATAGCCAAGATGATTTGTGGAACCATTTACGTCAAATTTGTCAGCTTTTAACTTGTTGCCAACATAAATCGACTAAACATGGATCAGTCACAGCAGAGGTCAGGGAGGTTTTTAACAATGAATCTAGCTGCCATACAATTTCCTGAGATATACATTGTTTCTTCTGTTTGAAGCAAATGTTCATGCCATTTCAGAAAAGAGATCCATGTTTTGAAGAATATGACCTACATATAATAAGAATGAGGTGAGCTGTGATAGCCCTTTACAGTATATAGATTGTAACATCAGCATTGGCTTTGTTTTTTAAATTATCTTGTCTTTAAACTGAAATCTTTTTTCTTTGTACCATTTTTTTATTGCATCATTTTTACTTAAAATTATAGTCACTGTGTTTTGTTTATTTTGTGTAGAAGCAAATGGTTGGACGTGTCTTACACCTTTTGTGAAGAAATATGAGTACCATATTTAGTGAGTTCTGAATCTTCTGATGCTCCTTAACTGTACCAAACAAGATTCGAACATCACTCGTGGCTTTTGGTTACATATTGGCTGGCGTTGGTAATCTGGAAACTTTTTTCCTTGTTTGTGATTCATAAATTTTTATTTAATGTCTAGAGCATCATCATCGTCGTCTATCTCATTTTAGTGATTTTAAATGTAGCATTAATAGCATATGATTATCCCTTGGATTGCAAGCACTATTCTTTTTTCCTTAGTAACTTGAACCTCCCCTCCCCCTCCCCCTCCCCCTCCCCGATCCCGCTCTAAAAACGCGGATCAACGTTTTCGGTGCGGATCTGTCCTCGGAGCGCAATTTGAAGATGCTCGGAGCGTGAATCAACTGAATATAAAGCGAACCGTGCAGATTCTTTAATTTATGGGCATTTTCTTTTTCTATAAGCTTGACATTTATCTTTTAAATGAAAAAACTTCTTCTGACTCATTAATTATTATCCATTTTATGTGATCAAATTGCTAAGTTAATTTTTCTCTATTTTTTATACTTGAATATAAGGATAAGATATATTTGTGCCCATTAGTTAATTATTTATAAACCAATAAGCACTACGTTGTATAGGCGCTCTGGACATATAATCTATGATGCACGGATACTTCAAAATGGGCAACCTATCGTGTCGTATCGTATCCATACTTCACTTTTTTATGTGTAAAATCCGTGTCCGTGCCGTGTCTACGGTGTGTACTTGTCGTATCCATACTATATTTGTGCATCATAGCATATAATTATTTTAAAATTTAGTATTTCGGTGCTCCCACTCCCCGCTCCGCGCTTTGGGTACTAAGCTTTTTCCGCTTTCTGTACAACAAACTGCGGTATGCACTTCTTTTTATTTTAGATTTTGCATGCTTCAAGTTGGCAACTTTCCTATGGGCATGTTGTTGAAATGTAATTCAGTTCCTAGGAATTCTAAGTATTTCTATTGGTGATTAGAAATGAAGAAACAAAGGTATATATATAAAAAAATTGGGCACTTGACTTATATTACATTACTAATATATTTTATAAATGGTGAAGTGATTACATAAGGTTGACCTCATAAGGGTCAAGTGAGGTCAAATAAAATCTCTATAAATGTAGAGGTTCAACTTTGAAAGACCTAAAACGTTAAAGAGTTGTGTCTCCACCTGGTTAACCTCCAGCAAGCTTCAAATTTTCTCTAAAGGAAGTGTTATTACCATTGGAGAAGTATGTGATTGAAGCACAAATAAAAAAAATGATTTGGTAACTAGTTTATTTTCTGCAAACAATTGAGCATATCTGGTGATAACTTAAATTGTGTATCAGATGCGTAGTTTTCTCCACCATGAAATATTTCAGTTTTATTAGAGTTAGGTGCATTGTAAAAATGAAGAACACATTTTTTTCTTAATTTTTCAAATGTATTTGATCTAATGGTCAATATTACTTTGATTGAGAAATATTCCTATGCAAACTGAACTCACCATGGAGTGCAAACCGGTGACGTGGAGCATTTCGCATCATCGGATTTGATAGAGCATCCAACGCTTAACACAAAGGGCAAAAAAAAAAAAAAAAAAAAACCTAAAAACTAAAAAATAAAAGTCCAGCGAAAAGAACTCTCCTGCTCATCTCTCTCGCTCCTCTTTTGTGTGATGACACGATGCTTGGAAGACATAGTGATTTGTCATATTGTGCATCAATGATTGCCGATGAGGCTTGATTGTCGACAAAGGCATACCAACATGCAAGAAAGGATCTAATGATTTTTAAAAACGAATTCCGAAAGAGAAATGAATCAGAAGTTAAAGGATTGGAGAAAAGGAAAGAGTCCAATATCATCCGCCACCTCAAGCACATACAAAGGGTCGTGTGAAGAGGCTCAGATCCTCTAAGGAGAAGCACAATTAAAAGAACGATGCTGCCTTGGATGTAACAGATGTGGTGTTTTCCATGACAGGCGCAACTGTCCTGCTTTATTAAAGAGGTATTTAATAAAGAGTCTTCTTATTTTACTACATATTTGATCTAATGCTTTCATTAATTAATAATAATTATTTTTTATTTTAATACATATTTATCCATATGCTTTCATCAATTAATAATTACTACATGTTTAAATTTCAACCGCACTTTCTAAAGCTATGCAAATGCTCCAGCCTGATCTGACATAAACTATGATTTGGACAATGAAGGTGACATTTCATACACGTCTACTTCTGACGTGGAGTCATAATTGCTCATATGTATGCATTTCCACTATTTTGTGACCCAACATCACCAAGCAGAGCCCTACTTTCTGTAAAGTTCTATCCAAACATCCTCGTTTCTCTAAATTCTAACAAGTGGCTTTCCAATCATGAGTTTTGTAGAGAAGGAGCCACGGGCATGGAGTGGTGGGTTTTGATTCTGAATGGGAGTTTTGTTATCATTGCATTGGCCGAATGGGTTGATTTTGCATGGAAGCAATCAGAGATATGTGGTTTTGAATCTATTAGTTGGCCTGTATTTTTATTGGCCTGTATTTTTATTGTCCAAATGCTGCTGGAATGTAGCCCGAATCTGGCCCATTTTTTGTAATTGTGAGTTGAAATTTAACCCATTTTTTATAATTGGAAGTTGGAAAAGTTCGAATGTAGTCCACAGCCTATTATGTATGACATATATTTTTGAATGCTATAGTTTGAAACTCATCACAGGTTTGAATGATATACAGTTTTTGAATGATATCACAGGCTTGATTATATACAGTTTTTTAAGACAGTATAATGATATAGGCGTCAATATACAAGCTATGTATTTCTAATAGGGGTCCCAAGGTCTGCACGTGGAATCCTGAAGTTATGTAGTTCTAATAAATTGTATGAGTCTGTTGGAATGTTGTCCAATTAGATGTTGGAATGCTGCCTATTTTATGTGGTGGTTTGTAATTGAGTGTTTATGATGTTGCACAAAGAACGAAAGTGGAGATTTAATTCTGGATGTTGTCGTTCATTTCTATTCCTGTTGTATGAATGTAAATGGAATTTAGCCCATTTGTTTGGTGCAATGATTATATTGCTGCACATAGAATGGAAGTGGAGATTTAATTCTGAATGTTGGTTGGATTTGTATTGCTGTTGTATGTATGTAAATGGAATGTATCAGCAGATGCTAGAATGGATATGATGCTGCACAAGTTGTTGTGAGTGAATTCCATTAAGTTGGTTTCTTCTGTTTGCTTGAAAATCTCCACATCAAGTAGCTACTTCAGGGTCTATTTGGGGGCTTTACTTGTAGAGTTGAGTGGAGTAAAGGTTATTTTGAAGAAATAATAAAATATAAGTGAGTTATGATGGTATTTTGTTGTTAGTTGTTTTTTATGGAATTTTTTTTACTTTTTTATTGAAATGTGGAGTTTTTTTGTGTTTTAGTGGTTACTTTTTGAATTTTTTTGGTGAAATATGATGGGAAATTTGAAATAAAGTGTTTTTGGTGGGATTTTTTTTTTTTTGGAAATGGGGCTTTACTCGACTCAACTCTACAAGTGAAGGACTGCACAGGCATTCACTGTTTTCTGTACAGTAACACCCTCGACCACGTTTCTATTTTTAGAAGAAGCTGATCAATACAGATTCCTATTCATGAACAGAATTTCAAAAAAGAAACAGAGTGAAGTTTCTGGTTTGACTTCTCTATTTTCATTGTTCTCTTTGCAGCACACCCTCTCTAGTATTTCTCAAATGAGATAACCTTCTCAAAGTGAGTCGGACCCTAGCTAGTAATTCATTGTTCTCTTTACAGCACACCCTAGATTGGTTGAGGTGGTTTTCACATAACTCTGGTCATCTATATGCACCTTTGAGCTTCAAGTTTACAGCAACCAGGCAATTCCAAGCTATCTGTGCAAGATCCATTCCAACAACAACATTCCATTCTTATCTACCAAAATGAGTACAAAACACTATAACAGAACAACTCATTTCTATTCCACGGTACAAAACAACTATGCATTAAAATACAATTTTCTAATCCATTACAGCACTTAAACCACCCATTTCTACAAACACAAACCACCCATCTCTGTAGATAAAAAATCAAGTTTGGCTTCAAATCCTTTTCTTCAAACTCAACTACCGACACTCCATCCCTATAGGGTAGGAAAAGCACAGATAAGAATTTACATTAAGTGAATTAACCATTAAAACTATTGATGAACTCAAATAGACAAAAGGATATTCAACTCATATGAACGAGATAGATACATTGGATCACGGTCCATCAAAGCAAAGTATAATGTAAACTAAAATCATTACCTGGGAAAAACTACCCCTGTATTTTCTTCATCACCGTTACAACCATCTTAACATAGAACCCATCGAGCCTTTCATTCAATCTGTCGAAGAACCTGAAATAGGCAATCCTCCATGATTTACTGAAGATTAAAATACCACATGTAAGCCAAAATCCTGCTACAAATCCCAGTGCCACACCAACATAAAACCACCAATGTTCGGTCCCATCTTTTTCGTCTTCACCGTGAAAGGTATTTGGTGGTTGAGGCACAACTTCTGGAGAGCATAGTTTTGGTAGCGGCCGCCCACAAAGATAATAGTTGCCAGCATAGATGGATGGATCGGTAAGAGTCTGGAGCTGGTAGCCCGATGGAATTGTCCCAGACAAGTTATTATTTGACAAGTTGAGCTTACTTAAGAAAGTTAGAGATGAAATGCTTGATGGAATTGCTCCAGATAAGTGGTTCTGTGATAAATCCAAGCTTTCCAATTGCTTCAAGCTGCCTATGTTTTTTGGGATCTTTCCTTCCAAATGGTTTCCTGACAAGTTCAAGCTTTGTAATCCGCAGCGACTTGTTAGCTCTTGAGGGATCTCACCAGTTAAGTTGTTTCTTGAAAGGTCCATGGTAGTTACAAGCGAAAGCGCCTTGGTATACTTCATTTCAATCCCTTTCATAATCACTGTTACAGATTCTCGATACTTAATTAATACCCCATGGAAGTTAAGTTCTGGAAAAATGCTGTAGATAAGTTTCTGTGTCATTGCCATGGAAGAGAAATTACCAAAAGAAGTAGGTATTTCTCCCGATAGTCTATTATTAGCAAGGTCCAAAATTTGGAGTGAAGAAAGTAGTGACAATTGTGGGGGGATGTTGCCATGAAACATGTTTGACCGTAGGTTTAAAATAACCAATTGTGATGTATTTTCCCCTAACCATCTTGGTATGGATCCAGATAACCGGTTTCCACTTAAATCCAGAGCAAGCAACAAAGACTGAACTCCGATCGAAGAAGGGAGTACTCCTGAAAGATTATTGTGGCTGAGTTGCAACCAATAGAGATTAGGAAAAGTAAATATGTTGGGAATAAGACCGTCAAGGTGATTATATGATAAATCCAAAATAAAAAGGTTTTTACAGTCCTCAAAACACGAATGAACTTGTCCTGTTAAATTATTTCTTGAGAGAACCAACATAAAAATTGAACTGCAATTACATATTGAAGAGGGAATACTACCGTGTAAACTATTGTTAGAAAGGAACAAGAAGGAAATATATTCAATGCTCATGTCCAGTGGTCCTGAAAGTAAATTATTGGAGAGATCCAAGTAATCTAAACCTGACCAATTTTGTGGTAAAGGACCCTCAAACCGATTTGAACTAAAATCAACAGATGCATAGAAACCAAAGTTTAATGAAGATGGAATCTTACCACGTATGAGATTCTGAGATATATTAAGATAGGAAACCTGTGACAACGAAGTCCAAAACCAGTTAGGAATGACATCTGAAATTTGGGAATGGGAGAGGCCTAGGTAAGACAAGTTCCTCTGGAACTGAAGCCAGGTGGGAAATTGAGGCCCTAGTTGACAAGAGCTCAATTCAATCCTTTTAAGTTGGAAAGGATGAATCCAATGATGGCTTACATTAAAAACAAGAGAATTTGCAGACAGGTCTAACTCTTCAAGTCGTGTAAGATTGGCAAAGTGAGCGTCATATATAGCCCCTTCCAATGAATTATATGACATGTCCAAACTAACAAGATTCGATAGTTGACCAAGACTTTCTGGAACAGTCCCACTAAAGTTGTTATTGCTAAGATACAATTCTCTCATAGATGCAAGACTCCAAAGAAAGCTCGGAATCGGTCCTTCTAACCTACTGTAGCTCAAATCAAGAGTCACTAAACTGCGAAAGTTCGCTAACCAATCCAATGGCTTCAACGTAAGTGAGTTGTCAGAAAGATCAAGCACAGTGAGAGATGTCAAATTAAGATGGAGAGGAGTAGAGGAATTCCTTAGATGACACTTAGATAGGCGCAACACAGATAAAGAATGAATCATATTAATTGGTCGTACCCAATCAGCAACCATACTGAGGTCCACTGATCCCAAGTCAAGGTATTGCAAAGAAGAAAGGTGGGAAAGCCAATGCAAGTTTTCGATTTGGAGAAAGAAGTTACCACTGAGGTCAAGATAACGTAGGCCAGATATATTTCCAATTTGCCAAGGAACTGATCCACTAAAAGCAGAAAAAGAAAGATTAAGATACCTCAATTTCAGGAATGAGCCAAAGAATTTGGGTATGGGTTTGTATCCGAAATAGTTGCCACTTACGTCCAAGTACCTCAAGTGTTTCAATTCAAGCAAAGAAGGATCTATCTCGCCAGAATCAGTAAACATTGTTTCGCGGATATCGAGCTTGATGACATGCCCTGTTTCGTTGTTGCAACCAACTCCCTTCCAACGACAGCAATTATCACCCACCCACGAAGTAAGGGTGTCATCATACACAAAAGTAGCATTTAGAGCATGTTTGAACTTGAGAAGGGCTTGCCTCTCCTTCTCATTGCATAGCACCTCCCCCTTGGTTTCTTTGTTGGTGGAACCAAAAGCAGCATTGATTCCACTACACAAAACCAGAAGCCACAGAGCAACTTCAACTAATGGTTTACCTGCTGCCATCATAAACAAAATATGTTAAAATGATATGATTCTCAAATGTGAGAAGCCTCTCCGATGTAGGTAATCTATTTTATATAAGGAGATGAGAAGACATAGATGTGACATGGAGTGTTTGCTAGCCAAGCATGACAGCTAAGGGGGCCCGTACCAGACCTGGGCCAGCCCGGGGGTAGGTTATAGGTCCGGTCTATTCATACCCACATTTAAAATTAAAGACTAACTAGGACTCGGACCCAAATAAAGGCCCTGGACATGGACCTAAATTGCGATCGATTCACTTATGATGTGAACCCCCATGACCGATCGAAAATTGGTGCAAATTTTGGTGATACCTTAATATTTTTTCAATTCCAATACTTCAATTCTCACTTAAATGCATCGGGTTCGATTATTAGATTTCTCTTCTTACAAGAACAAACTTTGTATGGTTCAAATATCAACCGTTCGATGATTGCATATTTTGAGGTATTTGTGAAAAATCTAGTCCCTTAGAGCTACTTTTTTAGACTTATATTGGTCTCAAAATTAAGATCCGAACCATTTGTCCTATTTGCAAAATTAAAAAATGTCTATAAAGTCAAAATTCAAGTGTTATCTCATCATAAATTTTACAAAATATGTGAAAAATTATGAATCTTTGGATGTACTCAAACAAGGGAATCTGTTTCACATGTGCCTTATCAAACGGTCTATTTTTAAAATGTCTATCTCAATCAGATCTAAATGATATAGATCTATTATGTACCGATCCACTTCAAACGGATAACAAACTAGGAAAGTAAAAGTTATTGCTATTATAATAAGTTGTCGTTAGAATAAGTTTTTGAAAGGTCAAATTTGTTAGTCCACATACGTTGGTAGGACACAAAGATGTGGATACTATCAAGAAAAGAGGAGATTCAAGTGGTTGGAGAAGACCTTGACTTATTAGTTAACTTGGAAAAGGCAAAGGTTTCAAGTCTTTTTAGGCCAAAGAGGAAATCTATGTACTTCCCGGTCCATTTAATATGTGAAATTTCTTATGTATTACCTCTTCTGGACCTAAGCACAATTTAAAAAAAAATAAAAGGAATAAAGGAAACGTAACAGCCTCTTCAAGAAATTCTAGATATCATTGTTGCCATATTAATTTATGGATTGTTCACCTTAAAAACAGAAATCTAAGAGGGCACTAAAATTCCTTTGGAGAGAGAGAGAGAGGCAGTCCAACGGGCTTGTTTGGCAACTCTACTAATATAGTCAAGTAAAAGTAAAACCCCCATTTCTAAAAAAAAAAATCACATAAAAAGCACTTTAATTCAAATTTTCCGCCATATGGAAAAAAAAAAAAAAAACAGTCTATTTTCTCTACTAAAAGACAAAAAAGCTCAACTTTTATATACACTTATATATTTTTTTTTCTTCCTTCAAAATAGTCTTTATTTTACTCAACTCCATTAGTAAAGCCCCCAAATAGCCCCAGGTGCATAAGTAGGCAAGTTGGGTTGTCAAGTGTAACTTGTCATATTAGAATATACAACATATTATTCAAGCCTATTTTATTAATTATTAAGTTTCCTTAGCTAATTCCTACCAAAACGAACCCGAGTGTACATTGCACAACACATATTTCAACACTGAGTCGATCCTCTTAGAATTCGAATTCCTGACTGTTGAAATGCATGTTGCACATGAGAGAGGGATTGTATAGAATTCCACTCTCAAGAGGGCGTTTTTACCCCTTATCCAACGTCCAATGAGAGACGAGTTATGTCCAATGTCCAATGAAAGTTGAGTTATGTGGAGACTTTTCTTCCTTCTTTAAAAGGACTACGAACTACCTTACCTACTTTTTCTATACTTTCAAACAGCATTTACTTCATTTCAGAGCTTTTTGGCCCCAAAAGGGCAAAAATATTTTTCTCTACTTTCAGACAACATTTACTTCATTCAAAGCTTCTTGGCCCCCAAACAGGAAAAATTAGAAAGATCATTAAATGAGGAGCAGAAGTTGTTGTAGTGCTTTAAAGAAGGAAGAAAAGTCTCCACACAACTCATCTTTCATTAAGCTTTTTGGGCCCCAAAAGGGGAAAATTAGAAAGATCATTAAATGGGGAGAAGAAGTAGTTCATAGTGCTTTAAAGAAGGAAGAAAAGTCTCCACACAACTCATCTTTCATTAATGAGACTTTTACCATATGGGATATAAAAGATCATGAATACCTCAAAATTAGAGCTGTTCAAATTGATCCGTGATCCGTTACCTGACCCGGTACCCGGTGTCTTAACGGGTTAACGGGTCATACAATCATCCCAAATTAACATGACCCGACCCGTTAACTATTTAGCCACCCGGGTACCGGGTTTTAGCAATATATTAACGGGTTGACCCAGTACCCGTTAGCATATTACTATTTTTTTAAGAAAAATATATGATATTGAATATTATTGATATTAGTTAATAGTTTAATTAAATACGTTAGATACTTTGATAATTTGATTCATTGATTGTTAGTAATACATTATTAGCTGAAATGGATTGATCATTGATCAATAATCACCTTACTTGATCAGCATTCATCAATCATATATTCATATTCATATTCATATAATCATATTCATCAATCATCACTTCATCAGATAATGAGCTCTATATTCAATTATTCATTGTATATTTGTATATTTGTATAATTGTAATGTATCATGTACGAGTATGACACTATGAGTCTATGTGACACTATGAGTCTATGACTATGTGTCTATGTCTATGAGTTTATGACTTATCAAGTTATCACTTACATAGTTATATACTTATATTTATCAATTATTAGTAATTTCATCCGTTTATGAGTCTTGTTGTACTATTTGTAATTTGTAAATTTGTAATTATAAATTTTTAAGTTTGTATATTGTTATTTATGAATTAGGATTTATTTAACATTTGAACTTTACTTTTAAGCAGTATTTAAAGTATTTTTATAAATAAAATTACAAAAGCATCAAATGACCCGTTTGACCCGAAACCCGGCTGACCCGATACCCGTTAAGCATCTTAATTACCGGGTCAAGGACCCCGGCCAAAATCCTCGGGTCGGGTCGGGTTTGACCCGATAACCCGGAACCCGACCCGATGGACACCTCTACTCAAAATGGTGCTGACCAAAACTATATCTCAAATGTGGGTACTATACATGGGACCCCAATTTTTCTTTCCAATTCTACCCATTTTGTGCGACATTTGCACAATCCATGTGATATTGCACAAATTATTCAATCTCCCTCTTATATTTTCCTCCGTTCCCATCTCGTAAAGCACCTCCTCTTTTTTTTCCTACGACCTTCCCATTTCTACTACTTTCTCGATCATTAAAAAATGTTTCCAAAAAGTGTAGTCTTTCATTCTCTTCACCTAAAGATGGACCACAAAGTTTTACAAGGTATTGATATTGTGGATCCATCCCTTATCCTCGAGGTAAAGTCAGCACAACAGGACAGTGGCCAAATGAAAAAGAAAAAGGAAGAATAGTTGTGAAGAAACCTTGAGATACTTTTGGATAAATGGAAAAGCAACGAAGAAACCCTATTGAAAACATTTTTTAACGATAGAGAAAGTAGTAGGAACAAAGAAAGTCGCGGGAAGAAATGGAGGTTTAGTGCTTTAAGAGATGGGAACGGCGGAAAACATAAGAGGAAAATTGATTATTTTCACCTTTAGTTTGTGCGATATCGCACAAAACAGGTAGAATTGGAAAAAAAATTTGGGGTCCCATGCATAGCAGCCATATTTGGGATATAGTTTTGGTCAACACCATTTGGAGGAATTCATGTTCTTTTATATCCCGTATGGTAAAAATCCCTCTATAATTCTATAGATTTCCTCGTGTGTGTATATATATATGGAAAATATTCATGTGCATCAATCCCTCACCATGTTATGGTGAGGGACAATATAGTAGGATTGACTTTATAACACATCCGAACCACTACATACATGGAACCCCCTTAAGTACATTAGACCCATTGAATTTTCACCTATCCAAATGGATTCGACCATTGGATCAAGGGATAATTTTTTTCCTTTAATATAAATTCATTAAATTTGTGGATCACGGATGAAAGGGTTAGAGGCATGGGATTGACCCCAAATTTGATATATGGTCTCATCCAAGGTGTCTCTTCCCAACCCCCACAGGTCCCATAATCAGTATGTCCCTAGGTGGGCCCCATTAAGTTTGAGCCTAACCATATATGGTGAGGGAAGGATGCACAGGAATATCCATATATATATATATATAAAGGGGCTCTCCTAAGCTGCAGCGGCAAGAGAGAGAAATGCAAAACCAGGTTCATGCTTTTGGGGCGGTCGCCCCGTTGGACCTGGGTCTACTTTTAAAACCCATTTTAAAATTATGGGTCCACTTTTATAATCCAAATAAAAATTCAGGATCGGCCCCTCCTACATGAAAATCCTGGGTTTGCTCCCAAAAGCCAACTACTTGTTTGGGTCCACCCTCTAACGAGAACCCTGGATCTGCCAATAGTCCCAAGGCAGACCCACGTTATACGCGTCCTGGGTAGTCGCCCCTGATTAGATTAAAAAAGGCCCAAAGGTGGCATGAGCCATCCCATTCTAGTAAAGCCATCACCCCAGGTATCGGAAAACCCTATTCATTACCCACCTTTTTTTATTTTTTTAATTATCTTGAGCAACACCCGCATAAAGAAAAAGCTAATTTTTCATAAAAACTCTATTATAATGTATACGACACATGCATAAAAAGTTGTTATCTCATACAAATTAACTCAACACCACATACATTAAAGCCATTCATATGCAACTCATTTTGGTAGTTTGGATGCATTTTTGTTATATAGCTCATTCTTTATATTGGGGTATTTGATTTCAATAATGTTGTTGGTCTTTTTTCTTCTTTTAATTTTTTGTTAATCTGATGTTCTTATTGATAAGGTTTGATTTATCATTGATTTACATATATATATATATATATATGAGTTTTTGAATTTTTTTCTTCTTCTTTGTTTTTTGCAATTTCAATTGTTGATTTTTGCTTTTTTGGATTTTAGCTACTTTTTTCGCTTTCTGATTAGATTTTTTTTTTTTTGAATGGACCATGTTCACCCCCCTCAAAGGATTATCCAGGCCCCACTCACTTTGTGCGTACTCGTACCACCGTCGGCATCTCAAAAGACCCAAGCATGAGCACACATGGTATGACCATAAAATTACCGAATTTTGGCAGTGGACACATTAATTAAAAGAAATTTTGTACTCATAGGTTTTCAACTTGGAGAGCTGAATGACACTTTTGTAAATTTCATATATTAGTCACCTGTAAGTTGTATGGTTTTTAAATATACTAGTAATTTGTTGAGCAAATTTAACTATATATATAGTTGTTAATTTTGTTTCAAATCCCATTTAAATTTGACCTCCGGAATGAAATGTATCAGCTGACTCGAAATTTTATTGTGGCGAAATATTTCAGAGTCACATTTTGAAAAAATAAATAAAAATAAAAATATACATATATCCTAGAAAAATATAAAATATAATTTATGCATTTAATTCATTATGATAAAATAACATTATAACATAGAGGTATAAATTTTAATCACAGTTCTTACCATAATAAAGTTTAATTATAATTTTCATAACCATAAAAGTTAACAACCATTAAAACTGAAGTTTGAAAACATTGTCCAAAACATTTCGACAATTTTGGATTATTCGGTCATTTTGGTTAATTTTGGCCAAAAACATGGATTTCGTCCGATATCGACCGAAAAGTTATGCCATGCATTTCATTTCGGCTCCGGCCACTTTTTTTGAAACAAAACAAAATTGATAATTATAAATTTAACACTAAATCAAAGTGGGCTGGGCCCGGATCGGGCTCAGTCGTAGCCTAATGGCTTTTCTTGTTATGTAATGTGGGAATAAAAAGTCCATATGGACGGACTTTTTGGGGTCGGTCCACTGGCCGACCCCAAATGTATCGTCCATGTAGACGGGCTGATGTGGGAACGATGAAGAGGCCTGCTACCTGCACGGGAAGCGTTGGATCCCAGGCGCACTTGGGATCCAACGCCTCCCATGGGGAGCCGGGCCACAGCCTGGTCTCCCCATCGATGCAGGTAGACATTGTCGGGAACAAAATGTCCGTTTGCATGCTTGTGTTATGAGCTCTAGTACCCGAATTCTCAACGGTATTTCAAATCCCTCAACTATTGCTTCATGAAACTCCAACATTAGAGCATATGTCGACAATGATTGTAGTCTTCGTTAAATGTTGTACGTTGGACAGTGCACATTTTCTGTTTGAAAGAATGCCTGAAAGAGATGTTAACATCTTGGAATGTGATAATTATAGCATTTGTGCAATTGGGTCTTCTTGAAAAATATTTTCATGTTTTTTCATTAAATGAGATTGTTAGAGCTTAAGCCTGATTCAATCACGATTATAACCTTCACTCAGTTGAGTGTTGTTGTGAAGAAGTAAGATGCGATGTTTCTATTACCAACACTTGGATCACTGCATGTGCTAGGTGTGGTGATTTGGATGCAGCCCAGTCAGTATTTAATGGAGTTGCTATGAGGACGGTTGTGTCATGGAATTCTATATATGATTGCTGCTTGCGCCTGTCTAGAGGGGTTTGTTGAGATCATTGATTGTTTCCTTCAGATGTGTCATGAAGAAGTTAGACCAGATGCGAGCACCATTCTCAGCTTATTGTCCTCATGTGCTCACTCCAAAGCGCTTTTACAAGGAACCTACTCCATTCTCGTGGTATTAGGGAAGGGTTTGATTCGAATGCATCAGTTATAAACACTCTGATTGCTATGTATTCTAAATGTGGGGACCTTGTGTCGGCACGATTTTTGTTCAATACAATGCCAGAGAGAACTTGTGTTTCTTGGACTGCAATGATTGATGGGTATGTTCAGGTTGGTGATGTTGACGAGGCAAAAGAACTTGTTTTTTACCGTGGCAGCAGTTGAAGAGAAGCCTGATGCTGTTATTGCGGTTGCCATGTTGTGTGCCTGTTGCAAAACTGGTGCTCTTGAGCCTGGGCAATGGATGGATAAGTATGCATGTGACAGCAAGTTGGTGGAAAATGTAAAGATTTGTAATGAGTTGGCAGACATGTATGCTAAATGCGGTTGTATTGATGATGCTCACAGGATTTTCGACCTCATGCAAGAAAGAACAGTAGTTTCTTGGACAACCATAATTAGGGGGTTATGATATGTATGGGAAGTTTGAATAAGCTTTGACTCTTTTCTCTCAAATGATAAGAGTCAGGTTTTAAATCAAATCATTTAACTTTTTTGGCCATTCTTCAAGCATGCTCCCATTCTGGTTTCCTTGAGAAAGGTTCAGAGTATTTCAACTTGATGACTAGGCTGTATCAGATAATGCCTACACTAGAGCATTGCAGTTGTATGGCAGATCTTCTTGGGAGCAGAGGCAAACTAAAAGAAGCCTTGGAATTAATCCAAAACATGCCTGTTGAACCTCATGCTGGTGTATAGAGTGCTTTGCAGGGTGCTTGCAGAGCTCACTGTGAGGTCGAGGTTGCAGAGTATGTAGCAAACCGCCTCTTCATTCTATAGCCTAAGAGTCTTGACTTGTTGTATCATATGTGGTGATGGCAAACATCTATACGGCTGCTGGGAGGTGTGAAGGTTGATGATGTCAAAATAGGTTTCCGACAACACCGGTCAAGTAATAAATGCTTAAATGCAATAATTAAAGAAGAGAGAGAAGGGATTATAGTGGTTCGGTCAAAATGACCTACGTCCACTGCAGAAAGGCAGAGATTGCCTGTGGTGTTTTACTTCCTCAATGATTTCGGATTACAAACTAGAGGAATACAAGAGTAGAAGTGAATAGGAATCTCTCAGTTAGTGGGACTCCTCGATTTATAGTCTACCCTAACCGACGGGAACGCTCCTCTGCAACGTTCGCCCTTGGAGCCCTCGAACTGCCCTCGCGCTGGACGAGGCAGGTGAGAGATAGGTGAGATCTTTCTCCGCACGAACTGGTAAAAGCGGATAAGGAGAGGACTTCCTCCGAAGCGACGTGGTATCCTTGACGTGGCGAGGACAAGTCTCGGATCTCAACGGAACTGACGGATCGAGTTCTTTGGCCTGACCTATCATCCTGGAATGGGTCACTTGGGTTTGGATCGGATCCCCTGGACCCGATTCACCATCACGATCCGGGTCACTTAGGCCTGACTCGTCATTTGCCCCTCAATGCCCCGTGTCAAATAATTTTTTGAAAGGGGGCATTGGTAAATTCCAATCTCTTCTCCCTGCAAAATCTTTCTTTTTCCTGGTTGTTTCTGTAGATAAGTATCCGGGAGAGTCCTCAAGGCTTAGTCTACTCCAAAGTCCAGGCTATAAAGACTATCCTTTGCTTCAACTCAAGCCCTAAAGCATTACTTTTCCCAAAGAAAGAAAGTAACATCTGCAATGGAATTCTCTAGAGAAGAAAAGCCAATGGGAGAGAAGAAGACGGCGACAGGCGGCAGCAGTGAAGGCTATGGCGCAAGTGGTTCCGACCCGGGCACCCGCCAGGCAGCGGGCGACGGTGGATCATCGCGCAACGCCCACGCGGGCGGCGACATCGCGGGCGGCAGCACGGGCGAGGGCGTCGCGGTGGTGTCCGCCAGGCTTGCGGGCGCCCCTGCGCTGGGCGAGGCTGCACTGCAGAGCACGGGAGAGGGCGTCGCGGTGGGCGCTACGCTGGTGCAGTTGGGCGGCGTCGCGGGAAGCAGCATGGGCGAGGGCGTCTCGGTGGGCACCCGCCAGGCTGCGGGCGCCCCTGCGCTGGGCGAGGCTGCACTGTAGAGCACGGGCGAGGGCGTCGCGGTGGGCGCCTGCCAGGCTGCGGGCGCCCCTGCGCTGGGCGAGGCTGCACTGCAGGGCGTCGCGAGCGGCCGTGGAGGCGCAGGCGATGCGGGCGACGCTATCCGCGGGTGGGGCGCCCGCAGCCTGGTGCTGCTGGGTGGCGACGCGGGCGAGGCTGCCGCGGTGGGCGCCCGAAGCCTGGCTGCTGGGCGAGGGCAGATCTGTTGCGGGCTTGGTGGGCGAGGACGCCGTCGCTGCACAAAGAGTTGGACGGGCTGCCCGCCATGCTGCGGGCGGCGGCGGATCTGGTTCAGCAGGAGGGGCTGTCTTCCAGGCTGCGGGTGGCGGTGTTTTCGCTGGCCCTGCTGGCGACCTGGCAGTAGGCGCCCGCCCGGCAGCGGGCGAGGGCATGTCCAGCTACTTGGGCGAAAGAGGATCAAGATTGGGCGTCGCCTTAGTCTCGGCAGCGCGAAAAAAGGTGGCAGTCGCTTCAACAGCGCGGGATACGTTGCGTCCTCGCCGAAAAAGGTATCAAGGGAAGGTCGTTGTAGACGACGATGGATCCAAAGTGAGTACCATCTATAGCGTACTCAACACTGATGATGACATTTTCAAGATCACAGTATCTTATCGCATTCCTCCCACTGTTTTGTGTCGGCGGGCTGAAACGGACGAGTCGGCTTGTGATGTCTCATCTGGTGATATCGCCATCTACGAGGAGATGCTTGAAGCAGGACTGAGATTCCCCTTGTCTTCAGCCGTTTGCCGCATTCTCCATTATTTCTCACTGACGCCGGGGCGGTTAGTACCCAATGGGTGGAGAGTTCTCATCGGCTTTCTAGCATTATGGAGGCAGATACATATGGAGGATGCTTCCCCTGTAGAGTTCCACGCCGCTTATAGCTTAACCGAGTCTCCAGCCCCCTATAGGGGATGGTACTATCTTACCCCCAGGGGTGGCAAGCTGATCACAGGCCTACGTTCCAATTGCCACCGTTGGAAATCACGCTTCTTCTTCATTGGCGGAGAGTGGGCCTCTGAGACAGACCGAGCATTGGTGCCCATGCGATGGGCTGACGCCAAAAGATTAGGTATTCACCGACTACTCTTTCCTGTCATTTTTATGCATCCATATGCTCATTTCTTCTCTTTTGTTTTTTGTAGCAGAGATTGCCTGTGGTGTTTTACTTCCTCAATGATTTCGGATTACAAACTAGAGGAATACAAGAGTAGAAGTGAATAGGAATCTCTCAGTTAGTGGGACTCCTCGATTTATAGTCTACCCTAACCGACGGGAACGCTCCTCTACAACGTTCGCCCTTGGAGCCCTCGAACTGCCCTCGCACTGGACGAGGCAGGTGAGAGACAGGTGAGATCTTTCTCCGCACGAACTGGTAAAAGCGGGTAAGGAGAGGACTTCTTTCGAAGCGACGTGGTATCCTTGACGTGGCGAGGACAAGTCTCGGATCTCAACGGAACTGACGGATCGAGTTCTTTGGCTTGACCTATCATCCTGGAGTGGGTCACTTGGGTTTGGATCGGATCCCCTGGACCCGACTCACCATCACGATCCGGGTCACTTGGGCCTGATTCGTCAAAGGTGTTGCAAAGATACGAGCAATGATGAAACACAACAGAGTGAGGAAATCATCAGACGAGAGCCTTGCTCAAGTGAATGGTCAACTTTGTTCATTTACTTCTGAAGATAGGTCTCATTCAGAAGCTCTGCAGATGTATGAAGTATTAGATGGTTTAGTTTTGCAATTGAAGGATGCAGATTCAAGGGAACTTCAGAATGCAGTTTGCTAGAAGAGTGGTATTGAATAATGATTAGATGATGAACATCCGTGGGAATGATTATGAGATTGTGTTCTTTGCCGTTTTGCTCTTAGAGGAAGTACACAATATTTGATTTGAGCATTCATTTGGCTGTAGAAACTATACATGGGGCTGCTGCCAAGTTATGATGAAAACCATTCATGTGGTTGTAGAAACAATACATGACTCTCTGCATACAAGTGGCCCTAACTTTCTGCATTTGTTCTTTACTTTGGACCATTGGCTGTAACTATCAATTTTGGCAAACAATCGTACAAATATGAGCAGGGTTCGGGGGTTTGTTCGAGGGTGTTACTGGGGCATGACCAAACCAGTTGGCCCACCAGTTGAACATCTAAGATTATTGTAATGGTCTGTTGGTTGAGCAAAAAAATGCAGATTTTCCTTTTTCCTTAGTATTGTACTTTTTATCAATGTATATTAATGGCCTGGACAAAAGCTCATTTAGGAATCACTGTGTTTAAAGTACTTTAACATGGTCCTAACTTCTCACTTGCCCATCACCCCATAATCCACTTTTAGCTTGTTCGTGGCGTCGTTTAATTATTATTTGTTTTGAAAATAGCAAAAATGATCTATGATATTATTTATGTTGAATTTGTCAGCTGACTTGTTGGGACCACGGGCTGACTCAACATGGATCGGTCACAAGCAAGGTCACTGAGGTTTTGAACTACGAATCTATCTGCTATATAATTTCCTGAAAAATGATATGCATGGGTTCTTATACATGAAGCTAATGGTCAAACCATCTCAGAAAAGTTACCCATGTTTTGAACAATATTACCACCATATAATAAGAACGAGGTGGAGTCTGATAGCCCTTTACAGTATGAAGATGGTAAGATCAGCATTGGCTTTGTTTTGTTTTTTTTTTTAATTTTCTTGTCTTAACACTGAAATATTTTTCCTTTCTACCATTTTTTATTGCATCATTATTACTTAAAACTATATTCACTGTGTTTGGTTTATTTTGTGCAGATGCAAATGGTCAGAGTATCAGACCCCTCTTATAAGAATAAGGTGAGTTCTGAGTCTTCTGAGGCTATTTCACCATACCAAACAAGATTCCAACATCACTTGTGTCTTTTGGTTATGTATTGGCTGGTGTTGGTAAACTGGAAACTTTCTTCCTCATTTGTGATTCTTCAGTTGCTATTTAACGTCAAGAACCATTATCACCTTCTATCTTGTTTAAGTGAATTATAATGCAGCATTAGTAATATATGATTATCCCTTTGATTGCGGGCACTGTTCTTTTTCTTGTTATTTTCATTTCTGTTTTGACAACTAACTAGGTATGCATTTCTTTTTATTTTAGTTTTTGCATGCCCTAATAAGAGTTTTGAGGATTCTATGCTTAAGGAGCACTCATCTACTGGCTTACTTCAGTTTTTTGCATGTTTATTGAATACAACTGATAAAAAGTTGTATATGACAACAAAGTCTGTACTCTACTGCAGTTAGATGCTTAATACAGCTATGTTTTTATGTGGCACAATTTTTCATATGTTATTGTGTGGGTTTTCAGTATGTTGGGTGGTCACCTTAACGGCTTCGCCGACAGGGGCGGACCCAGGGACTTTCCCTTGGATGGGCCACTGTGAAAAGAAAATTTTTTGGGAGGGGCCATATGTAAAATCTGAACATAATTTTCTAAAAGTCTAGGGGGTTTTCACAATTTTTTTTTTTTTTTTTTTTTTTGTTAGGGGGGCGCACCCAGGTCCCCTCTGGTTCCGCCAATGTTTGCTGATCCGTTGGCTAAGCAAGGGGTGGACAAAACTCTTTCTTTTGTTGCTTATTCCTTGTAGATTTGTTTTCCCCTCTGTTGTTGTTGCTTCTTGTTCTTCCTCTTTCTGAGGGTACAAGGCTCATATACCTTCTCCCTCCCATTTTGATGTCCATACGGTGAGTGGTCTCTTCTTGTTTTTTTAGTGAAGGGCACACAGGATGTTAGGTTGGTTTAACAACACAATGGAGAAAAAAGATATGGCAGTGTTGCAATTATGTGGGCTCGCTTGGCTTGAGCTGTACAACCCATGCCTGCCTGCATTGGGCTCGATGTCTGTTTTATGGCCATGTGCTGGACACAGACCTAGCCTGACAATTAAATTGACTGGGCTGGGGCCTGTACATGTTTAAAGATCCAGCCCAGCCTGACCTATTGAAGGTAGGGATCATCAAAACCTGGAACGGCCAATATAAAGACGGTTTTCATTGTGATGGTGCATATTTTGCAAATAGATTGGGCATCATTCTCACTTTTACAGATGAAAATGGGCCAGGTTTGGTTCAAGTAGATACTATTCCCAGTCCCCTCCCAAGCCTGACTCATGTCCAAGAAATAGGTTCTGTACCAGTACCCGAATTCAAAGGCCCAAAACCAGACCAGACGTGATTAAATGGCCTTGACCCAGACCCAATATAAGCCAACCTGATTTTATACTAATTGATATACCTGTATACTTGTACAATGTACATAATATACATCTAGTTCACATTTCCTCAGGCATGAAACATACAGACCAGTACCTGGGCCCGAATTAAAAATGTATCCAAAATATTGGATTCATACCCACTTTTTCCAATTCGGAACTTTTGGGTTTTCGGGTACTGAGGACCCATTTTCATCTCAACTCGGTTTTCGGCCTGTAGGCCAGACGCGGGCCTAAATATTGAGCCCAACGATTCATTGGGCTGGTCGTTTTCACACTCCTGGTTCCAGTACGAATTTTGTTACTTAGAGACTGTTTTTAGTACAGAACCTCTTGTTGTAGTGTAATGTTGTAAAGTGGTGAACTGAGAATGCAAGGTCTTGCATATCAATCTTTCAAGCTGGTGATAGATTGATGTTTCATGTTTGTGTACCTTCGCAACTTTGAATTATGATTACTGGAACTTTGTATTACGAGTACTCTGCATCTAGGAAAGTAGTTTCAAACCCATGTAAGAAATGGTTTTATGCAGACTCAGTTCAATTTTCTTATCTACATGGAAGAAAGCCACAATAAATATTAAAAACAAAGAGCAGTCTTTCAGGATGTATTTGTGCAAGTGCCACGAAAGTGGACCACGACACCATAATTCCTCCGGCTTACATAAGAAAATCAGATTATCACTGGCGGCAAAAAGTCTGACTTTTTTCTCATATTTATTTTTTGTACAAATCACACCAAAATCCAAATGCAAGTAGGAATCTCTTTGTAGAAATACTGATTACTTTCCATCCACAAACACAACAATCCTCAGGATTAGTTTAATGGCATTTTCCATGATTGAAAAAACTCCCATACTAGGGTCCAACTCTTAAGTCCAAGGGCATTGAGTTAAATATCACTTTAGGTGGGGTTGGAAGTTGGAACCATAAAAAGTGATCATGTTGTTAAAAGAGATGCTTTTAGCAGCCGTGTGAAGAGATGCTTAAAATAGGAGGATCAAAGGTCCCCACACGCATATTATGGACGTGGTGGTAAGAACATAGTCTTCCATTAGAGGCACCCAGTTTTGAGCCCTGTCCACCTGATGAAAAACAACTCTGGCAGCCAATGTGGTAGCCTACCCATAAAAAGAAATTAAAAGGACCCAATTGTCCTACTAAGGACAGTAACCCAAAGCTGATTGATTCATTCAGTTTTCTAAAAGTCGTCACAACAATCAACTTCATTTAAAGTCCCACCCAATTCATCACCTACCCTTTTTCACTCAGCTTCTGTGAAGAGAAAGAACCAAACTGTCTAACAGCTGCGTGTGAATACAATATGTTTTAGTCTCCCACTAAGAGAATTTCTTAGTTGAAGGAGCCAGAACTCTATAGTGGGGCCCACAGATTGAGAATATGAGCGGTTCAAAATAAACACTCTCACCATGTATGAGATGTCCCTCAAGACTGTATTGATCACGTTATTCATCATATGATCAATTTTATTGTGGGGCCTAATCCTATAGGAATAAAATTTGGGGTCATTCAATTTCGTTCATTTTGGGCAACTCAAGATTGTGTTAATCATATGGTCAATTTTATTGTGGGGTCAATTCCTATTGGGGACATTCCATATTATATAACGAGGGAATTCATATGAGAGGCTCAGATTTTCAATAGATGGGCTCCGCTTTGAGATCCACTCCTTCAAGTCTAAGAGTTATTTTAAGTCTGAGACTAGAAGATACAGAATCATTGAAGGTGTGGGTGGGTTGCTGTCATTGTGTTTTGTTATTTGAAACATGTAAGATATAGCCAATTGGAGGGTTATTGTGAGTTCCTGCATGCCCAGCCTGTGGACCTGACCCATTTAAAATTAGCTTCAGTTTAGCTGCTGCTTTTATCATGTGGAGAGGAAACAAAGTAACAAATGCATATGCTCAGCTACAAGGTTCGTGTATCCGTCTCCTCTTGGGTAGTACTATCAAACATTCTCCCATCATTTTGATTCAGGATCCAATTTGTTGTCTTGACCCACTTGAAATCTACCTAATTTTTTGTTATCTTACAACCAAATTGCAAATGGTATTAGAGTTTGGACCTCAGCTAATCACATCAATGGCTTGAAATCTTAAATCTAAAACTCATTTTGTAAATTGACAAGAACGGTTAAGCTATCCACAAATACGAATTTCCTCATCCTACCTCAACAAATGTGGATCATTGACATGAAGTGAACTGTCATCACAAACCATGAATGAAACATTACAATCAGTTGACCCCAAGTAACCTTGGGCTGGACACTGGATGGGTTAGCTAGGTTTGATAGATAGTCAGCTTGGATCTCACACACATAGGTCCTACTAATGGAAATAGAGCCATTTTCTACTCAGGTGGGTCAAAGCCCAAAAGCCCAAATTGAAAGTAATTACGCAGGGGCTTAGTATATCAAATGGAAAATCCAAGAGAGCAACAGGCCCATTTAACTGCCTATTCAAAATGGCACGGCCCATAAACATTAGCTATCAAAATTCATTGTCCTACTTTTGGGCCAATAACAATTGGGATGTGTAACCACCCATAAGACCCACTGGGTCATTAAGTTTGGTTTGAATCCACCTAAGTCCAACCTGTTTACATCACTCATCCAAAGTGTCCAAGTTGTGTATCATGGTCCCTTTGAATCTGGACATATGTGGCCTATGGATAAATGGAAAATGTCATTGTCTCCCTAAAAAGCTAAAAGAAAATGAGGCTATCAGTCTAACCTCATTCACACATATGTAAAAGAGAATGAGGATAAAGTGCCTTTTCAATTATTAAATCGAATTAATTGATAATGGGACAGTGTCTGCTATAGTATTGCCCACATTAATCCAAATACAGCAAAGTGTGGCCCAGTCGGTGATAGAACTTAGCCTAAAGTTCACGCAAGACTTTCAATCCTCAACGTCCAATTGGGCTAATAAATTATTATGTATCCATAGAGTTTCTCACTGGGATTCCAAGAGGGGATGGGAACTCTATATTAGAGCCCACCTATTAAAAATCCAAGCCATTTAAAATGAGCGCCCACCCTTGAATTGAACGTCCCCAAATCTTACGCATATGACTAATACTGTGATCAATACAACCCCTAATCATATATGTATCGATTACATTATTGTAATTTTTATCGTTTTATCGGATTTTCCTCATATCTCTATTATGATAAAAATGGATATGAGAATTATCATCCCTTTTCCCCTTATTTTAACATGCAGTAAGTGTATGCAGAGGCACACAGCAGATCAACATTACCAATACAACTCCTAAAATTATGTTAGGTCCATTTTCAGACTTTTTTCCCATGTTTGAATCTTGAGGACTTGGCTGCTTTGCACTCATTTTACTTTTTTAACTATATTTTCATGTAAGAAGTTAAAATGAAGAACAAAATAATCACTACTTATTGGTAAATTAGGTTGTCCAAATGAATGAACTTTAAGGACCTCTCTGGTCCAGCTACATGCCCAATTCACCATAAAATTGTGTGATAAGAGAAAGGAGGTAAAGACAGAGAAATTGTGGCTTGATCGGCTGTGGGTCAACCTCAAAAGCAATAGCATCTGGAACACTTCAAGAGTAGTAGTCTTGGTCAAGCAAGGTATGCGATGATTTATTTAGTTGATTATCATAATCATATGGTCTTGCTATGCTTTTTAAATGCTAATTGTTTTTCTTTTCTTTGACAATATAGATGAAGATCTTAGATGAAGTACTTATGATAAAAGACACATTAGGCTCTAGAGTTATATAGAGCATGACTTTAAACATGATTGAGTAGAGAAGCAGAACTCAAAGGCTAAGGCAAAGTCAACAGCCCCTAAATAGTATGTTTTCATATAGTGGCTCCTTGGGGAATTTCTTAGTTACCCTCTTGCGACCAGTTAGTCATGCATGAGAGAGAGAGAATTGTCATGCAAAAAAGTTTTAGAAAGATGGGACATGTGCTGATAGCTTAGTTCGCTTGTTAAATGCGCCTCTGGTCAAGTGAGTTGATGATATCATTAATTAGGATAATTTTGTCCAAAAAAAATATATGAACAATTATCTCTTTCATGTTGTAGTTTTTATTCATAAAACCATTTAATTAAGGTTTAACCTTTCAATTCTTTTGTAAAAAATCCTAAATGCTTTCTCTAATGAGTGAAATATATTCGATGTATCAGAGATGTTTCAATAAGACTAAGATGTGGTGATGAGTACATAGCATATGGCATGTAACGTAACTATACAACTATCACTAAGATATGTTATGGGCTAAGACATGAAAGTCTACCAAAGAACAAACTGATCTTTAGAAAAAAAACAACATTCCTGGACATTCTACTCATCTGACTTAAAGACAACAATATAAACTATCAAAAAGACTTTTCTTTGCCTTAAGTTTTATTGTCATTTTATTCATGTTTGATAAAAGAAAAATAGCTTAAAATGTCCAAAATGAGCTGATTTTTGTACACCTGTGATCAAAATAACACATGAATCTAATAGGGCCAATGGACCTCATCAAGGCCTTACTTGTTTCAATAGGTCATTGTAGAAAAGGGAAATCTTTGAAAAAGTACAGAACTATTGGCTCGTTTTCAAATCAACACATGAGGATTTGAATATTTCAAATAAGTATATTTTTTTTGGAGTTTTCTTTCAATCAAGTCCTCCCATATGAAAATTTTGAAAAATAACAAAATGCCTTATATCGTTTTTAGAATTTTTTTAATAAATCATTTAATAGAAATTATCAAGTCCAACTCAAACTTCATAATGGCGCCCACTTTAGCAATCTTTATGCATAGATAGTTAAAAAAAAAAAAAAAAAAAAGAAGGATTTATATGGATTCCAAATTATTGAGGAATTTTTATCATACGGGTATTTTATCATTTTTCAAAAAAAAAATTATGGATAGGACTTGATTGAAATAAAACTAGAAAACTTTTATACTTTTTTGAAATATTATTCAAATCCTAGTGTACTTTTTTGAAAATGATCTAAGAGTTTTATACTTTATGAAATTTTTCCTTAAAAGAAAAAACCAGTCTTTATTTGGCTAGCAATAGCATGCCTCACTATAATATGGGCAAATATGAATGGTTGGATTTGAGTCTAATTTGGGTCACCAATGCATTGACTTGAGTACACATGATCTAAAATACACTGGGTTTAGATTTGAGATGAAAGCCATCATGGAACTAGTAAATGACATGGGCTTGATGATAGGAGCACAGGAGAAGCCTCCAAATAGAACACATAGGGCCATAGGGGGATCGGACACTTGTTTCCTGTTAGTGGGATGTGTGACTCACCATAGGGCCCACCTATTGATGATGTAAACCGTTGAAGTTGAAGGTGAAGTTGAAGTTGAATTTCTTCCCCTCCAGCAACATATCATGGAGACTTTATATCGAGAGGATGCAATTCCACCGTAAGATTGGGCACATGATTGACAGTGTAATTATTGCACACGATGAAAAATGGCATAATATTGTACTAATTACATTGTTCATTATGAGCTCAATCTTATGGTGAGACCAAATTATATCAAAGTAAAATTTGAAAATATACCACTGGAGGAAATGATATTGAAGTATAACGGTTAAACAATCATCAATAGGTGGGGCTCATGATGAGTTTCGGATCCGGACTCACTGTTACTTGGGCAGGCCCAATCTTGAGAAAAGACAGGTTGAATATGCACATGTACATTAATTGAACAGAACACCTTGAAATGGGGCTTGAACTGAATAAATATTATATATACAAGCCCATTTTCAAGGACATCCACTGATCCACCTCACTCAGAACTTACCATCCGAGGTAACAAATAGGGCCCACCTATGCCCCATCGAAACCCTTTCTTCTATAAGTCACTGGATCCCATGGGTTTGTGCAGATACGAATGTATTAGACCATTACATCAAGGGTTAAACCTTTTTTTTATATATAAAGCCGTTAAACTTGTGAGCCATAAATCAAGTGGTTAGGGGTATGGAATGGACCTGAAATTTGATATGTGGGTCATACACACATGAATCTTTCCACCCATAGTTACATGATCATGGGCCTCATGTGGGACCCAATAGGCTACCTTGCACGGCTACATCACGCAGTCAGCCTTTGGGGTCCACCAGGGCTCCACCGATCATTGGGGAGGTGGAGAATTGAAAGATCTAGACGTGGCCCACATGTATGCAAAATTTGAAGTTCATCAAATCATTCTTATCCCTTGATTGGCGGCCTCAAGTTTAATGGTTTCAATCCAACCACCAATCTCATTACGCCGGGTAATAAAAAAAATAAATAATGAATAATTAAAAAACTAGATCCAATGACATTGAAGGAGGGGGGAGTGGGTGTGAGGATCGGATGGATCAAAGTGGGGCCCAAGGGAGCCCCACATGATCGTCTACACAGATGTCTCCATCATATTTATGACACCAATTGGTATGGGCTTGACTGTTTGATTGAGATAAAAGAAAATGCATTATAAAATTATTAAACTTGAGAGCCACAGATCAAGCGGTTAGGATGATCAAATAGACTTTAAAACTTAGACATAAGTAGGTCCCACTGAATCACCCATGATAGGTAGGCCTCAAGTGGGCTGCACAAGGCATTCCACATAGTCTTCCATGCAAGATAAGTCCTACCTAGTTATAAAAATACTAACACCAAACGCCCGTGGTAAGCCCGGGCCAAAAGGAAAAATATATTAGAAATTTAAGAATTATTTTAAAATATTATTAAGATAAAATAACTCCAAAAGAAAGAAATTTATTATCTTTGAATATGAGAATCTTTTAACATGTGATGAAAATAAATATAAAATGAGAAATAAACTTACATAACATAATGCCCTCTTGAATTTAAAGGCATTGACCATTACACAAGTATAAATGTGTGTCTATATAGGGGCAGCTCTCCTCAGCTAAAGCTTAGGTTAAGGTAAGTTCAAGTTTGTGGTGGGGACCACCTGGCGACCCACATGGGGGTGGTGATGTGGGGATTTCAAGGACTCAGTGAGACCCTTCTCTTTGCAAAAAATTAGTTTCAACCGTGGTTTCTACCATCTCCATTTAGCCCAAAAGGTTTAATGGTCAACAATCCATTCGGATCGGTACACAGTCGATCCAACGGTCCAGTAAATCCGAATCTGATCAAAAGCTAGTGACATGTACAATTTAGGGAGGTCGTGTTTTTGGTCCATTTGGATGGACCAAGGGTGGCCCCCACAAGCATAAGCTTACAGAATTAAATGGAGAGGTATGGTGCCCGAGCTCAAAAAATATAATGAAATATGTGATTCTTTTCTGAGATATTATCGGAAAAGAACAAATTTTATAGAAATAAATAAGTAGTTTATATTTATTATATATATAACTTTAATAAAAAATAAAAAATAACTTGGTGGGGTCACATGATGTAACATCTAACGGTGGGCCTCATATCCTAATTCCTTCAAGGTGTGTCCAATTGGACAGTGGACCTTGCTGATGTGTCATTCTGCGGATCCTTAGTGGGGTCACATGATGTAACATCTAAAGATATGCCATATCCAAATATCTAAAGGTGTGTCCAATTGAATATTTGGTCAGTAGGCCCTTGTTGATGTGGTGTTCCAACGAGCATTGGTGGGGTCACATGATGTAATATTTAAAAGTGAGCCTCTTATCCTAATTCATTAAGGTGCATCATGATGTGTTTAAAGGTAGCCTTGTTTGTCTGGTCTTTAACTTGAAATAAATATCCCACGGTATTATCAACTTCTTGGTAGAAGTGGAGAAATGATAGGTGTGATAAAGATGGAAAAGGTTGTTTAGAGAAATTGTAGGAGATATGATAAAGATGTGAGTTTGTTATCTTTATAAAAAATTTTGAATGAAATGGAGAGATTTAGGGAGGTGATTTGGAAAAGATAATTGAAATTGAGATTTAGGGAGGAGATTTGTTTTAGATTAGTGTGGTGGCCCACTTTTTCTTATATATTTCTTTGCCACCACACTTTTTTTTATATATTTCTTTGAAAGAAAAGACTTTTTAGGGATGACGTGGCACCCCTCACAGCCCACCTCTCACACCCAAAACTCTGTGTGATTTTATAAGTATTTTTCTGAAAGGAAAGACTTTTTAGGGATGATGTGGCACCCCTCAAAGCCCACCCTTCCTTTGCTTTAATATATATAATAATATATATATGGAGAATTCTAAAAAAAAGGCTCGTATCTGAATGAAATTTATCGTTGGATTGAAATCAACAAAAATGATGCCTTATAAACCTACTGAACTTTAGGGCTATAGACCAAGGGATTATGATGATCTAATGCATCTTCACATTCTAAGAACTACAAGATCACCCTTTTTCTTTCATGGTTGATAGAAGGATGTACCATTGGCTCTTTTTTTTTTCTTTATGCTTTTTCCACAGGGGTATGGAGAAAGTAACAATCGATAGGCTTACCTAAGGATATCTCTCATGGGAGCAACCATGCTAGCCCTCCTTTTTCAGGCACATCGGACCCCCTATGAGCAATCTAACCCATCACAATCATTACCTTCCTATGAATTGGCAGAAGGCCAAAATTGATGTTAATCAAACTGTTAATTGCCATTGGATTGAAATTCTAAAAAGATGATGCCTTTTAAAACCATTAAAATTGAAAGTTATGGACCAAGGGGTTAGGATGATTTAACTAAGTTAAAGTTTTGCATACATATAGGTCCCATCCAAAACTCTCGATCCCCCATCACTCCCATCATTGGCACAACCATAGGTGGGCCCCATAAGGAGTAGTGGTGTGTATTTACATACGTATATACGTACAATGTGAGGTAGATGTAAGGCTGACTTGATCAATGATTCGAACGGATCATCCAACCCCCCACCCTCCCAAAAAAAAATGTCACTAATCACATGGAATTGAAGCAATCCATTGGGATAAGATCATTGATTCGAGAGTGAAAATTTGAGCCATTAAACTTGTTGACCACAATCAAAGCTTTAGGATCATTGGAGTGACTTAAAATTTAATACATGAGGTGATCCCACCTGAATCTTTCCATCCCCACCCATCCCATAATTAGTTACGGTGTGAGACAAATGCACATGAGCATTATATATATATATATATAAACCTTCGCCGAGCACTGATGCTCATGTTATCGTAAGCACCGCATGAGCAAACACCAAGTGGGGACCACCTTATGATCCATCTGAGTGGGCCATAAAATAGAGACCCCCCCAATAGTCATTTATCTCGAGTTAGACACTCACTGAATGAATCGGACCGTTGGATCAACTGTGCACTCGTTTTAAATGGTGAAAACTTATAAGTCATTAATCAAGTGGTTAGGATGATGATCCGAGTCTCCGTCGCCATACACAAGTAGGTGGGGGGAGAGACCTTTCGATTCCCCCCGGATCCCATCCCTAGTTGGGCCCCACAAGGACCAGTGCTCAACAGAGGGGCCCCTATAAACATGCCTCATTTGCAAATCTCTCTAATGGACATGAAGATTCCCTTGTGAGGCCAATATGTATGCAAAATTTCAACTCTATTAGATCATTCTAGTCTCTTGATTTATGGCCTTCAAGTTTAATGATTTTGAAATATACCAGTTTTTAAAATTTCAATTCAACTGTGATTAATAATTGAATGAGTGTTAAATTTGGAATTGTGCCAATTCACAGAGGATAACAAGTGTGAGGAGTTTGGAATTTGGAATTGTGCCAATTCCTATATACCTCAGAAAAGAGAGTCAGCCTTTTTAGTCACCTATGCTACGAAATGGTCTTATACTCAATTGTCCCAAGTTGGTCCATCCAGTAAAGGTAATCTATGTTGGGGCCTTTAATAGAATCCTGATTGAAATATCTTAACATGGTATCCATGAGGCCTCAAATTAATCAATGGTGTAGATGATTGAATCATGCGCTTCACCTATACCTACTCCCACCAAGTTTAGTATGATCTAATAACCTTTAGTATAATCATCTAGATTACCTAATATTGTGATCCATATCGATGTGACCAATGAGGCATATCTCAAGAACAATGATCTCAAGTAATTTTGGTTCAGACTATCATCAACATTCCTTGTTCACCTTCAAATGAATGATTGAAAATCAATTATCAATTGACAAAACTTGATGGATGGATGGTTTAAGACCTTCCGCTATGCAATCCAGAATTTGGAAGCTGCTTACATGACAAGATCAGGGTGAATGATAGATTACAAGATTTGCATTCTTAACTGATGCCCTAGTTGATTGGTCTATGATCATCTTCATATAGGCCCCACTGGCTATCAGAAGAAAAATAATTAACAACCATCAATAGAAAAAAAGCAAAGAGAGGAGCAAATTACAAGGAAAACCCAATTGAACATGAACAATCATGGGAGGGAGGGTGGTAGATAGATTTAACCAGTCAATGCCAATTCAGGGAAGTAGGAAAGTAGGTGTGTATAAAGAAATTGGATTAATTATAAATGGTCTTCTAAATATAGAAATAATAAAAATGAAGAACAAGGTTGAGAAGGGGTGTTTATGGGTATTCTCCATACAAAAGTGGCATAATATTAAGAATTATAAGGACAATTTCAAAAATCTCCTCAATATTTAAGCTTTGGCCCAATTATAGAAAATGACAGCAGATTGGAAATATAAGTATTATATATTAGTTTTTTTTAGGCTCCTTCCACTTGTATTCTTTCAGTTAATTTACCCTAACACCATCACAAACCATGCAAATGTCATCAAAACCTACCCATCATTTTTCATTGTGTTCAACTTTCTCATTTCACATATTTTTCTACATATTTCCAACTTATGAACAACTTTATTTTCATATTCATATCAGGCGAGCTTGTATGTTTATAATGAGAGGGGGTAAAAC
Source organism: Litsea cubeba (assembly GCA_012931725.1). Taxonomy (NCBI): domain Eukaryota; kingdom Viridiplantae; phylum Streptophyta; class Magnoliopsida; order Laurales; family Lauraceae; genus Litsea; species Litsea cubeba. The sequence goes on along the minus strand of CM022953.1, from coordinate 15,263,676 downwards.
GGGTTAAAATAAAAAAGCACCAGAAGACAAAAGTTTACTTCTTCCACCTTGTTGCAGTCAGGTGAACTAAAAAAAAGGTACTAATGAAGTAAAAGGCATTAGTGGTGTCACATTGAAGTTTACCGCTTCCCTCCTTTTTTCTATCCAAACAACTACAAAGTAAATCAATCATACCACCGCTTTACTTTTCATTTTACTTCTTTCATCTAAACAACTTGAAGTGAGGAAAAAAAAAAAACCACGTCCTTTTCTACTCCGTTTCTCTTCATTCTGCTAAACAAAGAGGAAGTGCCCAATGGTTGGGTCTAATTGATCCTTTTACCTTCTCATCTTATCACTATTATTATTATTATTATTCATAGATGATTAGTGGGTAAGATGTAAGTGCATTTAAATTATGTTTGTGGTGATTTATTAAATTTAGGTTTGATTTGATGTGGAAAAAAAATCAGACCATAGGACTTTGGTTTTGATTCTCTTGAGTTTGGATAAAGAAATGTTACATGATTGGAGCTAATGATTTTTTTTTTTTATTTTTGGCTATGTTATTGTTGGGTGATCAATCTATAGCAATACTTTTTAACTCGAAGACTCAGGAAGGAATCGATCCATAGGCATGTTTGTGAATCAAAGTGCCAACACTACTCAAATCATGAGTGTTTGGTGATTGGAGCAAATTTTGGCTGAAGATGGAGGATGAAGTGGATGACTAGTAGGGCTTGTCAATTCTGTAGTGGTGGCTAATTTAGTGTATATACATGTCAAATGTGTCAAAATAAAAATTATTGGTGTAGAAATTTTTAGTTTTCAATAGAAATAAGGATAAATGTGGTTGATCTAAGGTTAGAAATGGACCGTGAGAATTTGATTAATGCTAATAGCGCCCACTTATGGAGAATGGATGGTCGAATTAGGGGCATTTTTTATTAATTCAATGAGAACAATAAAAAGATTAATTATAGGGTTCATTTGTCTATGGATTGAAAATAAAAATGGTAAATTAGCCAACAGTCCCTGAGCACGGTCTTCTAAGGCATCAAGGACAACAACTTTTTCTCTAATGTCTCTAGTCCAGACAGCTGGAGATATTTTGATGAAAGGTCCCCAATATGCCAAATCATATATTTTTATGACTAATTTGCCCGTTTCAACAGTTTCAGCATAAGACCTTCCGTCTTCTTCTCTATTGTCCTGGAGATCCCCTTCTGTCTTCTGCTCTAGGAACGAGGGATTTCAGCAGAGAGCTCTGCAAATTGAAGTCGGCCATCTCCGACTACACCAACCATGATGGCGACGGCCCGGCGATGGAAACGTGATAGTCCGGGTCTTTTCCGGCGACAGATTCTGCATGACACAAAAACCCGATGCTGTCTTTGCATTTTCTTTCCTTTTTCAGTTTCATGTAAGTCTATCTCTTTTAATCATAGCAACCAAAATTTTTTTTGCGAAACAACTCACACAAATTTGTTCAAAAACTCAATTAAAAATTTCAAAATGGAGATAAATTTTGTCAGAAACTTAGATAAATTTTTTGGAAACTCTGATAAAGATAAATTTACAAATCTCAGATAATTTATCTAAGTTTTTGGCAAATTTATCTGAGTTTCCGAAAAATTTGTCCAAAATTCAGATAAATTTATATTTTGCAAATTTATCTGAGTTTTTGGTAAAACTCAGACAAATTTATCTGAGTTTTGAACAACTTTTCTGAGTTTCGAACAAATAGCTATGTGAAGTGGTGCCATCCGACGACCCACATTCACCAAATTCAAGCAACTCATGCCGGCATCCACTTCTTTAACTATGTCCTCTTGAGTGTCATTCTCTTGTACCTTTGAAACTGTACCCATATCATCCAGGCAAATGGTTTCTGCACGCATGGAAAAGTTTCTTAAGGAGACACTCTTATTTTCTACAGTATGGTCCTCATTATTTTTCATTTTGTCACCAAGCTTCTCAGTTGGGGCATTTAGCTTTAAAGACAATTCCAACTTAGCTCTCCTTGGTAAATTATCCACCACTTGAATTCCTAGCAGATTTGTATGCACTTCTACTAGGAATGGAGTCACTGGATAATTCTTCTTCAAGAACGAGTGTAACCCCTCAGAGCGTTCCACTGACTCTTGAAAACAGGACTGGGAAGCTTTTGCAAAAGCTTGTCTGGCGAGGCTCTCATTGGTCTCAAACATAGACAAAACCTGGAAGGAGAAAAGTTCATTGAATTATTGTTGAGTTTTGGCAAATTTATCTGAGTTTTATCTAAGTTTTGCCAAAACTCAGATAAATTGTTTGAGTTCTACTTTTGCTGACGTATACAAGAGCGTTTTTGTCTTTTTCAGTGAGTTACTTTTACAAGAGGACTGCCGTCAGTACGATAAAATATTATGGACTGTTTGCAATAAAAACCACAGTTGAGGCCTCCGCCCAAATGCCCCAAATAAAAACAAAAAGAAAATCCATGTGGGCACAACTTTGTCATGTGGTGAGATGAAGCAACATTGAAAAAGCACTACAACAACACACTGTGGCTCTTCTCCGACACATTATATGGAATTTTGGCTCCCTGGTGAAGCCAAACTTCACATTTCAACAAAAATGTTGTGAAACAAAAGAATTAGCAGATGGAAAATTCCCCTTCATTCGCACGCTGGTAGAAACACCCTTATTAAAGCAGTGGCTTCGGCCATTCTTGTCTAGAACATGTTTGCCCTCAAACTCCCAAATAAAATAACTGACCACATAGATAAAACTTTAAGGAGTTTTTGGTGGGGCGACCAAAATGAAAGGTCAAAGATCCATACCATCAAATGTAGTGAGATTTGCAAACCAATTAAGGAAGGGGGGTTGGGAATTATAGACTCTAGCTATAATAATCTAGCCCTTCTATCTAAAACAAGTTGGAGGTACCTCCAACATAATGACCTATTGTGCTCTAAAGTTCTTTAGGCCAAATATTGTCCTAATAAAACCCTTTGGGAGGCTAATTATAAAAATAGTAACTCATGGTTTTGGAAGGGTTTTGTAGAGGCCCTTGACTTTATTAAATCTAATGTTAGTTGGATTATTGGGAATGGGGAAAACATATCTGTCCGAAATTGTAAGTGGATACACTGTAAGGATGGTTTTAGAAGTCCAATATCAAATGTCTCTTACCCTAACTTAGTTGTTAAAGACGTATTGAACTAAAATAAGAGTTGGGATATCTCAACAATCCATAACACCTCCAATGATTATAACAACATTGAGGATATTTTGCGAATCTATATTCCTCAGGTTTATATTGAAGACAAAAGAATTTGGCCGTTCTCTAAAAATGGTTAAGTTACAACCAAATCAGCCTATAGAGCCATTGTTAAAAATAGGAGTGGCACAAACCCTAGCATTTGTCCAATCAACTGGAAAGCTTATTGGAAAATTCTCCTACCCCATAGGATCCTGCTTTTTGGTTGGAAATGTTTAAGGAAGGCAATCTCGATAAGATCTTTACTCCAGAAGAGGATAAGCTCTATCGATATGACTTGCCCCATGTGGAATAAATAATGATTCGGTGGAACATGCTTTATTCCATTGTGACTTTGCAATGGCAGTTTGGTTCTCGCCACCTCTTGGTCTTCGAACAAGCATTATCTCAAAAAATGGTATGTCCGAGTGGTGGAAGAATTGTGATGACCTGGGAGTGATGACATCCCTTGGCCATGAGCATGGGTTGAAAACGTGGATATTGGCGGTATGGTGGGCCATGTGGAATGTCAGAAACGAGTCTATTTTCAAGGGAGCATCCCTAAATCCATCTCAAATTATTTTAAGAGTTGAAAAAATGATGTTCCACCGCATGGCTCAAAACAACATTGGAAGTTTGAAAGCATGTGGTATCAAGCCTCGTTCTCAACCCACAATCAGTAATGATGAGTTCCAAATTTTCACAGATGTTGCTTTTTCTAAATAAGATCGAAACACATCTTTTGGCTATGCAATGTTTTTAGGGGCGAGCTTGTGGATGCAAGTGCTTACAAAGGCTCAAGGATGCTCAACTCCAAGGAAGTTGATCGTGAGCTCCAAGTACAGAGCCTCGATATAGTAATAAACTGGTGAGACCAGGTCGATCCACATGGAGCAATGTAAATTAAGGTTCTTCTTCAACTTGTACCTGCCCTAAATTAAAATTTTAAATCTAGAAAAAAAAAGTCAGAAAAGTACATTATCATTCCTATTTTCAAAAAATTAAATTAATTACAATCCAATGAAAAGAAAACTTCCTAAATCTAAAAGAGTCTAAAAACTAAAGTTGCTGCAAAATAATACTAAGTTAAAACTTTCAAAAATAGAAAATTTATACAACTAAACAAAATTATGAACTACATAAATTTAGAAAGTTAGTAAAGTTAGTACTGCAATGTGATGCATGCTATGACAAGTTTCCTAATGCATAAGTTTTATATGAGATGCAAACTTTCATAAAACGTGAGCCTAATCTAATGCAATCTAAAACTAAACTTCATGGCTGGAAATTAAACTAGGATGATGTATGAATTCAAGAAAAAAACAGGAGTGAGAAAGAATAAAAAATAAAAAGTTACATGTGAATGAATGAGACCAACACAAGAAGATCGCAGATTTTTACACACAGACAGATCCGACCAATAATTTTGTAGACACTAGTTACCCCTCTTTCTGAAACTATTTCGATCTGAAATTCTGGTTTATGAAACTAGACTAATTAAAATTCAATCCAACCAAATTTCAATGAAAAAATCACTGATTGGTTATGGTAACTAAATTAGAACTTTGGATTAGAATATGTCTCACTTCAAAAATCTGACAGATTTACATGCATGCGATTAGTTAATCGAAAATCCATCTTCCCAAGATCTAATTCTTCTGAAATTTTTATGTCTTAAAGGTAACTCATGGAACAATAATTCCTTCAAAATCAGATTAAAATAACATCTTAAGTCACCTTTTGAATTATTCAAACTCAGGTAAAAAACAACTATGGTTGCTGTCTCCTTATGCAATTCAAATGTTTAATCCAACTTTAATTTATTTTTAATAAGAACTAAAAACAAAAGAGATTCCAGATCTGAGAATATTATTTCCAAATACTAAGTTATGAAAAAGAAATAATGAAAATTAAACTAAACATGCATCTACTAAATAACCAACCACAACTATGCACTAACCGATTCATAAAGATAGATTTAACAAGAGATTAAATGTCTGATATTAAGAAATTTAAATGTGTTTGGAAACATTAAAGTAAATGTATGGATTAACAAGAACTTAAATGTGTGTAAGACAAGAAATTGAATGTAGTGAGTGTGAAATTTTAAGTGTGTAGAAGTGTATTCTTCTCCTCTAAAATTCTTTTCTAACCAGGGTCAATTTGAATAATGCTCTTAGGACCTTCGGGTCGTCAATCCAAACACCAACAAGAAAAGAACACAAATCAATTACCAATCACCCAAGTACAAGAAAGAAAATTAAAAAGATCGATCGAGAAAGCAATACATTTACTAATATGCAACGTCTTTACATAAGATAAAAAAATAAACCAAGACAATTACATACTAGGATGAGAAGCCTCTTCTAGATGAAAAACCATAGGGTGTAGTGTGATTTCCGGGCCAAATCTCCTTAAGGACTTCAATGGAGAGAGAGAGAGAGAGAGGAGGCAAATGGAGTGTAGTGGTAATTCCAGAGAGAGGTGGTCAATCTTCCCATTCCAGGTGAGGGATGCCCATGCCTTCAATTTATAGATTTTTGGTCTCTTTCTTTCCTTCTTTGCTCCAACTTTGTAGCGTGCAATCTTCTTTGTATGGTAAGTACCTTCTTTAGCCAACAAGTCTTCGAAGAAATAACAAGGTGAGCGAGACATTTTTGGTGCTTTTCATGTACAAAATTACAATCCCAAGTAAAAATTATAGAACTAATTATCATAAGCCATATCTCCCTCGTTTCAGCTCTGATTGACACAATCTTTGGCTCCATAGATATCTGCTTGAAAAGAGCTTTCAATGGTGGGTATATTGCGCCAATCCGACAATTGGATTGAGATTTATGTCCATTTTAATCTTGTTGTCCCTGAAAAATCCGGGAATAATTGTGCACATATGGAAGCTTCTATGTTAGTGCAATGGGGTGTTTGGGACCCATGTACACGTCCAAAGGATATTAGGATGTTTCTTTCTTTGTTTCTTGACTCTTCTTCCATCTTTGGTTTGCTTCCAAACTTCTTTGATTGACTAGTCAACTCTTCTAGCACACTTTCCTTTCTTGAATTTTAATTTTCAAACTTTGTAAGCAATGGATTTTACCAAATCAGAAGTTTCCTTTCTTGATCTAGAAATTACAAATCTAGCTTTCCATTGTCGACTTTTCAAACTCTCCAAAAATACCAAGATATGTGGGTCCACCATGAAAGATGTCCTACCCTTGATCTCTCTCAAATGTCACCATTGTGGGTCTCATTCTTGATCTCCTACACAAATTGAAATAAACAAATTCAACAATAATCGCATGTGAGAAATTTGAATGGACTATGCGTGGGACCCTACTTGTCTCATGATGCATCAAAATACCCAACTTTCCAAAAAGAGATTTTAAAAAATGGCAAGTTTTATGAATTTATGCAAAAAAGTGTGATTTTTTTTAACAAATTATGCTTAAATGCACTACAATGGATCCAAAATGCATAAACACATGATTTGACACTAAATGAGACTCTTTAATATCAATAAGTCCTTAAAATGGTCCAAAATATGTATGAAAATATGCACTTTTCAAGACTCATCAGAAGCTGAAACGACGGCGGTTCTCTTTGCACTAAGGAGGCCAAAAGTCTTGGAATTTCGAGGGTTCATGTTCTCTCAAATGCCCTTGAAGTCATTGATGCCATCAGTAGAGTGGAAGATTACTCTATTAGTACCTTTATCTTAGATATTTTGGCCCTATCAGTCTCTTTTGAGAATGCTCACTTTGACTATATTCCTAGGACAATGAAAGGTGTTGTTCGTAGGGTAGTTAAGTGGGGGCAAATTTATGATGATTTCTTATTTTGTAATTGGCTCTTCCAGACTGGATAGGGAGATTTTCCCTCCTTATTGTCTCTGCATCTTTTTTTTTAATAGAATCCTCTTCTTACAAAAAATAAAATAAAAATTGTTGAATTAACTTATGTGGTGTCTACAATTTCTACAAGCATTTAAGTCATGTTTTCCTTTCCAATTAACACCATATATAATGGCATCATGGAAAGTTAATAGCAATAACCTATTTGAAGCACATGTTAAAAATTTAAAATCCCTTTATGATATTTATAGATCTTTTGAACCTTTTTTTAGTAAATAAACCAAAATTAGTATGTAAACATTACATAAGAGAGAGGATTGACAAGTGGCATTGCCAGCTATGCTTCCTTAGTTCTCATGTGCTCTCTCTCTCTCTCTCTCTATATATATGAATAATTAGGGGGTAAAATGTAGGTATTTTTTTAATGAATAATTAGGAGGTAAAATGAATGATTAGTTGTGTTGTTCTTGCAAATAAATAAATGGTAGGATCTTTGTTTTAGTTCTCTTGAGTTTGGCTAGGGAGTACTACATGAATGTAGCTGAATTTGAATGGAGAAGATGAGTGAAGGTGAATATTTCTATATATGCGGCCTTTTAATTGTGAAATGGTGGGTGCGCATGAGGATCAAATGAGTGACAATGAAAAAAAAAAAAAACTAGTTTGAAAAGGTATTCAATTTTCATTAAAAACAATGTGAATATGGTTGATCTAAGCTAATGAATAGACCAAAATAGATTGATTAAATAATGATGGAGCATATTTGATGGAGCATATTTGATGGAGAATGTATGGTTAAATTAAGGTAATTGATATTGGCACTCCTTTTTTTTTTTTTTTTTTTTATGGAGGTACTCCAATTCAAGCCAATTTTCTTCTCACCATTTACCTTGAAAAGGAGTGCCTCCAAGTGACAATATCAATTACCTAAATTAACTGTGTTATTGTTTAATTCAGTGTGTGCACATATATATATATATATATATATATGGGAAATTCTAAAAACGTCCAACTTTAAAAATGCCCTCTTTTCCGCCCCTCTTATTTTTTGTCATGGGCCCATGTTAAGTCAATCTAATCTTTTCACACACACTACCCCCCATTAATAGTCATAAATCTAAGTTTGACACTCATCAAACTTTTCCTCATAGTTAGATTGAAATCATGATAAAATGATGCATCTAAACCATTAAAATTTAAGGCCATAGATCAAAATGTTAGGATGATCTTATGGACTCAAGATTTTGTATATAGGTAGGCCTCATATATATCTTTCCATCCAATGGACTTCCATGATCATCATGCATCCTAGTGGGCCCAACTAGGGGGGCGTTTTCTCCTAAAAAAACTCCCGGACGCTGTGTGGTGCTCCCATATATATAAGACTTCTTTTTTTTTTTTGTATATGAAGTGAAAAAATGAAAAAAAAAAAAACACACATAAACAATTTTGCCATGTGGTGTGATAAAAAAAAAAAGGAAAACAAACCACAACAATCGTGGAGTTTTGCCTCCTATGTGAGGGCTAAATTTTCATTTTCATTAATGTGGAATTAACTTATGTGACTTCTACAGTTTTCACAAACGCATTTCAGCACATGCGGGAAAGATCCTAGACACTCAGGTGAGAACTAGCGCTCCTTACCACGTAAGGAGTTGTTCGCATTTAGTGGAAAAAAAAAAACCTCACATAAATCCATTTTTTCATGCAAGGCCCATTTCATTAAATCCATATTATTCATAATAGCATTCAACGCCCGTACATGCTGTACTTATAATTGGTAATAATTGACTCAATCCATGCACCACCCACTATCGGAATGAAAAAAGTTTCATAGAGAGGAGGAATTTAGTGTAGAATGTTGGGTGATGAATTTAGTGTAGAAGGATCAAATGTGTGAAAATAGAAAAATAAAAAACTAGTTTGAAAAGGTTTTTAATTTTCATTATAAACATCATCTAACGTAAGAAATAGACCAAAAAGTAGATTGATTAATGCGGATGGAGCCCATTTGATGGAGAATGTATGGTCAAATTAAGTGCATTTTTGTTGAATTCAGTGAATACAAATATTTATAAAACCTACTTTTGCATATGAAGTAATAAATAAAAAGAATTCTGCACAAGAACAATTTTGCCATGCACTGATAGGGAAAAAATTGGAAAAAACACCGCAACAATCTAACCCGGCACTCGCATTTTCATACAATGCGAGATTAACTGATGTGACATTTACAATTTCCATAAGCGCGTTTCAGTATTTAGTGTTGCATCGTTTTTTTTTTATTTTAATACCTTCCATGTCCCAAAATCAATAGCCTTGTAACCACCTCAAGTTTTTTTTAGTGAAATAACACTTTTGCCCATCTCTTTATACCTAATGCAAAATTTCAAAATGTTGGACCCATTTTTCCCTCGAATTTATCACATTGATAGTTACCATAGCACATTTAGCGGGAAAAAGTAAACTCGTATAAATCCATTTTTATCATTCGGGGCCCATTTCATTAGATCCAAATAATTCATACTAACAATCAACGCCCATACAACCTGTACTTATTATAATTGGTTATACAAAACTATCATTTTCATAAAAATTCAACACAAATCTAAGCCCCCCGAATAGTTGCTCGATCTCTTTAGAAATATATTAAAATGAGAAAAAAACATAAATACATCACTAAATCGTCAAACCACATAGGCTTATTTACAAATTCTTCTCCCATTCATGATGGAAGTAAGTTAATGGCAATGACCTATTTGAATTTGGGTAAAAATTTTGATTTTAGCATTCTAGATCTCATAAACCCTTTCTAGTAAATAAGCCAAAGGTGAGGGGAACATGTTGAAAAACTCTCCACACGACCAAAAAAGCAGAAATGAAAGATTGACAACAAAACAAATATATATAGATAGCGGAGGGCGAGAAAATGGCGTCCGACGAAGGAGCAAGGGCGAGAAAACAACACCACCCAGCACCAGCAGCAGCTCCACCTCCAGCTCTAGCTCTGCTCCTTCTCTACTCTATTCCTTCTCCTTCTTCTACTTCTCTCTATCTTTTCATCTATCTATCTCTATCTATTGATTGATTGATTCATTCCTTGTATTCCACACCAGATTCCTTTTTCTGTTGTAGCAATTCATTCCTCTCCCATGGATCCACCCTAATCTCTCCATCTCTTTCTTTCATTTCTATTGAGGGGAAGAAAAAGCACCCATCAGGTGTTTGATTGATTGCCCAAGAGGAGAAGAACACCCACCAGGTGTTCGATTGATTGATTGCTGAGGGGAAAAGCAGCAGGAGCGGAGATGAGGGTTCCTTGCTGTTCCGTCTGCCAGATGCGATACGATGAGGAAGATAGGGTCCCTCTCCTCCTCCAATGCGGCCACGGATTCTGCAAGGAGTGCCTCTCCCGCATGTTCTCGGCTTCACCCGACACCAACCTTTCCTGCCCGCGCTGCCGCCATGTCTCGAATGTCGGCAACAGCGTGCAGGCGCTACGGAAGAATTTTGCGGTTCTCGCACTCATCCATCCTTCTGGGGACTCTTCGTTTGACTGCGACTTCACGGACGATGAGAACGACGGTGACCCAGATGAGGAGGAGGACGAATTTGGCTGCCGGAGCAGGCGGCGGCGAAATAGCCAGTCGCAAGCGTCGAGCTCTGGGTGCGGCGGGGGAGGAGGTGGGGGGTGCGGGATCGACCTGGGCTCCCACCATGACCTGCGGCTGGTGCGGCCGCTTGGTGGGGAGGCAAAGAGAGCTGGGTATGAGATGTGGTCTGCCGTGCTGTCGTCCGGGTCGTCTTCTTCTTCTTCTTCATCTGGGTGTCGCCACCGGGTGGCCGTGAAGAGGGTGACGCTCGCGGAGGAGACGGATTTGGTCTGGGTGCAGAGCCGGCTTGAGAGCATGAGGCGCGCATCGATGTGGTGCAGGAATGTTTGCACTTTCCATGGGGCGATTCGGATGGATGGTCGGCTCTGCCTTGTTATGGATAGATGTAGCGGTTCAATACAGTCTGAGATGCAGCAGAATGAAGGGCGCCTCACTTTAGAGCAGATTCTTAGGTTTCCTTCTCTCCCCAATCCCTTTCTTTCATTACCTTGATGGTTTGTTTCATTTGTGCTGCAAGTATTCTCAATCTTTGGGGTCATGTTTCATTATGAAACTAATGGTTCTTTCAACTTGAATTCAAGCTTCACTTTTTAACCCTAAATGCGGGCATCTTTTCTTTCTGAAGGCAATATTTTTTGCAATTTTCATATATATGGATACATATCCTCCTTAATTCTGCATCACTATAATGTTGTTTTGTGTCTGTTTGTTTGTCCAAGTTATTTCCGAAATAGAAATTAGGCATCAGTGTCAGTGTATTTTGCTTTTATGAAACAATATCTCTCGTTGACTTCCTTGAGCTCTCTCATGAGAGTTCTTCATGAGAGTTCATTGGAATGCCATGTTGAGAGCTGACTATTTATTTAATATCATGATAGCTGGAACTATGAATTCTTTGAACTGAGCCTACATGGTGAAGTATAATGCCCTTTTCACTCCCAATCACTGCTTCTTGCCTGTTCTACATGGTTGGGCTGTTGGACCTTTTAAACAATTCAGCCGCAAGTGCATCATTACATAAACCTGCTAAAATTCTCAATTCCTGGATTTCTCTTGTAAACGATTGATGTTGAACTTAACAACTCAATAAGTAACCCCTGCAAGCATTTCACTATTCAGGTTTACTGATGAGTATAGTAGTGTTGGTTCTGTAGACCGAGATTAGGTTTTATAATGGCATGAACATTGGCAAACATTTAAGCTGAACATTCTGATCATCTTGAAACATAGCATTCAACTCCCTCAATGCATACTGAACGACTCAATACAAGAGAATTCCTTTTATGATTTACTGTCTATGTTTTACCACATTCCTTTTGATGCATTCCACATTTTTTTTATTGGTACTACATTCCATATTAAAAAAAGCAATTAATGATTGGTTGTTTGAATCATTATATAGGTAAAATCATTATGGCCTAGAGAGAAAACATTAAGGACATTTATGGAATGTTGGTACTTAGACAAGCGTAAATTAAAATGAAAGCCTTTCTCTTGTACCCTTACGTCTGAGGGTTTTCTCTTAACATGTGAATTTGAGTTGGCAAAGGTGAGGTTATCATTACCATCCAAAAAAAAAAGGGGCAAGGTTATCATTAAACATTTATGTGCCTTTTGGAGGAGATCATGTTTCTCTTTCGATTTCGTTGATCTTATCATTTCGATAGTGATCAAGATACCAATTTGGATATTAGCGTTTCATGTTATGGTATTTGAACGGGCTGTTTAGGATGATGTTACTGACAGGCTACTCTGTCTTCTTGAAAGAAACTAACAGAAGAACACAGACGTGAAGGCTTACATACAAGAATCGAAGGGAAGTTATGATTAGTAAACTTGAGCGTGTCTTTAGGTAAAAGAAATTTCTCGACCACAAGAAAGTTAAAATTATGGCAGCAAAGCTGTTTGGATTGGCCTGAGCATGGTGAGAAGATGTAAACATTGATTTTTTCAGCAAAAAAAGTGGAAAACTTAAAATTGGAAAAAAAAAGGGAAGATGCAGTAGTTTCTATTGCTGCATAACACACAAGACCTTTATATGAAGTGTTAGAATTTGCAGCAAGGGAGGAAACTGTGACTGAGTATACAAGGAGTTCCATTTTTCAATGCTATGGTCTGGATTTCATGAAGATGCATGGCAAAATGCTCTGCCACTATAGTAATGGACCAGGGGGTGCAGATACAAATTGAGTTGAATTTCCGAGGAGATAAGAGACTCAATGATGGCCACTTATCCGCCTCAAAGCGGAGGAGATGATTAAAACCACTCAGTATTGATGACCTTCATCTATTTATCAAAAGGGACACGTTAATTCTCCATGATGAACACTTCCAGTGCCATCGATGTGAAGAGGGGGTCCACAGCAACATCAGCTTTTCCTTAATAGGAAAAACTCTAATACGGGCGAAGTACCTAAAGTACCTATGGGTGGGCATTCCATGCTTGAACAACCTAATGAAGCAAGTAAAGAATGAGGTAGTCATGGTTGGGAAGAGTGGGGATGAGGACATAGTTATTCCGGATTCAGGAGATCAGGAGCAAGGAGGAGAAGTGCTTCATCATCTGATGACTCCGGTGACCAAGGTAGATGACTATTGGCTCTGGAAGAGTATTTTTCAAACTAAATGTACCACCAGTGAAGAGCTTTGACTATCCTGATTGACGGCGGTAGCGATGAGGATACTGTCTCAAGGTAGATGGTGGATGAGCTGGGGCTGAAGGAGGAGAAGCATTTTAAACCATACAAGATCCAGTGGTTTAATAAGGGAGAAGAGGCGTCTGTCAAGACCAGGTATTTGTACCCTTTTCTGATTTGTAAACATCATAAGAATGTTGCCTTGGCATGATGTTGCCTATATACTATTGGGATGTCCTTGGTTGTATGATGACGGCGTTCTGTTGGGAACTTGGGATAAGGGTGAATACATATACATTCCATAAGCATAATATAAACGTCATGTTGTGTCCATGACAGATGTTGCTTCCAAAAAGGTTGCCAAAGGATATGCTTCTTCATCAAGTGATAAGCCTCAAACCTTGTATGTGTGGAAATTTGAAGCGGAGAATAAGGAGGCAGATGTGGCGCATGTGTTGGATGTGAAGCCAGAAGATACTACACTGGTCCATGCACACCCATCAGTTCAATCATTGGTATTGGAGTTACATTACCGAACTTGCTACATTATCAAATGAGCCGTCTGAACATGTGGAGTTGCATAGGGAAGTGATGGATCTTTTGAAGAAAGGGATGATAAGGGAAAACATGTCTCCTTGCATGGTGCCAACTCTTCTTAAGCTCGGAAGTGTGGATCATGGTGGATTTGCATCGATAGTCAGCATAAACTGGACTATAATCAAATATCGGTTTCCCATCCCATGGCGACGACTTGCTTTATGTACACAAGACAAGTACACAAGACAAAGATTTTCTCCATGATTGACTTCCAAAGCAGCTACCAATAGATCTAGATTCAACCTTTAGATGAATGCGAGACGATGCTCAAGATTAGGATGGTGTTTGAGCAGCTTCTCATGCCATTTGTTTTAGTGAATGCCACCAGCACTTTCATGCGCCTTATGACAGAGGCACAATGTCATGTTTTAATGATATTTGGTGTTTAGCCATAACCCAAGTGTTCATCTGTACCACTTAAGGAAGATTTTATTATGATGGGAACAACTAGCTTGTATATTAATATAAATTTGAAGTGGACATCCATACCCACGTGTCTTCCTGGGTTATGTTGTTTCAGTTGAGGGCATTCATGTCGACCAAGATAAAGCGAAGGCTACTTTCAGTGGCCTACTTCTTACTTCTTGATCGAAGTCTGATCCTTAGGTAAGCAATATTCTGCAACAAACTCATCTAGGATTTTTCGGCTCTATCATTCCGTCCGTTACAAAGGAGTATGTGAGGAGATAAGTTTACATGGATGCCTGTTGCGGACAAGGCATTCTCACTACTTAAGGAGGAGATGACATCAATGCATATTCTTGCCCTTATGATTTTGACAAGGTCTTTATGGTTGAAACAGATGCATCCAAGTTGAAATTGGTGCCCTCCTAAGTAAGGAGTGACTCCCAGTTGCCTTCTTTACAAGAATTTTTGGAATTTATTATGTCTGGTGGATGTTGGAGAATTTGGAAAGCTGGGTTTTTGAAATGCTGTTGAATGCTCTCATTCTTGGATTCTTTGTTTCATTAATGTGCTAGAATTTCTGCCTGAGGATTTCGTGCATCCTGAATTCCATAATACCCAGTTTCATAGCAACTAGAATTCTTGACTCGAATCACACGCGTGTATGCAGTGTATATACAGATTCAAATGTATGGACACTATAGTCCATTAAATTATGGATTTATAGCTACTACTAGGGTGCTTATCAAATATAGATACTATACTATACATATATGTGTCCCACTTATTCATAAAATGCAACTTTCAAACGTGAGTCTCGCCTTTAGAAATCAAGAAAAGAATTGTGGTATGTGAAATTCCTACATAGAAAAATGTTAAAAAATATGTAACTAATTGAAACTCTTATAAATTCCAAGATATAGAATCTACTCCTATCCAATATGAAGATATCCATATGTAGGTTCCACACTGCCATAAAATGCGATGGCGACATGTGTGGCCCTTGCTGATATGACTGTTGAAAAACGCCAGAGTTACTTTGCAAAGTCGCTGGAATTCGAGTTTTTTAAAATCCCAAATGCTTGTTGGGATTTGGGGATGCTTGATTATGGCATCTGAGATACTGGAATTCCTGGATTCTCAAAATTCCTCTTAAGAAACAAATAATTTCTGGCAGGAATTTCAGTATTCTCAGAAAACCCAATTTGTGTCAGCAATTCTAGTAAAGAAACATGTTCTTTGGAAGAAATTGAATGACGTGATATGGCTAGGAGTACTACATGGCGGTGTAAGCCCTGGGGCATTGGATTGACTACCTTATACATTGGGAGCTTACTTTGTTCTCTGATCACGACACCTTGTGGGATTTAGAATCTTGGTCATCATTTTTGCAAGAATACACCGTCCATTTGCATCATAACTCATAAGGCCAAACAATGTTGTAAAAATCGCTAGGCGGACGCTAGGCGGTGGGCATGGACTAGGGATTAATTCCCGATTAATCCCCACCTAGCCCAATTAATCTCCTCCTAGTCTGATTAATCCCCGCCTAGCGCCTAGGCGGTGACCGCCGACTAGCGTCTAGGCGCCGACTAGGCGGCCGCGTAGGCCGATTTTTGCAACAGTGAGGCCAAAGATAGAACAAGGCTGCAGATGTGCTTAGTAAACCAACCCACATCTTAGGAACTTCTTGCATAGGACATAGAGGTTCCCACGTTTGAGTTCATCTGTGAGTAATATTTCATTAATCTAGTTTTTCGAAAGCTTTGTTGATGGAAAGATCTTGCAGCCGAGTACAAACTAGAGGATGGATATTTATTCAGGGGACAACGATCGTGTATTCCCTAGTTGCATGTGACCAGATATTTTGGGATTGAGGAAACTGCTGCCCTTGTTGAAGATAAATTCTGGGTCTCATGAAGTGTAGTTCAAAGTGCTTCTTGACGGCTTTTAAGATTTTCCCTTGATAGAGGGCGAATCTTTTATTGTTGAAGACTTGGAAGGGACTCAAACAGTGCAATCTCTTGAGTATCTAGTAAGTAGAGGTACCCTTAAAGGGGTTGCAGCCTTGCGCAATGACTAAAGTGGGCTGAGAGTGGTCAGCGACAATTGCACTTCCTGTGTGATTCTCACTTTGTGTTCGAGAGACTAATAGTTGCACCAAGCCTTTTATTTTGAAGTGGTATTAAACAGTTGAATGTTATTTTCATTTAAAAAAAATTAGTGTAATTCCTTAGCATCATCGTCATCGTCGTCGTCATCATTATTTTGCAGTGAAATTCATATTGCTGATATAGTTAATTCTCTACATGTTATTTTTGGGAATTGCAGAGCCTAACACCCTGTACTGTATCTACTTTGGTATTTCATGCTTGTACCATGCATGTGCAGCATACTCTATTGCCACTTTTTGGTTTCATAAAAACTTCTTGGACATTATGAGGAAAAAGAGTGTCTGATGCCTCCTATCATTGGTGGTTCTGTCTTCTAATTATCTAATTTTAGTGACTTCTCAGTTGTTAGAAAGAACAATCCTTGCTTTAGCAATCAAGGCACACATAACTTGCTGGTTTGCAAGGGAAGAAGCTTCTTTCAAGTTGTGCCTGCTGTGTTAATTTCGATTCTTGATATGTATCTAATTCCTAACTTTCATCTGTTTTGATGGTATATTACAGAGTCCATCCGTCTTTACATAATTGATTATTCACTATTATCTCCTTGAAGAGGTTTCTTTTCATATTAGAAAGCAATTATTAGTTACTTTCCTGCGTAAGGTTTTTTTGGAAAGAGTTTTCTGACTGTATTCCTGCTGACTCCCTTATTGACGGGACAAGGCAAAGATGACGACCATGACATGCGACTATGATATTTGACTGTATTCCAACTACATTAAATTTTACACAATCAGCTATTTGATGCTGATTGTTGGAGTTGTTTTTTTAGAACTTAAAACTTCCATTTTGTTAACAGTATTCCTGGGACTTACTATTCAAAAAAAAAAAAAAAAAAAAAAAAAAAAAAAAAAAAAACGGTATTCCTGGGACTTAGATGGTTGCTTATGCATCTTTGTAAATTGCCTGATACATCTGGTGTTACGTTTACAGATATGGGGCAGACATTGCTCGTGGGGTGGCAGAACTTCATGCAGCAGGTGTTGTTTGTATGAATATAAAACCATCTAATCTTCTTTTGGATGCAAGTGGCAGAGCAGTAGTATCTGATTATGGGCTTCCAGAGATCTTGAAGAAGCCTTCATGTCGAAAATCTCGATCAGTTCCAGAAGATGACGCTTCACGATTGCATTCGTGTATGGATTGTACAATGCTGAGCCCACACTACACTGCTCCTGAGGCATGGGAGCCATTAAAGAAGTCACTCAATTTATTTTGGGATGATGGAATCGGTATATCTGCGGAATCAGATGCCTGGAGTTTTGGCTGTACTCTCGTGGAAATGTGCACTGGTTTCATCCCGTATGTGATGTTATCTTAGCCTTGTATGTGCTTGTAGAATAACATTATAAATTGCCTGGTGATTAAGAATGCTCGTCATGCAGATGGGCTGGATTAAGTTCCGAGGAAATCTATCGAGCTGTTGTCAAGTCTCGAAGGTTGCCGCCTCAGTATGCAAGCGTGGTAGGTGTTGGGATACCTAGGGAATTATGGAAAATGATTGGTGAGTGCCTACAGTTTAAAGCTTCAAAGAGACCAACTTTTCATGCAATGCTGGCAATTTTTCTTCGCCATTTGCAAGAGATACCTCGGAGTGCTCCTGCAAGCCCTGATAAGTAAGAAATCTCATTTTACCATGTCCTTGCCGTGAATCTCGTCTTCTTATATTGATTTTTCTCTCCTTCTCACAGTCCATGATGCCCATGTATGGTCAGGGATACAATTCTGCAGTTTTGGAAATCTAGGATACTATGATGTTTACCCAAAAGTATTAGTTTTCTTCTATATAACATTTATAAATTAAAGAAATTAACATCGTTCACATTTCTTTCTAACATTTTTTATGTTCAAAAGTTAGAGCATTAAATAAAACTACATGAAATAATTGACTTAATAGAGGAGGATTTACTAAATTTGTACCCTTTGAGAATCGAGGCAGGATTCAGTATCAGGATGAGTATCTTATCAGTTTGGCATAGTTACGCTAGGCATATACAAGTATCTGGGTATCAGAGCTGACAGTTATCATCTATCTCCTTCTCATGTTTGGGTTTGTGCAAGATAGAACTCCTCTGGAAAGAACTAGGCTTGGACATGCCATGAGTTTTCCGTCAGTGCATGTCCCACACTGATGATTGATGGGAGCAGATACATCAAGTACAAAAGTTTTTGCTCTGTATTTTTTTAACTATGTTCTTTAGAAAGAGTTGGGAAGTGTAAATTTCGGATTGCCTTCATTACAATAAGCTATATTGGCTGTGGGTTCTTCCCTCTCACTAAAAAGGAGATTTAGGCAGTTTTTGTGTGAGAGAGGTTTATTGACTGCTATGTTTGGGCCGACCTTCTAATTATTGAATTCATATTCATTGCCTTTGCAAAATGCTTTGTTTATATTTTTTGCCTTTAGTTATATATGTTTATGTGAGATGTATGTAACAGTCCTAAATAAGGACAATGGAGATGTAGAACTCACGAAGCCAACCATAGATGGATGGAACCATAGGATGGGAGCACCTTTTTGTGCTGCTTTTATCTTCACAAGGTTTTCTGTATTGCATATTTAACTGAAGCATACTTCTTGTGTTCTAGTGATTTTTCCAAGAATGCTGGAACAAATGCCACGGAGCCATCCCCAACATCTGTCCTGGAGGTTTTCCAGAGTAACCCAACTATCCTACATCGACTAGTTTCTGAAGGGGATCTTGATGGTGTTAGGTGAATCAGTATTCTAATCATCCTACTTATCAAAAGAATGCATTTTGTAACCCAAACATTAAAGAGTACATCCGACTGACTTCTCTGATTTACTCTTGTATATCCAGGGATCTGCTTGCAAAGGCTGCGTCTGATGAAAAAAATTGCTCAATTGGTTCACTTTTAGAAGCACAGAATGCTGATGGCCAAACTGCTTTGCATTTGGCATGCCGGCGGGGTTGTGCAGATCTTGTGGAAGCTATATTGGAGTACAAAGAGGCTGATGTGGATGTCTTAGACAAAGATGGAGACCCTCCAATTGTGTTTGCTTTAGCTGCTGGATCCCCAGAATGCGTCCGTGCTCTCATAAAAAGATCTGCTAATGTTAATGCTAGTCTGAGAGAAGGCTTTGGTCCATCTGTTGCTCATGTTTGTGCTTTCCATGGCCAACCGGATTGCATGCGTGTATGTTTTCATTATTAGGAGTTTTTTGTGGTTGTCTTTCTTTATTAATTTATTTAACAGTTTTCATCTGAATTTTCTCTCAAACCTGTGTTGATGTTCACAGGAGTTACTGTTGGCAGGGGCAGATCCCAATGCAGTGGATGATGAAGGTGAATCTGTCCTGCACCGAGCCGTCACCAACAAATACACAGATTGTGCTATTGTCATATTGGAAAATGGAGGCTGCAGATCAATGGGTCTTCTTAACTCAAAAAATTTAACGTAAGAAAATTTTTGGATTGTGTTATCCAAAAAAGAAAAAGAAAAATGTGGGATTGCTTATCAAAGAACAAAGGACTTTGTGCTGCAAATAAACTGTTTTAAGTCAGTCATTTTTGTCTGTAGAACCCGAATTCTTATGAATCTGGTCCACTGAATTAGGCGGTTACATGCCTCTGTTCTCTTTGTTTATGGAATAATTTTGCCTTGCTTGTCATTTTATAGTTGGCGTAATCCAATATTAAGAGCATGTGTATGCGGAAAAGCCGCGGAAGAGAAATTGATTTTTTGCCGTAGTTGCTCTTCCCACAGTTTGGTGCTTCACCACTTCTGTGAGGAAAATATGACAACAAGCTTCCACAGATTTTACACAAACATGCCCTGAATCTAACTTTATTTCTTCTGTTTTGCTATTGATAATGATTGCTTCCCATGCTGATATCAGGTGACTATTTTCTTTTAACTTTATTAGCTTCCCTAATGCTTTTATTATGTTGCAGTCCATTGCACATGTGTGTGTCAGCATGGAATGTGTCTGTTGTGAGAAGGTGGGTTGAAGTAGCTTCCCTGGAAGAGATTGATGAAGCAATCGATATACCTAGCCCAATTGGAACAGCATTGTGTATGGCAGCTGCTAAGAAAGACCATGAAACCGGTACATAAGATTGCTTTAGATGCATTTTTGTTAATCATGCCAGTTTTCATTAAATAGATGGCTTGTCCTCCTAAATGAGCTATTCATCCAGGTTCTAGATTTTTTTTACCTGTTACATACTATTTCCTGTTTAGAATACTACTATGCCTTCCGAGAGAAAAAAGTGGTTAGTCATGATATATAGGGTCTCCGTGGTCATGTTTGTAAGAGAATTGTAGTGTGAGACACAGGTCCATCCCATTTTGGAGTGTATAGGTAACTCACACTTGTCTTCAACACAGAACTATACACTACGTGGATATACAGTGAAGAATGTAGTTTACTCTTGTGATGCATTCCTCCAAAAGCCGATGAATTTGTAAATGATACTCGTAAGGTTGTTACACATAAAGCTGTGTTTTATCTGCTTTTGGTCTCCAACCGTGTGGTAAGTGATACTGCATGCAAACATAAAATCTTCGAATGCATTGTCCTCTTTCTTATGTTATATCAAGTGTTCTGCTTAACACACACAGCGAGGTGCATGTTCTCCCAAATGCATGATTATTTGGTGTTGGGTGTGGGGTCACTGTGGTTGGGGGAGGGAAGGGTTTAATCACGTGATTACTGGTGAGTCAGTCTCTGGCCAACTCATCTATGGTGTGATCATTTGAGATTTTGGTGAAGCATCTGTGAAAGCAGATCTAATCCAAAGTGGGGTTCTATACTAGTTCTTAGAGTCTCCCCATCTTTCCTCAGTCAACTGTTCCGTTTTGCTCTCAATATAATTCTTTTGTCTAGAAACAAACGCCTATAAATGAGTATGAATTGGCAATCCTGGGGCCCGGGGTGCAACGTTTAGAAAGTGTACCCATTTTTTGTTGCCCATCTGGGATACACCCAATTCATGGGGGGAATGGGTGGGATATTTTGGGGATATTGGGGATGGGGGGTTGGCCAATTAACAGTCCAAGTCAAATAACCCTAACCATTATTATAAAAATAAAAGCCTCAAACTTTAAATTATTTCGTGATTAAATCCAATCTACTTATGCATATAAATGAGGATTTCACCAATCCTGTTGCACTCTTAAAGTATATGAAAATGACTGAATGGGTGCAATTTTTAAGAAGTGTACCCCTCCTGTCGAGCTTACCTTCAATCAATTTCATGGGGATGGGTGGGACATGCAAGAGACACCGAGGGTAGGGGTTGGCCAAATAACACTCAAATCAGATAATTCTAACCCTTAATTTAACAAGCCTCAAAGTTCAATGGTAATTTAAGTGTTTATGATTTAATCCAAGGGTGATAAATGATTGCATCAGTATCAAATTTTGGTGGGTGCTAATTCATAGGTGCTTGCATGATTTGCTTGGATTCATCTGCTCTATTGTACCGGGTCAAAGGGCCTCCCGTCCGGTCAAAGCACACGCATGCACAAGACGTGGGATGGGGCCTTTTTGCCCCCCGCCCTCGCACCCACACACAAGCCTCGGCATGAGGTCCTTTTTACCCTGCGCGGATTCGAACCCAAGACGTGTTGGCTTTGATACTATCTCAAGTTGCTAACCAATACATGATAGGGACATCATGCCTAATTCCCCCCAATTCCTTCAAGGTCTACCAAAGGAGGAAGCTTAGGGTGGCGGATCAAGCTATGATGTGGATGGATGATGTGTATCATGACTTTTCTCGCCAAGATGGCATAAATCCACCGTTGGATTACCATTACGATGATATCCGACGGTTGGATTTTGATGGATCTACCATTTGAAGGAGAGAAGGCCCCATGTGTGCAATCACATAGAAGGCCCCACTTTGGGAAGTGCCACATGGGTTGAAATAAAAGGATTTTTAAAGTTGAGAGGGGCCCAAGTTATTTAATGAATAATAAGTCATAAAAAGGGGCCCATCTTCATTAAAGAAGAGAATAAAGAATAGGGGGCCACCACTTAAGAGAAAATGGCCTTGGGATTCGTGCGCACAACTCTTCCCTCCCTCTCGTCCGTTTCTTATTGTTTCTTTTACTTTTTTTTATTATGTGATGATGTCATCACTTAGGGCTAATATTAATAGACTGTCTTGGTTTCTTTCTTCCTTATGCTATGCTATCTTGTAATGAACTTTGAGATTAATGAAAGGAATGGATTTTCCCTCTTCTTCTCTATGAGTCTCTTGGGTTCCCCTTGCTCAAAGGACGTAACACCTCCGGATCGGAGTTTGGTGAGAGCCCAATCAAACGTATCCTTTTCTCTTTCTCTATTTCTTTTCTTATGAGCTATCTCCCTGCACTAACCCTAAATCTCCATTTAAGATCGTAATCATCAGATCTGCGACTCTTGTCGCTGGATCTCAACCCCAAGTTTTTTTTCCATTAATCCATCTCACCCAGCCCCTGCCCAGATAATCACAAGAAATACAAGAAATATCAGTTTTGCACAATTGGACAATACAAGAAATATGAGTTTTGCACAATTGGGCCTTCCCTAAGCATTTTGGGAGTTCTATCTTCCATTGGGATCCTACCCATTCAGTTGAGAGAAACCTTTACTGCAGGACTGCAAACCTGTTTTAGGATCAATTACCGAATTTCCCATTAGATTGCAATATTTACCAATATGAATGGTGTGTTTAAAGTTCATATTAATTTTAGTTCTAAATCTGATCTCATCATACCATATTAGGTTAGATTTGATTTTGTCCTGCATCAATCTTGGTATCAGAGCTTAGGATTGCTTAGGGAGTCATAAAAAAAAAAAAAAATAGTGTCGCCCAAGTTGGGTCATCATACATTTTATTGCACTGCATCATTAGGATAGCCTTCATAGTCTTTCTTTCGCATTTACATGCCCATGAGAAGTGGTAAGGACATTCAACCAGAACATCTCAAAATGAATCTTGAGCAGTTGTCTAAGAGTATCCAAGAACAGTTGTCTAGGAGTATCCAAGAAATCTTCGCCAAAAATAAGGAGGACACCAATGCCCGACTGGATAGCTTTCTGCAACAGTCACAAGCCCAAACTGAGGAACTCAAGACTCGTCTTGAGAACATTGAGAGGACCCAACACGGTGATATGGCACATCGCCGTAATCGTAACAGAAACCATGAGAGGAACCGGGGTAATGAGCGCAATGATGATTCTGACCTCGAATCCGAGGCTCGGTATGACCGTAGGGCTCGTGGTAGAGAACGGAATGCTGATGAGCAGGCCGTGAAGAGTGTTAAGATAGAAGCACCAACTTTTGACGGTCGCATTGACCCGAGAGCCTATTCCGATTAGGAATCGGACATGGACCACTACTTTGAGTGGTATGACATGTCCTAGGAGAGGAGAATTCGATTTGCCAAAATGAAACTGGTAAGTCAAGCCCGGTTGTATTGGTCGGACGTTGAGCATAGGTTACATCAGCGTCGAGAGGAACCCATTGGTACATGGGATGAGATGAAGGAGCACTTGCGGGTTAAATACCTACCCTAGTCTTACCATGATAGACTTTTAGATCAAAGGTCTAACCACCGACAGGGTAGTATGTCTGTGACTGACTACATCAATAAGTTCGAGGAACTTAACCTTCGATGTAGGGTCCAAGAAGACCTTCCTGCTAGAATTTCCAAATTTAGGACGGGTCTTCGTCAAGAGTTCCAGCGGAAACACCTTCTGCCCACCCGTCTCATAATGCCTCTCCAACTCATGCACCCAAAGACTTTGATCCATCCTTTTCCCAAAGCCAATTCCCACAACCTACCCCGCCTCCCCCTCCTAAAGCTCATAAGAAAGAAATTGTGGAAGACATATTGGATGACCAATTGGTCTCTACCAGACAAGGAGGCATTCAAAAATTCCTTGTCAAGTGGAAGCACTATCCGCAGCATGATAGCACATGGATCACACGTGATGAGTTGCAGCGTCTCAATCCGGACCTCCTAGAGCGGTATGATAGTTTTATCTCACCAGAGGTGAGATTTTCTCAGGCGAGGGGAATTGATGGGGACATCATGCCTAATTCCCCCAATTCCTTCAAGGTCTACCAAAGGAGGAAGCATAGGGTGGCGGATCAAGCTATGATGTGGATGGATGATGTGTATCATGACTTTTCTCGCCAAGATGGCATAAATCCACCGTTGGATTACCATTACGATGATATCCGATGGTTGGATTTTGATGGATCTACCATTTAAAGGAGAGAAGGCCCCATGTGTGCAATCACATAGAAGGCCCCACTTTGGGAAGTGTCACATGGGTTGAAATAAAAGGATTTTTAAAGTTGAGAGGGGCCCAAGTTATTTAATGAATAATAAGTCATAAAAAGGGGGCCATCTTCATTAAAGAAGAGAATAAAGAATAGGGGGGGCCACCACTTAAGAGAAAATGGCCTTGGGATTCGTGCGCACAACTCTTCCATCCCTCTCGTCCGTTTCTTATTGTTTCTTTTACTTTTTTTTATTATGTGATGATGTCATCACTTAGGGCTAATATTAATAGACTGTCTTGGTTTCTTTCTTCCTTATGCTATGCTATCTTGTAATGAACTTTGAGATTAATGAAAGGAATGGATTTTACCTCTTCTTCTCTGTGAGTCTCTTGGGTTCCCCTTGCTCAAAGGACGTAACGCCTCCGGATCAGAGTTTGGTGAGAGCTCAATCAAAGGTATCCTCTTCTCTTTCTCAATTTCTTTTCTTACGAGCTATCTCCCTACACTAACCCTAAATCTCCATTTAAGATCCTAATTATCAGATCTGCGACCCTTGTCGCTGGATCTCAACCCCAAGTTTTTTTCCATTAATCCATCTCACCCAGCCCCTGCCCAGATAATCACAAGAAATACAAGAAATATCAGTTTTGCACAATTGGGCAATACAAGAAATATGAGTTTTGCACAATTGGGCCTTGCCTAAGCATTTTGGGAGTTCTATCTTCCATTGGGATCCTACCCATTCAGTTGAGAGAGACCTTTACTGCAGGACTGCAAACCTGTTTTAGGATCAATTACCGAATTTCCCATTAGATTGCAATATTTACCAATATGAATAGTGTGTTTAAAGTTCATATTAATTTTAGTTCTAAATTTTGATCTCATCATACCATATTAGGTTAGATTTGATTTTGTCCTGCATCAATACACCCAGAATGCCTAGGCGTTAAAGGTGTGGCAAACTAACTATTTAACACCGCTGTCCTGCCCGGTCTCGAAGCACACCCGCACAAGATGCGGCATGGGGCCTTTTTTGGATTCAAACCTAGGACTTGTTGGGTCTGATATCATCTCAAGTTGCTAACCAATACACCCAAAATGCCTAGGCGTTAAAGGTGCGTCAAACTAACTACTTAACAATAGAAAAGGGGCATTTTTGAGAATGTGTGCTTCACGCATGGTTGGTTGCGAACTGTCACACTTTAGATGCACACTTTCCAGCCCATCTCTCTTCAGTTCAACCCATTCACATACACTGGTCCAGCGAATTGTCATATGACCCTCTTTGACCTCAACTAGAGAGACACCAGTAGATTGAACCAGAGAAATTCCTGCGCCTTTAAAATTGTTGAACTTGTGGAACCACGGTTGTCATGATCCAACTGGTCTGAGGTTTGCCCAGCCCTAATATGTGTAGAAGTTTTGAATCCGTGTGTAGGTGGCATGCATCTAGATGACCCTTCAAGGAGATACACAATTGATTACAACTATATATATTATGATTATACACATAACTATTATCACATGGGTAGGGCAAAGGGTGTTACGTAGTGAAAAGTGGGGCCTGCATGGATTTAACTTGACCATATGGGAGTTGTAGAATGATTTCTCATATTCATAAACACCATTATCTAGGCCTTGTCCATCTATCTACATTTGACTTTATGAGTTTTGATGATCTAACATTTTGTAGTGGGAAGTGCTTATTCCAACTTTATTGATTTCCCTTTACTCCAAACTTGTTGTACTTGCAATACTTTCATCTTCATATGGTGGTTCTTCCTCATCTTCTATTAGATACCGAAACCATTTCAAATGAGATTTCAAATGAGATCCCTTAATTTTCACTTCAATTGGGGCCACCTGTGGATTTCTTCTTGTGCAGTCAGTCAGTCCTGGTTTGTCTGCCCTCTCTTGTTACTTCCACATCCCTTTTTGAGTTTTGTAAGGTTCCTTATGCACACAAGCATCCATCTTAGCACGTACATTTTGATCACACGTACTTGGTCTTTTCATTTCTTTGTTGCCCAACAGTTAACTTCATATGATAAAAGATTTGAGAACCATTAGGGCCACCTTTAGAACTCCTCTATGTACTAATTCCTAATTCGTTCTATCCTTTCTTGTTATTCAACTCCATCTTGTTTATTTTCTTGGAAGGTGCAAGTCGCAGTATGTGCATGTTAGCCACATGTCCTTTGCCTTGCCCTCTCCTCATTGCTCAACATTTATCGCCACATAACTGTTGAGAAACAGTAGGGACTTGTTATTCTATAGAAATTATTATAGACTGATTTGTAATTATGAGAACTTTGGGGAGAAGGTGTCTTTTATAATTTGTGAAAGTGGTGAATTATATAGACAGTATGAGATTGGTCATAATTAGGGTTGGATGACTAGTCTTCGTGGTCGTCTTCAATTGTTTCCTCCTTTAAAATCCTAATCTTCTTTTTGTTCTTTAATCTTTTTATCTTTTTTTAACCTAATTTCATTGTGGATTAAAAGTTTCAACTTAGTATCAGAGTAAATGATCTAGCAATCCTCTTTTATTTCTTTTTCTTTTTATTGTTATTTTTCTTCTATTTTCCAATTTTTTTCCCTACAATTTCATTACCCTTCAAAAACTCATCCATATTGGTCCCTAAACAGAAAAACCTACCAAAAACCCTCAAAACAAAGGTTAAAACAGTTCAGACTCACAACTCCATGAATACCCTATGTTTTCTCATTAAATCTGCTCCTCATGAACCCGAAGTTGCTTCTCAAAACCAAACCTAATTTTGTACCTGAAAATTTTCTCTATGTAATTCCATTCGTTAGAGGATTTTCTGCTCAACATGCTTTTGGGTTCGAATATCCTGCGGAATCCAGCAAAACTGTCAGAATCGTGCCCGATTTCCCCTTGGCCAAGCTCAAAGAAGCCGATCTCCGGGCCTAACCAACAAAAAATTAAGGGGAAAAAAAATAGAAAAACAAAACTGTAAAGAAAATGGGAGTCAGCCGTCTTGTCTGAGTTTCACTGACGCAACTCAACCTGGCCCCTGCCGAGTCGTGGCCAAAGTCCGATTTTTGAATCAGTGTGTGGAATAAATGAAGATCTGCCCATGCCCCACGATTATCAAATCCGTGAAGGTTTCTTTTGAGTGCTCAAGGCATTGAGCGTGCGCGCACACACATTTGTTTGCTGGATTTTTTGGTAAACAGCTTGTTGCTGGTTTATCTAAGGTAGAGCCAAGGTGCTGTTTGGTGAGTCTGCTTACAATATTGAATTATAGGGTTTCTTTATATATATATATATATATATATATGTCTGTGTGTAAAGCATGTATAATACAGCAGTATTCCTTTAAGAAAAGGTTCTGTTGGGTCAGTTTTTATTGCAG
The DNA here is from genome assembly GCA_012931725.1 of Litsea cubeba. Classification (NCBI taxonomy): domain Eukaryota; kingdom Viridiplantae; phylum Streptophyta; class Magnoliopsida; order Laurales; family Lauraceae; genus Litsea; species Litsea cubeba. The sequence continues at coordinate 15,235,553 of CM022953.1, read as the reverse complement.
AAAGTGTTGTTTGAACATATAGACTCCTGTGGACAACATTCAGTCAGGGGACTTATTTTTGGTGGAAATTCATCTAGTTTTTCATGCTTCGTTGGTATTTTGATGTGCATCAATACTAAAGTGTTAAAATGTTTACAGAAGCCTGTTGTTTATGCAATTTAGTACGAGGGGTTGCTACAGTTGTACTCAGATTTAAGGTTGTTTGATGACTGATCGATTCTGCTGTGATTTGCAATTTAAGTTGGGAGTAAATCAGATCAGCTTTTGTAATTATTTGTGGTGTTTTTTTCAATTGTGAGATTAGAGTAAAAAACAGTCATCTTATTGGTATTAACATCCTAGATTTTTGTTGGAATAATTAGGTCTGTTCATCCATACATAGTAATTTTAGGGTTGTCAAAGGACTCTTTTGTTTGGAAGATTTGGGCCTGTTTTGGCATCATTCTGGCATTTCTTCATTCTGAGAATGAATGAAGAAAGCATTTTCTCTCCCTTTCTGCACATCTACAAATCTGTTCCTCCTATCTCCCCCTCTCTCTATCTCTCTAGATTTTCTCTTTCACAAAATGCATGCATCATTTCTAATCCACAATAAGACTGACCTTCCTATAATATACCCTCATGAGTAGTAGTAGGCCTTGCAAAAGGTTCATACAGAGCATCAGGAATGGTTTCCACTGAATTGTTCCCATGTACATGTATTTTTCCAACCTGGATTGTGAGAGTATTAGCAAGGTGAATTACTTTCCTTTGGGCCAAAGTATTCTAGATGCACTTGCTGAAATTAATTTATCTTCCTCAGTATAGTGATGGCATTGCAAAATTGCAATACTACTATGATCTTATTTAAATGCTATTTTGATGGACATTTTGCAGAAGGTAGAGAATTGGTAAGGATATTGCTTGCAGCTGGGGCAGATGCAACAGCCCAAGAAACACAACACAAGCGAACAGCATTGCATACTGCAGCTATGGCCAATGATATTGAGTTAGTAAAGGTGGGCATGGTGGCTTCATTAATCTGCGTAACATATCATGTGTCAATGTTATACTTTTATCTAAGTTTAGTGGTGATTGATCAGACTTTTCCATTCATTTTCTTCCATTATGTTCAGACAAATATGAAAGTTTTTGTGTTCTTTGGATAGATTATTCTGGATGCCGGAGTGGATGTGAACATGAGGAATGCGCATAATACCATACCTCTACATGTGGCATTGGCTAGAGGTGCAAAGTTATGTGTTGGGTTACTTTTATCTGCTGGAGCAAACTGCAACTTGCAGGTAATTTGATTTCTTTTGTGGAATCAAATAGAGCTTTAGTTACATATTGCTATTCATCATAATTCATTTTCAGTTTGAGTGATTGTAATAGTTGATTCAGGACACAGGTAAACACATAACACATATAAACTGATAATGCCACACAGATGTCCATGTCAATGGATTGCACAATGTTCTCTTGACAAAATCGGTGAGCATGCTTGACTTCTGGAGCCTTCCAATCGGTTTTGGTAGGGAGGCCACTGAGGCGTGAATGGAAAAATAGTTTTGAAGAATGTTAAAATGTAACTGATCAGGAAAAAAAAAAAAAAAAACAGAATGTTAAAATGTGCAATAGGTTATTGGCATGTTAATACAGTTCTAAAGAACTTTGATGTGATGATGTGGAAATATTATAAAGCAGCGCTTTCACTGTGAAGGGAAGGTCTTCAATGAAGGGAATTGATGTATAATAGAATTTGTGATAAAGTTGGGTTTCAAGGGGGACAAAGAAGAGGGAGGCGCAGGGAGGGAGGGTGGGTGGGTGGGTGGGGGTGGGCCTGTTGTTGGAGAAAATTTATTATATTTATAGCTTCATATGAATTGGTGAGACCCTAATATTGAGCTTTCTTTGGAAACAATGGTGTAATTATGGGAAGAAAAATATTTGGAATAATGTTTAATAGGCAAAAATGACACTTTTAATCTCTTCTTTTGGAATGGATCCACCAATATAAGCATCACATTCAAGACAGTTAAAAGCATGGTTATAAGAACTATGTCTTAATGGAGTTGGTATACGACAGTGTCCGTACACCAAAATTGATCTCCCTTTGTGTGCTAGCATATTAAAGGGAATCATCTGCCTAATCTTTCATCCAGAAGTAAAATGAAAATGTTTTTCGATGGGGTGGTGGTGAGGAGGACCTCATATTGAAGGCATTTTGGTTTAAGGTTCCTACATCCTCTGTGATGCATTTGTGATGCAGTACGGATGGTTAAAAGAACCATGGGCCCACATGATGGATCTAGCCATCCAACCCAGTCCATTGGGTTCAGCCCACAGGCCCAATTAGCTAAGAAAGCTACTGTGGAATTCTATATTTATCTTAGGATTGATTAGGAATTGTTTCTTGTTTTAATGTTTTATTAGGATTAGTAACTTCCTATTTTAGAGTCCTTATTACATTGTAAATAGAGATGCCCTTCATTGTAGTAGGCATGCTTGTTCAATTAATAAATCTATCGTGAGTTATTTCTCGAGTGTTATGGCCTGTCTTGTGCCCTAGGGCTGGAATCCTTTGGATTCGGTCAATCTCATCCTCAACAAAGGATTCGGTCAATCTCATCCTCGAGATTGGTCTATAGTTACAATCGAGGTTCCGGGGCTACGCCAATTTGGAAGGATAGGAACACTCAATTGTTTGATATATTTGCATGAATGTGGGAGTAAGTGTGACATTGTTCGAGTGTCAGAAAAGTCAATTGGCATTTATTATTATTATTATTTTGAAATGGTAACTTGTATTGATCAAAAGCTTTACAACTTTAAAGATCTATATTGAGAAGCGGCTGGGAAAAATTCCCCCAAAAAAACCAGCCACCACCCTAAGGAGGGGAACCTATACAAGGAGCCGTAGAGGCCTCGAAAGAAAAAGGAGAATGACTAAATATTCATTGGAATTTATTAAACACCATTAAGTGTAAATGTTAGGAAGATGGGCATGAGACTGAGGCTTCATAGTAGGCTCTTGCTATGAAGTTATTCAATGACTAAATATCATTGGAAGGAAAATGATAGGGGAAGGATCACCATGTTTTAGTGCTTATTATTTGTTTTCAAATTAGAAGTGAGTATGAGAACTTGATAATATCAGATAAAGAAATTTCTTGAAGGTTGCAATTTAAGGAACTGGGTTCTCAAGCTAACAAAGAGCGAAACCAATTGAACACCTTTTGAAACATTAGATGCAAATGTCATCAGTAACTATATCCAAAACTCAGGTGCAAATGGAATTGGTTCTGTTATTGGCGATGAAAATGAGAAATCAAGGTGTGTCTGACACAGACTGATAGAGAGGGGTTTTGAGATTCTAGTGAGGCGGAGATCCAAGCAATAAATGATCTTAGAATTTTCAAATCATTGTTCTCCTCGCTTTTTATGGTGGAGGGAGACTTAAGAATTTGCTACCTTGTTTGCTTCATAGGTTGTTGATCATAGATGTGCAGCTACAAAGGTGGACTAGAAAAAAGTTGTATAGATGCTCAAGGACTAAATGGTGGAACCGGAAAGGTGATAAGCAACTATCTTTAAGGGAAAGAGTACTAGAGGAAGACGTTTGGGCGATAGATGAGAGTGCAAATAATATGTGGGATAAGGTAGCAGAGTGTATTAGGAGGGTAGGGAAAGAAGTCTTAGGAGAATCCAAAGGGCGTGCTCCGGTACAGAAAGAGGCATGGTGGTGGAGCAAAGCCGTCCAAGACAAGATAAGAGTTAAAAGAGAGTGCTTTAAAACTTGGCAAAAGGATCGAAATGAAGCGAACTTGGAGAGGTATAAAGAAGCAAAAAGAGAAACCAAAAAGGCAGTTAGTGAGGCCAAGGCAAAGGCAAAGGCGACTTGACACTAAGGAAGGCGAAAGAGAGATATTCAAGCTTGCTAAGACCAGAGATCGGCGGACCAAGGACTTAAACCAAGTTAAATGCATTAAGGATGAGGATGAAAAGGTTTTAGTAAAGGAAGAGGAGATAACGGAGCGTTGGAAGAGCTACTTCTACAAGTTATTTAATGAAAGCAGTAGTGGTGACATACAATTGGGGCAGCTTACCATTTCTAGAGAAGAAGCGAATCATATGTTCTATAGGAGAATCAGTAGGGAAGAAGTTAAAGAAGTATTGAAAAGAATGAAGAATGGGAAAGCGGTTTGGCCAGATGGTACCCCTATTGAGGTCTAGAGGTGCTTGGGGGAGGATGGCATTAGTTGGTTGACAAAGCTTTTTAATGTAGTGCTAAAGAGCAAGAAGATGCCTAATGCATGGAGGAAAAGTATTCTTATACCCATATACAAGAACAAATGAGATATTCAGAATTGTGCGAACTACCGCGGGATTAAATTGATGAGCCATACGATGAAATTATGGGAGAGAGTTATTGAGAGAAGACTAAGAAGAACAACAAATGTTTCATAAAATCAATTTGGTTTCATGCCTGGGAGATCAACCATGGAGGCTATCTTTCTCCTGAGGAGGTTAATGGAACAGTATAGAGAAGGTCAGAGAGATTTACATATGGTGTTCATTGACTTGGAGAAGGCCTATGACCGGGTTCCTAGGGAGATTCTTTGGAGAGTTCTGGAAAAGAAAGGAGTGTGTGTCGCATATATTGAGGCAATAAAGGATATGTATGATAGAGTCGTGACATCTATAAGGACGACTGGCGTCGAAACTAAGGAGTTTCCTATCACGATTGGTCTACACCAAGGCTTAGCGTTAAGCCCGTATTTGTTTGCCCTAGTTATGGATGAGATTATAAAACATATCCAGGATGAGGTGCCGTGGTGTATGCTATTTGCAGATGACATTGTTTTAGTGGATGAGACGAGAGAAGGAGTGAATGCTAAACTAGAATTGTGGCCGAAAACATTAGAGACAAAAGGGTTTAGGCTAAGTCGATGCAAAACGGAATATATGGAATGCAAATTTAGTCAAAGTAGGACACCTGGTAACATAGAAGTAAGTTTGGGCACACAAGAGATTGTAGAGAAAGAAAATTTTAGGTACCTTGGATCTATGGTGCAACATGATGGAGGGATTGATACCGATGTAAGTTATAGGATTCAGGCCGGGTGGACCAAATGGAAGAGTGCTTCGGGGGTCTTGTGTGATCGGAAAGTCCCCCTCAAGGTTAAAGGAAAGTATTATAAGGTGGCGATACGACCAGCGTTGTTATATGGATCAAAGTGTTGGGCAGTAAAGCATAATCATGTCAAGAAGATGGAAGTTGCGGAGATGAGAATGCTAAGATGGATGTGCGGGATCACAAGGAGAGATAGGATTAGGAATGAGGAGATTAGGGGCAAAGTAGGAATAGCACCGATTGGATATAAAATGAGAGAAAATCGACTGAGATGGTTCGGCCATGTTAAAAGGCGTCCAACAGAGGTACCTGTTAAAAGGTGTGAAAGCATGGAGATTGTCAGGAGTAGGAGAGGGAGAGGGAGACCCAAGAGAAGTTGGAAAAAAATTATTAAAACATGACCTTGTCTACATGGATCTAACGGAGGACATGGCCCTAAACAGATTTGATTGGCGTCGTCAAATCCATATAGCCGACCCCACTTAGTGGGAAAAGGCTTGGTTTGGTTTGCTTCATTATAAGATCCAAGTTGTGTACCTGGCTTTCATGGTGAACAGACTGTAGGTTGCTTATTGAGCACAGTTGTTTCTTTAAAAATATCTTAGAGACAGGTTAATGTTAGTGTTAAATTCAACATTTAATTGTTTAGTTGTGGTTTCCTTTGTGTATAAACTGTCCTTCCTCTACCATGATTTAGTATCTGTACTCTTTTTCTTCCTAATATTGTAACTTGCATTATTTGAGTGATTAGCAAAGAGAGTCACCAGTTTTGCCAAAAGAACTTAGAACTACAAGTTACATTGTACAATTGGAGTACATGTATTTTAGTGTTTCATGTATAAGATTGGTTGTATTTGTAAGTGTATCTTCATATTCTTTGTTTGTGTCCAACCAATACTCGTCTTGAGTAAAACTATCATGGTGTTAGAGCTTGGGCTTGGCATTAAGTTTCAGATAGTTCTTGATAATTGTTCATAGGGTTGAAGAATGAAGATGCAAAATTACCCCTACATATGCAAACACGATCGTACATGTTCTCTAATACAGCATTCTACGCCTACTAAATTCATATTTAATAGTTATTCCCACTTCTCAGAATGAACTGCTCTTTTTAGTTCTCCAAGAACAGCGCAGATTCTCATGGCTGTATTATTTTTTCGCTTGGATTTCATGATTTGGTTTTTTTACTTAAAGCATGTTTCTCTATGGCTTTATGTTGAATGGGAATATATTTTCTTTCTACTTAAAAGTTTCATGTTATTTTTTTCACTACTGTTTGGGGGGGATAAATTCTCTTTCAACTTCTTTTACAACTTTTTCTTATTCTAGCTGCTTATGAAATTCCTTTCACTCGTATGATCAGGATGATGAAGGTGACAATGCTTTCCATATAGCAGCTGATTCTGCAAAGATGATCCGCGAAAATCTTGAATGGATTGCTGTAATGCTGCGGTATCCAAATGCTGCAATTGATGTCAGAAACCACAGGCAAGTGATACCCAGCTATGAGAAGTTTGAATCCATATTACTCTCTGCATACACTGAAATACATATCCCAGTTTTCCCTTCCAAGTTGTAGGCTGAGTTTTCATCGTTACTGATGGATCTATTTTGTATTTAGATGGGTTCTTATAGACTGGTTTATTTCATGATGGTTTTGAGTTTCAACTATATTAGGAGCTGATCATGTTTTTCTTTAAATGGGAGACAGTGGTAAGACGTTACGTGACTTTTTGGAAGCCCTTCCCCGAGAATGGATCTCAGAAGATCTAATGGAGGCTCTTGTGAACAAAGGAATTTATCTTTCTCCAACCATGTATGAAGTGATTGCTTTTGTCGCTGTTGGTGCCTATTCTTTTGAGACTTAATTTGTTTTTGGTTATACCATTCAATGTCTTTTATTAAAGCATTGATTTCCTATAGTTTTACTCATTAAAAAAAAGTCTTTCATTAAAGCACTGTAATTGTTGCATAGAATTGTGTCTATTAGATGTTGATCAATTTTAAATTTGGGTGGTATGTAGATATGAAGTAGGAGATTGGGTGAAATTCAAAAGAAGTGTGAAGACTCCTGCATATGGATGGCAAGGTGCAAGGCATAAAAGTGTAGGTTTTGTTCAGACTGTCCTTGACAAGGATAATCTCATGGTATCATTTTGCACTGGAGAGGCTCATGTTTTGGCAACTGAAGTTACGAAGGTGATCCCTTTGGACAGGGGACAGCATGTGCAGCTTAAACCAGATGTCAAAGAGCCAAGGTATTATTATATCACACTACCCTGAAGTTTTGATTTGCAACTATGCATTGCTTTATCAGATAAATTTCTATGCTATTGTTGAAGGCCTTATATATATACTTTGCATGGAGATCGTATATGCTCTGGCTATTTTTTCGGAAGAAAATGTTCCAGGCGTAAGTGTTTGTTAAACCCTTTAAGCTGATGTGCCATTATCAACTGTGACAGATACTATAACGCAGTGAAGAACCATTAGATGCGAATGTGAGATAAAGAAGATACCCCTGCTCTGCCATTAAGGACTGTTCTGCTCTTATCCCTCATTTTTAAGAGATAATGACAAATATTCTAAAAATAGTTCTACGTTTATCCATCTTCATGGAGCCCAGATAAGGAGGGAGAAAAAAACCGTCAAATTCAAGATGTCTTATTCTTCTCTTTCCAAATCTAAGAACCCAATTAAGATAAGCGCAATCCAGAACTATAGACTCTGAATTAGCATTTCTGTCACTTGCATTTTGAAAATTGTTAGTCCACCTTTAATTTATGGGTCTAAAAGTTTAAAATTTTCAACCTTCAAAGTGGATTTTTTGTGCTACAAATGGACGGTCATTGAAGTCAAATGAGTGTCAATCCATTTGTGGTTGGTGGTTGTGAAGGGTTTGGATTGATGATAGGTGGACCTGACGCGGAGTTCGTAACTTTCAAGATTGCAACCATTTCTCACAAAATTTCTTACCTACAAACACAAAGTTATAGTCTTGTGATTTTTCACATAGGACCGTGCAGACTGCTCTCTCTCTCTCTCTCTCTCTCTCTCTGGGGTGTGGGTGTGTGTGTTGTGGTGGCGGTGGTTGGGGGGCGTTTGTGCGGGGATAGGATATCAATGAGACATAGGGGTGTGCAAAATATCAACCTCATAAGGTCATCAACTCATTGTAACACTTTTATATATCTCCCTCAGGTCCAGTGATTTAGAAGGCACCGTTTTTTTTTTCTTGTTTTTGTATTTTTTTTTTGGGGATTTCAATAAACTAGTAATGGTTGAATGAGTGCCAGATCTTGGATTCTGCAATTCAAAGAGAGAGGTTCGATGAGTGTTAGATTCAATCTGTCCACTGTGTCCTTCACCACCCCCCAACCAGGTTCCAAACCTCCTCCCAATCACCTCGAACACATCCACATCCCAGCCATCGAGAGGAGCATCGAAACATTGAACCAAATCGACCCCTGGTCTCCCACAGGAGATGGCACCCACCTCTCCAGAGAGATAAAAACTTGAGAGAGATTGATTTCCAAATCTCCCTCAAAACAGTTTATTTTAAAAAGGGTCTAACTGAAACAGCTTTATTTCAAACAAATATAACTGAATCAGCTCTATTTCAATCAGATAGAGTTTCCAAACAATCCTTTGGATTGATGATATGGAGGCCAGATTATGGGTTGGAGCAAGCCTGTATATGGCTTTCATGCCGATTTGTCTGAGAAGAACATGCACACACACATGAGAGCTCGTGGGTGGCTGTCTTGAACAAAAATTTTAAGAGTTGGGAAGGAAGTTCACATTTTGGAGTTTTGTGGGTATAACCAAGGAAAGCAAAGGAGTTAATAGAAATTTGGTGATTTTATTAGATTAACAAATGGGAGTCATTGTTTGAAATTTTGGTCTGTGGCAGCAATTTGTTGGTCTATATGCCTAGAAAGGAACAATCACGTTTTGGAGTTTTGTGGGTAAGGCCTACATAAACAAAGGAATTGTAGAAATTTGGTGGTTTGATTATATTAACCGACAGGAGTCATTGTTTGGAATTTTGCTCTAAGGCAGCAATTTGTTGGTCTACTTGCCTAGGCAGGATCCATCATATTTTTGCAGACAGTTCAGGTACTGTCAGTGGAGTAACTAGTAAGGCTTGAAGAGAAGTAATATCTTGGGTGAAAGTTCAAAAATAATACTTCCTTTTTCGACATGAAATCAATCTATAGAGATAGACGGAAAGCCATGTTGTTTGTCTATTTGGATAGTGGCTAGAAAGGAACAATCATATATCTAAAGACAGTTTAGATACTTTTGAGTGGTGTGGCTATTAAGGCTTGAGCAAAAGCAATATTTTATCTTAAAGATCCATTTATTTATTTATTTACTTATTATTATTATTTTTGTATTTCTGCATTTGACCTCTAGAGGTGTTGGAGGGAATGCTGTGGAGGATTCACCATTTATTTTGTTTCTATTTGGTTTAGCCATTATGCACATTTCCATTTTGTACTACTTGTGCCCTCCTAAGAGACAACCATGAGAAGCAACTTATTGAGGCCCACTTGGGGCCATGCCAATCTTGGGGAGATGGGGGAGGGAAAGATCTCAATGAGACCTAGTGGTGTGCAAAACATCAACCCCAATAGTTCATCGTAACTGCTCGATCCATGGCCTCAAGTTCAATGGTTTTAGAAGGAATTATTTTTTAGGATTTCAACCCAACAGTAACAGTTGAATGCATGTAATTTGGGCTGGTGCTTGGATTGATCACAAGGGGCTCCCATGCACCTAAAAAAGGGGAGGGGGCACACAATATGGAGAGAGAGAGTTTCTTTCTTTCTCCTTTTTTTTTTTTTTAATGGCAATATGACTCAAACCTGTAACTTCTTGTTCATTGACAATGGGCATCTTCCAACTGTGCAATAGACTCTATTTGTATGGTCCACATTTCATGGTGACAAACTATTGGATCTCTACCTCCCGATACATTGGCTCGATAATTAGTAAGGGTGGAGAGATTGAGGAAGATGTTTAACATAGGATAAGAACATGATGGTTGAAGTGCTTTGTGATCATTACATATTTTATCCATGTGAAGATATCTTTTGAAATATGAGTATTTATATTTTAACTTTTTTTTTTTAAATTCTCAGAGAGACTAAATAAAACATCAACATGAAGTTTTAACTTTATTTGTATTGTTTGTGAACATTATTTGTATTTTGTAAATATAAATTATTTTAGCACTCCATACAGATGTAGAATTTCGGTTTGTGTAGTGAGAACATTCCCTTCAGCTATCTTTTTCCCTTTTTTTGGTTCAACTCGTGCTTGATCTTTGATAGTTTTTCCTCCTTTTCTCCTGTGCTGGGCTTTCTTCTTCTTGTCCTGTGTTGTTCTATCTCTGCCTGCCTCTGCTTATTGGTATACAGGTGCCAGATTCAACTACATGTAATTTTAATAGTTTTGTTTCCCCCTTCTTCGAGCCGTATCAGACTCGGTGATTCTTATGTGTATCTGCCAAGTTTTGGTTCAAGGCTATCCATTTGAAAGTGTGATGCATTTGTGATCAGGTACGGATGGCGTGGTCAATCACGTGATAGCATTGGAACTGTTCTCTGTGTTGATGATGATGGCATATTACGGGTCGGCTTTCCTGGGGCATCCAGGGGATGGAAGGCTGATCCTGCAGAAATGGAAAGAGTTGAAGAATTTAAGGTTGGTGACTGGGTCAGGATTCGTCCCTCTCTAACAACTGCAAAACATGGCTTGGGAGCTGTAACCCCTGGAAGCATTGGGATAGTGTACTGTGTCAGACCAGACAATAGCCTACTGTTAGAGCTCAGCTATCTACCAGGTCCATGGCACTGTGAACCGGAGGAGGTTGAGTCTGTTACCCCATTCAGGGTAAAGATAGAGAGATCATACTTTACATATATACTTTTAGTTGCTCTTTTCGTGTTATATTTACTTGTTTTTTTAATGTTCTCCTTGATATTCTAGATTGGTGATCAAGTATGTGTGAAGAGATCTGTTGCAGAACCAAGATATGCTTGGGGCGGTGAGACACACCACAGTGTAGGCACCATAAGTGAGATAGAAAGTGATGGTCTACTTATAATTGAAATTCCAAATAGACCTATTCCATGGCAAGCTGATCCTGCTGACATGGAAAAGGTGGAGAGTTTCAAGGTAATATCATATCATGTAGTTTTACTTCTTATCTTAAGTAACTTTGATTATGTCATATTTGCCTGGAGCATGGATACAAGGTGCCAGGTGTGAGGAGCCGTGGAAAACACAAGCAGCTGACATGTCCATAAAAATCAGTCATTTATAGGAAGAATAAGTATATTTTGTTATACAGCTTTTAGTTTTTAAAGTTACTTTCGTGAAGTAATAAAATACAATGAAAGAATTCTCTAAATGACATAGGCACATAGCTATACATGTGAAGGCAGAAAGTTGTTGATACAGAAGGGCCAATAAAGTGATGGGCACAAAACTAGCATTAAACTAACTTCAAAGTGTTTCCAAAATTAAATTGCCTTTGCAATACCTGGCTTTGCCAAAGGATTACCATCCTCTTTCTGCACATGGACAGCACATGTACTGATAATTGAAAGATAGTAATGTGTTGTACAATACTTGCCCATAAAAATGCACAATTTCTTTAGATCTTGTACAAGTGGCCTGCAGTTGAGTGATATAAACTATTGATACGATAGGCCTCATTATGGTTGGTTGATCACAAAAAAAAATCTTTCCAGCCATATGCAATGACCATCCACCCAAAGTGCTTTATGTCTGTTGAATGTGAACCTCATTTGTAGAAACCAGATAACCTGAGCATGCTGCACTTTTTTATGGGCTGAGCATTGCACAGTATGCCTCTCATAATGGTGGTGTTGATGTGCCTGACATGGCTGTGAGATAAAAAAAAAAATAATAGAAAAGGATGGCTTTGTCATATTGATTCTCTTTTCTGAATGATGCCTTTATCTCTTTTCTGTTATTGTTAGGAGTGCATCTTTTGATCCGTTGTGCATTTTCTGTGAGCAGGTGGGGGATTGGGTGAGAGTTAAAGCTTCTGTGCCTGCCCCCAAATATGGTTGGGAGGATGTTACTCGAAATAGTATTGGGATAATTCATAGCCTAGAGGAAGATGGTGACATGGGTGTCGCCTTTTGCTTCAGCAGTAAGCCTTTCTGTTGTTCAGTGACAGACATGGAGAAGGTGCAACCTTTTGAAGTTGGACAAGAAATTCATGTGATCCAGTCTATTGTTCAGCCACGACTTGGATGGTCAAATGAGACTGCAGCTACTATTGGGAAGATCTCAAGGATCGATATGGATGGTACACTGAATGTGAGTAAAATATTTTTCGTAATGGTGTGTGTTCCAGTTTTTTTATATTGACCCATTCACAGTCATCAACATCATCAAAGCCTTATTCCCATCTATCTGGGATGGGCCTAGTAAGATATACTTATTCATTGACTGTCATCAAGGCCTTATAGTTATCACTGACGGTCTTTTTCTTAATGGAAATCATTGAGAGCGCCTTTTGTAGTCAATTTTTGAATTGTTTAAATTTAATAGCATTTGATCATTTAGGTTTGATCATTTAGGTGAAGGTGGCTGGAAGAGAGAGCTTGTGGAAAGTTGCTCCAGGAGATGCAGAACGGCTTTCAGGGTTTGAAGTTGGTGACTGGGTTCGTCTGAAGCCAAGTTTTGGGGCTAGACCAAGTTACGATTGGAATGGCATTGGGAAAGAAAGTCTAGCTGTAGTGTACAGTGTTCAGGACAGTGGTTATTTGGAGCTGGCAGGGTGTTTCCGGAAAGGAAGGTGGATGACCCACTACACAGATGTGGAAAAGGTAGATAGTTTGAAGGTTGGGCAGCATGTCTGCTTCCGTGCTGGACTAGTTGAGCCACGGTGGGGTTGGAGAGGAGCTCACCCTGATTCTAGGGGCATTATAACTGGTGTGCATGCAGATGGGGAAGTGAGGGTGGCATTTTCTGGAATGTCTGGACTGTGGAAAGGAGATCCTGCAGATCTTGAGAAGGAGGAGATGTTTGAGGTGGGAGAGTGGGTGAGAATGAGAGATGATGCAGATGGGTGGAAGTCGATGAAGCCTGGGAGCATTGGTATTGTACAAGGCATAGGGTATTCAGAAGGAGATGTGTGGGATGGGAGTGTACTTGTAGGGTTTTGCGGGGAGCAGGAAAGGTGGGTGGGGCTTGCTTCCCAGCTTGAAAGAGTGCAAGGGTTTTTAGTTGGGCAGAGGGTGAAGGTGAGAGAATGTGTGAAGCAGCCACGATTTGGATGGTCAGGCCACAGCTATGCCAGTGTTGGGACTATATCCTCAATAGATGCAGATGGAAAACTGAGGATATATACCCCAGTTGGTTCTAAGGCATGGATGCTGGATCCTGCTGAAGTAGAGAGGGTGGAAGAAGAGGAAATACGAATAGGGGACTGGGTAAGGGTGCGGGCATCAGTGCCTACACCATCACATCACTGGGGGGAAGTTAGCCATGCGAGTGTTGGAGTGGTGCACCGGATTGAAGATGGAGAGCTATGTGTTGCTTTCTGCTTCGTGGAGAGGCTGTGGGTATGCAAGGCATGGGAAATGGAGAAGGTGAGAGCATTCAAGGTGGGAGACAAGGTGAGGATCAGAGGGGGATTGGTGACACCTAGGTGGGGATGGGGTATGGAGACACCTGCAAGCAGGGGTGAGGTGGTAGGTGTGGATGCGAATGGGAAGCTAAGGATCAGGTTCAAATGGAGAGGGGGAAGGCTATGGATCGGAGACCCTGCCGATATTGTTCTTGATGATAAGACTTGATCACTCCCATGTGGAAGCATAACATATTCTCTGTTCCGTTTGGTTTTGGAAATATGTTCTACAGCTCCCTTTTTTTGGCTGTTTCATTCGTTCAGCTTGCTGGCAGAGCGGCTGCAGTTCCTGATTATCTATCTCTTAAATTGCATCCAATAAAGAGGGCTGCTTGGTGAATACAAGTTTGTTGTTGCTTCATAATCGGCTATAGCGAGGGAGCCTAGGATGATAGATGGAACCGTATTTATTGTTGATGTCAAATATAGAGCCAGAGAATAGGATGGTTGGGTGGTAGGTCATTTGTATTCATATTTTATATGTATGTAGGTTGGGTTATATCTGATTATGTAATATTTCTCAAAACCATGTATTATGTACAAATTTAGACTTATGTTATGAGTTAATGTCCACTGTTGAACATTTGTTGAGCAATGATCTTTGTATCCCATTTCTTTTCATCTAGAGAGAGATGACTGGAGTAGCAGATTGGATTTCTCACTCAAATGAGATGGTAACAGTGAACAAAAACACAATTTTCAGGCAAGTTGATGATGTATGTATGAGCTCTGATATTATAGTATGAGATGTTTGTTTTCTTTGCACTACCAATAATCAGACAGATTGTGTGAAACCTGAATGAAATTTCAAATTTGTGATGGCATCTGTTTTTGTTAGTGTTTCTTGGAAGCTCAATCAAGCACCTTAAAACGTGGATCATCATGCTTTTGATCCAGTCAATCACCCCTACCGCAGTACAAAATGGGGATATTTAAAATATTTTTTATTACTATTACTACTACTAAAATGAACGATGCCATTGTATTTGTAACATAGCTCGTGATAGCATCATACAGAAATCTTACAATCGATCTAGCATCCCTGTGATCCTCCATGTTGCTCATACGCAAATATTAGATATATATTTATAAGCAATCATCACTCCCCTGTTTATTTTGGGTGTTTCCCTTTGATAAAGGAGCATTGCATAACATTCTTTGGCCCATATGCATATATTATCGTGTGCTCTTTCTAGTTTTTACTTTTTTATCTCAAGCCTTACCCTGTACAGGTACTGTTTGTTCTTGGGCGATGCAATGCAACTAACAGAATACCTTTTATGTTCCTCTCCCTATGTTGCAAAAGTAGAGCTCCCTGGCTCACTTGCTACTTGGCTGTGCTATATTGGATTTGAGTTTGCTTACATGCTGCTTGGTTCCACATGGATGGGCTTGAGTTTGAACTCGGTCATTTGTTCAATGGGCCGAGGTCTAGTTAGTTAAGCCTTGCTTAGTTGTTTGGCTCGGCTCAACTCAAGCTTAGCTTGAATTTACTTGGCATATATATGTACTAGAAATGTCCTGTGCCTGAAGGCACGGCGCACCACGTTATTCCTGATTAGGTCCAAAGTCAAATATCACCTATTATTCCTGGACCTTTGATTGCCCTAGGAATTTGCTCATTGCAATCTGTTCGTCGAGGGCTTTCTGTCCATATATAGAATTTCGAGATCTGATGGGCGGATCAAACATCATAATAGCAGGTCCCGCACCCCCGGAGTGCCCACCTAAAAAATCACCTATCAGTTCTAGACCCCTGACCGCCCCAAAAAGTTGGCTCATCGTAATCTACTCATCGAGGGCTTTCCATCCATATATAGAACTTTGAGATCCGACGGGCTGATCAAAATATGCGAAACCTGAAACCTTGGTCGCAGTGATTATTGCCGAGACCCTAACCCTAATTATCTTTACTTGCGTGGAAGTTTTGAAAAGATAATGGCCCGTTTCGTAATTTCACAGACAACCAAGGGCACTCCCATATCCTCTTAAAAAAAATGGCACGTCTCGTAATTTTACAGAAAATCAAGGGCACTCACATATCCTCTTGTCCTGTGTAATAGGATCTTGAATCTCTTCTCAACCATAGGATTTATGTATAGAAATATATACATAAATCCAAGGGTGGGGAAGAGTCAGGAATTCAAAAACTGAGCTCCCTTATTATATAGATTGCAGAACACATAAGTGAGAACTGACGCATATTACCAATAGGATTCGCCACAGTTCTCCTTGTGAACCATAGCTGAGTTTGATTTCTAGTAAAGCCTGAACACAGAAAGCAAAGACGGGGACCAGAATGGTCGATCTGACTTGGCTCGACTGCGACTATTACTTCTGCAGTTTCGCACCATACAGTTCAACTTCTGAATAGAGCAAAGCCGTTAAAACCATCCAGTTATCTTCTAAAACAGTTGACTAGTAAAATTGTAAAAAAAAAAAAAAAAAAAAGGAATAGAAGATAAATTTAAAAAAACTTCATAATTTAGTGACATTGGCAACATAACTTGAACCCACAATCTCTATAATAATTTAGTTACATCTACAAATTTTCAAAAATGACTTTCTAGAGATTTAGTTGAAAAGTGACATTCTTTTTTTTTTTTTCTTTGAAAGAAATATAACATAAATCTATGACAATGAAACTTGTCTTGTCATTTTTTTTTCAGGAATTTAAATTAGTTTATCTGAATTGTTTACATCTTAACTTTTTTCATGTACATATCCAAATGTTAAAATCTGAAATATCAATTTGATATCATTACATTTAAATCCATTTTCCCTCAATATTTCCTTCTAACATTCCGAATGGTTTCTCTAATATTTGAGTTCTTTTATATGTTCTTGACAGGATGGCATCTTGCTCATTCATGGTCTTCATCAGTTCGATGGCCAGTTCAATTTTGTAAAATTGATCTGTTTAAGTCATAATATCAATACAATTAAATGCATAGAGAAGCTGATTTTGTTTTGAAAAAAAAAAAAAAATGTTTGACGCGGCAGGAAAACTAAATAACATCAAAAGAATATCCATCCATCAGTGTAATCTTTTTGGTACTGAACGCGTCCAAAAAAAAGGGGAAAAAAATATTTGCCTAACCAACCAGAAAGATTACTCCTGACCCAGGGGCAGATTTTGATCTTCTGGGTTGCCAGTCTTCTTTGTTTCTGCACGCCATTTGCTAAAGCCTTCCTCAAGGGCCTTTTGCATCCAGGGATAGCGGCAATTCTCCACTGCTTCAGGAATGCTTAGCCATCTCCTTCTACGAGTGCTCTGTTCTGGCCATGAAGGCAGTTCCTCCTTGACGAGTAAAGCAAACATTGCAGCTCTACACGAACCATCCCGGTTGAATTCATCTTGGTGCGTTTTGCTCTTGAAATCATAGTCCCCCAGAAACCCCTGACATGAAAAGAGAAGGGGAAAAGCTTAAATATAATTAGAGAATAAAGATGGCCAAGCAAC
Source organism: Litsea cubeba (assembly GCA_012931725.1). NCBI lineage: Eukaryota > Viridiplantae > Streptophyta > Magnoliopsida > Laurales > Lauraceae > Litsea > Litsea cubeba. The sequence continues at coordinate 15,218,297 of CM022953.1, read as the reverse complement.
ACAGCATCACAAAAATGGATGGCTACGGAGAAACTTCAACACCAATTAACATAACCCCACAGTCAACAATCATAACAGATCCTCAAAATAAGATTATCCCTAAAACTTGCAACTTCCTTTTGGTCTGTTTCAGATGATAATGATAGGTGGAGAGACCTGTCAAAAGTTCAGATTTTATTCTGTAGACAATTTTCCCCACCTTTATTTTCCTTTTTCTCCTCGCAAGTGGATCCCTTAGGAGTTTAGTTATATTCCAATCCACATGGGACCCATTTATTGAAAAAGGAGGACATGAAGTTGACATCACAGGAAAAATCCTGTCGCACTCTTGGTAGTAGGTTACCATTGTCAAGTCCACCTTGCTACTTAAAATTATCTGTCTGTAAAGTGTGTTCAACATCCCAGTTACAATGGCCTAACTATTGAAAAACATTACAACTTCAGGACAGAAGGGAAACAAGAAAACTCAATCTCAGTAAATGGCAACAGAGAGTTCTTGGAACTGGGAAGATTGGAAAAAGAAATCGAAGCACTCCGAAGGAAACGATCACATCCATGTATGGAGGAACGAGGATGTGGTCTCAAATTTTGAAAGTTCCCAAATTTGATGATCTAAGAAGATCACACTGATGTCCAGAAACTGTAATCATAAGGTTACCCTCCCTCCCTCTCCCCTTCTCATGCGCACACACAATCGCACGAAGAGAAGAGAAGACACAAAGGGAGACGAAACTTGTAATTACTAAGATTCCAAACAAAGTTAGATTGCTAGTTGTTTAAATTCAGTGTGAATCGGCCTAGGCGGCCCCGCCTAGGCGCTCAGTGGCGGTCACCGCCTAATGGCTAGACGGGATAACGGGGAGGATTATTGCTAAATCGGGGATTAATCCCTAGTCCATGCCCACCGCCTAGCGATTTTTACAACATTGTTTAATTTACACAAATCTCAAAGCAAATGCTAGAGTAATTCCTAGACACCAATCCAATCTAACTTGATCTTAGCCCTTGGCATAAAAGAGACTAACTAAATTTGGTTCCTACTTGACCGAATAAAAGAAATGGAGATAGGAAGTTTAGTCATTGTAAGAGATCACGATAAAGAGAATTCCCTTTGGGGATCTCTTGATATGCAGAAGCCGACTGCGTCCCAGAGGAGCCCCTTGTGTTTGCTATTAATCCAGTAATTCCTTACATTTTAGTAACTATCAGAAAATTGACAACCGATCTTAGAAAACTTTAAGGCACATTAAACAATTAAGGCAACTTGCAAAAGGAAATATTGGATTTATCACTTCAGTAGCCATTTTTGGTAAAAAAAAATAATAATAAATAGACCCAACTCCATTACAAGTGTGATTAGGATGGACTCAAAAAGGTGTCTCATGTCTTTCAGTAGCAGTTCATTTTTCTCAAAAAACGAGTGTGCAACCAACTCATTTCATCAAGTCGTAAGAATTTTTCCCCAAGTCAAAAGATGCAAGCCAAAAGAAACTTCTATTTATGACAAATCTGAGATTCCATTTTTCCTTGCAAACAGTCTGTAATACACTAGTATATATAATTCGATTTTGTGTCAAGTCCCTCTCAATGGACGTGCTATTACTCATTATGGCCCATTTGGTAGAGTATGAAGAAAATGGGAAAATGAAAGCGCTGATGTGGCAACGACAGAATAACTAAATTGACGAGATGATACCGTCATTTCCAGAATTATGTAAGGGAATTTCAAAATTTTCCTACAATCTGTTTTAAAGAATCTTCCAGCAAACAAAGAATTACTGACAAGGATATCTGCGTCACCCATCCAATTCCTGACCTGATTATCAAATCAACAACCAAGGTCGCACCTAGTTTTTCATTCCAATTCTTCAACCAAATGGATCCTTAGTCGATAATAAAAGATAGAGATCCAAACATTGTTGGCAAAAGGGATATTTTAAGCAATGATTTAGAACAATGGTAGGAGAATAGGGACCCCCTAAAATTTCTGAGAACCCCCTAGACAAAAAGAATCTGACAGAATGTTGTGAGAAAGAAATCAAGGATATGTAGCCTGTGTCAAAGAACCTTCTTGTGAAAGACGTACTTGTTAAACGTCTCAAAGAAAGCCATATTGAAATATTAAGCATAACTTAAAAGGCCAGCAAAGTGGAACGAACAAGTAAAGACGACGCACACTCAAAATACACAATAGAGTAAAATGAAGTGACTACCACAACCTGGATGTTCATGAATTTAGTAAACTGTTTCAGACTGGATTTTCACTAAAAAAATGTTTCCTGTACTTAATGAAGCACTATATTTGTCATGATAATTTATTCCTTTGTTTCCTCAATACAACTTAAATTGATTCGTTGAGGATACCATTAAGAAATTGTACAGCTTAGTTGCTAGATCATGAAAATCCACATGGTGATATGCTAAATGACTCATTTTGAGAATATCTTCTGTAATGTAAGTTACAAGATATGTGTAACAAATATGCGAACCAAGGAGCCAAAAAAGTAGGTACTTCTGAGGGAAACCAGTTTCATCAAAAGTCACAACTATAGGTGCTACACATGCTGCAAACTATTTCAACAATCATCAATGTTTACTTTGTATTATCAAAAACAGTCAAACCTGATTGAAATGAGTAACTGTGTAGCTACAACTGAATACACATCAATGGTCATATGACTAGAATAAGACCAGATCAGCTGGCATGGATAAAGGACATCAAACTTACATAAGAGATTTAGTCACTTCACTTATCACATCCAAGATTTATAACATTAATCATGTTAAATAGTGACAATGCAGCAAACAATATATTTATAATAGAATGAGCGGTGGCCATCCTAAAGAACCCAAAATACCATCAATAGTGGCAATGCAGCATTGATCAAAGGCATAAGTTTCTATTGGATGTTAAATTATTATCACATTGATTATTCATGGACCATGTTATAAACATGATACCTATACAGTTCTGTCAAATGAGCTGTGACCATCCTAAGAGCCAACATAACTAAAAATGTGCTAAATATAGAATTAATACCACAAGTAAACATCTGAAAACAACAACAATTTTTTACCATTATATCCCCTCGAACACCAGCTTCTTCCAATGCTTCCCTCACAGCTGCCTCCTCAACGGTTTCATCATTTTCCCATCCTCCCTGAGCACAATAGAAAATTAAACCAAGTGCAACATGAAGGTCTCAAATTACATTTTAATAATCAACAAACATTTAAACAGGCACACAAATAAAAAGGAAATTATGCGAAAAATAGGAAAAAGGAAAAGGAGCTACTGGATACTCAAAGTTACCAGAAAACTCTTTTTTTTTTTTGTTGTGTGTGTGTGTGTGTGGTGGGGGGGGGGGGGGGGGGGGGGGGGGTTGGGGGGGGGGGGGGGGGGGGGGGGGGATGGGGTGGAGGAATGATTAGAGCTTTCCAGCCAATTTCAGCCAGTAGTTACAAAGTTAATCACATCATACTAGTCGATGGTTACGAAGTAGAGAAGTTTGATTTTAGAAGTTTTAGAGTTGCCAGTCTAAACATAGATTTTTCACATATATTTTCTGATAACTTTGAGGTCTTACTTTAATGGAATCAGGGTAGAAAATAAAATTTAAAGAATATAACTTCAGCAAAAACTGAAAATCTAAAAAGTATACTGAATTAGATTAAGAAATGACTAGAGCTTTCCAGTTTATTTCAGCCAACAGTTACGAAGTTAATGACGTCATACAAGTTGACAGAAGCAATGTTGAGATGTTTGATTTTGGAATATTTAGAGTTCCCAGTCTGAACATTAGGTTTTTCACAAATACTTTCTCATAGTTTTAAGATCTTAGATAAAAAGAATTAAAGAACATATATTTCAGAAAAACCTCCACCTAGGCAACCTTTTTTTGACTATTCTTCAGAACACACTATAGTGTCATGACTGTCATCAAATGTCATAGCTCCCTCACAGCATGGGGTGGGTCGGATTAGAGCTAGAAAAACAAACTCAAATTAAAAAGCAGTTACCTCGTCTGTGCAAGGGAAAGAAATTCAAGACAGCAAGGAAAATAATCACTTCCATACCCAAGGTAACAATCATACAAGATTAATCCAATGTATGCAAAATCTGCAACTAGTCTCGCAAAGTATGAAAACTTTTCAGCAATATTGTCTAGCATATGGGATGCAAATAGTGCCTTGCTAGAAATTTGCAGTCCCAATAACGACAACACCTGGTATGCAGCGTGCAAATATGCATACATTTTTTTTATCGGTACAAATATGCATACATACAATCTCACCTTGTATAGTGCTTGCTTAAACCAAATAAAATGAGTAGATGAGAAAAAATATTAAGGATGATTACACAATGTCACACCTTGGGGAACAGAAGTCCTGGACCACTTTGTGAATTGATCATAAGAACCTCAATCATCTTCTCAGGTTTGGAATCACAAGTCTCATCAGAATCTCTGTACTTAAATGGAATACACCTGTCAAGATTCATATATGTCAGGACATGTTCTAAACGGTAAATGAAGTAAAAGAAGACAGTAATCGCAGACAGTTTAAGAAGCGATTCAACAGATAAAAAGTAAGTTCAAGAAACATGACAAAAGTGTCAGGTAAATGACTTAAAATGAATGGCAAGTCCTCATTCATTCTTCTTTTTTTTTTTTCTTTTTTCCTTTTCCCTTTTGAAGAAAGATTATTAACACTTCCTGTGTCATTCATGCTTCATTGGTGAAATGAATTTCCGGGAAAAAAAAGTTTAAGTGCATCTAGGCTTGGAGTACTTACAGATGGTATCAAGAAACAAATTTCTTTCTTATTTTTCTTTTTCAGCCAGTTGGAGAAAAGGATTCAAAGTAGAACCACTGCACCCAAGGATGATAGAGAGGCAGCTTGGGCCAAGTTTTTTTTCCAGAGCGGAACTCCTCAAACTTGATTGTTTGGGTTAGACAGAAGACAAAGGAACCATCACAGATGGTTCGTACATATGATGAAATCAGGGAATTATGTGAGCCTACAGTGGTGATCTTTTCTCATGTGGGACAAGATTGCAGTAGTGCAGTAGATCAATCAGATAATACAAGGATCGCAATTCGCAATGGGAAGTATGTCTTATAAGGAATTACTGTCCTAGAGATTCTGTGTTAATTATCAATCCTAGAGACTCTGTAAGAACAACAAAACGAAGGAAGCAGGAAAAAAAAAAAAAAACCCACAATAACAAAAACACTATTCTAAAGATCACCATGAGCGCTACATCAACAAGAAATACAGAAAGCAAGGGATCCATAATTAGGAAGACAACAAGCAAAAGATCCATTAGTAGGAAAAGACTACAAGGTCCAGGGTCAATATATGATTATGCAATCAACAGTGATAAAAAAGCATTGAAAAATCATCACTTCCTTTTCTTTTAGTTTTTGTATAAACAAATATTTTTTTAAATGATAACTTGTATTAATCAAACGCTTTACCATTCTTAAAAAAAATCCTCACCCTTAGATTTACCCAAAAATCAGCCCCCTAGATCGCTGCTACCTCTACCATCATTCTCATAACAAAATGCATCAGCAACCACATGGGAAGGATCATCAAAAGGACCTCCCTTGAGTTTCTAAGGCGTGGACCAAGAAGAAAAGCAGAAAAACTTAAGCATTCATCACTTACAGCTCCAAAATTAGATGAATACTTGATACTAGTGGTTGCCTAACAATGGTCATAATATTCATCCGAGCACATCCAAATGCATTGTCGAAATAAATCTTCATTTGCTTAATCATTTTCAAATTCTATGATCAAGAAGGAAAAAATCTAGTCAAGCATCATAGAGCCTTTCATCTCGACCAGGAATAGAGGGAGGAGGGGTGGGGTCGAGTTTGGGCAATTGCCCCAACTCGATTTTCTTTTTCATCTTTGATAAACAAGAGAAAATATGAGAGTGTGAATTTAGGAATCTTTATTTTATGCCCTTTTGCCCCTCCTCAACTTCTCTATTCTTTGAAAACTTTAAAAATACTTCTTAATAAGGGCATTATTGACCTTTTCTTTTCCTAAGACAGAGTCTTATGGCTTTATCTCCACAATGCCATTCTCATCCATCCCAATGTTCCATCCCACATCCAACCATGTTTAGGGCTTGTTTTGATGCACAAGAAAACACAAGAAAATAATATTTTATAGAATATAATCTTTCATTTTCTAAAGAAGAGAATCTTGTGCGTTTGGTAACCCAAGAAAAACTTGAAGAAAATATTCTTTTCTTTCAAAAAACTCAATATTTTCTCCTACAGCTCCCCCCTATAGAAAACTTTCTATAAGATAAGAATCTTTCAAAATGACGATTACAAAGTGGTAGAGTAAAATAAAGACTTTCAAATCCATCATGATGTTACAGATATGGTAAAGTAAAGTAAAAGTAAATGTTACAGCATGGTAAATGTGGGGTAAAGTAAAGCTGGGATACATTATTTGGTAAAGTAAAGTGGGAAGAAATGGTAAAGTATTTTATTTTTATTCAACTTTACTTTATCACGTTTTATCGTAGTTTTATATGGTAAGTAAAAGTGACTTGTTTACAGGTGTGGTAAAGTAAAACAAAGATTGATGTCATATCATAGTAAAGGTGAGGTAAAGTAAGGTGAGATGAAGTATGTGGTAAAACAAAGTGGGAGAGAGAGTCGTAAAGTAGTTGTTTTTTGTATTGACTTTACTTTACTATATTATACTTTACCATGATTTTATGTGATAAAAGAAAATCAACTTAAGGTAAAAACATCGCAGTTGAACTTTACTATACCACACTACTTATTTATCTAGATGTGGTAAATTACATTTAAATTAAAATATTTAATAAAAAATTATTCTAATAATGTAATTTACTTTAATCATAGCACCTTCCAAACAACTCAATTTAAAATCTGTAAAATTCTTCAAAAATCGCCAAACAGGAAAAATATTGTAATATTATAATATTATATTATTCTATTCTATACTATTTTATTCTTGCAATAATTAAATCTGTAAATATTTTATTCTGTTTACATCTAAACGGGCCCTTAAGAGTATTTAATGAAGCTCTCGAGTGGAGCCCACTTAATAAACTTAAATAAGCTCAGAATATGGGAGGTCGGGCTGCTCTTTTAAAGAAATTAGCAACAAACCCATTCAGCTCTCTCTCTCTCAGCAAAAGGCAAATTTTCATTGAGAAAAGCAATAAGTGTACGCAAAAGAAACAAAAACAGTTAAAAAAAAAAAAAGAATAGAAGAAATATACTGTCACAAGCAAAACATCCCTGCAAAAGACAAAATAAAACTTCCTTTTTCAACACAACGCGTATGTTGCTTGTATGAACATCCTCCTTTATTAGGACATCAGCTATCTCATTCCCTTTTTAACCTATGTGCTGAAGCTCACATGAAATTTCCTCCACCAGAGCCCACATCTCCCTCAAAATAAACAATAATCGCCTAATTCAGCTATTGACCATCCCATATACAAATAAAAACGCATGCACTTTTATAAACCTATAACCCTCAAAATTCTGCTTTCATCCCTCTCTTCATACATCAATAACAAAAAAAAAAAGTTTGGTGGAAGAAATGGTTGAAACTGCAGGAGAAACAACACCAAAATGCCTAATATTGAAATATTTTCAAAAGGATCATGATTATATTAAAATATTTTCAAGGTTGCTTCATTCTGAATGTTGCAATGTCAAACTAAGACACCCCTGAAAGGGAATATGTCTAAGCAAGGGGAAAAAGGTTTTCCAGGAAAAGTATTTTGTAAGATAATGAGAAAGCAATATCAATCTTTACACAGAGCTTCAATTAGATACCCATTTTTTAACTCCAATGTAACCAGCCCAAATACATGTAAAACTTCTCAGGGTTTTGTGAAAAACCCAAAAAGCTAAAATCGTAGACACCCCAAATAACAAGAAAGGCAGATTTTTGCTCAATGTTAACGTCAAATCGAAAATGGGTTTTGTCCATACTCAATCAAGAAGCCTAAATACAAAACACATGTATTCCTCGTCTTGTAAAACAACCCCAGAAGACAATCTTTGAGATACCCCCAATAACAAAACAAAGTTTGCATTTTTAAGTAGTTTCGAGTCAAATCCGAAATGGGTTTTGCTCATACGATGCCAAACTGTCAAATCTCTAAGTTATTAGAGAGAGAACCGCACAGTAACCCCATCTTATAAAGGAAAAAAGAGAATAATAACAAAAGCGGAACGGCGAAAAGGACAGCAATGGCTTTATATATAAATATATAGAGACATAGAGATAGATAGAGAGAGATTATACCCCGCCACAAGGCGACAACCAGCCTCGTAACGCTGCTGAAGTCGACCCGTTCGGGCCACCAAATCAGTCATGCTCTTCTTCGCTGCCTCCCAACAACGATCATCGTCTCAAGCAAGCAATCAAACTTCTCTCCATCTCTCTCTCTCTCTGCGCTATGTGATTGTGATTGAAACGGTGGTTTGGTTCATGAGAGCAAAGGACGAGGATGAATGTGAAGAAGGAGGGGGATTTAGTAAAGAGAGTGAGTGCCCTGTGTTCGAAGAAATGAGGAGGTTTTAGAGAATGCGAGAAGGGAGAGTTTGGAGCGAGGAGCACGGATCCCGTGGGGTTTAAATGCACTCCACTTGGTCAATGGCAGAAGAGCCTCGCTCGCGTGGAATTGGTCAAGTGGGAAGTGGTGGTCCTTACGATTCTTCCTTCCTAACAAAAGACAATTATTGTTGTACATGTACGTGGGGCCCAATCTTTTTTTTTTAATGAGATCTGGGGCACTCCATGGTTTGATGGGTTTTTTCCTCAAGTTAGGACGTGTTCGTGGAATTAGAGGATTTTAGTCCGGTGAATTTTTAATTTCATGGGTGACGTGAATCTAGCATTTCTACTCCTTTCGTCCTTTCGTAGAAAATAAAAATTATCTTTATCGTAGAAAGATACTAGCAACCAACGCTCGTGCTATGTCCGGGCAAAAAATAAAAATATAAAATTTAATAATTTTTTTTAAAATATTATTATGATAAAATAAATATAAAATAAGTTTTTTTATTATCTTTGAATATTAAAAAAATTTCTATGTATGAAAATAAATATAAAATAAAGTAAATTTACATAACACGATGACCCCTTGAATTTAAAGGATTGACCATTACGACCATCTCATTTATGGGTATATTGTACCTTTGATGATTGAAAATATAAGAAAATAAAACAAACCGGATGGATCTACATCTACTAAAAAGAACCAAAAGAAAGGGATAAAAAAATTAACGTATTTGATCCATCAGTGGGGGCTACCCTTGAAATGTTTTTAACGTGTGGGACCCAGTACTGATGGCTCTGCATCCAAAGAAGAAAAAAGGGAAGATAAGAAGAAAGGAAATGGAAATCAAATGATTTCATCCTCAATGGGCCACACACCACATCTGGATTTATGGCGATAGAACAATTGGCCCCCACAGATGATTGATAGTATAAAAAAAAAATTGAAAGAGAGGGGGGCGAACAAGTGTAAGAGAAGAAAAAAAACATAAAAGATGTCCATTGCATGGGATGAGTGTATGTGGATATAGATATGAGTCATCATAGTATGTTTCTAATAATTCTAACTCATGTGCACACAAATGACATCCTAATAATCATCAAAGAAATTAAGCTTCTGTATGATACGAACCCCACTACGGATACATATTGACCTATAAAACTAATATCTATGCATAATCCATGAGTGGGTTCCACTGCACAAATAAGTTAAATGTGCGGGGCCCGCTAAATGATTTGCATCCATTAAGAAATCAGACAACGGGGCTTGCCTCCCTCCATCAGTGGGGCCCATGCTTGGAAAAAAGGGGTTAAGAGAAGGCCATTGGGATTTCATCCAATACTGGAGTCCAATCTTGAAATATATTTAATACGAATTGGTGCTCACTACTGGAACCATCCATTTGGGGAAAAAAACTGAAAGGAAAGTAAAGGAGCTTTATTAATCCATGAGTGGGTCCCACTGCAGAAATAAGCTAAATGTGCGGGGCCCACTAATTGATTTGCATCCATTAAGAAACCAGACAACGGCCAACTGTCTTGTCTCCCACTTAGCCTCCCTCCATAAGTGGGGCCCACTCTTAGAAAAAAGGGGTTAAGAGAAGGCCATTAGGATTTCATCCAATACTGAAGTCCAATCTTGAAATATATTTAACAGGAACTGGTGCACACTACTGGATCCATCCATTTGGGAAAAAAAAAACTGAAAGGAGAGTAAATGAGCAACATCTTGCATTTCATTCATCGGTAGGACCCACAAAATATATTTAACATGTGACCCATTGATGATTGAAGATCTAAGGAAAAGAAAACAAACCAACTGTAAAGATTTCCTTATAATTTGGATAATGACAAGAAATAGGACTCGAGTAGCCCAAAGTGAGGTGACCTTAAAATAATATGGGTTTTTTGTGCATATTTCTTTAAAAGGAGAGGCTTTTTAGGGATGAGCACCCCTCACAGCCACCTCCTCCTTTGTTTTAATATATATAATAATAAAGTATCTTATTTTATTTATGTGAAAAAAATGTATCGTACTAGACAATGCAATAGTGGATTGCAAATCTGAGCAATTTCCATCTTTCTCTCTTGTATAATCCTCTTGCAGGGATGTCAATGGGTCCAGTGTAAATAGGTCCCTCCGACCAGCTCATATTAGAGGTGGGTTCGCTAGTGGTTTTCTTGGTGTGGGGCGGGTTTGGGTTTTGCCGCCCTGCCCCACTCCGCCTTGGATATATATTATATGTATAGTTATTATTAAAAGTGATAGACAAATTTCATGTGGTGCATGTGATTTTGGGCCTTAACTTAAAATGTGTGGGAAGAGAAGGTGGCCTCTTCAATCTCTACTACACTCATTCTCACAACTTGCAAGCATGCACATACAAATCCACACAATATCAAGCTCATGTCAATTCCATTCTCTCCCTAATGACTGATGGAATTTGAATGAGATAAATTTGAAATGGGGGGCGGATTTGAATTTACCCCAACCCACACAAAATCCGCCCCCGTTTGTCATCCCTATCCTCTAATGGCACAAACACACCACAGTAAAAATGTGACGTCGGTGGCCAAACATCGTGAAGGAACTTAGTCATATCAGCTATACAATTTCAAACTTCTTTTGCTTTACTTCACTGCAAACAAATATGTCCGTTGGATGGGAGTCATCTAATGTGGGAGTTATATCATGCATGTATTGTAGATGGTACATTTGAAGGACCCAGATAGAATAATTGTATAAATTAGCGTAAGATGGGCCTCAAATATGATTTGTCTTTGAGAAGCAATGCACAATTCATCATAGGTCCTACATACATGTGTTCAGTTTTTGTCAACTAAAAACCTCTTTCCCTTGGTTGAATTGGCTGAAACATGCAGTTTTAATTGAACTATTCAAGCCATTTGAATCTGCTGTTTTTTTTTTTTTTTTTTAAACCTGCTAATAAGCAGAATTACAAATAAAGTTTGGTTAAATAAACACAAGATTTCTCATTGTTATTAATTTATTTTAACACTTAGGGCTTGTTTGTTTCGTGTAATTGAATATTGAGACATGTATTTCTATAATAGTTAAAAACGACAAATCAAAGGTGAATATCCAACATCTATATCGCCACGTTATATCCTTCACCTGCAATGAAGCTCATTTCATCTTGAATTTCTATGCATTCGATTTTACAAATTTTACGCCTGTTAAAAGATGTAACCTCTTTGACATTTATTTTTAGTATGGAATTACAATCCTTAACCCTTTTGCAATTTTTTTTATTTTTCATTTTTTAAATATTCCCTTTGAATTTCTTTTGTTCTCGATTTATTTATTATATAATTTTGATTTTATTTGAATCTCAAAGTTCGATCTAATTGAAGCACCAGTTGGACTAGTTTCAACTAATCATTGGCTTTATTAACTGATTAAAAAAAATTAAAATTAAAAGCATTGGTCCATATCTGTGTTCTTTCTATCCATGGCACTCTCCTTGTTTGCATTTTCAACAAAGCACAATATAACATAGGAGACCACTCTAATTAAAATGCATTAAAAGCATATTTCTTATATGTAATTAAATTCCTAGAAATGTTAAGGTCTCATCTATATTGTTAGATTATATCCTTCACCCATATCTCATTAATAATCATTTGGTGGAGTTAATTCTTCATTCCATGAAATAATCTCCACCAAAGGATTATTAAAGTGGCAAGGAGTGAAGGGTATAAGAATTCATGGTGAAATGAGCTACACCAAACTATTATTAAAAAAGTGATAGGTGAAGGATATGGGTTATAGAGATTAGATATCCAATTATAGTTAGGACTCCTTATCCCAAATATAATTAGGACTCCTTATCCTAAGAGATAAGGATTAGTTTGAATTACTTTGAATTTAGGGATTACTTTGTATTACCTTTCCATAAATTGGGGCAGTTTTACATAATAAAGTTAAGTCGCCTTTATCTCGTTATTATTATTTTCAAAAAATTTACATGATAGTGAAGTAGATGAGACCTTGATTTTACTAAAAAATTGAATCAAAACAAACATGCCCTCATCCCATCGATTAAGGATTGCTTTTGTGAGTTTACTTCTACGTCTCAAATCATGTTCTCTCTTACTCAGCTAATTATCATCCTTCTTCATAGCTACCTGTGGTATTTGTTGGTCTTTCTTCATCTCATAATTGATAACTTCATGCAAGATTTTTTTTATCTTACTATCTGTAGTTTTTAATGCCCAAACCTTCTCAAATAACACTTCTTGGGTTTTTTCTTCTATTGAAGCTGTTTAATGTTTCCTCTTTTGAACTCATTTACAATTATATCCTTTCTTGTTACTTGATCACATTTCTATCTTATCATGCACATCTAGTCATATGTATTTTATCTACTTTTCACTTTTTTTTATATCTCTGACGTATAATTAATTTCGAGGGGTAACTCAGTTGGCCTAGGACCACGGTTTGCACTCGGAGGTTGAGGCACTATCACATTAGGATCACAGGATATTTATCCGGCTCCCCCCGGGCCCATAGGGATTAGCTAGGACACCCTCCGTTATTAAAAAAAAAAAAAAAAAAAACACTAACATTTAACTCTATACCATAGAGACCGATTAAAAAAACAAAAAAGATTGCTCACCTATTATGTAGATCTGTGGTCTGTGACTTCTGATGGTCCAGACAATTAATTTAGATACTGCTAATTGTAGTGGTCCATCTTTTCACTAACCCTTTAACCACTAAAAGGAGTCAGAAGACTAATTTTTAAAAAAGACTTGCTTTATTTCAAGTCCTTTTGGTATTTTAATTAGAGTGGTCCATCTCTTTACTAACCTTCTAACCAATAGAAGAGGTAAGAACATTAATTTTACAAAAGAATTGATTTATTTCAAGACCTTAATCAGCAAGTCATAGGACACAAAAAGCAAAAAGTTCTTCATCACATTCCTCTTAGGCCAAGCTAGCAAACAACAATTTTCTATTGCATTTTTTAATTAATCTTCATAATGATTTTATTTTTCGAGAAAAAAAATTTTACAATTTAATTTCCACTGTTTGCTGCAACCGAAACATTTTCATAAAATGTATTTCTCTAGCATTTGAAACCAAATATTCGACAACATCAACAAAAAAAAAAAATCGAACTTTCTAAAATCATAACCATTGAGAATGTTAACATGAAACAAATGAAACTTGGTCCACTTAAATAACTATTTTCCTTTTCCACAAAAAAATGTGCCCTAGGATAGCTTCTTGTTATTTCTCACAAAAAAGAAATTAATTTATGAGGTGGGAAATTATATATTGATCTGATTAACAATTTCTATCTATGATGCAACCCATGCATGTTACATTATAATTGCATAAATAATATTATCCAAGTTGATTGACCTTAATTTTCTTGTTAAAAATAAGGTGTTCGAATAGGTTAGGCCCCAGCGATTTAGGCCTTATTTAGATCCTAGAAACTCACCTGTCTCTTATTCCATTCATCACAATATCTGTTCTTCAATAAATATATTTACAAGGAATTGTTATAATTAAGAATAAAACAACCATCTCACTAATATATAACATAAGTTATAACAGTGGATGGAACTTGATCCACTTATATGTACCTTCAGTTTACAAAGATTTATTCCTAAACTCGGTTTACAAATGTCCAAATAGTCTTTCTTGATCTGGCCTGTTTATGAGTTATCTGAGATTCAAGAATTTCAACTCACCACGCACTACAAGAAGAGTACCTTCCTTGCAGTGAGGGAACAAGATTTTGATTCCAAGTTGCATTGAGTCCATATTTGCTAATTTCCAAAGTTAACTCATCTTAAAAGTGGATGGGAACTTGACCCAATGCAAGCCATTACTGCCCCTGATGTAAGATTAACATTTACTCTCCAAATCAATGCTTTGCATCTACTTTTTTTTTTTTTTTCTTATTATTAGTTTATGACGTGCGTTTACGCGAGGCCTTTTGACCAAATAGCACTAATCTTTCAAGTGGTATATCCATTAAACCTACACAAACACACAAAGATAAATACGGTGTAGTTTCGAACTCAAGATGCGGAGAGGAAATTTATACCTTAATCCACTTCAATTCCCAAGTGGATATGGTTTGCTTCATTAAAGTTAGTGCCTTGTATTAAATAAATTAAGCCTTGCATGTAAGAGTGAAGGATATAAGCTGTAAGTAGTGGCGGAGCCAAGAATTTTTTGAGAGGAGGCAAGTAATGGTCGACTAGGGACAGCGGAGCCAAGGCTTTATTTTCTATAAGGGATCGATAACAATTCTTATATTTCGTGAGTTTTCCACTTATAATTTTAAATAAATAAATTTATTCTTTGCATAGTTTTTCACTAATACTTAGATAAAAATCCCTCAATTTGAAAATAATTTAATAGTTTTAAATACTTAGTTTCTAGAGATTTTGAGGACAATTAAAATACAAAAATAACATGACTCACTGTAATGAATTCAAATCATTTAGAATAATCATTTACTCTTTGCTTTAGGACCGGAAATTGTATTTCAATTTGATAAAAGTAGATCTGTAAACCAATCCACCCATCATTAATAAATAAAAATATATTGATTGACTACTTGTAATCATTTAATAGGCCACAACACATATAGTAGACATGGATGGTAGAAAAACTAATTGATTGGTTACTTATGATTGTTTGTTAGGCCATAATGCCCTGGGAGGCATGAATGGTTGAGATCACACCATTGATAACTAATGCCATAAAAATGTGAAGATTCATTGTATAACATCCATGATGCTTAGAATAAACAACCTCTTTTTAAGTATACTTTTTTAAAATTTTACTCCAGTAGTAGTTGGTCCCACCATAAGATTGAGTATACATTATTTTAAATATTTGCTCAAATATGGTGGGACCAACTCCTATTTAAATCCAATGGATAGCTAGGTGCTCAAATCCAACTACTTGTAGACTTCTAAAAATGCCAAGAGAATATGTCTCTCACACAAATTTACATTAATTTGGAGAGAAAGGGAGGGGAAAAGCCTAAAACTCTCTTTGGATCTTGGAGAAGTATTCACTTGTTTTCTAGAAGGGAGCTACTATTGGCACACAAAAAATCTCCTTTCCCACACACATATTAAAAAAATAATAAAAAACCCTATGAAGTTACATTTTTGCCCATCTTCCTCTTTTCTCTCTCCCCACCTTCCCTCCACCTCCGGCGCTGCCCTGCACCAGCGGCGGCCACCGGCTCCGGCCCGAATCCCCCTCCTCCCCTCCATCTCCCTCTCCCACCTGCAATCCCCTTCCCAACATCTTCAACATTTTCACAAACACATGGGGGAGCAGACGCATGACCCTTTTCCTCCATCTCTCCAACCTTCTTCTTCATCCATCTACCAAGATGATCCCACCCAAAACACTTCCTCATTCTAAGATACCCTTCCTCATCCATCTCCAACTCTGCTGGAACCGACTCCTCTTCCAAGCCCTTCGCCGTCACCACCACCAACAACAAACAACAGCTGGTGCGCATCCTCCCCCTGCCTCTCCCGGCCCCTCTCCTTATACGGCGAGATCACCATCACCCCTCCGCCACCTCCGCTCCGTCGACCTCGATCTTGCCTGCGTCATCGACTCCCACACACCACCCACCTTCAAAAACCATTACTCTCCCTTCCACTCTCTTGCCCGCAGCATCCTCTACCAGCAGCTCGCCATCTACGGCCGCTTCATCTCTCTCTGCGGCGGCGAGACTAACGTCGTCTCCGAGGCTGTCCTCACCCTCACCCCCTAACAACTCCGCCATATCGGCATCTCTGCCCGCAAGTCTGGCTACCTCCATGACCTCGCGTATGTCGCTATCCGAGAGGGAGAGGGAGAGGAAGGGAATGGAGGGGAGGAGAGGGATCTGCCTCCGGCCCGGGATGGCCGCCGCCGGTGCAGGGCAGCGCCGGAGGTGGAGGGAAGGTGGGGGAGAGAATGGAGGAGGATGGGCAAAAATGTAACTTTCTAGGATTTTTTTTTTAAATATATGTGTGGGAACGGAGATTTCTCTGTGTGCCAATAGCAGCTCCCTTCTAGAAAGTAGCAAAAGAGAAATTTGACATGGAGTCTTTTCAAATTCTATGCTTTTATAAAGGAGAAAAAGTAAATGAGGAGGGGCAGATTTGTATGAAATTAACATATTTTTTAAAATAATCCCATGTATTATAGTGATCAAAAGAATTGCCCCTTCTGGACCCTCCTCCCTCCGCCACTGGCTATAAGACGAGTATGAAAAGATGTGGTGAGTGAAGGGTTTATCAACCTATTATAAGGAAAACGTCCTAAAAGATAAAATAATTCTAGCATAATAATAAATAAAAATAATTGAATAATACTATTAAAATTTATAGTTTTTTACTTTTCAATTTTATCCCAAATCTATTGTGATTTTCTCATGATACTTTAAATTTTATTGACATTATGAAAAATATCGTGATATTATTATAAAAATATCATTCCAAGTAAATACCCCATATTTGTGACTGGTAAACTAGTAGCAGTTTACTGTTTTCTAGGATCAAATTTAGCAGGATATGATTGTATAGTTCCTTCTAAAAGGAGAAACCATCAATGGCAATCCATATATCTTCACCATTGCTCCTTCAATTTTGGCTCATCGGAAGCCATTTCTTTAAAGATCTAAAGACTTCTTGCTAATAAAAGAAATGGATGGGCAAGCAAATTAAGATATACATAATTTCTCTAAAACTACTTTTTTTTTCTAAAACAAAAAGGAAAAGAAAGTAAAACAACTCTCTTTTTAAAGTAAGAAGGGTTTTTTCTATACAGTCACCATAAGCCATGGATATCCCCATCTTGTGACCAAAGTCCAAATATATTTTCTACACGTATAAGTTGAAAAGGTTATGATTTTTGCGATATCACAAAAAACTTTATGCAATATCGCAAATATATACTTTATGACATATCGCAAAAAATTCACGTGATAGATATCACATAAAGTGATTTTTTATAAAGACAGCAGGTGCCTTTCTGTTTATATTTACATCCCCCTTTGCAGTGTTCTTTCTTCGTTTTCCATCATCCCTTTCCATCTTAGACGAGTTTGGGTTTTGCGGAACAACAATTTACAATAGCAAGCACGACTAGAGATACTTAGTAAAAGCTCCACTGAAGCCAATATGCTTGCGTATTAACAAAGAGACTGGCAAGAGGGGAAGGAGTGAAATCGATGCGGGAGAAAAGTTATAGACGGTGAAAATGAGACAAAGAAGGTGAGAGGGGATAAATTTTTATTTTTATTTTTTTGCGATATCATATAAATTAAAACTTCTTGTGAAATCACAAAAGTTTTTCACATAAAGTAAAACTTTTGTGATTTCGGATCAATTAAATTTCTTTTGCGCAATTGTCATTTCTTTTTACCTTTTTTGAGGTACAATTGAGTATGAAAACACAACTAATGGTAACCTTATAGAAAACAAGGGTTCTACCTTCAAAGTATTGAAAACTGGGTTCCACCCAAAAGGTACTTGATAAGTATTTATACTAAAATACTCTACTAACACATCGAGTGAAAATTACATTTGAGGATTTTATTGTAGTAATTTCTTATATGTTAAACATATGCTCTATGTTTTTTTTTTGTTTTTTTTTTTTCCATCTGCTTTTTGTAAAGTCAAGTAGAGTGATGTCAAAAAGTCACTTATATTTTATTCATACTCTCTCTAACTTTTCCAACAAAAAGTCAAAAAGTAACAACAATTACTTACTAAAAGACAAAAAAAACTACTTTTTTCATACCAAAAGTCAACAATATTCTATCCCCAACAACTAAAAATAAAATACCATCATAATTCACTATATTTTTTATTCATAATTTTCATTTCACTCCATTTAATTTTAAAAATAAAGTGAACTGGCCCTAAAGGGAAAGACCACCTTGGGATTTATCGGTAGGGCCAGTTTGGATAAATGAGGAGTGGAGTGAAATGAAGTGGATTTCACATGTGAAGTGGAGTGAAGAGAAGCAGGTTAAAGTTAAAGTAGAGTACTTCACTTCACTCCATTTGGATGCTTATTTTGAAGTTAAGGTTTGGAATAGAATTCACTTTTACTCAAGGAAATAGAAGTATTTAGAGTTGAAGTAAAATGGAGTACATGTGGCTCACAACATTACTTCATTTATTGGGCCAAACTCATCCAAACTGGGTAAAATTGAAATTTTAGACTGTTAGGACCCATTTAACTTTACTCTACTCTATTTTTTACCTATCCAAATAGGCCCTAAGGGATTGAACTTGGGCGATGCGATTACCCCACAGTTGTAAAGCACTTGTCTCCGTCTATTTCTCACTCTACATTTCTACATTCCACAGACATTAGAAATTCTACTTCCAAAGCAATTATAAAAAATCATAATCGATCTGAGCCTGAGGACATGGCCCCATTTGTCACTTGTTTCTCTGCTGAAAATATTGACAAGTTGCAATCTTCCAAATTCCCTTTTGAATCTTCCACCCGCCACGGGCACATATATTTCATAGGATTTTGTTGGTTGCGCCCACTAGTAGCCATATATGGCAGCATCAAGTGTCACATCCAAACAAACTTCACCATCACCGTCACAGAGCACATAGCACCCAGTGCCCACCACCCACTAGTTTCACTCTTTTACCATCCAAAACAAATAAATTGGAACCGGTGACTGTCAAGAGGGTCTCCTACAGGGGAAGAGAGATTTCAGTATCTTTTGTTGTGTGCCCACTAGTAGCCATAAATGGCAACTTGGTGTGTCACGTCCAAACAGACCCCACCATCTTCTCAGAGAGGCCAGAGCAAAGTCATTATGACATGGGATGGTCGAGATCCCCTCTTGTCTCTCACACGCTTGCCTTTACTTATTTATTTATTTTTTCTTTTTTTTCCTCGTAGTTGGCTCAGTCAATATGATAGGAAAGTGAAAACCACCCTGACAAAGATCGATCTCCGGTAAAAACCATGGGAGTGGGAGTTGCTTGCGATTTCCCCCAGGCTTGCCCTTATTGGATCATAAAACAAGGACTCCTAATAATCACCAATATCTTATTTGACATCCATCTGAATGGAATGAACCGTTGGATTGACCTGCATTCATTGTGGGTAGTGAAAACTTACCATCCATTGATCAAGTTGAAAAGATGATGATTTGGGCCTCTGTACCATATCTCATCCCAGTTGGGCCCCACAAGAAAATGTGTTCACAATAAGGGGAGCACCAATTCTTAGCCAAGGGAGTCCCTTTCTTTGACCCATTCTTCAAATTTTACTTTATATTTAATATTGATAAGGCTATTCATGAGGTCTTTGACCCAATAAGACTAATCCCTGTGGGTGCCTGTTAAATCCATTAAAAAACACACAAAATAAATTTAGAGCAAATTTAAAACTCAGAACATAAAAATAAATCCGTGTCTTATGCAACTCTATTTGAAATTTTATTTTTAATGATTCGACATGCAAAAGTGTAGGGAAACGCAGGGGATCCGAAATCTGAATGGTTCAGAGTGGGATGAGTCACGACGCAGAAGTCACGATCTGAAGTCACACTCCTAGGCCTTTCCAAAAGCTGAAACTTACGTGGACTTTGTGTTAGTTCTTTTCTTCGACCGAAAGGGAGAACAATGGGATCCACCTACAACCAATAAAAAAAATACTTCTCACATATTTTTATGTAAATCAACTCTTTCCACCACTATCTATATCCGGATTGGATCCCAATTAACATTTTAATTAGAGTGACGTTTTTCCAACTCCTGTTCCACACCACATCTATTCATACCCTTTTTATGTCCTTCAGTTTACATTTTGTTTTTTTCTTCGGCTACTTCTGATAAAATTGATGCCATTACATAGAAAATTAGCATAACTTTTGCGCAAAGATTAGAAGGAAGTCGGATAAACTCTCTTATAGCCTTAGGATGGTAGTGAAGTTTCGAACCCACAATCTTCGGATGTAAACCGTGGAAGCCAAGTGAGCTACTCCTTAGGATTACCTTCGCGCAAAGATGACTCACAAATCTTAAAATACTTAACTTGTATTTATGTGGACAATGACTCAATGAGACGCATAAAAAAATTGGGATTCCTTAAAAAGTAAAGTTTGGTGTTTTTTATTTTTTATTTTAAGAAAAACATAGTCTATGTTGTCATCTTCCATCATTTTCCTTACCAAAGTATTAGGAATTGCAAATGTGGCATCATACTAGGAGAAAACCCAGTAGGTATATGATGTCAAAGTCACCCTCGGAAGCCACTATCATTCCAAATGTCGACACTTAGTCAATAGGTATCAATTTTTATAGTTTCGTAATGCACAACTATTGTTATAATTATTGTGTTTTTTTAATGGTAGACTTGACGGATACAAGCACTTTAGGAATTTTGGTAATTGGAGTCCACCTTTTAGAAATTAACTAATGGCAAATTTATAGTTTTAAAGGACCCACCATTAACGACAATGAAGTCAATGCCAGCAATATCGTCAAAATTCCCATGTTGTGTTAATATGTATTGTCAAGATTCCCATGATGTGTTAATAATAATATATATGTACATGAGAGAGAGAGATGAGTGGATGATTGGGTGTGTGTGTTCCAATATGGAATCCACATATAGACAAAAATAAGGACAATAAAAGAATTTTTAAATCCAAACGCTTGTTCTGAGTTTTCGACTTTTCGCCCTATGGAATAAGGGAACGATCGAATAAAATGATGCCAAACAGGCCCTAAGTTATTAATATAAAATTGAGTTATGTCCAAAGAGGGAGTAACTCAGTTTGTTTTCTTGTAGTGATCCGCAGTAAAGGAACTTGCACAAAGAAGTTGTAAAGAGCCTTGTAGATTTATGATGGAGATTTAATCAGTCCATGACACTGTATTTAGGACTGCATATACACCCGCCATATTTGTGGCAACAAACTTACAAAAAATATTCAAAACTTTCAAATTCAAGAAATAATGAGCTTATTTTTTTTTTTTTATCAGTAACAAGAACTTTCATTTAAAAAATAATGTGCTTGCTTAGGGCGGGCATGACTATCAGTATTCTAGTTAGATTAAATATTTGAAAAGGAATAAGCTTAATTTTTTAGATGTACTCGGTTGTTGCTTAGTTGATTAGGGACATCCTATGGTATTAATAGTGCACGCACTTTTAAATAAAATATAAATAAATAAAAGAACAAAAATAGAGGAATCTTTGAATGGATCTGAAAGCAGACAGCAGACAAATATCAGAGAATTGAATAAAACAGCATGGGGTTTAATATTTCAATGATATAAGATCAAGATCTCATGTTCATATTGCCATGAGATCATTTATATTACTTAAAGATGCTTAGATGCATTTTAGGGCATATTTAGTAACAGCATGGATTCCACTGTTGCAGAATCCACAGTGTAATTTCTTTGTGGACATCTTTTGATCATATTGGAATCATCTGTTTTTTTTTTTTTTTGTTTGTAGTGATGGACGGAGGAGGGAGAGAGTGCACATTTTCTGCCAAAAGAGTGACCACCTGATCCTCCCCTCGGGCTTCAAATCATCAAAAATGCAGATTTCCGAACCTTTTTATTAGCACTTATCTGTCCAAATTATTTTAAGAAATTGAACTTCAACTAGCACTTATCTGTCCAAATTTTTTTTTTTTTTAATTGAACTTCAAGTAGAACTTATCTGTCCAATTTTTTTTTTAAAAATTGAACTTCAACACAAGTGCCCCCCCCCCCCCCCCCCCCCCCCCCAAATGGTTGTCACGCATTGGGTGGGGTTGTTGTGGTTGGATATAGAAATATCTCAATAAGATAAAAATGATCATCCTAACTCCTTGATTTGTCCAACGGTGAGTAATAGTTGACATAGATCAAAACTATAACTCTTGTCACAATGTACGCAAACATGAATTCTAAGGAAAAAAGAGAACTTATGTAGCTGACCCAACATAGCCAAGATGAGGCTTTGATAATGATGATGATGACGACGACGATGATGATGAGTATCAAAGTTTTGGCTTGTCGCGATTCACACCGGGAGAAATGGGCCACGGCCCACATAAGAGCCATGTGGATGGGTCTCATTTGGGTAGTCCAAATAATAAAACTATTCATACTGTTTTATGAATGCATGGTGTTTAATTCATCCCTATAGTTGGTCCATTAACCAAGTGAAAATCTGCACAATTTGTAAAAAATTGAAGCGTTAGAGGAAAGTTGTGCAAAAACATGATATGCTTAGTGAGAAGGGACATTTGCAGAGATGTGCAATCACCATCCATATAACAAGAGGTGTCTTACCCAGGCAAACAGAACATGCTAGGGTTTCTGGGTTCCCAATATCAACCCCTCATCTTTTACTATTTATACCTCATGTTTAACTCAAACATGTGCCTAAGGAACAAAGAGACACATCCACCCAAAAAAAAACAAAGAAACACATAACTTCTCAGTTATGAAGCTGTAGATTCATAGAGCTGAAAGCATAAATCATCTTTTTCTCAGCCGAAAAAACATAAAGGAAAATGCCCATTATATTCAAGAATGACAAAGGTGTTAGTTAATAAAGTACTGAAAACAATTTTTTTTTCTTATTAAAGTACTAAAAAACTTAACTCCCAAACCACCAACTCCCCAGAGAAACACCAACCAATGCCAAAAACACGAAAAATCCATGAATAGAGTGTTGATTAAAAAGATTTAGGTCACAAACACAACTGGTCAGAGGTTCAGCATCATAAATTATTAATCCCAATCTAGCTCCTACTAACAACTCCATGATTTTTAATCGCCATGTTCCTCTGTGATATACCCAGTCAGAGTTGCTTGGCAATTAATGCAGGATATAAAGACAAACAATTGGCTCCTAAAAATACTTCAGTATAAAATTTAATTCAATATGTGGTAATAACAACCACTAATTGAGACTTCTTAGATTAATTCTGAAATCTCTAATTTATCCTCTCAACTGAACTGCTTATTAGAGCACATCTATATTAGATGCTCAGCATAGTCTCTAATACAGTTTGTGTTTTATATGACTGAAATCATAAATAGAAGAGTTATTTTACTGATTAGATTAATTATGAAGATTTTCTCTTTCACTCAATATCTCTCCTGTTATCATTCTTACCCCTTTAGAAGAGAACATCATATTTGGTCTGGTTTCTAATGCAATTCCAGTTTTTTATGACTAAAATCATCAATTGGAAATCAATTACTTTGGTTGAGTTGGTGGTTTCCTTCACGATCACTACTCATCACTAAAAACACATAAATGATAAGTTCATCTTAAGTGCTCAAGTTTAATATGATTGCTATTGACAAAGTGAAGAATTTCCATGAAAGTGGATGGTTCATTGTGAGACTGGAAGAAAAAATCTAATGGTTGTGTACCTAGGCATAGATGTCTAGCTAGATACACTGTAGAAACTTGCCAACTTCACTCAATAACTCTACAGAACCCATGGTGTAATAACCTGAACCAATTTGCCTGTGAAAAAAACAGAAGCCTTTAAACATCATGATACTTTCTAAAAACAAACAGTGTCCCAGGCTCCCAGCTGTAGCTCAACTTGTTAGAGACATGGGTATGTGTGTGTTCAGTGTGTGAGTTCTACACCCCTTAGCAAATAATGCAGTTAACAACAACGCCTCTGTACATGTTCAAAATAAGATGACACTTTCCAAAATTATATCACATAGCATACGCAACATATGCAAAAGTTTCCAACAATACATGGAACAACTACCATATCCCCCTAGATGATTCTAATGATCTGATTCGGGTGCACCAACAGTCTTCTCTCAGGATTATCTTGTGAGCGGGGATTATCTTTTGAGAAAGCTTACTTGAAAAAGGAGAGGAATCAGATGTTGAGATAGCATACTTGAAAAAGGAGAGGAATCAGATGTTGAGATAGCATATTGTTGGATGTGCTACTTCTCTCAGGATTCCAACCAAACACCACAAACACTTAACATTCCAAGCATGCCACAGCCACTTGAGAAAAAAAATTGCCCATAGTAAACAGAACATTCCAAGCTTTAGTGCAAATGAAATGCATTCATTGCATCATTATCCAATCAATCAGTACAAATTGCTTTATAGAAGAGTGAAACCCAGAGAGCATTGAACAGTGATCTTCATCTGTTTCCTTGAAAGCTCCCTAGTACCTAAATCCCTGGAAGTAACACTGCAGCAGTATCTACCTTCTTAAATTTCAAACAGCTCAAATGATTTAAAGTTGGGCTGTAGCCAACACAATGGGGTTTCAGATGTAAGTGGTTTGGATGTTACTTGTTAGTCTTAAGTATCAACATAATACTACTTCACCCAAAAAAAAAAAAAAAGTATCAACATAATGAATTTGATCTATTCATTATCAGGACAGATTTGAATAACACAAGCATAAATCTATTAAAGTATGCACACCCGATTCCATGAAGGAACAGTTTTCAGGGATTCCTTTGGTCAAACAGCTATAATCTACTTCTCAGGATTCCTTCTGCACTGAAATGTACTTCAGAAAATTAAATATACATAAAAATGATGGTTAGATTTAAAAAAAAAAAAAAAAGGCATTCCTACGATTCTGTAAATGAAGTTTTTACCACATATTATACCATATTACTAGTGACAAGGAGCAATATACAGAAAGTGGATTTTTGTCTACTTAAATAAAAATATTTCTAGGGATTTTTCCATACAACTGCCCTAAATCTTCCCCAAATCTTGTGACTGGGGATTAATCTTTTGAGAAAGCTTAGGAGAGGAATCAGATGTTGAGATAGCATATTGTTGGATGTGCTACTTCTCTCAGGACTCCAAACAAACACCACAAACACTTGAAAAAAAAATTGCCCATAGCAAGCATAGCATTCCAAGCAAGCCACAACCACTAGAAGAAAAAAAAAAAGATTTGCCCATAGTAAACAGAACATTCCAAGCTTTAGTGCAAATGAAAGGCATTCATTGCTTCATTATCCAATCATTCAGTACAAATTGCAATCAAAGAAGGCAGCCAAGTGGGGGAAATCAATAAAGAACACAAACAAAACACAAGGGCACTGAAAAATGAAACAATTATGTGAGTAGAGTGGCGATGAATTCAAGGGGAATGAAACACCAGTTAGTCATCCATGAATGACTATGAATGAGAGAGGGATGTAGCGATTGGGATGATGATGACCAAGATGATAAGAAGCAGCAAGATCAATCCAATGCACAACCACTTCCTGCTGCTCCTCTGGTACCCCTTGGCACTGTGGAGGCTCTTGGTTCCATCCTTCACATAGTGCGCCGCGTTGACTACATGATGTTCAATGTCATCCATCTGCTCCCCCTGCGCCTCCACCATCACCGCCATATCCAAAAACACCTGGTGGAGCTCCAGCAAGCTCTTCTCGATCTCCTTGGCAGCATCATGCCGGTCCTGGATCTCCTGCCACTGTCGCCACGATCTTCCCCCTTCCGTGCTCCTCAATCGCCTTCTGAAAGATTTGCTCGCTCTCCCCATTCGATATGATCTTGTCGATCACATCGTCATCTGGGTACTCCCCGGTGACCGTGAAGTAGCGCCGCTCCACCGTCTCCTTGTACTCAGCCATGGCCTTCTGGCGCAGGGACTGGAAGTCAAGCATCAGCTCCTTGAGCTTCTTGCGGAGACCGTTGGTGACGGCGGTGCGGGTGCGGTCGACCGGGGTGCCCTGTTGGAACCCGGAAAGACGACGATTGGCAGCATTGGCGCGGTCCATGTCCTCCAATTGGGCGCGGATCTTCCGGGCCTTCTTCAGTACAGCGACGATGTCTGTGTTGATGCTGTGATGGAGCGATTTGATGCCGTCAAGCTTGTGGGCGGACTTGATTTCCTCGTTGGATTCCTGGAGGCGGAGGAGGAGGTCGCGGATGGAGTTCATCTCCTCCTTGACCTTGGCGGCTTCCTCCAGAAACTGGTTGAGGCTCTCATTGCCCAATTGGGCGGCCATTTCTATCTCATCAGGGCCGGCTTCGAGATCTTTCAGTGCGGATTTCTTGAGATCAACGTAGCTGGTGAAGGATTTGGTCATCAGGTCGTTCATCTTTCTCACTTTCTCTTTCTCTTTTGAAGGAAATTTTCTGTCTTTCTCTGAAGAAAAAACACAAACAGGTAGCGAGCGACGAGCGAGCCCTTCCTTTTTCTCTTGCTGAGAGCTGGTATGAGAGAGACGAATGAATGAATGAGGATAGATATTGATATGGCGAGGGGAGGGGAAGGGAAAGAGCCGTTGCTTTTTTAAAAAAAAAGAGGGAGAGAGCCGTTATGACATGTCCTCAAACGGCTATATTTTTGAATTGGATCCGAACTGAATTTTCTGGTGGGCCTAGCTCCTAAAATTAGTGAGATTTGGGCGGATCTTATGAAAGATGAGGGCTTTTTTTTTTTTAATGAGTGGGCCTGACTTGGTATGTAACTGAGTCAGGTGAGTTGTTTGACTCTGACCAGGTGCAAGTGTACAACTAAGACTAGGTCAAGCTCAACCCAGTTACTCAACTCGATAGCATTCCAGGTTAAGTCACGTTAGTAAAAAATGACATCACATTCCCATCTGCTTTGGGCTGGTTTTTACTGAACTTTTGAACCCATGGGTCAGAAGTCTGGGATGTAACAATTGAGCTTGGTTTGGGCTGAATTTAAGATTGGTGGGTCAATAAAATAGATAATGTCTGGCCCAATAAAAAAAGGGGATGGTCCTGATCCAGTTCTGCCATCACCACCTGCAGGAAAAAAAAATACATGGCTAAACTCTAAACCATTCATATGGTTTTCAGGAGATTTGTCTTCCCGATCGAATATTTTTGAATTTAGGGGATTTTTATTTGATGTTATTGTAATTTTCTTGCAATGTTTTTAATTTTGAAGATGTTTGTAATATATCATATATTATCAAAATAGTGTAGGGTGTTTGCAATGGGCCTTGCTTGTAGCATTGGCTCAACTTAGAGAAACTGTGTCTTTCATTTTGCAACTGTAGGTGTAGGCAATGTCACAACTTCAATTTGCAATATCAGTGACTTTTCAGTATGTCACATTGAGGCATGTAAAATGGGATGGGCCGGGCCGTGCCGAACCGCCAGTCAACGGGCCGTGGCGAACAGGGCATGGCCCGTGATGTGGACTGTGCTGGGCCGAGGCGCCTGGTCCCGTTGGCCCATTTGGCCCTGCCCGCCAGGCCCGATCAACGGTCGGCCCACTAGGCCCGGCCCGCCCCAATAGTAAAAAACGGCTATATTTTAATAAAAAAGTCCATTTTACCCCCCCAACAGCTATAAAACGGTCATATAAAGGGTATTTTGTGTCATTTCTTATTTTACTAAGTCTATAAATACTCTAACCCTCTCATTCTCATTCCTCACTAATTTACACACTCATTCCTCACCAATTTACACAACTCTCTCATTCTCTAGCTCTCTCAAAGCATTCAACTCTTTCACTCTCTCTAAAAGTTTTTAGAGGGTGAAAAATCAAGTCATCAAGAGACAAGATTAAAGGGGCCTTCAAAGATTTAGAGGTATTTATATTATTTAAATTTGAGATTCCATATATATAAGTTTATATTATATTATATTAACTCTCATTTTCTCCCATTTCTTATATTAATTATCACAAAAGAAGGTTATTAGCCTATTACTGTTATTATTTATAAATTTTATTTTTTGAAATATGGCTAGAAGATTTCCCACAGAATCTTCTTCCGTTAATTTAGGGGTAGAATAAGATTTTATTGAATTACAAGATGAAGTAGGTGATTTACCACCCCCTTTCCTCAGAGTTCCCGTAAACCAACCAAGAGGAATAGAACTTCAGTAGTTTGGGATGTATTTACAAGGTTTGATGTTATTGAAAATGGAAAGAAAGTTGAAAATGCAAAATGCAAGTTTTATAGTGCCGAGTCAAAAGGGGGTACCGGCCATTTTACAAGACATAGGAAAACATGTTTAGCCTTACATAAGCCGGAGGATATAGAGACATAGAGGCCTGGTTCACAGACTACCCAAATTTTTACTACTGGTGGTGGTAGTAGTAGTAGCAGTTTGGGTCTTTTTTTCTTTTAATGCACAAAGTGCTAGACAAAATCTTGTTAAAATGATCGTGTTATCCGAATTACCATTTTCTTTTGTTGAAAATGAGTTTTTTGAATAATGGATCCAACAATACTGTCAACCACAATTTCACAGTATTTCAAGAAATACAGCCAGGAATGATACAATTAGACTCTGGCAGAAAGAGAAAATAATTATAAAAAATCACTTTGTAGAAATTCCTGGTAGAATAGCAAGAACCACAGATATGTGGACTTCTAAAGGGGGTGATAGTTTTCTTTGTATTACTACGCACATAACATAGATACGAAATGGATTATTAATAAACGTATAATTAGTTTTAGCAGTCTTGAATGGCCACACAATGGCACTAGAATAAGTACATTTATTTTGAAAAAACTAGATGAATATAATATTAAGGAAAAAGTTTTATCTGTAACTTTAGATAATGCCAGTAATAATACAGTGGCTATTGAATTAATGAGAATGTAGATGTCACTTGCAAAATAGATGCGTATGTCACATCTTAAATATTATTGCAAAGACATCTAAAGTCTCACAACTTTGACATACACATCTATTTTGAAAGATAGAACTATCTATCAAAGTTGCAAGTGACATCTGCATTCTCATTAATTCAATAGCCACTGTATTATTACTGGCATTATCTAAAGTTACAGACAAAACTCTTTTCTTAATATTATATTCATCTAGTTTTCCAAAGTAAATATACTTATTTTAGTGCCATTGTGTGGCCATTCAAGACAGCTAAAACTAATTATATGTTTATTAATAATCCATTTTGCATCTATGTTATGTGCAGTAATACAAAGATAACTATCACCCCCTTTAGAAGTCCACATATCTGTGGTTATGGCTATTCTACCAGGAATTTCTGCAAGGTAATTTTTTATATTTATTTTCTCTTCATGCCGGAGTCTAATATCATCATTTCTGGCTGTATTTCTTGAAATACTGTGAAATTGTGGTTGACAGTATTGCTGGACCCATTATTCAAAAAATTCATTTTCAACAAAAGAAAATGGTAATTCGGATAACACAATCATTTTAACAAGATTTTGTCTAACACTTTGTGCATTAAAAAAAAAGACCCAAACTGCTACTATTACTACCACTACCAGTAGTAGAAATTTGGGTATGTGAACCAGGCCTCCCTGTCCCTGCATCCTCCGGCCTATGTAAGGCTAAAATGTTTTCTTATGTCTTGTAAAATGGCCGGTACCCCCTTTTGACTCGACACTACAAATCTTACTACAAAATTTGCATTTTGCCTTTTCAACTTTCTTTCCATTTTCAATAACATCAAGCCTTGTAAATACATCCCAACCTACTGAGGTTATATTCCTCTTGGTTGGTTTATGGGAACTCTGAGGAAAGGGGGTGGTAAATCACCTACTTCATCTTGTAATTCAATAAAATCTCCTTCTACCCCTAAATTAACTGAAAAAGATTACGTAGGAAATCTTCTAGCCATATTTCAAAAAATAAATTTATAAATAATAACAGTAATAGGCTAATAGCCTTCTTTTGTGATAATTAATATAAGAAATGGGAGAAAATGAGAGTTAATATAATATAATATCAACTTATATATATGGAATCTCAAATTTAAATAATATAAATACCTCTAAATCTTTGAAGGCTCCTTTAATCTTGTCTCTTGATGACTTAATCTTTGGCCCTAAAAAAACTTCTTAGAGAGAGTGAAAGAGTTGAATGCCTTGAGAGAGAGCTAGAGAATGAGAGAGTTGTGTAAATTGGAGAGGAATGAGTGATGTAAATTGGTGAGGAATGAGAAGGGGAGGGTTAGGGTATTTATAGACTATAGTAAAATGAAAAATGACACAAAATGCCCCTTATATGACCGTTTATAGCTGTTTGGGGGGGGGGGGTAAAATGGTTTTTTTTAAAAAAAAATATAGTTGTTTTTTGCTGTTAGGGCGGGCCGACCGTTGGGCAGCAGGGGCTAGCCCACGTGCCAGGCGGGCCTGGTGGGCCAGGCCAAATGGGCCAACGGGCCCAAGCACCTCGGCCCAGCACGGCCCACGTTATGGGCCGTGCCTGTTCACGGCCCGTTGACTGTTCGGCCCGGCCCGGCCCATTTGACATGCATGCCTAGGTGTAATATGGGTGCATGATGCATCTAGTTTTGACCTTTTAGCTTGGTGGAAGCAACAAGAAAGCATTTATCCGGTGTTGGTCGCCATGGCTCGTGATTTATTGACTATTCCAATGTCTTTTGTAGCATTAGAACAAGCTTTTAGTGCAGGTGGACGTGTGGTGGATGACAGAAGAGCAAATCTAACTGAAGAAACGATGGAGTACTGTTGTGTCTGCCTACGAGACTGGTATTTGGCAGATAAAAGGAAGCAAGAGTTGACATCAATGGAAGATTATGATCCAGCAGAGTACATCAGTGGACTACACATCTGATTTTTTACTTTTTCTTCATTGTAATTTGTAAATATATAAGTTTTTCATTCTTTTTTTTATTTTTATTTTTTAAAAAGATTGTAAGGCTTTGAAAGCAATCTTATTTAGCCCTCAAGAAGTTAAGATCTAAATGGTTCTCTTTCTCAGTGGAGTAAGTCGAGTTTGACCGAACCACTTAAATATCATTGTCATTCTCGGTGCTTATGTTCTAATTTTTATTTTTAATACTGATAAGAAAAAAAAAGGAAAAAATATGATGGAGGCATGCCTAGCTTGCCAGCCCGGCACGGCTCGGCCCGTGGCACGGGCGGGCCGAGGTTGGAGCAGGCCATGGCGGCCGTTTGACATGCCTAGTCACATTTTACTGTGACATTAATTAGCTGGATATATTATTTCTGGGTTCTAGTAACAATAAAAACTGGAATTATTCTACAAGGAAGTGAGATATTTGCAATATTATTAGAATAAGTTGGTAAAAGTTGTTAAAGTTAAAAATCCCTTTTAGAAGTAACTTACAATTATTTTTTATTTTGATACTTAATGAAGATTTGACTCATTTTTTTAGAGCTTTATTCGTTAATATCTTACAAACCCCAAATTTGAATTATTGGTCTCTTTATTTGCTGGATTTTGAATTCTTATGGATTCTAAGAAATGAATTCTTACAAAAGGGCTAACTTTAAAGAAGATGAAGATTTACAAATAGCCATCAAATGGTCTTCCCTTTTGGCGGGCTACGATTACAGAGTAATCACTTTCTACCGAATACTTACCTTCTCATCCAATGGTCAAAGAGGCATGGGGCTCTTCAAAAGGGCGGGGACCTCCTGAAGTTAAAGGTGTTGACGATGATAATGTCACACATTCAAATGCAGGAGTGTCCATACAAGAAAATTATCTTTTCTCTTATGAGCAAACTACATATAGCTTATATGGAGTCGAACTTGTCCACTTAGTTGCAAGTTTATTAATGGGAGGAGATTAGATGGAAAAGTATCCTCATGGAAAGGGGGATCCAAAAAATTAGGCTCCCAAGATTATCCTAACCCTTGATTGATTAGCCTTAAAGTTTAATGGTATCTTAATTGTAAATTTTCTTGAGATTCAATCCAATGGTGAGTGTGAAATTGGGGCCTAATGAGAGTTCATGAGATGAAAAGAGCATCAAGGAGGCTGCATTGATGGAAGGTGGGGCCCACAGTATTGCACTTGGAGTTGCTAGTGGGAGAATATTTTCATGTCTTCAATATCTCCATATTATATCTAACTCTTCATCTCTTTGGTTTTCTTTTTTCTTTTTTTAATTGTGACTTATTCTATTATCATGGATACTAAAATTTAATATGGAGCGGACTTGAGTGAGTGTATGTGGTGGGTATGATAGTATCTACCCGGGCAGACCCCTAAATATCAAAAACCATTTTAGTCGATAAATGGAAATTTCAAGCCATTTTTAGCAATGACCCCGCAAAAAATTATTTTTTTCACAATAGCTTCCCCAAGGCCTATATCCTGGTTTTCCCTCTTATCTACCGGAGAAAAAAAAAAAAGAGTCCAGTACATGTATCTCTCATTTCTTACCTTCAATATCATGGGCCAACTATAATAATTAACAAGAAAATCACAACTACTTGACGGAGATAACAATGGAATTAGGTAAACTTCTAATGACTAGGGGTTTTGTCTAATCAGCATAAGGTTTGGACCATTTTCTATCCACATGATTGGCCACACAATTTATGAAATTTGAATTTTGCATACATGTACCCCGCGTGCATGGTGATTAGTTGCCACATTGCACCAATTAGTCCTGGTCATAGGACTCATCATCTTCATTTCAAAATTATGTGGCTTTTGATCACTTCCAAAGTTTGACTAAGACCTAATTCCAACAGACCACTTTATTCTAAATTCTATTCGTGGATTACAATTGAATAAGTACAAAGTTACGAAGTAAGCGAACATATTTTGTTTGTTTGTATTTCGTAGTCAAGGTTGAAAAGAAGTACTATAAAAACACGTGGGATGTAAACTTCTTTTGCTTAGATTGTGTGGGACCCACCTAAAAAGTGCATTTGCCCCATTGAGGCGGGTCCCACTAATGTCCACAAATGCCAGCTGACATTCCTTGATGGGCTACCTTGATTGAGTCCGGATCCCTTGTCTCGTCGGTAGCAGGTTTTGCCTATGATAAATGCCTGAAACTCCGTGATGGTAATTCAGATCGTTCATCTTGAATCTCATCCTTATATTATTATATTTTCAAATTTTGTATCACTCTAATGGTGGGATAAACTCCTATTGAAGTGAAATCCGAAAATATGTCAATGGTCCGAATTATTATCATTTAATCCCAAGGTTTTATGCGTCAATTATAGGGAAAGCCTGAAAGGGACACGAAATGGTATTCAAACTCACCCTGATAGATTGCAACCCAAAGAAAAACCACTCCACAATAGGAGCACCCATTCACGACTGTCCCTATGTTAATTCAGGGATTTTCAATGGGTATACAACTGCTTAATATCCTAAAGGGAGTTGGAGCAATTTCTCAGGGAAATCTTTTGTGTGGGGATTTCATTGCTCTTCTCTAAGCATCTGGAACTTTCGGTTTCATCAGTGAGACTTCAAATATCTGCAACCTTCTGGTTTGTCACTTTTGGCTTATAGAGTTTTCTAAATCCCAACTTCTAATGAGCATTTTTTTTTCCGATTCTAATGAGCATTTGTGAGACCAACTGTGGATAGTATTTGGGAATTCAATAACCCCCAATAGGGATTCTTACTATGCCTTCAGACGAAAGGAGTAAATTTTTATCTAGAAAAAAAAAAAACTCTGTTAAATTAGGAGTTCAATTCAGATCCATGCATGTGACACTTTGGAAGTTTTTGAAAATGAAGTTTTCCAAAAGTTGGTCGGTCGATTCTCAAAGTTGCCCACAGATGTATCCCTGGGTACTGTCTCCTGCATGTGTTGTCTGCTTCCTTATATGTGCAGGTGGTCTTCTTCTAAGACGTCTTGAGGTTCACTCTCATATCCAGGGGCGGAACTAGGGGGGCTGGCAGGGCCGTAGGGCCCCCCCTAAGTTACAATAAGGCCCTTTAGGTTTTTAAAAATCCCCCCCCCCCAAGAATTTCTTTTTTCACAATGGCCCCCCCATAGCTTGGATCCTGGTTCCGCCCCTGCTCATATCAGTCATGCCTGTCAAGGGTCCAGCCACTTGACTGATAGTCCAAAAAAAAAAGGATCCTCAATATATTTCAACCAGCAAAACTTGATCTTAAAATGATTATGAAATTGCATTAAAATTTAAAAGACTAAACTGATCATTAAAGTGCATTAAAAGATTATTGTCTTAAGATTTTATTCCTTTTTTTGGTAAAAATTGTCTTAAGAGTTGAGGGCTTTAAATACATTATCGAACGTGAAAGTTTTTTTTACCTCGTGAGTTCAATATAAGGTCGGTGCAGGTTCTTCAATCTCCATCATCACAAAACGGGACTCTCTAAATTATAGGCAAGCCTGGACTGCCCCTTGAGACAAAAAACCCTATAATGACAGTATACAGTATATGGGGTTTTGGAGAGCCCCACTTATATAGGTGGTGAATTTATTTGGAGGCAAGCTGCTCTAAGCATTTACTTATATGAGCTCTATTATTTGTTTTAGAGCCACACATGAAATTGGATGTTTGGTTTTTGTAGTTGAATCCAACAGACAGGGCCCAAATCAGATTTACAGATGGATAAATCTTACAAAAAAACAGATTAAAATCACAGTTCGAACCTTGAATTCGATTGATTTACTTCCCCATGGCAATCTTGGCCTGTTTGTTTGCACTTGATCAGTGAAGTGAAAGATGAGTGAAATTGGCCCGAACACCCTGAGGAGACAAGAGGAGTAAACATGTTTGCTGATGTAGATTTTCTTTTATTCATCTTCACTCTATTTAAAGTTTCTCCTACAATATATAATAAATTGCCTTTTCCTCCATCATCTTTATTTAAAATCTTTTATTTCATTATTTTACATCAACCATCCAAACACATGCAAATGTAAAGTAATTCACTCTTTTATTTTATTTCAACCCACAGTCTAAATGTGACACTTACTGATCCATTCTACTCTATTCCTCTTGCAAACAAACAGGTGGAAGGAATGGTATGACATACACATGAATGTGAAGGAAAAATAACTCATTTACATCTCTCCCTTTTTTTTTTTTTTAAAGATTCTTTTTGGAAAGCTAAACATCCTCCTTTTTATTGATGTTGCAAAAGGATTTCCGTAATTTCTGGCTTGCTTAGGAGAAACGACCCAAGAAACTTCAGTTACAAGTCCATGTCTAGGTTTTTTTTTTATAAGATGCAGATTGTGTTATGCTGGTTGAGTTAATGGACAGGTTCTGCCACTCCTAATAAGAAACTAAGTCCAACCAGTATAACACAAACTGCATTTTATAAGGGTTAGTCATGGGTTAAATAAACCCAATCCACAGTAAAATGGGTCGAGTTAGTTAGGGTCGACCGTTATAACCCACATAACCCAATTAAATAAGTCAAGTTAGTAGACTGATTTAAACAGTTTTGGTGTTTAAATTTGTATGCTTTGGGCTCTCATTTTCCTACCGTCAACTCAAAAGTAACCTAAATGCCTGAAATGAATTGGGCTTGGGCCTAATTTTTACCAGTTGGATTGGGTTGGATTGAGGGGTTGATCCACATTGGATGTGGATTACGCGGGTGAGGTAAGGTTGACCCTACATCACATCAGGTGTAAGTTTAAGTTACATGACCCGTTTTAAAAGCAAATAGGATACGAGTTCAACCTGTAGATAAACAAGGTCACCCAACCTTTTTGCCACCACAAGTTCTTTCCTGATGAATGCATGCAAATTTTTTTTTATTGATACCTGATGTATTTATAGTATATGTGCTATGTATGTATACAATATATTTGTATGTATGCATAGAGAGTTTTATTTTGGTGAGATTGGTCATATTCAAGGATGATGATGATGCCATTTAAATCACTGTCGGCTATAGGAATTTGAATCAGTGGGGTCAACAAAAGACTTATCTTCCACAAATCGAATAAATTTGTCTTCCCCTTTTTATTAACATTTGTCATCTACTTTCGATAATTCGATAAATATAATATAAAATTCTTAAATAATCTATTTACGAAAATCCGACAAAGATAATATTGAATTCTAAAAAAAAATTATACTTTGTTACTAATAGTTCTTAATCCAAAAAGAAAATCCAAATACATAAACTCCTACAACTACCCTCAACAGGTTTTCATGTGTTGAAATAGTTGCATAATAGTTTCATTATCAATACTAGCAACCACATCCTTTTCAATATATGTGACCAAACAGTCATTCATCCATTGATCTCCCATTCGCTTACGCAACCTGTTATTTACGTACTTCATTGCTGAAAAAAATATTTCTACCGTCGCAGTCGCTACTGGTAAAATCAACGCCAATTTTAGAAGCAAATAAACCAATCGGTATACAATATCCTTCTTTATCTCCACTAATTTTCTAGCAATGTCACCAATTCCTTTAAGTTCTAAAAACTCGTTGCTAAAGCTCATATCAGCAATGTGGGCCCATTAATTTTTTTTTATATTTTGATAGACAGTTGGCCAATTGACTTAGGCGGTGAGTATTTTATGATGACTTTTGTTCACTACCACAGCAACAAAGAAAATTTGTAAAGTTAGCTAATGTGTGGTGAACCACTTAAATTGAGTGGGGTCAAACACTTTCTATAAGTTCAATTCATGACATAAAAGATTTTATTTTTAAATATTTTTCTCAAATCTCAGTGGGGTCAATTGACCCCACTGTGATCAATGTGGCGCCGCCCATGAATGTTAGGTATAGGGTCATTTCACGATTTCTCCTATGATGGATTACCAAATATTAAATGGGCTTAAGCGATGTTTTTAAAAATTAGTTGAATTTCCTTGTCATGGCTGTGAACATTAAATAGATATTAGAATGTTCTCTGATTAGTTAGCTTTCTTAACATCAAGTCATCAATTAAAAGAACATATTAGAGAAATCGCTCCCCGGGCATGTGAATTATTATCATAGTACTATATATCACTGCTCCAGACTAGAGCAAAAAAAATATAATATAATAATAAATACATAAATAAAAGTTCAAATAGATCCTTTTAGTTCTAAGAAAAGTTTGAATCCTCAGATGCCAGGAGGAAGAGAAAACCCCACCCCTCCCTGGGCTTTATATATGATTCAAATTACTCAAAATAACTGCCTTGCCTTTTGCAATGACTTTGAGCAGAATTTCTCCAATAAGGAGGCACCACCCTGAAATTTAACTACCATATGTATGAAATACACAGTACAAAAAGGTGCAGAGTCACATGTAAAATCTTGATCAATCTGGCCTGGCTTAGCCATTATTGGAGAAAGGTTTGCCTTGCCCTAGAGCCTAGACCAATATGTGGGAGAAAGAGTTTTACTTTTGACACTCAGAAGGGCAGCGAGTGTAAAATTTTCAGAGATCACTTGCGACAAAGGGTACGGGCGACTTTGATTGATTGAGGTTTGGGTGATTGATTAAGTCAATGGGAGGGCTCTTGATTTTTGTTTATTTATGGAGCTTCCCTCAACAGTTGAATGAAAACCATAGTTAACTACCACCTAACCACCTAATTCTAATCATAAATGGTGTCCCTTATTTTGATTGGGATCTATTGCCTAGCAAGTGCCTACCTTCAATGGAAATGTTTTAAAAATTAAAAGGGATTTTCCCTGTCATGATAACCCCACTTGCAGTGGCGGCTTCAGGAATTCAAATAGATGGGGTCAACAAAAGACTTATCTTCCGCAAATCGAAATAAATTTATTTTTTCCTTTTTCGACATTTGTCATCTACTTTCGATAATTCGACAAATATAATATAAAATTCTCAAATAATCTATTTTCGATAATCCGACAAAGATAATATTTAATTCTCAAAAAATAAAAAATTTATACATTGTTACTAATAGTTCTTAATCTAAAAAGAAAATCCAAATACATAAACTCCTGCAGCTACCCTCAACAGGTTTTCATGTGTTAAAATCGTTGCATAATAGCTTCATTATCAACACTAGCAATCACATCATTTTCAATATATGTAAGCAAACAGTCATTCATCCATTAATCTCTCATTCGCTTACGCAACCTGTTCTGTACGTACGTCATTGCTGAAAAAACTATTTCTACCGTCACAGTCGCTACTGGTAAAATCAATGCCAATTTTAGAAGCAAATAAACCAATCGGTATACAATATCCTTCTTTATCTCCACTAATTTTATAGAAATGTCATAAATTCATTTAAGTTCTAAAAACTCGTTGCTAAAGCGCATATCATCATTTTTTATATTTTGATAGACAGTTGGCCCATTGACTTAGGCGGTGAGTATTTTATGATGACTTTTGTTCACTATCATAGCAACAAAGAAAATTTGTAAAGTTAGCTAATGTGTGGTGAACCTCTTAAATTGAGTGGGGTCAAACGCTTTCTATAAGTTCAATTCATGACATAAAATATTTTATTTTTAAATATTTTTCATATCTCAGTGGGATTAATTGACCCCACTGTGATCAATGTGGCGCCGCCCATGATTTAAACTACGGTGCTTAACTGGGGCTATATATGATTATGATAATAAGGGGGATGAAAATATCTCAATGAGAAATAGGTGTGTGTGGGTGAAAAACTCAACCAGATCAAATCATCATAAAAACAGTTCAAGTTCTCTCTCTCCCTCTCCAGATACCCTCAGCCTTCAACTTCTCTCTCTCTCTCTCTCCAGATACCCTCAGCCTTCTACCAACTTTCTTTTCCCTAATATTATATATTCACATGAAGAAAGCCTTTGTTGGCTATTCCTAAGTCTTTTAAATATCTTTCTCAAATCTCCAAAATCATCTCCATCCAACCAACCTGCCTATAATGAGACTTAATATTATTGTTTATTTTTTCACATGAAAAACTCTTTTGATGGTTATTATCAAGTGTAACATCGATGGTAGCTGTCTCACTGCATAAACTATGAGTTGGTTTTGTAATACACTTGCAAGCCTTTATATTTAATCAGCTTCATGAAGTTTGTGTCTGAGAAAGCTTTCTTTCAAATTTAGTTATTCAAATGCCACATGAACCTCTTGGTGCATCCAACTCGTTGACATTCGCGTAGCTTAATTTGTTAAATCTGGACGGCCCATTGGGTGGGTGTTTCTGTGGATGGTCCTTGATCCACTTTTAGACTTCATTAAACAGATTACCTTTTTTCGGTAAACGGATTCTAAAGATGATATACTTGATTGGACTTTCAATGGATCTAACTGACATGGGAGCTAGTGAGGCTCAGCATATATATAAGAGTGAGGACCGCCAGCACATGCAGAAGAGACGATCCAGGAATCAAACTCTAACCACTAGGATATCCCTTTATTTTGTGGTATGGGTTAAGTTGCTGATGATGAATATTAACTAAGTTTCATGTTAAATCGATACTGATGATGATGATGATGATGATTATGATGATGATGATATGTTTTATTGCTAATGTTCCTTGAAAAGTTAGGTCATACCATTGCAAAACTTGTTTTTATAGCTAATAGAAAAATTCTTTAATCTAAGAAGATGACAATGATGGCCAGCAATAGACTCGATAACTGCATGCAATTCGGAGGAGTACATTTTCAACCATTGGCCAGTTATGGTGTGGTCCACTTGATCTACCATTTCATTTAACTGCAGTGTGTCAGACGTACCAAGATAGGTTGGTCACAGAGACCTTATTATACAATTCCATTTCTATACTTTGGTTGACTAGGAATAAGTTTGTCATTAAATAGATAGAGAGGTTACAGATGAGCAGTCACAATCAAAACCAACAGCAGATCTTAGCTGCTTGTGGGCGGGGCCCACCTGCCCCATGCAAAGCACGACGGTTCTATTCTTATTTCTTAGCTTTGCTGTGACTAATCTAATCATATGATCATTTAGTAATAGAAAAAACCTATGGTTGAGATGCCATAAAAGTTTATGGTTGTTAAATCAACGTCTAGAATAATATGGTGAGGGCTGTTCTTTTGGCTCGATGAGACCTTTCCATTTCTGGATACCAAAAAAAGTACAGTCCAGCACTGTGGGGCCCACTTGGGCTCACATTCCATTAGTGTAACCCCGTCAATAATCTTTCTAATTAAATCTTCACTCATCTTCAGATTGAATATCATGATAATATATGGTTAAAATTCCATTAAACCTTTAAGGCTGTTAAACTAAGGACCGTGATAATTTGGTAGGTTTGATTTTTCGGATTAAACCCTCCAGTCTGCCCTTCAATCTGCCCTTTCCCATATAAACCTACATCTTAGTGGCCCTCATGAGCTGGACTACATATAAGCTGTATTTGTGCATGAACCACAGGTTTGGGACTCATTTGGATTTTTGAAAACCACAGATCTCATCTTTGGATTTTGGTAAACCGAGTGCTGGTTTATGTAAAAATCAAGATTCATGCATTTAAAATAAAGTAAGATACTTTAAATGGGAAAACTTGACTCAGAACAGCCCCCATTTATCCATGTGGGCTGCACATCTATATGTTTCCACAACCCTTTTTAATTTGCAGTCAGTTAGCCGTCAATTTTCTGCTACCTTTAAGTAATATGATGATTCCATGATAAAGAAGAAAATAGTTTTGATTTCTCACTGGCCCAAATTTTCAAGATTTGGTGCAAAGGGGATGCATGTTTAAACATCATTTTTCATCTGTAGAGAGAATCTGAAATCCGGGGAATATGAAATGGAGAGTGAGATTCTAGGCCCACACCCAAAAGGAAATTTATCTGGGAGCGTCAAATGCTCAAATTATATGAAAGCACACAAAAATGGACAGTTGCTTTGGATTTTGCCAACACCAATTGCAGGTAAACATGCAGACAGGTAATTAGATTTTCAACTATTTTAATTGTGGGGTCAAACATGTCCTTCCAACTCACTTAAACCAAAGTCGTTTAACTCTTCAGTATAGCTAGCCCAAGTACGACTCAGAGTTCGATCCATGGGCTCTTTTTCCGGTATGTACAAGTGGTCCTCGATCATTCTCTTGCATGTGCTGGAGTTTACTCCTGTATGGATCGGGTCACTCAAGGGTCCAACCACCTGGGCTGGTAAAAAGAAAAAACATGGATACATGTAACTATAACAAGTACTTTGAGCAACGGGCAGTTAAATTAGTAGGGTCTAGACAGGACCAACACCTAATTAGTAGATCCACCCAACTTGAACAGGTCAAGCCCATGGAATCAATATAGGAGGCTACATTCATAGTTTTTGAAGTCCGTCTTGATGCTGAATCAATGTAGCGGCCAATTTGGTCGAAACCAGTTGGATGCATATTGGTTGGATTTGACCAAATTCATCATGAATGAACCTAAAAAAAGGAGATAAAAACTTATCATCAGGTCTAACCAATGGTTGGCTTTAAAATGACTCAACATAACCACTGGACCCGCAGATTAGGTCCGGTTTTCAAAATGCTGGCCCAAGTCTTTAATTGGAATCAGATATATGGCCCAAGAAAGCTCTCAACATTGGCTATGTTAAACGGCTAATTTCTAACCATTTCTTGGTTTTCATGATCAGTGGGCCATAACATGCCATGAGTCACTTAATTAAAATTCGCCTTCTTAATTGAAAATTATGGCAGGCATACTTTCATGAATAATAAAAAATCCATGGTATGAAAGTCCCACAGATTACATGAAGAATGCTTTTGTTAAATAAAGACAGCTAAGGGTTGAAGATGGTGGTTGTGTAACTTGGTTGGCCCTTCTAAAACTGTTGTTGAAGTTTGGTTTTCATGAGAATCTCTTCTAGCTCTTATGCCCACAAGAACCATGCAAATGAAATGTGTACAGCAATTGGAACTTGAAACCTTTTTCTTGGCTAAGTTTCAATTCTCATCTGTGTTTGGGAAAATAGAGAAAAAGGTAAAGCTTTGATTCTTGATGTGTTGAGAAAGTTTTGGAAGATGTCTCATCTCCACAAATTCAAGGGTCTACTACCACCCATCAAACCAATATCCCACACACCCATCCTTCATCTTCCTCAACTGAGATCTTTCCTACTGCTTCTGCTACTGGTTTACGTGTCCATTTCGATCCTAAAACTCGCTTCAACACGCCCTGATTACTCAGGTAAGTAACCAATACAAGTCCAGTACTGCT
This sequence comes from Litsea cubeba, assembly GCA_012931725.1. Taxonomy (NCBI): domain Eukaryota; kingdom Viridiplantae; phylum Streptophyta; class Magnoliopsida; order Laurales; family Lauraceae; genus Litsea; species Litsea cubeba. The sequence goes on along the minus strand of CM022953.1, from coordinate 15,175,876 downwards.
GTTTCAATATCATCAACACATATGGGTGAATATGAGAAATTTGATAAATTTTCTCCTCAACTTGCAGTCTTTGAATCAGAAACAAGTGAAGTTTTTGGTTCTTTGAAGACCCATATCTCATCCACAAAAAGGCCTCTTGAAGTCCATGAAGAAAACAAGACTTCTTCAATAATGACCTCTTGTCCATGTTCTTCTCTCATCAATGGTATGTATAAGAAAGATCACCTATATTTACATACGTAACACATGTTCATACAGCAAAAACCATGTTGTCCAAAAACCATGGTTGCTCAAGAAAACAACACAAGCACCAACATATACATGTATAGTGAATTATAATATTTTACAAAATAACCCCTTGTTAATTTTTGAATTATTTTTTAAAATGTCATTGGGAACGTAAAACTTTACAGGTGAAGCCCAAGTGAGGAAAGAGAGCAATCAGCAAGGAACACTTTGTTTTCACCCCCCCAAAAAACAAGGAATACTTTGTTGTGACCGATCTCATCCTAGAACAGACATCTGCTACATGAAAGGTGATATAAGAACGGACTCTCAATCATCCTCCATCATCTTATACAACCCAGAAAAATCATCATCAACCCAAGAAGAGCTAATAAGACCTTACACTAGAAAGTGGGAGACGTCGATCATGAACACCGTCGATGAGATCAGACTAAAACCCGACAACGGGGCTCTTGGCAGGCGGCGGTGTGATGTCTACCACGACGTGCCCGGCGTGGTGTTTTCGACGGGAGGGTACACAGGGAATGTGTACCATGAATTCAATGATGGTCTGCTGCCTCTATATATAACAGTGGGGAGTTTTGGAGGGGAGGTGGTGCTGGTGGTGCTGGAGTACCATAAGTGGTGGATGAGTAGGTATGAAGGTATAGTGAAGAAGATTAGCAGATACGACGTGGTGGATTTCAGGAGGGATAAAAGGGTGCATTGCTTCAAGGAGATGATCGTAGGGTTGAAGATTCATGGCGAGTTGACGATAAATCAATCCATCGGTAATACATCTTTCTTTAATCACTGATTTTTATGAAATTACATGATCAACATGCGTGGGGCCCATTTTTGTTTGACCCAACTCACTCATATCATATTTCAATTCTAGCGGGCGTTGATCATAGACAATATATATTATTGCTTATCTACATAGGATCAATCCAATGGCCATGATGCACATACGAATACGCAACGCATGCATAGTATCATATCGTATTCAATACTTAACTTTACTGCCTTATTTCTAGCATATCCCTGTGTATCCACGCCATATTTGGGCATTATTGTCCAAATGGTAGACGGCACTTTAATCTTGAGTGAATTGAGCCAATTCCTGTTTAGATGGTGGGTTTGATCATATAAGGTGGGCCAACACACAGCTTAAATCAGTTAGGCCACCATTTTCTTTGAGATATCGGAAATGTTGATATTTTGTGTCCAACTTTGGATGTTGATACATGTGAAGCACAAGTGATTCAACATTTTCATGATCTATAATAAGGTAAAAATGGTGCACCCCACCAGATGAAGAATACCCAAAACTTTTCAGAGATGGGAAAATCACTCCTTTTTTTTCTTTTCTCTTTCGGCCATCTAATTTTAAGGTAGCCAATCAAAACGTTACAACTCTGAAACCAGACCATCCATATTGGTCTGGATCATAATCAACTGTGTGGATCACCAATAAATGGGCCATAATGTATAGAAGATTCTGAGCCACAGGAAATCCACAGTGTGAGCTAGCTTGCTAAACTTTAACAAAGTGCAAGGCAACTTTTACCCAAAAAAAAAAAACAAAGTGCAAGGCAAGAAAGAAAAAGATGTGGCCATTTTTCGGTTGCTTGCTTCAATTGCCTTTGTAATATTTGAGCCTTCGTTTGAGGGAAATGAATTCAATATATTCCTTACTTGTAGGCTGTGGCAATGTCCTTCAAACTTCAAAGATTAAAATAAAAGGTAGTACGAAACTAGCAAATGTGGCCTACTTTCCTAGTTGGCTTGAACTAACAGTTCACTTTTCCATCATCTGAAGAAATTGAGAAGAGTAGTAGTTATATGTAGAGTTCCTATAATATCCAGTTCCAATGCATGTGGGCCATCATCATTTGTTGATCCATACCATTGAATATGCTGAGCTAAATATGGAAGTGGTTAATAAAGACCCTTTTAAAATGGAACACCATAACCTTTTCAATTTTGATTAGATGGTTAAAAAGGAATTCCATGTCTGATCTTTGAATTTTCCAACTAGGGGTGTTCATGGCACAGTTTGGGTGGGTGGGCCCTCGCCATATTCAAGGCGAGCCCAGTTAGCAATCAGGCCTAACATTCAGATCAAGATCCAGCTGATGGATGTGAAAGATAGGCCGACACAATCAATTTGAAAAGCATACAAGCACTGGGCCTGTCCTGTAAGAATACAGAAGCCCAGGCCTGGCCCATCTAATACGGGGCAAAAATAAGGCACGGGCCAAGACCACAGCCCAAACCCAGCAAGATGGGGGCCCAGCTCATCTCATTCGAGAGATGGCCCATCCCATGAGAACCCCTGCCATCAACAACTTATGGGCCACGATTAGATAGAATCTATTTTCTTTCTTTCTTTCTTTCTTTATTTTATTTTATTGAGATAGCTTCTAAATGGAATGTAGGGCAAGAAACATGCTCCTCCTGCCCATCAATGAATGCCATTTCAACCTTTTAAAGCAGCAGTTTGATGTATGCAAAACAAAAAAATTAACTGTTTCTTGCAGAACATGAACAACTCACAAAGAACATAGTAAAACAAGAATTTGATCATGTAGCAAGTTGTAATGGTACATACAAAACTAAAGCACCCATCATGCAGTAAAAAAAAAACAAGTAAATACAACTAGAGACCGGAGATGTCGCCATTGAGGGCATTTTCATAAAATATACATGATGTCAATAAGCTGTGGTATGATAGCCTTTTTTTTTCTTCATATATTCGTAAAATCGGACCTTAAGCTTAATTTTTTTCGTAAAAATCCCTATTATGAATTTACACCAATTGTGTTGTTGGTAACAACCTAATTTTGGTGGGGTTTTTTTTTTTTTTTTTTTTTTTGTGAGTTGGTAATTTTTTGCATGTTTGTGATCTAACATGGGAAAAAAAAAAGAAGAAGAGATCATAGCAACAACTGCAATTGACCATCTCTAGTGAGTGATCCTTCTTATTGTCTGCTTCCAAGTAGAAATGCTTTTAAAAAAAAAAAAAATTGACTATACAAACAATGACCACAATTTATCTCAATGTTACCTCTTGTGCCCCTTTGATCACTCATGCCTCCTAGAATTAACTTTGATATGACAGCTCTGACCATTTGATCAACGGCCAAAAAAAGAAAATGCTCTAGCTCCTATTGTCCAGCCATTGATCTTCAGTTCTTGACGAGCCAATCCATATATCTTAACAATTCCAAGTCAATTACTGCATAAAGAACGTCCACTTGACCATCTTGACCATCTGTAAGGTTAACATTATAGAAAGGTGTAGTGATCCAATCAATTGACAATTAAATATTGAACCGTACCAGTTTTGTTATTACAGGAAAAAATATTTGTGTAGTTATCCATTGACCATCATTCTAGGTGTTCAACCATAGATTTGTCACCCGAACCATCAATTTGATTGGTTGAACATAGCAGACCGCCTATCAATGGCTAAAATAATGGATGGTCTACAATGATCATGATTGTAAAAAGATATGATTGTCAATTTGGACTTCCATCCATGAGGCCTACTTTTGATGGACCAAGAATCACTTCAACTGATTAATTCTGACCATTCAAATCAATGGACCAAAACAAATGGTCATAAACAATTATATAAAAAATCTTCAATAGTCAATAACTAGAGCCCATCCCGCCTTTTTGTAAATCAAGAATCAAGAAAATCACAAAACCTATCAGGCTAATAACAAATCAGAACTAGAAAAGTTTAGTATCACCATACCATACACCCCTCCAAAGATCAGAAGCAGAAAGACCTACAAACTCTTTAATTTTTGTAGCCCATGAAGTAATCATCGCTTGAGCTTTAATAGCCACCTCCTGAGCAGAAACTGCTATATTCTGAAAAGCCCCTGGTTAGATCATCACAACAAAATCGTATCACCCATTTGAGCTAATACAAAAAATTTTTGGTGCCAATGTGTATTAAGAATCACAATGATTGGATGATTTTAACTATTGGGTATAGGATATAGATGCTCCAAACAGAGGTCCAGTAATTGATGTCAACCTCACATTTCTTCTGTATGTCTTTTTTGTGCTTGATCAACAAGAGAAAGTTGCTCGTCAAACTTCTATTGCTTGTGCTTTATCTGATACAATGTGATCAAAATCATGAAGCCGAACAAACTTAATTGTGAAGCAAACAGAAATTTTAAATATTGGGGCAGCTGTAATTGTGAAACAGGTGTACTCTCAGGTCCCATCCAAACTAAACCATCCTTTCGAACTTTTTCTTAATTCCTTTTCATTCTAGTGCCATTTTGACATCATGGTTGTAGAGACATTCCAATGTAGATCGATCAAATCCAAATATGATCAAATTTAACGTCCGATGCATTGGACCACGATCAAACTGGTGTACACAGGACCATCAGCACTCTCAAATCGTCCAAATCATTGCCTCGCTGTAACATTACATAAACCTGTAAAATCTTGACAAGAACAATTCATTCATCATCTCAAACATAAATTGAAAGTGTAATTTCATGTGTTCAAGGATGACAGTCAAAAAAGCTTGTGTACACATCCATCATTGTATTCTTCTTACCTTCTTTCTTGCAAATCGTGTCTCATTTGTATGAATGATGTTTTATTCCAGATTTCGGTGACACCTTAAACTAAAGGAACTGACTTTTTGATGAAGCAGGTACAAGCAAAGGGATACATGATTTTCAAACTCTCCTTTCAGAAGGACTGCTAGGGGCAAGACAAGCAGAACAGAAACAACTACGGGCCAATACACAAAGGCAACCCAAACTAGTAATCCTCACCCGAAATAAATCAAGGGTATTATTAAACCTGAGAGAGGTAATACAGACATGCAAATGCATAGGATTCAAAGTGCATCTACTCAAGCCAAACAGAAACACACAATTAGCTGATATCTATGGCCTTCTCAACAGTGCTGACGCAATGCTTGGTGTCCATGGTGCAGCCATGACTCATTTCCTTTTCATGCGCCCGGGTTCAGTCTTTATACAGATAGTGCCACTGGGTCTGAACTGGGCCGCAGAAGAATATTATGGAGAACCAGCAAAGAAACTGGGACTGAAGTACATCGAATATAGGATTAGTACTGAAGAGAGCTCACTTTCTGAGGAATATGATTGCGACGACCCAGTTCTTGTGGATCCTGTTGCTGTAAATAAAAAGGGTTGGTCAGAAACAAAGAGGATTTATCTTGAGAGGCAGAATGTAAGGGTGAATATTGAGAGATTCCACAGACTACTTGAAAAAGTGTATTATCATGTCAAATTACACTCAAGGTCAGTGCACAACAACAATTTTTTATAGATAATGAAAATTCAATGTTTGTTATGTGTACATATACAAAGTGGCAATGTTAAGTACACAGTGCGAATTGGCTTAAGAAACTCAATTTTGTGCAGGAAAAGAGTTCCTCATTGCCTCTCACACTTAAATTTTGGTATTTCCTATAACTCTTATCAGATTACATGGGGATGCTTTCAAAAAACAACCATAAAATATGGTTTCTTCAATTTCTAGTAAGAGATGACGTAGGGAATAGGGATTATTCGTTCAAGCATGAAGCAAACGGCATTGCAGCAAGTGCAAATGTTGACACATACAAAATCGGAGCCATTAATCAGGTCACGTCTGATATAAATACCATTGGGAAAAATTAGTGGGTTGGTCTGCATCTGGTGGGCGACTCCTGTACATTAAATATGCTTGGTCTACTGATCTGGTGGGCCTAAAGTAGGATTAGGCTGATTGCTCCACCCATCTAGGTCCTGTATCATTGGCCAATGTTCTGATCTCCATGTAAAGATAATGGTACCTCCAGCAGACTGAAATCTGAAATCAAACAATATACCAGCTAATAGGCAATGGCATTGCTAAAGCCTCCTCCTACCATCACCAGACCCTTGCATCAGTGCCGCACCAGCTTTAAACCTTCTTTCATGGTTAACAGCTGGAGTCACCAAATCAAACCAGGCCCATAAAAAAACCAAATAACATTAACCTCTTCATCAATTATAGTGACCCTGACTCCCATGGGGCCCAGATTCCCTTTAGAACTGCCTCCAATTTCAAAATGAGCTGCCTCCTGATTCAAAACAAGACAGCCTGTCTAGCTGAATACTTCCTTGCCTCTTTGATGGTTTTTTGGGCCCCACTATAGCTAATCTCTAATTTATGTGGAAATTTGAAGCCTTGAACATGAGAACTCCCTGGCTTGAAGTTCTTCAATTAAGGATACATTTACTGTGACAACAAATGCAAATGCAAAACCCCACCAAAAAAAAAAAAACATAGGAACCATTTTCCATAGGATTTGACCTCTGTTTGGAAGAGGCCCATCCCGTCACTCTTAACCCTGACTCTAAACCAGCCAAGAGGGGAAAGACAGAGAGGACCAGTTGGAAAATATTAGTCCGCATGAAAAGGAACTACAAGGTGACTCCATCCAAATTCTCTGGTCAACTTCCTTTCCTAATAGGACTACATCATTTATCACCCTACAAAGCACCACCAGGTTATCAGTTCATCTTCCACCGCAAATTCATACTCCTTTCTTAGTGTTTTCCCTACTATATGCAAGGTGGACAATGCCTTTACCATATGCCTTTCCACACTCTTGACCAGCTCCTCTGTTTTACTCCTTAGGATCCCAACCTCCATTTTGCTCCCATACCTTTTTCAACAACTTCCCTCTGTAACACTGCCTCCTTCCAAACCACTACCATTTAAAAAGGTGGCCCAATTTCTTTCTTTGGTGTTACTGAACCTGAACCATCATTTTCAACTTCTAATGCCACTGTTTCCAATTTACAAGCTCGGTTTTCTTCTTAAGTCTTTTTTTTTTTTAATATGGTTTTCTTCTTAACTCTCTTTCCATCAAAATGGAAATCTCTTTGAATTTGACCAACTGCCTTTACCACCCCAACTTGGCTCTTAAAGAGCAAGAGGTCATAGATGGGAAGATTTACTAATGTAGAGGCAATGACTGTAATCCAGTACATTGCCACACCGACCTAAGGTCATACTTGTGGCTGAAAAAAGTGCACTCTGAATTTCTAACACGACGGTAACTTAGGAAATTATTCGACTGCCTCCATACTCATAATTGTTTGTCATGTGCCAAAGACTCTATCTAGAAGTGAATGACACAGGTGTCAAAACAAAACCCTCTTTGTTACCCCCAATAGGCCTTTCTTTCACATCCCAAAATCAGCGACCAAAGCTATATGTTTGCTAATAGAATGAACAAAAATTGTACCGTTGACAGAAGCATGGTTAACGAGGCAAAGTGGGAAATAAGAATATGGAGAAAAACTTATGAAGTGGAGAATAAAATGTTTGAGAAACGACTGGAAATTGGAGAAGAAAAACTATGAATCCCATAAGAGGCATTTGAGAAGCAAATTATGATCTCATTGGAAACATTTCGATAATTGCATATGAGGGTTTGGACTTTGGATTGATCATAGGTGGATCCCATTGCATGCGTGGATTTTCTCCCTCTTTTTGTAGTTTCATCCTCGCATGCACCAGATGGTCAATTCATTTCAGAAGTAGATTTTTTTCATTTCAGAATCAAATAAATTATAAAATAGAAAAATAAAATGCGCATCATTTCCATTTTCGAAACAGGCTCCCAGGAAATGTGTCTCCCAACCCCAAATAGTATTTACTGTAACTACAGAGAAAAGTTCTTTACGGTCATATTAAGGGGTAAAGAATCTTTTGTCATCAATCAATCTTGAAAAAAAAAAAGAAAGAAAGAAAAAGACAAGCCAGAAGAAATTAGAGGGAGAACCTCATTGAAACTAGAGTTTTTTTTTTTGAATGATGCAACTAGAGGTTTTGAGCCCGAGTGGACTTGATTCTTTGTTAAGTACTGCAGTTTTATTTATTTATGTGTTTGTTTGGTTTTGATAGGTTTAAGTATTGAGTCACTGATAGGACCTAAGTTCATGTCATTCCCAGGATAGGAACTTAATATTAACCCACGAAAGAAAAGGAAGAAAAATAATAAGCACTTAAGATCCACGAGAACTAATTCAGCTTTATTTCAGATAAATACACATAAAGCAACTTTTCTATTAAAAAAAAATCTCATAGAAAAGGTTTTAGCAATGGAAAATCTGCATGGTGTTTTTATTGATTCAGAGGAGGCCTCTGAGGGCTATCACAGCAATTCTGAAGAGCAGATGCATTTAGTCAGAATATGTTAAGATTACATATGATAAAGGGGTAATAGCAAGTGTCATAAACTATGAGAGATGAATGAAATCCAAATTGTAGTGGTTTGCAATGCATATCTCCTTCTAGCTCCTATATTTGACTTCATCTTCTTTTTTTCTGAATGATAACATGACTCGAGCCTGCGACCTTTACGAACCTTTCAACCCGCTCGTCCTATACTTGACTTTGTTATGGACAACATTGGACAAAATATTCAAAATCTAGTTTCTTTATGAATGTTGTTCGTAGATGATATTTGGTCAGACATCATTCAAGTAAATTAATTTGAGAATTAGTAGAAAAATAAAATAAAAGATAGAGGCCATGTTCGGTGCCTCAATGACTAGAGGATGAATTGGTCAAAGTTGAAAATAACTTAGTGACGGTGTGATTTATGCCAGTTTGAAGCAACTAACAGAACAAAATAGAGGACTTGAAGATGCTGTCTCAAATAGGACTTGTCTAGGATCGATAAAGTGGAGACAAGCTCATGCTATGTGACCATAACCTGCAACTTCAGTTATAGGAACGTTTTTAAGAGGCAGTAATACCTGCTTTGTTATGGAGGTAAATGTTAAATAATGAAGAAACAGCGGAACAAAGTAAATGTTGCTGAGATATGTATGCTAGGATCAATTATGGAATAACAAGAAACGAGAGAATCGGGAACAAATACATAAGAGGAAATCTATGGGTAGCTCCAATAGAGAAAAACAAAGAATGTACTTTAGAAAGGTTTGCCATTTTCATAGAAAATAACTCAACAACCCCAGTATAAAGAATTGAAGTCTTGCAAGTACAAAGGATCTAGGAGAATATGAGGCTAATAAAGACATCGAATGAAGCAATCAAAACATGGGAGTGACATGTTAAACTGTGGAGTGATAGAACATACCCTAAATAGAGATGAGTGGAAGAGTAAAAGTATATAACCCAGAAAGTAGTCAAAACAGATGGAAGGGATAAAGATATGATGATGATGGTACATTAACTGCAGCAAGCAATCCACTAATGTCTGCTTGGTGCATTAATATCCACAGAATTTGACTGAATTTAGGTTTTTATCTTTCTGATTGTATCTGGTTTTGCATCAGTAAAAACTTCCTGGATAGTGCATATTTTCATGAATGCTCTTGCTCGTTGTTTCCCAATTGAAGGTCATGTGTGGTAAATCATGGTTGAGTTTGTGAAGAGAATGACTTGCATTGGAAACTCATTCGCCATGCAAGGGTTTAGGCGGCTGGTGTTTGCATCAATTAGGTATTAGAGAAAATAGGATGCCCATCTGGATGATCTATTGCCCTACATCATGTCCTAGTAAACCAATTAGAGTACAGTGTAATCCATTTCATGATTTCAACATGTAGAAATTAAACATAGTGAACGACTTTGCACAAAACCAAGAAATAGGGCACACACTTGCATAAATGACAAAATGAAACATGCCATATATGCATGAAAACTTATTTATTGCTTCATTATTCATTGAGTTTGTTCCAAAGAAAAAAAAAAACATACAAACAAAAGGCAGCAAAAAACCAAAAAGAAGAAAGAAGACGAAGAAGAAGAAATACCACACGAAAACCATGACATCATTATACTGAAGGTAAGGAACATCTAGTCATTCCAAGCAAATACTATAGCCAGAGATGAGAAATTGGAGGATCACCTTCCTATGGAGAGTTTATTTCTCTGCACTGCTATTGCTTTATCATCCATTTAATTCAAACACAAAAAAAGAAAAAAAAAAAAAAAAAGGCAGAAAACCTAGTACAAGCAAAAAAGAAAAAAACTCATATAATAACATAATCAAATATACATCGTCCAGTAGCCCAACACAGAAATAAATAAATAAATAAAGTAAAAAAAAAAATCATACATACATCATTAAAAGGGGAAGACGAGAAATTTGGAGGATCAACTTCCTTTGAAGTGTTTACTGCTGCTCTACTATATCAGAGCCAGTGGTTTATACATACTTCATTTTAGGTGTTTATTGGTCCGAATTATATTAATTGGCTTTCAACTAATATTAATTTGGCCCATGCAATTTATCTTGGATTTAAGACTTAAGTTCTCAACATGACAAAGTTACCACGCAGAAAATATTGATGCATGATGAAATGAAGTATACTAATGAATCAGTTGATCAATTTTGAGTTTGTCACAAGTCCCAAATACTCGGCAGCACAAGTATTTGGATAGTGAGTAAAATTGCTATCAGTGAAATAGTTCCCAGCATCCACATCTAAATGGAAAAGTTGGGCATATTTTTTACTTTGAGAAAAAAACTAATTGTATCGTAAGATACACGTGCATTATTAAATGCATTGTCATAAACAAGATCAGGCGAGAGAGAGAGGAGAGAGAGAGAGAGAGAGAGAGTACCATGTTGGAAATATTTTATAAATATATGAGCCCTCTTTCCATGATCCTGTAGAAGCTTCTACTGCATTGTACTCAAAAATCTTTGAGCACCAGTGAAACTGCCATTTCCTTTCAAAATATGTGAACCTAAACACAATAACAAAATGAAATGCTCTGGGTGGTAGAAGTGGCTCGAACTTTGTAACACTCATGTCATATGGATCTTGGGAGGGGGTCTAACATTTACTCACTATACAGAAACAGAAACGGAGAAACAAATGAGAGAAAAATTCACATTCCTTATGCTCGGAGTGGAGAAGTGGCCCTAGCTTTCCAACACTCATGTCATATGGATCTTGGGAGGAAATCTAGCATGGTAGAAGTGGCTCTCTCTCCTTGCTTTGCGTGTGTATGCGTGTTTGTGTGTGCATGAATGAGCAGAGCAGATAAGAGACAAAATGGTGATATTGAGGGAAATCATGCGAGTTTTAATGTGAAAGACATCCAGGTAACACTTTAAAAGTGGATTTCTGAAATCTTACTCTTGAATCCCCTATAAGAACATACAAGAATATTTTGTTCTTTCTAGTTGATATCATGAAGCATTAATTACATTACCTGCAGCTTTGATAAATCTCTATCAAGCAATTTAAGTAAAACTTTACACATGAAAGGAATTTGAGAAATGGGAAATGAGAAATGTAGGCACAATATGAGGGGGTTTCTTAACTCTTGCTCTCAAATCCCCTCATAAGAAGATATCAAGAATATTGAGTGTTAATTGAAATCTGGTAGGCTTTGATTACATAATCAGCCTTGATAAATCTCTATCAAGCAATTTAAGTAAAATTTTCACTTAGATATGTGAAAGGGATTTGAGAAAATGGGGAATGAGAAATGTCGGCACTTTTTTGCAGAAGCAAGTTCTCCTAGAGCCTAATGTACTTTTAATTAACCAGGCAAGAATAACGCAGAGCTTGTAAACTTTTTACTTCTTAAATATAATGGACAGAATTACATCTCAAGAGTGTACAAAACTGACAGCAAAATAAATCATTCTACATTTCCATTGATTTAGTTTTTCAACATACATCTTGACGAGTAAGAACAACAACAACATAAAAAGGATTAAAAAAACCTGGAAAAGAAGTAAAGAATACAAGGAAACAAAGAAACAAGGTGAACAATTTGTTCACACCCATCAACTTGTCATGGATTAGGATTTGCTAATCCGTCACCATACAGCAAATGACAATTGAAAAAGAGAATCTACCTACAAATAAAACACGAAATACTCTTGATTGCACAGTGGGATGCTCTGCAAGACAATATTCAAAATGTTCCGCTTTGGATGATACAAACGAAGTTCTTCCTTCAACTGCTGTATTGACATGATAACCATGAGAAGCCCACCATTAGGATTGCTTAACCCGCAACCGTAAAATTCCATCACTGTCATAATCATGACCAATAGGTTGAGATCTCGTCCTACCACTGGATCTTCCACTTCCCATTCTAACACCTGTAATGTCTGATGACACCTTCTTGAGCCCAACAGCATGGAAAAAATCAGACTCCCTCTCCGTCCCTGCCATAAGATCCTTCAAATTCCTGCTACTAGATCCAGAATCTGAGAAGACCCGACTCGGGTTTCTCATCACCCTGATAGCTTTAGCAGCATCAGGCAGTTTCTTCGCACTCGAAGGTGGCTCCTCCACCTCTGCAGCCCGCTGCTGCCTCAGTCCTGAATTGGAATTCGGAATTCTAGTCCCAATTGCCTGCCCCACTTCATCAACCATCAAACAGGGATTGACAGTTAGATTATCCCACAAGTGCCCTGGAACCGTTTTGCTCAGAACTCTGAGCCCTTCGGCAATCTCCTTCATTGATGGCCGCCGCTCCCTACAAGACCTTACACACCGGGCAGCGAGCAACACCAACTGCTTCCTTGCCAAAGGGTCTTTTGGGGGCGCAATTCTTGGATCATACAGAGTGATAAGCTTCCCTCTCCTCACAAGTGGAATGGCCCAATCGACTATAGATGGAGGAGAGTGGCTGACATCAATGGCTTTCCGGCCACTGATGATCTCCAAAAGGAGGATGCCAAAGCTGAACACATCAGTCTTGGTGCTGAGGTTATCTGGGGTGACATAGCAGGGGTCCAAATACCCCAATGTACCGGCCGGCGGTGTCGACCTCAGCCGGTAGTCATCGGCATGGCAGCGAAGCGCCAGGCCAAAATCTCCGAGCCGGGCATTGAAATTCCGGTCAATTAGAATGTTTGCCGATTTAATATCTCTATGAATTACAGGGGGATTGGATGAATGGAGGGTGTCGACTGCCATTGCGGTCTGAAGTGCGAGGCGAAGCCGCCGCCCCCAGCTGGGCGGCCTTGCGCTCGAATGCAAAACATCAAACAGAGTCCCATTACTCATGAATTCAACTACAAGCAGGCGAGAATTATCATAAGCAGAAGAATCTCTAGTGGGGGTAGTACTAAACCCAACAAGATTTACCAGTCTGGGGCTGCGAATTTTGGACAAGATCTCTATCTCATTGTCTACTTCGCTGGTGTTGACGATGCTGCCATTGTTGCTTCCAATAGAAAAGGCATGTGGGTTGCTGGCCCCGCCTCCGCCGCCGCGGAAAGGGCGAGAGGGCTTCTTGACGGCGACAAGGCGGCCGCCGCGGAGCACGCCCTTGTAGACGCAGCCATGGCTGCCGCGCCCCAGAAGCTTTTCGGGGGAGAAGCCATCTGTGGCGGCCTCGAGGTCGCTGTAATTGAAGTGTTGGATTCTGGGTATGTTGGTTTCTTCTTCTAGAGCTCTGTTCTTGTTGTTTTTCTTCTTCTTCTTCTTGTCATTTCTTGATGTTGTGTGGTTTGCAATGGCTGTTTGGATGTGGGAATCGCAGGTGAGGATTGCAGAGTCTGCTCTGCATGAGAGATATCTCATTCCCATCTGGGGTTTTTCTCAGATGCTGAAAACAATATCAAGTATGGATCAAATGGTTCAATGGATAGCAGAGAAGAAGAAGAGATAGAGAATGTGGGGTGTTTTGATTTTAAGAAGAAGAGATAGAGATTGTGGGGTGTTTTGATTTGGGTTTGTTTTGGGTGGTTAGTATGAATTGAATGGGTTTGATTACTGATGAAGGAGGAGGGATTGGGTTGGAGGAAGGTGGGTGGCAAAAGCTGGCAGTGGCAGAGAGAAGAGGGCAGTGTTCGAAGATGATTGGAAAGTTGATCAAGGTCTGGACTGAATGTTGACCGTTGATTGGAAGGTTGATCAAGGAAATGGTAAATGGAATCCTTCCTTTATTTTTTCCTTCTCACATGCCTTATGTTGCTTTTACTAGAAATTTGGAATCAATCTGAATTAAATTTGAAAGAGTCCTGTGAGGGGGCTTATGACTTTTCATTCACAACATTCTCTTCTTGATAGATTCATAGGTAGGTCCCACTTTAATTATTATTAATGACCCAAAATCATATCATTTTTAGGCCAAATTTGACTTTATAGGAGATGGGCCATTGATTAGATTATGATTAAAAAGTCAGAGCGATGTCATGCAAAAACAATAGCCCGATCCATGAAAAAAGATGACTGCTTCAGCGGATAGAGAAGCTAAAAATCAAACACTAAAAGTAGTTAAATGAGGAATGGAATATCTAATCAACAGGGCAAGTCTTAATTTTCTTGTAATCAGTTTGTTGGTGGGTTCAATTCTGAAAAAATAGGACTTCTGGGTTCATGTTAGTATAAGGGAACAGTGATTGTGAATTATGGTCTGAGTAGATTGGTGGATCCTCCTTTGGATAGTAAGGTGGGGTTCAAAGGTTGGGAAATTCTATATACGCCCTTTAATATGCTGAGCATGCCCACATTCTAGGTGTGCTCAGCAGAATGGGTGGGAGGGTGTATTTAGAATTTCCCTCAAAGGTTTCTATGAACATTCACATGGCATATAGGTTCTACCGTACTTTTGATTGGCCATAGCCCATACTTATGGATTTTTTAAATAATCCCAAAAGTTTTAACAGGAAAGGTATTGTTGAAGAGAAAAGCTAAACTGATTGGCTCTTCTTTGTCTTTTTGGAGAATTTCTTTGGCTAAAGCCTGCAAATGCTCCCATTGGGAGGATGGCAATTTCCAATCAATATAATTGATCAAAAAGTCTACTTGGACGGAATTTTGAGATTGGTCCTTGAACCGATCCCAAAGTTTCCATATAAAATAGACCGGTCTCAAAATTCCATCTAAATAGTGGGGCTCATAATTGAGGGCGAGAGCCGGGGCTTATTTCAGACTCAAAAGACTATAATAAGAATTGAGTCTTACTTACTTAAGGATATTAATTTTTTTCATAATGACCTCTACTTCTCTTGCTACTTTTTAATGATAGTTCTGACATATGCCTTTTGTGTGAAGGCCTTTTGACTTTAGAGAAAGAGAATCCGAGAGAGATTATGATTGTTGGAGAAAATGTCATGCATGAAAGAAGGTATAAAGTGGGCTAAGGTCATTAGAGACTTGGCGTGCATGGTCAGCAATCGGATCTTCAAATGCACGATTCAAAGAATTATAGGTCCATTAGTTGGGTCCACTCATGATCAATGCCCCCCACTTTTTACTATTCCTTGCAAGATTTCACTCGGATTTAAATTGGGTTCATTGTCATTTTTTTTTCCTCTTTTGGACTTAGGGTATTTCTTGCCGGCCTAACCATCATGTTAGGCATCTGACCCGGGAGTCATCCGATTCCAACGAGCAAGGACTATTTGATGGGGGTACAAACAAACCTCCCTTTCTCCGAGATTTAAACCTCCCATGCCCATAATTAACTAAATAAAGTATGATAGAGATGGGTCATAATGACGATAACGGATCTCTATAAATCAGCAGTGGACCCCTGCAATATCCAACCTGTCAAAATCTTGGTCCCACTTTGTATAAGCTCAGTTGCAGCCATGCTTAATCACACTAAAATAAAACCAAAAGAAAGGATATGAGATATTTAACTCTTGAGGGACCCTTGGTCCCGAGTTTAACTCCCACGGTCCCACCCTTTGCTTTAAATCTTCGTTTTGTACGAGGCACATGCAAGTGAGATTATGGGATCCGTTGAATTTAATTAAATTGATTATGGTCAAACACATGAATTTAGGTTCATTACACACACTTGTTTATAAGTAATTATACAGGTACATCCAATCCAATGGAAGAGAGGATCTTTTCCAATTGTCGATGTTGCGTGGGGAAAATGATTTGTATAAGTGGGGCATGGTGGTGGGACCCACAAATGCTAGAAAAAAATTAGTCAAGGGGAATCATATGCCAATGAATTGATCAATGAAAAATGCCTGTTGAAACTAGAGATGAGAACGGGTCGGATCGGATTGGGTTGGGTTCGATATATCCAAACCATACTAGGATCCAGGTTAGAGGACACACATGTGTATCAAAGATATTGAAGAAAAGGTCCAAACCCAAATCTGCACTCAGATAAAGTGCCAAGATTGGGTTCAGATCAAGGCCCAATAGTTGGGGGTTGATATTATCTACTATATATGTATACCAGGATCAAGGCCCAATTATTTATGAACAAATCCCTTTCTACAAGAATAAAGTTGATGGCCCAACAAATGATTGACTATTAAATTCATGAGTCAAATAATAAATCTTGTGAAATTTAGAGAGAGAGAGAGAGAGAGAGAGAGAGAGAATCCAAGTCCAATCGCATCATAAAGCTAGATCATTTCCAAACTGCTCAACAGTTGGACCTACAACGATGGATCCCACTTGAAATTTTATGCAGTTTACAAGCATCCAATCTCAGGGTTTCTTTCAAGCAATGAATTTGTAACATTTCTTATATGTATCCTCAGACCTACTTACTGCCATGCTTGTGTTCTCCTTGTTGGTAATTTTTCAGAAACGTAGTTGTCAACCTCTCTAAACTCTGGATTTTCAGTTTTACATGGTAAAAACTAATAAAGTTGGCATTGTGAAATGTCGCTTTTGGCCTGCAGAATTATCAATATTTTTGAAATTACAGTTGAGAGACAACATTTGAGGGAACTCAGATTCTCAGATACAAGAGTTTTTAGAATTCTTGCAAAACCAAGCGGGCCATAAGGTCACATTTGGCAACTAAATTCTTGGAGCAAAGATTTTTTTATTTCTATAAATCTTGGAAAACTTACGTTTAGCAATTGTAAAACTCTGATGATTAAGCCATCTAAGATCTCACTTTTAAGATATCTCAAATTTGCACCCCCAAAATACAATGTGGAAATCATTGGCTGAAAGAGAGAGGATATAAAATCATCAAATATGTGGATTTCTAACTTGTAATCTAACATAACCTACGGAATCCTCAACTATATAAATTTTTAGTGAGAAAGCCCTGTTTCAGAGCAATGAAAACTCATTAAACCCACAAATTCTTCACTTTGAAGGAACCTCAAATTTGCGTCCAACAAATCTAATCCATGTATTTTTGTGAAATCTGTATCCTTCACAAGGGAGGGTACCATCTAATAAAATTAGTCCAGAATCAAATATGACACATCTCTCTCGTCTCTCCAAACAATGTCTCACATAATTCATGTCCCAAGTGGAGTTGGACTTGTGCCCATCTGCCAAATGGTGGCTAAAGACTCAAATGCCTGATATTTTTCATAAACAAATGAGAATGCACTGTTACAAATTCAAACCACATACTGTGTAGATTGTTTATTTCTGTTTGTCTTTCAAAACCAAGAGTATAATACATCCATATTCATTGTCTATATCTATTGGGGCATTTCAAAAGTCTTCCTATGGGTGGGTTCTTCAAGAAAACAAAGGCTTCATCTTTTGAGGGTGAGTGATATCATGTGGTGGAAAGTTGTGGCACATGGATGACTAGAAAGGCAAAATCCAAAGTGGGGTGGCCCACCATCTCCTTTTGGGGATCTCTTGATTGATGGAGTAGGATGGAGAGGTTCACTTTTAATGGTGCAAAATGGAGGGTTTTTGTCACTTATCTCCTCAGTGGGGTTCTCTTCATTGGTAGGATAAAAGAAATAGGAAAGGGACAGTTAATAGGACGAATTTTTTTGGGCTTGTAAGTTTATATGAGTTTGTCGAGAAATGCTACCAATAATCGAGCAACTGAGATTAGATCCCAATGGATAGTTGCTTGGATGGAGGCAGACAAATATGCCCACACATGTGCCTGAGTTTCTGGCCCTTCTTTGATCCAGGGTTTAAAATAAGGCCTTTAAGGTTTGGGTTCACCATAGGCCAGGGCAGCCCAAGCTCGGCTCGCATTAGGATGGATTAAGCGATTTCTGAAGACTTGTGGGTCAGGTAGTGAACCGTGGTTGGGTCAATTGATCCACTAAATGGATGCGGGTTACACGGGCCAACCCGACCGCAGTAACCTGCAATGGTTATGCGGGTTAGTGGATCAGTGCAGATTGACTATAGGAGTTTCTGACCTGTTTAACAAACAGGCCGGATGTCGGTTAGTAGCGTCTAACCTATTTAGTAAACGGGTCCGACCCATTTAGCCCGACCTAACCTGTTTGCCACCTCTAGCTTGATTTTTCTCCCAACAGATGAAAGGTCGGGACTGGTCCAATATCCCAAGTAACACTAAGCAGGTGTGATCATTGGCAGGATCGGGCTGACCTGACCCGCCTGAAACATATTTAGTCAATTGGGCTTGGTCCGAGTCAGGCTTTCTATTACTTAATGTAAATTACACACTAAACTATGTGAGCACTTGTTCGGGCCTGGCCAGGCCATATTTGGGGTTTCTATCACTTAATTCAAGCTGACCCAAATATTATGGACCAAATTTTAGAACCAGGATCGACCCGAATACTAAAACCTAAGGTACAAACCCACCCCAAAGAGGACTGGGCCAGGTCCGCTTGAGCTGGCACAACCTATGAGCACCCCTAGCAGTCACTAAGGAGATATTACTTTCTAAATGGGGTTTAGATCTTGGATATTAGGACCAACAACTAAGTGGGTTGGGCTTGGACAAGCTTTAGCTCAGCTCAGACTAGCCCATCAACGCTCTTCAGTCATCTCAATGGATTTGGCAGTAACCATCAGCAAAATCTAAGGTAGTGAATGGACCAGGTTCTTGTTGGACTCGCTTAAAAGTCTTTGAGTCCAAGTCCAACTGGTATTTCAAGAGACTGAGTCCAAGTTCAAGCGTGTACTGAATCTAGAGTCCAAGTTCAAGTCCACCCAAATTAACAGCTTGTTTCGGTTCCTGTACACAGATCCAAATTTAGAGTCTTGTTTCAGACTCCTTAACCTAAATTTTTGCTCAAAAGGCAAATGTGATTTTCTGGAATTTGAAGGCAATATAATTTCATTACCAGCAAGGAAGCATCTACACATGGACAACAAAACATAACTAAATTACACCAAATCAAAATTCAAAAGATGTATGGCTCAATACACTGAGCACACTGCACATACAAAACATACCCCAGCACTTACAGGTCAACTAAGAGCACAAAAAGGAAATGATTTGGGGGTGCACCACTGCACCTTGATTGTATATAGTCTGAAAGCTTGCTGGCAGAGAGAAATATACAAAATTTTTAAATGTTGTTCTCCAATTTGATTTTCAAATGTCAAATGCTAATGCTACTGCTACTTGGAGAATTCTAAGAAGTGATGTTTTAAATGCTGTTATAAATTCTCAACACAGATTCCAAGGAGTAATATGGGTTTTGATCTCCTTCCAAGTGTCCCAAGAAAAAAAATTTATTGATAAATCGAGCTCCAATGCATCGAAAGGTATAGACTTAACAAGAAAATTTGATGATAGTTTCTTAGTTGTGGCAATCAAAGAAAAATTAATGGATCGTTAAAACAAAAAGGTCTTTTAATTTTATTTTATTTTATTTATTATTATTTTTTTTGTGACGAGAGGATGGATTTTAAGGTTTTGCGTTTACTAACGTCTATAAAACTGAAAATTCTTATCCGTACATCAAATAATCAATTGAAATTTAAAGGAGGGATAAACCCGAGTTGACAATAAAATTTGAGGATTCCGGTATATCTCGAGGGAGTTTATTTGAATGGTTTGGATTTTAACAGATGGGCCTTCTTGTGGCCACCTTGTAATTTAGGTTTTCTCCGTATTAAAGGCCTCTTACGACCTGATTTAAAAGAGAACGCATGTATTCCTACTCAAGAACAGGGGTCACTCAGTTGGTTGGCAAGCCTACTTCTGACTCAAGTGACTCAAGTTATCCTGGGATTGATCCTTAGATAAAGCTGCTCATTCCTCTTTCCACATGTGTGGGCTCCCTCTTTTCCACATGTGTGCGCTCTCTTTCCATGTGTTCAGGTGCACTCACGCCCCATATTAGGGCGGGTAAAAATAATGTGCAGCTACTATATGGTAGAAGTCTATACAAATTTAAATTCATTCACCTATCAAACCATATAATTTAAGCCAATCTCATGGGCAGTGGAAAATGTTTATTTTGGTGATCGGTTTCATCACCTTTAGATTGGATGAATAAGATTGTTCAATGGAGATTGATTTTTGAATTTGAACCCCATAATCAACACCTGCCTATGAATCTAGTAGGCATCATGGGCTCAAACTTAGAGAGTTCATTTGTAATCAAGATGATATGAAAGTTGACTTAACTCCAAGTAGGATTTGGCTTTTTAAGTCAAGTTTGGCACTTTATTAATATAGTAAAAAGTCAAGTAAAGCCTCAATTTTTCAGACAAAATGTCACATCAAAACCACTTTAATTCAAAACTCCCTCATTTTTTTCAAAAAAAAAAAAAAGGTCAAAAAATAACTATATTTATCAAAAAAGAAAAAAAAACTCCACTCTCATACAAAAAGTAAAAAAGACCAAAAACTAAAAATAAAATACCATCATAACCCACTTATTAAAAGGGTAAATTAGCCAACAGTTCCGGAGCACGGTTTCTAAGGCATCAAGGACAACAACTTTTTCTCTAATGTTTCTACTCCAGATAACTTGAGATATTTTAGTGAAAGGTCCTTAATATGTCACGTCATATATTTTCATGACTAATTTGCCCCTTTTAACCCTCATTCTTAGGCCAAGTTATCTCTTATTATTTGTTGTTCCAAAGAACTTATTCCTTCCTCTTCTCTCTCATTTTTCTTTTTCCTTTCCTTTCCATGGTTATGGAGTATCGTTGCAGAGCACCTTTTGTTGCCACCATGCCATGACTTCCGATTCTCTCGCTTTCATTTTTTCAAAGATAAAAACGATTTTGAAATCTCTCTCTTTCTCTACAACTAATTTGAAAGAGAGCAGATTGCTCTTTTGCTTGTCTTCCCTCTCTCTCTTTTCTCGATTAGATCATAGTCATCAAGTGTTCTTGTTTTGGATTTTGATTTTTATTAGAATCTGATTTTTCGTATTCTGACTTTTGGTGTCACCGAGCTAAGATAAATTTTTCAGAAACTCTGATAAACTGGACAAAAACTCAGATAAATTTGCCAAAACTCAGATAAATTTATCTGAGTTTTCGGTAAACTTACTTGAACCTCTGGCAAAGCTCAGATAAATTTATTTTGGTTTTGACAAATTTATCTGAGTTTTCGGCAAACTTACCTGAACTTCTAGGAAAACTTAGATAAATTTATATGAGTTTTGACAAGTTTATCTAAGTTGGTAAGAGAACCAACTAGTTTAGTAGGCCCTGAATGCAAGGCCTGCCCTACCACTAACAAGTCTGGACTGGAAGGGAATTCCACATTGTAGTGCCTCCCTGATGATCATGACCATCAAAGCAGGGCTGTCAAATAGACGGCGGAGATGGAAAAAAAAGGGTCGGTGGTCCAAATTGGAGGGGCAAAATCTGATGGTACCACTACCACTACTCTGCCAATATTTGGAAAGTCATCACAATTGGATTGACGACCCAAGATAAAAAATTGTAATTGGAGACTGAAAAGAACACGTGGGGCCCACTGTCAGAAGATCATGACCATTAACTTCATGAACCCAGCTCAGCTATGGGTTAAGGTCTCATGGAGGACCCAAGTGGAGAGCAAATGATGAATCACATCGGAAATGCATGTTCATGTTAAAAAAGAAAAGAAAATGAAAGGGCTCAATGTTAGAGAATGGTGTCTGCAACTGCAAGTGCATACACTGTGATCATGATCTATCTGATCAGTAGTGTGGACAGGCCGAACTACTGAAAAGTGGGTCCAATGTTGTATCTGTTGTGTCTACAAATAAACCAACATGCAAAACTCAGATAAGTTTGGCTGAGGTCTGCTTTTGCTGACTTGTACAGGGGCTTTTTTGTCTTTTTCACTACTTTATTTTTATGAGAGAACTTCCGTCGAAACGATAAAATAGCGTGGACCTTAGGCTATAAAAGCAAATGATGAAGGACTTACTGCCAAAAGCCCCTATTTTATTTTTTATTAAAAATTAACTTTACTTCACTTGACTCTATTAATAGAGTTGCTAAGCCTAAATTGGCCCTTACCTCCCGGCCCCTTAGCTGGGATAAAAAAAAAAAGAGTAAGATTTGGCTATTTAAGATGTAATCCCCTCCTTCAAAAAAAAAAAAAAAAAAATCATGTCTCCCAATTACCATGATTTTGAGCTACTTAGGTTTGACTGAGACAACACCACCGATTGCACCCGGACTCCAATTTTGTAGAGCCAGGATTCATGCTTACTGGCTCGAGAGCCAAGAAATCTGACCGTTGAACCA
This sequence comes from Litsea cubeba, assembly GCA_012931725.1. NCBI lineage: Eukaryota > Viridiplantae > Streptophyta > Magnoliopsida > Laurales > Lauraceae > Litsea > Litsea cubeba. The sequence goes on along the minus strand of CM022953.1, from coordinate 15,153,275 downwards.
AAGATAGTAAAAAAGCAAGTCATCCTTACTCCAAAGACCATCTTCAACAACATCAAGCAAGCAACGAGAAGTGGAAGAAGGGCGTTTCAAAACCTGGCAGGTATAAATCTCTCCTCGCCAGTTTCTCTTCCCCTTTATAATTCTAATAACATGAGATTGAGTGGGTCGAAGCACAAGAAACACCCACTTGTTAAACTTGGCTGTTCAGATGGCCTGAATTCACAGGAGATTGTTGGGCAATCTGAACTAGAAAAGGCCCACCAATCGGACGGGCATGATATATATATAAAAATTTGTGTTGCCAGTGGTTCATCAATTATTTTACCCCCAAATGATTGATAGATAGATAGATGGTGGGGAAGTTGACAATAATGGTTGAAATGGGGTGGTTGAAAATTTGCAATCTAATATGGTGGAGGCTACAAATAGATGGTAGGAGTTTTATGAGATAGATAGTAGAGAAAAGGTAGAGAAAGCCATACATTTTATGTTGCACAAGTTACTTTAAACCTATCAAGTCATTAAAACAGTCCAGTATGTTGCATATTGGACAAGGAATGAGGGTGTGAGGGAGAGTGGTATAAGAATTCTTTGATTCACTTCCCTTTACCGCAGCGTCTTCTATGATATTTGGGTAGTTGCAATGGATGACCAATGTCTTTGCCCAAGTTTGGAAAACTTGGTGAGATGACTCTTAATTCTAAGGAATCATCCGTTGTTTTGATGAAAGGAGGAGTGAAATATAAGGTAACCTCGGTCAAGTCAAACAAAGTAAATTGATAGTTGAGAGAAATGCCTAACGAAATAAAATGTTTTTATTAGGTTGTTTCTCATCCCGGATACTACCTAGGATGCACAGCTACTTTAAAATGGGCAGTATCATATCCGATACTTCACTCTTTATGTGTAAAATCTGTGTCCTTACCGTGTCTATGGCGTGTCTTGCCGTATCCATGTTGTATCTGGGCATCATAGGATACCACAAGTTTTTGTAATACAAATTGAGAGAGTTACATTAAAGATGAGGTAGGAGAGATACGTGTGCAACCCATCATGTGTTCAAGACAGGATGAGAAGTTGGTTAAGTGGAGTTCATGCATGGGTAGGTTTGGGTTTTTTTTGTGGAAACTTGCTTGCATGGATAGACATGTAGAGATGATTTTCGGGTAGGATCATTATCAAATTCATATTATCAAATGAACTCAATTATTAAATTAAAGAGTTGAGAGGGGTGAGGCGGAAGCATTGATGGGACCTTGACTGTCCTAAGTTTGAATTACTAGGGTGTTGTCTTAGTATTCACTTCCCATCTTCCCTTGTTCAATTTCCATTAAAGAAGTGGTCATTTTCAGTTCAGCTTTTTATTACTCACCTTTGATTCTTCATTTTTAACCGCTTATAGAAATACTTTCTAAGAATTCCTAGGAATTCGAGTACATGAAACAAACAGGACCTAATTACCTTTTTTAATAAGTTGGGGAAATGATTTTCTCTTTCAGCTTGTTTTCAAATGATAGTTTATGGAACAGTTTGTTTCCACTTTGATTTCATTTTCCTATTGTGTCAACAAATGGCCTCCTTGCCATCGTCGTGGGGGATCCTACCATAAAAAAGGTAAAAAGGTGTTCCTAGATTTTGTATAAATGGAAATTCTACCCCATTGGAAGTTTCTAACCATCCAGTGTAAGGTTATGAAATGAAAATGATCAGTTAATTTTCATTTCATGGCCGTACATTTGGATGGCTATGAACTTTTGATGGGGCTGAATTTCAATATATGCCCCCACAAAACATGCCATTGTAATGTAGAGCAATAAGGTTAAGGACTTGCTTTGCTGCAGTTAAGGCTTCATTGTCGAAATGGTAGAAATGGCAACCATTAATTTTGATGTCAATTGGGGTAGATAACAGCTGCAGCAGGTAAAATATAATAAAACAGAATAATCTAGATTGTTGGTTCTAGACTTGTGGGGACGGCTTATGTGAGATCCTTGTTTCCTAAACTTGGTTTTCATTGTTGCCTTGTCATTTTCTTTTTGAAAAGAATTAATCCTTGAATTCTAATTCCATATCGACAGTGTATGAGAAAGGGTACTAGTCTTGTGTAATCTTTATCACAATGATTTACTGGTTGAACTCATGGTCAGATGGTGTGGAACATTCGTCCAATTCCCCCATGTTTTTTTGATTCAGCGACTCACAATTAACCATTTAAGGAGGCTTACTTGGGGCCCATGGTCAGAGTCTGGACGGCATGTGTCAACAAATTAGTAGTTCTCATTGAGACAAATCTCCATAAATATTTCTCTGTTGCATCCTAACTTGTAGATGTCTTCATAAAAATTCTCTTATTTTTGTGCTCATCATAGCTGGAGATCATCTTTGCGGCACACACAGATGACACGAGGGAAACACCGAACTTAAATTAACCAGGTTGATGTTAGTTGGCCTCGTTATTCCAAGGATGTTTCTATGTTTGAGAATATGGTAGGTTTTCAGGCTATGATGCTTCATCACTTGTCAAAGAATGACAGTTTGGTGAAAATCAGAAGAGATTAATTCTTGCGCCCGACTGAAGTCTTTTTATGTAGATATGTTGCCGATTTATAGTCCTGTACGTCCCCCTCCCTCAGACACCTTCTCCCTCTAAATGTAGGAACAAGTTAATTTTTCCATTTTTTTTTCTTCTTTTCTTTACTACCATTCGATGAATTTCAAGTTAATGCCTGCCAAGCAGCAAAGATGCCTTTTACTAGGAAGTTGTAACTAAGCATAAGAGGGAATTGTCCCTTGACAGGCTAGAAATGCAAAATTGTAACCTTTTAATCTGCTTTTTTGTTATTGTGTCGCAACTTTTTCTTGTCTACAAATGACTCAGGCATGATGGTGGAAGAGGAGAAGCAATTATTGATTCATCTTCCAGTCGGCAACTCTTTTGAACTAGAGAAGGCAGTTTGCAGCCATGGATTGTTCATGATGTCTCCCAACCTTTGGATACCATCTGCAAAGACTCTCCAACGCCCATTGCGCCTTGCTGATTCCACCACCACTGCCATTGTCCGCATCTCCCAACACCCTCCTCTTTCTTCTCTCCATATCTGGGTATTCGGCCTACATTCTCTGTCCCTTGAAGATGAACATGCAATCAAAGTAAGGATATAGTCATCCTATCTCATTTACAGATTAGTCTTCTCTCTCAATACCATTCATAATCAAATGTGGCGAATTTCAGTCTCAGGTTACTCGTATGCTACGTATTTCTGACGACAACAATAAGCAGATTGATGAATTCCATAAGATTCATTCTGTGGCCAAGGAGAAAGGTTTTGGCCGAGTTTTTCGGTCCCCGACCTTGTTTGAAGATATGGTCAAGTGCATCCTTCTCTGTAACTGCCAGTAAGTTCCCTAATTTCTTTGCATTAAAAGTTTAAAAATAAAACATTATCATTTACTTGTTTTTTACCCTGTGCCCACCCCCCCCCCCCCCCCCCCCCCCCCCCCCCCCCCCATGCAAATAAAACATTATCATTTACTTGTTTTTTACCCTGTGAGCCCCCCCCCCCCCCCCCCCCCCCCCCCCCCCTCCAATGTAGTGAAAAGTAATACATATTATAGTTATTTGGGTTAATGGAAAGTCCAAGTCGCACTAATTTTGTGGACTTCTCATGTTGTTTGATTCTGGGAAACAAACATATCGGTGATGCAGAATAGAAGTGATTCAACTTTCTATTGTTGGTGTTGCAAAAAAGTGTGCTTTGAAGACGATTTTGTGGTTGGTATAGTTCACTAGCACATGACTTCATTGAATATTTCCATTAAATTTAAACTCTCAGCAATAGCAACTAGTTTTGTTTACCGATGGATTTGATCTGAAAGGAAAGACATAATTGTCAATTTTCTTTTGGGTGGTGTGTTGTGAAAACTATTATGCCTAAACAATACTTCATTAATAGCAGCAGTACCTTCTATCATCATCGTCACCATAATCATCATTTTAGCCTCATCCCATCAATCTTTGGTCAGCTTAAAATTATTGGGAGCCAAGGACATCTTTATCCTAATTTTCTTAAAAAGTAGATAAAAGCTAAGGCATTTTATTTTCTATGCGGGTGCATGTGTAAGTGGCTAAGTGCACAAAAATGTGATGTACAAAAGGAAGTATTGAAATCCTATAACATGCATCCCAAATTAAAAGGCACTTCTCATGTTCCTCGGCTGTAGCTCAGGGGTTAGAGACCATGGGCGTGTGAGTAGAGTGTGAGTTCGAATCCCTGAAGTAGCAAAAAACAAAAAAAGGGTACTTCTCGCTCAGATCCCCTGAGACTAGTGCCTACCCTAACTAATTAGAAATAAAAAGCATATTAAAATTTACAAGACTACAAGTCTGCAACGCATTTGATGATGTCTTCTTTGACTGATCATTACTCAATCAAGTGCTACTTCCCATTACCAAAGCCTAATCTCAACTATCTAGGGCCACATTTGTGAGTTCTACTTTTCCACTTGGTTCTATTCAAAGACAAGCTCTTTGAAACTCTGCATTCTGCATTGTTTTCATGTACTACTTTATTGCAAGATGGAACGATGGGACCAATGGAGGATCCCACAGAGAGCTGCATAAGTACTAGGGACCCCAACGATTTGTGAAGGTTGTTGTTGCTTGTGCAGATCCCTGAATGGATGTCCTTCCCTATTAGTAGAAATCTCAGTCATTATTATAGTCCATGATGTTGTAGAATCTAATTTCCAGAAATTGGATGGTCATATGCCATCTGGATAGGTGCAGGTTTAATGAGGCAGAAGTCCATTCTTTGTTGATAGGTATCCAATTGAAAAAGGGTCTCTTGTGACTCCCAATGCATTTTGCCCAGTATCAGTCTTTCATTGGTTCAATGGTTCCATTCAAAGATCCATATAATATGACAATTTGTGGGTACTCCATTTACTAATGGGTAAGTGACTGAGTGTGACATTATGGTTTATTAACAAAGCTTGTCGCATTAACAAGGTAAAGTTCTTTCTTTGTTAATGGGTATTAGATCGATAACCGATTTCTGATGGGTTGGTGTCCCAATGCATTTTGCCCAGTATCAGTCTTTCATTGGTTCAATGGTTCCATTCAAAGATCCATATAATATGACAATTTGTGGGTACTCCATTTACTAATGGGTAAGTGACTGAGTGTGACATTATGGTTTATTAACAAAGCTTGTCGCATTAACAAGGTAAAGTTCTTTCTTTGTTAATGGGCATTAGATCGAGAACCCATTTCTTATGGGTTGGTACCTTTATTTGTTGAAGGGGATTCCTTCAATGCCACTTGATGGGCTTCCAATAATGATCACTGGAATTATTAGGTTTATGATATTTGTAGAAGGCATGCTAGGAGATTTTGAAGCAAATGGAGAAGATGTATCTCTTTCAGCATCGTATGATTTGTGATAGGAGCCCAACCCAACTGCGCGATAATGGTTGAGTCATTGGCCCACACAAGTTAAACCTTGTGGGTCATGCATGTGAGGCAGATTGCAAGTAAGTTAGGAAAGTGAATAAAGTGATGAGGCTTGACTTGTCGGTCTAATCATCCATTGAATTAGTGTGTTGATAGGATTGGATTTCTTTCCCAGTTAAGTAGTAGGATTTCCTTTGCTAATTATGTGGTGATCTTTTCTTGATGTAAGGGAGATCTTTTTAATTATCTTTCAATCCATGTAAAGCCAACTATGGCTATTTAGTAAGAGAAAAGAATAATGAGAAAGGTATCAGAATTTATCCCTAAAATTTGTGCTTGCACAAGGAGGTTGTCCAAGCTCGAATTGGACGAATTAGGAGGCTATACCAATTGATAGGAACCTAAAGAGAGAAGAGAGATAGATGATACAACTCGAGGAGAAAAGAGCTAAAGAGAGAAGAGAGATAGATGATACAATTCGAGGAGAAAAGAGAGATAGATGATCCAATTCAAGGTTGGACAGCCTCCTTGTGCAAGCACAAATTTTAGGGATAAATTATGATACCTTTCTCATTATTCTTCTCTTACTAAATAGCCATAGTTGGCTTTACATGGATAGAAAGATAATTAAAAAGATCTCCCTTACATCAAAAAAAGATCACCACATAATTAGCAAAGGAAATCCTACTACTTAACTGGGAAAGAAATCCAATCCTATCAACACACTAACTCAATGGATAATTAGACTGACAAGTCAAGCCTCATCACTTCATTCACTTTCCTAACTTACTTGCAATCTGCCTCACATGCATGACCCACAAGGTTTAACTTGTGTGGGACAATGACTCAACCATTATCGCGTAGTTGGGTTGGGCTCCTATCATTCCACCCTCCTTCAAAATTGACCTTGCCCTCAAGGTCAAAGTTATAAAAACGTTGCTACATGAGTAAGGGATCTTCCGTTTCTTCTGTACCCTCGAGAATAAATAATTGTTGATTTTTGCATTTGTGGCCAGGCCCAAACTTTTCATCGCAATTATAACAAAGACCTTTCTCTCTCCGGGATTGCATCTCAGGCCAAGTGAGCCGTCGAACAGGTGGTGTAACACGCTACATTGTGGGTCCTGTTGGTGGAAGTTGTGGCAGTTGAGGTGGTGGTTGTTCCATTCCGCATATGCGATGCAACTTTTCTTCTTGCATTCGAGCAAGCCCAATCGCTGCGGAAATGTTTGCGGGTTTGAACATCCTGATCTTTGCTGCAATTTCATCCTCGAGTCCCCCAATGAAGCAACCAATTAATGCCTTTTCAGGCCATCCCACTACCTGATTTGCCAAGCGTTCAAATTGAGCTTGATATTCTCTCATGGTGCCTGTTTGTCGAATTCGAGAGAGTGCCTCATCAAAATTCTCATACTCAATTGACCCAAAACGTACACAAATGGCCTTTTGTAACATCTCCCATGTTAACTCATTTTGGATCTTCTCATACCACTGGAACCATTAACTGCTTCCCCATCTAATTGAAAGGAAGCCAAGAGAACTTTTTCGTGTTCTGCAGTATTTTGATATCGGAAAAATTGATTTGCCCTATAGATCCATGAGGTTGGTTCCCCGCCCGAAAACTTTGGAAAGTCTAATCTCGCAATGCGGGGTTGAAGCTATCCATTGTGATCTATGGTGTTGTTATTACTGGAACCCTCTTGTGTTGCCCTGTTAGGAAGAAGGAAGAGTATGTGGTCATATTTGGCATCCATAGCTGCCAATGTAACCTTGATGTCTTGCAACGATCCCATGCATTGTTTGACTTCTTCCTCAAGCTTGTCAACCTTCATTGTTAGCACTTCGGTTCTAGTATTATTAGTCATGCTAGTTTTTATACCAGGAACAATGTTCTGATTTTTTTATTTTATTTTTCTCACATGACCTCTTTGATGGCAAGGTGCAATTTAACCAGACTTTTAGCCTTGTTTTGTAAAAGAAGAAAGAGATGGCAGTTGACTGTAAATATCATAAACCTAATCAATTTCAAGAACCTTTTGTAAGCTTCTGTGCACTTACTGGAATGGAATCGGTCGGTAGAGAAGGAGAGCTTCTGTCTATGACGAGTTGACGAGGCAACGTCGATGCAAATGGTCGGACGGGACGACATGGCTGGCGTCGTATCTCACGATTGGGCTGGATTCCTCTCTTCTTTTCTTCTCCTTTTCTCTCTCTAATTTTTTTTTTCAAGGGAGTGAAAAGGCTTTGATGGTGGATGATAGAGGAAGATGGGATTGAAAGAAGATGTGGACTAGTTGGGCGGAGGGCTTGATGGGATGAGGAGGGACGGTGGGTTTGGGTTTGAAGATGGGGACAAGTTTTAGAGGGACTTGTAGGAATGGACCGGATCCAACCTGTGAAGATGTAGTAGGCCAGAATCGGTGCTTTGATACCAATTGATAGGAACCTAAAGAGAAAAGAGAGATAGATGATCCAATTCGAGGTTGGACAGCCTCCTTGTGCAAGCACAAATTTTAGGGATAAATTCTGATACCTTTCTCATTATTCTTCTCTTACTAAATAGTCATAGTTGGCTTTACATGGATAGAAAGATAATTAAAAAGATCTCCCTTGCATCAAGAAAAGATCACCACATAATTAGCAAAGGAAATCCTACTACTTAACTGGGAAAGAAATCCAATCCTATCAACACACTAACTCAATGGATGATTAGACTGACAAGTCAAGCCTCATCACTTTATTCACTTTCTTAACTTACTTGCAATCTGCCTCACATGCATGACCCACAAGGTTTAACTTGTGTGGGCCAATGACTCAACCATTATCGCGCAGTTGGGTTGGGCTCCTATCAATTTGTTGCTTTGCTTTCAAGTGAAATCGATCTATGTTTTGTGAATCTCACTTCTCTACCACTTTCTTTTATAAAACCGCATTAACAATGTTACAAAAAAGAAAAAGGTTGTGGTATCAATATCAACTACTGACACCACCTTTGTAGATGGTCAAGGACTTTGTCAATGGCTAGAGCACTGTGTGAGCTTCAATTGGAATTGAAGGGTGAACCTCTTGGATGCTCAACTGTAGAAGCTGCCTATCCAAATGAAGTGTGCTTGAAAGCTGAAGATTTCCTTCCAAAGACACCTGTACGTAAAGAGAGAAAGAGAAAGCGCGGAGGACACAAAAGGGTAGTTACTAATTTAGAAAGTGAGTTTGTAAAGAAAGAAAATGATTCGACTGTTGGCGTCAACTCAAGTATCAACTCTAATGGCATTCCTACATATCCACAAGATGAGAAACTGAGCCCAAGTGTCCTCTCCTCTCTTAAAGAATATTCATCTGATAAGAGCAATTCTTTCCAATTATCAACTGACAGTATTACTGACACATGTCCAATCAACAATCCTCATATGCAAGAGTCTTCCTATAGAATCGGAGATTTTCCTCGGCCCGAAGAACTGGCAACCCTTGATGAGGATTATTTGACCAAGCGTTGTAGACTTGGGTATAGAGCAAAACGCATATTAAAACTTGCTCAAAGTATTGTGGATAACAGATTTCAGCTGAGAGAACTTGAAGAAGTTTGTGATGGAGTGAGATCCTCCACTTGTGATGAACTGACCCAACAATTGTCAGGTGTAGCAGGATTTGGCTCTTTTACCCGTGCAAATGTATTCATGTGTATGGGATTTTACGAGAGGATTCCGGCTGATTCAGAAACTGTTAGGCATTTGAAACAGGTATTCTGTCCCTTGACTATATTATATTTTTAGCCTTTTGTATGACTCGCCATATTAAAAGCGCTCACCCCTCTTGGTTCTTTTTGTGCAGTTCCATGCAAAAAGTGAATGCACCATTAGGACAGTTCAGCAAGATGTTGAAAGGATATATGAGAAGTATGCACCATTTCAGTTTTTGGCATATTGGTATGATTTGAAACCCAGCTAAAATCCCTTGTTGATTCTATGTTAAATTAGATTTAGTTTCTGTTTCTATGGGATTTTATGTTAAATTAGATTGGTTTACTAATTTTTGTATGTCATCTTTTGGTTTCAGGTTTGAGCTGTGGGACTGTTATGAGAAAAGGTTTGGGAAGCTCAGTGAAATGCCTCACTCTGACTATAAGCTTATCACTGGAAACAATATGAGGAATAGAATTTCCTAAAATTTTCTAAATTATGCATTGAATGCATGAACTGTGGCCCACTCTGGATTCACTGCCTGTTTCTGGGTTTGGAAGAATGGTCAATTGTAATTTTGCTTATAATCTATGCAATTGGAGCTTTTTTTTTTACTTCTTTTATTTTTAATGATGCTCCAGTAAAAGTTTATTGGAGAGAATTCTGTTGAAGTTGCAGGGCTAAGCTACTGCTGTATATTGGCCTGCAAGTGGGCTCACAAGTTTCCTGTAAGATCCAGCTTAGTTTTAGGCTTGGTGTTTAGACTGAGATTGGACCCAAACTTTTTTATGAATCGGTGGGCCAAGATGTAGGATCAACCTAGACTACATATGTAACTCATTGGCCCTATTTTGTTGTAAAGGGCTGTGCCTGGAATCAAACTGCAGGTGGATGGGTCGGATGTGGCCCTACATTATTTGGCCCAGTTAACTTATCGAGGCGAACCATAGTTATGAAACTCAATGGGCCTCAGTAAAACTTGGCCTAGTTGGGTCAGCATAAAAAGTAAGGACTCGGCGAGAAACTCGGCCCTTAGTGAGTGAGTTTTAGTACGAACTCGGTTTAGGTTCAGCCAATTTCAAGAAAAACAGTATTTTTTTTATTCAAACTTAATTTTGACAGGATCATTGCTTTGGTGCAATGGTAAAAGTCTCAAGTGCCATGTGTGTTAATACAGATTGGGTCTGTCTCCAGTCTGAACCCTCCCAAGACCGTATTGGGTGATGACCCAGTAGGCTTCTTCGCCCCCCAATATTGTTTAGGAGCATAGCTTTTTGTTCATAAAAATAAATAATAGAGGAGGTTGTTTGTAAATAAATTTCTCAAATTGAAACTGAAACTTCCCTAATAAGGCTGCCAATGGGCTAGATCCAGGTCTTGATTTGTGAAAGTAAACGGATTGGGTCAGGTCGGGCTGGACCTTGGATATGTGTCAGGGGCCTAATATCCAGGTCAAAGTCCACCTGTTGTGTCGGAATAGTAACAAAATTCAATCAATGCTAGGGGTAAGCAATCGGTTAATCGGTCGGTTATTTTAAGAATTTTTGACCAAACCGATTTTTTGACCACTTTAATGTATTAACCGAACCAAACCGATTTTTTGTTTTGTAAAACTTTTAACCGAACCGAGCCGAACCGAATTATTTAGGTTCGGTTTTCGGTCGGTTCGGTTAATGTGATGCATTTTGTTGGACTTAATAATTGCCCAAGTTTTTAAAAATTTAGAACTAGATTGCTATATTATATACATTTCATTTGTGAAATTGGGCTTAATAATTGGCCCATAAATCCATTATCCATAAATGATATATCATAGAAGTGCTTGAAAATACATTAAACACAATTACACAAATAGACAATAATCATAAACAACACTCCAACTAACAAGTCTAAAAATATTTAGTGGGCTGGGTAATGGGTAATAAAAATATTCAAAAAAAAATTACATATATTTCGGTTAATCGGTTAATCGGTTAAATAAGATCATTAACCGAACCGAAATTATATAACCGAATTTGCCAGGAAATTTACCCGAACTGAACCGAATTACCCGAAATAACCGAACCGAAATTAAATTTCGGCTATGGTTCGGTTTGGTAAATCGGTCGGTTCGGTTTTTGCTCACCCCTAATCAATGCAGTAATAAATTGGGATGATTCACTTATGCATCCGAGTCAACTAGGCTCTGGATCTTCTTAGTTACGTGTTTTTTGGGCTATTATCTTCCTCAAGTGCCATCAAATAAGGTTGAGATACCAACAAATGGAGAATTAAAAAGTTTGCCCAGCAATAAAAATCATCATCATCGTCGTCAAAGTCTTGTTCCGGTCATTCTGATGTATCATGTATTAAATCATCAAATAAATTACACTTTTTCAAATCTATTTTTACTATCTCCATCCACTTCCTATTTGGCCTTCCTCTTCCCCTTGATGGACCATCAACCTACATAGCTAGACTTTTCCTTACTGGCGCGTTGGTGGATTGTGTTAGACAAAACCAAATCATCTAAAATGGATTTCTCTAATTTTATCCCCTATTGATGATACTCCTAAATGCTCTCAAAATTGCTCATTTCTAACTTTATCCCATATTGATATGCTCATTTCTAATTTTATCCTTCCTATTTTTGCTACACATTCACTCAACATTCTCATATCTACTATATTCATTTTGTACATATGTTACTTCTTAATTGACCAACATTATGCTCCATAGGTCATAGTTGGTATAATCACTGTCATGTATATCTTTTTCTTCAATCTTATTGACATTCGTCGGTCACAAAGCACTCCATAATTAAGTCACCGCTTTACCCATCCCACTTTTATCCTATATTCAGCATCTTCATCCTTATTGATTATCGAGTCAAGGTAACAGAATGAATCTCTTTGTGCTATCTCCCAAGCTTCAATTCTCACGGTACTTTTATCTCTTTCTATATGCTTACTGAAGTTGCAATCCTATTCTATCTTTGTACTGTTGGGCTTAGTGGGTCCAGACCAAGTAAGTTCATGGTCATGGATATTTTGGTAATTGTACCAGGACTTTCTTATTGACTAAGATAGGGTTTCTTGGGGAATAAGAAAGAGAACATTATATATATGATGTAATGTGTAACCCATGAGATACTGACAGATAGACAGAAGAAGAGTCGAGTTTCTTTCCCGTGGATGTAGGCAAGATTGTCGAACCACGTAATTCTCTTGTGTGTGATTGATTGTCTTTTGTGTTGTTTATTGTCTGTTCGATCGCATTAATTCACGTTTCCGCATACACGCGCACAACAAGTGGTATCAGAGCCTAGGGTTTACTAGGGTTGGTTTGTGCCGTGCTCGTGATCGACGGATCGGATCAAGGGTATCCGGATTTCTGCACGTCGTTCTTCGTTGCAGGAAATCACAGAGATCAGTTCAGATCTCTGGTGGGCCACACTGATCGGATTCTGCCAGAGATCCGAAGTTGCAGGGACATGAAGATCTCAGGGCGTCGTCCACTGCTGTCATCGGAACAGATTTTCGCCGCAGAAGACCAGGGCGGCCGGACTTACTGCGCGTCGCCTGTTCGCCGCCCGTGCATCGCCGGTTTCGCCGCCGCTCTTCGCTGGAGAAGAACCCCAGCCGCCGCCGCTGCACAATCCTCGTTGGAGTGTTCGTCCACCGCTGGTCATCGGATTCATTCCGATCGTCGCCGGCCATCGCAGGTCCCCGCCGCTGCGCCATCTCCGGAGACGAAGAAGGAAGGCAGCATCGCTGGTTCTTCATTCTATTCTGGTTACAGAAACCAGAAGAAGAACTCTGTTTGGGGAGAAGGAAGCCCATGCCAGGTCGGGTTCAAGGTCGGGTTGACCTGACCTGTCTGCAGAAAGCCCAGCTCACATCAGGGACCAAGTCAGGTTCAGTTCTGGGTCAGTTCCGCCTGACCCGTGAAGCAGGAAGCCCATTCCAGCATTCTGCTGACGTCAGCAAACTGTACGGTTAACAAGAGTTTGACCAGATTGACAGCTGAGAATTATTTCGTCAATATCTTGATCATTCGAGGTCAGATCGGAGATCCGTTTGCGCCTACAGACTAGTTGCGAGCAGATCTACGTAACTGTGGATAGGGGTGTACATCGGGTCGGGTCCCAGGTTATCGGACCGGGTTTGACCTGACCCGATTATTATATACACACTGGGAACCCGACCGAATGCCCGGTAATCTATTGCCGGGTTTACAGGGTTCGGGTTTCCCGGGTTACTGGGTCGGTTACCGGGTAACCCGGTTACAATTGAAAAGAACAGAGTAATTCCCTTTTTTTTTCTTTTTTTCCACTCAGAGATCACTTGTTCAGATTCCTTGCTTGGATCTCTCAATTGGGTTTTTTTGCTTTAAAGAACACTTGATCTTCTAATTAGGTTTCTGGATTCCTTTCTCTAGATTTCTTACAGAGATTATTCACTCTCTTGAATCCCATTCTGGGGTACCTTCTTTTTCATCTCTTAACATCAAAGAATTTCTTCCATTGATAAGAGATATAGAACAGTTGGTTAGAGATAACTAGATCAGACTCCACCATTGGTTCTTTCAACCAGCATTTTTTTTGCGTGGAGATTTCTTCTTGAATCCCTTTCTGGGGTACCTAGTTTTCAATGGGGTGGAACTTCTTCAATCTCAAGAAGAAGAACAAGCCATCGAAAACCAGGTCGAAATCATCATCATCATCAGACCCATCAGTTTCCTCCTCCAGCAGCCCTCGATCTCCTCTCCCTTCTTCTTCTTCCCATGCCTTTTGAATCCAAGACTCGAACGATCTGCGTCTGGTTTTCAACAAATACGACGCTAATGGCGATGGGAAGATCTCCTCCTCTGAGCTCGGATCAATGTTAAAGTGTTTGGGCAATTTGGATTCTGCAGAGGAAGTTGAAGCAATGATGAGTGCAGCAGATTTGGATGGAGATGGGTTCATCAGCTTGGAGGAATTCATATTTGTGAATGCAACGGACACCGATTCGAACAAATGTTTAGAGGATTTGAGGAATGCTTTTACGCTGTATGATCGAGAAAAGAATGGGACAATGGGTTGATATCTGTAGAAGAGTTGCATATAAAATTTATTTATTTTTAATAATCGGGTTATCGGGTGACCCGATAACTCGATTAACAAAATTTCCTTAACCCGGGACCCAATCCGGATTAGTATGTGTCACCCGACCCGGTCTAAGATCATGTTCCACCCGCTCGAATATGTCTGGGCCGGGTCGGGTTACCGACTCGGACCGGGTTTCCAAACCCGGTGTACACCCCTAACTGTGGAAGAAGATTGACAGTTTGACGGTCAACAAGAAAGTTTGACTAATCGGAGCGCAGAAAACTATTTTTGCGATATCGGAGCCATCCAGAGTCGGATTTCAGATCCGTTTCTTCCAACGTACTCGTGGTGACGAGTTCTATAGATTGGTGCAGAAATCAAGGTTAGTGATAGTGGTTTATATTTCTTGATTATTTTAATTGAGATGGAGAACAACACTGTCAACACTACCATAATCAAACTCAAGCATATAAATTGGTTGATTTGGAAACCTAAGATGGAGGATATCCTCTATTGCAAAGACCTCTATGATCCCATTGAGGGGGATAGTGCCCGACCAAAAGAGATGTCTGATCCAGATTGGAAAAAGATGCATAGAAAGACCATTGGTCACATCAGATAGTGGGTGGATAACAGTATATTTCATCACGTGTCTAATGAAACCAATGCTAGAACCCTTTGGATGAAGTTAGAAGAAAGATATGAGAAGAAAACTGCCGTAAATAAAAACTTTCTGATTAGAAAGGTTGTGAACATGAAATTCAAGGAGGGTGGTAAAATTGAAGATCACATAAATGATTTTCAATGCATTGTGAATGAGCTGGCTACAATGAAGATTGTCCTTGATGATGAGATGCAAGCTTTATTTCTTCTAAGTTCTTTACCAGATACATGGGAGACATTGGTTGTTTCCGTGAGCAACTCTACTCCAGATGGTGTGTTATCAATGAGTCAGGTTACTAACAGCTTGTTAAATGAAGAAACAAGAAGGAAAACTGCAGGGATAGATAATGGACAGGCCTTTGTTACTGAGAATAGAGGGAGGAGTAAGAGTAGGGGACCAAAGGGGGGTCGTAGCAAGTCCAGAGGTGGCAAGGAATCACAGACTAAGGAAAAAGTCTGGAAAATGCTTTCATTGTGGCAAGGAGGGTCACATTAAGAAGAATTGCTTTGCCTTGAAGGAAAAGAAAGAAACCAACAATAGTAGAAGAATGACACTAACACTACTGCTACTTTGGATAATGAAGTAGTGATTCTGACTAGTGAAGTTGATGAGTGTTTGAGTGTTGCAGATGATCAGGTTGAGTGGGTTGTTGACATAGCAACATCCTACCATGTTACTCCTTCTAAGGAGATGTTCACGACGTAAAAAGCAGGGGACTTTGGCACTGTGAAGATGGGCAACACAAGTCATTCGAATATTGTTGGGATCGGTGATGTCTGCATTCAAACCGATATTGGTTGTACAATGACGCTCAAAGATGTGCGACATATTCCTGATCTGCGGTTGAATATAATTTTCGGGACTTCATTGGACCGTGCAGGTTATGAAAGTTACTTCGGAAATTGCAGGTGGAAACTCACTAAATGGTCTCTTATTTTTGCGAGAGGGAAGGCATGTAATACGCTTTACAAAACACATGTGAAGTTATGCAAAGGTGTGTTGAATGCTGTTGAAAACAGAACCTCTCCAAATCTGTGGCACAAGAGACTTGGACATATGAGTGAGAAATGACTGCAATTATTGGCAAAGAAAGATCTAATTAATTACTCCAAAAGTACATCCCTTGAACCTTGTGATTATTGCTTGTTTGGTAAACAACATAGGGTTTCTTTCTCTAAAACATCAACGATAAAATCTAATGTGTTGGATTTGGTATATTCTGATGTTTGTGGTCCCATGGAGGTGGAGTCATTGGGTGGCAATAAGTTTTTTGTCACATTTATTGATGATGCATCTAGGAAAGTCTGGGTTTATGCATTGAAATCGAAGGATCAGGTGTTCCAAGTATTTCAGCAGTTTCATGTCATGGTTGAAAGAGAAACAGGAAAGCTCTTGAAATGTCTCCGCACAGATAATGGTGGTGAGTACACATCCAACCAGTTTAAAAGCTATTGCTCAAAGCATGGTATTCGACATAAAAGAACAGTTCCTGGTACTCCACAGCACAATGGTGTAGCCGAGAGAATGAACCGCACTATTCTTGAAAGGATGAGATGCATGATTAGAGTGGCACAGCTACCCAAGCCATTTTGGGGTGAAGCTATTATGACTGTCGTTTACCTGATTAACAGGTCTCCCTAAGTTCCTTTGAATTTTGATCTTCCGGAGAGGGTATGGACAGGTAAAGATGTTTCTTATTCTCATTTGAAGGTATTTGGATGCAAGGCTTTTGCACATGTACCAAATGAGCAGCGTTCAAAGCTGGATGATAAGGCAGTGTGTTGCATTTTTCTTGGCTATGGTGGAGACGAGTTTGGCTACAGGCTATGGAATCCAGAGAAGAGGAAAATTATCAGAAGTAGGGATGTGGTGTTTCATAAAGACCAATTCTTTGGAGATATTGAAAAGACTGAAAAGTCTAATAAAGTTGTTGATGGAGTGGTTGATCTCACACCGACTCCTTCTCCAGTGCAGACTACAGGTGGAGAAGGTGGACAAAACGATCCAGATCGTGATGAGGCGCAGGGGTTGCCAGATGAACAGGGTGTTGAGCAGGGGGAGCAGTCTCTTCAGTCAGAAACCACAGAACCTCAGGTTAGGAGGTCTACTCGAGAGCGTAAACCATCAACAAGATATCCTGCATCAGATTATATTTTGCTTACTGATGAGGGTGAGCCAGAGAGCTACCCAGAAGCAAAAACTCATGCAGATAAAGATGAGTGGATGGAGGTTATGCAGGATGAGATGAGTTCTTTAAAAAAGAACAATACTTATGAGCTGGTGGAACTCCCGAAAGGCAAGAAGGTTATGAAGAACAAATGGGTGTTCAAGCTGAAGAGAGATGACAGTGGAAAACTGATAAAGCACAAAGCACGGCTAGTGGTTAAAGGCTTTGCGCAGACGAAGGGTCTTGACTTCGATGAAATCTTCTCTCCAGTTGTGAAGATGACTTCTATCAGAGTTGTCTTGGGTCTAGTTGCCAGCATGGACCTTGAACTTGAACAGATGGATGTGAAGACTGCATTTCTTCACGGTGATCTGAAAGAAGAGATCTACATGACTCAGCTGGAGGGGTTTGAGGTAGAAGGAAAAGAACAGTTGGTTTGCAGGTTGAAAAAAAGTCTCTACGGGCTGAAACAGGCGCCCAGGTAGTGGTACAAGAAGTTTGATTCATTCATGGTGAGTCATGGGTACCGGAGGACAGCTGCAGATCACTGTGCTTATGTTCGTAAATTTGATAATGGAAAATTTATCATCCTTCTTTTATATGTAGATGATATGTTGATAGTTGGACAAGATAGTAAGATGATTGACAGATTGAAGAGGGACATGTCAAAGACTTTTGACATGAAAGACTTAGGTCCCGCACGACAGATTTTGGGAATGCAAATACGTCGTGACAGGAATGCCAAGAAGCTGTGGTTGTCACAGGAGAAATATGTTGAACGGGTGCTAGCGAGATTCAACATGATAAATGCTAAGCCAATTTGCATGCATTTAGCCAATCACTTCAAGCTCAGTAAGAGATTATGTCCTACTACAGATAAAGAAAAGGAACAGATGATGTCTGTTCCATACTCCTCAGCAGTTGGGAGTCTTATGTTTGCCATGGTGTGTACACTGCCAGACATTGCTCTTGCAGTGGGTGTAGTGAGTAGATTTCTTTCTAACCCTGAGAAAGAGCATTGGGAAGCAGTGAAGTGGATCTTTAGATATTTGAGAGGTACATCAGATTTTTACTTGTGTTTCGGAGGCTTTAAACCAGTACTTGAAGGCTTTAAAGATGCTGATTTTGCAGGCGATCTTGATCGTCGGTTGTCTACTTCTGGGTACTTATTTACTTTTGCAGGGGGAACTATTTCCTGGCAGTCTAAGTTGCAGAAGTGTATAGCATTGTCTACAACCGAAGCATAATACATAGCTACTAATGAAGTAGGGAATGAGATGATTTGGTTGAGGAATTTATTTAGAGAACTGGGTTTGAAGCAAGGAGAGTATGTAGTTTACTGTGATAGTCAGAGTGCTATGGATCTTAGCAAGAATGCTACATACCATGCCCGCACAAAGCACGTTGATGTAAGATATCATTGGATTCGTGGGGTCATCGAGAAGAATCTCATGAAGCTGGAAAAGATTCACACCGACAAGAATCCCTCCGACGTGATGACTAAGGTCGTGTCTAAGGGAAAGCTGGAGCTGTGTTCAGAGTTGGCAGGACTGGACTCCTAGTAAGGGGTTTAGAGGCGTCTTCCCCATGGTCTGGAGGGGGAGATTGTTGGGCTTAGTGGGTCCAGACCAAGTAGGTTCATGGTCATGGGTATTTTGGTAATTATACCGAGACTTTCTTATTGACTAAGATAGGGTTTCTTGGGGAATAAGAAAGAGAACATTATATATATATATGATGGATGTAATGTGTAACCCTACTGACAGATAGACAGAAGAGAGAGCCTAAAGAAGAGTCGAGTTTCTTTCCCGTGGATGTAGGCAAGATTGCCGAACCACGTAATTCTCTTGTGTGTGATTGATTGTCTTTTGTGTAGTTTATTGTCCGTTCGATCGCATTAATTCACGTTTCCGCATACACGCGCACAACATGTACGACTTGTTTGAAAGCCTTTGGATTCTAAAGCCTTCCGCTATTTCTTGAGTCTTGCATTCACGTACACTATCTCTTGATTCATCCACTAATACTATATCATAATCTTTTTTCTAGATTGATAAAGACCATATGCAAATTTTTCCTCTTCGCTCAATATTTTTCCATTAATTGCCTAAGTGAGAAGATTGCTTCCATTGTTGACCTCCCTAACATAAAATCAAATTGGTTTTCAAATATCTTGGTTTTTTATTTAAGTCTTTGCTACATTACTCTCTCTCTCATAACTTCATAGTATAACTCATAAGTTTAATCACACGGTAATTGGTACAATTTTGCATTTCTTCCTTATTCTTATATATAGGTACCTCCTAAGCATTTCCAGAAAGCCTCTATCTGAATGTCATATGGGCGTGTAGTATTTCATGTCTTCATTTGTTTCAATGCTTTCCTTCACTTCCATTAACTTAATTTTGTGGAAAAAGTATGTTTTGCTAACAAAGTATCATCTCTTATTCTTATATATGTCGTGTGGTGTTTCTTTAAAAGTTTGTTAAAATATATCATCCACCTTTCTTTGCTATCGCTATCCTTCACTAATATTTTGGTCATTGTTTTTAATACATTTGACATTGTATAAGTCCTTACTTTTCATTTTCCTTATTTTTGCAAGCTTAAGAATATCTCTCTCTCTTTCTCTTGTTCCCGACTTATTATATAGGTCATCATATACTTTGAACTTTGCATTGCTAACAACTTTTTTAACTTGTTTCTTTGCCTTCTTGTACATCTAATAGTTTTTCATATTCTTAGTCCCCGGCTAAACTTTGTAATATATTTTCTCTCGAACAATTTTTTGAACATTTACACACTCCACCACCAGATTTCTTTATTATAATGTTGTCCCTTTTCGACTTCTTAAGCAACTCTTTAGCAACCTTCTTAATACAGTCAGCCACTTGAATCCACATCGTTGTAGTTTCTGCCTCAAAATTACTTTCTCTCCTCCTCAAATCACTTTATCCTTAAATATTGTTGCTCTTTCTCTTTTCAAATCTTTCACCTTATTTTATGGCACATCTTATTTACTATCCCTCTCTTTCTACTTCTCATGCAAATATCTTAAACCACTAGCCTATATTTTATAGTCAAACTCTCTCCTACACTAACCTTACAATCTTTAATTACAAGCCAATCGGTCACGTTTTCTAACTAGAAAAAATCTATCTAACTTCTACCAGTTTCATTTTTATAGGTAATTAAATGCTCCTCTCCCATTTTAAAATAAGTATTTGTTATTACAAGGTCACATGCTAATCGGTTAGGATTAGTATTTTAAAGTTCTACTTTAATTGTGATTATACTATTAATTGTAAGCTAATATTTATTTATAATTCATTTAAATGTTTATAATTTTTTTTAAAAATATATATAATTATTCTTTTTATCATGGCCCCCGTTGGGCACAGGTCTTTCACATTAGTTTATTATTACAAGGTCACATGCTCATGGAGAATTCAATATAGTGTCTCCTAACTCATTCTTTTCTCCAAATCATTGTCCTCCAATATTCACTCTCTCATACCATTTATTATCCTTTCCTACATGCCCATTGAAGTCCCCTTGTAGGAAAATCTTTTCACTAATTAGGATTTTTCGTAGTAAACCATCAATGTCCTCCTAAAATTGTCTCTTGAGACACTTGGGGAGCATATGTACTAATGATATGAATTATGTGTTACTCTTATACTGGTTTAATTATATAACCCAATCTCTTTACCCCCATAAATTTTTTTTTTCAAAATCCTTATCTACAATTATACCCACTTTATTTCTCGAATTGTTCTTTCCCTAGATCTTTGAGCTCCTTAGCTTTATCCCCTTTCCAATTTGTCTCCACTATACTAGCTACATTAACTCTTCTTTTCATTACCTCAACCAACTTCATGCTCGTCTGTTAAGGTTTCTATGTTTCAAATAGCAAGTGGAGTCTTCCACTTCTTATGGACTAACTTCGTTACTTACACTCGTCTAAAATGGTGCGGTAGCCCTTACCTACTTTCTATTGCAATCAAACAACGCTATTAATATTATGGGTTACTTAAAGCAAAGAACACCCTACCATGATTCCAAAATGTTTTTATTTCATAATTCATTTTTCGGTTGTGAGAATATTTTATGATGGCTGTGAACCGACTTAAGGCCTCTTTTACATGGACTTATGACCGACAGAGTTGTAACTTGCAATAAAAATGATTCTTTTTTTTTAAGAGCATATTGTGAGGTTTTTATTGATAACCATTTTGTTCATGTCTTTATGTGTTTTTCTTAAGAGGATGAAAATGATCTTTGATTTCCAAAAATATTCCAACATAACACCATTACAATGGAGCCCACCTATGATCAATTAAAAACACTCTCATGTACACTTAGCTCTACTAGCTCTATGAATTGCACTTGCCCTAATTTGAAGTTGCTCAGACCATTTTTATCATTGAATTGAAAAAAAAAAAAAACCAATGGACTTAACAAGATTTTCAAAATCAAGTGTTTGGGATTTGGATGATTAGTAATATTGGACAAACCTGAACCCAAATCATACCCCTCTCATCCTTCCTTTCTATCCCCTATGATTGGTTGTATATAGGTGTCCCAACAAAAACATAGGTATAATTTTGACAAAAGCCAACCTGGGAATTTTATGTCATCCATCACCAGGGCCATGGCCACTCCCATCTCCCATGTGAATATTTTGAAATGAGCTTTTTGAAGTGGGAATACATGGTAAGATGACAACATTTTGGTCAGGGGTTTAGATTCTCTTGTCGGTACACAGAACAAAGCCTTTGCAGCATGAACTGTACTCATGGTTGGCAAAGGTCCAAGCCAAGTTGCCAACTAATCATGTGCACATGGTTGGGCCCCACTTTTTGGATGTGGCTTGGTACCTAAGTTCCAATCAAAAGAGCCAAATGGTCAAGATACCTAACTACTAACTAGAAGTTCTCATGGGCCAGGCTGACCCAATAAATACTTTGGGCTGGATTTGGCTGTGGGCTCAACACGGGCATAGGTTTCTGGCCTGAGAGTTAAATGGGCTTGAGACTGAGTCTTGCATGTTCAGAGACCTGGCCCAACATATTCAGCAAAGTGAAATGCTGCATATTTATTAAATGGGCCTGGTTGGGCCTGGTAACTAAATGGGCTCGGCTCGGACAAGCTTCGCCCCAACCCAACCCAACCCAACCTATGACTCCCTGAACCTGACAAGGAGAAAAAGAGAAAAGAAAAGAAAAGCATAATAATTTAATTGAAACAACACTATTTTTGTTGTTCACAATCATCCTAAAAAGCCAACTAAATTAAACTCATTTTCTTCAATTATCTATTAATTTTAATCCCAAAGCAACCGTTAAGACCGCGGATCCTCTCTCATTATCTTTATTGTAGATTTAAAATAACATCAGCTTGCTTCATTAGATGCTAATGAGATTTATGATTAGCCATATGCCAAAAATCAAGTCCAATACTGACCATATTTGGAGTCATGAAATGGATGATCATTATTCGAAACAGGTTGACTATAAACTTGATAATTCTTAGATTAAACAACTAACAATAGATTCTAAATTTTTTCTTTGAACAGATAGTTATTGGGTGACAAAATATTCCACTTGCCACACCTACTCTTTTTCAATTTGGAATTTGTCTGAGTGTGGTTGGCTGGTTGCCCTTTTAAACTTCTTTGGGTTCCCCCACTCTTAATAAACTTGAGATTTTTCTATGCATCTTGGACTTGGCTTGCACTAAACTAATAGATTAAAAGCTAAACTAAGTACTATTAAAAGCTAATCCTATCATTAAGCAATAATTAACTGACATTCCAATGATTTTCAGTTTATAAGCTTTTTCGCTTAATAATTAGCTTAGATTACATATCCCACATCATGAATGTTCTAATCATAGTTCTAAACTTGGTAGAACTTGATAAACCCACCTGAGTTGCCCGAGTTGCTTGACTCGGTTGAAAGGGAGTCACTGACAATGCTTATTCCTTAGCTTTACTTATAGAGTTGAGTGGAGTGAGGTTATTTTGAAGAAATAATAAAATATAAGTGAGTTATGATGGTATTTTATTTTTAGTTGTTTGTTATGGAATTTTTTTTACTTTTTTTTATTGAAAAGTGGATTATTATTTTTTTTGTCTTTTAGTGGTAAATTTTTGACTTTTTTTTTTAGAAATATGGTGGGAACTTTGAA
Organism: Litsea cubeba; assembly: GCA_012931725.1. Taxonomy (NCBI): domain Eukaryota; kingdom Viridiplantae; phylum Streptophyta; class Magnoliopsida; order Laurales; family Lauraceae; genus Litsea; species Litsea cubeba. The sequence goes on along the minus strand of CM022953.1, from coordinate 15,130,052 downwards.
ATAAAGTGCTTTTGATGAGATTTTTTTTTTGGAAAACGAGACTTTACCTTATTTTAACTCTACAAGTAGAATTGCCAAACAAGCCGAGTATTGACCAAAATCGAGCAAACTCGATAATGGGCTCAGCTGCCTCACTAAGACTCGGACAAAATCAATAAAAAAGGGTTTTAGAAAACTACATTTTATTTATTTTGACCTTTTAATGAGTCTCACCATTAGCTCGGATAACTAGAAGAAATTAGAAATAAAATCTGGATACAAAATTAATCAAGCAGTCAACTTTAAATACCCAAGTCATGGAGTCCTTTGAACTCCCGCCAATCCTGAACGTCCAATTGATTGATGGAAAAATAATGTAATTTCATATCTAACGGTTAGGGTGTAATCTGGGGGGTGCGACACATGTACTTTGGGTTGCTGGTGGGAAAAAGGCCACTGACATTGTCCATGTTCTCATTAAACGAGAGATGGAGAAGGAACAAGCATATATTAAAATGCACAGGCAAAGACAGCTAGTTGTCGCTGTCACTTAAATTCGTACTCCTCATCTCTTACCTGGCATCTGATTTGCTGGCCCTGCATTACAGCTCCAAATCAACCAGAGGTGGTCCCACCGTTCTCAGTTGCCATTCTCGAGCAGTGGGCCCTGGGTTCCATGAGACAGGATTCGACGGCCCCATCTGTATGATTAGAGCCAAATATATGATTTATGAGAATCTTTCAGGATTATTTGTTTGCATAGAATATAAAAAAAATTACTCATTTATATGAAAAAGAAGCTGATGTGCAACCTCCGTAGCTGTTTTGATGGCATTAGTTCTTGTATTTAGGGGTCCAAATTGTGATTCCCTCCCACCAGGTAGGCATTAGTTCTTGTATTTAAGGGTCCAAATTGTGATTCCCTCCCACCTTGTAGGCACCATCATCAACTTCGATAACTTCTGCAAGGTGTTCTTCATGCTCAATGCCTCCCTAGACGTCTGCGGCGGAGCTTCCATCGTCCTCAGCCTCCCCCCATCTCCAGCTTCGATCCCATCCTCGCCTGGGTCTGAAGCTATGTCGCCGTTATCCAGACCGGTGGCGCCCTCGCCTCACTCGCCTCCGATAATGACCGGAATAAAAAGATTGTCATGAACACTACATAATGGTCGATATCGACCAACCTACAAAAAAGGTCAAAAGACCCCTCTCGTCTTCAATATACTATTGGGTCCTCATCGGTCCTATAGGGTCCTATGGAGATTTTTTCCGTAGATTCCTCTAGAAAAATGATGATAATAATTTCACCTTTGTTGGAAAGTGAATCAAGGCAAGTTGGGAATATAAATATCTATCCATCATCCAAGTAATTCAAACCGAGAAAAGTTACCTATCTGTCTTATTTCTTTCATCCCTCACTTCATATTTTTCAAAGTCTGCCTATCTAAGAATTCTTCGATAGAGTTTATTCAATTATAAATTTCTATGTAATTTAATGTAAACAAAAAGGCCCTTAACTGTTGTAAGGCCCATCAGAGCGATGGTTACAATCACCAAACCATCTGCCTCAAACTTGTGCATGGATTCAGCATGAGCATACGATTTCTCTTTTTTTTTCATTTTAGAGCAGAAGGGCCCCTTTTTTGTTACCAAGGGAATGCATTTGGGAAAAGTGAATCTTTTTTAATTTTCTGATTTTGTTTTGGCCGCTGCACTTCCTAATGCCTTTTTCATAAAGTGGTAAAAATTGAAACGAACGTAACAACAAAAATCTGCAAATGGGAATCAAACAATCTTCCCTTTTTTTGGAAATGCAAAATTGTCTGTTATAATTTTTTTTTGCATGTTTACATTTAGATCCAGACATTAAATAGAGACTGCGCCGTCAACCAACCAAGGCACTCCCCTTAAATTTCACGTCGTGCAGTAGAAAATACCTTAATAAATCAAATCTTGAAAAACTTCTGTCTCAACTGTATCTCTACCTTTTTTTTTATTTATTTATTTCCTTCACCTTTAACCGCTTTAATATTATCATGTATTTAACTTTCTATTTTTCAAAAGAGAGAAATGGGATGAAATGTATTTCTTTCATTTTGTTATTTAAAGTGAAGTAATTTCATATAGAAATCTAGGTAGCCAAAAGCACACCCTTCTTTTGCACAATGTGTTGGATGAAGTTTCCAAGGTTTTCCTAGTTTTTGTTTTCAGCTTCAAACATGTGATTTTTCATGCAACCAACAAGTGATAGTCTGTCTCTAACTGTATTAGATTAATCAAACTTGATAATAACTTGGTGTTTGATGATTCTTATAAACTTGATAACAACTTGGTGTTTGATGATTCTTAAAAAAAAAAAGACCCCCCCTCCCCCAAAAAAAAAAAAAAAAAAAAAAAAAAAGGGAAGGAAAAGAAAAAGAACTTGTAACTTGGTGTTTAATGATTCTTACCCCCCACCCAAGGAACTGAAGGAATGAAAAGAAAAGGAACTTGGTGCTTAATGACAAAATAAGTTTGTTACTTATTTTTCCTTTTAGTGATACAATGTGTCCAACCAAACCATAATGCATAGATTTTGTAAAAGAATTTGCTACAATAGAAAAAAATCACTTTCAACGAATCTACAAGCTCATGCATGTTCTTGTGAACCACAAAGTCAACACAAAACTACAAAATTAGAGGAGACGAGATTCTTGCTGTACAACGGATTTGTCAACGTCCATGGAATAAGGAGTTTGTTATTCAGTGGAAAATAAAAAACCACAATCATTAAGGACCCGTTGGGTAATTCTACTTATAAAGTAGTGTGAAGTGAAGTTAACTTAAACATCATATCAAATCTAGTTTTATCAAAGCTTCCTCTATTTATTTTTAAAAAAAGTCAAAAAGCAACTATCATTAACTAAAAAACAAAAAAACTTCATTTCTCATATTAAAAATAAAAGATATTTCATCTCAAATAACTAAAAATAAAATATTATTATAACCCACTACATATTTTATTCATTTTTTTATTTCACTTCACTCAACTTTATTTTAAAAGTAAAGTGCCAAACAAGCCCGGATATTTCAAAACAAGACAAAATAAGAAATATATTTGAGCGCACTATAGTGCTGCTGGTGTCGGAATTGATGTTGCAGGTCTTGGCGTTTAATGAATAGGACTATCATAGTGTTATAAGAGGGAAATTTTGGGGTTTAATAAAATAGGGAGAAAAAATTGCCGGAAATTACTATATTTGGTCAGATTTCCTCTTTTAAAAGAAAAGTGCCATTTTGAAATGTATTTCTTAATTTGCTTTTGAAATGTTCCCAAAACTTAAGCCCCCTAAAAAAGAAAAAAGAAAAGAAAATGTGTACGGAATGTTCGCTACTAATGCTTGTTTGGAAGGAATCTGATTATGCATGATAGGGAGTAGGGACATGAGTGTGCTTGATTCTTCTTGCATAGGCGATCTTATTGGCTAGCCTATGGTGCATGGGTTGATTTATGGGCTGGACCTAATAATTCTTCTCTAATTTGATGAGCCGTCTTCATCCTTAGGGCCTGTTTGGATAGGCAAAAAATAGAGTAGAGTGAAGTTAAATGGGCTCTAACTGTCTAAAATTTCAACTCTACCCCGTTTGGATGAGTCAGGCCTAATAGATGAAGTAATGTTGTGAACCATATGTACTCCATTTCACTTCAACTCTAACTACTTCCATTTCCTTGAGTAAAAGTAAATTCTACTTCAAACGTAATTTCAAAATAAGCATCCAAATGGAGTGAAATGAAGTATTATATTTTAACTTCAACCTACTTCTCTTCACTACACTCTACATGTAAAATCCACTTTATTTCACTCCACTCCTCATTTATCCAAACAGGCCCTAAAGAGTCTCTCTACATTATAAAGTCACATCTTCTCTTATCACATATTTTTATCTTTTATTAACCTTTTTCCTCCCCAAAATCAATTATTTTGATTTGCTGAAGTGGGACCCTCTAGGTCATTTTGGATGAACTTGGTCATTTTTCTTAAATGACTTATTTTTTTTTCTTGAGAAATGACATACGGTGTTTTTTTTCATTTTCGAATCTTTTGTCTTGTAAATACTTGATTGAAAGAAATTTGTACGACTTTTATACTCTTTTGAAATATTCAAATTTTCATATACTTTTTTTTTTTTTTGAAATGAGGTAAAAATTTTATACCTATTTGACATTTTCCCTTTTGAGAATTTGCTACTCAAAAGTGATGTTTAACATGACCAACTCAGCTAACCCTCACCATTCAAACAAAGTCTAATAGAGAATTCATAGTTCTAGCTCAAAGACAACCATTGCATTTCCATTGGGAATTCTTACTAAAGAGAATTTTCATCAGAAATGCTTTCAACTAAATAGTAATCACCCGGTTGGTGAGACACTTCTCTTCCACATAAACAACCTATGAAGGGATCAATCCTTGACTATAACACTTTTGGTGAGGGACTTATGGCAAATGTATGTGTGGAAGAGTGCATGAGTACTTACTTTTCCCAAAATAAAGAAAAAAGGTTCAAATGGATTCATCTAAAAGATTATTAAAAAGTTAAAAGGCGAAGGATATAACGTTTGGAAACTCTAGTATAATACATAGGAGTTAATTAAATAAAGATCTAAAATAAAAGATTTAATTTTTAATTCCTAATTTACTACTAATTTGTTTGGTAAAATTATAAAAAAGCTTTTATTTCATGAGGTAATTAGAGCTCGTTTTTAGAAATTAGAATGTAGACATTTCATCATTTTGAAAACTTTATGAGGCCATTTCATCAAAAACACTTATAAACTCCATATTGTCCACCTTTATCTACTTTAACTAAAAGCCCTTCTTAGATTATATTTTTAGAGGTAAAAGCTTTGATTTATAAATAAATTTTAAAAAATAGAAAATACAATTATAGGTTTACGAAACACTCAAATATGTAAATAATCTCTAAATTATAAAATAAGAGCTCATTTTTAGGGCTTCCAAACTACACCGATTTCCTTTTAAATCTTGAATTACTAGTTACTAGAGTTATGGTCGGCCTTCATTTTTCACTCCATCCCATTTATTTTTGCATTGACGGAGAAATTATTGGATGGAAATTTTGAATTATATCTTTATTTCTTGTTTTTAAACTAAATAATTACCTTTGAATTCCTATGAATTCAATTCCACAAAACAAACGGGCCAAAAGAACCCTAAGATTTGCATTGCTTAAATTCATCAGGCCCAAAGAAATCCAAGGGCACTTGTTTGGGTGCTCTCGATATGTATATTGCAGATTCTCAGTTGGGAGTAAGCAGAACTAACTCTAGTTAGAAGAAGGGAATTGGATTTTAAGGTTAAAGATCGCCAACAGCATCATTTGGGTTTTGAGACCTGAAGAGAGAGCTTCTTTCCTCTCTCTATCTCTGCTTCTGTTGGTGTTGCTGCTTTTGATCCGAATAACAGAACCCTAGTTATGGCAGCACCACCAGCACGTGCTCGCGCAGACTACGATTATCTGATAAAGCTTCTACTCATCGGAGATAGCGGCAAGTTCTTCTTTCATTCCTTTTTCTTCTTCTTTTTGTCGATGGAAATCTGAAAGTTCCAATCTTTTTGCATTTTTATGGTGTTCTGAATCAAACCCATGTTTTATTTTGTACCAAAATAAAACCCATGTTTCCTTTTGGATGCACAAAGGCTTAGATGGATGCATTGTTAAAAGGCTGTATGGATGTAAAAATGTATTTTTGATGTTTTGTCTTCTTTGGTCTCTTTCTTAGTACTTACAGATCTGAGGTGGGTGTTTTGATTTTGATGGTTATTAGCTAAAAGACGTTTTTTTTCCGAATTCTCATGTATGGAATTTCAGAGACTGGACTTGTTTGATTTGTGACCGAATTGCCAAGTTGGGGTGTCATGAATTGGTGATCCAGAGTCCTAGACTGTTGATCTGATTGGCGCCATGGCAGGTTGATTGTGTTCTCATAAAGTCAAGATTGAAAGATCTTAGTTTGCAGAGCTAGGATTGATAAAAAGTCCCAATTTGAAAGTTATTTTGAAAAGTACGAGCCAAAACGTCCTGGGACTTAAAATGGTTCCAATCAGACTATTAGAGGAACTTTTGCTTTTATCTTCCTTCATGTTTACTGGCTCAAAATGCTGTGGGTTCTATACTTGATTATTCATTTTCTGATCGGAAAATAGGAAGAGATTGAAGGGAGAAAAATATTATATTGGTTGTTAAGTGCTTGAATTTGGTGCAGCTTCACTGGGGAGGAAATCCAGCGACGTTAGAATTTTGGAAATTTTTTTGTGATGCAAATGAGATGTAGTTTTTCAGGATATTATAATTCAGTAAAACCTCTAGAAAAAAAAAATGCAGATTTGTTTGGGCTAGAGGCTCTAGGAAGCTGGAAAGACAAACTTGGTCTTCACCTTCGCCTCCATTGGACCTGATACACTTCCAGTCTTCCAGGTTTAATATTTAAGTTGCACATAAAATATAGATATCAGTATGTGATATGCTAATTGTTGGGAAATTACGCAAATTTCCTATAAACCAGATTAGTGAGAATGCGAAATAACAGCGGAAATAACACAAATTTGATAACGGAGTTCGGCCAATTATGCCTACGTCTCCAGACCTGCTGCAGATCTTGTTATAAAAGGGAGAAAAATTAACAAAGTATTTACAACACTCACAGCTCACAACCCAATTACACCCAAGAAAATTGCTCTCAATTTTCTCTCACTAAAGCTTTTCTTTCTAAGCTTTCTTTTCTTTTGATCCTTTTTTGGGATACAATACAAATGAGAACTAAGGGGTTTTTATAGGTTTCAAAGACAATGGGTTGGTGGATTTAGGCAAGAAATTAGGCACCTTCATTGACAATTGCCTAAGTAAGGCACCTCTCATTTTTTACTAAAAGATGGTTGGTGCCTACATCCTTGACAATTGTTTTGACCCAAAAAATGGTTGGTGCCTACTTCCTTGACAATTGTTTTGACCAACAATGGTTGGTGCCTACTTCCTTGACAATCTCCCACTTGAAGACTGATTTCAATCTGTCTTCACACCTTGATCAAAGCAGCAGCTCTTTCCGGTCGTGTTACTCTAGCAGGCCTACTGAAGTTGAACACAACTTCAATTTGTCGATAGTCACCACCTTTGTCAACATATCTGCTGGATTCTTACTTCCTTGGATCTATTCCAATATTAACACATCATCTTCAAATAGAGATCTGATGAAGTGATAACGAAGCCCAATATGCTTGGTTCTGGAATGAAATGCTGAATTCTTCGCCAAGTGTATCGCACTCTGACTATCACTGTGCAGAACATTCTTCTCCTGTTTGAATCCCAACTCAGTTAACAAACCTTGAATCCATATCATCTCTTTACTAGCTTCAGTCACTGCTACATGTTAAACAGGCCCAAGGCCTGTTAAAGATTATGGGTCTAGCTGACTGTAATTAGGATAAGGGCTGACTGTAATGTCAAACATAACAGCTGTCAATGGGTTGTTGGGTTGTTATTGGCAAACATAACAGCTACAAATGGGTTGTTGGCATAGCTGTTATGTTTGACATGTAATGTGCCTAATTTCTAGCCCAACTTATAGCCTAACTTATGCCTAATTTGTAGCCTAACTCAAGGATGTACAGCATTATATATAGAGTTCAATAGATCCTGGGAAGAGGACCAATTCTATTCAGACAAGAGAATACAATTCTAAAACTTCTCATCTTTCATATGTTCTTGAATTTGTCAGACAACACAAGTGCTACCCGCATTGCAAACAATCCAGTCTTTCATGAAAGAACGAAGCATATTGAGATTGATTGCCACTTCATCCGTCAGCATATTGTTACTGACAAGATAACTCTGCCTCATGTCTCTACTCTTGACCAATTGGCGGATATCTTCACAAAAGCTCTTCCCAAACCACGTCATCATGATCTCACTAGCAAATTGATGTTTTCTCACTTACCACATCAATTTGAGGGGGAGTGTAAAAAATAACAGCTACAAATGGGTTGTTGGTGTCAACAATAACAGCTGCAAATGGGTTGTTGGGCTGTTGTCAAAGATCACAGCTGCATGTCAAAGATGACAGCTGAGATTGGTGTTGTTGTCAAAGATGACAGCTGAGATTGGTGTTGTTGTCAAAGATGACAGCTGAGATTAGGATTTAGTCTATTCTTTCACCATTGATTGTTGTAATTAATCCTTAACTATGTCTTCAATTCATTATAAATACTAAGCAATCAATGATCCCATATCATTGAGTTTTCTTACCATTATTGGCTTCTTCATCTCATCACAAACTCTTACATGGTATCAACCATGTAAGAGTTTGTGATGAGATGAAGAAGCCAATAATGGCAAGAAAACTCAATACACTAAAAAAAAAAAAAAAAAAAAAAATCCAAACAGGTCAGAAATGTTGTTGCTGTAATGGGCACGTGGGGCCCATAATGTGATCTGGACACATATCAGAGTGATGAGATGAAAGGAGAGTAGTTTTTCCCAACTACTGGAAGTGGTCGCATGAAGATCAACCTCAGATCCAGGTTTTTGGACGGCCGAGATGAAATCAGTGTGAGAAAATGGACGAATCACAAATGGTGATAGAAAATCGTCTTTTGATGGGAGAAAAATTCCCAAAAGATCTCCACAAATATCAATAATGTTGGTCGACCAAGATGGGTAATACTGTGAAACAGATTTTGATCATCGCAGGTGGGCCAGTAGTGAAACAGAGAAGAACAGAAAACACAGTGTCAGTTTGACGATAACACGTCAATGCCGTCACTGTGTCGATCTCCTTGTGAGATCTGAATAATTGATTGCGGCCCGATCAGGGGTATGGAATGGAAAGACACTTTATTTTCGCAACTCCAGGCCAAAGTTTCACTCAAATCGGATCAAAATCCACAAATTTGGACGGTTTTGATGAAAACAGAGGCAAGAAATAGAATTATCACAAATGTTGCTGGAAACCTCACCTCTGATGGGAGAAAAAATCCAGAAAAATACTCATAAATATCAGCAATGCTGGTCGACCAGGATGGAGGTGGTTTTGAGAGATGTTGAAGACGATCTGAAGTGGGCCACGTCTTGATCATGGATGATTAGCCACTATCAGGGATGATCAGACACTATCAGGAAGAAGATCCAAGTCAGGGAGAATGACTGAATCAATTTGAGAAGGTAACTATAGCTCTGATACCATGTAAGAGTTCGTGATGAGATGAAGAAGCCAATAATGGCAAGAAAACTCAATGATATGGGATCATCGATTGCTTAGTATTTATAATGAATTGAAGACATAGTTAAGGATTAATTACAACAATTAATGGTGAAAGAATTGACTAAATCCTAATCTATCTTTGACAGCCAACAACCCATTTAGCTGTGATTGTTGACAACAACACCAACAACCCATTTGCAGCTGTTATGTTTGACAACAACAACCCAACAACCCATTTGCAGCTGTTATGTTTGACATATTGTCAAGGAAGTAGGCACCAACCATTGTTGGTCAAAACAATTGTCAAGGAAGTAGGCACCAACCATTTTTTGGGTCAAAACAATTGTCAAGGATGTAGGCACCAACCATCTTTTAGTAAAAAATGAGAGGTGCCTTACTTAGGCAATTGTCAATGAAGGTGCCTAATTTCTTGCCTAAATCCACCAACCCATTGTCTTTGAAACCTATATAAACCCCTTAGTTCTCATTTGTATTGTATCCCAAAAGGATCAAAAGAAAAGAAAGCTTAGAAAGAAAAGCTTTAGTGAGAGAAAATTGAGAGCAATTTTCTTGGGTGTAATTGAGTTGTGAGTTGTGAGTGTTGTACACACTTTGTTAATTTTTCTCCCTTTTATAACAAGATCTGCAGCAGGTCCGGAGACGTAGGCACAATTGGCCGAACTCCGTTATCAAATTTGTGTTATTTCCGCTCTTATTTCGCATTCTCACTAATCTGGTTTATAGGAAATTTGCGTAATTTCCCAATAACTGGTATCAGAGCCCTGGTTGTTTTTTTTTCTAAATTGTCAGAAACGATCCAGAGGAAGTCAGATTTGAGAAGGTGCGATGGCTGCAGACGAAGGGAAGGTGAAAATTGAAAAGTTCGATGGCGCAGATTTCGGGTTCTGGAAGATGCAGATAGAAGATCATCTGTACCAGAAAAAGCTTTATCAACCTCTCTCAGAAACGAAGCCAGAGGGTATGAAGGATGAAGACTGGGCTCTTCTCGACAGACAAGCCCTCGGAGTTATCCGCTTGACGTTATCCCGTAATGTTGCTTTCAACATTGCAAAAGAAAAGACCACGGCGAGTCTTATGACGGCTCTTTCCAGCATGTATGAAAAGCCGTCGGCCTCAAATAAAGTTCATTTGATGAGGCGGTTGTTTAACCTGCGGATGACGGAAGGCGCATCGACAGCGCAACATCTCAATGAACTCAGCTTAGTCACAACCCAGTTGAGTTCAGTTGGAATTAATTTTGACGATGAGGTACGAGCATTAATACTTTTGTCTTCCCTTCCAGAGAGCTGGAATGCTACTGTCACGGCTGTGAGTAGCTCAACGGGAAGCAATAAGTTGAAATTCGATGATGTTCGTGATCTGGTTCTCAATGAAGAGATCCGACGGAGAGAGTCGGGTGAATCTTCAACCTCTTCAGTATTGCATACAGAGTCAAGAGGAAGAAATTCAACCAGAGGGAATGGACGCGACAGATCGAATTACCGAGGTAAATCAAAGGACAGGAGGTCCAAATCCAGGAATCCCAATAATTTTCAAAGCTCGAAGACTATCGAGTGTTGGAATTGTGGGAAGCCCGGGCACTACAAAAATCAGTGCAGAAGTGCACCGAAGAATCAGGAGGCGAAGGCAGAGGCAAATGTTGCTTCCACCTCAGAAAGAGATGATGCTTTAATATGTTCTTTGGAAAGCAAGGATGAGTCTTGGGTGTTAGACTCTGGAGCATCCTTTCACGCTACTTCGCAGAAAGAATTCTTCGAAAGGTATGTCCCCCGGAAACCTTGGAAAGGTATACCTTGGTGATGATCAACCTTGTGCTATTAAGTTGCCAATAATGGTAAGAAAACTCAATGATATGGGATCATTGATTGCTTAGTATTTATAATGAATTGAAGACATAGTTAAGGATTAATTACAACAATCAATGGTGAAAGAATAGACTAAATCCTAATCTCAGCTGTCATCTTTGACAACAACACCAATCTCAGCTGTCATCTTTGACATGCAGCTGTGATCTTTGACAACAGCCCAACAACCCATTTGCAGCTGTTATTGTTGACACCAACAACCCATTTGTAGCTGTTATTTTTTACACTCCCCCTCAAATTGATGTGGTAAGTGAGAAAACATCAATTTGCTAGTGAGATCATGATGACGTGGTTTGGGAAGAGCTTTTGTGAAGATATCCGCCAACTGGTCAAGAGTAGAGACATGAGGCAGAGTTATCTTGTCAGTAACAATATGCTGACGGATGAAGTGGCAATCAATCTCAATATGCTTCGTTCTTTCATGAAAGACTGGATTGTTTGCAATGCGGGTAGCACTTGTGTTGTCTGACAAATTCAAGAACATATGAAAGATGAGAAGTTTTAGAATTGTATTATCTTGTCTGAATAGAATTGGTCCTCTTCCCAGGATCTATTGAACTCTATATATAATGCTGTACATCCTTGAGTTAGGCTACAAATTAGGCATAAGTTAGGCTATAAGTTGGGCTAGAAATTAGGCACATTACATGTCAAACATAACAGCTATGCCAACAACCCATTTGTAGCTGTTATGTTTGACAATAACAACCCAACAACCCATTGACAGCTGTTATGTTTGACATTACAGTCAGCCCTTATCCTAATTACAGTCAGCTAGACCCATAATCTTTAACAGGCCTTGGGCCTGTTTAACATGTAGCAGTGACTGAAGCTAGTAAAAGAGATGATATGGATTCAAGGTTTGTTAACTGAGTTGGGATTCAAACAGGAGAAGAGTGTTTTGCACAGTGATAGTCAAAGTGCAATACATCTGGCAAAGAATTCAGCATTTCACTCAAGAACGAAGCACATTGATCTTCGTTATCACTTCATCAGATCTCTATTTGAAGATGATGTGTTAATATTGGAATAGATCCAAGGAAGTAAGAATCCAGCAGATATGTTGACAAAGGTGGTGACTATCGACAAATTGAAGTTGTGTTCAACTTCAGTAGGCCTGCTAGAGTAACACGACCGGAAAGAGCTGCTGCTTTGATCAAGGTGTGAAGACAGATTGAAATCAGTCTTCAAGTGGGAGATTGTCAAGGAAGTAGGCACCAACCATTGTTGGTCAAAACAATTGTCAAGGAAGTAGGCACCAACCATTTTTTGGGTCAAAACAATTGTCAAGGAAGTAGGCACCAACCATTTTTTAGTAAAAAATGAGAGGTGCCTTACTTAGGCAATTGTCAATGAAGGTGCCTAATTTCTTGCCTAAATCCACCAACCCATTGTCTTTGAAACCTATATAAACCCCTTAGTTCTCATTTGTATTGTATCCCAAAAAGGATCAAAAGAAAAGAAAGCTTAGAAAAAAAAGCTTTAGTGAGAGAAAATTGAGAGCAATTTTCTTGGGTGTAATCGAGTTGTGAGTGTTGTAAACAATTTGTTAATTTTTCTCCCTTTTATAACAAGATCTGCAGCAGGTCCGGAGACGTAGGCACAATTGGCCGAACTCCGTTATCAAATTTGTGTTATTTCCGCTGTTATTTCGCATTCTCACTAATCTGGTTTATAGGAAATTTGCGTAATTTCCCAACAACGCTCATTGGAGAATGCCTCAAAAGAATCATTTTATTGTTGCACATTTGCCATTGGAGTCTTTGGTGTAAGATGCTGCTCCCGCTTTTAACCCTTCTTTGGCGTGCCTTGCCTATTATTGGTTCCTCTGTAACTTTGCTCATTTACATTCCCCTCTTAAGAACGCCACTGTTCCAATCAGGGCTTGAACCTAGCTACCCTGCCTCCCTCTGAAGCACTTATATGTCTGTTACCAATTGAGCTTTAGGCTTTATTTTAAGGGAACAGTAAACGGCAACTATGAGCTCATTATATGAACCTTAAGAGATGAGAACTTTCTAGAGCTCAGTTACTCCGGTACATTCTGGCTTTGTTGTACTATTGCAATGTTTAATTTGAGAATTCATCATTTGATGGGATGTGATATCTCTCTCTCTCTCTCTCTCTCTCTCTCTCTCTCTCTCTCTCTCTCATACGCACATGAAAAGATTTACCTAACCACTTGAATTTTTTCTGTTAGCAACCTTCTTGAAGATGAGAGTAACATTAAGAAATTACGGAGGTGGGCATGACTCCGTGTTTTGAGTGCCTTGTATCGTCGGATATTGTAACTTCAATAGGATTGCTCATTGTTGCAAACACGAGCTTGCAGGTCGTCCCATGTTACCATTAAAAAAAAAGCCTTGGCATATGGAGATAACATTTTTTTTTTTCAATTGCTAGCTGCAGATCGCATTATGCATATATATAATTCTTATTTTTTAAATGTGTGAAGGGATCCATCTGTATCAGATTGGTTGCATAAAATGTGGGTTTAACTACTCTATTGGGAGTAGGGTCACCCTAAATCTCTTAATATATAATTGGTTCAGTGCTCTAGGAAAGGTACTAAAGCAGAAATCCATGATTTGTCTAGTCCTGGTGACACGTGCAGATTTTCTTAGTGGAGTTTTCTTTTCTATCAATTGGGGAATTTGATGTCGAGCATCCACTTCTTCCATGACAAGGCATATTGGACCCATTCAGTAGAAGAAAAGGGGGAAACAATAAAGGCTGGGAGAAACGGAAAGGTAATATGGCAACTGGAAGGGAAAAGAAAAGAAGAAGTCTTCATCTCAGATGTTCTCAAGACTGTATTTCAGGAATTTCTCAGGATTTTGGAAATCCGCTTGTCAAAATTCTGAAACCAAAGAGATTAGCAGACAAGAAAAAACACCTCATTGGGAAACCTCCTAATATCCACTTTTCCCTGTCATTTTTTACATCTAATTCCTCCACCAAATGGGCCCACAGGAAAGAAGGTGATAGGATGACGGGAGTGGAAGATAGTAGAATCAATGAAGCGAGTGGAAGAAGTAGAATTGATTAGTAATGAAAGAGATCTTGATAGAGTTCATATCATTTAAAGATTTAGGGGCTAATTTTACATCAAAGGACATTTTTCAAGTCTCAAGCAATGGATTACATGAAAGTTGAAAATTGTGGGCTTAAGATTGTGCAATGCATTCATGAGTTGAGAAGTAATAGCCATCTACCAACTGGCCGTATATGAGTTAGGAAAATTGGGGTTTTAAGAGGTACAGACCATAGTTGTCAATTCTGTTCCGGTTTGACCCGGTGGTGGAACGTCTCGGCATTCCGGTCAATTCCGGTATTTTGTTCCGAAAAAGACGCGATTGGAAAATGGAAAAACCAATAGAAAAGAATACCTAAAATTGAAAAAATAGTTGAACGCCATTTAAAACAAAAAAAAGTTGAACGCTAGAATAATACTAAAAATGCATACTTAAATCACTTAAATTAAACTACACTCTACAATTGACCATTTTCTAGTTTTCACTGAATATGAATTGAAGTATGAAACTTTGGGCGGAATTGGTCCGGAATGGATTCCGGACCAGAACGGCCGGAAACTTTCAGGGGTCCATTCCGTTCCGCCCAAGGCTAATTCCGGCCGGAACGGAATGGAATTGACAACTATGGTATAGACATATTAAATATTTGAAAGTTGAGAAAATTTTCTTCTAGTTCTAGCCAAATGAGGAAAGAAAAAAGTAATAATAAGCTCATCACTTGGCATAGGATGAATAAAATTTGGTTGTGTTGCTTTGTTTTAAAAGTTTTCTCTCGAAATTATTTTGGTGTTGGTTATTCAGAATTTAGTCTTAGATTATCCTCTTCTGAAATTCGAGTTGTGTTTCCCGTATTTTCTGTAAGTAATTCTCCCTTGCTTTAAATATCTATTTTTGTCAACTGTTTCAATCCAATGGTCAGTGTACTAAAATTTTCACTTAGATGATGAATTGGACTGGGGTTTTGAATTGAATTAAATGTAGATTGCATGATCTTTTTTCCCAATATCAATTTGAGAATAGCTTTATCCAATCAATTTGAGAATAGCTTTATCCAATCAATTTGAGAAAGGGTTAATCTTGAGTCCTGTATTCTTGTAGAATACTTACAAATTACATAAAAGAAGTAATAGAATAAAAACTGCATAAAGAAGGTAATGATCAACACCCATTTTTGTATCCATCAAAGGAACAAATCCTATGGACATTGTCATTTGAAATTTGTTAATTGAGTAAATGAATCGTCAGCTTGCCTGAAACTATTTGGTTCAACTCTCCACTGATTTGTGCATGACTTAACCAAGTTGAGCGTTGCACAATTCTTTTCCCTCTTTTATTTGTTGTAAAGTTTATGCAACTTAACCTAGCCTCAGTTGAGTCATCACAATTTAGGTGGTAATCAGACACTGAAACTGAGAATTAATTCCTAAAGATAAATGACAAGGAAAAAGTTACAAGCGACATCTTGATTCTCAAAGGAAGAAATGGGAAAGGTCTTATAAAAAGGAAAAACTTATTGGTAAACTAAGTTCAAATTTCATGAATTGGAATGTCATGATGACCATGATCCAATATGGAATCACAACAGTCAACATATGATCAAAATCCATCAAGGTATATGTTTTCTGATAGTTGCTTTAATAGTTCTGTCTTTGCCCCCACCAATACAAAAACTTTAATGAATTAATGAAGATTTGTTCCTCCATGTACACTTCAAATATAAAACTTGAGACTGAAGTTCTTTTACCAGTAAGTTGAATTTGAAGTTTTTATAAAATTTTTTAAATTTCTGTTTCATGTGTAGAAAGTAATGCTGGACCTTTCACTTGAACGAAGCCAAACGACAAGGAGAACAAAAATATTAAGCCACTATTTTGACACTAACCATGAGTTGTTTTTTTCTTTTTCAGAAAGGCGGATGAAACTTTTCCAATGGGTATTTCTGTTTGGAAGAAGGACCAAACTGAGATATTTTGGCGATTTCGGCCGAACCAAGCCGAAATCCTCAACTATGCATATGGACCATTATGACATCTTGTTTTTGATAAAGGGAAAGAGTTTTTAATTTTAAGAACATAAAAAAATATTTTTTTAAATATTTTATTTAAGAGTTAAGACAATTGTAATAGATTTAACTTTTCAAACTCGAAAAGGCGGATGAAACTTTTCCAATGGGTAATTGGTTTGGAAGAAGGACCGAACTGAAATATTTTGGCGATTTCGGCCGAACCAAACCGAAATCCTTAACTATGCATATGGCCCATTATGAAATCTTGTTTTTGATAAAGAAGGGGAAAGTTTTTAATTTTAAGAACATAAATTTTTTTTTAATATTTTATTTACGAGTTAAGACTATTGTAATAGATTGAACTTTTCAAACCTTTTGAGTTTTTAATTTTAAGAACGTAAAAAATATTTCTATTAATTTTATTTAAGAGTTAAGATTATTGTAATAGATTTAACTTTTCAAGCCTTTGGTTTTTTAATTTTAGAAACTTAAAAATACTTCTTTAAATTTTATTTAAGAATTAAGACTATTGTAATTTAACTTTTCAAAACTTTGTGAACTCATTAAAAGGCTTGAAAACAACTGAACTGCTTATTTTTTTATTGTAATTGATTATTTATTAAAATGCATGCTCATGAAACTTGCTCCCTGCATTCAAGCTTACGGCCCACTTTTCAGGCAATTGGAATGCCTCAGCATTTTTAAAACATTGATCTTGATAACTGCAATACCAATTGGATGCTATTTGCCTCTTAACCGAGCTTTTTTTTTTATTGTTACTCTTTAGTGAGCAATTGATCCTCCCACCTTTTCTATTTCACGGTTGTCATATTTCTATCTCGGTTAAACTACTACTTAATTTTCTCTTTTCTATTTTGGTGTTAATCTTTGACAAAAAAGGAATGATTTTATCATTGATAGCATGGATTTGTTTTTTTCATTCTTGTTTCTTTTACTATCCTCAACTTATTTGGATTATTTTGATCCTTGATTATAGGGGTTGGAAAGAGTTGCTTGCTGTTGCGATTTTCTGATGATTCCTTTACCACTAGTTTTATTACTACGATAGGGTGAGTATCCAGAACCTTTGATTTAAAATGTTGGGAAATAAGGACGACCCTAAAGTTAGAATAATCCCTTTTTATTAGGATCGACTTCAAGATTAGGACCATTGAGCTTGATGGCAAGCGCATCAAACTGCAGATATGGGATACAGCTGGTCAAGAACGCTTCCGAACAATTACAACAGGTAGTTTGACCCTCTACACACCCCATGCTGCCAAATGATTTTTTATTTATGTTGTAATTTAGCTTTATTTTGTCAAGGTCTTGGTTAATGTTCCTTTCTTCCGTTCTCAGTTTGTTACTTCTTTTATGTAGCTTATTACAGAGGAGCCATGGGTATATTGCTGGTGTATGATGTCACAGATGAGTCCTCTTTCAACAGTATGCACTTCTTGTTTGCCCTTATTTTGTCACTATTAGAATTTACAAGCTGGATTTCAACAGTCAAGCACAATTACCTTATTTCTTAATTGAGTCCTCATTCAAATATTTATAGACATTCGAAACTGGATCCGGAATATTGAGCAGCATGCATCTGACAATGTTAACAAAATATTGGTGGGCAACAAGGCAGATATGGATGAGAGTAAAAGGGTAAGCTCAACTCAAACAATCAAATTCCTTTCCCTTCTATTTAGTACTAATGAAGTAACTTTCACTTTTTCATTAGGCTGTCCCAACTTCACGGGGGCAAGCACTAGCGGACGAATACGGCATCAAGTTTTTTGAAACGGTAAGTTGGAGTGATGTGTTCCATATGTTCATTCTCTCATGTCAAAGGGGTTGATGAGATCTTAACTCACATTGGAGCCCATTCGTGCAGAGTGCAAAAACCAACTTCAATGTTGAGCAGGTATTCTTTTCCATTGCAAGAGATATAAAGCAAAGACTTGCAGACAGTGACTCAAAACCTGAGGTACATATTACATCTGTAATTCTTTATGGGGTAGTGCCCACTGATTTTCATAGTTAATCTGTTTAACATGCTTTGCTATTTTATACAGCCGCCGACCGTCAAGTTACCCGACCTATCCAAGGGTGCTGGTGCTTCTGTGCAGAAATCAGCTTGCTGTGGCTCTTAAAGGTGTCACAGACAAGTGAGATTGCTCTCGGTTTGTTTTTCTTGTGCATTTGCCATTCTGAGGCATTCAGGGTAGCTCGTCTCCACTGCTTGTTTTAACTTAGGCATTGTATTTCCTCCCTAATTTGATTTGGAAGGGAGTTCATTGAATGTTCTGGGCTGTGGGTGATAGTAATCTCGATGTCATTTGTAGGGTCTATTCACTGTTACTTGGTGACCTCTTTTCCTGCATTTTTTCTCCTTTCCGTTTTTAGATGCGTATCTCCAGAATATATACGACCAAGCATGGACTTAACTAGTTCTGGCCACTTCTTGGTCATATGTACTGCTGCTGTCATTATAGAAAAGTGTATAAATTATAATTGCATGGTGTGTGCTTTCTTCATTGCTTCATGGGATAGCTGAAATTTAGCTTAAATATTTGTGTTCTGAGTACATTGCACACTAAGCCTTAACCTTTGCAAACCATTATTCTTGTTGAGCAGAACTTTATTTTCTGGACATTTGTTTTTCAAACTTTATTCTTGTGATATTTTTGTTTTGATATAAAATTTTTACAATGGGCTTATTTGTTTGCATTAGAATACCTAGGACTCGAATGCGTAGTAAATCAAGGTCGAATGTGCTCCACTCAAGGACTATGAAAGAGGTGAGGTATGAATGATATGAGGCGAGGGGTGAATGATATGAGGTAGTAATGTAAATGTGGTATTGACATTCCTAGGATTTGAATTACTAGGGTGATAGCTTGGTATTCATTTCCTTCCATTGCAAGGGAAGGTTATTTGGTGGTCATTTTTGTATACATCTTGGATCTGCATTTTTAACCAGTGGCATGAATTCTTATGTATTCTATTGAATCGGTCAGGGCCTATGTGGCAATTGCTCAGTTGATTGCACAAGGCCTATTTCCCAAGGAGAGAGAAGCCACTTTGCCACTTGAAAAACCAGCTTAATTGCTATGAAGTCGTCCTCAGGCATTCTCGGGTCCAGTCGGATCTTTGACTCTGTGGGTGGTGTTTGCGTACTGAGGATTCAGCTGTCCTTGGAATGGCAACACATTTGATTGCAAGTATTTGGGGAGAATTCATATTGTGAGCCCAATGTCTCCCAGGGGTTCTTCAAACGCTAATGTTAAAAAAGCATTCCAAAGTCGAGCATTCTAAGAACTCCCAACACTATTTCAACCAATTCTACTCTAGCAACTTCTATTGGTTTTAGAATTCTCATCATCAATCTGGGAATTTGGAGAATTAAGCGTAACATTTCCTGATAGGATTTTGGAATTCTCCCAACTGTGTGAATTCCCATCAGAAATTAGTCCTGTAAAACAGATCCTGATAGGGGAACTCTAGAAATATGCTGAAATGTGCATATCCAAATTTGGGCCTTGAGTGGAGACCAGCAACCTGCTGGGTGGAGAACATGTAGAGATCAGTCATATGCTGGGGTGATTCATTTCACTTTGAAACTTTCATGACTTACTTTCCAAGAAGGGATTCAGAACTTTTGATAATTGTTCATCATGCAGTCTTCCTGCTTGGTCCGGCTACTGGTATTTTTAAGATCTTACAAACCAGTGTCACTAATCTCATTTTTTAGGAATTTGTTGTCTTGGAACTAAATGAAGATATTTTCAAATCTTTGTTCTTCTTGGGATGATATGAGAATAATATTGTGGAGAATTAAGTTAACTTTTAAAAAGGTAAAACACAGGACTTGACCATAACAAAAACATAAATGATAAATACTTAGAAGTAGAGAAAAATCAATTCGATCTTCCTGAAATATAATTTCAAACTTTAATCTTAAGTTGTTTAATCAGCAATATCAAAGTTTAAAATGTCAAGTTCTTATATACAGTAATATTATTTTCTGGGTCTCCTAGCCCACCTATATGATCAAATTACCCCACTCACACACTCCCCGCTTTCCTCTATTACCTTAAGCTCAAATTTGATGCTCATCCAAGTATTACTGTTGGATTGAAATCCAAAAAAGGTTGCCCTTTAAGGCATTAGACTTGAGGGTCGTTGATCAAGGGGTTCGGATGATCCAATGGGGTCCATATTTTGTACCAATATCAAGTTTGTATGATACTATGTGTAGAATAAATAGAGAGCGATTAATATTAATTAAACAAGGTCTAATTAACAAGATATCCTAATATAAGGGCACAAATGAGCTATTTCTTTCAACCAGTCCCCATCCTTTATGATTGTCACCATGAAGCTTGTGGAGATGGTGTAGGAGCCGGAGATATGTTGGTCCGCCATGGAACTTGTGGGGATGGTGCAGGAGGAGATCCAACTGTCGATGAATTCAAAACTTGTGGGGATTGTGCAGGAGGAGGAGGAGATTCAACTGGTGAATTCAAAACTTGTGGGGATGGTGCAGGAGCATTATCAGATCCAGATCCAAAGATCCCTGAGAACAACACATAATCATACAAATTAGCATGACCCAAGGTTAAATCAATGACAATTGAGAGTGGTGTGGGCCACAAACCGCATAACAGAAGGTTCTGAGGAGGGGGTCTTTCTTTGGAGGGGTTCGGGTCGTTGTCATGGACTCTCAGATACATCTCTTGGCCCAAATACCAGTTCTCCAGGCATTGGGACCGCAAGTTCCACATCCCAGGGTTGTCAAGGTATGCAAAAATGGCACTCCATTCACCTGGATAAACCTGTTCATATGCACCATTTTTATCCATTATATTATGACCATTGATTTTTCCCAGAGGCACAGTTTAGTTTGGGCTTAGTCCTTTCAGAGAGAGAGAGAGAGAGAGAGAGAGAGAGAGAGAGAGAGAGAGAGAGAGAGAGAGAGAGAGAGAGAGACCTGAACTGTGGAGCGGACCACTGGGTCATTAAGGTTGTAAAACTCGCGGGAGTCTGGAGTCCAGTCACCATTACCAAACCTATAAAATTGGGAGGAGTAAGAACAACCTTTGGATTCAAAGAAGAGTTACATATTTACATCAAATAAAACGTTACATATTGAAATACTACACATGTTTTTCTCTGTCTACTCAAGATATAGATGGGATAAGGCTCTAATGAAAACTATTATATATGTTCCTTACTCCTCAACCGATGTCTCAATGCACTTCTAGACTTTGATTATCAGTTGATACATGATAACAACAACAATAATGAAGAAGAAGAAGAAGATATTTACCCAACCACATAGAAGCCAAACCCGTCGAGGTGCCATGTGTCCATAACATCATGATCATTCTTGAAGACAATCTCAATCCAGCCCTTGTGGATTCCGGTGACAACTGAAGTGCCATAGGCAGCTTCTTGATTGATGGAGTCGACAGGGAAGGCATCAAGTTGATAAACACGAGAGCCATTGACTAAGTAATCAGCTAGTTTCAAGGGGGTTGTAGGTGTGAGATAAGACACATTGTTAACAGTGTAGCGAGTGAGGCCCATGAATTGGGCCGTGGAACCATGGAGGATGAAGGTTTGATTGATGGCCACTTTGGTTACATTGAATGTGCCTTGTGGGTTGGGTCTAGCAGCTCCTGCTGTCATGTTCCACCTGCATGGTCCATCTCCCTCATTGTAAGAAATCAGAGATAATCTAATCACTGTAGTGATTTAGTCAAGGCCTCATTTATCTATCAACCTCTCAAAGACAAAACATTTCTGCAATAATATACTAAACATATCATGATGGATAGGCTAAGGAGAAGCTATTGCTCGCAATGGGTTGTTCAGGTTGGTTTGGTTTAACCTCCATAGGCAGCGGCCGACCGGTATGTGCCCAGCCCCAGCCTGACCCATTATTGATTGGATTGGAACAGTTAAACTGATCGAACAACAAGCTATCAGACCTGTAGGTTGAAGCACAATAAGGTGATCAGATGGGGTTTTGAGGTTATTGACCAAACCAAGCCATTTGCTCATCAGGTTTGAAGGCAATCCAAACCATGAGTTACTAGGTCGAGTTCGGGCTGGGTTAGTGGGTCAAGTCAGGAATTGCCAGTGTGCCACCCATTAAAAAAGGGCTGCTATGTTGTAAACCAAGTTTTGGTTCAGTTTGGATCCATACCTGGACCCAATTATTAGTTAGATTTGGATCCAATTATTAGTTAGATTTAGTATATCAATCTTGTTGGACCTAGGTCCGGGCCATCTAAAAAAATGTACTATTACACACAAACACATAGATTACGCAGTCGGGTAAACGGGTATTCAGGTATGGACCTGAACTGAAGACCCAATCGTCAAATCAGTCCGAAAGAGGCCCTTGCCCAAACTTTCTGGTCATGTCCTCTTCAAGGGGCTCACTTACATCCTTATTCTCTAGCTTATAAATATATATTTACCTGATGGACCTGGCTTGATTTATTGAGAATTCTCGGTCCATTTGATCGGGCCCTGGTGGTTTAGGCCCACTTGGGGGTGTGTTGGAGTTGGAGTAGTGCAGCACAGCCACCCCCACTGTGTCTGGAGAGCCTGAGGAGTCCACTTGTGTGGGAGTTGCTACAATGTAGTAATCAGCATCGTTTTGGTTAGCTGTGACAAGAACTGAATAGGACTGACCCACATGCACATCCAAGGAGTCTAGTGTGATCTGGGCCGTATAAGATCCCTCAGACTCTACCAGGACCATCTGATGGTTCTGGATCCTGAAATTTAAGCTCAACGAGCTACCCACATTTGATATCCTCAACCTGTATGTGTTGCCTGCAAAAGAGGGGGAAAGGAACAAGGAAACAAGGGTATAATTAGCTTAGGAAAACAACATCTGTATAGTGTGAAGTGTGATCTGGTTTCTCTTGTTTGAACTGGCAATGATGCATTGATTTTGATTTTTCTTTTTTGTGGTAACTGTAACAGGATCAAGTTATGATAATCAATGTAATAAAGTCAGAAAAGATAAGGGAACAGAAGAAGTATTGTTACCTTTTGTAACAGTGAAGGACTCAAAACTTCCTCCCCATGAATTGTTGTAAGGTGCTTTTCCATTGATGAGGATGGAATCAGGGAATTCAAGACCATATGGGGCAATTGCTCTGCACCTCTGCTCCATTTACTTACATTTTTAGCATTGTTATAAATAACCAAGGTCAATAAAAAAAAGAAGTTCCAAAATACAAACAAATGTATGGATTAGGCTTAACACTTTAGGGAACATTTTTGCTACACAAATTTAGCAGAATTTTTTTTTTTGTTTTTCCGTGCTTGCGACTTCTATGCGGTTTAGTGGGACGCTTTTCCAAAGAGGTAAAAATGAACTATTTTTTTTTATTTACATGGAAGCCATTTTCTTATGCTGGGTGGGTTGAACCGCTTTTTCATAAAACCACAGAAATGGAAATTTTAGCATTGCACAAACGCGTCCAAAGTACTTGATAGGAAGAGTTTTGAGAACTCTGATCAGCATAATTCCAGAACTCTCTCAGTTATGTCGCACTCAAATTCCCCAATGATACCCTGAATAGGAGGCCTTCTTGTTCTAGAATCTAAAAAATTTTGGGTGGCTACAAAAGTATTTCACATCACTAGCATTTTAATTTGTCTCACCAAAAGGAGAATTCGAAGAATTTTGTGGACTAAAGTGCCCTTATCATGTTGCCCATGATGGCCTGTTTGCTTGTAAAAAAAAAAGAAGAGAAAAACAAGAAAACCTAAAATGTTCTAGAGGGGATGGCTTTGGTCCAACCCGAATCTCAATCTTGGTCGGGTTGGGCCATGCAAGATCTGGTTTGACCCATGCTGCACCCCTACCACACAATCCAAGGTGAAGACCATCATGAAGACAATGAAGAGAAGAGTGATATGTACTATTGTACCATGTAAGGAAAACTGGACCAGTCACCAATAAGAACATCAAACTCAGCTTCGGGCTTTGGAAAGGGCACGAGGATAACATTTCTGTTGTTAACTCGAATTGGGCCGAACCCACCAGCTGCCTTTTGGAACCCAGTTGTGGGGAAGTAGAAAAAGCTGCCTATTTGGTCCTTGGTCTGGAAAGCATAGGTCCAATTGCTTCCTGGTTGGATGGGGCAGTTGGTCCCAGACACTCCATCTTGCCATGAATTTAGCCTCTGCTGGATTCCATTCCTGCATTCACATACATGTATTTTAACTCTACTTCACTGGAAAAAGAATAAAAAACAATGATAAAAGAGATAGCATCCAAACATGGTTTTTTCAAACTATAAGTTCATACCATGTCATAAGGAAAGGCTCGTCCAGATTGTTGAAAACGTTCACATAGACGTTATCATTGGTTGTGGCATTTATAAGGGGTCCAGGGAACATTCCATTGATGGTGATCACCTGCCCATTTCATGAAACCATGATAAGAGTTAATCAGAAACATGGGACATTCAACTAGATAATATATATATATATATGATGCTAATGTCATTATTTTTATTTGTTTTTCAACTTACTATCTATCCTTTCTTCTTAATCACCAATTAGTTGTGTGTCCTACTTCGCTCAAACTCAAATGTGTGCGCGCACACATGCTAAGATTATGTTTTGTGTGAAGCATTTTTTTTGCAAAAATGAAAGTGATATCAACAGGTGTGTTTTTTCGTTGTTATGTGCTAATATTTTCTGTGTCTTTAAGGCGAAAGCATTTTCTATAATTTTTGCAAAGCAAATTTAGACCCAAGAGGTAGAAACCATTTTTTGTAGCCTTTAGATAAGATGAGAAAAAAAAAACACTTTACTTCACAAAAAAGTTTTCCTGCATCAAACAATAGAAACTGGAATGGTAGAAAATGAACTCCTCAATTTTCATTTTCATAGAAGATGAAATTATTGTGGAAATAAAATGCCGCAGAAAACAGGTGCTTATAGAAATACTGCAGCAATGAACTGTCGTAGATGTTAATAGTAGAACATCTAAGCCAATTTTAGATGGATAGGATAAGGCCATGATGATGATGACGACGACGATGCATACAGGTTGCACAACATTAATGGGTCTGATGTTCCGATCCAAGGCGACATTCCACTCTAGAAAGATATCAATGCCTCTGGCTCCTGTGGTCAGCGCCGCGAGGAGCAGGACCCACACAATTTGCAGTGGACCATGGTCCAAGGGGGAGGCCATGGGAGAAGGATGTGTGGTTGGTTGTGGCCAGCCTCTTGCCTGTGACCGAAGACACTTGAGAAAAGAGATTTAAATGGGGCATATGTATGTCGTTGGGAAGGAGATGGTGAGAATTCCCAAGACCCAAGAAAGCAAACATCCAAAAGAGCAGGAACCATCTCTAGCTGTTTCCAGTCTGCCTAGGAGATGGAGTTCAAACTAGTTTAGATAGAGCCGGCATCATACAACAATAGAAGAAAATCATGCCTTTGTTTCACTGCCTTGTTTTCTTCGACAACATTCCTTGTAATGTTCACAGCTTCCAAAGTCTACTTGGTAGTTCAAGAGGACCTCTAAATTGTCGCCGGCCTAGCTATTTAATACCTTAACCAGAAAGTACAAATGGTTGTACAGTTGTGCTATTGATGAATCAGCAGATCATCCATGTAATGGTCCAATTTACTAGCAAATGAACCATCGAATGAACATTGAAAGCCAATCGATCTACTTTCTGAATTTGGATGTGGTTCATCAACCATTATTTCTACTTATTTTATCTGACTGGCCATCCATGAAGTAGGCCCAGTAAATGGTCTGAATCCCATGGCTGTACAACTGGGTCCTTGAGATTTCTTGGGGATATCGCGTTTTCTTTGGGATAATTAATACATAATCAATTACCACTAGGTGTTAAAAGGATTGAGTTTGTACTAGTACCTCTTTGGGGTCATGATTGAAGAGATTATGTGAGGTAATATGAAATGTAAATCATGCAAATGTTATGAGACTTGTTTAAATATCATTAATGAATGAGTTTACGTTGTTTAGTTAATGAAATAGTAAAGAAACAATCAGGCAGGCAAAGACCGGCAGCCAATTGACAAACCAGAAGAAAACAATAACAAGCTACGAGGAAGCCTATAAATGCAGACTCACTAGATTGCAAGAGAAACAAAACTATATCTGTGGCCTTTTGCCAACCAGAAATGAAAGATTATTAAGTAATGGCTTGCTTTATTAGAGTTCTTTTAACTCTGAATCCAGATCTTTTGACAACTTCAGACATCACCATTGTAACGTCTCACCCCTTACCCATGCATGATATTGTCCGCTTTGGCCCACTGGCCTCACGGTTTTGTTTCTGATGGGCCTCAACCCATCAAAAGGCCTCATGCTAAGTAAGGGTATAAGCTCTACATATAATCCCAATCACTTTCCTCTCTATAGTCGATGTGGGACTCCGGGGCGTCACATTCCACCCCCCTTAAGGCTGCACGTCCCTGTGCAGTAGCCTGCCAGCTCCTGTAGCCTGCCAGCCCTCTTGGCCCGCCCACATGGAAACCCGCCCACTTGCACCAGACCACGGCAGGGGACCCACACTCGAAAAAGTCGAGAGTCGGCTCTGATACCATTTGTAACGCCTCACCCCTTACCCATGCATGATATTGTCCGCTTTGGCCCACTGGCCTCACGGTTTTGTTTCTGATGGGGTTTTGTTTCTGATGGGCCTCAACCCATCAAAAGGCCTCATGCTAAGTAAGGGTGTAAGCTCTACATATAATCCCAATCACTTTCCTCTCTATAGTCGATGTGGGACTCCGGGGCGTCACATTCCACCCCCCCTTAAGGCTGCACGTCCCTGTGCAGTAGCCTGCCAGCCCCTGTAGCCTGCCAGCCCTCTTGGCCCGCCCACATGGAAGCCCGCCCACTTGCACCAGACCACGGCAGGGGACCCACACTCGAACTAGTCGAAACCTGGCTCTGATACCATTTGTAACGCCCCACCCTATACCCATACATGATATTGTCCGCTTTGGCCCACTGGCCTCACGGTTTTGTTTCTGATGGGCCTTAACCCATCAAAAGGCCTCATGCTAAGTAAGGGTGTAAGCTCTACATATAATCCCAATCACTTTCCTCTCTATAGTCGATGTGGGACTCCGGGGCATCACAACCATAATTCTAATCTCTAGCAACAGGTGCCTGATTTGAAGTTCTAAAATTATCTAGAAAAGAATGAGAGCTCTAATACTGATAAGATAATGAACACTCAGATCATTAGTAATGAGATTATGAGAGCTACCGGTAAAATCTGATCTTTAATAACTTTTTTAATGTGGTCTGATGATACATGATCCTTTCTGTAAAAAAATCTAAAATTACTGGGACAGAATGGAAGTTTTAGATGTGTGTTGATCTAAAGAAAAACTCATTTTATGGGTCTGCTTGGCAACTCTGATCATATGTTGAAAATAGAGATGATTCAGATATATAGATCCTGTCCGGTAAAACCCTTCTTATGAATGGACTGTTTGGAATGCATTACTCAATTAAAAAAGCAAACTTGGCACGTATGAAAATTATATAGGCAAAGTTGTCATATAGAAAATATTGAATGTTGAAATTTGTCACGAGTTACTACAAGCAAACTTGTCATATTATAAAAGCTTGATAGACAAATTTGTTAAAAGAAGGTATCGAAAGTGTCCAATTGCTTCGTGTCTATTTGAAAAAGTTATCGTATGTTGTTTATTAAAAAAGAGGCAAAATATCTTAAAGCTATTTGAATCAAGCATTTTCAGAGAAATATTACCAAAAAGTTTAAGCAGTCATATATCTATTTGAATCAGACTTGCCAAAACATCTTTTAGTGCAAAACAAACATATTAAAAAAAAAAATAATTACAGAAGTCTCTTATAATCAATTTGGGTTTGGTCTGTGTATACTTGTGTATGTGTCATTGTGTCTAATGATGACGGTTTAGAAAGTAACGTGAGTAAAAAAGAAAGCAAATTTTACAACACGAATTGTTCAAATATTACAAGATCTTTTCAAACGGCTGAAAAAGAGAGATTATCCTTTGACTTCCATTGACGATTATGGGGTGCAAGTAATTCACATCACACTCCATTCCATCACGATAAAGGACTCTTTCAAATTCTACTTCAATGCGGGAGAGTGATAGATACACCATTGGGGGATTTAACTCAACAACTTTTTGTCAACCCACTAACCCTTAGATCAATAGTAAGGCACCTATTTTATTACTGGGCACAATAGAGTTTTGAGAGAGGTAAAATAAGAACGCTTCTCACAATACATGATCGTTCTCTTCCTTGATCAATTGCCACACGTTCCAAATCCAGGCCACGATCAGTTGGGAACCACCATGTAAGTAGCGATGAAGGATCAGGCTAGTCCACTCGGTAGGATGACCAGATGATGCATGCATAACGTGCTTTGAAAGAAACTGATTATCCCTTCCTGCAAATGTTGCCCACCTGAATAGTGGACTAGGCTATTCTATATTTTTCAAGGCATTTTCATGCTAGACACCAATGCCGAAAAGCATGCATCTGATTCATGTGGCATGCATCTGATTCATGTGTAACACACACCCTATCATGTGGATGTAAAGGACACCAGAAAATTTCACAGTTTCATTCCACAACTATTATTATTATTATTATTATTTTCCTGACAAGGGTATCCCGATGGTATTTGACCCAACAGGGCACATGCATGTGCATGACCCTACAACACTGCATCTGATTCATGTGTAACACACACCCTATCATGTGGATGCCCCCCAGTACATCGATTTTAAAGGACACCAGAAAATTTCACAGTTTCATTCCCCAACTATTATTTTTATTTTTATTTTATTTTTTTCCAGACAAGGGTATCCGGTGGTATTTGACCCAACAGGGCACACGCATGTGCATGACCCTACAACACTCGTCCCAGGTAAATCTGGAGTTGTCAAGCCTTAAGCCAACGAACCAACACACAACTTGGTGAGGAACCCACGCACTATTCTTTTTTCTTTTTTTTTGCTAGGTTGGTATACCGGCCGGGAGTGATACTATCAACCCGAATACCCAGTGATGCTATCAATCTAAAGACCCATGAATCAATCCATGGGTAGTGTATGATACCGAACTGCCAACACCACTCAACCATGAATGTGTTAGCATACTAATCATCATTTTTAAGTGATGCAGCATAAGCCCTTTTTTTTTTTTTATAACGAAAACAGATACAGAGTGCAAATTCACTTGAAATCTATCTATTTGTTTATTTTGCAACAGGAAGGACAGTTAAAATCAACTGACGTGGATTAGGTCATGAATCTGTAAGCGTATTATCTTCCCTTCCTGAAGACCGTTTAAAGCTTTCCCCTATAAGAGTGGATTCACTTTCCATTCTCCACATCCTGATAGGATTACAGTTCTTAATCCTAGTTAATTATAAATTGATCATAAGATTTTGCACCTTCCTGTTGAAATACAACAAGAATTTTTTATGCATTAAAAGAAACAAGGCCGACATGTAGGAGTTCCAAAAGCAACTCAACATGAATGAATTGCCATAAAATACCAAATTATGATTCAATTGCCGTACATATCAATCAGAAGCAGGTATACAATCTGCAAATATTTGGACACTGGTCGCAATAATTCTTCTAGCATGCATTGATGAAAAGATAAGTATTTTTGGAGTTTCCATTGATACTATCATCTCAACTGTATCCATTCTCCAAATGACAGGGTTAAGAGTGTGATAAAAGTATGGAAATTAGCAATCCAATCAACAAGGGCAGTGCAATCACCCCATTTTGATTTGTGTCCATTACAAGCAAAACACCATATAGCACACATCAGTTTCTGGACAGCAAATGAAATGGACGCCATCCAGCCATCCTAAATTTGGTGTGAAAAGAACAGAAGAAAAAAAATGCATACACAATTTTGTTGGCATATAACCCAAATCACAATCTGAAGCTTCAATGAGAAAGATGGGGCCTAGAAGAGAAATTTACACACGGCAATTTGCACTGTGGGGTGTTTTTAGCATCAACAAGTATTTCACAAATGTGTTTGCATCTGAGGATCTTTCTGTCTTGTTGCCGCTTGGGAAGGACATTGATTTGTTGCTGTTCTCTGACCCATCACAGCTATTTATGAGCAACAACCACCACTTTGGGGTGCACTTTGCTCTTGTTTCTGCTTCAAAATGTTCCTCTTCACAAGTGTAGACCCTTCTTCCAATAGACTAGGAACAGCCAGAATCTGTAGGAATTTATCATCATCATCATTTGGTACTTCACACTATAGAATCAACACTCATGTCATTTCAAAGTAAGTACCTTTAATGCAAGTTCCTCAAAGCATTTCTCCACATTTTCTCGAGTTTTCGCACTACACTCGAAAAATGAACATCCATATTCTTGTGCAAGAGCAATACCCTCTTCTCTTGTCACAGCCCTTTCACTTTCCTGAGAGATAAAGCCATTAAATTAAGATGAGGATCATTTATAATTTGTGATGTTTTCTCATAGTGAAGAGGCGCTGAATTAAATTCAAGGCAGTAAAACTTGGCCGAGTCAGAGGACTCGGGCAACTCAACTCAGATTTGGTCCTTTATCAAATCGGGTCAAGGAGTTTTTATTAAAGCCACTGATGCACAAAACCTTCAATTCTTTTCCATTTACTCTCAACAGTGATGTGGCTGGTGAGAGTTGGTGGTATGGCGTGTAGACAGATACAATAGTAGGGGATCCACGTGGGATTTGCTGGGGAGGTGACACATGTCCCAGCCTCAGATTTGTGTTTCCACAAGGGAAAGAGAATCCATGGTTTCTAGCTGTGATGGTCTTGCAAAATAAAAAACTAGAGACTTAAGTATTTAGATATAGTATCTATCGTGGTAAAGCAAAACTGAAAGAATAGCTCAAGATAGCAAAAATCAGGTCAACGTGCAGGGATCTCAGCACTTGTAATAACAATGCAGAGATCCACAATTGGAGCTTTTAGCTGTGTCCAAATCTCAAACCGGAGCCTCAAAATGTTGAGGTCAACGTCCACTCTCGCTCCTGAATTGTGGTCTAGTTCTCGCCCTCACCATAAAACTATTGTTATGCCGTTTCCTATCACCAATTGATTTTGGGATAAGTGGTAGCTCAATGGGGTGTAAGATCCTACAAGTGGTATTAGAGCCTGGTAGGTCGGGTGTTCGAGTCACGGGACACGCGTTTTGCGAGTTCGCAGCAGGAGTCGCAGCGGGTGTGCCGTTGAGGGAGGGACCACTTCTTGTGCACGTGTATGCGGAAACATGAATCAATGCGATCGAGCAATCAATCAATCACACAAAAATAAGCAATCAAACACAAGAGAATTACGTACTTCGGCAATCTCGCCTACGTCCACGGGAAAGAAATTCGACTCTCCTTTAGGTTCACTCTATATGATATGCAGTACAGGAATATATAATGCTCTCTTTCTTACCCCCCAAGAAACCCTATCTTCTTCAATAAGAAAGTCCTGGTACAATTACCAAAATACCCATGACCATGAACCCACTTGGTCTGGACACACTAGGCTCAACACAAAATACTAAATAAGCATCCATCTATCTACTCTAAAAAACCAAAAAAGTAAAGTGAAATGTGAAAATTTTCACTTTCATATCATTCCATTAGCCAAGTAACAGTGTAAAGACCCATTCAAACAAAAATATCAAATAATAAATATGAATCAACCAATGCAGTGGTACCAGTTCTGGATGATATGAGAATTTATCAACTGATAATTTGAATCATGCCTTGAGAGCACCATACAAACTGGAGGTTACTTCAGTACCATATACCTGGAAAGTACTGCACTTTGTATACTCGTGATATTGTATATCTCATAGATAAGATAAGGATCTTAATGTTGTAATTTATCTCTAAGAAACGACCATGAACATGTGTAAGAGATACAATGGTCACCAGTGTATCGCTGCAAAATGCAGATCTGTGTTTCCCCGCTTCTAGAAATATCTAGTTTCTTGTTTCTAATAGATTCAAGGGCCAATGGGCCAATCCATAGTTAGCTACTTAGCTTAATGGTGAGGCACCTCCCAATCTACAGAAACCAGGGTTCAATCCCTGCCATAGTGCTGATGGTTAGGGACTTGGATAGAGAGTGTGAGTGAGGTGTGTGAGTTGTAACAGAGCCAGAAGAAAGAAAGAAAGAAAAAAATAAATAAATAAATAAAAGGAACACAACTTGTGTCTGATGTTTTAGGACTTGAAGTAATTATAAAAATATCTACAGCTTATTAAATTTGAAATTAATACACGAGAATCAATCAGAGATGTTATTGTGGGTCGACACGTTCTAACACAAATCATCAGCGCAACAATGCTGTGTTGTTACTGTTGTAAATATGATGTTATGGAGACTCCATAATTCATCCAAGATTGCAACAAATTGCCCACATGTTGATACCTTTCCAAATGTCCCACAAATGCATAACTGCATAACAGTGCTGCCATTATCAAGTTTCTCCACATGTTGCATAGCATAACAAAAAAAATCAATAAATAAAACACTAAATGATGTATTTTACTTCAAAAATAGGTATAACATCCACAATTCTCTTTTCACTTAATTTCAATTTCTTGTTATCTACATTTAAAGCGGAAAGAAGTTACGATTCAGATAACAAGAACTTAAACCATAGCATAGAATTTAAATTAAAGAAATATACAGGATCTAAACTGTTCCCAGGGCTCTCTTTTCAGAAGATCCACCATTCTTAATTTTGTTTTTCATACTCAATAAACATAATCAAGCATAGCATTGAATTTAAACTAAAGAAATCTGCAGAATCTAAACCATCCCTGGTACTGCCTTTTAATTAGAAAATACACCATTCCTAATTTTTATCATACTCAATAAAACTTCATGTTTTTTCTTTATTTTTTTATTATTAGTGCAATACACTCCATGTGTGGTCAGAAATACACAGATTTTGCATTTACAACCTATTACGCATTTTCCCACAAATATGTGGTAATTTACTATCTGCAATGGCATACTGTAAATTCGTAGCTCATACATAGCAGATACTGCTAATGGAACTCCAAGGGCATAGAACTCCCTTTAAGCGTTCCCTTCAGATGAGAAAAGAGTTATGAAGTTACCTTGTCAACTTTATTCCCAACAAGCACCTTGATGCAATCTTGATTACTGGAGTAAAGCTCTATTTCCTTTGCCCATATATCTGACAAATCCGTAAAGGTTTCTCGCCTTGTTACATCATAAACTAAAATAAGCAAAAAATCAGAAATTAGGAAGATCTTCAATTCAATCTACATGTAAAAGTATAGCCAACTCGAATTCCTTCAATACAGAAATGCAAGCAACTTGGAAAATATGTTAGAACTACAATGGCTATAAGGAACATGGGACTATGAAATCAAATGTTTAAAGAGATAAATAACATAAGTAGAGAGATGAATACCGTTAAAGAAACAGTATATCATTCAAGAAAGCAAACTATACACCAAACTAAGTGGAAAAAAACAAGGAAATATTTTTTATGCAAATTTGTAAAGGATTGCTCTCAAGTCTAAGCAGGGAGAACACGCTTATTTACTACTGTAACTAGTATAGGTTGTATTCAAAGTAAATTTGTATGAAATATCTAGATTTCAGATCTATAAAAAATGCAAATAGATACATATGGACAGATCATGCTCAAAGAGAAATTGTTGCAGCTACAAGTGATCAATGATTATTGCCTAGACATTGTCTACATAGTAAATACACCACCTCCTTTAGGTAAAGAAGAGTATGAAAAATTAGGCTACAAATTTTTTAATATCAGAGACAGTGCCATGTTGTGCACACATAGGGTCACTGTACGCAAAGGCTCTAGGTAGACTGCCAAAAAAAAAAAAAAAAATCTAAAGACTTGCTATCAAAATTCTGCCGGAGTATACTGAGATTCAGCCCACCAAAATGACTTTGTATGGCAAAGCCAATTTACCATTATCATCCTCTTGTCAATCACTTTCCAACAACATATTATTTTATAAAATCCAAAGTACAGCTCAAAAGATACAGCCTCTGGAAACATATGGGGTCAAAAGAAAGGAAAATAGGAAAATGGGATTATAGTCAAATTTCACACCTCTCTGTCCCATATAAATGACTTCAAATGGGAAAATCACGTCATTATTAAGATCTACTTGTCAATAGCTTTCCACCAGTATATAATACATGAATATCGAATAGACGGGTTCAGAGATACGGCCTCCAAAAGTGTACATTGTGTAAAGGGTACCTTGTGTTAATCCAAGCCCAATCAAGCCCAGGCCCATTCTGGGTCCAGACTGTATATATTACTTAGTCAAAGCTTCTTAGTTGGTAAAACAGATCGTTAGGATCTGTTTTGATGTAATTACATGTAATCAGGGATTTCATCCCATGTAATCAGGGGTTTTCATCCCCTTTATAATGAGAAGAACAGTCGACCAAGAAGGTCACTGGATCAATCCCATCTCTGCAGAATTATTTCAATCTCTTTTAATGACATGGTATCAGAGCCCTGATATCTAGATCATTCAAGTCATCTTCCACGTCTGGAAGCACTCAGAGCATCTCCGATCAGGTGTGGCCCACCTGAGATCTTCTTCATCAACTCAGCAGAACCAGCCCATGTTGGTCGACTAGCATTGCTGCTATTTCTGGTGATTTTTCAGGAATTTATTTCCCAACCGAAGTGGGTTTTCTATCGTCATCTGTGGTTCGTCAGATTTCTCAATCTGATTTCATCTCGGTCGTCTAAAATCAAGGATCTTGGTTATTTTTGGCTGAATCTTCTTCCCTCACTTGCGAAAATTGGATATGTCTTCATCCCCGACCTCTGATCTGTCCTATGATGATCTGGTGGGGCTCCCGTTTCTGGAATCATCCTGACGGAATTGTCGTCAGTCAATTTTAAGTGCAGATCTGTGCACTGTTTTGCTTGCACTATCTCTGGTTGTGCATCTTCTCCATCATCCACCACATATTCCTCACTGGAAGACATTATCTGCCATCTGATCATCCCTGATCATCCCTGATCATCTCCGATCAGCCGTGGCCCACCTACGATCA
Source organism: Litsea cubeba (assembly GCA_012931725.1). NCBI lineage: Eukaryota > Viridiplantae > Streptophyta > Magnoliopsida > Laurales > Lauraceae > Litsea > Litsea cubeba. The sequence goes on along the minus strand of CM022953.1, from coordinate 15,094,747 downwards.
TCAACATCATCTCAGCGGCAGCAGCTCATTTTGGTCACCTGGGGGTCTTCCTTTTTCTGGACATTTTTCCAAGATTTTTGGACCATCAGAGGTAGGGTTTCTACTAATTTTTGTGAAAATTCAGTTTTCTCAAATTGTTTTCATCACTGCCGTCCAGAATATTGGATTTCAGTTGGTTCTGCCTGAGACCACTTCCATTAGGTGCGAAATTAGTCCACCTTGTCATCCCCACCCTGTGATCTAGCTTTTTGATCAGTTGCTGGGGCACTCGTGGGAATCAACCCACTGACGACAGGGACGATTGTGCATTTTTTTTATATATATGTGCTACAGTACTGTGCTGTGAGATATCTGTATGTGTTTCTGCTGCCTGGAGGGAATTGCATTTTCTTCTCAATACAGCCACTGTTAGAATTTGTTTCTGGTTCAGTTGTGTGAAGTTTTTTTTCTGTCTACCCATCATGGAAAAATCTGAAATTAAAATGGTTCGGTTTGATGGAACCAATTATACCTCCTGGGCCTTCCAATTTCAAATTTATTTAGAAGGCAAGGAACTCTGGTCATATATTGATGGATCTGAACTTATGCCGGCAGCAGATGATAAGAAGATTTTAGCTTGGAAAACTAAGGATGCTAAAATCAAAACCTGGTTGTTGGGATCGGTTGAGCCCCATTTTATCCTCAACCTCCGACCTTGTAAAACTGCCAGAGAAATGTGGGATTATCTTCAGACGATCTATCAACAAGGCAATGCTGCCCGTCAATTTCAATTGGAACTTGAAATTTCTCAATTCACTCAAGGCACCCAGTCTATTCAGGAGTATTACAATGGTTTTCGTCGACTGTGGTCAGAATATGATGAGATTAAGTTTGCCAAGGTGTCTGATGCGCTCCTACCTGAACTCCTTCCCTTACAACAGAGTAGCCATCGGGATCAGTTTCTGATGAAACTTCGTCGGGAGTTTGAGACAGTTCGATCTAACTTAATGAGCAGGGCTTCGCTTCCCAGCTTGGATGACTGTCTTCAGGAGCTTCTACGGGAAGAACAACGCCTGGTAACAAAAACTACTCTGGAACAACAAGGCTCTATTGAGGCTCCGCTTGCCTATATTGCAGCCGCCAGACCATCTTCTCGGGATATCAGTAAGGTTCAGTGCCATAACTGCAGGAAATATGGTCACTATGCCAATCAGTGCAAGGCAAAAATCTGCCGCTATTGTAAGGCAACTGGTCATGTTATTGAAGAATGCCGGAAGAAGAATCGCAATTCTACTTCCCGGAATTTTGTGCAATCCGGCCCTGGTACTTCCACCGTGTCGTCAGCTCCTACTGCTTACACAATGACCACTCCACCTTATGCTTCATCTGACTTCAGTGGTTCTATGCAATTTGATTCATCCTCCCAGCCTGGTTCCTCATCACAATCTGTGTCTCCAGCTCCTCTAACTCCTGAAATGGTTAACCAAATGATTATCAATGCCTTGGCATCCATGAACATCGCAGGTACTGCTTCCTCTCTTTCTACTAACTGGTACTTAGATTCTGGTGCAAGTAACCATATGACCTCTTCACCCATAACTTTACAGAATGTCGTTCCATACTCTGGTCATCTCACTGTTCAAGCTGCCAACGGAGATCATCTCCCCATCACCTCTGTTGGTGATAAACCTGGCCCCTTACCCTTAACCAATGTTTTCGTTTCTCCTCATCTTGCTACTAATTTGGTTTCTGTGGGTCAACTTGTTGACAATAATTGCAATGTCTCCTTTTCTTCTTCTGGCTGTGTTGTGCAGGACCAGGAGTCGGGGGAAGTGATCGCGAGGGGGCCTAAGCGTGGCAGACTTTTTTCCTTACCAATGTCTTCTGTTCTTGAGAATAAAACTTTACATCAGTTATTTTGTTTTTTTATTCAACATAATTCTCGATTGTGGCATAATAGACTTGGTCATCCAAATGTCTCTACTTTGTCTACTTTATTTAAATCTGGATTGTTAAATAAACCATTTGACTCTGCTTCTTTTGAATGTGATGCTTGTAAATTAGGGAAGAGTAAAACTTTACCTTTTCCACACTCCAACACACGGAGCACTGCATGTTTTGACTTGATTCACAGTGATGTTTGGGGCATTGCTCCGACTCATTCTCATAGTCATTTTAGGTACTTTGTATCTTTCATCGATGACTATAGCAGATTTACTTGGATCTATTTATTGCATTCGAAGTCTGATGTTCTTAATGCATTTAAATTTTTTGTTAACTATGTTGAAAACCAATTCTCTAAATGCATTAAAACTTTGCGGTCAGACTCAGGGGGGGAGTATGTTTCAAGGGATTTTCAATCCTTTCTAAACAATAAAGGAATCATTTCTCAACGTACCTGTCCGTATACTCCACAACAAAATGGCATCGCAGAACGGAAAAAACAGACATCTTCTTGATGTAACTAGAACTCTTCTGATTGAATCATCCGTTCCCCCTCGTTTTTGGACTGAAGCCCTCACCACGGCTGTCTATCTCATTAACCGCCTTCCATCACATACTATTGCTCATTTCACGCCTCATTTTAAGTTGTATGGTCATCATCCTGTGTTTGATCACCTACATACATTTGGCTGTGTTTGCTTCGTTCATCTACCTCCCACAGAAAGAACGAAACTAACAGCGCAATCTCGCAGGTGTGCTTTTTTGGGTTATGCCACTAATCAAAAAGGTTTTGTTTGTTATGATCCCATTGGAGGTCGTATCAGGGTATCTCGAAATGTTATTTTCTTTGAAAATCAATATTTCTTCCAAACTCACATAGATTGTCCTTCCCCCTCTTCACCAGCTCTCTTACCAGGTTTTTCGGATCAAACCTCTGTTACTAGGTTTAATCCTTCTTTTGTATACCACCGACGGGAGAAACCTCTCATTGCAGATGGCCCTTCCCCTGATCCTCCACCGACAACTGGTTCCGCGCCTACTCCTGCTTTACGTCGCTCCTCCAGAACCTCTCGACCGCCAGAGCGATATGGCTTTAACCATACTTCTTTGATGACTACTCTCTCTTCTATTTCTATCCCAAGTTCTTATTTACAGGCTGTCCAACACGATTGCTGGAACCAGGCCATGAAGGAGGAATTAGATGCATTGGCTCTGAATCACACATGGGATATTGTGGAGTGTCCTCCAGCAGTTAAGCCCATTGGTTGCAAATGGATCTACTCGATCAAACTTAAATCTGATGGGTCCTTGGATAGACACAAAGCTAGACTTGTGGCACTTGGAAACAGACAGGAGTATGGCATTGACTATGAGGAGACATTTGCCCCGGTGGCAAAAATGACCTCTGTTAGGTTACTTCTCGCCATTGCTGCATCTCGGTCTTGGCCATTATATCAAATGGATGTCAAAAATGCATTTCTCCATGGGAATTTGCACGAAGAAGTCCATATGCGTATACCACAGGGCGTCACCTCTCCCTCCAAGAAGTCTGTTTGTCGGTTGCGAAAATCTCTTTATGGTCTAAAGCAAGCTCCACGGGCGTGGTTTGAAACCTTCAGGGGTCGATTATGTGAAAGTGGGTTTACTCAGAGCCCTTATGATCCATCTCTCTTTCTATGCCACACATCTACAGGGGTTACTGTACTTCTGGTGTATGTTGACGATATTATTATCACTGGTACGGATGATGGTATGATCAAATCTCTCCAAGCTTCCCTACGGACTTCCTTTAATATGAAGGATTTGGGTCCTTTACATTATTTCTTGGGCTTAGAGGTGCATCAATCTCCAAAAGGTCTTTTTGTTAATCAACACAAATACACATCCGACCTTATCGAGTTGGCCGACCTCCAGGATTCTTCGCCTGTTGATACACCTGTTGAAGTAAATCTAAAACTGAGTAAAGATGATGGAGAGCTTCTTCCTGATCCTCATACATACCGGCGACTCGTGGGCAGTCTTGTCTATCTCACCATTACTAGACCTGACATCTCCTATGCTGTTAATCTTGTGAGCCAGTTCATGACCGCCCCTCGACACCTTCATTTGACAGCTGTGAAGCGCATTATCCGTTATCTGCTTAGAACTGTTCCTCGTGGCTTATATTATCCAAAGGATAATCCTCTTCACCTCACTGCTTATGCGGATGCTGACTGGGCAGGCTGTCAAGACACGCGTCGTTCTACTACTGGTTGGTGCATGTACCTTGGCAATTCGCTCATTTCTTGGAAATGCAAGAAACAGGCTCGTGTATCCCGATCTTCCACCGAAGCTGAATATAGGGCAATGTCTTCTGCTTGTTCTGAAGTCTTATGGCTACGGGGTCTTCTTTCGGAACTTGGTTTCGCTCAAACCTCTCCTACTCCATTGCATGCCGACAATACTGGGGCTATCCGAATCACTGAAAATCCAGTATTCCATGAACGCACCAAGCATATTGAAGTTGACTGTCATTTTATTAGGGATGAATTTAAACGGGCTGTCATTAGTCTACCTCATGTCCCTACAGAATTCCAGTTTGCAGATATCTTCACAAAGGGACTTCCTCGGCCTCGACATCAATTTCTTGTTTCCAAATTGCTGCTTTATGACTCTCCAGCATCAATTTGAGGGGGGGTGTTAATCCAAGCCCAATCAAGCCCAGGCCCATTCTGGGTCCAGACTGTATATATTACTTAGTCAAAGCTTCTTAGTTGGTAAAACAGATCGTTAGGATCTGTTTTGATGTAATTACATGTAATCAGGGATTTCATCCCATGTAATCAGGGGTTTTCATCCCCTTTATAATGAGAAGAACAGTCGACCAAGAAGGTCACTGGATCAATCCCATCTCTGCAGAATTATTTCAATCTCTTTTAATGACACCTTGGCCGTGCGAAGGGCACTCATAGTGCAGTGAGGTGCACTGCACAAGATGCACCAGGGACCTGCACCCAGTGCACAGGATAGGATAGTGCCTGTTGTAAGTGGGAATAACCTCTTTTGGGAAGGAAACCTTCCCCGACTAGGTTTTAGAAGTTGGAATTGGGAGGCAACTTGACTCCCCTCGATTCTATCCCTGTTTAGTTTTGGTCCTTTTAAATTGTATTTTCTAGTTTTATGATTCTATTCCTGAAGTGTAAATACAGAAACCTTTTAGTTTTTTAGGGGTATGAAGTTCCACACCACAAAGCTTTATATAGTGACAGTATCTCTGTGCCTATTCTGGAGGCAACTATGGTGTAAATGAGATCAAAATCCATTCCAGAACAGAATGGGAGAATATAGAGACCATAGCAGAGTTGGAAGGTTCCCAGTGTCCTAACTCCTAAGATCAGGAAAATCCATGACATGGACAAAATTTGTCTCATTTACTCTATCAAAACAAATGTTCACTTGAATGAGTGAAAGAAAAGAAATAGAACTGAATTATGGAAGGCTGAACATAAACATAAATATCATAATTTCACATACTAGAAGTAAAAAGGTGACAAAGCCGTAGAAAGAGGGGGCAGAAAAAGTTTCTTTCTTCAAGAAATACATTTATTAACGTTTAGGTCCATGAAATGTACTCATCTAAGAGATCCTTGTACATCTGTAATGCCTGTTGTGGACGTGTGGTTTTTATCAACTATCATATGATCAGTCAAGTTAAATAATAAGTATTTATGTACTCATTATATGATGATTTAACAATTGTGAATGATAGCACAAATATAAGACTTGCATTTACTTATGTGAGTTTCTTTCTTCAAGAAATACATTTATTAACGTTTAGGTACATGAAATGTATTCATCTAAGAGAGTAAGAGACCCTTGTACATCTGTAATCCCTGTTGTGGACCTGTGGTTTTTATCTACTATCATATGATCAGTCAAGTTAAATAATAAGTATTTATGTAATTATATGATGATTTAACAATTGTGAATGATGGCAAAAATATAAGACTTGCATTTACTTATGTGAGTTATTTGCCAGCAGAGTTAGCATTTTCAATGACTTTTAAATAATCCATGTGTTTGCTAGAACTTTAAGATTGGTGTGCATAACAACGCATCATCCAAGGCATGCAAGTACATATCTTACCCATTTTTTGGTACTTGTCAATTATTCGAGCAAGATTTGGAAGTCTGTACAAGGACACTAACCATAGAAGGCATTCAAAGAAATATAGTTCCATTGCCTGATGAAGAGACATCTGCAAGGAATGTTCGAGATGGGACAAGGAATGCCTTATATAACACTAAAGCTTATGGTGTACTAATGCTTCACGAAGTTAAAACTTAAAAAGAAAAATGACTTTTCTATACATGGACATGGAGGAACAAAACTAAGTCATTCAAGAAATAACATACCAAGAATTATCCCTTGTGCGCCTCTATAGTATGAGGTTGTCAATGTTCTGAATCTCTCCTGTCCAGCTGCAAGATTAACACTAACTTTATGTCAGCCAAAAGTTTAAGCAGCATGGTTGGCTTATAACATTGTAGTTCTACTGAGCTGTTAGATACAACATCACCATGACATGGAGAAAGAAAAGATACAATGTAAGTAAATAATCCCATCATTAATGTCTTGTCATTGTTGTCCTCTCCAAATCTTGGAACCTTCTCCCCACATGATCTCTTGTAAATTTTTCCCTCTCTTTTTTGAATCAATGTAGTTGATTTTCATAAAAAATGAGGATAACTAAGGCAATATACATCAAAATGATTAGTAGGAAAAATGGGGCTTGAATTTGTTGAACAGTAAAGGTGATCTTAGAATTAGGAGAAAAATATCTTAAGCCTCTCTTACATAACCAGTGATGGTGATATTTCAAGGGGCTAGAAGGATCTGAAAAACTTTTAGAAGAATGCATCAAACACACACACATGAGAGAGAGAGAGAGAGAGAGAGAGAGAGAGAGAGAGAGAGAGAGAGAGAGAGAGAGAGAGAGAGAGAGAGAGAGAGAGAGAATACAGTTTTTGTAGATCATGATTCTGCACTGTGACCACTCTTCATTGAAAACATAGTATTGTGAAGTTACAGATTCATATTATGAAGTGTTAAGACTAAATAGGTAATTCAATTAGTATTATTGGCAGATATGTTCAGCCATAAGAAATAACTCTTATACAAACTTCAAGTCCTAAATTGTAAGATACTCAAAAAATTAAATGGGCCATATTATTAATGAAATAGAGAGAGAACTGATCAAATAGAATTTATATTTAAATCTATATTCTATGGCACCTACTGACTATACGTGCTCTTAGAGATTATTCCAATTACATTAAGGAACCAAATTTTAGCTGAAATTGGGTCATATGCTGCAAAAGAATCAGTTTTGGACTTTTGGAACTTACCAAGTCATATACCACTCTACGTGACTTGACACCAAGTTGCCTACTCCAAAGTGAGTTATGCAGTGTAGATGGCATTTGATTTGAACAGCTCGGTTGAATGATCGAGGTTTTGATGGGGACCGAGTTAGAAAGCAAAAGTGTATTATTTCCTTGTTTATCTGCCATCCTATTTTTTTATGTAATTATCAACAGTGAGAAATAAATTAATATCTTCACTCTGTTTTGTACTTTATAAAGTGTGTTTCACATTTCAAAAAAATAAAAAAAAAAAAAAAACAATATAAAAGATTCAAAGCAATTAGATCAATCTATTTATTTTTGTTTGAGTACAAGCAGTAAGCAACATGTAGTCTGCACCCCGTTACAACTAAGATACAAGGCATGATAAACAAGAGAAAAAGGGCAAGTGAATGATACGGATCCAAAGAGAAGAAGAAACAAGAAAAGATCATTGAAATTGTGATGCAAGAGCTTATTTCAAGATCCATGTGGTTATGTAATTGATCAGGCCATAGATTATGTTGATCGAATAAAGGGGCCGAAGATCAAGCCAATCAAAGAAATGGCAAAATACAGGGGTCAAATCTTCGATTGGAAGGCTGAGATGGATCCAAATCAATTGTGAAATATTCTAAAATAATTTTTTCTGAAAGGTATTCTAAAATAATTAATGGATCAAAATAGCACTTTGATGATCATTTTGGACTGTCTAATCAAACCCAAACACGATGAAGAGTCCAACAATGTTGAGCTGTACGTTGTTTAACTAGGAGTCCATGGCATGGATGAATGAACCCAAGATCCAACCAAATGGGATGCCCATGCCCAATGGCTGACCCAGGATTTTCATATGGGTAGTGCAGACAATGCTCAAGTGAAAACTTTAAACGATAATATAAGACCTTTTAAGGTATTATCTAAAAAGTTTCACGAATCGGTCGCACCCGCGTGCGGACACTTAGGTCCGCCACTGCCCATGCCAATGCAGCTAGTCCTACCAGCCCAAAAAGTGGGGACCACAATCCCCTTTGCAAGGGACATACAATGCCTTTTTTAGAAAGCAAAGACGAATTCTGTCAACTTTCCAAAGACATGTTACCTGATCATGAAGGGATCTTCAATCAAGCACTTTCTAGGAAACTTGCTCAAAATACAAGAGATACTATTTCAAAGGATTCCATCCACCTAAAGTGGACATCCAAGTCCAAGAAGGGAAACCTCCATCATTTTTATTTGTTGTTAGAAAGTTAATTTAAGGATATTACTTTGGTATTCTTTTTATAATGTCTAGATATGATGGATGGCTAAGATTTAAGCTAGATTAGGCTGTGTTATGTGAAGAAGCATTACGTAAGCATAATATGTTGGTCGTCCAGTCCTAGGCTGATTTCCATCATATTTTCTCAATAATATTTGCATGTTTGCAAATTATCTCTACTGTTGGTTTGAGACTGATTCCTCCCAAGGATTGAAGTTTTTTTCAAGTGGTGGATTTCCTTTGGGGTAAGCTTTCTACTACTTTTCTTCTTGTGAGTTGTGATTGCTTGAATTAAGCGTCCCTAAAAGACATCTCTTCTGCCACTACTTAATAGAGTCCCTAGGTGCTGGAGGCAGATAAAAATGTATCTGGGTAAGACGGATGTGATTAAAGGTTTGCGAAGGCTTGATGCCACCCCGGTGGAACAAGTTCAAATTGAGATGATGACCAATTTTAGCTCCCATTTGGTCCCTTCGCAGTGCCTACATGTTTCAAAGTTTAGACTTTTGAAACATGCAGTTATTAAAGGAAGATAATAGCCCTAAGGTCCTGAAGAAATAAAGGGAATTTATGTCCCAGCTCCACCTATGAAAGGACCCTATATTGTGTTCTCAACATGGCTCCTACAGACGCCAAGAGATGCTTGATCTACATTTTGAATGCTTACAAAGTATATGCAAGACCTTCAATATTTTTCTAGAAGAATGTTGATAAAAGTAGAAAGTGTCAAGTGTTTCTGATTAAGAGAGGAGAATTTTTTTATTTTGTGGCTATCCTGGGTCTTAGAAGAAAATCCCCTTCCACATGACATGTGAAATATTCTTTCCAAGTGAAGCAGCACAAGAAAGGGAGAATAGCCAATGGCTTAGGGATAGGGATCCATAGGATCAAATTGTCTTGGTCTCACACCACGGACACACAATCAGAGAAAACTCTACTGAGAAATTTTATTAGTCAATGCATAACTTGTCCCTAAAGAAGGATTACAATCCTTTATAAAGACTCATACTCTAAACTATTCTTGAAAAAAATTCAAATTAAAATAAACTCTAAATCAAATAAGATAAACTTTCTAATTAATCTCATAATTATCCATAAAATTCAGCTAATACTCAAAATAGGAAAAGTCTTGCACGATATGAAGATTCTCTTTATGGGCTTAATAGGCTTGGGCCCAATAGGTTGGCCGATCATAGATCTGGCCTACATCAGTTCTCCCCCTCGAAAATCAAGCGTACAACTTTTTGATGTTCTTTATCTTCTTGGAAGTTGGACTCAATCTATTCCTTTCACAACTTTGCTTCTTATGATGGTTTGAGTTTGCTTGAAAGATAGGATACCAAGTTACCTCAGATCGGCGATCTGAACGGCGATCCGACCAATGGATCTTCGCTCTGATACCAATTGAAGCAGCGCGGAAAATGGAGAATAGCCAATGGCTTACGGATAGGGATCCATAGGATCGAATTGTCTTGGTCTCACACCATATACAAACAATCAGAGAAAACTCTACTGAGAAATTTTATTAATCAATGCATAACTTGTCCCTAAAGAGGGATTACAATCCTTTATATAGACTCATACTCTAACCTATTCTTGAAAACAATTCTAATTAAAGTAAACTCTAAATCAATTAAGATAAACTTCTAATTAATCTCATAATTATCCCTAAAATTCAGCTAATACTAAAAATAGGAAAAGTCTTGCACGATCTAAAGATTCTCTTTATGGGCTTAGTAGGCTCGGGCCCAATGGGTCAGCCGATCATGGATCTGGCCTGAATCACCAAGAGATATTACAGGACACATTTTCAGGTTAAAAAAAAAAAACAAAGAAAAAGAATGAGGCAAGCACAAAAAGTTATTGGATTGGATCAACGATGAGCAAAAAGATGTGATAGCTGCGATCACAGAAGTGATAATGAAGCTGACTCAGGACAGACTCAGGCAGCAACAAAATATTAATGACTGAAAATAGTAGAAATCTTTTCTAAAAAATCACACTTTTGTTTCTTCAAGTAAAATCAGAAAAATTTACCCGTGTCCCAAATTGTAAGCTTCAATCTCTTTCCAGCAACTGTGAGCAGCTTGATCTTAAAATCCACCCCTAGACATAGTTGACAACAACAAAAACTCAATACATGACTAGAGAAGGGAAATTCAACCACATCAAATTTAATATGCACAGACGACATCATAATAAATTTTAAACTCAATCCACACAATGTAATAAGGTTATATATTGTCTTAGATTTTCTCATATACGTAAAACTCTAACAGTTATTTATTAAAAAGAGGCCAAACTGCTCAAATCATTGTCCATGACACTTCAAAGTCACCACTACCAATTCTTCAACACAAAGATAGGACATGTTCCAGCTGTTAACGACTCCCATCATCTCTACCATAGAAATAGAGAATAAAAATTCTAGAGAGGGAGGGATAACTCTGCATTGAAATCTCTCAACCTTAAGTTGTAAGGTCAAGTGCTAATTGCTTCCTTGGGATAAGAATCCCAAGTTCTATGTTCATTTGCAGTTGTGTATTGCGGTGTAGCCTTCTTCGTCAGGTTGATTTGGAAAAGTGATACTGATATCAACTTGACTCGCTCCACAGCCATAGCCAACTAAGTCAAAAGAGTTCATGAAATTAGGTGGGTTCAGACTGTTCAGTCATGACCTATGAGGTGACATCTGATATGAGTACCTAGATACCATCATGCATCCAATCTGAACAAAATCTTACTAAGATTGACTTGACTCACACCATACTCAACTGAGCCATAAGAGCTTACAAGATTTGCCTGGTTCAGTATTGATTTGATTGATGAAATGCGGATGGTTAGTTTAGAAGTACTAGATCAAGACACAGTTGTTTCAATATATTTGGTTCATTCCTGAGATCAATAGAGTAGGATATGCCACACCGGACTCTATTTTCATTTTTTGATACTTTGTTTGACAGGTTTCTTGTCAAGAAGACCAGGGTAAGGCTATTTGATTTAACCCTGCTCTGTTTAGAGCTCCCCGAATATCCTCCCCTGGAGAACATCAAATAAGTAAATCACTAATTCTCCGAGTGGCGCAGCTTGGCATCACTAGGATTCAGCAACAACCCAAGTTTCTTCATTTGAGTTTGATACTTTGATCACATAAAACAAACTTGTCAAAATAAGGATGAGTGACAACCAAGACTCTTATCTCATACAACTAGCTGCTATCAATGTTCACACTAATAGTTTCAACACCCCTTCTAAAACATTTTCATCCAGTACTGCCCTCATCTGCAACAGTTACTCTTGTATAGCTTCAATTGGATGTTTTAATTATTATTATTTTTTACTCTAAATGCTCATTTATTTTTATATACGATAATAGCTATCTGTTTATTTAACTTTCAGGCACTTCATTTCTTTAAAAAGAGTATGCCACTTCATGCCTTCATCTGTTACCTCAAATACACTCTTCATTTCTGATGTTTAACATGTAAGTCAAACAACCCATGAAGATTTTCTCTATTGAGAAAGGTCTTATCCTGGGTTATGAATCCTATTCTCTCAATGCTATTTTTTACATGAGCAATAAAACAGTAAGGCTACATTTCGATCCAGGGAACTCAGCTGCTCTGCACTTAATTTACTTGAAAATCTAATTATCTACAATTCGGATTATTCCTATAAATCGGTTATGTATAAGAACAAAACATCTGTCACTTACATGATCCTCATTTCCACTCAATCGAATTTCACCTACATTAATCTTACAAAGATCCAAGCCTATCCTAAGCCATGCATTTCAGATCTACCAACACAATAAATCTCTATCTCTCTCTCTCTCTCTACAAAAATGTACAATTCACACACCAAAACAACCTTACTCACCTCGCACCATTTCCTTCCCTCTACAGTTTCCAGCATCAATTTCTATCACAATCCCTTTCCATCACGGACCATCATCTATTCATTTAGGCCCTTATTTTCCCTCCGCGCACTACTATTCATCCTCATCTACCAAAATCTCACACCTTCATCTAAAACACACCCAAAGCCCCTCAAATCAACTCTGGAAACACCGATCTACAATCCTACCAACTAATCAACACCATCCTCGAAACAGATCTCGATTCTCTCCATCCAAACTCGCCAGAAACAACAAAAAACAAACGTCACAGTTCAGATCAACATCAAAATAACTCAGATTTCACGTAATCAAACCAAATCTAGCTCAAAAACCTCAGCTCAGATCGAAAAAAGAAACAGATCTAGCAACAAAATACCTATAGTGGGGGAAGGATCGTCGACGGCATTGGAGATGAAGCTGAAGAGGAGGCTGCTCTTGCCGACACCTGAATCTCCGATCAAGAGGATCTTGAAAGACAAATCGTAGCTGCTGCTGCTAACTTGCGCCGAGGACGAAGCCATGTGTAGCTAGCTTGTAATGGAAGCAGAGAAGATAGAGAGAGAGAGGAGAGAGAGAGAGGGGGGAGGTTTTTTTTTTTTTTGCTTTTTGTGCTGTGGTTGGTTGGTTGGTGTGCGTGGAGATTTTGAAAGCGGAAGAAGAAGAGAAGACGAGAAGAGAAGTAAAAGGAAAGGTGTTGTGTACTTGTGGCATCTGCTGGTTCCAAACAATAAAAAAGGCGCGAGGACAAGCAGATGCCTTTCTTTTGTGAGTCGAATCGGTTTTCCGTTTTCCTCGCGCTAAAGCATTTATTCCCTCACGAGTCACGCACGACTCCTGGCCCTTTGTAAATAAATGCGGGGGTTTATGAAAGCAAGGGCCTGTGGGGACCACCTCTTAATTCTTCTTCTTTGACCATTAAATTGTGGGCCTAATACTGTCATTTATCAGGATCTTTGGTCGTAGTGAGTCTAGTGACAAAGGTTGGTGGGTCTTTGTGTTAGGTCCTCCTCGTACATGAGCCATGACTAACATTGGGACCTTGGGATGTTTCTTGGTGGTAGGCAACACAAGAATTCGGATCCCTTTATTTGCATAATATCGATAATTTAAATTGGAGGTTTTCTAAATTCTTCAAATGTTGCTGTTGGTGTTCAATTATTATAAAATTAAAATTTCATACGTCGTGTAATTGAATTTTAGGAATTTCAAGATATTATATTTACATAAACGGTTTAAAAATGAAATATCAAAGGTGGGTATCGAAACACACCCTTAAAAAATATTTCCTCTATAATGACATGGGCCTTTTTAATAATGATTGGGGGAGCCCACTTGATTATGTATTTCCATGCATTCAATTGTAATTAAAAAAAAAAAAAAAAGATAGGCCAACAGTGGAGATATTCGAAACCTGGATGATAAGAGTGAGAAATTCCCAAAGATTACGCTTCCAAAGTTTTCCAAATCCCTGAGTTTTCCTGTCGTGCATGATTTTGACTCATCTAAGTTGACTAGCTTCTTTTATTTTAATTTGGTGACCCACGTGCTGCCAAGTGCCCAGGTGGCGACACCATGCTGCCTTCGTGGAGACGTGCTAGAGTTTCCACGAGTGTCTAGATTGTGATCTCCGTCTTCCAATAAAAAGCCACATGTGTTTTATGAAGCAGGCTCCAGAGTCCAGGACCTCAATCAGACCATTGGCCTCATCTAGTGGGCCATGGAAATGGTGCCACTAACTCATGTTTAAGTAAAATTTGGTTAGATTGTACTTTTTTTTAAAAAAAAAATTCAAAGTAAGTATTGGTACATTATAGACAAATATAATAAAGTTACAGCAGAGAAGAAAAGAAGACACCTGTTTGAGAAGGCAGGGTATTTTAGCTGTTTAGATTTTTAATGAGTGAGCACCAGTATTAAAATGAGAGCCTCACATATCCAAACAAATTTTATATGTATTATGGATTTTTTTCCTTTGGTAAACCATAATAAGGTAATGATAATACTATGTGGTGAACTAGGGTAGATTCAAGTCTATACGTTCAATAGTCTCTATGTGAGGCTATAAACCAACCAAAATATGAGCCTGCCTTGTTATGTAGGTCCGGATACCCTATTTCTACGGATATACTATTTTGTAGAAACAAAAAGATATTGTTCTATTCAATCCGCATTCACCACATATTGAACATAAGATAAAAGCAGAATAGTTGAAGTGGAGACTTGCTTTTGGAGTTCTTTGTGACCAACGAATGCCAACGAGATTGAAGGAAAAATTTTACGGGACAACAATTAGACCAGCTATGACTTATGGAGCAGAATGTTGGTCAATTACAAACCAACATATGCACAAAATGAATGTAGCAGAGATGAGAATGTAGATGTGGATATGTGGTAAAACTAGGTAAGATAACATTAAAAATGAGTGCTTTCGAGAGCATTTAGGGGTAGCAACAATATAAGATAAAATTAAATAAATCCGTTTGAAATAGTTTGAGCATGTTCAACGTAAGCCGATAACGGCGTCGGTAAAAAAAAGTTTGGCCAAGAAAGTAATTGGCCAACCAAAGGGAAGGGGTGGGCCAAAGAGGACAACGATGGAGGCGATAAAAATGGATATGAGGAAGTACAACTTATCTGAGAATTTGGTTCAAGATAGATCGAAAAGGAGAAATAAAATTCGTGTAACTAACATCAACATAGTTGGGACTTGGGATAAGACTTTGATGATGATAACGACGATGACAATATAATTTTATATTATATTGCCATGTGTGATGGTTGGATTTGTAAGTGCTCCATTTCAAAAGGCTGATCCAAGGTTTGAGGCCCCATCTGATAAGTGGAAAGTAGGTCAATGAAGGAGGCCTAAGAGTTCTAGGTCCCACATTTCTGATGCACGTTTCAAAGAGGAAAACTCCAAAGACCTCTTTTCCTTTCTTTATTTGCCACCTTCTTTTGCATAGGCACCTCCCTCTCACAAGAAAGGCATTGGTGAGTCATTATATTGTGGGTGCGTTTGAATAGTGTCTTAGGATTTTTTTTTTCTAAGTTGGGAATTTATTTTTTTAAGTTGGGCCATTGATAAGGAGTGATACTTTCAATTGAAAACAGAAATTAGAAAAAAAAAATCAATACTATTGACACATTATTTTTTCAATTGGATAGTGTTTTAGGATATTGTGGGAACTGTGATACTAAGTGCCAACACCCACCACTCAACCCTCGAAAAGGTTTTTTTCGCGGATTCACAAAAATCTGTTAGCATCTGTTTATAGGGCCACATGTGATCATATTAACCAATACTATTGACACATTATGCAAAATAATTTAAATATAATTAGTAATATAGCTTAGATAGGGGAATTTGTCTACAAATTGTTGACAAGTTTGAAGCTTGAGAAATGAGAACCCTCAAGGCACACTTTGATAATCCATCCACACGTTAGAAGTGAGGGAAATGATCACTTCTAGGAATTAACTAGGAATGAAGTATAAGGACCAAAATCTTACCATCCATAATCAAAGCAGCCTCAAAATTGATAAATATGGTTGCCACCTGTAAAAGGGCTTTCATTACTGTCACATTAATTAAGGGTCAATGACTTATTTAAGCTTCTGTTATAGAAAATGAAAAAAACAGCACACTAATGGAGGATCCCACATTGTCATTAGTGCGTGCCCTTCAATATTGCAAGGGCAGGTTTGATTCATTTAACTATAGCCAAGGGATGTGGGACACACACCAGAGCATTTTATATATATATATATATATTGCTTAATAGACCATTAAGCATTAATGGGATCCCACATTGTCATTAGTATGTGCATTTTTTTTTCTTAATAGACCAATGAATTTGTATTGGCTTGTGGTGCAGGTTGCTGGAGATTTCTCCTACGGGCCTGTCATGCTCATTAAGGCTTTACTCACCCGTGGTTTGAATCTAAAAATTTATGGGTTTTTCTTTTTTTGATGAAAAGTTGATAGCATTTTATTCAGATTAAGGTAGTGGTTACATTCACTTTAAGTTGATCTATAATGAAAGTGGGAGGATCTTCAATCCAATATTCTAGAGTCTAGACTATCCCCTTCAGCCGCACTTCTAGTAAATAGATGAGCGACTATGTTCCATTTTCTCTTAGTATGTGAGATATTTGCGCTCTGGATGTATCGGAGTTGGTCTTTTACCTCTTTAATCAGATGCCCAATTGGAGATAGATCTGGCGATATCATATGCAATGCTTGAATCAACCTCAAGCAATTACCTTCCAAAATAATATGTTGCTGCCCTTACTCTTCAGCAAAACAAGTAACAGTGACAGTCGAAAGTACTTCAACCTCATAAGATCCCCACTCACCAATTGTTCTCTACATCTCACTGCTGTTATAAAATTTTCCCAATCATCTCTAACAACCACTCCTATGTGTTTTGGTTTTTAAAAAGTGCCCCATCGAATTAACTTAATTTTGTAAAAGTTATGCTCTAGAGCCTTCCACTCAGCTTGTCACTTTGTTTCTTCTTTTGGTGCTTCTCTTCACTTTTCATACACTTCAAATATTCCTACATAAAGGAGACAACTCTACCAATAATGACTTTAGGGTCTAGACTTCCCTCACCATATTTGAGCTTGTTTCTATTAAACCAAATGCACCAGGCCGCCAGAAAAAAACGTATTCCAGTTCATTTTCTACATTATTTCTTTGAATCTGTAACGGTAACTCCAGTAAATCAGCATGTCTTTTATCAAAAATTTCCCACAGGTAAAGCACTTTTTATCCATACCATCTTGGCAAAACTACAATCCCATAAGGCATGCATTGTTGTTTCAGCTCATTTATGGCATATTTCACATATATTATCCCTCATGATTTTCTTTTCGATCTGCTTGCTTTTTCGTGGGAAGAATATCATTACAAGCTCTCCAATATCCGTAAACATAAGCGATCCTCCAAGGTTAGGAATTCATTCAAGTGGGCCTCATTAGATGGACCGCTTATGCATATAATTCGGTCTACTCGTATGAGATCATTTACTTGGATATTCCTATCGCTCAGGTGAATATTATACTAATAGTAATGTCTTAATCTCATTATCAGTCATTAATTTGCTCAATATGACGGCGGGACTCATTTCTATTGAAGTGAAATTCGATATTATGTCAGGAGTGTAGATGAGATTCAACTTGAATTATCCGAATTATCATTATCCGGCCCCTCATAAGGGAGCTATGAGAGAGTGGGTCAAGTGGGTCCTACCTAGTCTTAAAAATGTATTAGGCTGATGTAAGTGATTCTGCTTGGGTTTTTCCCCATTTCCCTTGCATCATGGGTTGGCCATCTTATGTAAAGAAATGGACAGTGAGACTAAAGACAGAATGATTTTATATCATCTTATTTCAATCGAACGGCCAGCATGTCTCCAGTCTCCTTGGGGGCATATGCATATATCTGCCAATCGAACTCTATTTTTTATGGTGGGCCAGACTCCTGTGTACTAGAGTGTTACTTCGGCTGTCGTTTTGGATGGGAACAGAAGTGGCTGTCGTACCGGGGGGATATGTCATTTTCATGTGCAATGGATGTGTACCTCTGTACGGACACGAGTCCCACCTGAAGATCGCAATCCCCAAACACTCGAAATGGAGAGAGATTCCTCTTCTTTCGTAAGTTTGAATGTGAGATGACGGGCTTTAGGCGCTCATCTTGACCTGTGACTGTGAGCCCCTGCTTAAATCAGGATCCTCTTTTGCGTTCCAGGGCAGATGAGGTGATTTGACTTTCAGTTAATAAGGACTACTGGCCTATAAGGCTACAGCCTACAGGAGGGGTTTTGTCTTTTGTATTTGTTTTTTTTGTTAGGCATATGGTCCGAAACTATAGTCCAACTAATAAGCAGCCGGCTTGAGACAGCTTAGGCCAAAAGCTAATATCTTAAATGAGGTTTTTTTTTATTTGATAATATTATTATAAATATTTGAGAATTTTAATGAAAAATACCCAATAAATAGACGTTGCATTTGATAGTGCCTAAAAAATCACACTACACAAACGGGTCCGTTAGACCCCGTTTGGATTTTTTGTTTCAATATGAAACGAGGGACGCTCATGTCGCTCAGTGTGAAAATTAGTGATGCTCTGTGGCTTTTTTTATACCTCTACCTTCATCATCTTCCTGCTCCTTGTTTTGGCTCAACATCTCACTCTCGCTTCTCAGCCCTTTCTCTTTGGTTTGGCAAGCATCCATGGGCACCAAGCGAACATGGGAGCATAAACATCTTAACTTCTTCATTGGACAAGGAACCAAAACCCAACCCCTCCTCCTCTTTCTCCTTTTCTTCTTCATCTACAAAATGGGGATACAAAAAATTGAGTCAGAACTCTAGTTTGAGTTGGGTTTCATAGTGCTCAAAAATAGGTTTCTAATCTCCTTGTGAATAATTGAATCCCACTGTTTGTTCAAGTTCATGGAGAAGCACATATTTGTAGGAAGAAAGAGAAAGAAAGAAAAATAAAAGAGGGGAAGAAGAAATTGAGGGCGTGCATGCAGGTGGTGAAGGCAGGGTTGTGAGAAGGAGGAGAAGAGGAAAGAAAGAAAGAAAAAGAAAAGAAGGGAAGAAGAAGGACTGGGCATTAACATATTTCCACATTCCCACCTTCTTCTTCTCCTTTTTTTCCTTTGATTTCTTTCTTTCTCTTCTTCCTCCTCTTTCTTTTCCACCTCCCTCTCTTTTCTTTTTCTTCTTCTTCTTTTTTCTTCCTCTTTGCAAAAACCTGCAAGATACCATTGATGTGGACAATTAGAGATGAGAAAATGGGAGTTTCGAAGGTGAGTTTATAAAACGACGAGTGACGCTAGCAGCGTCGCTCCCCAGTCTAAGACGAGTGACGCTAGAGTTAAAAAAAAAAAAAAAGAAATTCATACGAATGAACTATTTCGTGCGGCCCCAACTACGGGGAACCATTTCGTGCAACGGACACTTATCGGGAATGTTTCGGTAAAATCCTTTAAATATTTTCTTTAAAATATATTTTTCTTGCTTTTTGTGATACAAAATTACTAATTAAGTTTTTATATTCAAGTTTTTACATTACCCTCTCTCATTGCTCTCTCTCATTAAATCATCTATTCTTTTTTTTTTTTTTAAGTTTTGAGTATCTGGATTCATATTTTCTAGTAGACACTAGACATATTTATTATTTATAAATTATATCTAATAATATTTATAAATAAAATAAACACTAACTGTAATAAACAAAGAGCATGAGCTTGGAATTTAAAAAAGTCTAAAAGCACAGAACAATAGAACCTGATTTAACAATTTATCAGTGTTGGCTACAAAGATTATAGAACCTGAAAAAGAAATAGATTATATTTGTGTTAGTGAGCCATGATTAACATATATTATCAAAACTATATTATAAAAATAAGTATCACATAAGAACAAAAAGAAGAGGAAAAAAATAATATATAATATGCATACCTTTTGGCTTCAATCAGAACAAAACAAGTTCCTTTTGGAGTCCAAGTTGCATTGATAGTCTGATAGAAGGAGAATGGAGTCTGGAGAAAAAAAAAAAACCTCTTGAATTGAAGGGATTCAATAAGAACATAGAGGAGATTATTCTACTTGGATTGCAAGCAGATGCAAAAAAAAAAAAAAAAAATCTATAAAGAGGAAGAATTTTAGAACTCAAAATGAATTCATTACTTGTTGTAATTGCAAGGTTTTCTTTTTATGTTTTTAATGACTACAACTTTTCTCATGTTTTTGGAATGTGAAAGGGTATTGTAAGACCCCGACCCCCAATTTCTCTGTTTAGTATTGTTTTAATCGTGGTTTAGTTTTTTAAGCAAGATTTGAGTTGGTTTGACTTTATTTTTGAGTTTGACTAGATTTTTCCATAGCCTTGGAGATTTGAGGACCGTTGACTTTAGTTTGACCCGGCTTTGTAATATGTGTTTTTATGAGAAATTACTTTTGATTTCTAAAAATTCCGAATTTGGTGTGTTTTGACTCATCTCATTAAGTTTAACAACTTTCATGTTTTGATCATTTTGATTCGATGATCAAAAAATACGTTTTTCGAGAAAAAGGGCAAAAATGGCTTTTCACACCAAATCTGAACTCAAATTTCGAAATTTCAAAACTATGTCAAATTTATACTTTTTAGAAACTAGATTTTTCAAGGATCATTTTATCCTTCTTCATCGATCTCGTCCGGGGCCCCCAAGATGATGTTTTAGCCATTGCAAGTTTTCGACCTGGTGGGCCCACTTTCCACTCAACTTTATCAACCCATCTCCCTCACGTTTTCAAATCTGCAACCCATTTTCAGTTTCAGAACTCAGAAACCAGAGAGAAAACCTTCCTCTTCTTTCATCTTTCTCCTCCTTGCATGTTAGCCATTTGAGCTTGGATTGAAAATCTGAGAGCACCATCTTCTTCCTCTCCTTCCTAGCTCTCCATTGCACCCATTTATTTGAGGATTTCAGCTGGACTACTACCTCTTCTTCTTCCTTGCTTCTTGTTTGGATAGCTTCAGGTAAGAACTCCTCTTCATCTCTTCAATGGAGTCTTTTCAGCTCCTAAATAATCCGTTTTTCAAACATGCAAACCCATTTTCGAATTGGGTCTTTGTTTTCAAGATTTTGGTTGGATTTTGAGGTGTCTTTCTTGGGGCTTTTTGTAGAGCTCGGTTCAGCTGTAGGAAGAGATCCTTGAGGAGGTTTTTGGTTTGACATTGGGCTAAGGCAAGTGAATGAATGAGTTATGACTATGCATGTGTTTGAAATCTATTTATGTTTATATAGTTTTGATTTGAAAAATGTGTTCCATTTGAATGATCTAATTAGTTGTTTAAAGCTTGATTTTTAGAAGATTGTAGTGTATGATTTATGCTCAGTTTTGGATATGATTTTGCTTAGAATAGTATGGAAATTCTGGTTTATTAATGTTTTAAGAGTGCTGGAAATCCTTTCCTAAATTTGTGTTTTCATCTTAGTTAATGTTAAAATTCCTGCAACAATTATGTACAATGGAATGGCCAATTTTGGATCCTATATTTTTCCTATGAGCAATGCTTAATCTCTATATTTAGCCTATTTATGGGAATGAGACTTTTTATTTGGTGTTCAATGAAACTTTGAATTTGAAATGAAGATTGGAAACTCGGAAAACAGGAAAAAGGTGAAAGGAATGCAAACTGGGCGTGCCTTGGAGCCCCTCACAGCAGGCAACGAGCCCACTTGCTGGAAGGACCCGCTGGTCTCTGCCCCTTTATATGTTTGAGGGCCTGTTTACTACTTTTCTCAATTAATGGGCCTGGCTACTGCTCCACTTCGTTTCAGCTGGGCCTGGGGGCGGGCTGTTTTACTTGGTTGTTTGGGCTTAAATGGTTACCCCTTCTCAGTTCTATGGGCCCGGCCACTGTCCATTTACTTGTTTAGGCCTGTTTTGATATTATTTATTAAACTCTTGGGCCTGTTTTGATAATTTTTATTGAATATTGGGCTGTTTTAAGACTTGTTTCTTGGGCCATTCAAGGATAGTTTTTGGGCTGTTTTAAAACTTGTTTTGTGGGCCATTCAAGGTTTAGTTTTGGGCTGTTTTAAACTTGTTTTGTGGGCCATCCAAGATTTGTTTTGGGCTGTTTTTAAGACCTGTTTTGTAGGTCATTCAAAGACTAGTTTTGGGCTGATTTTAAGAATTGTTTTGTAGGCCATCCAAGATTTGTTTTGGGCTGTTTTTAAGACCTGTTTTGTAGGTCATTCAAAGACTAGTTTTGGGCTGATTTTAAGAATTGTTTTGTAGGCCATCCAAGATTTGTTTTGGGCTGTTTTTAAGACCTGTTTTGTAGGTCATTCAAAGATTAGTTTTGGGCTGATTTGAAGAATTTGTTCGTGGGCCATTCAAGGAATAGTTTTGGACTGTTTTAAGGATTGTTTTGAGCCATGTTTAAAGGGCTGTTTTGGGTTAAATGAGTAGACTGTTTGGGCTCGGTTTAGGGCCAGCTATGGGCCTGTTTTTAAGAGTTTTGACATTACTTTTGATACTTGGAAATTTGTGGGAATGATGTGAGAATGAGTGTATGTGAAATTACCCGGGAATCGTTCGAGTCTCAATGCGCACTTTATCATTTAAATATTATGGATTTTCATTGGCATCAAACGCACTTTTTATTAATCAATGTTTAAAGGTTAAATGTGCATTGAGATGGTTCCTTGGCAAGGCATTAAGTCATTCTCCACTATCCATTCCATTTCAAGTCAGAAAAATGTGTTGGTATTTGTATTTGCACTCTTTGGTAAACTAATTTGAATAGCATCGGTGATTTGCTATAAAATCATGTGACTTTCCATGTTCGAAAGGATTGACCGTATGATTTTATACAAATCACTTTGATGTATATTTGAACGGTTCACCATCGAAATTCGTATGTTTTCTCCGATTCGATTTGAAAAGAGATTGGAGTATGTTCATCACATTCGGGATTTATTTGATGAGACTATTATCTTGTTAAGACTAGTATTTAAAAATAAAAACCTCGAGGCAAGACGGGGCCAGAGCTTTGTAGTGCGAGCCCATGAGCCAAAGAGGCTATGATTTCAAAAATAAAACCTCGAGGCAAGACGGGGCCAGAGCTATGTGGTGTGAGCCCCTGAGCCAAAGGGATTAGTATTATGTTAGATTTGTATCTGTTTGAGTTTGAAAACTAAAGGCACCACTAGGCTTAGGTCACCTTGTCGGGCTGATCACCCGGCTTGGGATCTTTACTCTGTCCGCCAGCTGCAGCTTGGATTCCGTCTGTACCGACCATGGCAACGGTAATGATCTGCCGGTCCCATTTGTATGGCTACGGTTCTGATCCTCTGTTTAGTACCACGTTTAGTGGCTACGCTCTGTTTGCTCTTATTACTTCGGTGATAGGAGGATTTAGCTATTTGTGGTCGCCTAGGTTTTATCCGCATATTACTTTAGTTTATGATTATTGTCAGTTATGCTTTCTATGCTTTGATTTGTTTAATGTTTACGATATCGACCTTTATCGTATTGTTTCTACTATTCAGTTTTTAAATGTATTTCCAATTATTAAATGCTTTGCTTGGATGGTTATCTTTTCGAGACATTTATGCTTTAGAGACTGTTCGTTTATTGCTTTGATATTCGTGTTCGGTCTTTCGATCGTCTTGTCGTGATTTATTGTTATTATTGGTTAGACTCCTTATTCGGTTTACGAGGATTTCGCCTGGTTTTATGTATGTCCTTTCATTCATATTATTTGTTTATTTGCTTGCCAGACCGTCGTGTCTGACCCTATTTGTTTGGTGCCAGTTTCTTCTCTTTCTGTTTTTAGGTGTTTGATCGGAGGAGGCGGTGGGACCGCCGGTCTGACGTGAGAGGCTGCCCATTGATATCACCTAGATGTCAAGTTTGGCACCGGAGCTCGTATAATCACTTGGGGTAGTATGTCACTTAGTGGGTTATTTGTATGGCTTTGTTAGCATTTTTCTTTGGGTTTGTAATTAAGACATTTGTTAATTGTAATTTGAATATGTGGGAAATAATAGATTTGTTACTACCAGCTCAGTGTTCTTTGGATTATGATTTATGCCAGTCTGCCTATTTGATGGCTTTGTGATGTTGGTTGAGTGCGACACGGAACCCGATGGCCACGGATTCCGAGTCGTAACACCATGTTTAGCTTCCGCGAAAATATACTCTGATCGTGATGGAATCTGATTATCCTCATTCACGCGGATCTTGGAAAATATAACAAAAGTTTCAAATTTATCCCAAAATTTCACATCCCGGGGTCGGATCACTGCAGGGCCCGGTTTCGGGGTGTGACAGGTTTGGTATCAGAGCTGGTTAGTTTCTAGGAAATAAAACACTCTAGAGACATTAAGACGTGTGGTGAGGACTCGTTAGATTGTGTCGATTTGTTTTCTCGTGTCTTTGTTTCTTTGGATTTGAGTCGGCTTTTCTTTCAGTTCGGGAGATTTTGCTTGTCTTTTCTTTTTGTTCTTGTTGTTAGGAGATTTGGATGACCAAATTTCCTCCTTAGTGGTGGAGAATTTAAAGTCTCCATGCTCTTGTTCGGTGTCTTTTATCTGTGTTTGTGTCGGAGACTGAGAACCCTCTGGACTTAGTATGTTGTTTTCGGAGAACATCAGCAGACTTTCAGCCTTCAGCATCTTCATTGTGGTTAATAAGAGAAGACGTGTGCATTTGCCAGTCAAGGTAGAACTTGAGCAGCTTTTGAAGATCCCCTTTCAGCTAATCAAGGGTCGTCATGCAGCGTACCAAGGTTAGTAAATGTGGATTTTTGGGTGAACTCAGACCATTTTTTTTCAAGACGAAGGACTGCAAAAGGCATGATAACTGTGGATTTTCTGAAGAGAGAAATAATTCTTAGTTAGTAAGGTTGGAAGCTAGTGCTAGAAACTCAAGGATTTGTTGGGTTATGGAAACATGAATTTCAAAACGAATAATGTTATTTCATACTCAGACTTTGATAAACTTTATTTATTTAAGTTTTATTTGATAATTTGGAAGTTCAATTTCTACTATGTTTTAAAATGGTGAAATTCAACTAAGTAATTGTTTTAGCCCTTATGTTTAAATTTTTAAGGTTTGTTTTGTATCGAATGGATGAGTGGTAATAGCTTATGGTTGGAGTTTGGAAGTGTACGAATTGAAGGGTTGATAGATGTCAGGAAGTGTACTGGTTCAGTTGGAAACAAAGTTAGATCTATGAAAGAGTAAACATCATTCAAGACTTGGATTGAAAGTTTCAACTTATCAGGGAATGATGTCAGCTTGGCAGGTTTATTTTGTGGATGACACAGTATCAAGCAGAAGATCAAGGACAACAAGTAGATAGAATCAGATGTGGACAAGAATTCTGAGTACAGCACAGAAAGA
Organism: Litsea cubeba; assembly: GCA_012931725.1. Classification (NCBI taxonomy): domain Eukaryota; kingdom Viridiplantae; phylum Streptophyta; class Magnoliopsida; order Laurales; family Lauraceae; genus Litsea; species Litsea cubeba. The sequence goes on along the minus strand of CM022953.1, from coordinate 15,069,356 downwards.
TTTGGATTATGGAGTTGTGAACACAGATTGGATTTTTAAGGTCGGCTTTACATGTCAAGGGTAGGAGATTTGAAGAGTGAAATCTGAAGAGGCAAGCCATGCGAAGTTTTGACACAGAACAGCTCAGCAGGTTATGGCAGTTTGACATATGGATTGTAGCAGACCAAGTCAGTGACAGGAGACCTATAGAATTTGGAGTTTGTGATTTCAGAACGCAGAAGGATTGACGATATACTTGGAGGCCAGAAGCTGATGATGCATTCGAGAAATATAGTTAGAGCAAACATATGGAATTTCAGAATTTTTCGGGATGAAGATTTTTCAGTGAAGGCATGTCTACGATCACATCTTCGTACAAGCATCAAGAGCACCGTGTACAGCTTTGTAGGACTTAAGGCACAGAATTCCAAGTGATAGAAAGAGGCAGAATTTGCAGTTTCTTAGACCGACAGTGACTGATGAGATAAGTAAAAGAATTGATCCAGTGCAGGAACGATAGATGGCATCAAGGATGAGTAGAAGAATTGTTGGACACCAGTTTAGTCAGAGAAGTATGTTTTCAAGCAGATATGTGGAATAGTGTAAAGCTTTCAACCGAATCAGAATGTTGTTGACCGTGCATCTCAACGTCAGGTTTGATCAGAGGGTATCTCAGTTGCCGAGGTTTAGCGTAGGGTGTCAGTGTTATCGTTTTGCCTTTTGAGTTGTTGATTTTGATGTGTTTTAGACCATTTGGAGGACCAAATGGGTTCTAAGGGGGGGGAGGATGTAAGACCCCGACCCCCAATTTCTCTGTTTAGTATTGTTTTAATCGTGGTTTAGTTTTTTAAGCAAGATTTGAGTTGGTTTGACTTTATTTTTGAGTTTGACTAGATTTTTCCATAGCCTTGGAGATTTGAGGACCGTTGACTTTAGTTTGACCCGGCTTTGTAATATGTGTTTTTATGAGAAATTACTTTTGATTTCTAAAAATTCCGAACTTGGTGTGTTTTGACTCATCTCATTAAGTTTAACAACTTTCATGTTTTGATCATTTTGATTCGATGATCAGAAAATACGTTTTTCGAGAAAAAGGGCAAAAATGGCTTTTCACACCAAATCTGAACTCAAATTTCGAAATTTCAAAACTATGTCAAATTTATACTTTTTAGAAACTAGATTTTTCAAGGATCATTTTATCCTTCTTCATCGATCTCGTCCGGGGCCCCCAAGATGATGTTTTAGCCATTGCAAGTTTTCGACCTGGTGGGCCCACTTTCCACTCAACTTTATCAACCCATCTCCCTCACGTTTTCAAATCTGCAACCCATTTTCAGTTTCAGAACTCAGAAACCAGAGAGAAAACCTTCCTCTCCTTTCATCTTTCTCCTCCTTGCATGTTAGCCATTTGAGCTTGGATTGAAAATCTGAGAGCACCATCTTCTTCCTCTCCTTCCTAGCTCTCCATTGCACCCATTTATTTGAGGATTTCAGCTGGACTACTACCTCTTCTTCTTCCTTGCTTCTTGTTTGGATAGCTTCAGGTAAGAACTCCTCTTCATCTCTTCAATGGAGTCTTTTCAGCTCCTAAATAATCCGTTTTTCAAACATGCAAACCCATTTTCGAATTGGGTCTTTGTTTTCAAGATTTTGGTTGGATTTTGAGGTGTCTTTCTTGGGGCTTTTTGTAGAGCTCGGTTCAGCTGTAGGAAGAGATCCTTGAGGAGGTTTTTGGTTTGACATTGGGCTAAGGCAAGTGAATGAATGAGTTATGACTATGCATGTGTTTGAAATCTATTTATGTTTATATAGTTTTGATTTGAAAAATGTGTTCCATTTGAATGATCTAATTAGTTGTTTAAAGCTTGATTTTTAGAAGATTGTAGTGTATGATTTATGCTCAGTTTTGGATATGATTTTGCTTAGAATAGTATGGAAAATTCTGGTTTATTAATGTTTTAAGAGTGCTGGAAATCCTTTACTAAATTTGTGTTTTCATCTTAGTTAATGTTAAAATTCCTGCAACAATTATGTACAATGGAATGGCCAATTTTGGATTCTATATTTTTCCTATGAGCAATGCTTAATCTCTATATTTAGCCTATTTATGGGAATGAGACTTTTTATTTGGTGTTCAATGAAACTTTGAATTTGAAATGAAGATTGGAAACTCGGAAAACAGGAAAAAGGTGAAAGGAATGCAAACTGGGCGTGCCTTGGAGCCCCTCACAGCAGGCAACGAGCCCACTTGCTGGAAGGACCCGCTGGTCTCTGCCCCTTTATATGTTTGAGGGCCTGTTTACTACTTTTCTCAATTAATGGGCCTGGCTACTGCTCCACTTCGTTTCAGCTGGGCCTGGGGGCGGGCTGTTTTACTTGGTTGTTTGGGCTTAAATGGTTACCCCTTCTCAGTTCTATGGGCCCGGCCACTGTCCATTTACTTGTTTAGGCCTGTTTTGATATTATTTATTAAACTCTTGGGCCTGTTTTGATAATTTTTATTGAATATTGGGCTGTTTTAAGACTTGTTTCTTGGGCCATTCAAGGATAGTTTTTGGGCTGTTTTAAAACTTGTTTTGTGGGCCATTCAAGGTTTAGTTTTGGGCTGTTTTAAACTTGTTTTGTGGGCCATCCAAGATTTGTTTTGGGCTGTTTTTAAGACCTGTTTTGTAGGTCATTCAAAGACTAGTTTTGGGCTGATTTTAAGAATTGTTTTGTAGGCCATCCAAGATTTGTTTTGGGCTGTTTTTAAGACCTGTTTTGTAGGTCATTCAAAGACTAGTTTTGGGCTGATTTTAAGAATTGTTTTGTAGGCCATCCAAGATTTGTTTTGGGCTGTTTTTAAGACCTGTTTTGTAGGTCATTCAAAGATTAGTTTTGGGCTGATTTGAAGAATTTGTTCGTGGGCCATTCAAGGAATAGTTTTGGACTGTTTTAAGGATTGTTTTGAGCCATGTTTAAAGGGCTGTTTTGGGTTAAATGAGTAGACTGTTTGGGCTCGGTTTAGGGCCAGCTATGGGCCTGTTTTTAAGAGTTTTGACATTACTTTTGATACTTGGAAATTTGTGGGAATGATGTGAGAATGAGTGTATGTGAAATTACCCGGGAATCGTTCGAGTCTCAATGCGCACTTTATCATTTAAATATTATGGATTTTCATTGGCATCAAACGCACTTTTTATTAATCAATGTTTAAAGGTTAAATGTGCATTGAGATGGTTCCTTGGCAAGGCATTAAGTCATTCTCCACTATCCATTCCATTTCAAGTCAGAAAAATGTGTTGGTATTTGTATTTGCACTCTTTGGTAAACTAATTTGAATAGCATCGGTGATTTGCTATAAAATCATGTGACTTTCCATGTTCGAAAGGATTGACCGTATGATTTTATACAAATCACTTTGATGTATATTTGAACGGTTCACCATCGAAATTCGTATGTTTTCTCCGATTCGATTTGAAAAGAGATTGGAGTATGTTCATCACATTCGGGATTTATTTGATGAGACTATTATCTTGTTAAGACTAGTATTTAAAAATAAAAACCTCGAGGCAAGACGGGGCCAGAGCTTTGTAGTGCGAGCCCATGAGCCAAAGAGGCTATGATTTCAAAAATAAAACCTCGAGGCAAGACGGGGCCAGAGCTATGTGGTGTGAGCCCCTGAGCCAAAGGGATTAGTATTATGTTAGATTTGTATCTGTTTGAGTTTGAAAACTAAAGGCACCACTAGGCTTAGGTCACCTTGTCGGGCTGATCACCCGGCTTGGGATCTTTACTCTGTCCGCCAGCTGCAGCTTGGATTCCGTCTGTACCGACCATGGCAACGGTAATGATCTGCCGGTCCCATTTGTATGGCTACGGTTCTGATCCTCTGTTTAGTACCACGTTTAGTGGCTACGCTCTGTTTGCTCTTATTACTTCGGTGATAGGAGGATTTAGCTATTTGTGGTCGCCTAGGTTTTATCCGCATATTACTTTAGTTTATGATTATTGTCAGTTATGCTTTCTATGCTTTGATTTGTTTAATGTTTACGATATCGACCTTTATCGTATTGTTTCTACTATTCAGTTTTTAAATGTATTTCCAATTATTAAATGCTTTGCTTGGATGGTTATCTTTTCGAGACATTTATGCTTTAGAGACTGTTCGTTTATTGCTTTGATATTCGTGTTCGGTCTTTCGATCGTCTTGTCGTGATTTATTGTTATTATTGGTTAGACTCCTTATTCGGTTTACGAGGATTTCGCCTGGTTTTATGTATGTCCTTTCATTCATATTATTTGTTTATTTGCTTGCCAGACCGTCGTGTCTGACCCTATTTGTTTGGTGCCAGTTTCTTCTCTTTCTGTTTTTAGGTGTTTGATCGGAGGAGGCGGTGGGACCGCCGGTCTGACGTGAGAGGCTGCCCATTGATATCACCTAGATGTCAAGTTTGGCACCGGAGCTCGTATAATCACTTGGGGTAGTATGTCACTTAGTGGGTTATTTGTATGGCTTTGTTAGCATTTTTCTTTGGGTTTGTAATTAAGACATTTGTTAATTGTAATTTGAATATGTGGGAAATAATAGATTTGTTACTACCAGCTCAGTGTTCTTTGGATTATGATTTATGCCAGTCTGCCTATTTGATGGCTTTGTGATGTTGGTTGAGTGCGACACGGAACCCGATGGCCACGGATTCCGAGTCGTAACACCATGTTTAGCTTCCGCGAAAATATACTCTGATCGTGATGGAATCTGATTATCCTCATTCACGCGGATCTTGGAAAATATAACAAAAGTTTCAAATTTATCCCAAAATTTCACATCCCGGGGTCGGATCACTGCAGGGCCCGGTTTCGGGGTGTGACAGGTTTGGTATCAGAGCTGGTTAGTTTCTAGGAAATAAAACACTCTAGAGACATTAAGACGTGTGGTGAGGACTCGTTAGATTGTGTCGATTTGTTTTCTCGTGTCTTTGTTTCTTTGGATTTGAGTCGGCTTTTCTTTCAGTTCGGGAGATTTTGCTTGTCTTTTCTTTTTGTTCTTGTTGTTAGGAGATTTGGATGACCAAATTTCCTCCTTAGTGGTGGAGAATTTAAAGTCTCCATGCTCTTGTTCGGTGTCTTTTATCTGTGTTTGTGTCGGAGACTGAGAACCCTCTGGACTTAGTATGTTGTTTTCGGAGAACATCAGCAGACTTTCAGCCTTCAGCATCTTCATTGTGGTTAATAAGAGAAGACGTGTGCATTTGCCAGTCAAGGTAGAACTTGAGCAGCTTTTGAAGATCCCCTTTCAGCTAATCAAGGGTCGTCATGCAGCGTACCAAGGTTAGTAAATGTGGATTTTTGGGTGAACTCAGACCATTTTTTTTCAAGACGAAGGACTGCAAAAGGCATGATAACTGTGGATTTTCTGAAGAGAGAAATAATTCTTAGTTAGTAAGGTTGGAAGCTAGTGCTAGAAACTCAAGGATTTGTTGGGTTATGGAAACATGAATTTCAAAACGAATAATGTTATTTCATACTCAGACTTTGATAAACTTTATTTATTTAAGTTTTATTTGATAATTTGGAAGTTCAATTTCTACTATGTTTTAAAATGGTGAAATTCAACTAAGTAATTGTTTTAGCCCTTATGTTTAAATTTTTAAGGTTTGTTTTGTATCGAATGGATGAGTGGTAATAGCTTATGGTTGGAGTTTGGAAGTGTACGAATTGAAGGGTTGATAGATGTCAGGAAGTGTACTGGTTCAGTTGGAAACAAAGTTAGATCTATGAAAGAGTAAACATCATTCAAGACTTGGATTGAAAGTTTCAACTTATCAGGGAATGATGTCAGCTTGGCAGGTTTATTTTGTGGATGACACAGTATCAAGCAGAAGATCAAGGACAACAAGTAGATAGAATCAGATGTGGACAAGAATTCTGAGTACAGCACAGAAAGATTTGGATTATGGAGTTGTGAACACAGATTGGATTTTTAAGGTCGGCTTTACATGTCAAGGGTAGGAGATTTGAAGAGTGAAATCTGAAGAGGCAAGCCATGCGAAGTTTTGACACAGAACAGCTCAGCAGGTTATGGCAGTTTGACATATGGATTGTAGCAGACCAAGTCAGTGACAGGAGACCTATAGAATTTGGAGTTTGTGATTTCAGAACGCAGAAGGATTGACGATATACTTGGAGGCCAGAAGCTGATGATGCATTCGAGAAATATAGTTAGAGCAAACATATGGAATTTCAGAATTTTTCGGGATGAAGATTTTTCAGTGAAGGCATGTCTACGATCACATCTTCGTACAAGCATCAAGAGCACCGTGTACAGCTTTGTAGGACTTAAGGCACAGAATTCCAAGTGATAGAAAGAGGCAGAATTTGCAGTTTCTTAGACCGACAGTGACTGATGAGATAAGTAAAAGAATTGATCCAGTGCATGAACGATAGATGGCATCAAGGATGAGTAGAAGAATTGTTGGACACCAGTTTAGTCAGAGAAGTATGTTTTCAAGCAGATATGTGGAATAGTGTAAAGCTTTCAACCGAATCAGAATGTTGTTGACCGTGCATCTCAACGTCAGGTTTGATCAGAGGGTATCTCAGTTGCCGAGGTTTAGCGTAGGGTGTCAGTGTTATCGTTTTGCCTTTTGAGTTGTTGATTTTGATGTGTTTTAGACCATTTGGAGGACCAAATGGGTTCTAAGGGGGGGGAGGATGTAAGACCCCGACCCCCAATTTCTCTGTTTAGTATTGTTTTAATCGTGGTTTAGTTTTTTAAGCAAGATTTGAGTTGGTTTGACTTTATTTTTGAGTTTGACTAGATTTTTCCATAGCCTTGGAGATTTGAGGACCGTTGACTTTAGTTTGACCCGGCTTTGTAATATGTGTTTTTATGAGAAATTACTTTTGATTTCTAAAAATTCCGAATTTGGTGTGTTTTGACTCATCTCATTAAGTTTAACAACTTTCATGTTTTGATCATTTTGATTCGATGATCAGAAAATACGTTTTTCGAGAAAAAGGGCAAAAATGGCTTTTCACACCAAATCTGAACTCAAATTTCGAAATTTCAAAACTATGTCAAATTTATACTTTTTAGAAACTAGATTTTTCAAGGATCATTTTATCCTTCTTCATCGATCTCGTCCGGGGCCCCCAAGATGATGTTTTAGCCATTGCAAGTTTTCGACCTGGTGGGCCCACTTTCCACTCAACTTTATCAACCCATCTCCCTCACGTTTTCAAATCTGCAACCCATTTTCAGTTTCAGAACTCAGAAACCAGAGAGAAAACCTTCCTCTCCTTTCATCTTTCTCCTCCTTGCATGTTAGCCATTTGAGCTTGGATTGAAAATCTGAGAGCACCATCTTCTTCCTCTCCTTCCTAGCTCTCCATTGCACCCATTTATTTGAGGATTTCAGCTGGACTACTACCTCTTCTTCTTCCTTGCTTCTTGTTTGGATAGCTTCAGGTAAGAACTCCTCTTCATCTCTTCAATGGAGTCTTTTCAGCTCCTAAATAATCCGTTTTTCAAACATGCAAACCCATTTTCGAATTGGGTCTTTGTTTTCAAGATTTTGGTTGGATTTTGAGGTGTCTTTCTTGGGGCTTTTTGTAGAGCTCGGTTCAGCTGTAGGAAGAGATCCTTGAGGAGGTTTTTGGTTTGACATTGGGCTAAGGCAAGTGAATGAATGAGTTATGACTATGCATGTGTTTGAAATCTATTTATGTTTATATAGTTTTGATTTGAAAAATGTGTTCCATTTGAATGATCTAATTAGTTGTTTAAAGCTTGATTTTTAGAAGATTGTAGTGTATGATTTATGCTCAGTTTTGGATATGATTTTGCTTAGAATAGTATGGAAAATTCTGGTTTATTAATGTTTTAAGAGTGCTGGAAATCCTTTACTAAATTTGTGTTTTCATCTTAGTTAATGTTAAAATTCCTGCAACAATTATGTACAATGGAATGGCCAATTTTGGATTCTATATTTTTCCTATGAGCAATGCTTAATCTCTATATTTAGCCTATTTATGGGAATGAGACTTTTTATTTGGTGTTCAATGAAACTTTGAATTTGAAATGAAGATTGGAAACTCGGAAAACAGGAAAAAGGTGAAAGGAATGCAAACTGGGCGTGCCTTGGAGCCCCTCACAGCAGGCAACGAGCCCACTTGCTGGAAGGACCCGCTGGTCTCTGCCCCTTTATATGTTTGAGGGCCTGTTTACTACTTTTCTCAATTAATGGGCCTGGCTACTGCTCCACTTCGTTTCAGCTGGGCCTGGGGGCGGGCTGTTTTACTTGGTTGTTTGGGCTTAAATGGTTACCCCTTCTCAGTTCTATGGGCCCGGCCACTGTCCATTTACTTGTTTAGGCCTGTTTTGATATTATTTATTAAACTCTTGGGCCTGTTTTGATAATTTTTATTGAATATTGGGCTGTTTTAAGACTTGTTTCTTGGGCCATTCAAGGATAGTTTTTGGCTGTTTTAAAACTTGTTTTGTGGGCCATTCAAGGTTTAGTTTTGGGCTGTTTTAAACTTGTTTTGTGGGCCATCCAAGATTTGTTTTGGGCTGTTTTTAAGACCTGTTTTGTAGGTCATTCAAAGACTAGTTTTGGGCTGATTTTAAGAATTGTTTTGTAGGCCATCCAAGATTTGTTTTGGGCTGTTTTTAAGACCTGTTTTGTAGGTCATTCAAAGACTAGTTTTGGGCTGATTTTAAGAATTGTTTTGTAGGCCATCCAAGATTTGTTTTGGGCTGTTTTTAAGACCTGTTTTGTAGGTCATTCAAAGATTAGTTTTGGGCTGATTTGAAGAATTTGTTCGTGGGCCATTCAAGGAATAGTTTTGGACTGTTTTAAGGATTGTTTTGAGCCATGTTTAAAGGGCTGTTTTGGGTTAAATGAGTAGACTGTTTGGGCTCGGTTTAGGGCCAGCTATGGGCCTGTTTTTAAGAGTTTTGACATTACTTTTGATACTTGGAAATTTGTGGGAATGATGTGAGAATGAGTGTATGTGAAATTACCCGGGAATCGTTCGAGTCTCAATGCGCACTTTATCATTTAAATATTATGGATTTTCATTGGCATCAAACGCACTTTTTATTAATCAATGTTTAAAGGTTAAATGTGCATTGAGATGGTTCCTTGGCAAGGCATTAAGTCATTCTCCACTATCCATTCCATTTCAAGTCAGAAAAATGTGTTGGTATTTGTATTTGCACTCTTGGTAAACTAATTTGAATAGCATCGGTGATTTGCTATAAAATCATGTGACTTTCCATGTTCGAAAGGATTGACCGTATGATTTTATACAAATCACTTTGATGTATATTTGAACGGTTCACCATCGAAATTCGTATGTTTTCTCCGATTCGATTTGAAAAGAGATTGGAGTATGTTCATCACATTCGGGATTTATTTGATGAGACTATTATCTTGTTAAGACTAGTATTTAAAAATAAAAACCTCGAGGCAAGACGGGGCCAGAGCTTTGTAGTGCGAGCCCATGAGCCAAAGAGGCTATGATTTCAAAAATAAAACCTCGAGGCAAGACGGGGCCAGAGCTATGTGGTGTGAGCCCCTGAGCCAAAGGGATTAGTATTATGTTAGATTTGTATCTATTTGAGTTTGAAAACTAAAGGCACCACTAGGCTTAGGTCACCTTGTCGGGCTGATCACCCGGCTTGGGATCTTTACTCTGTCCGCCAGCTGCAGCTTGGATTCCGTCTGTACCGACCATGGCAACGGTAATGATCTGCCGGTCCCATTTGTATGGCTACGGTTCTGATCCTCTGTTTAGTACCACGTTTAGTGGCTACGCTCTGTTTGCTCTTATTACTTCGGTGATAGGAGGATTTAGCTATTTGTGGTCGCCTAGGTTTTATCCGCATATTACTTTAGTTTATGATTATTGTCAGTTATGCTTTCTATGCTTTGATTTGTTTAATGTTTACGATATCGACCTTTATCGTATTGTTTCTACTATTCAGTTTTTAAATGTATTTCCAATTATTAAATGCTTTGCTTGGATGGTTATCTTTTCGAGACATTTATGCTTTAGAGACTGTTCGTTTATTGCTTTGATATTCGTGTTCGGTCTTTCGATCGTCTTGTCGTGATTTATTGTTATTATTGGTTAGACTCCTTATTCGGTTTACGAGGATTTCGCCTGGTTTTATGTATGTCCTTTCATTCATATTATTTGTTTATTTGCTTGCCAGACCGTCGTGTCTGACCCTATTTGTTTGGTGCCAGTTTCTTCTCTTTCTGTTTTTAGGTGTTTGATCGGAGGAGGCGGTGGGACCGCCGGTCTGACGTGAGAGGCTGCCCATTGATATCACCTAGATGTCAAGTTTGGCACCGGAGCTCGTATAATCACTTGGGGTAGTATGTCACTTAGTGGGTTATTTGTATGGCTTTGTTAGCATTTTTCTTTGGGTTTGTAATTAAGACATTTGTTAATTGTAATTTGAATATGTGGGAAATAATAGATTTGTTACTACCAGCTCAGTGTTCTTTGGATTATGATTTATGCCAGTCTGCCTATTTGATGGCTTTGTGATGTTGGTTGAGTGCGACACGGAACCCGATGGCCACGGATTCCGAGTCGTAACACCATGTTTAGCTTCCGCGAAAATATACTCTGATCGTGATGGAATCTGATTATCCTCATTCACGCGGATCTTGGAAAATATAACAAAAGTTTCAAATTTATCCCAAAATTTCACATCCCGGGGTCGGATCACTGCAGGGCCCGGTTTCGGGGTGTGACAGGTTTGGTATCAGAGCTGGTTAGTTTCTAGGAAATAAAACACTCTAGAGACATTAAGACGTGTGGTGAGGACTCGTTAGATTGTGTCGATTTGTTTTCTCGTGTCTTTGTTTCTTTGGATTTGAGTCGGCTTTTCTTTCAGTTCGGGAGATTTTGCTTGTCTTTTCTTTTTGTTCTTGTTGTTAGGAGATTTGGATGACCAAATTTCCTCCTTAGTGGTGGAGAATTTAAAGTCTCCATGCTCTTGTTCGGTGTCTTTTATCTGTGTTTGTGTCGGAGACTGAGAACCCTCTGGACTTAGTATGTTGTTTTCGGAGAACATCAGCAGACTTTCAGCCTTCAGCATCTTCATTGTGGTTAATAAGAGAAGACGTGTGCATTTGCCAGTCAAGGTAGAACTTGAGCAGCTTTTGAAGATCCCCTTTCAGCTAATCAAGGGTCGTCATGCAGCGTACCAAGGTTAGTAAATGTGGATTTTTGGGTGAACTCAGACCATTTTTTTTCAAGACGAAGGACTGCAAAAGGCATGATAACTGTGGATTTTCTGAAGAGAGAAATAATTCTTAGTTAGTAAGGTTGGAAGCTAGTGCTAGAAACTCAAGGATTTGTTGGGTTATGGAAACATGAATTTCAAAACGAATAATGTTATTTCATACTCAGACTTTGATAAACTTTATTTATTTAAGTTTTATTTGATAATTTGGAAGTTCAATTTCTACTATGTTTTAAAATGGTGAAATTCAACTAAGTAATTGTTTTAGCCCTTATGTTTAAATTTTTAAGGTTTGTTTTGTATCGAATGGATGAGTGGTAATAGCTTATGGTTGGAGTTTGGAAGTGTACGAATTGAAGGGTTGATAGATGTCAGGAAGTGTACTGGTTCAGTTGGAAACAAAGTTAGATCTATGAAAGAGTAAACATCATTCAAGACTTGGATTGAAAGTTTCAACTTATCAGGGAATGATGTCAGCTTGGCAGGTTTATTTTGTGGATGACACAGTATCAAGCAGAAGATCAAGGACAACAAGTAGATAGAATCAGATGTGGACAAGAATTCTGAGTACAGCACAGAAAGATTTGGATTATGGAGTTGTGAACACAGATTGGATTTTTAAGGTCGGCTTTACATGTCAAGGGTAGGAGATTTGAAGAGTGAAATCTGAAGAGGCAAGCCATGCGAAGTTTTGACACAGAACAGCTCAGCAGGTTATGGCAGTTTGACATATGGATTGTAGCAGACCAAGTCAGTGACAGGAGACCTATAGAATTTGGAGTTTGTGATTTCAGAACGCAGAAGGATTGACGATATACTTGGAGGCCAGAAGCTGATGATGCATTCGAGAAATATAGTTAGAGCAAACATATGGAATTTCAGAATTTTTCGGGATGAAGATTTTTCAGTGAAGGCATGTCTACGATCACATCTTCGTACAAGCATCAAGAGCACCGTGTACAGCTTTGTAGGACTTAAGGCACAGAATTCCAAGTGATAGAAAGAGGCAGAATTTGCAGTTTCTTAGACCGACAGTGACTGATGAGATAAGTAAAAGAATTGATCCAGTGCATGAACGATAGATGGCATCAAGGATGAGTAGAAGAATTGTTGGACACCAGTTTAGTCAGAGAAGTATGTTTTCAAGCAGATATGTGGAATAGTGTAAAGCTTTCAACCGAATCAGAATGTTGTTGACCGTGCATCTCAACGTCAGGTTTGATCAGAGGGTATCTCAGTTGCCGAGGTTTAGCGTAGGGTGTCATTGTTATCGTTTTGCCTTTTGAGTTGTTGATTTGATGTGTTTTAGACCATTTGGAGGACCAAATGGGTTCTAAGGGGGGGGAGGATGTAAGACCCCGACCCCCAATTTCTCTGTTTAGTATTGTTTTAATCGTGGTTTAGTTTTTTAAGCAAGATTTGAGTTGGTTTGACTTTATTTTTGAGTTTGACTAGATTTTTCCATAGCCTTGGAGATTTGAGGACCGTTGACTTTAGTTTGACCCGCTTTGTAATATGTGTTTTTATGAGAAATTACTTTTGATTTCTAAAAATTCCGAATTTGGTGTGTTTTGACTCATCTCATTAAGTTTAACAACTTTCATGTTTTGATCATTTTGATTCGATGATCAGAAAATACGTTTTTCGAGAAAAAGGGCAAAAATGGCTTTTCACACCAAATCTGAACTCAAATTTCGAAATTTTCAAAACTATGTCAAATTTATACTTTTTAGAAACTAGATTTTTCAAGGATCATTTTATCCTTCTTCATCGATCTCGTCCGGGGCCCCCAAGATGATGTTTTAGCCATTGCAAGTTTTCGACCTGGTGGGCCCACTTTCCACTCAACTTTATCAACCCATCTCCCTCACGTTTTCAAATCTGCAACCCATTTTCAGTTTCAGAACTCAGAAACCAGAGAGAAAACCTTCCTCTCCTTTCATCTTTCTCCTCCTTGCATGTTAGCCATTTGAGCTTGGATTGAAAATCTGAGAGCACCATCTTCTTCCTCTCCTTCCTAGCTCTCCATTGCACCCATTTATTTGAGGATTTCAGCTGGACTACTACCTCTTCTTCTTCCTTGCTTCTTGTTTGGATAGCTTCAGGTAAGAACTCCTCTTCATCTCTTCAATGGAGTCTTTTCAGCTCCTAAATAATCCGTTTTTCAAACATGCAAACCCATTTTCGAATTGGGTCTTTGTTTTCAAGATTTTGGTTGGATTTTGAGGTGTCTTTCTTGGGGCTTTTTGTAGAGCTCGGTTCAGCTGTAGGAAGAGATCCTTGAGGAGGTTTTTGGTTTGACATTGGGCTAAGGCAAGTGAATGAATGAGTTATGACTATGCATGTGTTTGAAATCTATTTATGTTTATATAGTTTTGATTTGAAAAATGTGTTCCATTTGAATGATCTAATTAGTTGTTTAAAGCTTGATTTTTAGAAGATTGTAGTGTATGATTTATGCTCAGTTTTGGATATGATTTTGCTTAGAATAGTATGGAAAATTCTGGTTTATTAATGTTTTAAGAGTGCTGGAAATCCTTTACTAAATTTGTGTTTTCATCTTAGTTAATGTTAAAATTCCTGCAACATTATGTACAATGGAATGGCCAATTTTGGATCCTATATTTTTCCTATGAGCAATGCTTAATCTCTATATTTAGCCTATTTATGGGAATGAGACTTTTTATTTGGTGTTCAATGAAACTTTGAATTTGAAATGAAGATTGGAAACTCGGAAAACAGGAAAAAGGTGAAAGGAATGCAAACTGGGCGTGCCTTGGAGCCCCTCACAGCAGGCAACGAGCCCACTTGCTGGAAGGACCCGCTGGTCTCTGCCCCTTTATATGTTTGAGGGCCTGTTTACTACTTTTCTCAATTAATGGGCCTGGCTACTGCTCCACTTCGTTTCAGCTGGGCCTGGGGGCGGGCTGTTTTACTTGGTTGTTTGGGCTTAAATGGTTACCCCTTCTCAGTTCTATGGGCCCGGCCACTGTCCATTTACTTGTTTAGGCCTGTTTTGATATTATTTATTAAACTCTTGGGCCTGTTTTGATAATTTTTTATTGAATATTGGGCTGTTTTAAAGACTTGTTTCTTGGGCCATTCAAGGATAGTTTTTGGGCTGTTTTAAAACTTGTTTTGTGGGCCATTCAAGGTTTAGTTTTGGGCTGTTTTTAAACTTGTTTGTGGGCCATCCAAGATTTGTTTTGGGCTGTTTTTAAGACCTGTTTGTAGGTCATTCAAAGACTAGTTTTGGGCTGATTTTAAGAATTGTTTTGTAGGCCATCCAAGATTTGTTTTGGGCTGTTTTTTAAGACCTGTTTTGTAGGTCATTCAAAGACTAGTTTTTGGGCTGATTTTAAGAATTGTTTTGTAGGCCATCCAAGATTTGTTTTGGCTGTTTTTAAGACCTGTTTTGTAGGTCATTCAAAGATTAGTTTTGGGCTGATTTGAAGAATTTGTTCGTGGGCCATTCAAGGAATAGTTTTGGACTGTTTTAAGGATTGTTTGAGCCATGTTTAAAGGGCTGTTTTGGGTTAAATGAGTAGACTGTTTGGGCTCGGTTTAGGGGCCAGCTATGGGCCTGTTTTTAAGAGTTTTGACATTACTTTTGATACTTGGAAATTTGTGGGAATGATGTGAGAATGAGTGTATGTGAAATTACCCGGGAATCGTTCGAGTCTCAATGCGCACTTTATCATTTAAATATTATGGATTTTCATTGGCATCAAACGCACTTTTTATTAATCAATGTTTAAAGGTTAAATGTGCATTGAGATGGTTCCTTGGCAAGGCATTAAGTCATTCTCCACTATCCATTCCATTTCAAGTCAGAAAAATGTGTTGGTATTTGTATTTGCACTCTTTGGTAAACTAATTTGAATAGCATCGGTGATTTGCTATAAAATCATGTGACTTTCCATGTTCGAAAGGATTGACCGTATGATTTTATACAAATCACTTTGATGTATATTTGAACGGTTCACCATCGAAATTCGTATGTTTTCTCCGATTCGATTTGAAAAGAGATTGGAGTATGTTCATCACATTCGGGATTTATTTGATGAGACTATTATCTTGTTAAGACTAGTATTTAAAAATAAAAACCTCGAGGCAAGACGGGGCCAGAGCTTTGTAGTGCGAGCCCATGAGCCAAAGAGGCTATGATTTCAAAAATAAAACCTCGAGGCAAGACGGGGCCAGAGCTATGTGGTGTGAGCCCCTGAGCCAAAGGGATTAGTATTATGTTAGATTTGTATCTGTTTGAGTTTGAAAACTAAAGGCACCACTAGGCTTAGGTCACCTTGTCGGGCTGATCACCCGGCTTGGGATCTTTACTCTGTCCGCCAGCTGCAGCTTGGATTCCGTCTGTACCGACCATGGCAACGGTAATGATCTGCCGGTCCCATTTGTATGGCTACGGTTCTGATCCTCTGTTTAGTACCACGTTTAGTGGCTACGCTCTGTTTGCTCTTATTACTTCGGTGATAGGAGGATTTAGCTATTTGTGGTCGCCTAGGTTTTATCCGCATATTACTTTAGTTTATGATTATTGTCAGTTATGCTTTCTATGCTTTGATTTGTTTAATGTTTACGATATCGACCTTTATCGTATTGTTTCTACTATTCAGTTTTTAAATGTATTTCCAATTATTAAATGCTTTGCTTGGATGGTTATCTTTTCGAGACATTTATGCTTTAGAGACTATTCGTTTATTGCTTTGATATTCGTGTTCGGTCTTTCGATCGTCTTGTCGTGATTTATTGTTATTATTGGTTAGACTCCTTATTCGGTTTACGAGGATTTCGCCTGGTTTTATGTATGTCCTTTCATTCATATTATTTGTTTATTTGCTTGCCAGACCGTCGTGTCTGACCCTATTTGTTTGGTGCCAGTTTCTTCTCTTTCTGTTTTTAGGTGTTTGATCGGAGGAGGCGGTGGGACCGCCGGTCTGACGTGAGAGGCTGCCCATTGATATCACCTAGATGTCAAGTTTGGCACCGGAGCTCGTATAATCACTTGGGGTAGTATGTCACTTAGTGGGTTATTTGTATGGCTTTGTTAGCATTTTTCTTTGGGTTTGTAATTAAGACATTTGTTAATTGTAATTTGAATATGTGGGAAATAATAGATTTGTTACTACCAGCTCAGTGTTCTTTGGATTATGATTTATGCCAGTCTGCCTATTTGATGGCTTTGTGATGTTGGTTGAGTGCGACACGGAACCCGATGGCCACGGATTCCGAGTCGTAACACCATGTTTAGCTTCCGCGAAAATATACTCTGATCGTGATGGAATCTGATTATCCTCATTCACGCGGATCTTGGAAAATATAACAAAAGTTTCAAATTTATCCCAAAATTTCACATCCCGGGGTTGGATCACTGCAGGGCCCGGTTTCGGGGTGTGACAGGTATAAACCGTGTGAAGCCATGAAGGAGTAGTTCGTTGGATTTTTTTTGGATGTGGAATGGTCTACAACTTTTCTCATGTTTTGGAATGTGAAAAGTTTAATTCTTCTGGAATGTGAACCGTTTAAAATGGGGCCTTGTTTTTTGGGATTTGTTATGAGGCCTTTTGGAATGTCAACGTTTAAAATGGGGGCCTTATTTTTTGGGATTTGTTATGAGCCCTTTTTGGAATGTCAACGATTTAAAATGGGGCCTTATTTTTTGGGATTTATTATGAGGCCTTCTTTTTTGGGAGAAACAAGCTAACTTTTTTTTTTTTTTTTTTGAAGTTGAGAACATTGGGGGCCTAAAATTTTGGGGGCCTAAAGCAAGGGCTTTTATTGCATTATGCTTAAGCCGGCCCTGCTAATAAGAGCTAGTTAAAAATTAGGGTCTAAACCAGAAGCTCTAATTCTGAGATTCTAATTCACAATAAGTCTATTTGGTCAAATCATGAAAAAAAAAAAACACTATTATATATATATAATATGAAGCCAGCTGATTTCAAATTAAAATTAACATCGATTTAATCTTGACCTCAAACTCAATATATTTTGACTTTTCTTCATTATTATCGGGCCGGATCATATTGAGCTAAAAGTGTCAAATAGAACTAGGCATTAATTTATTTTGTAAGGTTTAAATTCTTCTTAAGGGAGTTTAACTCATAAGATTAGCCCCAATGGATCAACATTCCATGCCTATTTTTATTATTTAGGTGTGCCCATTGAAGTGCCTCGAGGGCCTTTTTCTTTACTGGAATTGAAGGGGTGTTTGTCCGAATAATTTCTGGATTTTCCAGCATAGTGGAATTCATAATTTCTACCAAAAAGCATACGGGTGAATTCCATTGGTCACGTGCAGTGGCGGATGCATGTATATGAATGGGTAGGCTCAAGCCCACCCATTATTATTTTTTAATTACTATATACTAATATATATGTGACCAAGCCCACAAAAAAATAATATATATATATACAAAGCCCACCCAAAATCCAAATGTTAGAGCCATGTGACTCATTTGCTATCTTTGACAAGATCAAGTTGATTCGTCTTGCTGAATTTTATCCAAAAGACTTCAACTATCCTTCATGATCAACTTGACACTTATATCGCCGGCATGCGTTCTAATGATGAATTTGGAAGCTTATATGGGATTGGTGATCTTGCAAGAGCAATGGTGAAGACAAGAAGAAATAAAGTATATCCATTGGTTTGCTTGCTTCGGACTTTGGCATTAGTATTATCAGTCGCCACTGCATCTGTTGAGAGAGCATTTTCAGCCATGAATATAATAAAGACTCGGTTACGCAATCGAATGGGTGATGAATGGTTGAGTGATATCTTAGTTACATACATTGAGAGAGAAATTTTTGACAAGATCGACAATGATAATATCATGAAATGTTTTCAGGATATGAAAATACGAAGATGTCAATTGTGAAAGTTTGAATGAAATCTCAAGTTTGAATTTTTGTAAATTTTCATTGAATTTCTAAATAATATTATGTTGGATATGTTGGATATAATCAAGCCAACAGTTGGATTCCAAAATTTTAAGCACGACAATCTCAAGTCCCCCCTAAAATATATTTTCTGGATTCGCCACTGGTCACGTGAAACTTTTTGGGTGGATAGAATTTTGAAATTCTTGTGAAGAAACATAGCATTTACAAATGTCAGGAGATAAGATATTACATCTTCTAATTTCTCCTTTTAATATATATCATTGTTACTTCTTAAGAAAAAAAAACCTAGAAAGACATCACATCATATTAAAAAAAAATACCCAACACAACAAAATTTTGTTAGAAATTATAGTAAAGAGAGGGGCCTAAAAAACAACTACTTGAAAGAGAAAGCAACCATTGGGATATGGTAAGCCTACTTTTTCAAAATTAAGAAATAGAGCAATAAACACTTTTTGAGGAAGGAAAGAGGGTATGAAGTTTTGTTCCTTTCACATCTTTGATAAAAAAAAAAGAGGAAGCAAAGAATGCCCTCATTATTTTTTAAGATTCTCTCGTATTTGTGAACATAAAGCATTTTTGAAAAGGAGAAAAGGTCATAAAATCAAAATGCTCATATTGATTCTTAAAATACCTCCTCCTTAATCAAAGCAAAGAAAAAGTTGGAAAGAGCCAATTGCCCTGTTCCTTAGGCTCAACCCTTCATGTAAGATTTCTATACAAATGTCATACATTCCTTGCATGATCTCGTCCAAAAGTGAAAGGAGTGGAACCCACAATGAAGCCCATCTAATGAAAATTAAAGCTGCTCAAAATGAACGCAAATTAAGTATATCATTGTTATCATAATTAATGCATAAGATTATGCCACTATTGCTATCAGTTATCTACTCAATCTCAGACTCAGTAGCCCCAGCTCCTGTAGTATTAAAAACTAGCGGTAACCAGTGCCGTTGGCACAATAAAAAAATGAGCAAATTAGCGAAAGGTCCCTCATAGAGGTCTTATAAGGCCTCCAGTCCATTAACTTTTCCTCTAAGACTTGTAGTCCACGCAGCTTAGACATATTTTGGCGAGAGGTCCCTATATACGCCATCTCATAGCGAGAGGTCCCTCGATACGCCACCTCATATATTTTCATGACCGAGTTGCCCTTTCAACTGATTAGGCATAAAATTTTAAATTTTCAAATTTTAAATCTTCCATTCTCCCTCTTCTTCTTCTTCAATCCAAACATGGATAGAACCTAAAAAAGCACCATTTCCTTCTTCTTCAAGTTACAGGTTTAGTAATAGAACCCTTTATTCTTCTGTCTGCTACCGTCGCTGCTGACTCGTCGTCGCCGGAGAAGGTTTTATTTCCCGACCAACTTCAACTGAGTCGAAAGAGGGGGAAATCCATCCATCATCTATTCCCAACACCTACTGGCTGTAGACCACAAATCCATCTATCATCGACCAAGTCATCAGAAGAAAGGAAAAGAAAAAAAAAATGGAGCGAGACCCACTCGATCTCTGTAAAATTTCCATATAAGCTTAACCTCTACTACACCATCATGAAGATCGATCTAACACTACATCTATTCATATCTTTCTCTCACATGTAACCTTCTAGCCACATCACCGTTCTATCTCCCATCATCACCTTCATCATGTCAACAACCCCATCTTTACCTCTTCATCATGCCCTCATCCTATCTGTTCCAACACTCCCTTCATCTTCTTTAGACGACTTCATGGTCTGGGTTACAGCCGATCGTGTGTCCCGTTTCTGCGCTTGGGACACTTACACCAACAGAGAAGACGCTCTCAACTACCTCAAAGAGAAAGTCCTCCCCCATCCATGGATCCGAGCCATATGCATCGACGGCCGTCGATCGGAGCCATCTCAATCGTACCTGGCTCCCTTAGCGATCGATGCAGAGGTGAACTGAGGTGAACACACAGAGAGAGCGGCGTACCTGGTTTGTCGCTGCCACTTCGCCCGTTGTGTCTCGTCGCTGCCACTCTCGCCTGCTCGCCATCGCCCCGACACCCGTTTCACCATCTCCATTCTCCACTCTTTAATGTCAAATCAGTGAAAGAAGCCAAAGGCCTCGACTTTCAACCCTTTCTGTTCTTCCCGGATCAGAAGTATTTATTTTGAGCCGCCGATCACGGATTCGATTTCATCGACTGAAACCCCGTGGCCAATAATCTAAAGCGCTCCGAGATCCAAGACTGATTCGAAGATGCGGCGCACGGAATCTTCGTCTTGGGATAAAAGGGAAGGTAGATCGATCTCAGAAGGATTCCGGATTGCAGACAGAATAGAGGATCTGTGTTCGTTTTTTTTTTTTGCTACGTTTTTATCTTTTGTCAAATTTCATGGAGGACTGACATCTCCCCGGTGATCGCTTTTGGCTCTGTTTATCTCTTTTGTTAAACTTATCTGAGTTTTTATTAAATTTATCTGAGTTTTGTTAAAATTAATCTGTTTTCTGTCATATTTATCTAAGTGTTGTTCAAATTTATCTATTTTCTGTCATATTTTTTTTGTATTTTTGGTAAATTTATCTGAATTTTTTCAAAATTTATCTGAATTTTTGGTAAGTTTATCTGAGTTTTGTTCAAATTTATCCGAGTTTTTGTCAAATTTATCTGAGTGTTGTTCAAATTTATCTGTTTTCTGTCATATTTCTTTGTATTTTTGGTAAATTTATCTGAGTTTTTTTCAAAATTTATCTAAGTTTTTTAGCAAATTTATTTACGTTTTTTGAAATCTATATGCGTTTTTTAAATTTATTTGCGTCTTTTGAAATTTATTTGTATCTTTTCAAATTTAGTGCGTTTTTTGAAATTATTGCATTTTTTAAAATTTATTTTCATTATTTTAAATTTATTTGCATTTTTTGAAATTTTCTTTGGATCTTTTGAGATTTATTTGAGTCTTTTGAAATTTATTTATATTTTCTGAAATTTATTTAGAAATTTTGAAATTTATTTACGTCTTTGTAAATTTATTTTTGTTATTTGATTATATATTGCTTTTTCTTAAACTTCTTGTATTTTTCGAAATTATTTCATTTTTTAAAATTTATTTTCGTTATTTTGAAATTTATTTGTGCGTTTTTAGAATTTATTTGAAAATCTGGAAATTCCATTAATCGTGGGCAATTAAATATTAGTTAGCCATTATTAATGGGATATCCCAGCAATCATGGGTTATGATTTAAAGAAAGGGTAAATTAGACATTTTAGGTATGAAAAAGTGTGGGAGGACCTTTAGCTCTATGACTTTTTTTTTGTGGACTGTTTGCAACAAAGTGATACTTTGAGGGACCTCCGACCGAAGCCCCCTAAAAAAATTATCGTAAATTAACTTATTTGGATTTGGGGTTTACGATTTCTTTTTCGGGTTTTTGATAAGGGGTTTACTTATAGGATTTAGTGTTAATAGAATTTCTAGTTTAGGTTTTTTTTTTTTTTTTTTGTGTTTAGTATATATGATTTATGCTTTAATGTTTAAGAGTTTACACTCCAAATTTCAAAAAACTTTATTTTTTTAATGTTATTCACTTTTATTTTTTTAACACTTTGGCCAACCAAAGTGAACCCGGCTCCCCTGCTTTTCTTTTCTATTATATTTTTTCTATTTTTCTCTCCAGCCAGATAAAAACAGTGAGATGAATAGTGAAATGGGGTTCACAAAAAAGTATGATGGATGACTGAAATTGAGATAAGCAGTATGCTTTAATGTTTAAGAGTTTACACTCCAAATTTCAAAAAAAATTATTTTTTTAATGTTCTTAACTTTTAATTTGTTTTTAACACTCTGGCCAACCAAACCAGACACAGCTCTCTGCTTTTCTTTTCTGTTATTTTTTTTTATTTTTCTTTTATAGAAAAACAGTTAAATGAATAGTGAAATGGAGTTCACAAAAAAGTGTGATGGATGGGTGAGAATGAGATAAGCAAACCCCCCCCCCCCCCCCCCCCCCCCCCCCCAAAAAAAAAAAAAAAAAAAAAACCCAAACCCAAACCCAAAAAAACCCAAACCCAAAACCAACCACACCCCCCCCCCCCATGTAGGACAAACGTCCCATCATATGACCCCCCTTTATAATAGATAACAAAAAAACCATCAAAGGAAATAGACATTAATTTTGAACGGCCAGGATCATCAATGGCCACCACAGTTCGATCAGTTGCACGCATCCCACATGCGGAGTCTCATGAGATTCTGGTGAGGCGACTCCACTAGTCTTCATTATAGCACTTCGATTGCCGCGCATACAGTTGGCTTTGTTTGCATTTGCATGCACTTAAAATGTGATGCTCTGCAACTTCCTTCCTCTGCTCCAGCAATGGCAGACATCTCTCTCATTGAGGAAAGAAAAGCTTTGATGATATCTTCCACAAGCGGCAAACCATACGAAAGAATCGCCACATTCCTCAAGCCCACTGCAGAAACCCACGAAGAAGCTGTTGCAGTCCCATTTCGACACCTCCTAACAGAACCCATCTCCGCAAAACTCTCCAAATCGACTCACAAAATCGCATTCAAAGGCTGGAGACGCCCACAGCGCAATTGGAAGCAATGGGTCAATCTCATGCTCCCAAGACATGCCCCCATTTGGAAGAAATCCGGCATCTTTGACTCCATCAAAGCCTCCACCTGCGAAATCCGAAGAGACCCAGCAACGATTCTTGGATTACTCGAGTCCTGGTGTGAAGAAACCAACACTTTTGTATTCCAATGGGGGGAAGCTACAATCACTCTTCAAGACGTGTTGATTTTAGGAGGTTTCTCTGTGGTTGGAGAATCTGTGAACGCCCCTCTGAAAGAAGAAATGAGAGAGATTGAGAAGAGATTGGTGAAAGAAAGAAGGGGATTTTACAGGCAAAAATCTAAGAAGGCCGCTCATGCGGCTTGGATGAATTACTACATGGGTGTCGATGGAGAGGTCGAGCATGTGGCATTCCTCTCTCTCTGGGTGTCTAGGTATGTTTTTCCTGCACAACCATTTGATACAATTGGCGAATATGTCTTCTACATTGCTGCTCGGTTAGCAGAAGGAACTAGAATTGCATTAGGCCCTGCTGTTCTTGCAAGCTTGTATAGAGACTTGGGTCTGATGAAGAGAAACATGGACAATGGAGCTCCAGCTTCTGTTGTCTGGGCGCCCTTTCAATTGCTTCAGACATGGGCTTGGGAGAGATTCCCTTCTTTGCGTCCCAAATCTCAGCCTAATAAGCTTTCATTTGTGAGAAAGGTCTTGAAATCTAAGAACGATTTTCAATGGAGGCCTTATAAGGAAATGAGTCTATATGGTGATGGTGTAGAAGATGGGGAATTGCATTCATTAGCTCGATTTGTGAGGGCTTCTGAGCTACTGGGTCTTCATTGCTCAGAATTGTATCGTCCTCATCGAGTGGCGATGCAGTTCGGGTTCGATCAGGACCTTCCGGGTCTTGTTTCTCTTAAAAACTGTGAAAGAATGGATGAAGATATCAGAATCAATGTGGCTGATGGAGTCTTTGAGTCTGAAGTGAGCTCTAGGTACTTGGAATGGTGGAAGAGAACTGTTTTGAATAAAAGAGCTGCTATTGAGGGGATTGTGAAGCAGCTGATGAGTACAGAGGAAGGTGATGAGACTCATGAGAGTGATGTTGTTGGATCTGTTCCACCTGGGTTTAGTCCTATGGATAAGAAGAGAAATAGGCAGGAGGCTTGGGATGATGATGATCTCACCCTTTCAGAGAGGCTTAAACTCAAGAAACATGGAATTAGGCCTTCTGGGCCAGTGTCTGTTAAGAACAAAGAAGGTGAAAGGGCTTCTTTAATGACACAACATAAGAGAGAGAGAGTTGAGAACAAGAGAGAGGAAAGTGAAGAAATCTCTCATATCTCAGTGGATGAGGAGGAATCTCCCCAAGTAGAAAGTATCTGTATTGTTTCTGATGTTGAGGAGATTGAAGAAACTGATACAGGGAGGACTGATTTCTATTTTGATGATCTGATATATGTTGAAGACTGTTAAATCAATCTGTCACCCTTGAAAGCTTTTATTCTGTTATTGTAAATTTTGTTAAGACTATTTAGACAAAAATAGGTGTGTACACCATCTAGTATTTATCTTCTGAAGAAGATGCAAGAACATGTTTTTGTTTAGCACTGAAATCCATTGGTGTATTCAAAGAGTTCAGATTTTGTATGATTATATATTTACCTTCACTGTTCTCTGTATGTAAGGTGTCTCTTGCTTGTTAACTTTCTTTGGCATAAATCATTTTCTAGCTTGTGGAATATTGTATTATAATCAACATCTACTGATTGATCAATCTACATGCATTTAGATATGGAAGGTGAAAGGGATTGTTTAAATTTGGTGATTTAGATTTTAAACCATTGATTAAAAAGGATGGGTCAAGTTTGATGAGTCTATTGAAAATTACACACACCATAAATTGATGCAACTAAAAGAAAGACTAAAAAGCTTGTCCGTGGGTTCAGGAATTCTAACTCTACTCGGAAGTTTACTGAGTCGTCTAACTCAGATGAGTCTGCCCAGCACTCGGTTATCAGCTGTTGAACTCCTTCAACACATCTAATTCAGCGATCTACCAAGGCGATCCTACTCATCCTCCTCTCAGTGTGTGCGTGTGTGATTTTTTTGTAGAAACACATGGTGGATGTGTTAAAATGAGAAAATACAGCCTTTTCTTCTTCTTTTTTTAAATTTTTCTCTACATTGGAGGCCCGAACACATGCAGTTCCGGGACGAGTTTTAAAGCTACAGTTAGATGTGTATTCTTTCATGGTTCAAAATAACGGCTATTACCGTTACATTAACACAGCCGCGACCGCGATGATATTTTGCTCATAACACTAACGTTAGCGTTATGGGCAAAATATCACCAAATTAACGCCCGTTATGGCAATTATTTTCAAAATATCGGCCATTACTGTTATAATGGCCGATATTTTGAAAATATTGGCCGAAATATATCTATATATATATATAAATATATCTATATATATATATATATTTTTTTTTTTGAAGTTGTGCTTTTACTCCTTTTTCATTCATTTCTTCTCCAAACCGACCCTAAGCCTTCCTCTCACAGTGTGTGACCTCTCTGAGCTCCAAAACTCAAGACTTTCTCAAAAATTTGGTGGATTTCTCCGCCGGAAAAAATAAGGAATTCAAGAGATATTATTTGGCAAGATTTTTGTGACTTTTGAGTTTTTTCCAAGATTGGACCTCAAAATAGCTTAGAAATGCTTGAGGCTTGTTAGATCTGGAGTTTTGGAGTACCATATTGTAGATTTAGCACTTTGGGTTTTTTTTTTTTGAATTTATTTATTTAAATACGTATTTTTTTTTGTTTGAAAGTTTGTATAAAATACATCTATGATCTATCTAAGTCTTTTATTGAGTTAGATACTTTTATGGTCCTAAAAATCAAGCCAAGGTAATTACCATTGTCCAAACTTCACTACTTTAGGTTAGCAAGTTAATTCATTTTGATGTGGTAAATGTTACTTTAAACTTGAAACTTGAAGGCGAATACACCTTGATGATTGAGTTATTGATTTGAGTACTGCACATGCACTGACTTTATTAGTATTATTATTAGATTATAGACTTTAAATGTTAAACATTATTAGTTTATCCAAAATTATGGCTGCATTATGTAAAATTATGATATTTCAGTTTATTTCAGTATATACAGTGATACTGCCAGGATACAGGATGTTATAACTGGAGGGGACCGTTATTTTACTTTAAAGTGTGCACTAATGAAAATAAACATTGTTTTCTATCATTTTATAATATTCTGAAGTTTTTGGATACTTTTTCTGATTTTTTGGGGGTCAAATAAAAATTTACTCAGCGATGGACTGCGACAACCGCAAACCGTGATGCGATGACCGCAAACCGCGACGCGATGACCACAAACCATGATTCTGAACCATGAGTTCTTTCCCAATCCCATCATTTTTACAGAATTTTGATGGGTTAGAAGTGCAACTACTCACAAAACCTGTTAGGTTTATGTCTTGTATTCCGGTTTGACTGAATTGGTTCACTGGGTTAGCGAATGACCAGGTTCAGGGTTTGGGGTAGTTTGGTCATTGTATCGGGGCTTTCTTATGGGCTAAGAAATGAGAGACTATATATTGATATAATCGGTAATCCTAAACTCGAAGTGATAGAAGTGAGAGTTCTCTTTCGTGGTTTCCAATCACAGAAGGGGCAAACCACGGAAGAGGACAGATGTGAGAGCAAGATTGAGGCATATGAGAAGAGAGTATGCTAATTAAGTGTTGCTTGATTTCCCGTATAGTGAAATCCTCATAGCTGGGTGGACGTAGGCTATTGCCAAACCACGTAAATCTTTTATGTCGTGGATTGCTTGTGGTGTGATCGATCGTGCATGTTTATGCTCTAATTTAATTCCTCAAAAAAACCCCACCCACCTCCTAGCCAAGAACCTTTATAACGATCAGCACTTACCAACATGGATCAATTCCAGGTTGTTTCTATGGAGAGGCAAATGCCTCGCCATTGTGCTACCAGTGGATTGGCATGGAGGATTAGTTATAGAATAAATTTAGGGCATCTGAATTGTTGATGAGCTTTTTAAGGCTCCTCCTCACATTGTCCTCCAAAATAATTCATCCTTAGGTGGTGTCAATTAAAATACCAATAAAAGAAGCCAGGGCTGTCAATGGACCCAAGTACGACATGGGTCAATGAGCCCATCTTATGACTGTAAAGCAGAACGAACTGAACAGTCACGAATGAATATTTAAGTTTTGAGTCTTAATAGGTCAAACTTGATCACATGGGATCTTTCCATTTGATTTATTCTTGCAGAATGGATTTCTTCCAGGTAAGACCACAAAAGAGAAATTCCAAACTTATATCAACCTGAATTCATGGGTAGTCTGTCCTCAAATGTTACTTCTCTTTTGCTCGGAAATCGGATGCATCTTTTTAATCACTTAACAATCACTTAAAACGGATGGAATGAAATGTTCTGAAGTCGTTCTTGCAAAAAGTTCCCCTTTATATGATATTGGGTTGTTCATCAAGATATCCTGAGACAAACAAAATTAGAAATTTCTCCCAGTTCCAAAGGAATGTTGAAAAGGCTGGGAAGCTAAAGTGTCAAACCAATCCATTATTGGAGAAGTTCTGAACGTGTATACCACATTTTTTGGTCTGATATTTTCCATATGAATATCCAGCTATTAGATGATAGAGTTCAATATGAGGCATTACCAACCTTGCCCTGTACCATAGATCCAAATATGCAGTCATTAATCTGTTAAAGGATGGCAAGAAGGAGAGCAATACAATTGTCTCATGCAGGCAGTACTTCCATCCAGCTTCCTCAAAGAATGTTGGCTTTTCTTAGCTTTGATGGAATTAAGATAAACACAAGCAAAAAACATAACAAGGAAATATGGAGAAAGGCTTTTCCTCACGTCACCATTAGCTATGGATAACCCCAGGCGGTTACCAAAATCCATATATTATATTTACTCACACGTCGAGGTGTCCACCGGTACATGTGGGTTCGCAATGTATAGAATTACATGAGTTCCACATTGGAAGCAGACAACTCCAGAGCTTGGGCTTAACTCAATACGCCATCTTAACTCAACATCACACGTTTTAAAGTCGTGCAGCCCCGAATCTCATGAGAACTCTAGAGTTAATCAAGTGTTCTTTTAAGACCCGAAGTCTGGAATACACTCTCACCCACACACCCATGTCCTAATGAGTTGATCTACGGCTTGGGACAAGTTCTAAAATTGAGGAATGAGTTTCTTTTGCAGTCTATATTTCGAGAGAGTTTTGTTGTGTTAGAAGTGGAACATTGGTATTTATTATTTTATCCTCTCTGGTAAATACTCATATAACCCACACACACACACTACCTGAAAGTTTTGGGTATGAGATCTAGATTGGTCTACTCAATAAAACAGTCCAAAAGTGTGCTAATAAAATAAACTATGAAACGGAAATAAAATCACAAGTACACACCATAAGGACACCAGATATAACGTGGAAAACCCTAACCAAGTGAAAAACCGCGGATCCGAACTGGATTAACAATCAAGCACTGTGAATCTTGCAATTACAAGAAACTCAGATTTTCTCTCCAAATATTCTCTACCTAAGGATTGAAGTTACCTTGTGTTGCTTCACGCTTCAATAACTTCACACTGTTGATTGCAATAGACTCGGTCCTGCTCTTGACTTCTCAAATCTTTTATGCAAGAAGATGATCTTCTACAAAGATGCAGAAGAACATGACTCTAAAATAGCTCTTCAAATAACTCTAGAGAAGTATTCTCTCAATAATGATCTTTAACTCAGAACTTTAAGAGGTGAGGTCTCACTTTAGATGAGCCCTTGAGTCCTTTATATAGCCTTTATGACGTACTTAAGGTTGCCTAACTTGATTAGGACTAAAATAAGTAGTTTGGACTCAATTAGAATCAAGTTTCTAATTTTCGTGGGACTCTGCCATCTTGTCCGCTCGAGCCAACCTTCCATCAGCTCGAGCAGATGAGATTCCGTTTCAGTGCAAACAGGGCTCTGTCAGGCATCTCGCTAATCTGACTCATGTCCACTCGAGTGGATAATGCTGGTTGCTTGGGCAGACCCCGTTCTGGATTATCCGAAAATCTAGCACTTTATTTCTTTCAGCTTTCTTCTTCTAAATCTATTAGACTTTGTTTTTTACCCTTTAACATACTTGTAATTTTATCTGATTTTCCACTTCTAATTCTGCAAGACTTTATTCTATTAATCCTTCTAATCTTCTAACTTCTAATTCTTACAGTCTTCTATTTTCAGAGCCATTTTCTAAAAATAAGAAATACAACTCAATAGACCCAGAGTCTTGTTCAACCCATGAATTAGCCAACACTCAAAATCCTAACACTACATGTATCTTATTTAAGGCTTTAACCATCAACACTACAACAAAGGATTCTTAGTTGTTTCTGAAGAGAGAAAGGTGCCTCTCCAGTGAGCTACTGGTGGATTGGCATGATTGATTGGTCAGTGAACAAATTCAGGGCATCTAATTCTTTTGAACCAAAGTAGCTTTTTAAGGCTCCTTTTCCCATTGAGCTCCCAAATCAGTTATCCTTAGATTGAGGTTTGAGACTTGTTAGGTCTAACACGAACCCTATGGTATAGGCAAATAAAAGAACATAACTCTAGCTAGGAAATGTTTTTTAGGATTTCTGCATTGAGTGGGGTTCCTTTTTTTGGGCCAGCTAGAACCATATTTAGTAGCTTTATTTTTTTTTTCTTTTTTAGATATGTAAGGGATTTTGAAATTATTTTAGGTTTTTACTTACATTGCCCTTTCTTGAATTTTTGTCTTTTTTGGATATGCCTTGGGATTTAAATTTTTTGTGAGTTGCTTTGTCATTTTACTAAATGCCTTTCTCTATATTTAAGTGTTGCAGAGAAGAAAAAGAGAGGGCATGGTTGTCATTTCATACAAGATGTCTTTTCACATTCCTTTTTTATTGTCCTTACATATTCCCTTTCCCCGTTGCCTTCATCCAGTGCACGAGAGTTTGTCTCAACTCAATAGTCAATAGCACATTTCCAATTTAAGGATCAAATCAAGTACAAGTCCTTTCTATATTAGCCTTTTCCTTTATAGAGTATATGTCTACATCATTGATGAGTGATGCAATGAATGTGATGGAAACTTTTTTTATTTTTATTTTATTTTAACACTGCATTATTGATGGAATGCTGGAGTGATGGTTATCCTTTATCAAATTTTTTATTTTTTCCTACATAAATCATAAATGAATATTCTACTTTTTATAGTTGTAAGTGTTTTTTTCTAGATTCCTTTTGATACATGTCTTTTTTTTTTTTCTATATCGAACCATTGATGATTACTCTCTTTAGTTTTTCATCCTACATCGATGATTGTTTTACTTTACATTAGTTTTTTTTTTCTACATGTTCTTCTATTTTTGTATTATTCGACATGCCCCTTGATAATGTTGGAGAGATCTTTAAATATAAAATAAAAAAATTATGATGGTGCAGGCCACATGGCGAATTGGGATGATGAAAGTGAATAGTTGATTGATCAACAATGAGGCCAAGAGGATTTTACCAAAAAACAACTAAAAACAACTTTATGTGGCCGGCGCACCAAACAAGGAACTTTAGCCAAACACCAAACAGGGAACCTGTAAAAAAAAAAAAACCCAACTTTTTTTTTACCATTTTTTTGTGGTCGCATCGACCTTCATTTTCTGTGTTGAGGGTTGACGATGACCCTTGCTGTAACAAGTGAGGGTCATCGTCGACCCTAAGCAGGCATAAACTCCCCATCTTCTTCCTTCTTTCTTCTTCCACTCTTACCCAAACCCAATCCAATGATGAAGAAGTCCATGCCTACTCATTGCGTGTCCAGGTCATTTTCTTGTGGGTCATCAAATATGCATCAAGATGATTCTGACCTGCACGATAAAGACCATGTTTTGCAAATTCTGAGGGAAAATCTACAAGGAGCTTGATCACATACAGAATAAGCAAACAACATTGCACTAAATAGGATCTCATGTTAATGATTGGTTTTCGGATAAACATGCTCTATATTTTCAAGATAAGGATTTCATAATAAAGCTGGTTATTTGCATCCAATTACATGCATGATAATCAAATCTTGGTAAAGTTGATTCCTTCGCATTATTGGAAACTCAATTTTGATGCAAACACAAATGCTTTATTTTGAGTAAATCGAGAATTCATGGCCACTAGGAGCAACATATCTTCCAATGAATCAAATTCTTGGGAATCCACTAGGAACAATGTATCCATGTTTGCATCAAAATATCACATTAATGTGACTTTTAATCCTACTCTTTGAATCCACTAGGAACAATGTATCTTCTAAAAAGAATATAACTTAGGAACAACGTATCTTCCAATGAATCTATGCATTGGAGCCCAAGGGTCAAAGGGTCACATTGAGAAAATCAAATGGTGCTTCATCTACATTGAATTTATTAATTATGAAGAAGTCAATATTGATTTGCACTCTCGAACCGAAAATACATCAAATTTTCATTTCTCATGCCATTGAACTTTAAAGCTAGTTAAATTAAGGGCTATGTAATCTGGTTGGGCTAATTTTATGCATCCCCCTTCGCCACGTGGAGACCTTTCAATGCCTTCTCCTATTGGCAAAACTTGCATATAAGTTTGCCCCATGAGCTGGAATGCATATAGCTTTATATGTAGTCTTCTCGCATGTAAGCATTCCCCCTGTTTATTAAGATTAAAAAATTGATGGTCAAAATTGAAGCCTAGTGGTTATCCATAATTAATAATTAGACAAGAGCGACATTTAATGAGTTTTTTTTTTTTTTTTATAATAGGTTCGTATACCACATTTTTAATTTCATGCACTGTATAATCATTTCAGTAGGAAAATGAAAGATGAAAGATCGATCTAATAACTTGTTCTAGTGATAGCCTACAACCCACCTAATAGTGAAAGAGAATCAATAGCCTAGTCTTTTATAACCTAATATCTAGACTATACTAGGCCTGTAGCCAAGTGGTCATTTGGAAACTCTAGGCCTTCATCATATTCTAGAAAAATCTTTCATTGAAAAGGGTGCAATCCTTTTATAGAAATTGGTTTGAAAGCATGTGCTTGCACTTAGAATGTGATTCTCTATAAATAAGAAGATGGCCATCTCTCTCTCTCTCTCTCTCTCTCTCTCTCTCTCTCTCTCTCTCTCTCTCCCCATTCATTTTAGCAATGGCGGATCTCTCCCTTATTGAGGAAAGATCAACTTTTATGATTTCTTCTTGAGGAAAGATCAACTCTCTCTCTCTCTCTTTCTCTCCATTCATTTTAGCAATGGCGGATCTCTCCCTTATTGAGGAAAGATCAACTTTTATGATGTCTTCTTGAGGAGAGACCAACTTTTATGATGTCTTTCATAACTGGTGAATCATATATAAAAATCGCTAGGTTCCTCAGACCCATTGGAAATACACCCGAAGAAGCTGCTGCAGTCCTTTCTCATCACCTCATAAAAGAACCCATGAACTAAAAACCATCCAAATCGCCTTCCATGACCGAATACAAAGGTTGGAGATGCCCGCAACGTAAATGGGGGCTATGGATCTCTTTCATGCTCCCAATACATGACTCCACATGGCAGAGATCTGGCATCCTTGACTGCATCAAAGCTTTGACCTGCAAAATCCAAAGAGACCCACCAACGATTCTTGGGTTAGTGGAGTCCTGGTGTGTAGACACCAACGCCTTTGTATTTGAGTGGGGAGAGTCTACAATCACTCTCGAAGACGTGTTGATTTTAAGAGGCTTTTTCGTTCTTGGGGTATCCTTGACATAGCCGGTCCCAAGCCCGGACAAAGGAGGAGGGTTGTGCGTTAGGTAGCCGACAGCCAGCACAATACTCAGTCGGATTTTTTTATGGATTTGAGACCTAATGAAATTTCGTTGGGGCGTCCCCTACTTAGCGACGCGCTGTATGGTCCGGGTACAGTGATAAGTGAGCAAGGACCGCTGCATCGGCGCCCGGGTGCAGTGCTAAATAGGCAAGGGTCCTCACACTTTATTGGGCGAGTGTGGGGGGTAAGGAAGCTAGTCCAAAATAGAAGGCTGAGATTGGGCACTTGGAACATTGGGAGCCTAACTGGGAAACTTATGGAAGTGGTGGATACAATGGAAAGGAGACGAATCGCAATTGCTTGCTTGCAAGAGACAAGATGGGTGGGACACAAAGCTAAAGAGATTGAGAGGACCGGGTATAAGTTATGGTATACGGGACTTAATAGATCGAGGAATGGGGTCGGCATAGTGGTAAACAAGGACTTAAAGGAAGATGTAGTGAATGTAAAGCGCTATGGAGATAGGATTATTGTAATTAAGTTAGTGTTAGGAGAAGAGATAGTGAACGTAATTAGTGCTTATGCCCCCCAGGTGGGCTTAGGAGATGGACATAAGGAGAAGTTTTGGGAAGACTTGGAAGGAGTGCTACTAGAGATACCCCAAGGAGAGATGGTCTTCATAGGAGGCGATTTGAACGGTCATGTAGGACGTGACGTAGATGGATACATAGGAGTACACGGGGGACATGGGTACGGTAATAGAAATGAAGAAGGGAAGGATATCTTGGAGTTTTCAGTGGCTTATGATCTCATGGTAACTAACACATTTTTTAGAAAGAGAGAGGAGCATTTGGTGACTTATAAGAGTGGCTCATCGAGGACACAAATTGACTTCTTCTTAACTAGGAAAAGAGACCGTTTAGCTTGTAAAGATTGTAAGGTTATACCGGGGGAGAGCTTGACTTCCCAACATAGGTTGTTGATCATAGATGTGCAGTTACAAAGGTGGACTAGAAAAAAGAAGTTGTATAGATGCTCAAGGACTAAATGGTGGAACCTGAAAGGTGATAAGCAACTAGCTTTAAGGGAAAGAGTACTAGAGGAAGACGTTTGGGCGACAGAAGAGAGTGCAAATAATATGTGGGATAAGGTAGCAGAGTGTATTAGGAGGGTAGGGAAAGAAGTCTTAGGAGAATCTAAAGGGGGTGCTCCGGTACAGAAAGAGGCATGGTGGTGGAGCGAAGCCGTCCAAGACAAGATAAGAGTTAAAAGAGAGTGCTTTAAAACTTGGCAAAAGGATCGAATTGAAGCGAACTTGGAGAGGTATAAAGAAGCAAAAAGAGAAACCAAAAAGGCAGTTAGTGAGGCCAAGGCAAAGGCATTTGAGGAGCTATATAGGCGACTTGACACTAAGGAAGGCGAAAGAGAGATATTCAAGCTTGCTAAAACTAGAGATCGGCGGACCAAGGACTTAAACCAAGTTAAATGCATTAAGGATGAGGATGAAAATGTATTAGTAAAGGAAGAGGAGATAAAGGAGCGTTGGAAGAGCTACTTCTACAAGTTATTTAACGAAAGCAGTAGTAGTGACATACAATTGGGGCAGCTTACCATTTCTAGAGAAGAAGCGAATCATATGTTCTATAGGAGAATCAGTAGGGAAGAAGTTAAAGAAGTATTGAAAAGAATGAAGAATGGGAAAGCGGTTGGGCCAGATGGTATCCCTATTGAGGTCTGGAGGTGCTTGGGGGAGGATGGTATTAGTTGGTTGACAAAGCTTTTTAATGTAGTGCTAAAGAGCAAGAAGATGCCTAATGCATGGAGGAAAAGTATTCTTATACCCATATACAAGAACAAAGGAGATATTCAGAACTGTGCGAACTACCGCGGGATTAAATTGATGAGCCATACGATGAAATTATGGGAGAGAGTTATTGAGAGAAGACTAAGAAGAACAACAAATATTTCAGAGAATCAATTTGGTTTCATGCCTGGGAGATCAACCATGGAGGCTATCTTTCTCCTGAGGAGGTTAATGGAACAGTATAGAGAAGGTAAGAGAGATTTACATATGGTGTTCATTGACTTGGAGAAGGCCTATGACCGGGTTCCTAGGGAGATTCTTTGGAAAGTTCTGGAAAAGAAAAGAGTTTGTGTCGCTTATATTGAGGCGATAAAGGATATGTATGATAGAGTCGTGACATCTATAAGGACGACTGGCGGCGAAACTAAGGAGTTTCCTATCACGATTGGTCTACACCAAGGCTCAGCGTTAAGCCCGTACTTGTTTGCCCTAGTTATGGATGAGATTACAAGACATATCCAGGATGAGGTGCCGTGGTGTATGCTATTTGCAGATGACATTGTTTTAGTGGATGAGACGAGAGAAGGAGTGAATGCTAAGCTTGAATTGTGGCGGAAAACATTAGAGACAAAAGGGTTTAGGCTAAGTCGATGCAAAACAGGATATATGGAATGCAAGTTTAGTCAAAGTAGGACACCTAGTAACATAGAAGTAAGTTTGAGCACACAAAAGATAGTAGAGAAAGAAAACTTTAGGTACCTTGGATCTATGGTGCAACAGGATGGAGGGATTGATACTGATGTAAGTCACAGGATTCAAGCCGGGTGGACCAAATGGAGGAGTGCTTCGGGGGTCTTGTGTGATCGGAAAGTCCCCCTCAAGGTTAAAGGAAAGTATTATAAGGTGGCGGTACGGCCAGCGTTGTTATATGGATCAGAGTGTTGGGCAGTAAAGCATAATCATGTCAAGAAGATGGAAGTTGCGGAGATGAGAATGCTAAGATGGATGTGCGGGATCACAAGGAGAGATAGGATTAGGAATGAGGAGATTAGGGGCATAGTAGGAATAGCACCGATTGGAGATAAAATGAGAGAAAATCGACTGAGATGGTTCGGCCATGTTAGAAGGCGTCCAACAGAGGCACCTGTTAAAAGGTGTGAAAGCATGGAGTTTGCCAAGAGTAGGAGAGGGAGAGGGAGACCCAAGAGAAGTTGGAAAGAAACTATTAAACATGATCTTGCCTACATGGATCTAACGGAGGACATGGCCCTAAACAGATTTGATTGGCGTCGTCAAATCCATATAGCCGACCCCACCTAGTGGGAAAAGGCTTGGTTTGGTTTGGTTTGGTTTGGTTTGGGGAGTTTGTAAACGCCCCTCTAAGTGAAGAAATGGGAGAGATTGAAAAAACAATAGTCAAAGCGCACAGGGGGTTTAATAAGATGAAGTCTAAGAAGAACAGTCATGGGGCTTGGTTGAATCACTTCATTGGCATCGGTGGAGAGCTCTAGCATGTGGCACTCCTTTCTCTTTGGTTGTCTAGGTATGTTTTTCCTACTCACCCACCTGATACAATTGGTAAAAATATCTTCTCCATTGTTGTTCGGTTTGCAAAAGGAACTCGAATTGCTTTAGGCTCTGTTGTTCTTGCAAGTTTGTATAGAGACTTCAGTTCGATGAAGAAAAACATGGACAACGACGCCCCAAATTCAGTTGTTTGGGCACCATTTCAACTGCTTCAGAAATGGTCTTGGGAGAGATTCCCACCTCTGCGTCAAGAATCTGAGCCTAATACGCTTTCATTTGTAAGGAGGACCTTGAAATCAAAGAAAGGTTTCCACTGGAGCCTTTAAAAAAATGAGCGTGGAAGATGAGGAATTGCATTTGTTAGCAATATATGTAAGGGCTTCTAAGCTGGTGGGTCTTAATTGCTCAGAACCTTATCGTCCTTATCGAGTAGCGATGCAGTTCGGATTTGATCAAGACCTTCCAGGTTATGTTTCTGAGAATGACCGCGAAAGGACAAATGAAGAGATCAACATCAACGTGCCTTATCAAGTATTTCAACCTGAAGTCAGCATGAGGTACTTGCTATGGTGGAAGAGAACCGTTTCGAATAAAAGGGCTACTATTGAGGAGATTATGATGCAATTGAGAATGATACTATTGGGCTTGTTCCTCCTGGGTTTAGATCCACGGATAAAAAGAGGAGTTTGGAGGAGGCATGGGATAGAGATGATCTCACCCTTAAACTCAAGAAACATGGAGTTGGGCCTTCTAAGCCAGTTCATGTTTAGAACAAGGAAGGTGAAAGAGCTTCTTCAATGCCACAACATGAGAGAACAAGAGGTGAGAATATGAGAGAGCAAGATGAAGAAACCCCTTATATCTTAGTGGATGAGGAAGAATCTCCCCAAGTAGAAGTGATCTACACTATTTCTGATGATGCATGTGCAGATTGAAAAATCTGATAAAGAGAGGTATGCTTTCTATCATCATGACCTAATAGACTGTGAAGACAATTATTACTGATAAAGAGAGGTATGCTTTCTATCATCATGACCTAATAGACTGTGAAGACAATTATTATCCTTGAGAGTTTATGTTCTTCTTGTTATGAATTCTGTTTGACTATTTCGACAAAATAAAGTGTGTATGCAATGTTGTATTTATCTTCTATGGAAGATGAAAGAATATGTTTTTTTTTAAGGATTAAAATCTATCGAGTATCCTTCATTGTTCTATATATGGAATGTGTTGCTTTTTTGTTGTTGTCACTCCACAGGTCCTTTCGCTTCATAAGACACATTGTGGAGGGGGAAACCTGCGGGCACATACAAGCCTAGGCAATGAACTTTGGTGTTTCCGATGTTAGACTCGGGCAATCCCTGATGTCTTGGGTGCTCTTTGGTGGGTGATGGGCACACCGGATTTCAATGGAATCTACCACCTAGTCCTTGGCCCTCGGGATCTTATACTTTCTTCAATAAAAAACAATGTCGTCTGGACTCTAATACCTTTTTTGTCACACCACGGGCCCTTACTCTGTAAAGGACGCCTTGTGGAGGCGGTAAACCATGGGTACATATAGGCCCATGCCTCTAAACTTGGATGTTTTCGATATGGGGCAAATGCAGTCCTTCGCATCCTTTTTTTTTTTTTTTGCGAGGGTGGGGTGGGGGGGTCGTCGTGGTGGGCACCGGATTTCAACCGGATCTGCAATCTTGGCTCAGGGCCGCCAGATCTTACATTTGTTGACTTTTTATTGGCATAAAATACTTAATAGATTGTGGGTGTTGCACTAAACTCAGCAGCTACTAAATGATCAATCTATATGCATTTAGATGTGAAATATAATTAAATTTTGGTGATATAGAGTTTAATCCGTTGATAAAAAAAAGATGGCTCCAATTTGATGATTGAGTCCATTGATACTTGTACGACACAACGAATCAGACTAATGTAAAATAAGATTATATGCTTTGTGCCTCCTTCCCTTTCTTCTAAATAAAAGGTAATGTTGATATAATAAATATATAAAAAGTTAATATGACAAAGCTTACTCATTGCCATTAGCACAAGAGCCTCGATACAACAAGATGTATGTGAAACACCTTCCTAAAGAAGCAATGCGATAAAAGCACTTTAATTACATAAGCGATCAACTCCATTTTTGCCTGATTGGATTCATGTTCAGGAAGTTTATACTATACTTGGAAGTCCACCAAGTCTTGTAACTCAAGAGTGTGACCAAGTACTTGGTTATAAGCTGTTTGACTCCTCCAACTATTCTAACTTTTTTTGGTAGAAAACTATTCTAACTTGGTGATCTACTAAGTTGAGTCAACTCACCCTTAAGTGAGACAATATGCTTTTTCTTTCTAGACCCGAAGTCTGGAACACACACTCCCAACCGCACACCTATGTCCAAACGAGCTGATCTACAACTTGGGACAATTCTGAAATTAGGGTTATATGAGGAATGTGCTTCTTTTGTGGTCCGATTTCCACATAGTTTTATGTTTTTAGAAGTGTAACAATTATATTGATTCTTTTACCCTCTCTCGTAAATACTCACACAACCTACACAGACATTATCTGAATACCTTTAACCATCAACACTACAACCAGTGATCCATAGTTGTTTATGAGGAGAGAAAGGTGCCTCACCACAGAGCTACCAGTGAATTGTGATGAATGATTGGTAGGGAATGAA
Organism: Litsea cubeba; assembly: GCA_012931725.1. Lineage (NCBI taxonomy): Eukaryota > Viridiplantae > Streptophyta > Magnoliopsida > Laurales > Lauraceae > Litsea > Litsea cubeba. Next base: position 15,030,769 of record CM022953.1, on the reverse strand, counting down.
TTTAGGGCATTTGCTTTTTTTCTAAACCAAAGTAGCGTTTTAATCCTCCTTTTCCCATTGTCCTCCAAAATCACTCATCCTCATATTGAGGTTTGAGTCTTGTTAGGTCGAACTAGGGCCCTAATGTACAAGCAAATAAACGAAGTCAAAACTCCAAGAAATTGCTCTTAGGATTTTTGCATCTTGTATGATTCTATTTTTAGGGTCAGCTGGAACCATATTAAGTTGCTTTCTATGTTCTTGCCAGGTTTTTGTGTGAGTAAACCCAAAGATGATACCAAGTTACATCCTTGCTGGAATTGAGTCACTCTACTGATCATTTTAATCTGCTGATGGTTCAAAATTGAACCTTTTGGAGATGTACGTTTGTGACACAAGAATGTTGGTGCCACTGCTAAGTCATTGATTGACATAATTTCGTGGGGCTGCCTTTTCACAGTTCTTAATCCATGATGAGACATTTCCATTTGTTTTATTCTTGCTGAATGTCATCCTTTCGGACGGGCTGTCTTTTCCATTTGTTATATCTTTAACACTACAACCTAGCTATTGCCTATTGGATGATTAATTGAGTCTGTCATTACCAGCCTCGCCTTGAGCCATAATTCCAAATATGGAGTCATCAATCTGTTTAAGGATAGCATAAAGGAGGGGAGTGGATTTGGTCTCATGTAGGCAGCTCTACCAGGCAGTTTTCACAAAGAAAATATATCAAAACCCCATTTTATTGCTAAAAAAGCTAAATCATCTTACGTTACTCATTGGAATTTGATGTTGCGATGTTGTCTACAATCCTTACTTGACTTTTCTATCAAAAAGAACAAATAACCAACCATTCATGATAGCCTTCAGGTAGAATTGTCATCCATTCCATACTGCTTGTTGTCCTTCCACCGTATCATCACCAATGTTCTTCAACATTTTTTAATTCTACCTCCGAATCAACTTTAGTCTTTCTAATCTTAAATAACAGATGAGATGGTTAATTATTCTTGCTACCATTGTTTTTCCTCATTAACTTCTCTAAAATCCGGCCAAAATATGAAACTTCTCGAAGCCTATGGAATGGATTCTAATTGTTCCCTCTTCCAAGAAAAATGAAAGACGGGTGTATCTTCAGTCATACCCAGTTATTAGAAACTTGTAATGATCAATAAAACAAGACACATGATAATGAAAAGACAAACAAACTCTATATCAGTTTCCAAGAAATGTATTAATAAGGTGGGTGGGGTGGGGTGGGGTGGGGTGGGGGGGGACCCAAGTGTTAGCATGCGGGTGCGAAAAATCCCTTAGATAAGCTCTTAAAAGATTGATTTTATTATTTAAGTTCTTCACTTGACCATATACCATACCACCCAAATAAAAATCCTAGTTCCGCCTTTGATTTATCCCAATCAAGAATCATAAAATTCTAGCACTCAAAATCAACTGCCTAAATGGCAAGACCACAAAAATGTTTCAAACAACTTAGAATACCCAAAAACTTGGGCGGACCCAGGTTGTAACAATATGGGGCGGTCGCCCCAGTTGGAATCCAAAAGTTCTTAAAAACTTGTAATGGGCTGTGGCCCATGCCCCACTTATCTAAAAATGACCGCCCCACGCCCACAATTAACAATCTTTATTTCCCACTGAGAAGTCCGATTTCTCAACTCTCAAGCTTCTCCTTGTCAGCATCGGATGATCGTTTGTCAGGTAAGTCTATTCCCTCTCACTGTTTCCCTCTCTTCTCCTGTCTCATTCTCTAAAAAATTCAGTTGAAGTTCAATGCTATTTCATCCACTCCATCTCTTTCTTCATATTCTCATCTCTTGAAATTTATTTTCTGGTTCATTCACATTCTCTTTCGGATCTCAATAGAGTTTTGTTTGAATGTTTTTGAAATGAATAACAAATTGATTGAAATAATCCGTAGGGATTCAATTTCATTCAAACAAATGAGACCTCTAATATTTCCAAGGTATGGAACTCATGAAAAAATGGATTCCTTTAATTAAAAAAAAAGGTTTCGTGCAAATAAACATGCTCTACATTGTGAAGATAAGGATTTCGTCAGTTGGTTAATTGAATGCCTCGGAATCCAATTACATGCATGATAAGGAAATCTTGGTAAAGTTGGTTCCTTTGAATTCTTGGAAATTCAGTTTTGATGCAAACATAAATGCTTTATTTTGAGTAAATCCAAAATTAATGGCCACTAGGAACGACATATCTTCCATTGAATCAAGTTCTTGGGAATCCACTAGGAACAATGTATCTGTGTTTGCATCAAAATATCACATTAATGTGGCTTTTAATCCTATTCTTTGAAACCACTACGAACAACGTATCTTCTAAAAAGAATATAACTTAGGAACAATATATCTTCCAATTCCATTGGAGTCCAAGGGTCAAAGGGCCACATTGGAAAAATCAAATGGTGCTTCATCTACATTGAATTTATTAATAATGAAGAATTCAATTTTGGTTTGCACTCTCCAAGAGAAAATACATCAAAACTCCATTTTTTATGCGATTAAACTTTAAACCTGGTTGAATTAATTAAGGGCTATGATAATATGATTGGGTTAATTTTGTGGATCCCCCTTGGGCACAAGGAAACCTTTCAATACCTTCTCCCATTGGCAAAACTTGCATATAAGTTTTCCCCATGAGCTGGATTGCATATAGCTTTATATGCAGTCTTGTCACATGTGAGCATTCCCACTCTTTATAATTAACATTAAAAAATGGATGGTCAAAATTGAAGACTTGCGGTTAGCCATAATTTGGAATTAGACAAGAGCGGCATTTAATGAGTTTTTTCATTACAGGTTCGTATGCCACATTTCTTAACTTCATACATTGCATATTCATTTCAATAGGAGGCTGTGAAAGACCCATGATCAATCTAAATACTAGTCCTAGTGATAGCATACAGCCCACCTAATAGTGAAAGAGAATCAACAGTCTAGTCTTTTGTAACCTAATATCTAGAGTACTATACTAACATTATATCCAAGTGGTCGTTTCGAAACTCTAGTCTAATAAATTAAAGCTAATTAAAAGTTAGGATTTAATATTAAATATTTCATTTTGAAGTTCTAATTCACATTTAGTCTATTTGGTAAAATTATTAAAAACTCTCTTATTTTATGAGACAATTGGAGGTCACCTTTAGGAATTATAGTAATAAGGGCCCACCTTTTAGAAATATATAATGTAGAACTCACCATTTACGTCATTTTGAAGACTTTATGAGGTTATTTTCATTCAAGACCTTTTTATATTGTCCAACTTCATCCAAATTAACTACAAAATCTCTAAGAATTGAAAGAGCAGCCCCCCAACCCCCTATCTTCTTTTAGAGGTAAAAGGTCTAATTTGTAAATAAACTTTAAAAATAGAAAATACATGTTAAAGAGTTTACCAAATACTTTAATATGGAAATAAGCTCTTAATAATAAAATAAGAGCTTATTTCAGAATTTACAAATGCTCCAGTCCTCTATGAGAGAGAGAGAGAGAGAGAGAGAGGCTCCAAAGTAGATTAATGCTCAAAATAAACGCACTTATCTTGTATAGGTTTTCAAATTTCAACTTTTTTTTTTCATTTCTTATAATGGAGACTTTGTAATATCAAAATGGATAAGTTTCATCTTCTTTCTTTCAGGGACTATAACTCAATGCACTCTCACTCATGCATCTATGTCCCATACAAGATGAGCTACATCTTGGGGATATCTCACTTTTCCATTCTATATAGAACAAGAAAGTTCTCTAAATATTTTATTCACATATGTTATATGTGGTCAATATGAAGATAACTCCAACACTAATTGAAGTTAAAAACGGCCACATAAGAATGGGAGATCCACACGACAACTGGTGCGGAACTCTCGGTCCCCACGTTTAATTCAAGGGAGTTCCATCTTTGTGAACTAAAACTCAACACCATAATAAGACTCTCCACGTGAAAATTTTCCGAGACACGATCCATCTAAATTGAGAGGCATTTATTTTGTGGGGAGTGGGGTGGGGGGCGGCGACGTAATGATGATCTACTAATGATCCCAATAGATGCACTTATTGAAACTTTAGCCCCGTACTTCTAATTTATGCCATATTTCACTTAAACATTCCACAATCAAGATTATAGCTTTTGAAAATATTTAGATATTGACCAATTTAGTGATGTCAACATGCAGCATACTTGTCAATTATGATCCAATAGCTCCCCCTGAAATTGTATTATCGTAGCAAAACTTGGGGTGGGAGCTTGATCTTCTTGATAAGGGCTTTTTGTATGTAGTCACTCATACTTATATAGTTTGATCTTTCAGTACAGTGCGAGCAACTTCTTTAGGCAAATCAGATCTTCTTACCCAAATTGCAGTCGTCTTGGGTGGAGAGAAATTATTCCACCATTGCTTGGTCTTTAGTGGACTTCGCAGCTTCTTACAATGGAGACGAATATGTCTTTTTATTCGACAATGACGACAAGTAGATGTACGTGCAGTGCGTGACACATTCTTTTTCTTAGAACTACTCCACACACATTATTTGCATGTGCAGTATGTGGAGTAGTGTGTGCAGATGTCTTCAAGATGGATACATCATGATCGCAACCAAGGCCGCTTTTATCAAAATGAGACTTCTGATAAGATGTCTTCAAGAGTTTTCAAAACAAAACTCAACTTGTTTAGAGAAGCCTATTTAGCCTCTAGCTCAGACAAACTGATCTTCTATGTGGTTTTTCTCATCAGTGTGTCTTTCTTCCTCTCTTTTTTTTTCTTCATTCCTTTTTCCTGGGCCGTTGGTCCAGTCACGGGGTGGGTCCATGGGTTGGGGGTCGAGTCCACAATAATGAATAAGCATACATGATTAACAAATAAATGCAATAACATAACTACAATACACAATTAACAACTAATATATATAATTAATGAGTGAAAATTGATCGCATGGGTGGGGCCCACTCGTGATAAGTGCTACCATCAGAAATCAATATCATATGGGTTTTTAGGATCGGGTCCTTACAACATCAGTTGAATATATATCAAATCGGGGATAAAAGTGACGAGATTAGATTGATCATATTAATAGATTCGCTTTCCACTATGAGGCTAAGTTGGAAAGATGCGAAAATGCGAAAAGCTTTTAAAATGGCCAAAATTTCTACTTCAATACAATTTGGGAGACACACATGCTTTGCACATTCCCTTGTTCAGGAAGCTTAAACTGTACTTGGAAGTCTACCAAGTTGTGTAACTCAACGGAGTCTGACCAAGTACTTGGTTAAAAGCTGTTTGATTCCTTCAACTCGTCTAACTCGGTGAACTACCAAGTTGAGTCAGCTCACCCTTCATTAAGTGATTCAGTATGCATTTTTTCTGTTTCAGACCTGAACTCCGGAATACACACTCCCACCCACACACCTACGTCCAAACGAGCTGATCTACAGCTTGCGACAAGTTCTAGAATTAGGGTTATATGAGGAATGTCCTTCTTTTGCAGTCCTGATTTCCATAGTGTTTTGTTGTGTTGCAAGTGCAACATTGATTTATTCTTTTACCCTCTCTGGTAAATACTCACACAACCCTAACCCACATTATCCAAATCCCTTTGATCATCAAGGGAATGAGGGATCCATAGTTGTTTCTGAGGAGAGAAAGGTGCCTCGCCACTAAGCTACCAATGGATTGTCATGATTGATTGGTCAGGGAATAAATTCAGCGCATCTGATTTTTCTAAACCAAAGTAGCTTTTTAATGATCCATTTCCCATTGTTCTCCAAAATCACTCATCCTCATATTGAGGTTTACGTCTTGTTAGGTCGAAGAAAGAGCCTAAGGTACAGGCAAACAAAAGAAGTCATAACTCCAAGAAATGATTTTTAGGATTTCTGCATGTGGTAGGACTCTTTTTTTGGGGTCAACTGGCACCATATTTAGTAGCTTCAATGTTCTCGCTTTTTCTGCAAGTAAAACCCAAAGATGATACCAAGTTACATTCTTGTTGGAATTGAGTCACTCTTCTGATTTTAATATACTGATGGATCTTTTACCCAAAAAAAAAATCTACTGATGGTTCAAAATTGAACCTTGTGGAGATCCACGGCTGTGACACAAGAACGTTGATGCCACTGCTAAATCATTGATTAGCATAATTTGATGGGGCTGTCCTTTTGCAGTTTCTAATCCATGAGACCTCTCCATTCGATTCATTCTTGCTGAAAGACATTCTTTTGGATGGGCTGTCTTTTCCATTTGTTTTTATCTTTTACACTACTGCCTAGCTCTTGGATGATTGATTGAGTCTGGCATTACGAGCCTTGCCTTGAACCCTAAATCCAAATTTGGAGTCATTAATATGTTTAAAGATAGCAGAAAGGAGCCTGATGAATTTGGTCTCGTGTAGGCAGCTCTTCCAAGCAGTCTTCGCAAAGAAAATGCATAAAAACTCCTTTTGTATTAATGGATCAAAGCCCCATTTTATTGATAAAAACATGCTAGATCATCTCACCACACACATTGGAATTTGACGTTGCAATGTGGTCTGCATTCTTCATTTGACTTCTCCATCAAAAAGATCAAATAACCAGCCAGCCATTCATGAAAGCCTTTGGGCAGAATTGTCACCCATTCAGTGCTGCCTGTCCATCCACCATAACATCACCAATGTTCTCCCAACATTTTTCCAATTCTACCTCCGAATCAGCTTCACTCTTTCCAATCTTAAATAACAGATGAGATGGTTCTTTCTACAATTGTGTTTCGTCATTAACATCTCTAAAATCTGTTCAACAAAGTCTATGGAACTGATTCTAATTAGTCCCTCATCCAAGAAAAATGAAAGATGGGTGTATCTGTAGACAGACCCAGTTAAAAGAAACTTGTAATGATCAAATAGACACATGATAATATAAAGACAAACAAACTCTAGATCAGTCTCCAAAAAATGTATTTATACCAACTAAGAATCATAAAATTCTAACACTCAAAATCAACTGCCTAAATGGCAAGACTACAAAAAATGTTCCAAACAGCATAGAATACCCCAAAAATTGTCCAGAATCAAAGTAATTAGAGAATGAAATTTTCATTAATATACCATAGGTGTATTGATATGTATTCATCGATTCAACAAAGCTAATGATAAAAATCCAACCTTATAAAAATACAACACCATTTTTGCCTCATTTTTTAACATGACTTGAACCCACAGCCTCAAGGTTATGAAGCACCTTCTACTGTGCCACGAGCTTTTGTCAATGCAACACATCACTGCTCATGTTTTATGACAAATTGTAAAAGAAAAGAAAGTTTTAGTTTCTTCTAGGGTTACTTGTGGTGTTCTCTGCCATCTGTTTGTGCTTTTCCACGAGCTTGTCAAGGGCAGATTGCACAGCATCCCGGCCACCAATCAGAAGTTTTGTGATGATCTCTGGGTCTCGCTCAAACCGGGCATCTTCAAATTCTTTCCGAGCATTCTTCCGGAGGACATCACGCCATAGGATGCCACGTGCATCAGGCCAGGCAAAGAAGCGGGTGGCTCGAAGGATGTCACGATAGAGGTCCAGTGCCTCACGGCGGGAGCTGGTAAGGCGCTGACGTCTTGAGAGCTCATCTTCATCTTCAACCTTTTTGTCTTTCTTCACAATATGCCTCTCCAGCAGTTCTTCTACCGTGTCCGGGCCGTTGTGTAGAAAATATCTTTGCAGAATGGCACTGCTTCTGCTAAAAGAGATGGCCAATTTCCTCCATTTCTCCAACTCCATGGCCATTTCTTTCTAGTTGCACTCTGGTTAGTTTTATAGATGACAGACGCTTTCTTTATGGATTTGCTCTATTTTGCTTTGTAGATGACAATGATGATTACGACGACGATAATCTGTTCAACAACTGTAAATCAGTTTAAAACCCTTTTTTTTTAATTGGTAACATGACTTGAACCCACAGCTTCTAGGTTGCAACAGTAAGCACATTCCACTTTGGCACAGGCACGTCTAAATTAATTTTAATATAGTTATCCATTCAAATCAAATTGAACTTAAGGCTCCATTCACATCAAATTCATATGTATTGACCTTGTTTGATGGACGAATCATGGAGAAATGGATAAACCTCGTGCTTTCATCTGTCACCAAGGATTTTAAAGTTCAATGGTGAAGGTAGGTAAAGAGGAAACCAGGACAAGAGTTTGGGTGGGCTAAGAAAGAATTAACAAGGTGATAATATTTGATCGTTCTCAGGCCCTCTAGGTGTAGGTGACTCCAAAGCGGCAGAAATCTAAACTATCCAAGAATAGCTCAGACTAGTTGTTTCATATCATCATGGTTCATTGCTAGCTGAATGTGATTCAAGGAATGACAAGTGGCCAGCGAACCATGGGGCCTTCTTTATGTCCTAAAAAAATTTAAAAGAAAACTAGAAAAAAATGTAAATGCAACTTTCAGATATGATAGAACAGAAGAGAAAATGTGGAAACTGATAGCTTGGTCAATGCAGGAGTGAACCGGCAGAACATCTTCATTACTAAGGATGAGAAAAAGGGTTGCAAAAGCAAGAGTATTGCCCAACCCCTAGAACGATACACATATTGAGTATTGGTGTGAATTTCATTATATGAGGTCAAAAAATTGTAAAATATAAATCCAAAAATCCAGAATATTAATAAATGTTAGATTTTGATATTTATTTTCATAAGCAATGAATAAATATATGCACCAGACCCTTTAATGACATACAAGTTCTCCATTGATGCTGTAAATTTTTACAGAAAAAAAAAGTATTTGTTCACCTATATTCATATTACTCAGGTCTTTGAAGTTCAGAGACATTAAAATGTTAACTAGCAAACAGTTGAAACAATACTTCAACCCTATCTAATAGTTCGTATGTATCATTAAAAGAGATGGAAATAATTCTGCAGAGATGGGCTTAATTCAGTGACCTTCTTGGTCGACTGTTCGTCTCATTATAAAGGGGATGAAAACCCTGATTACATGGGATGAAATCCCTGATTACATGTAAGTATATCTAATCAATCCTAAAAATCTGTTTTACAAACTAAGAAGCTTTGACTAAGTAATATATAAAGTCTGGACCCAGAATGGGCCTGGGCTTGATTGGGCTTGGATTGACACCCCCCCCCCCCCCCCCCCCCCTCAAATTGATGCTGGGGAGTCATAAAGCAGCAATTTGGAAACAAGAAATTGATGTCGAGGCCGAGGAAGTCCCTTTGTGAAGATATCTGCAAATTGAAATTCTGTAGGGACATGAGGTAGACTAATGACATCCCGTTTAAATTCATCCCTAATAAAATGGCAGTCAACTTCAATATGCTTGGTGCGTTCATGGAATACTGGATTTTCAGTGATTCGGATAGCCCCAGTATTGTCGGCATGAAATGGAGTAGGAGAGGTTTGAGTGAAACCAAGTTCCGAAAGAAGGCCCCGTAGCCATAAGACTTCAGAACAAGCAGAAGACATTGCCCTATATTCAGCTTCCGTGGAAGATCTGGATACACGAGCCTGTTTCTTGCATTTCCAAGAAATGAGCGAATTGCCAAGGTACATGCACCAACCAGTAGTAGAACGACGCGTGTCTTGACAGCCTGCCCAGTCAGCATCCGCATAAGCAGTTAGGTGAAGAGGATTATCCTTTGGATAATATAAACCACGATGAACAGTTCTTAGCAGATAATGGATAATGCGCTTCACAGCTGTCAAATGAAGGTGTCGAGGCGCGGTCATGAACTGGCTCACAAGATTAACAATATAGGATATGTCAGGTCTAGTGATGGTGAGATAGACAAGACTGCCCACGAGTCGTCGGTATGTATGAGGATCAGGAATAAGCTCTCCATCATCTTTACTCAGTTTTAGATTTACTTCGACGGGTGTATCAATAGGCGAAGAATCCTGGAGGTCGGCCAACTCGATAAGGTCGGATGTGTATTTGTGTTGATTAACAAAAAGACCTTTGGGAGATTGATGCACCTCTAAGCCCAAGAAATAATGCAAAGGACCCAAATCCTTCATATTAAAGGAAGTCCGAAGGGAAGCTTGGAGAGATTTGATCATACCATCATCCGTACCAGTGATAATAATATCATCAACATATACCAGAAGTACAGTAACCCCTGTAGATGCGTGGCATAGAAAGAGAGATGGATCATAAGGGCTCTGAGTAAACCCACTTTCGCATAATCGACCCCTGAAGGTTTCGAACCACGCCCGTGGAGCTTGCTTTAGACCATAAAGTGATTTTCGCAACCGACAGACAGACTTCTTGGAGGGAGAGGGGACGCCCTGTGGTATACGCATATGGACTTCTTCGTGCAAATCCCCATGGAGAAATGCATTTTTGACATCCAGTTGATATAATGGCCAAGACTGAGATGCAGCAATGGCGAGAAGTAACCGAACAGAGGTCATTTTTGCCACCGGGGCAAATGTCTCCTCGTAGTCAATGCCATACTCCTGTCTGTTTCCAAGTGCTACAAGTCTAGCTTTGTGTCTATCCAAGGACCCATCAGATTTAAGTTTGATCGAGTAGATCCATTTGCAACCAATGGGCTTAACTACCGGAGGACACTCCACAATATCCCATGTGTGATTCAGAGCCAATGCATCTAATTCCTCCTTCATGGCCTGGTTCCAGCAATTGTGTTGGACAGCCTGTAAATAAGAACTTGGGATAGAAATAGAAGAGAGAGTAGTCATCAAAGAAGTATGGGTAAAGCCATACCGCTCTGGCGGTCTAGAGGTTCTGGAGGAGCGACGTAAAGCATGAGTAGGCGCGGAACCAGTTGTCGGTGGAGGATCAGGGGAAGGGCCATCTGCAATGGGAGGTTTCTCCCGTCGGTGGTATACAAAAGAAGGATTAAACCTAGTAACAGAGGTTTGATCCGAAAAACCTGGTAAGAGAGCTGGTGAAGAGGGGGAAGGACAATCTATGTGAGTTTGGAAGAAATATTGAATTTCAAAGAAAATAACATTTCGAGAAACCCTGATACGACGACCAATGGGATCATAACAAACAAAACCTTTTTGATTAGTGGCATAACCCAAAAAAGCACACCTGCGAGATTGCGCTGTTAGTTTCGTTCTTTCTGTGGGAGGTAGATGAACGAAGCAAACACAGCCAAATGTATGTAGGTGATCAAACGCAGGATGATGACCAAACAACTTAAAATGAGGCGTGAAATGAGCAATAGTATGTGATGGAAGGCGGTTAATGAGATAGACAGCCGTGGTGAGAGCTTCAGTCCAAAAACGAGGGGGAATGGATGATTCAATCAGAAGAGTTCTAATTACATCAAGAAGATGTCTGTTTTTCCGTTCTGCGACGTCATTTTGTTGTGGAGTATACGGACAGGTACGTTGAGAAATGATTCCTTTATTGTTTAGAAAGGATTGAAAATCCTTAGAAACATACTCCCCCCCTGAGTCTGAGCGCAAAGTTTTAATGCATTTAGAGAATTGGTTTTCAACATAGTTAACAAAAAATTTAAATGCATTAAGAACATCAGACTTCGAATGAAACAAATTCTAACAGAGGCTGTATTTAGAAGAACATGCAATTATCTCCAGGGATCAGAAACAGATCCAGATAGCTCACAGCACGGTACTGTAGCACATACAGAAAAAAAATTGCACAACCGTCCCTGTCGTCAGTGGGTTGATTCCCACGGGTGCCCCAGCAACTGATAAAAAGCCAGATCACAGGGTGGGGATGAAAAGGTGGACTAATTTCGCACCTAATGGAAGTGGTCCCAGGCAGAACCAACTGAATCCAATATTCTGGACGGCAGTGATGAAAACAATTTGATAAAACTGAATTTTCACAAAAATTAGTAGAAACCCTACCTTTGATGGTCCAGAAATCTTGAAAAAATGTCCAGAAAAAAAAAGAGCCCCAGGCGACCAAGATGAGATGCTTTCGCTGATATGAGGTTGATGATCGCAGGTGGGCCACGGCTGATCGGAGATGATCAGGGATGATCACAGACAATCGGGTGGCAGATAATGTCTTCAAGTGAAGAATATGTGGTGGATAATGGAGAAGATGCACAAATAGAGACAGTGCAATCGAAACAGTGCACAGATCTAAACTAAAACTGACTGACGACAATTCCGTCAGTATGATTCCATAAACGGAAGCCCCACCAGATCATCATAGGACAGATCAGAGCTCGGGGATGAAGAGACATCAAATTTTCGCAAGTGAGGGAAAAAGATTCAGCCAAAAATAACTAAGATCCTTGATTTTAGACGGCCGAGATGAAATCAGATTGAGAAATTTGACGAACCACAAATGACGATGGAAAACCCACTTCGGTTGGGAAATAAATTCCTGAAAAATCACCAGAAATACCAGCAATGCTAGTCGACCAACATGGCCTAATTCTGCTGAGTTGATGAAGAAGATCTCAGGTGGGCCACACCTGATCGGAGATGCACTGAGTGCTTCCAGACGTGGAAGATGACTTGAATGATCTAGATATCAAGGCTCTGATACCATATCATTAAAAGAGATGGAAATAATTCTGCAGAGATGGGCTTAATTCAGTGACCTTCTTGGTCGACTGTCCTTCTCATTATAAAGGGGATGAAAACCCTGATTACATGGGATGAAATCCCTGATTACATGTAAGTATATCTAATCAGATCCTAAAAATCCATTTTACAAACTAAGAAGCTTTGACTAAGTAATATATAAAGTCTGGACCCAGAATGGGCCTGGGCTTGATTGGGCTTGGATTGACAGTATGCACTATGTAGTACTTAGTACTTACAAATCAGATATTTATTTAAAAAAAAAAAAGAACTAAAAAACTCTCAAATGTACCAAATAATGCAAGAGAAAATCTTATCTCCAGACATACACTACTTAAGATTTATAACTCATTCTTACCTAAACAAAACAAAAACACCTATTTCACCCATTTTCAGATTTCTTGTCTGATGCAGGCCAAATCCATGGGTCGGCAGCCCATTGGGCTCAATCCACAGGCCAAACAAGACATCCATATAACTAGAAGTTTTAATTAATTAGAAGTCTTATTTGAGAGTCTTGACATATTTAGGAGTCTTTATATTAGAAGTTGATTTGTTTAGGAGTTTTAGTTTTCTTTAATGACTTGTTGTTTAGGAAAGTAAAGTCCTACTAGGAAAGTCATTGGAAAAGATAGTTTTTTTTTTTATAGTCAATACAAGAACTATTATGGGTTTTCTTATGGTTGTGAGTCTTTCTCTTCAATGGAAGAGCGCTTGTATGTGAAGAGGAATACAACCAATTCCCATCTGTGGAGTCGGTCCTCGTTTGAATCCATCCAGTACTCGGCAAACTCTCTCATGGAGTTTGTGTATATTCCCTAGGCTAGACGACTTACGCATTGGCTTCCATTCTAAATTTAAATGTATGATTTGGTGTTTTCTATGAGTTTGTTGAGCCACAAATGTGCTTTTTGTGCAAAATAAGAAAAATAAAAAACTTAAGAGCTTGTTGGTTGTTAAATGTGTATTGGCCAATATCTTGGTCGTGTCAGGCATCTGGGCTATTGGCTGACACACACGGATACAATTATGAATGGCTGTAACTCCAAAATATTGGAGTGGAATTGGCTAATTTATCAGTTGATAACATGCACATCAGCCAATATTTTGATCCATGATCACTGCTAGCTTAATCGTTTAAGACTTGATGATAACATGCACATCAGCCAATATTTTTATCCATGATCAGCCAATATTTTTCTTCCTCTTTATCTATTAAGGCCATCCATCCACTCAATGGGATGGACATTTATACATATTATCTTGATGATATATAAAATTCCACAGTTCTCTCTAAGAAGAAAAGGCCAAATGCTTCATTTCAATTGACTTAAACCAATAGACAGTCTGTGCCATGTGCATGTGTATCGAAATTGTAAAATCAATTAAAAAACACCACCTCAAAGAAACCATGTCAATGGTTGATAAACTGTGCCCCAAAAGTCTTCAGTAAGTTGAAAATGGTTGAAAATGCCCTCTCAGCTAAAAAAACATGTGTTTCCATATCCATCCAATTGAGGGCTTGATTATAGGATTTAATATTCCCACATGGTAGAGTTCTGGCATGGTGTATGCATTACGGCAATCATAGTCACAATGTTGATCCAAGATACAGTCTGGAGAAATTTGAAGATACTCTCGGTTAGTCTAATTGGCACTTCTACTCAAATAGGGTTTGAAGGTCTCAACAGTCCAAAAGTAGAATGTCAGCTCAGAATTATAATAGAGAAATTAGTTTCAAGAGCCATCAATCTACAAATCACCATCATCATGCATCAATCTACAAAGCCTTGTCGCAACTATGTTGGACTCGGCTACACGAATATTGTTTCTCCATTCTGATCTATTCTTAGCCAAATCCTCAAATAAGTTGCACTTCTTCAGTTTTTTTTTACTATCTCCATCCACGTCTTCTTGGGCCTACTACACCTTCCCTTTGGTGAGCTATCAATCTACATAGCCAAACTTTTTCATTATTGATGTCATTGCCGGCCTGCGTTGAACATGCCCAAACCATCTCAAATGAGTTTCTCTAATTTTATCCCCTATTGATGCTACCCCTAAATGCTCTCGAAAGCGCTCATTTCTAATTTTATCCTTCCTAGCATTACCACACATCTATCTCAACATTCTCATCTCCGCTACATCCATTTTGTGAATATGATGTTTCTTGATTGGCCAACATTTTGCTCCATAGGTCATAGCTGGTTTAATCATTATTCTGTAAAATCTTTCCTTTAATCTTTTATTAGTATTCATCGGTCACAAAGCACTCCAGAAGCAAGTCTCCACTTCAACCATCACTCTTTTATCCTATGTTCGACATCTTCATCAATCTCCTTATCCCAAGATAGTAGAATCTCTTTGTAGGCTTCAATTCCCATAGTAGTTTCAGCTCTTTGTATTTGCCCACTGAAGTTGCAATCCATATATTTTGTCTTTATATGACTTAATTTAAAGCCTTTTGGATTCTAAAACCTACCGCCATCTCTCAAGTTTTGTATTCACACCATCTCCTAATTCATCCACAGACACTATATCATCTACAAACAACATACACCAAGATACCTCCTTTTGAATATGAGTAATTAACTCACCTATAATCAATGCAAAGAGATAAAAGGTTGGGACCGACCGCTGATGCAAACCATTGGTAACTGGGAACCCACCAGTCTCTCCGCAGATAGTTTTCACACTCATTACCACTCCTTCATACATATCTAAAATAATTTCAATATAACCTCTTGCAAGATTCCTTTTATTTAAAATCGACCAAATTAAATCTCTAGATATTTTTCCATCAATTGCTTAAGTGAAAAGATATTTTTCACTCAATCTACAAATCTAAACATAATTATAATTATTGCAAGAGATATCAAAAATCGAAACACCCAAGCCTACATTTTCATTGGCAAAGGTTAGCTCAAACATTTTCCATATACTTCAAATTCAATCAGGACTCCATTAAAAGACAATCCTCAAGAAAATTTTCAAAGAAAACAAGAGGATGGAAATGTGGTGAGATCAAAACTCTGCCATAATCAAGGAGGCACTGTGACTAAAAAGATTAGGAAAGAAAAATGGAGGGAGAGTGAGATGGGGAGAATACATTGGAAAGAGTATCGTACTCGATGAATTTAGGTAACTTAGAAGAGGCATTTGATTATTCAGCTACCTGGAGTAATTTACACTTAGATTGATCATGTTTGAAATATACCACCACATTCTTACCACATGAATCATCATCATCATAATCATCTGAATCCACCCTATATTTCGAAAAAAAAAATTTATTCCTAATTTCCCCTAAAACAAATCCAACATTTTTTTCTTCAATGGTTCAAAAGACCAATCCAATATCTAGTGCAAAATACATATCAATTCCAGATTTGCATTGCGTTCCAAATTTTCAGTCAAACCCTCCTTAACCCTGAGTTGTACTTGTAACAAACTGGTTAAGTACATTTTCAAGACAAAATGGATTATATTAGGAACCTCCACTACATCAGCTGTACATAAGTGAACTATCACTTAGATATGTGTACATAAGTGCACCTTGTAAAAGGTTAGGGTGCTCTCCTTCTGCTTTAGATTCAAGTTCAAGGTCCTTTTAGCCACTCTGAAACCATTTTCATCTATAACAATATCAGTACCCGATACATTCTCTTTTCTATTCTCCTTCACCATCATTTCCCTCTCAAGCATCTCTTTCTCTCTATAATTATCTTTGTGTTGGTGTTTGTTTTGCTTTTAACTGTTCTTTGCTACTTAATCCCCTCACATCCTTCTTTAAATGCAGGTTTGGCTTCCACTAATATTCTCTTTAATTCTTTTTTTCTGTCTCTGATACTAGCATATGTGTCATTGTGAGAGAAGGTAATAAGCATGTTTGTCGTCGAGAAAGACCCCCATTTCCTCTCTGGGTCTTTCAGATCTTGCACAGAGGAGAAAAAGGAGTGATGGATTTTGATCCTAAAGTGGGTGATCAGGAGAGTCCATCACTTTTTGGGAAAAATGGCTCGACCTTGACTTTGGTCTAGGTTCATTACTAATTATATTCAGAGATAGATTAATATTGGGCCATTTGTTGTATGGTTGATGCATAGCCAAAATTTAATTCAGGAAAACAGAAGTAACTTAATTTCAGCTAGAGTCAATGTTTCTTAGCAGCATTATAACATACACTTGATATGCATCTTTAAATCCCATATTACATACAGCATACATACACCAACAAATTGCAATCAATCAAACAATACAAAAATGAAATTCACAAAAGCAGAGATATGGGTGTTTCCAGAGACCCAGAGATTTGTATGAGTATCAACCGAATGAAACCGAAATCTGAAATCAGTGCCTTAAATTAAAACTTTAATCACCAAATCAATACTCAAATGAAAACCCAAATCTGAAATTACATCAATCTCCACCCCATACAGAAATGAAAACCGAAATCTAAAATTAATACCTCAATCTCGATGACTAGGTTGGTATCTGAATCCCGGACAGAGCGCAGTAGAGATTAAAAGAGAGGACCGAGAGCGAGCGAGAGCGATAGATATTGGGATTGAGAGAGAGAGGGGTTAGAGAGCGATCGTTTCGAGCAAGAGGAAGAGAGAACGTAGGATTTCCATTCCGATCAGTTACGTACGTATTAGAATACGATATGGGCCTTGTAATTCACGTAGATGCCCAGGGATGGATCCGGGGTAGTCAGAGACCAAAAGGTATCACTTTTGGACCAGTAGGAGGTGGTGAATAAGCCCTCTCACACACTCATCTTCTTAGAGGTGTAAACTGGACCGGGCCTTGGCACAGGTTTTTTCGGGCAGTGGCCCGGAATGGCCCGTTGACTGCATCGAAAAGCCTGCATGGGCTGTCTAGGCCATTGCCTGGGCCGTGGCCTGGTCCAAAGCAAGCTCAGCCCGCCTGGCTCGATATTTATATAATATAAATACTATTTTAATATAAATGAATATAAACTTCAGATATTAAATTTCTATTTTTTATTTTTTATTTGTAAATTAACATCAATGTTTATGTATTTATTTTAATAATATCAACTTTATTTCAAATTAAAAAGCCTAAAATTTTTTAAAGTCTTTTTTAATTTACATAAAATAAATAAAAAGAAAAAATAAGAATGAGTATGTGGGCCTTCCCGTGAGTGGCACAACCTAAGCTATAGCAAGGCACTGGGCCGGCCTGAAAGTGACCCCGCGCACCTCTACTTCACCTGGTATGGCATCGGACCCAATTTCACTCTTATCAATTATTTATCCACCATTATATTGAATTTCTAAAATATCTATAGTTAAAAAAAAAACACTAAATTTTATAACTATTAAATCGGACTAAAAATAAATACGCTAACCCTCATCCATAAGGAAACTTTTTTTTTTCCATATTCCATATCTTGTTGAGTAGGCATTTAAGTGGGCCCCACGAATTGCTCAAAGGAGAACATCACCATGTATTGAATTCAATGCATAATGTATTTGATTGTAAACAACTACACCATGCCCTAATGCCTGATTTCTGCTCTACAGGTTGACATTTAAAAAAAAAATCTTATAGAATAAGTTTATACTAAGGAGCCCGTCTATATAGCCCGAATGAGAGCCCAAACTAAATCGCCAGGAGGGCTACACTTCCGTTGGATCTCATTTAACTTATTTAAAATGAGATCCAACGGCTCTTGGCCTGATGTCAGGCCATTCATCGTCAGGCCATTCATCGGGCCTGACATCAGGCCAAGGAGACTTTTTGTTTGCAAAGGGGGATATATTGAATTTATTTTTATTTTTTTCTTTGACGTGACTTCTTTCGTGCTCACATTCAGGGCATTTAGACTTTTTGTTATACTAAATACACCACAAAAGTAACAATTTTATCCAAAGAGATAAAAATCACTGGAGATGGAATAATTTCCCTTTAATTTCCCTTTTAAGCTCTATGACACAGGGCAATATGAATTGTCATTCAACGTATCCAACGTGGAAGTTGACCAACATTTTTATTCAGGAGGGGGAAGGAGAGGGGGGAGGGGTGTTTGTAGGATATCACACCCTTTTTATTTTCTTAATTCAAGAAACTTCCTTCTCTTTGCATCATCAGCTAAAAACAGGATATTTTTTTTTTTTTGCTAAGGACAATACTATAATTTTTACTGTGGATTGGCTCATGATCTAGTGCAATAGATAACCAAAGTATGAATTTGACCCTCTTTCAATTATTTATAGGTAAGTTGTCATAGTATCAAATTATCCAGGTAAGTTAATTGCGACTGTAGGTGCAGAAAATTACGACCCACAATAAGGAGGAGCCTTATAGGACTTATCCGAGAAGATGATGGCTGCTGGAAACGTCTGGATGCCGTCCGGAAGCCTGGAAGGGAAGAACAAACGGTCAGAGGACCCTGGCCTGAGCGGCGCAAGGCTCTCCGATGCCAAAGTCAGTGTATGAACTGGAACGATGGAAGAGAGGGAGAAGAGAGACAGAGTAACGGCTCTGGTGTAGAAAAAATGGCGTACCTTAGATGGTGGCATGGATCTCTATTTATAGAGTGTGGAACGTATCTTTGGAAGATATTGTGGTGTGGGTCCCACGATTTGACTTAGAAGTCATGATCAGCCCACATTGCATTAATTGTGGTCCAATCCAGCCCACTATGCATTAAATGCCCGTCGGGTCAGCCCACATCGCATTTAATGCACATCTTGTTGGGCCAGATCCTGTTGGGCGCCTTTGGCGGTAGGAGTACCAGCGGATCTGCCCTCGGGCCCTGCCCTGATGTGGCTTCAGCCGCTGGATGGGACTCTGTCAGGGATCTGGCGAGGATCGTGGGCGGCTGGATGTCGCGTCTGTCCCACCAGCGCGTGTCCCTATCCCTCCACGTGCCTGGCGACGTGGGGGATGAAGGGTACACGTGAATACTCTCTTGCTTCGGCTCCTGTCTCGGCTTCTTTAGCCGGGATGGAGCTTTCTGCCGAGGTGGTGCCCGTGGTGGTTCAGCCGAGGTGGTGCTCCTTGCCGAGATGACGCCCGAGGCGGGTCAGTTCGGCGCTAAGGCCCGGAGCTGTCCGACTTCGGCCGGACCTCCTGTCCTGGTAGCCGGGACGAGCCTGGTGCCACGTGGACGACGTGGGGATGGCACGCGAGAATGCTTAACCTCATCTGGTGGCTGTGATTAACTTAATCCTGTGGTTCGGGAAATCTCCCCACACAATTGCCCCCTAGGTTTTGACCTCTGAAGTGTGCTAGCCTTTAGGGGTTGAAAGCTAGAAGAATCCATCTGGGGATGCTACGATTATTACCTGGTGTCGCTTCAACTCTTTAAAGCAATAAATGCCCTGCCCTGTCCGCCTTTGGAACCGAGCTGACGGCTACACGCGTAGTTTCCGCGCCGACTGCGTTGTCCCATTGATTGACGGGCTGTCTCATTGATTGACGGGCACGGGCTTTGAAGTGTCTCTTCGAATTCGGAGGCGGTACCCAAATGAGGGTTTCCCCTTCTATAAATAGGGCCGCCCCCTTCTTCTTCTTGCTTCCGATTCTTTTCGCCTTCGCCTCTGCCCTTACTTTCACTTTCTGCTCTGATCTCTGAGATCCGTTCGAGGCTTCCGATCTCCGTTCTGGTTCCTGAGATCTGTTTGAGGACGACGACCGCAGAACGTGCCTGGATCTGCTCCTGATCTGCCTCTTCGTCCTCGTAAGTCGCTCTGTTCTTTCGTCTGGTTTTTCTTGGGGTTTTTCAATTTCTAGGGCTTTTCTTCGTAGTCACCCCTTCTAGACATGGGCACCCCTAGATTCAGGGTAGATTCTGATGAGGGCTTGGCCGAGTTTAGGGCTGCCTTCAAAATTCCGGAGGGGGTCCTCCTGAAACCGGCAGACCTTGCCGACGCTGCCCTGTATCGCTGCTACGGTGGCTGGATGCCATTCCCTCTGATCTCTGTGATCGAGGGTGGGGTCAGGTTTCCACTGCACCCCTTGCTTAGGGCTTGCCTTAGCCTTTGGTCCCTTGCCCCGGGCCAGCTGATGCCCAATGGCTACAAGGTCATTATGGGCACAGCAAAGCTGAACGAGATCCTGGGGACCAACCTAGGCCCTCACGACATCGAGGATACTTATGATATCTGCAAGGCTGGGGAGGGAAGGTACTATCTCCGTGTGAAGCCGCAGCGAAGGGGCTTCGTCCTAGCCTTGGAGGATTCAAGTAAGAACGCCGAGGAGGATTTCTTCTGTGTCTCGGGGGACTGGGAGTTCGGCCCAGGTGAAGATAGGAGGCTGTCGGTCCCACGTCGCCCTGGGGAAGTCCCAAGTAATCATCGCTGCTTTTCTCCTTTACTGTTTTGCTTATCTTATTGGTGCCGAACTGACATTCTTCTTTGACTGTCGAGCAGAGGCGGGTGCAAGGCGACGCCGAGCTGCCAGCGAAGGCTGGAGGAGGAATACCGAAGACATCAACAGGGTCGAACGGTACAAGGGGCACGAAACCAGGTCGGCTTGGAAACTGCTTGGGTATACGCCGAGGTATCGCGGCCACTACCACAGGACCGGAGTTCCTGGGGCGGGCGAAACATACCCTGACCGTCCGACCGTATCGGTTGCGGTGTTTAGCGGGATCCCCTTGACCGATCCTGCTGCTGACCGGATTGCGTCTGGAGCCGAAGCGTCCACTTCCGATCCGGGGCTGCCGGACTTGTCGCAGATAGTGGAAGCCTATATCTCTGACCGAGAGGAGGACATGGGAGGAAGCTCGAGGGAGGCCGCTGTCAGGGACCTGGCTGCCAAGTTTAGGCAGAGGTCAGCGTCTTCTGGGACTCCGTCGCCTACTGGTACTCATGCTGCTTCGGGTCCGGCGGGCGTGGGCGCTCCCTCTGTTCTTGCTCCTGTCCCGAGTGGGGGAGCCCGGCAACGCTCGCCGGACCGCTCGAAGGAGGGGTCCCCGCCCAGGAAGAAGTCCAAAGCGGGGGAGAAGAGCTCAAGGGCCGATCTGCAGTCGGGCAAAGCTCCTGGGGCCAAAGCTCCTGCTGAGAAGGGGGGCGAGAAGAGCGCGCCGAAGGAAAAGAGTGCGCCGGCTGAAAAGGGTGCGCTGGTCAGCAAGTCGGCTGTCGGTCCAGCGCGCGAGCCTCTCGTCTTGGCGGGACAAGGGTCCGGATCGGCTTCCGGGCCCCGAACTGCCCCAGCACCGTGGAAGCCGAGGATGGAAACCTCTGCCGGCGAACCCTTGAGCGTTGAAGACCGGTTGCTGGGAAACGCCGAGGTGATTGGGGCTCTCGCCAAGGCCTGCGCTCTGCCAAGAGATATGGAGACGCACGACAGGTACGAGGATGACAGCCTGATGGTCTCGGCGATCCAGGACAGTATTCGGGTAAGTGTTCGCAACGTCTCCCTTCATTCTTCAAATACCTTGGTCGAATCCTGACTTTGTTTCCTTTCGCAGAACGTGCAGAGGCTCCTGACCGTGGTGGGAAGGAGGGATAGGAGCGCTGCAAGAGTGACCCGCCTGGAGTCCGAGCGGGAGAAGTTGAAGAAGGAGCTAGACGAGCAGCGGAAGGGATTTGAGGAGCTCAAGGTAGCCAGTGCTGGAGAATCTGCTCGGCTGGCGTCGGCTCTGGCTGAGGTCGCCGAACTCTCGTCTCGGGCCGACCACCTGAAAGGCGAGCTCTGGGCGAGGAACAAGAAGGCCGCCGAATTGGAGTCCGAGCTGGCCAGGTTGAAGGCTGAGTCCACTGCTGAGGGGACGAGGCTGCGCGCTGAAACGGCGAGGTTGAAGGCCGCGAACGCCGAGCTTGAGAAGGAGGCCCAGTCCGCTTTCCAGGATGGGGTAGATCGAGCCACCGAGCTGTACGAGAAGCAGGTGGAGGAGATCACCGCCATCCTGTTCGAGGAGGGATGCCTGGCCGCACTGAGACGTGCGGGGGTCCCTGAAGACCACCCCGTCTATCAGGACCTGCCGAAGTATTCAGACCTGGATCCCGAGCCCAGCTCCGTACCTACAACTGACCGTGCCCCGGTCGAAGCCCCTGCGGTCGCTGACGCTCCAGCTGCCCCGGTCTTAAGCGATGCCCCAGTCGCCAGCGAGGCTTTGGCCGTGCCTCAGGGTGAGACTTCTGCTCCTGGTTCGGCTGGGGTGCCAACCGAAGCCCCGTCTGCCAGCGACGCTCCAAGCGAGGTCCCCATCTTGGCCGAAGCTTCTGGCCCCTTGGAGACGGTGATTGACCTGGTCGAGTCGCCGAGACCGGAGTAGCTCTACCTTGCGGTTCTTTTTGTAATACTTTTGCTTTCAGCCTTGTAATCCTTTCCATTGTTAATGAAAAGACTTCTTCACTTGCGTATTTTTCTCTTTGCGTTTGTCTCTCTTCCATTTCTGGATGTGCATTGAATGGTACTGAATGCCTTTACGGTGTGGCGTGGCCCTTGAGGTAGAAAGAGTCAAACTGTCAGTGCTGACACTCCGTATTCTCGAGACCATAAATAGCAACAAACGAGGTGGCGCAGCTGACGAGGGAATCGGACGGATGTCTCCACGTGGCGCCATAGGGATCGCTGGTCAACAGCCGTGCATCCCCAGTGCGCGTGGGAGACTTCGCCCTCATAACTTTCTTCGGAGACCGAGTCCTCCTCCTTCCTATAAATAGGGGTGGCAAGCTCGCCATGGGAGAAGGAACGAACATAGCAGTAGGAATCATGTCCGGGAGGTGTCCGAAGTTTCTTGATCCGGGGGGAAACCCTGCGCCGTTGGACGGCTATCCCCGAGGGGGGAAGGCTGTCGTGGTCTGCGCGCTCTCTGAAGGAAATCCCCGTGGACCACGCGCTCTCTGAACGCGGGTCCACGGCCATCCGTCCCTGGCGAGGCAGAGTGAGGATGCGCTGCAGGGGGACGGTGGCGCCTTCTCGTCCGACACGGCCCTGTGCGCCCGTCGTACGGCAGGCGGGATCGGGCCTCGCTGGTCCGGGAGGATTCTTCAAGCTCTGCCGCTCCCACTGCCACCGAGGGTGTTGCAGAGCCCAGCGGGGCCCGAGGCCTCCGACTGGAGGGGCTGTGCGATGCTTTGGTCTGACCAACCAGAGTGCATTGCTGCATAGCCCGGTGGAGTTCAGGATCGCTCAGAGCCTCCAGGCAACGATCCGGCCGTCGTGGAGTGAGCGAAGATCGGAGTCTTTCTGTCACTTTATTTTCTGTTTTCAGAGGACTGCGATCCTCCTTCCTGTACTCTTCTTTCTGTTCTGTAGTTGTTGTAACAAAGCAGTTCATAATAAATGAAAAGGAAGTTTTTGATTATCCAAACATTGTCCAATGCTTTTGAATTCCTTCTCTTTCTGTGTTTGAGTGCTGGCATCATTCCCTTGGTCATGGCTGTTAAAGCGTGAGCTCGGCAATGATCTTTGAGGGGTGTAAAAACCCAGATGTTAGGAATCCGGCCGAGTGTCTGAACTCGAGGCCTTCTCTATAGCCCAAGGCTAGGAGCTTTAGGAATCGACCGAGTCTGGACTCGAGGTCTCTTCCAGGGCGGAGGGCCCAATCTCGGCTGAGTAAGGACTCGAAGCCTTCTCCATAGCCCAAGGCTAGGAGCTTTAGGAATCGACCGAGTCTGGACTCGAGGTCTCTTCCAGGGCGGAGGGCCCAATCTCGGCTGAGTAAGGACTCGAAGCCTTCTCCATAGCCCAAGGCTAGGAGCTTTAGGAATCGACCGAGTCTGGACTCGAGGTCTCTTCCAGGGCGGAGGGCCCAATCTCGGCTGAGTAAGGACTCGAAGCCTTCTCCATAGCCCAAGGCTAGGAGCTTTAGGAATCGACCGAGTCTGGACTCGAGGTCTCTTCCAGGGCGGAGGGCCCAATCTCGGCTGAGTAAGGACTCGAAGCCTTCTCCATAGCCCAAGGCTAGGAGCTTTAGGAATCGACCGAGTCTGGACTCGAGGTCTCTTCCAGGGCGGAGGGCCCAATCTCGGCTGAGTAAGGACTCGAAGCCTTCTCCATAGCCCAAGGCTAGGAGCTTTAGGAATCGACCGAGTCTGGACTCGAGGTCTCTTCCAGGGCGGAGGGCCCAATCTCGGCTGAGTAAGGACTCGAAGCCTTCTCCATAGCCCAAGGCTAGGAGCTTTAGGAATCGACCGAGTCTGGACTCGAGGTCTCTTCCAGGGCGGAGGGTCCAATCTCGGCTGAGTAAGGACTCGAAGCCTTCTCCATAGCCCAAGGCTAGGAGCTTTAGGAATCGACCGAGTCTGGACTCGAGGTCTCTTCCAGGGCGGAGGGCCCAATCTCGGCTGAGTAAGGACTCGAAGCCTTCTCCATAGCCCAAGGCTAGGAGCTTTAGGAATCGACCGAGTCTGGACTCGAGGTCTCTTCCAGGGCGGAGGGCCCAATCTCGGCTGAGTAAGGACTCGAAGCCTTCTCCATAGCCCAAGGCTAGGAGCTTTAGGAATCGACCGAGTCTGGACTCGAGGTCTCTTCCAGGGCGGAGGGCCCAATCTCGGCTGAGTAAGGACTCGAAGCCTTCTCCATAGCCCAAGGCCAGGAGCTTTAGGAATCGACCGAGTCTGGACTCGAGGTCTCTTCCAGGGCGGAGGGCCCAATTCGTCGAAATCAGTCAGAGAGATGACAAGTCGATGACAAGGTGAAAGCTGTTTTCATTGATTGAGATTCATTACATCCTTAGAAATAAAATTTCTTCAAGTGGGATGCATTCCACGGTCTCGGCAATGGCTTGCCGTCCAAGCCTTCGAGCTTGTAGGCTGACTTTCCTGCCAGTGAAACTACTCTGAACGGGCCGTGCCAGTTCGGGGCCAGCTTCCCTTCATTTGGTTCTCTGTCAGCTGGCAGGGTCTTCTTTAAAACGAGCTCTCCCGTGGTGAACCTTCTTTCCTTGACATTTTGATTGTATGCCCTGGCTAACCGCTGCTGATAGTCGGTTAGTCTCAGGGCTGCAGCTTCTCGTCGTTCGTCCGCTAGCTCCAGCTCCATTGCCAGGTTCGTCTCATTTCGGCCTTGGTCGACCAGCTCTGTCCTTAGGGTAGGAAGGCCGATTTCCAGGGGAATGACCGCCTCCATACCGTAGGCCAGAGAAAATGGTGTCGCCGAAGTGGACCTCCTTGGAGTTGTTCGATAGGCCCACAGCACGCTCGGAAGCTCTTCTGTCCATCTGCCCTTTGCCTTGTCCAGTCGCTTCTTCAGGCCGTCCAGGATCACTTTGTTGGAGATTTCTGCCTGGCCATTACTCTGTGGATATGCCGGGGTGGAGTAATGGTTTCTGATGCCATGCTCTTGGCAGAAATCTCTGAAGGATTTGGAATCGAACTGAGTCCCGTTATCTGAAATCAGGGTCCGGGGGATGCCGAACCTCGTGAGGATGTTTTTCCAGACGAAGTTCCTGGAGTCCCTGTCCGTGATGGAAGACAACGGTTCAGCCTCTATCCACTTGGTGAAGTAGTCCGTAGCCACTATCAACCATTTTTTGTTCCCTGGAGCTCGGTGAAGGGGCCCCACAATGTCCAGGCCCCATTGAGCGAAGGGCCATGGACTGGAGAGGGGGCTCAGATCCTGCGCTGGCTGATGGAGGGAGTGGGAGAACTTCTGGCATTTCTCGCATTTTCTGGCATAGACCTGGGCGTCCTTCTGCATGTAGGGCCACCAGTAACCCTGGCTGATTGCCCTGTAGGCCAATGAGCGGCCTCCTATATGGCTGCCGCAGATTCCTTCATGGATCTCGTACAGGAAGTCGTCCACCTTGGACGGGTGGACGCATTGGAGGTACGGGCCTGTGAAGGACTTCCTGTAGAGTTTGCCTTCTGGAGAGAGCCAAAAAGCGGGCTGCCTTGAGCCTGATCTTGTGAGCTTCAGTCTTGTCCTCGGGGAGCTGGTCATCCTTCAGGTAGGCGACGATTGGATCCATCCAGCTGGGGCCGAGGTCAGCACAGAGGACAAGCCGAGATGACTGGAGTTCTAGACTTGACCTTGATACTGACCCGACCTCGATGGTCCTCTTCTTTCCTGCTTCAACAGCGGAGGCCAGGTTTGCAAGCGCATCTGCGTGCGTGTTGGTATCTCGGGAGATTTGCCTGACCTCGGCTTTCTGGAATTGGGAGAGTAGCTTTTTTGCCAGGGCTAAGTAGGCCGCCATCCTGTCGTCCCTGGCCTGGTAGTCTCCAGCGAGCTGGCTAGTTACCAGTTGAGAATCGCTGAAGATTTCCAGGTGCTGGGCTCCGAGGACTCGGGCGCTGTTCAACCCTGCGATCAGTGCTTCGTACTCTGCCTCATTGTTCGTCGCTTTGAAGTCGAGGGTGAAAGCCTGCTCTATGACCAGTCCCTCTGGCGACTGGAGAACTATGCCGGCGCCAGCTCTCTTGGAGGTGGACGACCCGTCGACGAAGATCCTCCATGCCGAGGTGGGAGACTGCTGGACTTCTGTTTCTGCTGGCTCTTGCCCTGTGCCCCCCAGTGCCGTGCCGAGCTGAGTCGGAGCCGGGTTGGGGCAGGCGAATTCGACTATGAAGTCTGCCAGAATCTGGGCTTTGATTGCAGTTCGGGGACGGTACTGTATGTCATACTGCCCCAATTCAACTGCCCACTTTGATATGCGCCCTGAAAAGTCAGCTTTTTTGAACAAGGAACGGAGTGGGTGCTCCGTGATCACCACAATAGTGTGGGACTGAAAATAATGGGAGAGCTTGCGGGAGGCGGTGACAAGAGCCAACGCAAGCTTCTCCAACAGAAGGTACCTGGTCTCGGCATCGAGCAGGGTCTTGCTCGTGTAATAGATCGGCTTTTGAACTCCCTCGTCCTCCCTGATGAGGACGGAGCTCACTGCGTGATCCGAGACCGCTAGGTATAAATACAGAATCTCCCCCCGAGTCGGGGTGGAGAGTAATGGGGGTGACATCAAATAAGTTTTGAGTGCGGCCAATGCCTGGTCACACTCGGGGGTCCATTGGAACTTCAAATTTTTCCTCAAAAGCTGGAAAAAAGGCCTGCACTTATCTGATGAGCGGCTGATGAAGCGATTGAGTGCGGCGGCCATTCCCGTAAGCTTTTGAACTTCCTTTGTGGTGGAGGGACTCTGGATGTCCTGGATGGCAGTAATCTGGTCTGGATTGGCCTCTATCCCCCTCCGCGTCACCAAGCTGCCGAGAAACTTGCCAGAGGCTACGCCAAAGGCGCACTTGGAAGCGTTGAGCTTGAGCTTGTAGGCGCGAAGGATGCCAAAGACTTGGCCGAGGTCTACCAGGTGGTCGCTGGAGCGCACAGATTTGACGACCATGTCGTCGATATACACCTCCACCGTTTGGCCGAGCTGGGCCTGGAACATCTTCGTGACGAGGCGCTGATAGGTTGCCCCCGCGTTCTTCAGCCCGAAGGGCATTACTTTGTAGCAGTAAGTGCCGCGGGGGGTGATGAATGATGTTTTCTCCTCGTCGGGCCCATAGAGAGGGATCTGATGATAGCCTCGGTAGGCGTCGAGGAAGCTCATTCGGTCATGGCCAGCGGTGGCGTCAATCAGTTGGTCGATCTTCGGGAGGGGGAAACTGTCCTTAGGGCAAGCCCTGTTCAGGTCGGTGAAGTCTACGCACACCCTCCACTTTCCAGTTTTCTTCTTGACGACCACCGTGTTGGCCAGCCATACCGGGTACTGGACTTCCCGGATGGCCCCTGCTTTTAGCAGGTTGTCGACCTCTTCCACGACCGCATCTGTCTGCTGCAGCCCGGTTCTGCGGGCCTTCTGCACTACTGGCTTGTGGTCGGGGTCGACGTTGAGCTTGTGGCACATGACCTCAGGGTCGACCCCGGGCATCTCACTTGGGTTCCAAGCGAAGACGTCCACATTCTGCATCAAGAACCGAGAGAGTTCGGCCCTTTCTTCGCCCGATAGCTGGGGTGCCGATCAGGAAGAAACGGTCTGGGTCTGCCGGGTCTAGCCTGACCTCGGCTAGGTCCTCGATGCTCTTGTTCTCAGGGTCCCTGCCAATCTCATCGAGGCCCTTTTCGAATTCGGCCAGGTTAACGCGCTCTGGCTCTTTTACTGCTGGAACTGCGGCCAACACGCACTGCCTGGCCTGCTGCTGGTCCCCCTTCACCGTGACTACCTCCATCTTGCCTTCTTCGTTCTCATGGACGAACTTCAGCTTTTGGTGGAAGGAAGAAGGAACTGCCTCTAGCTTGTGGAGCCACGTCCTGCCCAGAATGACATTGTAGGGGGAAGGGGCATCCA
Organism: Litsea cubeba; assembly: GCA_012931725.1. Taxonomy (NCBI): domain Eukaryota; kingdom Viridiplantae; phylum Streptophyta; class Magnoliopsida; order Laurales; family Lauraceae; genus Litsea; species Litsea cubeba. The sequence continues at coordinate 15,002,016 of CM022953.1, read as the reverse complement.
CAACCAGAAAGTCGGCTGTCACGGAGGCTCCGCCAACTTGGGTTTCCAAGGTGATTCTACCCTTGGGGTAGACCGGCGTCGCGGACAACCCTAGCAGAGGCGCACGAACCTCCGTGAGGTCTGCTTCGGAGAGTTTCATCCGTTTGAAGCAGTCGTAGTAGAGGACCTCGGAGGAGCTGCCGGAGTCGACGAGGATCCTCTTTACGGTGAAGTCTCTCAACTTCATGGTGAGGAGCAGGGGGTCGTTGTGAGGGACCTGGACTCCCTCTAGATCTCGATCTGAGAACGAGATAGCTGGTTTGTCGCGGCGGGCTTTCTTGGATGCCGGGGCGAGGTCAGCTTTCAACACTTCTTTCTCGTGCGAAGCCCGCCTGGCTTCGGCACGGGTCTGAGAGCTTCCCCGGGACGAGGAAGCGGGAGCTGAGGACGCCAGATGGATCACATTGATGATCTTCTCTGAATCCTCGCTGTCTGGAGCCTGGGCTGCGTTCTGGTGAACCCGGCCCTCGCTGCCCGCCGGCGTCACCGGCCTTGACGAACTCTTGGATGTGGCCCTGTTCGGCCAGCTTCTCTAGATACCCCTGCAAGGTCCTGCATTCTCCAGTCCTGTGCCCGTTGCCCTTATGGAAGGCGCAGTAGAGCTTGCTCCGGGAGCCCTCGGTGGGTTCACTCTTCAGGGGCGGAGGGTACTTGAAGAACGGCTCGGACTTGATCTTGGCCAGGATGCGGTAGATCGGCTCCTTGAAGACGACATTCACGCTCTGACCGGCGCTGGAGGGAGGTCTGGGCTTACAATTGCCCCCAGACCTGGACGACGAAGGCTTCGCCGAGCTGGAGACCCAGTCCCGCTTGGACTCCTGCTTCTGGGAGGGCCTCCCGCCTCTTTGCCGAGGCTGGCTATTCTTCTGTTCGGGCTCCGGATGCCCGTCCTGATCCTTAGCTCGGATCTCATCTTCTTCCCGGGCGATGAAGCGCTTCACCCGGGACATTAACTCTGACATGGACTCCGGGGTGTCCCCGGCCAAGTCCTTCCGCAGGTCGCTGCCGGGGATCAGGGCATGCTGGAAGGCGTAGATGGATATCCCCTCCCTTGCGCCCTCGATCTGGCTGTAGATCGCCCAGAATCGGTGGGTGAACTTGGCAAGAGTTTCGCCCTGCTTCATTCTCAGGGCGATAAGGTCCCCTTCCTTCTTGGGGACGACGGTGTATGCTTGGAACTTCTTCAGGAAGGAGAGCTGGAGCTCCTTCCAACTGGGAATCGACTGCTCTGGGAGAGAGCAGAACCACTTCAGGGGGAGGTCGCCCAAACTGGAGGAGAAGATCTTACAGTTTAGGTGGCCCTCATTTCCCCAGATAGACATCTTCTGGGAGAAGTGTCGGAGGTGTGCAGATGGATCGGACAGTCCGTCATAGGGGACGAACCGCGGGACGGAGAACTTCCTGGGCAAGGGGGTGCGCTCGATTTCCTTCGTGAAGGGAGAGCCCCCGAGATCAGTGTGGCCGCAGAGCTGCTTCTGGTCCCGCATGTCCAGGTTGTGCTGGAGAGCCCGCCTGACACGTTTGTCGAACCACTCCTGCTCGTCGTCCTCCTCTGGAGTCTGAACTCTGGACTTTCGCTTGGGGTGGCTCGGACTGCGATGGCTATGAGTTCGGCCGTCGCGACTATGGTGACTCCGGCTGTTGCTCGAGCCTTCGTCACGAATCTGGCTCCGTTTCTGGTCCAAATGATGTCTGAGGTCCTCACGAGGAGGCTGGGCTGCCTTGCTGGGAGCGCCCTTCTTTTTCCCTTGGGGCTCAGAGACCTCCCTCAAGGAGGCAGTTTGCACTGCCCTCAGCTGCTGCTGGAGCTCGCGAATCATCCGCTTTTGCTTCTGGAGTTGCTTCTGGAGGAGGGCAGCCTCGGGAACCTCTTTGGGGGGTTGAGCGTGGCGCGTTTCTCCCACGGCCACGGCTTTGTCCTTCCGAGGACGCTGATTCTGACGCTCGTCGCGTCCGGGTGGCGGGACCTCGTCCGCTGAGAGTGAGGCCTCGTTTCCCTCTTGGAAAGGGATCTCGACAAAGAGCTGGGAGCCCAGGCGGCCCTCGCCTGCAGTCGCGCCTTGCACCGCGCGGGACTGCCCCTGTGGAGGGACTTCCGTTGGAGTCGTGCCTTGCACCGCGCGGGACTGCCCCTGAGGAGGGACTTCCGTTGGCGGTGGTGGCAGCGCGAGCGCTGCTCCTGAAGATTCTACGCCCTTCTTAGCTTTCGGAGGCATGGCTTCTGAAAGGATGAGGTTAGGAAGATTGGGAAGGTTTTGAGATGTTTGGATGGCTGGGTTATTTCTTTCCCACAGACGGCGCCAATTGTAGGTGCAGAAAATTACGACCCACAATAAGGAGGAGCCTTATAGGACTTATCCGAGAAGATGATGGCTGCTGGAAACGTCTGGATGCCGTCCGGAAGCCTGGAAGGGAAGAACAAACGGTCAGAGGACCCTGGCCTGAGCGGCGCAAGGCTCTCCGATGCCAAAGTCAGTGTATGAACTGGAACGATGGGAGAGAGGGAGAAGAGAGACAGAGTAACGGCTCTGGTATGGAAAAATGGCGTACCTTAGATGGTGGCATGGATCTCTATTTATAGAGTGTTGAACGTATCTTTGGAAGATATTGTGGTGTGGGTCCCACGATTTGACTTAGAAGTCATGATCAGCCCACATTGCATTAATTGTGGTCCAATCCAGCCCACTATGCATTAAATGCCCGTCGGGTCAGCCCACATCGCATTTAATGCACATCTTGTTGGGCCAGATCCTGTTGGGCGCCTTTGGCGGTAGGAGTACCAGCGGATCTGCCCTCGGGCCCTGCCCTGATGTGGCTTCAGCCGCTGGATGGGACTCTGTCAGGGATCTGGCGAGGATCGTGGGCGGCTGGATGTCGCGTCTGTCCCACCAGCGCGTGTCCCTATCCCTCCACGTGCCTGGCGACGTGGGGGATGAAGGGTACACGTGAATACTCTCTTGCTTCGGCTCCTGTCTCGGCTTCTTTAGCCGGGATGGAGCTTTCTGCCGAGGTGGTGCCCGTGGTGGTTCAGCCGAGGTGGTGCTCCTTGCCGAGATGACGCCCGAGGTGGGTCAGTTCGGCGCTAAGGCCCGGAGCTGTCCGACTTCGGCCGGACCTCCTGTCCTGGTAGCCGGGACGAGCCTGGTGCCACGTGGACGACGTGGGGATGGCACGCGAGAATGCTTAACCTCATCTGGTGGCTGTGATTAACTTAATCCTGTGGTTCGGGAAATCTCCCCACACAGCGACCATCCCACACCACCTGATCAGCTCCATGCTAAAGTGAGAATGCAGTGATCGATAGGTCAGAGAGAAGAAAAAAGAAAAAGAAATCCTCTCATTGCTTGTCAAAACAGTATCCACAACTCCTAATATTAAACAGTCTGCACAATCCACAATTCAATTCATCAAGTCCAAGATTCAATTCACCAATGAATTTAAAGAACTTTACCAGTTGAATCTTATAATCCAATCAATATCAGAATTGAGTTCAAAATAGACACATGTTCCATATCAACCGTTCCCAAAACTAACCAAATTGTGTGATTTCAATTCCCATCCAAACAGAAACAAAACACCATTCTTCTTCATTCATTTACAAATCAACTTTCTTCCATTTCCTCCACAACTTCTACCCAAGAAATCCATTCACATTCTCATAAACCCAACATCTAATCCAAGTCTATATACAATCCAGAAGAAGCAAAAAGAAGAAAACACAGAAACCTCATTTGACTTTTCCCCTGAGCTTGACTTCCAGAACCTTCTCCATCTTAGCCAGAACCATCTGATTAGGAACTGCCTTCCCATTCTCATACTCCTGCACCACCTGCAACCTTTCATTGATCTGCTTCGCCAGCTCCGCCTGGCTCATCTTCTTCGCCACCCTCGCCTTCTGTATCGCCTGCCTGACCTCCCCCGCAACCCGCTCCAGCGCAGCCGGCTCCGTTCCTTCGTCCAGCTTCCTCGCGTTCACGACCGGGGCAGCCTTCTTGTTCGAGCCGGCGTCGAACTTCTTGATGGTCTGGACAGGGCCGCCGCTACGGAGGGCCTGGTTGACGGCCTTGGCGTCGCGGCTGGTGGATTTGGGTTTGCGGAGGACGACCGGCTCCCAGTCCTGGGTCAGGGCGCCTGAGAATCGGCTAGGCATCTTGTGCTGATGATGGGTTGTTTGGATATGGTGGGGTTTCTTCGCCTCTGTTGAAAATGGAGTAGATGAAAGAGGAGGAATGGGTTCTTGCCGTGTTTGGAGTTGTTTTTATAGAGGGAATTGGTGGAGTCTGGAAAGTTCTGGCGTTTTCTTGAACTGCTTTTCAGTTGATGAAACGGATTTTTGTTTCTGGAAGGTTCTCTCATGAGTTTGGGCGTTGGTCGCCTGGTCCGAAAGGCTTCCTCCCGGCTCACGTATGAAGGTTTTATGGACCATGTTTGATTGATTGTTTCTGAATTTTGATTTTTATTTGAAGGTGAATCTGCGGTGAGATTGGTTATTACATACACTTACCCACGAGTTTATAGAGGGCTTATGCAGTGTGGGTTACATGGGGCTGGGTTGGGGGATTTGAACATATGGGTGGGGCATACTGGTATATGGTGATGGAAGCTCATGTGATCATCCTAATCCCTTGATGAAATGCCCACAAGTTTCCACTGTTTAAAATAGATGCACAGTTGATCAATCAGCCAATAGTCCAGTCCACTCTCCTGAGTTCAAATCCTGGAGTCAAGTAACTATCAGGGTGTGTGTGGTCCATTCAGATAGAAAGGCGTGCACTTGATAACTCACCTGCACATTTAGCTTATCTAATGCATGGTGGGCATTGGAGGTTTGTGCATACTGGGCTGTGGGGCCCACCTTGGGATGGTATCATGGGGGATTTAAAGATTTGGGTCACGGGTTGGGGTTTAGGCCCACACAGTGATGGAAGGTCATGAATGATTAATGTTTAGATGTAATAATATCAAATCACAACAAGTACACAATAAATTGCTTGTTTGGTTAATTTACTTTACCGATGAAGTGAAGTGAATGTTTAATATAAAAGAGAACAAAAATAAAGATTTTGCGAAACCAAATGGAGAGAGAGTAACTTTTTAAAATTTTCTTTTAAAATTTTTAGATGAAATAATATCAAATCACAACAAATACTTGGTTAATTTACTTTACTGGTGAAGTGAAGTGAATGTTTAATATAAGAGAGAACAAAAGTAAAGGTTCGCCGAAACCAAAAGGTGAGAGAGTTACTTTTTGAATTTTTCTTTTAAAAATAAAAGTGTTTTTTGTAAGGGTGCTTATGGATCTGGCTCGGCCTGCTTTTGGTCAGGTGTGGGGTTTAGGTTATAATAGGGGTGTACACCGGGTCTCAAACCCGGCCCGACCCGGTGACCCGGTCCGACCCGGACCTAATCGGGCGGGCCGGGTGACATAGGCTATTTTACCGGGTCGGGTCTCACCCGACCCGATAAGTCCTTATCCAGACCGGATTCCGGGTTAAGAAGTGTGGTTAATCGGGTTATCGGGTCACCCGGTTATACATTTTATATATATATATATTTATTTGTATATATATACAAATAAACATTAAAAATATATATATTTATATTTACTGTATGTTTACTGTATATATATATTTATAGTATTTTTTTTATCTCAATTATTGAAACTTTTAGTTGTTCTAAAAAAAATATTTTAAACTTTATAATTAACCGGGTGACCTGGTAACCCGACCCGGTTGACCTGGTAACCCGAACCCGGATAACCCGGATATAGTTTACCGGGCATTCGGGCGGGTTTCTTGTGTTTATAAAATTACCGGGTCGGGCCAAACCCGGCCCGATAACCCGGGACCCGACCCGATGTACACCCCTAGGTTATAATAGATTTTCCGTGCTTATATTTTTTTTTCTTTCAATTTGTACTCGGTGGTTGAGAGCTGGAATCCCCAACCCGGCCCAAATATACAAATAAATATTATATAAGGGAGGGAGTAATAATGTGGGGACTTAAACCCATACCCTTTGACAGAAGGTGATGTGATTAGACTAGTTGAGTCGGCCCATGACAGGGTAAGAAACTCATTTTCCCCTATAAGTCTATCATGGGCCTGTCTCAGGCTTCATCATTTCTATGCGGGCTGGGCTCAGGCCAGCAACTTCAAGCTTGACTATTGCTTGGGCCATGCTTTGGCTACTAGTTTAGTAGTTGGGCCATTTTGGACATTTCTAAGCCCAACCCGGCCTAGTCCATGAACACCTCTACTTTTTTCTTTTTTTCTTTTTTTTTTTTGTTATAAAAAAGAAATTGACCGCTATTTATCTATTATCTTTGTTGTTAACTTATATTTGATTGCACATTTAGTTTTGATTGTTTAACCTTTTCTTTATTATTGTATTTGTTGTTTTAGCCCATGCATTGCCCAGAGTTTTTATTGGTCTAAAAGTGAGAATGACATCCATGAAAATTGAGTATGACTCACCGCAGCAGTATGTGCTAAGTGTCTCATGGTTGTGCAAATCCTAAACTTGTCGTGCACTGAGATATTCAAGCAATTTTAGCCAAACTAAACATATCTTTGGTTCTATGAAATATTTGATTATTGGACAAGTTTATACAAGGGGAAGAATTTATTTACCATTAGAAATCAGAGATCTTGATATCTAGAAGTGAGAATAAACCCGAAACCAACAAAATCTTGATTAAAAAGAAAATGGTTCGGGAAACGACGATATTTATAATATGAGTTGGATTGGTGAGGCACTGCAATGCAAGACCACTTCATTGAGAATCGGGAGAAATTTGAATTTACTTATTTACCTTCCAAAAGAGAAAAAATAAAGCTTTTTCTTTGCCTCGGAAGATCCGGTCGGGGCTACAGAAAAAAAAAAATGGAACTCGAAAAAAACCCTAACCCTAAAACATTCTCCCGAAAAAACCTACAAAACTATAACAAGAAAACATGAAAGAAAGCAAAGAGATGATGAAAGAACCCTAAATCCACAAACCAGAACACTAACACTCAAAATCAGAGATTTTACCTGGAGATTTAGGGCTTCTATAGTAAGACTTTTAGGGGTTTCCGGAGAGGATTCCGTCGCCAGATCTACTAGAGAAGAAGTAACACATCTCTGCCGGAGAACCTCTGTTTGCAGATCCGTCGCCGTCCACGCACGTCTCTGGAGAAGGAGAGGATCCATCGCCGTCCACGCCGTTTACTTCGAAGCACGTCTGGGGAGAGGAACGTCTTTCAGGAAACGAACTCACTCACACGGGGTTTTCAGGGAACGAACGAAGTCTGTTAAAGAAAAGAAGCCAAGGGTCTTTAGTTCGAAATTTTGGGAGGGCTTTTTAATTTGAATATGGGTATAACACGTTCAAATCATGGACGGCCCAAATCCGTCCCAACTTGATGTTCCAAATAGTCAATTTTGGCTTAGTGTATTTAATAGGATATACTAGCAACAATGCCCCCTGCTTAGCCTGAGGCAAAAAATAAGATATTATATTTTAAATTTATGAGATATTAAAATTAATTATAAACATATAAGCATATATTCATGCATATTTATATAAAAACAGTCAACACATCTTCAATCACAAATACAAGTGGTCAACATCAACAATAAACTATTACAAAGATAAAGCTAAAAAAAATCCATTCAACAAAAACATAAAAATAATAATAACAGCATTAATTACTAAAGAAAATATAGAAAAATGAATTTTCTTAATGTATATAATATTAGTAATAAGAAATACATTCAAGTTTTTGTTACCCATTGATAATTTCAAAGCCAATTAAAACAAAGCCACCCCATTTGGATTTGTTTCTGCAACAAGAGGATTCTAGTTTATGCAGATTTTTGTTTTCTCATGAGAATGGAATTTTGTGTTTTGGTAGAAAATCAAAGTCCCCTCTATTAAGGAAAAATGATTTATTGTTTTCTTCTATGCAAGAAAAATACATCACACCAAACAACATAATATTGTTAATAAAGAAAATCATAAAAATGTGCAATCCTCTCGTTGCACAAATGCACCATTTTTTTTTATTTTCACATAGGCCAACGGTCATTTCAATTTCTCCGCACAAATTTCTTCTCTACTCCTTTGAAGTAGCACCAATACCATTTTAGAACTGATCAAGCCATTTTTTAGTTCTAGATTTAAAAAAAAATGTATAGACATCTTAACTTTAAAAACCATAAATTATGAGACTTTAAAACCACATGCTAGTGTTATTTGATCACAGTAATAATTGGCCCACTTTAAATCAATTTATATATCTCTTAATTATGAGTCAATGTAGCAAATCATGGGAAATCGTGTTGGAAGTAGATAATCATTTTCAGGCAGTTCACTACAACTAATGATTTAGGGGATTTGAAGTTTTAACGGTTTTTTAAATTCGATTTGTTTATACAATTCTATCATGGAGCCTATAATTTAGTATAACTTTTAAATTAGGATGAATATTAATTCAGGAATGTTTACACATCTGCTGTAATTGTTCACTTTCACACACAAGTAATGAGATGTACCTTTCAGTACAAGTATAGATGGGAATTCTTATTAGGGTGTTGGATTGCGTCTCTCTCCATTCATCTTGTGCAAGTACTTATCACCACTGCAAAATCTTTGTAATAGCTCTCGGAGTATATAGAAGCGTGCATTCTCCATACCACTGCTGACACTTATGGTAGTTATCCATCCAACCTATTGTTCTACCCTCGAGGCGTTGGCCTGCCCTTTCATGTACTAAGTGTTTTATAGAACCGAATGCTTGAAAGAACTGAGGATGAATATGAATATGAATATGTAGGAGGAACCTCTATCAACACTACTTTTCCCACAGCGACTGAGCTTTTCAGTATCGGGGTCAAATTCTGGCCTATTGATTTCTGGTTTGGGATCAGAATGTTGGGCCACAACCTCAAGCTCCCATACATTGGTGTTGATGAAGATTCCGAGGCCATGTTCCTCAATCTCATTGCCCTGGAGCAGCTTCAAGTTCGTAATGGACAACGAGTGAGTTCCTATGTCGCGTTCATGGGTTTGCTCATCCGCTCGGCCGACGATGTCAAGTTGCTACGCGACTGTAATGTCGTCAGTAAATCGTCGACATTGAGTGATCGTGCCATAGCTAAGTTATTTAATGACCTTGCAAAGAATCCCATGGTTCGCCCTGATCTTAGGTTCTCTGAGGTGCGAGAGGATTTGAAACTTTACTATGAAATTCGCCAGAAGAACATAATCGATTTAGCAAAAAGAAAGGTAAATGAAAAGATGGCAGACTGGGGATCCTATTTCAAGCAAACTTATTGCAGGAATCCATGGACTGTTATGGGCCTTGCTGCAGCAATCATCATTTTAGTCCTCACTGCCATACAGACTACCTATGCGGTCCTCCAATTCTATCGTGGCAACCGCTGAAGAATATAGTGCAGTGCTCTTCTTGTGTTTCCTTTTCTTTTGTACGTCCTTTGTTCTCTAGTTTGGTGTGTAGGTTTATCTTCTTGTTGTTTTTGGAGCTTTTTCTACGCGTTCAGCAGCATGAACTATTTTATGTACTGGAAGTTGCCTTGACGTTCGATGCAGACATGTTTCCTGCAGCTATGCAGCATTTTGCCTTTTTTTTTTTTTAAACTCAGTTTCCATCATATCTATGAAATCGCAGCATTTTGCAAATTTTTTTTTCTTAACTCAGTTTCCATCATATCTATGAAATCGAAGGCCGTGCAGGGGAATGGAAAGTGGGATATATATCAGGCATGCACCATTGAGAAGAATGCATGGGATAATTTTTTAAGGAGGATTTAAACAAACAGGCCATTAGTAATTTGCCAGAGAGAGTAAAATTGATAGAAAATAAGAAATTGGACCTATCATGACAGATGCACCAGGTGCCCTTCAATGTCATAAATCTGAAGAATGATGGAGATGATGACAAGGATGGTGGGGCAGGAGCCTTTCATAATAATGACGATCACGTATATATTTAGTAGGAGTTCACTTGTTTTTTTTGCTTAAACCTAACTTAGCTACCACTTATCCCAAGACCAATTGGTAATGGAAAACGGTTCTGTTAATTATGAAACCTCCACAACCTTATCAGGCTCTGATACCATTTATAGGATCTTAGACTCCATTAAGCTACCATTTATCCCCAAACCAATTGGTGATAGAAAACGGCCGGCACAACAATGATTTTATGGTCGGTTGATTGTGTTAGGATGGCATTCGAGCATCACTCCCCCACCTAGGGCCGAACAAAGCCGGACCGGACTTGGAAAACCGGTTATATTCAGTCTGGACCGGACCGGACCGAATTTATTAAAATAATAAGTATTTTTTTAATATAAGCTAGAGGCTCATGGGCTGATCCCACCTAAAGATTCAGCGTTTGATGAAAAAAGTGATTTATGAATATGGATAAAATTATGTTAATAGTGTTTTTAATCAAATGATCACTCTAATTACTAAAGATCACTCTAATTACTTGATCAAACCTAGCTATTCACATCAAAGGCTCCAACCCTAGCTATGAAGGAACAGGCCCAAATTCCATTCCAACAACATGATTGATCCAAAGGCATGCATGCATAGACCACTTCTCTTGAGGTGAAATTAGGTGGCGGGACATATATGTGAGGAATGTAGATTAGGTCAATGAAAGTTGGGCCACACCTTTCAAACAGGTGATCACAATGATCCTGACGTCGGGAATGATTGATCACTTGTTCTACAGAAAATCCCAGCAATATTTTATGTGGGTCATGAAATGTAACTGATATGAATATGGATAAAATTATGTTCATAGTGGGATAAAATTATATATTAAAATTTTATGTGGGATCAACCTAATATGAGGCATGCATTCAGCCCATCAACCTGAGTTCAGGTGAAAATAATAATAATAATAATAATAAAAGCTTGAGAAAACCGGTCTGTACCACTTATAAGTGGTCCAACCAGACCGTTTCGGACCGGTCCGGTCCTTTATTTTAGGACAGACCAGAAATCCGGTCCAAAAATCGGATTGGAAATCCGATTGTGTAGCCCTACCACCACGGGTGCACACGAAGATTGTACCAAGAACCTAACACAACTAGACAACAACGCGACTTCAATCATTAATCTCACAATCTGACCTTTTGAACCACCTAATCCAGAGCCATCCTAAAGCTGATTAAGATGAGTTTTGTTCATCCATCTAGACAATAGTAAATTTGCAGTGAATTCGCAAGATCTACCCCCATGCATGCCAGGACGCACAAAGATATTAGAACAGATCCAAATATGATATATTGACATCCGTTTGGGACCAGCACAACAAAGATCTTTCTCATAGAACTGGCATATTCTCTCTCTAATTTACAAATTTAAAACAATTGAAGGCATCAAACCCTAACATCTCACTCTACCTAGGCATGGCACGGCCCACTCTTTACCACGCCCAGTCGTGCTCGGGAAATTATACGGCCGTGCCTTGTAACTTGACTAGTAAAGTCAGGTAAAGTTAAATCATCCTAAACATCACATCAAAAGCACTTTTTCTCAAAACTCCCTCCAACTTTTCCAACAAAAAGTCAAAAAGTAACCACATTTATTAACTAAAAGACAAAAAAACTCCATTTCCCATACCAAAAGTCAACAATATTCCATTCCAAACACTAAAAACAAAATACCATCATAACCCACTACATATTTTATTCATACTTTTCATTTCACTTCACTCCACTTGACTTTAATAGTAAAATGCCAAACGGGCCCAGCCCAGGTCGTGCCGTGCCCCAGTCGGGCCTGGGCCGTGAGGGCCGTCGGCAGCCCACGGCTCCCCCTACACTTTTTTTTTTTTAATTTTAGGATTTTTAAGTTGGACTTGGACGGACACAAACTTAGACTTAGACTCTTGTACTAATTTCATTAAAATAAATAAATTAAGAGAAATAAATAAATAGAATAACACTAATGATTTTTTGAAAAAAAATACATCAAATAGATTATATTTCCTTGAAATTTAAATTACAAAAAGTTCAAAAACTTACAAGTTCGAACTTGGATCAATATTATATATATAATGAAATTCAAACCTTACGATAAATGAAAAAAATAAAAAACTTATAACTTTAAAAACCTATGATACATTCTAAAAATTGATTATACTTTAAACTTAGATCGTTGGGCCTGGGCTGTGCCTGGCCGTGCCTGGGCCGTGCCTCATGCTGGGCCGTGCTGCCCGCGGGCTTGGGGAGCTGGATCCATGCCGTGCCTTGGGCCTGGCAGCCCTGGCCCAGCCCAGCCCAGCGGGGGACTGTCGGGCCGGCCCGTGGATGTCTAAATATCTAATGTTTGAATCTCTCCCGCTGGCCCAGCACTTGAGGTGTTTAGATATCTAAATGTCAATATCTAAGGTTTAGACATCAGCACTTGAGGTGTTTCGAATCTCTCCAGTTTAACACACAGATACTCACTCATTTTTTTATCTACTGAAGCAACATGGCCACATCACCTAGAGACTGCCATTCTATGAGGCCCACTTCTGGACCCTCTTGCTATATGATTTGTCTCCCTTCCCTTAAATAAAAGATCTCCTATGGGCAGGAACCAGGAGGCCCATTTTGATCTTGTATGCATGAACTGGACACACACTGATGGATCTCATATAAGGGGTTTTCACTGTTAATTTTTGGAGCCCATATCTTGATCACAATAGATATGTTGTATCTGAAAATACGAACACTCTCTTATTAAATATGCACTAATTTATTAGTATCGTTCTCAACCTCCAAGCGAAACCAAGTAGCCTGCATAGAGGCTTGTCCATGGCAGATTTGGCACATAAATAATATTTTACTTATAGGGCCACTTGGCAACTCTTATCCATGTGAAATAGAGTAGATTTAAAAATTAGATTCTTTATAAATTGACTGTTTGGTATGTCTAATTCAACTAGAAAATCAAACTTGTCATGTTCTAAAAGTTAAATGAGCGTGGACCCAATACATGCCTTCTTATTATATGACCGTGCCATTAGACACTTGGATCCTTAGGCAAAACATCCATGGGCCAGACCCGAACTGAAACTTATTCGAGTGTAGGGTTGTAAACTGGTGGGTTCCGGTTCGGATCCACAGTGGAACCGGAACTGTTTTCTAAGGGGGGGAACCGGAACTGGAACCAGACCCGATTCAAAACCAGAAAACTGGTTTCGGAACCGAATCAGATAATATTAATGGGAGCCAGAACCAAAACCGAAACAGTATGTGAGGCGGGTCTGGATCCAGTTCCAGGTCTGGACCCTAATACCTATATTTTTCCTTTAAAAAAAATAATCATATTTTTTCGTAATTCAATTGGATCACCTACAAAGCAAATGTAACATTTTGTCTATCAATAACATGTGGTTTGAGGACGGAAGATTAGGTTAGGAGCTTAAAATGAGAGGTTCCCATGTAACATATAGATAATAAAGTATTTAGATTAAAGTATTGGGTCGGGTCCCGGGTCCACGGGTCTGAGCCACTGTGGATCCGGAACCAGACCCGTTTAGGTAACGGTTAAAAAAAAAAAAGGATCCGGAACCGGAACCGGAATCATTTACTTATCGGGACCAAAATAAGGACCCAGACCCGGAACCTTACGGGTCGGAACCTTCGGGTAATCGGAGAATCGGGGACCCATTTACAACCCTATTTGAGTGTTATGCAGTTGACCTAAAATGACACCCAAATTAAAATTGGGCACAAATGTTGCACCCTTAAACATTATTTTCTTTTCTATTCTAATCTTGCTGCTATTCGCTAAATATTCTCATCCCTTATTTCCATCAAACAATATAATATGTACACACAAACCAATATCCATCCCAACCCCACACTTGACCCCAACCCAAACTTCATATGGACTTCAAAATCTAAGCCCAAGACAAAACAAGCTAAACCCAAACTTTTCACTTTTTTAAGGGTCAACCAATTCGGCCCGACCCAATTTACACTGCCATAAACAAAAGCCCATAACTAGGTCCACCCACAATCTGATGGTGTGAGGTGGTGGTTCAGTCCTCACAAAGGCCCAAAGTCCTTTTTGTTTAAGAGCCCAAAGTTCTGTTGAGGGTCAACAGCACCAAGAGTACCAGACCCTAGTCCTAGCATCATCCATCCAAGGGTTTAATCAGATAGAGAGAGAGGAGCGAGGACGAGGGAGTTATAATCTGACTGAGAGAGAGAGAGAGAGAGAGAGAGATTTGAGATGGATCGAGACTGGGGATCGAAGCCTGGGAGCGGAGGCGCTGCCTCTGCCCAGAACGAAGCCATCGACAGGAGAGAAAGGCTTCGAAGGCTCGCGCTCGAGACCATCGATCTCGCCAAAGATCCCTATTTCATGCGCAATCATCTTGGAAGGTAATTTATTGATTCCTCCCATTAAAATTACATTTACATACACATCTCTCTCTACTCTAGGCTTGAGAAGAGTTGCTGTTTTGCAGTCTATCTGTTTGATTGTTTGTTTGTTTGTTTGCAGCTATGAATGCAAGCTGTGCCTGACGCTGCACAACAACGAAGGGAACTACTTGGCTCACACCCAGGGCAAGCGCCACCAGACCAACTTGGCCAAGCGCGCTGCCCGTGAGGCCAAAGACGCCCCCGCCCAACCCCAACCCCTCAAGCGCAAGGTCACTCTCCGCAAGACCGGTAAACCCATCTCTCCATTTGTTCTCTTTCTGTCTCGACGGGATTTTGGTTGCGAATGAACTAATTGACTCTAGGAAGAGGGCACTCTTGGTCTTGGCTTGTAGGTTTGTTTGGGTAGAATACATTTAGCTGACCCCAGATTGATGGGATAAGGCAATGATTATGATGACCCATGTGGGGCTTGAATTGTTGTGTTTGTTGGGAATTGAGATGGCCTTCTATTGATTAGCTGCTGCTCTTGTTGGAGAATGAATATTTTGGAATTAGGAATGGACTTTTTAGAGCGTTGTGCCATGGGCGGCTTCTGCATTCTTTTACTTCTGCGTGCCCATGCTGCGACGATGATATATAGCTACAAGTCTCAATTCATATAGAATCTAAGGTTTATAATAGAAAGTTAAAATTGATTTCTTCTTTTTATTTGAACATTTTTTTGACACTATTAGTTTGATATTGGTGGGTCCTTTTTTATCCTAAGAGAAGAGTTTTTCCTGAATCTAATAGTAGTGCCCAAATTCTGTATTATGGAGAATGATGTATCACATGGAGTTGTAGATATCTGAAACCAGTACTGATTCAGTTTGGTGCTGAGTGGAAGCTCCATTTTTTATTTCAGTCAACAGTTGCAAATTTATGGCTCTTATACCAAATTGATGCCAACTGGTTGCTAAAGTCTTCAGATTATTAACCCATCTCTAATGATTGTTGTCAGTGAAGAGGAAATACGAGGAGATGAAAATTGGAGAATGAAATTCACTCACAGATGAATGATAGCTTGAAGTAATGAATACCCAAAACTTCTCTTACTGTGTCAATACCAAAATTCCTGACTTCACAATTACCTATTTTTGGAGGCATTAAATTGTGTCCACACTCCGCCACAGAACTTCCTATTTCTTAAAGACATCCGGTTTTAGTATTGTAAAATGAAACCTTCCTACTAGCTGTTTCTCTGCGAAAGAAACTTTCTGAATGTAGAGGTTCATGCACAAAATATCTTGGAGCTGGGATATAATGAGACTTAAAGTTGACTTGGAATTGACTTAGCTTGATAATATGCTCATTGAATCCTTACTGATCATTCATGAAAATGCCCCAAACCATGGACCTTTGATATCAATGTGTCCCTTCTATCTTGTGTAACGATGGGGATGGGATGTAGAAGTCTTGTGTGAAGATCTGTTCTGGTGCTGGTTTAGTGATGTTGCTATGTTTCTATTTTTGAGATGGGAAAACAGAAGTGATATATAGATGCATCATGAGGGAGTATGTGCTGCATATATTCTTTGAAGTTGTGGATATATCTCATCAAATGAGGGCTGGTTCCAAAATGCAGTTAGTAGTCGGAGATCCTTTACCCTGATCTTAGTCTAACTCTTTTGTTGTGCATGTTTTTTTATCATCAGCGAAAGGGGGATTGTGGTTATGACATAGCTTTATAGGCGAACCTCGTTTTTCTTGTTGGCAGACCACATTCATGCATCTGAGGACATTGGCCATGCGTTTGTTTAAAAATTTCTAAGTTATCTTGCAAACAAGCCCAGGATTCTAACAAACACCGCTGTAGTATGGCTGCTCTATTAACTTGCTGTAGTGACAATTGATGGGAATTAAGGGTGTTTGATGGCTTGTAGAAAGCAGATAGGTTAGTCCTATCGTTTTTTAATATATTTTTAATTGGCAACAAGGAGAACTTATATTCCAAATAAAGCGAAGTACATAAGAGAAGTCTCGATATAAGAAAACTATACGAAGACCTAGGAAGATAGAATAAATAAATAAAAAAGGAAAAATTAGCCAAAGGTCCCTTAATATTGTCGTTTAAGGCCTTTAATCCACATGATTTTCGGTTAAGGCCTCTAGTCCATGTGCCTAGACTTATTTCAGGCGGAGGTCCCTAAGTATGCGAGGTCATACATTTGCATGACTGATTTGCCCTTCTAACCGTCGGAAGCTATGTTATGAATTTAATCCCTAGTTTTAAGCTCATTAACATGATATTTCATGACTGATTTGCCCCTATAACAGATTTTATTTTATAGTTTTAGATCAAGTTTCGAAATTCAAATGGGAGGGAATGATGTTGCAGAACCTGTTGAGGAAGTTTTGCAAAAGCCAGAGAGGGGAGAAAACGTCCTTGCCAACCATATGAATAATCCGTAAAGCGAGCTCTTTACATCCTCAGACCTTGAGTTTGGACATATGAGAGCACCGAAGGCAATTGAGGCGATCAAGTCTTTTCAATCTCAAGTCTTCTCAATTCTTCTTACATTCCCAGGCATACACAAGGCAACAAGGTGAGCTTGAGAGCATCCATCATGACATGATCATGGCCTTCACAGATTGGGGCTTTTCCCAATGGCTCTTGAAAATCCGTTCATCGACAAAGAAGGTTTTGTTCACTTATGGCATGGGGATGACGACAGGATTGTTCCGGTCGAAATACACCATTACATTTCTGAAAAGCTGCCTTGGATTCAGTATCATGAGGTTCCTAGTGCTAGTCATGTGTTCCTACTTGAGAATGGTTGTAGGAATGCTATAGTTAAGGCACTTTTGCTTGGAGAGAGATTTTAAGTGACCTCTTGGTTGGTGTGCGCTGAAAGGAGTGGAAGAATTTTTTTTTCCTCTCCTTTGTTTACTCTTGCAAAAAGAGGAGGCAAGCAGAGAACACGTGACAGAGGTTGGCTATTGCCTCGGTTTGTGTGCCAAGAGAGTGGGGGGGCAGCACCGTCCCCTTTTCTGAATTTATCTGAGTTTGGTATGAATTTATCTGAGTTTGAAGTGAATTTATCTGAGTTTGGCATGAATTTCTCTAAGTTTTGAAACAAACTCTGATAAACTTATCTGACTTTCTGTCACAAACTCAGTTAAATATATTTGACTTTCTGTCATGAAATTTATGGCCTGATTTTCAGCGTGTTTAAATAATGCGGAGTGTATCCACGGGGGAAATTTTGGACTTTTTAACTGTTTAAAACTTTAAAAGAGACCTTTGCCTCTACGAAAAAATAACGCGGACCTTTTGCAATAAAATGCAATGTTGAGGGACCTGCGGCCAAACGCCAGGAAAAAAAAAAAACACCGAAACTATGACAGAGGGCCTAAATGCATTTTTTTGTGGAGTGGAAGTAGAAAGTTATAGTATTAGTAAGAGGAAACAAAGAATATACAAGAAACCGGTATGAGAGAGGTATTCCAGATGAAGATTAGAAATTGAAACAAAAAATAAAAAGAAGAAAAGAATAAAAGAGAAAATAATAGAAAATAAACAGGTTGCAGCAGTTGCCCTATATATGTGTTAGTTCTGTGATTCTGTCTGCCCCTTTTTGGGCCAAAGAATCCATTACAACATTGGTCTCTCTATTGGGATGTTAAATGGTCAGTTGAATCCTATTACAAAGATAATCAATCTCCCTAAATATGAAATGCATATTCCAATTTCCAAGGTCTAGCTATGAACTCTGCATCCATGAAATGGCATTGAATAAATTGCTCTCCAGTCTCCACTATCAATGACTCCAGAAGGAACCAGCATAAGTTTTTAAAATTTCCTTGATAGCTAAAATTTCAGCCCCATTGTAGAATTTTCAGCTAAAATTCCTGTATGACCCTAAGAAGACTAGGATGATAGAGCCCCTTACTGTCAAATGACACAACTCTAAATCTGCCGGTCGCGGTTTCCCCTTAGCCAACCCATCTACAATAAATTTGTGTATCTTGGGAGGCAGAGGAGACCAAGAAACTTCTTTCCTTGTTTTGAGAGCTTTGCCTTGCTAACACATTCGATCAACAGAGGTAGTCATCGGGAAGCAAACCTTCGGACTCCTTGGAGGATAAAGTCTATGTACCCACTCTTGGGCAGCAATACTAGAGAGATCTTCTAAATGTTTCTTCTCCCCATTAAAATTCATCCATTTCTTTCCTTCTACGAGGAGAATAGGATGGCCATAGAAAAAATAAGTAGTTTGGCCCCTCTTATGAAAGAACCTCCTCCTAAGATTGGGCCATCTTCTTCTTCTTCTTGATGCAGCCCAGGAATAGACCAAACCTGCAACCGGGATTTTGCCGAATCCAGATGGATTCCAAACAACCAGAAGCACACAATCAAGAAGCCAGAACACAATTAAACCGAAGCAGAAATCTCAATTCAATAATAATAGAGGTATCGATCCCTAAAGGGGATTTACATATTTGTAGAGAAGATCAAAGAGCCTTTCCTATCCTATTAGGATTCTAATTGCTAAACATAGATTTCAACACTAATCTATAATTGCTGGATTAGTGCTGGATAACTCTCAATCCAATGGAGAATGCTTAATCCAAGGGAGAAAAACATGCTTTATTATAACTATTGCTGAAAAAACTAAGTTCTGAATATGTAGCTCCAGACAACAGTCCATATCCCCTTCTATAGCTTGAAATGAAACCCTAGAGAATTTAGAACCTTATCTAACTTCGCAGTCTTTCCTAGAGCACTATGGCTAATTACATAGAAATTGATTGACTTGCAAGAGCAGAAAACAAAATATAGACAGATGCAATTTGTCATGGATGTCCAAAACAGTTTAGATGATCTGCTCTGTGAATCCCACATGGCTCACCTTTTTAGTATAGCGGGTACTTCCCTTTTACGGGACCTTTTGGTGAACCCAATGGAATTGATTTTCCATGGATCTGGGTCTAATAAGGCCTATTTATTGAGGGGCCACAGAAACAGCATGTTTTCTGTTTATTTCTGCAGAACTTTATTTCTGTAAGCTGCAGAAAACCCTAGCGGTTTCAGAGTGTTTTTTTTTTTTTTTAATATTTTAAATAACACTCTAAACATAATTATTATGAAATCCATGAGACCTTTTGGGCCCATTCTTCTATCTAAACCATTCAATGCTTAGTCCAGCCCCTGCTGGCACAGTTAGTGCCTCCAAAGTCCAGATTGTTCCATAAAGCCCTCCGCCATTGGAAATTATTATCCATCAGTTCTTTTGTGTTGGACCTTATAATATAGCATGGATTTAGGTAAGTTATTTACATATGGGTGATGGGCAGTTGATGGCTTGGTTATTATTATTTGACAGGTAAAGGAGAGGGCTTTTAATCTTGATCCATTTACTAATTTTGTTGGTCTTGGCATCCCCGACTCGATCTGAACCAGACCATTTTCATTTCTTGGTTTGAACTTTTTGCCTGTCAAGGATCAGGCTTGGTCTGTCTCTGGTGTGGTTGAACCTAAAATATATGCACCTATAATATGAACACATTTCATTTCCCAAGAGATTTTCATCAACTCTTACCCCTAACAAAAAAATAATAATACATTTTCATTAACAGTTCTATGTACTATATCCAATAAATGTTGTCTTAGCTAACATCAAAATCATCGTAATTCTCTTAAGGTCATGATGCTTCAGCATGGTAGTTATTTATTGTCTTTTGAAAGTGGCCGCTATTTACTAGCTCTGAATTTATGTTTTCCTGTGCTTGCAGTGAAGATTGGCAGGCCAGGTTACCGGGTGACAAAGCAATATGATGCAGAAACTAAGCAGCGGTCTCTTCTGTTCCAGGTGCTTATCCTTCTAACTAAATTACACACATGCACATACAAATGGTGACAAACTAACAACTAGGAAACAAATATGGGCATTTTTTTTTTCCACTATTAAAAATATCCTATACACTAGGTGACAAAGTGACAACCTTCTTTTTTTTTTTGCTAATAAGGGGAATGACAAAGTGACAACTTAATTGAAACTTCTAGAAATGATTAGGGCATTGTTTGCAGATTATTATATGGGTGGCAAACTAGGCACTGTGGGACCTGTTTTTGTCCAGCTGTGATGCAGCCAAGGTTCTGGTGATAAGACTTAATTACAAATAAAGATGGACACTAGTGCAATTCAGCAATAGCCCAGACACCTGAATGATGCCAGGCCTGGCTAAGTGTATTTGCAAATAATGCTAACCCACATGCAAATATCCCAGTTTAAAAAGATGAGATACCAGCAATGTTGAAATTTTGTATTAGTAACAAACATTCCACATGGCTGTCCAACCCAACCAACATCATGGTTAACACAAGTTCAATTCAACTGCCAATACAAGCAATCTATTATCGTATTTGACATCTGCAACTATACATCTGGGCACGCAATTGGGATATCCTTTGCTATCCCCAACTGTCACCTTTTAGATGAATGAAGCGGTCCACCACTCCACTCTAAAATAACGGCCTTAATCTGTCTGAAGCAACGAACTGCTTCAACATGGCTCTTTAGCATAACAGCTGTATGCTCAGAGTAAATGGTCCTTTGTTTGAACATCAACCTCTACAGCCAAGAGACATGCCCAGCAGCATAATCCCCAATATCGAAGGGATTGTAACTCTCTTTTATAACAATCAAATATATTTGATTCAGTCTGTCCAATGGGGTGTAATCAACTTATTCATATGTGGTGTAATGCCAAAAAAGGGTGAATTTGAGCTGTTGACAGTAGTTGTGTATCGACAACTTCTCGTGGACCAAAACCGCTGCCAAACTCCATACAAGAGCTGTAACCAAGGATCACAATATTGGACTGCAAGTTGTACGGCCGATAAATTGGCATATCGGTCAACATTGCACCAAAATATTGATGTTATTAGCGTTCTAAATTTTATCGGTACGTCTTGGGCAATATGCACCTATATGGTGGATCATATATCAGCCAGTATTGTCTATGCACACTTCTTTTTTAACAACCTACAAACCCATTTTGGGTTGTTTTGCATATAAAAGCTTGGAAAAATGGTTTTTGTCATTTGTAGCACTACAAATGCCAAGAAAAACACTAAATCAAAGTTGTACACTAAGAATCAAAGTGGATGTGTTGACCCATTGGCTCAAGGGGTTATCTTTGAGGTTAGTTTTTTTTTTTTTTTTAATAAGTTTGTGTAGGAATGAGTTTCAAATCATAAAAAGTGCATGTTTGTATCTCTGTTTGACATCATTTTGGGAATGTTTTATTCTGAGAATGAAGAAAATCTTGTTTGGCAAGCATTTTGGGTGGGAGAGAATCGTAGATGTGCGGAAAGGGAGAAAATACCAGCCAAACAAGTTTTTCTTCATTCATTCTAATAATGAAGCCAAACAAACAGGCCCTTTGATTTGCTCTTACAGTGGCTATTCCCAAAAAGTGTTTCCAATGAAACCTCTGCAAAGTGCTTACACCATTGAGATCTCACAAAGAATACCTTCTGTTTCCAATAGCTTTCCGAGTCTCATACACCTAAAAACTGTGAGAAGTAAAGGAAGGAAAAATACGTGTCCCTCAGGTGTAGGTCAGCTGGTTAGGGGCAGGGTGTGCAAGTTCGAATCCCCGACGTAGGGGAAAAAGGAAGGAAAAATACTTCTAATGTGACTCATTAGAATCTCAATAATAACAGGAAATGAAGAATATAAGGTGGCCCATGCACAAGGTGCGTCACCCATGGGCTTAATCTTTTGTGTAGGCTTTTGTTGGGCCCTTTATGGGCCAAGAGGCATGATCTCCATCAAACTGTCAGATCAGAACATTCCCTCTTGAATACTGATAGAAGGAAAAACCATAAGCCCTCTTGAATTGGAATTGGCCAAACTATCATTTAAACATCAATGATACTGTTCGCCTCAGTCCAGTGGTGGCGATCAGTTCAACAGAAAATCAGGGCAGTCAGTCATTTTTTTTTTTGCCCCCAGGTTGGGGGTGCTTTCCTGTAGCCCTTCTTGTTTTTCCCAACCCAAGTCAACCACTAGAGCACGACCTTCCCCCCCACACCGAATTAATCATTTCAACCGAAATTCCCTCGCAGTAGCCATGCGGGAGTCCCGCAGGTGAAAATCGCCCCTGTACAGTAAACTGTGTTTATATTTTATTTACTATTTTACAATATTGAAAAAAAAATTTCCTTACGTTCCTAGATTTAAACATGAAAAAAAAAAAGTTTCTTACACTGCATTTTTCTTTAGAGTCTAATACTGAAAATTTTTAATGTTTTCTGGGAAAGTTTGCATTTAGCTCTAATAGATCTTGAAATTTTCCATTAGACAACTGTTTTGTTTATGTTATGGTGATCTTGCAAATCTACAGATTGAATATCCTGAAATTGAAGACCTTGCTAAGCCGCGACACCGGTTTATGTCATCCTTCGAGCAGGTAACATCATCATACTGTGATTTTAGTGATTATAGTGAGAAAGTCTCACTCATCAGTATTCACCTTCATCTCCCATGTGGGTGCCAATTGAACAGTGTGAGGAGCTTTTAGCTTCTTCCTGTTTTTAGGGACAGAAATTTATCATCTATTTCAGTTTTCTTGGGGTTGACCCTAAGGCTTGGATAGTATTTTCCTGCTGCTGTTAATGGCATAAGAACACACTGAGTATTTATTTAAATATTTATTTGGATATGTACAATGCCTACCCCAACATAGTTGGGAACTGGTTTTGATGATGATGATGATTTGGATATGTACAATGAGCTTAAATTGATTTTGTTTTTTTCAGAGGGTAGAGTCTTGGGATAAAAGGTACCAGTATCTCTTATTTGCAGCTGAGCCATATGAGATCATTGCCTTTAAGGTAAACCTTTGATAGCATAATATTCCTATTTCAGTTAGTGTTTGCTAATTGTACATTTACATCAATCGTGTTTTCATTTCCTTGTTTTCAGGTTCCTAGCACTGAGATTGACAAATCTACACCCAAATTCTTCTCACATTGGGATCCAGACTCCAAAATGTTCACGGTTTGTGTTATAATTCATTTCGTTGCATGTTAGTCAGGTTTTGTTTGGATTAGCCCCAAGATGCTATGATGCACGGATACTTCAAAATGGGCAACGTATCGTGTCGTATCGTATCTGATACTTTACTCTTTATATGTAAAATCCGTGTCCTTGTCGTGTCTATGACGTGTCTTTTCCGTATCCATGCCGTCTCTGTGCATCATAGCCAAGATGTGTATTGAACCATTCATCCACTGTCATTTATTGGATGGCTTCGACCTAGATATGAAGTCATCCGACTTTGCATTAAGCCAAAAATCTCATGGTGGACTATCATGATCATCTATTTGACCATGTTCTCCTGGTCACTGTGAAGAACTGCAAAATGTGGACAAGGTGGATGGAGGTGGCTTTTCCTATGTTAAAGTGGATGGGTTGGTTGGGCAAATTTTTAATGGGGTTTACATCCAATCAGGTCCTTAGTTCTGATCTTGTATGATTTTTAGGACTAATCGATTTGTTCTCAATCAACAGCTGCAGTTGTATTTCAAAACCAAACCACCAGAGGCTAATAACCCTCAGACAGGAGCCGCACCAGTTGCCAATGGCACAGGAGCTCCCGGTGTTCCTCCTAGGCCTTTGCCTCCACCCCCTCAAGCACCACCCCCACCACCACCACAAGGACCCCCACCCAGTGCTCCTAGTGCCAATCCTCCGAGGGGGCCGCCACCACCTGGTTCTGCTCCAATGGGTGGCCCAATGCCGCCTCCACCAATGGCAAATGGACTCCCACGCCCCCCCATGCCTCCCGGAGGTCTTCCAGCTCCACCACCACCACCACTTGGAGGTGGTATGATGGCGAACTTTACTCCTGGCCCTCGTCCTCCAATGCAGCCACCACAAGGTTTTCCGGGGCAACAGATGGGCCAAGGGCCTCGCCCTATGGTTCCGCCGCCACCTCCTAACATGGGGAATCAGCTTCAAAGGCCGCCTACGTCATAGGTAAAAGCCTCTCATTAGCTCTTGGGGAGCCTCATTGTAGAAGGCTGTTGGAATCAGAGGACTCCGGTGATAATTTTGTGATAGTTGGTTAAAATGTTTTGCAGCAGTAACATTGGTAATTTTATTGATATTATTTTGAATTCACATGGTTTAGTATATACATCTAAAGCCAATCCTAGTTGCATGGGATGAGTCTTTGTTGATGATAATGACAATTTAAGAATGTTGCTAAGTAGTGTGAAGTTTGAAGCTATGCCGTAGTATCTTATAGTGAAATGAAATATTTGGGGTTGGCCTGTATTACGGTGATATGAGTTCTCCGTTTCCACTAGTGCAGACTTAAAATCAAATTTCATTGCCGTTCATATGATGGGATCCAACCACCTATGGTGAATTTGGGGAGTCACCCTAATTTTTTTTTTCTTCATCCTGATTGCTCTGCATATCTTAAGTGGGAACCATTTCCTATCAGGTGATATGTGCTTCGTCCCGTATGGCCCAGAATGGCAGCATCTCAACTGTCCATCTTTAGTTGCCTTTTCAGTGACGTTCTGAAGGAATAAGCTGATGACTCCATATGTTCGGTAGTTTTTTCTTTTGGCTAGGTTGGCCCACCAGCCCCGGAGTGATACTATCGAGACCCCAGGTATCGATCTCTGGGCATGTGTGTGATACTGAGTTGTCAGCACCGCTCAATCATGAGTGTGCTGGCCTTTGGTAGTTGATTAGGCAAAGAAGACAAATTTCTGTAATTCTAGTGGGTGTTAGGTAGGTATCTTTATGTGGCAAAACCAAAGCCTGCCTGCATCACT
Source organism: Litsea cubeba (assembly GCA_012931725.1). NCBI lineage: Eukaryota > Viridiplantae > Streptophyta > Magnoliopsida > Laurales > Lauraceae > Litsea > Litsea cubeba. Next base: position 14,976,731 of record CM022953.1, on the reverse strand, counting down.
GGAACATAGTTTTTGGTTATCAACGATCCCATATTGTAAGGGATATGATGAAGATAATCTCTCTATCTCACACATGGGTCTAGGTTTGGGATTTAAGCTTTCGATCTGGGCCTCCAATTCAGAAAAAAAAAAAATTAGAAGGGGAAAATAATAAGGTTTTAAAACGGGGAAATCCCAGAATCTCCTTAAGCCTGTTATTTTGTGATTTCTCCAAGTTCTTACCTCCATGAATTTGCTATCACAGTGTCCTGGAAATCATTAGTCAGAAAATAATTTTCTATGTTTATACGGTTATTATCATCAGATGCCCATATTTTTTGACCTATACCCTGTCCACATGGTGGACCTTCAGGTTAATAGTTATGCTTACATGAGTGGGGCAGTTGCCAGTGTGTACTAGTAGGAGACCAGTTATATATCCTATGATTAGAAATATAGACGTTAATGACTTGGTTGTTTGTAGTCACCTTCCTATCTGCAACTGGGCATGTTCGATTGAGGACTTTGGAGAGGAAAATTGGATGGGGCTGTCTCCTAGATTTTAGAAGATGGGGGTGACAAGAAAATTTGCTCCTAAATTTGCTCCTAAGTTTCAGCAATACCTCTGACATTCATCTAGTCCCCTTAATTGGTGGTGAAGCAGTTGAGCTCTGAAGTGGACCTGGTCCTTTTGTATTTTTTTAGTCTAGACAGTTCTTTGGTCCAACTAGACCCATTAACAACTCTAATGAAATTTGGGTCCACAAAAATTGTTTATTTGAGATAATTTTATTCTAAATTCTATGGGGTGAGGGAATTTTGAAAATCAGTTGTTTGTGTCAACAAAAACTGCTTATTTATGAAGATTTTCTTCTAAATTTTATGTTGGCAGAGATTTTTTAAAATCAGTTGTTTGGTGGTGCTCTCTTTTTACTATTTAAAAATCAAGATCATGTTTCACCATCTCAATAGCAAGGGATAAAAGAGAGAGACGTGAAGGATTTAAAAGAATTATGAATCTCCATCCAAGAGAAAAGAAAAAGAAAAAGAAAAAAGAAACAAGACAATTAATGCTTTGTAGGTGACCTCCAAACAAAAGAATGTAATAAAGTTGTTTATAACCAGCAGAAAGAATGTTATTTTTTTCCATATTGTTCTGTCATTGTACTTGTGTCCAAACGATTGGCTCACAATTTCCCCAACTCATCTTGCACTACTAAACCATGTTTGTCTTTTAGATTTTACTTTTCCAAATCGATGTCCAGATTGACCCCAGCAATTTTAATTGTATAATCTCCTTCTAGAAAGGGTTGCTCCTTGATCTCTTCAAAGAGTAGAAAAGGGGAATGAATGAATCATGTTCCTTTTTCTGTTTTCTTCTCCCTAGATGGACCCAACTTCAAAAAGTGATAACTACTCCAGATAAGGTTTCAAAAAAGAATATTTAATGGGTGAAACAAGTCATCCCTTTTAGTCAGTTGAAAGGATGGGTTAGAAGTATGGAAACCTCCCTTAGAAGTTGCCAAGCACTGCCTAACAAAGACTTCATTGTCTTCTAGATGAAATTAGATTAATAAATTACATGCTGTTCAAAGTTTTCTATCTAGAAGGAGAAACTGGTAGCTATATTGGAGAGGAGTTTGGTTGGGGGACCATGCCTCTCCACCCTCAGACTACTGTTGCACAGTCAAACAACTTTCATCCAGAAGGGAAGACTGGTAGCTAGATTTGAGACTTGAGAGAAAAGTGGTGGACCATGCCACTATGAAGAAAATTTAATGCTTGTTCGATTTTCTTTTGGTACTACCATATGACATATCATAATGAGTCTATGCTTTTAACCCTCTCAGTGGATCATCAATCCACTGTGATTTATCTGGCCTTTTGCCCTCCTTTATTTTGAGTATACTGGGGCTCACTTTAGGCAAATGTAAGTAATGGATACCGACGTACCCTGTTAACCTCATGAAGTGTGGCATCTACTCCAATTTCACATTGACCCAACCAATAACCACAGTGAGATTCAATCACAAACATAAATGCAAAACTATTAAATTAAACTGTTTTTTTTTCCTCCAGTAAATACTCATGCTATTCGGGAATTATTCTTTGGTTGTTTCTGTAGAGAGAAAGATGATGCCTCACCACGGAGCTATCAATGGATTTGAATGAAATTAAAACTTCAATATTTAGTTTCTATTTATCTTATTATGACTATTTCTGGCTCAACCCCCTATCATTGTTGTTGGCATACATACAAACTACCTCATCATGAACTAGATGCATATCCCAACTCCCAAGTGAGCCCATATTTGATGGAAGCACTTTGCATCTGGGTTGATGCCTGAGATTGCCCCTTACATATGCAAACATCTAAGCTAATGAGTTGCTAAAAATGATAAAGAAAACTGTAAAACTTCCTTAAAGCCCAATCATGGTAAAAATTTCTTTCTCGGCAATTTGTCATCTCTTTGATTTCTTAGGACACTATTAAAAAAACCCTCAGTCAAATATAAATTATATTCACAAGGTAAAATTTCAGGATATGCCCTCAAACTGATCATGCAAAAAAATTTTCTAGTCCATCCTACTCTAGCTAATTAAGAGCTAGAATTTGGACAACTTGAAACCTTCAAAATCAACATTCAGAGCGAGAAATATTTCCTTGAAGGGGCACTATACATATAAAAAATAGAAAGATTATGTGGCTAATATATAAAAGTGAGAATAATCTTTTTCCTTTCTTTAGAGGCAACTCATAATAGGTGGCCTTAATATGTATATTTGGGGAGCGGATGAGATAAATAGCCACGAAGGCTCTGATACCATTTTGTAATTACTCGGGCTCATTGTCCATTTGATATTGTACATTTGGAAATTTTTTTCTAGTCCATCCTACTCTAGCTAATCAAGAGCTAGAATTTGGACAACTTGAAACCTTCAAAATCAACATCCAGAGCGAGAAATATTCCCTTGAAGGGGCCACTATACGTATAAAAAATAGAAAGATTATGTGGCTAATATATAAAAGTGAGAATAATCTTTTTCCTTTCTTTAGAGGCAACTCATAATAGGTGGCCTTAATATGTATATTTGGGGAGCGGATGAGATATATAGCCACGAAGGCTCTGATACCATTTTGTAATTACCCGGGCTCATTGTCCATTTGATATTGTACATTTGGACTTAAGTCTCACAATTTTAAAATAATGTGGGATTAAAGCCATGTCGCGCGCGCGCGCGCGCGCACACACACACACATATATATATATATTCAGAGTAAGGGCTTCGACGTGTCTGATGTGGGACAAGTCATAAATCCAAAGTGCCCAGAGCGCGGAGCGTGAGCAGAGGTGGGAGCGGGAGCGGCGAAAAGCTAAGTTTTAGAATAATTATATATCTGGAGCGCCTCCGGAGCGCTTAACTAATGGGCACAAATATATCCTATCCATATATTGCAAGTATCAAAAATAGAGAAAAAAATAATAACTTTGTAATTTGATCATATAAAATAGACAATAATTAATAAGTCAAAAGAATTTTCTTCATTCAAAAGATAAATATCAAGCTTACAAAAAAAATGCACAAAAACTTAAAATTCTACACGGTTCGCTCCATATTTGGTCGAACTGCGCTCCGAAAGTGCCGATCCAGGTTTTCGGAATTGAGAGGGCTAAGAGAAGGTTCTGGACACTAAGGTAGCGTTTGGTTCGCTGGAATGGTTGTAGGCGGGAATGAAATGGAGACCGGAATGAGTCTGGAATGGTCATTCCCAGTCCAACGTTTGGTTCCACTGAAGAATCAATCCAGCAATAGAATTTTGATTCATGTTCCTGCGTTTGGTACACCAGAATGATGCCCAGAATGAAATAAAATTTACATAAGACTGACCAAAATACCCTTGTTAGATTTTTATCTTTGGGTCAGTCAAAGATGCAGTACTACACCCAAGACTCTTAACTGTGGTCCCAATACCATACTTCAATTCATTATGAACCAAATTCATTATGAACCACCAATATATATTACTAAGTGCGGCTCACATCTTAATATTTGGGGGTGGGCCCACAATGTGTAATGAAAAAGTTTGCAATTTCTCATAATAATATATTATTATATTATATTATAATATTTGGGGGTGGGCCCTACAATGGTGTAGTGAAAAAGTTTGTATTATAATATTTGGGGGTGGGCCCCACAAAGGTGTAATGAAAAAGTTTGCAATTTCTCATAATAATATATTATTATATTATATTATATTATAATATTTGGGGGTGGGCCCCACAAAGGTGTAGTGAAAAAGTTTACATTATAATATTTGGGGGTGGGCCCCACAAAGGTGTAATAAAAAAATTTACAATCTCTCATAATAATATATTATTATATCATAATATTTGGAGGTGGCCCTCACAAAGGTGTAGTGAAAAAGTTTGCATTATAATATTTGGGGGTGGGCCCCACAATGGTATAGTGAAAAAAAGTTTGCATCTTGCTCTCTTTTATAATAGTAGATGATGTGAAATAAGGGTATTTTGGTCTCAATAAAAATTACATGGAATGGCCTTCCTTTGTCTCTCCAGTAGAATGGTCATTCCTCTACATAAGGGAATGAGGATTCTGAATGTAATGATCATTCTGTCACTGTTTTGATGAACCAAATGCAATAATAATCATTCGGTTGGAATAATCATTTTATTCCGACATTCTTTACAGCAAACCAAACACTATGGAAGGACTCTAGAACGGTAATATCTGAAGCACTCCCACCTTTTTTTCTGGATACATCGCACCTCTTGACATATGATTACTTGACCTTTTCTTACCGCAAAAGGAGTGCTTCTGCGTGGCCTCCAGGCTAACCATTCGGCTCAAAACCAACGTGCCTGCGTGCGTACCTGCATACAAATAAAACTCACAAGCACAAGTTTCTAGAAGCACTACATGTAAGAGTACAAAAAGAACCGACCGTACATTGCATGACCCATATCAATGTACTAAATACATGGTTAAAATCAAATAACAAGACAAAACGAAACCGCCCAAAAGCATTTTCTAACTGGAGTGACCAAAAAACAGGAGTGACTCCAGAAGACGAGTACGAAGAAAACGGTGGACTTATAAAGCCCCTAGTGCTGATCACCGAAAAGGTGGGGCCCACCGGTGGTTACTCATCAAGCCACTAATCCTTATCCCAAAAGTGGGGCCCACTAGTAACCCAAAAATCATCCACCACACACGGCCACCATTATTAGTGAAAATGTAACGCATTGACAACTTAGCCCACGTGACAAGAGCTACCCTTCTTAAATTCCTTAAAAATTGACGTTTGATAATTGTAAGAACTTGGACTTATTCTGTTACTTTACTTTTAAAGTAGAGTGAAGAAAAAGCCTTTTTTTACCGGACCAAAAAGCTGACTAAGGGTTATATCAAAAGTATAAACTTTTAGAATTTCTTCCTATATTTAAAAAAAAAACATTCTAACGCCACTAACAGACAAAAATTGATATACTTTTTACCGTAAGAGTAAAATTATCAAGTCACTAAAAATAAATTTTCATCGTTCTATAATTAGAGAACCCCTAATATTTTATTCTCTCTTCAATTTTCACTTTACTTCACTTCACTTAAAAGTAGTTTTTACCAAACAAACCTAGGATTTAAGCCAACCGAAATCCTCATTTTTTTTTATGTATCAATACACACGTCAATATCAACATTAAATCCTTAGCTACATAAATTCTTCACGAGGAATCATTATTTTAGGGGCATTGAAGAATTGTCAAATTGTTAGGTTCCTCACCTTTGACCAAACGTGCCCCAGAGTTGAAATCCCAAAGCTAGTCACAATCTCGCACCCTCAAAAGAAAGCTTTAAAAGAAAACTCTAGCTATAAAAATGAAACTCCATCCAACCCTCAGAAGAAAATTTCATAAGATATTCTCAAATTTTACTTAAGTAATTTTGGCTTGGCCAAATAATTGACTATGCGAATATTGAAATCAGTTTTGATCACATTATCAATCACATGCTTATATTGCAATCTACATTCTTATTGGATTAAAATTTTAAAAACATAAAAAAATAAAAAAAGAACATTTACTTTTAACTGTCCAAACTATCAACAAACTCATGAATAGCACGGACACACACATGTTACCACCTTGGCTATCCCACGCCCGTTACCCACTCCCAAGAGCCACAAACAAAAAAATCCATCCCTTCTAGAACACACCCCGACAACGCGTCGATCGACTCCCAATAACAAGGCTTCTAAAAAGACCTTTAAGATTGGCTCGGATTGGAGGCCCTCGAGATCCTCGTGGGGTTGGCTTTTACCTTCCTACCCTTCTCGCCTTCACATACACTCACCCTCCCTACATATATATAAAACAAACCCATCTAATCACACCACCTTCTTCAACAAACCAACCCACTCCATTTCCAAAGCAATCAGAAGATCAAAAGATGAAGAAGACCCACTTCATGTCCACCCCAAAGCCAGACCTCAGTGCCATCTCTCTTTCCATGGCTCGCAAAAACAGACCCAGAGATCTTCTACAACGCAGGTTGAGACAGTACTTTCTCTACTCAAAGCTACGTTCTTTACTCCCACCACAACCTATACAGGTAAGCCTTTCAACAACTACCCATCATCAGATTAGATTATTTACTCTAAACCGGCCATCAACCCCATATACTAATTTGTGGTTTCAACTTTCAAAACAGCTTACAAGCTTTGTAGGGAGTACTGAGATGGCGACCGAGTACGAGCCCCCACGGCATGGAATCCCTCGTAGGGACTTTGATGAGGACAAACGTGCAGAAAACAACAGAGAAGAGAAAGAAGCAGAAGGAGAAGGAGAAGGAGAAGAAGATGATTTCGTGTGTGAGTGTCATTACGTGAATGACAATGACGAGGATGGTGACGAAGTTGATGGGACTGAGAAAGCATTTGTGCCTTCAATAAAGATAAAGAGAATGGACAACTCACTCCTAATCAGCACTGTCGTCCTCAAAGATGTTGCATTGTCGTCTTCTCTCTTCCTTTTGTTGGAGGAAGAGAAGCTCAATATTATCTTTGAGAACCAATATAGAACGGAGACCAAGGTCTCTCATACTCTTCAGGTGACTGTGATGTGGGGTTGTTATTTTTGTGGAACTTTGCATTTGATGAATAAAGATTTGCTGATTGTTTTTTATGAACATTTTTTTTTTTCAGGTGAGAGTGCCATTGGACTATGATGTAGATGTGTTGGAGAGGAAGCTTCAGAAATGGGCTAGAACAGGAACTCATTTGTAGCAGATTATGTGTTCTTTTTCCTTTTTTTTCTTTTAACTTCTTTCTTATCTATATATAATACTTACGTGTAGGAATTCTCATCCTATGTACACTTGAATCTATGTAGTTTTTTTAAATCAAGTTATTAGGTAGACAAGGTTAGTGCTTTTGCATTGTGTGGCTCTGGTATCATATGTGAGGAAATGTGTTATGGGTCTTTTTTTTTTCTTTTCTTATGGGTATTTGAACCTAGCAATTGAGGATGAAAATAGCGGTAGCGGCGGACGTGACAGCCCGCAGCGATACGTAAAAAAATTCTAGAAAATGCAGAAAATTATAAAATGAAAGAATATGTGGTTCTTTTGCAAAAGTAAATAAGAAAAGGGGGCGTAGCGGTGCCCTCAATATATGAAGTCATGTATCGCTGTATAAATAGAAAATAATAATAATGATAATTTTTTTCACATATGTTCATGTTGTTTAGTTATGCTAACTTAGAAACTAATGAAATGCTCATAAAAGAAAAAACCATGTCATGAAGTCAAGACTTAAGAGTACCTAGAGAAAAAAATACATCTACCAAATGGGGTGTCTAATAGGATGTACTTAGAGAAGAATTATTGAGAAAGAACTCTATGTATCGACTGTAATCGGCGAGATCATGTACTTTTTGGTGTTCTTTTAAACATAAGAGGGTAAAAGAGTTGTGTAGAAATGTTATTTGGAAAGAAGTATAAAAGAAATAAGTCTTATTATACATTTTTAAAAAAATTGGAAAGCAAGAAATTTTCTCACCCCGTAGCAGGCCGCTACGGGTGCGAAAATCGATAAATCGGCCGTAGCGTAGCGGTGGCCACCACTACGGCCGATATATCGGCCGCTACACTACATAGCGGCCGATATTTTCATCCATGCTAGCAAAAGCCCAAAGTGGATGTGGTGGATTTATTTTCCATGTCATCTTTGAGCACCATTGGACATAAGGTGGAGTGGAACTTGGGCGATACCAATTTCATTTAATGTATATGTTGGTCATGAGATTAGATTCCAACCATTAATCTAATGGATCGAGTTCACTTAGATTGGGCATGAAAATGGGTTGGTTCTGGTTTAGTCTAAATGAATTTAGACGTAATAATCCTCTTTAAATCTATTTTTTTTAATTTCATGACTATCATTTAATGTCACCTAGTCGCTTGACTCAAGTCAATATTAATTTTCTTACTTTTTTTTTTTTGCTTTTAAGATCCTATGATATCATGGGAATAGTAGATGTCACCAAAATTGATAAATATCATGATACCATGAGACTGTCCTATGATGTCATTGCTTTCAAGCAACATCTTAGAAAAAGTTTCTTTCAAATGATAAAACTTGAGAAATGGCGGACAGATGTATATTTACTTTTCACAAAATTCCTTTTTTGTATTCTATAAAAAATTAATTCATTTGCTAGTTATAAAAAATATATGATATAGAAATTCATAAATCTCATGATATCATGGGATATGGGGTAAAAAAGTTAAAAAAAATAATGTTGACACGGAGTCAAACGACTATAGTGACATTATCTAAATTTGAGTCAGAAAATTAAAAAATTTAAATTTAAATAATACTAATATGTCAAAACCCCTAATCTTAAGGACCGATTTGCGAGTCTTATCTTTAGGAATAGATCTGTATGAATAGATCTTTCAAAATGGCCCCATTTGAAATAGATGTTTTAAAAATAGTGTGTTGGGGCAGATACCAAAAAATTGATTGAAATATATATTTTTAAAACAATGGTTGAAAGTTTTCAGAAATAGCTTAAGTTCATAAGGAATAAGTGTTGAGACTTGACGTTATAGCCATGTTTAGTCTTACAAAGAGAATTTCCGGCTTGGATCTTTCATTTGGGACCCACAAATTTTTAAAAAATAGATAAAATATCTGCGTTTGTTTGCAAATATCTCAGAATCCATAATGATCCAACGACTAGAATTTGGACCCATAGTCGTGCCTGGTGTTCTTAATATATCCAATGGTTTGGATCATCATTTATAGTCCCAGAACTTAAAAAAAATACAAAAAAGTTAACTGCCTGTGAATCCTTTGAAAACATAGATACCAATTTTTTTAAACCAACGGTCCACGATGATTCTTAAATTCCTTGATATTCGTGAGGAATTAAGCATTAAAATTCGGCAGAACAGCCATGATTGGCCATAGAAAGGGAACTAATGGTTCAGATCTGATGTTTGGGGCCCACAAAATTAAAAAAATAAGATCAATGATCATGGAGCTTTCTTCAAATATCGCAAAATATAGGAAGATCTAACGGCTAAAATTTAGATATGTGGCCGTTTCGGACATTCTGAATATATCTAACGGTCCAGATTATGATTTAGGTTCCTATAAATAAATAAAAATTACAAACACTAGACTGCCATGGTGGAGTCAGAATACTGTTCCACCATATCTCTTTCCGCAAAAGACCCATTGCTCTGATTGAATTTTGTGTCTTCTGCTGACCACTTGAAAAAGACATGTTATGTCTAAATACAGTTTCAATTGGACACAGTAAATGATGCTACCAAACACTCTAAAAGTGGATTGATTTGGTTTTAAGACAATAAGACCCTCAAAGTAGAGAAGCCAAACGGCCCCTAAATCTCCCTCTCGCTCGGCTATAAGACTTATCTCTTCTCATTTTAAATGATATGTTCTAGTGGATAGGCTTATCTAGAAAATATTCTCCTTGTTTACCACGTCTTGATGATCTATCTCATCGGACTCTGCATATGCTTGGAATTTTGGATACAAACATGAGATCTAGAATTCCTTGGCTAGCTAGCACCCTTTCTTGTTTGAGTTGTAAGATGTCTGGAAGTACTGTCCTGGCTGATATGTGCCATACCCACAAGATTAATTGGGTATTTCCGAATGATCTAACCCTTGGCATGTGGGCCACAATTTGTGGCGCCTCGAGCCGACGGCTTGGATTTTTTTATTATTTTTTTATCAAGATCATAATTGTTGATGTTTACCCTGTGTTAAATTTTCATTTTCATGGTACAGTTCTATCTGTGCTACAGTGCATGTGAAGTCTATCTTTTAGATAAGCCCTAGGGCGGATGTCCACATCTGAAATTTGGGCCAGATTTAGGTTACATGTAGAATGAAGTGAGGTATTTTTCTTTAGTGGTTTGATAGGGAATTCTTTTGCTTTTTGTGTAAAAAATGAATGTTTTTTTTTTTTTTTTAGTAGGGAGAGGAGGGTTTTATATATATATATATATATATTCAAAAAGTGTGAAGAAATTTTAAATTTGTGTACTTTTGATATGACCCCCTAGTCTTTTCTTATCTAGCAAATGGAGACTTTACTCCACCTTCACTTTAAAGAGTAGACTCCCAAATGGGAGAATTGGACATTTCTTTTTATTTGAACGGCATTGAATCACTGGAATTCTAAGAAATGCACGAGGGCAAAATTATTTTGGTTTTCTTATCTTTCATATAGCATGTTGTTCTGTTGTTTGTGCGACACATTTTCGGGGATCGAACCTTGTACCTCTCGCATGCAAAGCGAGCGCTCTACCATTTGAGCTACATCCCCTTCATAATGGTGAGGTAAATTTACAATACAAAACAGAAGTTCTATAATAAAACATGAATTAAGGGGAGAAGACAAATAAATACCCTTACGTCCTTATCACCCTAACAAATCAAATCCAAGGTCGAAGTTCCATGCAGAAAAATATGATCTACAATAATCGGGGTCATGTCTTTCATGACTTATAGGACCTGGCCTGGGCAACCCACCTTTTTATAGGGGGATGGATTTTTTGGGCCCGCCCGAGCCGCGGTGGGACTCGGGCCTCCCATAGGGCCTATTGTATACACTTCAGGAGACGGACTCCGTATTCATGCATTTGTCCCATGGTGGATTCGGAAATCATGCACCCCAGGGGCCTCCCCAGGAGTCGAACCCGAGATCTCTCACATAATTTCCGAATCCACCCTGTGACAAATGCATGAATACGGAGTCCGTCTCCCGAAGTGTATACAATAGGCCCTGTGGGGGGCTCGGGTCCCACCGCGGCTCGGGCGGGCCCAAAAAATCCATCCCCCTACATGACCCACCAAATAAAAAACTCCAGTAGCTCAAACTTCTACTCTAACAGGTATGCTCAATCTTATAATAGGACCTACTTCTACTCGGAGAAAATTGGAGGACCCCATACATTGATAGAGCATTCATTTTTTAGCAACTTCAACTTTTAATAGTGGGACCGGCTATGGAGTTCTACTGCTTCTACTCAGAGGATACTACTCATCAACGTCTTCGCATTTTATGATTCGCTTCTCATTCTTCATCTCTTTTAATAGTCCTTTTGGTTTCAACTCAATTTATAGTGAATTCTACGAAAAAAAATTTATGCAAGCAAACATGCTCTAAAGCCTAAATATCTTAACTCCTCTACAATTCTTGTTAATAATGCGTATTACTAATAATGCGTATTACTAACTGTTGAGGTCAACGTCGCCCTCCCCTCTTGAACGGTCATAATTATGGTTGAGCCCTCGCCCTCGCCCTAGCCCTCATCCTCACCCTCACCCTCAAACCATTATTGTGCCGTTTTCCATCACCAATTGAATTTGGGATAAATGGTACATCAATAGGGTGTAAAATCTTACACTAACAATGATGCTCCTGTGCTACGAAGAAGATGACATTTGCAGCACATATACAGAGATGAAGAGAGAGACAATTCTTGTAATGCAATAAACCAATCAAGTCAAAATAGAATTGAAAACCTTTCGTTTTAATATATAATAATATGTAGATGTGTGCAGGTTTGGCGAAAGTAATAATTGAATTGTTAATTTCAGAATGATCCCCTTTAGGTGGTTTGGAAAAGAAAAGAAAAACTATTTACAAACCATGTTTCTTGAAGAAAAACCCATCTGAGAGAGATCTCTCATGAGTGACAACTTTCGTGCCACTACATGGACCCTTCAGGACCAATCCAACCCTTCACACTCACTAATCCTTTATGAATTGGCACCCACTCTAAATTGACTTTAATCTGAATAATGCTCACCGTAGAATTGCATTTCACAAAAGTGTAAGTCAATAAACCATTAAACTTCAAGACACATGTATCAATGGTTGCCATAATATGATTAAGATGACCCCTGTGATTGGAGTGCATCCAAGTGGAACCTACAAGGGACTTAGAGTTTTGTCTTGCTCAAACCATAAGAAATATATTTAGAAGAGCATGACCCTTCTTCAATATATATATATATATATATATATATGGAGATGCTCCTATGAGATATGCTCTCACCTTACCTTACTATGAGAAATAAGGTAGGGCCCTCACATCCATATCCAATGTCAACAATTTAAATGTGAGAGCCTCTACTCCTATCTCTCACAGTAATATGACAGATGCTCTCACAGGAGCATCTCCCATATATATATACATATTAAATATATGTTTGAGATCCTAGTTACCTGAAAGTGACCTTATAACCATAAAACTAATTTCATATTTGGGTATTCAAGTATGTATCCAATGGATTCAAATGAGAACTAGAATATTGTTTGGAGAGATACTTTGGACTTGGTCTTGGACCCAAATTTAAAATGGGTTCAAGTTCTAAACCCATAACTGATTTTTCATTGTACGGTCAATGAGGTATATTTACTGATACAATCTCATCCTTGAATTAATAACTAATCAAAGTTTATACATTCATCATCTATCTACTCAATGAGTGTGGACTAAACATTTTTTTTTTTTTTCAAATCACATGGTTGAGTGGATTAGGAAATAAAATATTAAAGGAGAATTTTTACAAGACAACAATTGAATCCGCTATAAACTAGGAGTAAAATATTGGAACATTAGGAGACAATACATTTTGATGGAAAGCAGAAGTTCATTCAAAAACAAAACAAAGGGAATACAAGAATCTGAGTTTGGAACTTTGGATACAAACATCAAATATAGATGCCTTGGCCACAGCAGCCAGCGTGAGGTACCTTTCACTTCATTAATTAACTTAATATTTTCCTTGTTTGAGTTGCCAGTTGTGTGGAAGGGGTTCTGGATAACATGTGCCAAGCCAGACAAAGTTGGGTCTTTTCCATGACCACACTGATGGCTGTTGATCATTATTTTTGCTGCATTGAGCTTTAACGGATAGGATTCTTCTTCTTCTTTTTCAATATCATAACTGTTGAGGCTTATCCTGTGCTCAATTGTCACTCTTGGTAGACTTCTATCTGCACAACAGTGCGAGCGAGGCCCATGTTTTAGATGGGCCCTAGGGTCAATGTCAATATCTGAGATTTGGTAGCAGATTTTAGGCCTGGAATTCACATTTCATCCTAAGAATAAAATGGCATTTGAAGCACCTTGAATTGGGATTTGAAAGTTTCTAGAGCCCCTTTGTTTGGATGGAATTGAGCTAAGGATTCTAAGAACACGGCATTACTTAAAGTGGCTACAATTTAACATATATACAAAGATGAAGATCCATAAATAATCATAACCGAATCTTCCATTTAATGAGAAATAAATTAAGGGGAGATGATAAACAAATATCCGATGGCAATCACCATAACAAATCAAATTTTAGAAAAGCCAAGGTTCTATCTGCATCTTCACGTTATATCATTTGCTTCTAACCTCTTTGATATTCCTTTGCTGCAACTCAAATTAGCATGATTTCTTAGGAATTCAATTTCGTTTGCAAACAAATAAGTCTTAAGAGCCCTAAACCTCTTAACTTCTCTAAAGTTCTTGACAATAGAGCACATTTTACGTCCCATATGGCATTCAAATCTCACAATAAAGATAAAGGTGTGATGTTTAAAAAAAATACTTTATTTATAGTTGTTAATTATAAAAAGAAAATGTAACATGGATGAGATTAATTATATGAATTCTTTCTCCTTTTTTAATGTAAATCGGATTATTGGTCTCCGAACTACTTTCAACATGAGAATTGGGAGCCATCCTTGGTCAATATTGTGAGAAAGGTGCTTGCAACTGACCTAAAAAGGTCATCACCCAGTGTGGTCCCACCGAAGCAGGTCCTGAGAGGGTCAGACCTATCTATCACTAGTTTTTTTTAGCAATGCGTTGGTTTTTAACAGAGGGCAGAGGGTCATTTAGCATTCAAATTTGAAAATGTAGACTGTATGAAAACGTGTGGAAGGGCTGCCCAAGATGATAAAATGGGATGGGTTGGACTGAGTGTCTGTAGATCTGACCCATTCAAACTCCTTAAGTGTGGGTCATACATCCTAACCTACGGGCTATGAGTTGGATTATGCAACTAAAAACCTGAGTGGCCGCTTGAGTTTTAGCACCCCTAATTGCAAACCCAAATATAGGCACCATCACATTCTTATGTATGTGAACTACATTTCATAAATCAATATTGGGTCTCCATTCCAGTCCGGATCCCAGTCCATCAAGGTATTCAATTTAAACTCTGGGTGTGGGTCAATATACACTATGGATCCAATCCATTTTCATGCCTAGTAAATGGACCCCAAGGATTCATTCCTCCACATTTGATCTGGAAGAAGGCAACCACCAAAAGCATATTAGACACAAATCCCATATTCCCTCTCCTCCAAACGTTGTTTCTCCAGAAAAAGAGTGTTAGAACAAACCACCAACCACAACCCAAAATCTAGCTATGTACAAACACTATAAATACAGAAGAAAGCCATTATCAATCTCTTCTAAAAGCTAAGCTTAAGCAATGTCGTCCACATTGGCGCTTGTTTTCATATCATTCTTGTTGCTGCTGTTGCTGTTTTCTCATGCAGATGCTACTGCACACCATCATGGATGGGCCACGACTCTGCGGCGGGATTCTGTCCATCCGATCAAGAAGGGCCATCGTGCCAAGTTTGGGTCTGGAGAATGGAAGCCGGCCCATGCTACATTTTATGGTGGGCCTGATGCCTCAGGGACCATGAGTAAGTTGAGAAATGATGATATATATGTATAGGACTAGGATTAACTAAGTTGATTTGGTTGCATGGGGAGAATTGACATGGATTTGGTTTTGCTAACAGAAGTGTTTGGCCCATTGTTTGAGAACTCGGACCGACTCGGCTGAGTCGAATTGGATTGGTCGCAGAAAGGAGGGTGGTGAAAAATGTAATCATACTACAAGAAATCGGATTAATGTTTAGCGTGGACGAGATTGGTTTTAGGGGGTGGTTTTTTTTTTTTTTTTCCCGGCTAAAACTAATTTTTGCTGCGAACTTTTTTTTTTCTGCCAAAAAAAATTGTCATATTAGCTTATATAATACCGACTAAGAGATTTTGGTGGAAATAGCAGCAAAAAAGAAAAAAACAACTTCCATAGCAAAATAGGACTTTTAGCGGCAGAAAAACAACCGCTAAATCAAACATAATCCGCTCCTAAAAGTCATGGTTTTTTTTTTTTTTTCTTAGTACTTGACTGATTTGACTCGGTTAATAAGACTTTGGTTGATTAGGGGGAGGTGAAGACTTGTTGACAACTAAGTTTGGACCTTACGTGGGCGGATTGGGTATTGGGCTCAACCCAAGCCAGACTATTGTATGTGGCCAAACCCAAACCCAAAACAGATCCGGAAGCAAGCACAACCGAATTTGTAAATAAATCCAAACCCAAATGCAGTTTGGGTAGACTCGGCTTAACTCTGCCCCTCTTTTTTTTCTTTCACACTTTTTTCAAAGGGAAATTAGATCAAATTTGAGCAAGTGAAGCTAAAATCTGAACCTAATGTAGGCTTGAAAATCCTTGGCTCAACCAGGCCAAGCCCAACCCGAATTCCAATTTTGATAGAAGGTAAATTTGCTCCTCTCCTGTCAATACTCTAGGAAAAATGGTAATATAATATAATATTTTTATTTTTTAAATATACATGTATTATTATTTATTTTTTGCTACCTTAGGAATTTGAACTCCAGTACTCTTACTCACACACCCATGTCCCTAAGCATATCTGGGGAACACACATGTAATAATTTTGGCTTGACTTTGTTACTCAATCAAAACCGGGCCAAATCTGTGAGGAATGCACACATGCCACCCATGACTTGATGAATTATGATCCAGGCTCGAACTGAAGGGCCAAACAATGATAAAACTTTTTTTTTTCTACATGTATTCTGACCATTACCTGAAAATAGGCCACATTGTGAGGAAAACTGGTAGGCCTACATTATATCGGCCCAGACCTGGACCCGGCCCATGCTAGCCAGAGCACCCATAAAGGCCAAAACCATTAAAAAAAAAAAAAACTTGAACGTGGAATTGAACTCGAATAAAGATCTGGATCCATGACTAAACTGAATCCCAACTATTTATATGCTATATATTATATCTGCATGTAACTAATACATCTAAATGCATATTAAATATGGGAATGGCATCAAGTATTTGGATTCTTGCCTATGAAGTTGATGGGCCCAAATTGGGACCTGAATTTGGCCCAAATTGGGACCTGAATTTTAGTTGGGCTCCATGTAGTGGACCTGAACCGGTTCCCAAATTAAAAGCGGCTACATATATGGAACACATACCTGTGACTTGGGGTTTTTTGGGACCTGTTTTCATCCCAACTCCCAAGTCCCAAACCCACCTATTTGGGACTTGAAAAAGTCTATTTAGACCGATTTCCGTGCCAGGAAATCGGCCGGACACGGAAATCGGTCCAGGTAGCACGGTTGGACTTAACTTTGTGTATAGGTGTGTCACGACTTACCGAAAAGACATTATGCTAAATAAGGAGCAGTCCACACATATAGCCTAGTCTCTCCAGACACTCACGTGAGATATGTGGGACTTTACAATCTGACTGAGTGAAAGTGATTGTAGATGGAGCATGTGGATATGGAGACCAGCAGAAAGGAAGTTACGGTGTGCAGACGGCTGCGTTGAGCCCGGCGCTGTTCAACAATGGGACAGCGTGTGGGGCCTGTTTCGAGATCAAGTGCACCGACGACAAGGCATTGTGCAAGCCCAGTCACCCTTCTATCTTTGTCACTGCTACTAACTCCTGCCCTTCCAGTGGTAATGAAGGGTGGTGCAGTCCACCCAAACACCACTTCGATCTCTCTCAGCCCATCTTTCTTCAGGTTGCCGACTTGAAAGCCGGCGCTGTTCCGGTCACCTATCGCAGGTTTGGATTAGCATCAACTTCATTCTTTATTTGTTGCCATTTGTTTCTCTTAATTATGATGATCATAGTTCTAAAACTTGGCGCGACTCGGTAAAACTCGGCTGAGTAGAAAAAGAGATGACTCGGACTCGGACTCGGTGACAAACTCAATCCTTGATGAGTTTTGGCCCAACCCTTGGTCAAGACTCTGGTTGAATTGAGTCAAAGAAAGAACGATAAGGGCTCATTCGATTGCATGGAATTGCATTCCTAAAATTTTAAGAAGGTAAAATTGGTTATAATAGAGGATTATTAAAGATGGGTACTGAAGGATATATGGTGGTGATCATCCTGGTATTCATTTTTCATCCCTCCTCAATTATTTTATTTTCTATTAAACAGGAGTTTATTTGATGATAATTTATGAATTCTTCATCCCTGTCTCTTCAATTTTAGTCATTTTTAAATATGCATTCCTTCAAATTCTTAGTAACTCAATTCCATGCAAATAAATTGGGTTAATTAAGGACTAATTTGTTTGCATTAGAATACATAGAAATTGAATATATATGGTGGTTAAAATGAAAATTAAAGATGAATTCTCAAAGATAAATAACAATAACGTACATTTTCTTTTTATTGAAACAGAATCAAAAGATGTTATTTAATGCTCATTTTTTGCAACTCAAGTTTGATATTCATTTTTTTAACCACCCTATTTATTCAATTTTGTATTTTAATACAAACAAACAGGATATAAAAGCTATCTTCTAACGAGTTTTGATTTTTTGACTAAGTCAAGGCTCAGCTGACCGATCTTGTATTCAAAGTTCAAAGATCTAAATTTGAAATCGTCATATGATAATTTTTATTGGATGGACAATCTTCCCATAATGATATGATATTTGTGCACTGCACTGCACTGGTGGGGTTGGTGTTGCAGGGTCCCTTGTAAGAAGGAAGGAGGTATAAGGTTCACCATCAGCGGCCACCGTTACTTCACCCTGGTCCTGATATGGAACGTTGCAGGTGCTGGGGAAATCATGACCGTCAAAATCAAAGGCAACAAGTTGGGGTGGACCCCCATGACCCGAAACTGGGGTCAAAATTGGCAGGCTGATGAGGACTTGGTGGGTCAGTCTCTAAGCTTCAGGGTCGTCACAAGTGACAAGAGGACTTCCACTTCATGGCACATCACTCCACGTGAGTGGCAGTACGGTCAGACCTATGAAGGCAAGAACTTCAAGTAGTGATGAATGAGGAGGACTGGTTTTTCAGTGCTCTTGTATCATTTCTAGCATAGATGGAGAGCTATCTCATGATTTTGTTTGTTAGTAGCACGATGGTGCAATTAACTCATGTATTAGGAAGTTAGTTGAATAAAAATGGTCAATGGAGGAATGCTACTTTCCCTTACGTTTAAGGTAATATATGCACCATTCATTAAATTAGCATCTATTTGTGCCCCTTCACTACCTTCTTTGGATGCTCAAGGATTGTAACTTGCAAGGTATAACAACCAGGAAATACTAAACCATAGGAATGGAAATTCTTCTTCTTTGTAGAAGGGAGGATCCAAACTTCTTGGATTACTTGTACTGATGAGTGGTTTGTCTTTTAGGCATGGATATCAAAGTGGGATTTACATATATAAAAATTTTTACTATTGGGTTTTAACTGTATAATATTTACACGTGAGACACAATATCATATTTGTTTGTTTGGAAGTACCATCTTCACATAAGTAAATATTAAACTACTTAAATTGCATAAGTAAAATCTTCATATATTTTAAAATCTATTATTGTTTAAGACATTAAACTAAATATTTTATGGTTTAATGGATCACTAAGAAATTTAAACAATTAAAACTAATAGTTTGGAGCTCACAGGAATTGCAAAAAATAAAAAGTGGTCAAGGAACTTATATTGCGACCTAGTGGAGGAATTTCATTTCTATCGGCTTGGCCCTTATCAATCAATTCACACCAGTATGTGCACCTGGTAACTAGATCAACCGATACTGGCCGGCCCTCCTTGAAGTAGGTAATTGGCCACATGTCTCATATATGTTCGATGCCATGTATAAGTTCTTAAATATCCTAGAGTGGACATAAACCTTAAGATAAAAGGAGCATCTTATCTGAAAATCAGCTTAGCTGGACAGCAATATCCTTCCATTAAGAGATTCTTGATTGCTGAATTTCTGATTTTTTTTTTTTTCTGTTTTAGCCATCTATCTCATCCAGTATACCTTAAATAACCTGTTTTTCACCTATACGAATCTCACACATGAATGGTTTGGGATTTTAAATCAAAACCCCTTTTAATTAAAGGCGTCAACCAAAATTCCTATGTGACAGGCGTGCGAGAGTCCTGTTGGAGAAATTTGCCCCCTTAACTAGAAAGAACCAACTGTACATTCTCATGACAAAACTTGGAATGGGTTGGGTTCCATTCGGATCAATGGTTAACCAAGTCCATGTGGCTTGATCCAGATTCAATTACAACATAGCTCCTATGTATTTGATCCGAAGCCGACATCAGAATCTGAAACTATTAAAAAATCAATCAACATGTTAGACCCAGATTAGGTCCCAAGTTTCCACCACATGAATAAAAAAATCGCCTGATCATTTTGCATGACTATTCTTTTTTGGGTCTTGATCATTGGTTCCTCACATATTTGCATGTCCATTGAAATCTATGGATATTCAGGTACCGCCCAGAGATGGGGGCATTGTTCATAGGCCCATTGGTTGAGGTCAAGAAACTGATCTTCTGCTGGCTGGATAGAACAGTGGGCAGGCCTGGGTTTTTGACTAGATGCATGGTCTAGTCTAATAACACAACTGAAGAACGAAAGGATTTTATTATTTGTGAATGGGCTTGGCCTCTCGTATTTCTAACTTTTGTACATATGGAAATGGTATAGATCTGAATCTTAGGTCCAATAACTAAACGGGCTACCTTCAGAGATTTTCAGCCGGACCCATTCTATGAACAGTCTCCTGAGCCAACTTATGGATGAACTAGTCTGTTCCTATAAGAATTCCAGTCCAAGAACTGTCCAAACAGGGTTTGGAAAAATAAATGTAGGACCCAATCCATTCCAGACTGAAATTTTCCAGTTTGTATTAAGCCCAGGACTTCAATTTAGATCCTGGCCGGGCCTATTCGATACAATTGGACCTAAGTCCAATTAGTACCCATTGTATCACCTGAAATCTGGGCCAGAGCCGAAGGCCGTATGATACAGTAGGCTGACAATCCAAGGGCCCATGGTGGTAAGTCTAGCAACTCTCATGTTGTAGCCAGGTAGACGGTTCAGTTCCATCCTCAAAAACTTCAGTCATGGATGTGCAGTTTACAAGGGCTGGATCAGGTTGAAATCCATTTGTAATAATAACAAAATGGAGTACATTTCTCCGAGTCCATATACATACGGATTTGGTTCCCTATACTACAATATATTCAAGGGGATTTGACCGTACAGGGTAGAAAATACCCTGTATTCCCCAAGACGGTGTTGATTGGGAATTATTCCCAAATGTGGTAATGTACAGTGGGCCCTTAATTTTTATTCCAGTTTTGCCCTTAGTAAAAGGTAAAAGATAAAAGCCCTAATTTTAACCAGTGTCAAAGCTTTCTTCGATTTTTCCCTTCACTGGTTTAGGTGAAACTACAGTCTTCATCTTCCTCCGTCCATCTACATCTTCTTTCGATTCCATCTCGATATCGCACAAAGGGAGTTCATCTTCAACCTTCCGCCAACCTTTCGTGAGTCCCTTCTTTCCTTCTTTTTTCTCTCCCGGTCTATAGTAGGAAATGCAAGAAATACAACATGCATTTGTCTTTCTTCTCTCCCATTTTGCTTCACATAGGGTGCTACAATGGTGTTTGCAGATTTAACAAACTTGCTTTTTGGTTTTTGAGTTATTTTTCTTGAATGAATTCTTAAATTTCAGGAACCTGTTGTTGGGCACATGTTTTCTGACGGATTTTCTTAATGTTGTGTAAATTGATAGCTCATGCATTCTGATAAGCCATGGACTCTTTCTTTTTTGGCATTGATAAGCTTTCTCTGTACTACTATATGCCTCAAATATAAATATCTAGAGGCTCTTTTCAATGTCAATGACGACGTATCTTCTGGGCTGACTAAATTTTGTGGATCCTCTTATATTTTACATGTTATTTTTGACAGACACTATTATTTAAGCTATTCTTGGTAGGGCATGTAGAAGATGACACATTTTCTAATCCACGAATGTTTTGTAGATTGTGTGAGTACTTTTTACTATAAAAATCATAACATATTAGTTGGTTACTAGCTATTTGCTAAAAGTTGATTTTTAATGTAGTATCCAATTGTTCTCTAGTACTTCTGCTATTATAAAACAAGTAGAAAGTGGTGCTAACCATTAACTTTTTTTTCGTTTTACTAAAAAGTTGTTTTCCTCGAAGAAGTAGCTTCTAATATGCTATACTCTTAAGAAATCGAATCAGACAAAATATAAGTGAATGCCGGCAGACATCCACAAATCCAATTCAAATATCATGTCCTGATATTAAGAAAAGAGGGTGAGTGGAAAGTAAGTAAAGACAAAAATACAAAACACAAGTTTTAATATATAGCACTTTTAGGGGCCAAATTTTTTGATGGAACTGAATTACTAGGATTATTAAAGAGACCGGGGAGATGAAACTTTTTTACCGTTTGATTTACTGCGGTCGTGCCTCGTTTTCTATCTCTCTCTTTAATTTAATTTATCTTTCAATTAAAGGATAGACTATTTGATGACAATCTATCAATATTCACTTTTTTTCCTAATTTAGTCACTTAATTTAGGTAGACCCAACTGTTCGTTACAGCTTGGAAATTCTAAACTTCTGTTTGTAGTATAAAATAGATAAACTATAACCCATAAAGGGCAAAACGAAGGGATGGCTCTGATCTTGCAATTTGGGTTAATTTTGGAGAGCCTCCTTTCCAAGGTGGGACCATCAAGCTTCTTTTTTGAAAATCAGGACCCTGTGTTTTCCCACTTCTATCCATATTTGATACCATCCTTTCCCTCCTTTTTTTTTTATCTCTAACATAAATGTAATGGCCCTATTGTACATCCTGGAACAGTTCTTCTCTCTGCTTAACCATCCATTAATGAGCCAAATGCTCATAGGCTACTGAATAAAACTTTTAGCAGAGGGCTGCCAACGATAGGACCCCCATCAGATAAATAATCTATATTAATTAACATTGCCGCCCCCCCCCCCCCCCCCCCCCCCCCCCCCCCCCCCCCCCCCCCCCCCCCCCCCCCCCCATGTAAGGTAGTGGGTAATTGAGTAAAGTGTAAACTTTGAGGTGATAAAGAAAAAGAGATATAATTCCTTATTATAGTACTTTTGAGCTATAACTTTGTTACAATAGCCTTAGAATACTCTGTTTTATGCTAAATTCAATTAGGACTAAGCATTAAAATGGTGGCAATCTGTAGTTAGGTTCTCGAGTGAGCCACCATGTGATGTGATGTGTCATATGAACCTATGCTTCTGTGGTCTTTAAATTTACATATTTCTCCTCCATGCCATCTGTACATGCACTAGTCTATACTAATATAGAAAGTCACCACCTCAATCCTGGAAGACTGGCTATTACATGGTTGCTTCATTAGCTTTGGTTCATTTTGAGTTACTTGGATTTTCAACAGTTGGGCCTCATTCTAAGTATAAATTATTTTTCTATTTCCATTTATTTCATTGAACATGTTGAAATTATAAGCATCAATATTTTTTAATAGTGAAGTGCAGGTTTATACTAAGTTAAAAAGATGCAAGATTTTATTCCTGGTCCCGAAGACAAGTGTATATTGTTTGAACAGGAGAATCACATTTCGAAGGAAGTATGGGATGGAAAGGTGAACATCATGTTTTATTGATTACTTAAAATTTAATTATATTTCTTTAACTTTTAATTGTTGTATGGTTCTTTTTCTTGTATTTCATAGGAGCCAGAAATAGTACGTTGCATTCCTTGGGATCCTAAGAGTGATTCTTGGACGTTGAATAGAAGAATGCGACAGTACGTGAGAAGAACAGGTCTGCATCATTTCTCTGAGATCGAAAAGATGAAGATAGATCATTCCTTAATAAGTGGTCTTATCGAGAGATGGAGACCGGAAACAAACACCTTTCACTTTCTTGGGGGTGAGGCTACGGTCACATTGGAGGATGTGGCATATATATATGGCCTTCCTATAGATGGGCCTGCTGTTACAGGCCGTGTTTGGTCTCATTGGATGATTTTAGAGGAAAAATTTCTTGACCTATTGGGTGTTGCCCCTGACCCGTCCGAATTCCAAGGGGGGCAAATAAACTTGACATGGTTCCATAACAACTTCAAAGACCTACCGAATAGACCGTCACAAGTAGCTGAGATCAGGCATACACGTGCATATCTATTTCATCTTGTTTCGTCTCAAATATGTACAAACACTTCTGGCTCAAGGGGTAATGCCTACTTGATCGAACTTTTTGAAGATTTCAAAACATATGCTTGGGGTCCTGCTTGCCTAGCAAATCTATATAGGAGCTTGACCCGGGCATCAAGAATCAAAGATCGAGTAAGGACAATCACAGGGCCGCTTCAACTATTACAGGTAACTAAACCGATTTTTTAATCATTACATTATATCAATATATGTCATTGAGTTGTTGCTTTCATTTTAACTATATCTTTACATCATCACAGATATGGGCATATTTGAGGATGCCGATCGGACGATCAATATCAAAAAACTTGGAAGACATTCAATTTCAATTCCCATTGTTCAAGATGTGGGAAGAAAGACTGAAGGATCATCACATCCTCACAAACGTGAGAGAGGTACGGGGGCAACTCGACACGCAAGATGTCGACAGTGTAAGTCAGTTATTTCTCAAGATTTTTTATTGTTCAATCTTGTACATATAATCTATCTAACCTTCATTAAATGTTCTTTATAACTTACAGTTTGATTGGCAGCCGTATGATCGGTATGACGATGAGTTGGAAGGTTGTGTAAATGAAGTGGATAGATCCCTTTTTCGATCTGCGGTGACAATGGTCAATTATATGATCGTTGAGAGACACAATGTTGACCGTGTGCTTAAGCAATTTGGATTAAAGCAACATGTCCCTCCTCCATTTCATCCAACTGTGAGGGTTGAGAAAAAATTATCCAAGAGGGCCATAGACTATGAGAGAAAATCTGCACAACCTATAGCAGATTGGAACAATAGGGCCATGAATGTTGTAAATGCAGATAATGATGAAGTTAATGGCTGCCACCGGGATCAGTACCTAGAATGGTATAGAAGAATTACAAGAAACCGAATCGGTCGGCCATTGGAGAGAGTACATTTGGATCATGACAGCTCCACCCAACATAAGGTATGATGAGCAGGCTTTCCAATTTTGTTGTTAGTATTGGTGAACACCATGCTCATAATTGGATTCATTAATTGTGTCCACAGGTTGACAGATTCCTCGACTGGCAGCTTGAGAGTTTTAAGAAGTTGGAGAATATGGCAGACCCCTCACAGATGAATAGCTTCGTCAAGAGTATGCAGAGGAAGGTCGAAATGTTTAAAAAAGCATGGTCATCAAGTTTTGTTAGCTTTAATGTGGAAAATTGCATCAACTCTACTTTTGATGAGGAAGGAAATGCGGTTAGTATGTTGTTAAATGTGATAGAAAAATGTTTCCGTTTATTTTGATGTCTATAGGATAAAGCTTCTTTATGATTTTATTATAGGATGTGAGAAGTCCATCACCCAAAACCCCCGTTGGAGAGCACAATGGCACTTATGGATTTTCACCATACCCGCAGACATCAACTCATGTCAGCACACCTCAAAGTGCCCGGAGCAAGATCCCAGTCAATTTAAGCACCCCCCCCAAGTTGGAGTAAAGACTTCATTGTTCTAGGCGGACCCGATGAGTCTAGTGGTCAAAGAATGGGGAAAAATAAGATGGGATCTATTGTCGGTCGGATGAAGGCCAATCCTAGGAAGGCCAGTTATATTCCTATACTGAGATCCCCGTACTATGTACCGAAGAATAAGAGGGAAAAAATCAGCCCGCCCGAATCCGAAGTACTGCCTTAATCATGCCGAGAGATCATGTTTGGAAGAATTCTGGATACGTTTGTATTCAAAGCAAGTTCTACTACTTAAACTTCAATCACCGATTTTTTTTCTTATGATAAGTTTTGCTAATATAGAGATATATTTCAAGAACCACTCCCAAGTTTTGAAATTCTCAATCTCAGCGATACCGAACGCTATTGGAAATATCCCATGATCTCCATCATGAGTCACAGCAATGAGTAGCACGCCAGGATATTTTCCACGAAGGTGTGTCCCATCAACTGCAATTAATGGCCTCAATGTGGAACGAAATGATTCTATACTTGAACCCAAAGAAAAGAAAAATCTGCAGAATGTTGAATCCTCTTCTTGGATCACATGTGTCACAGTGCCATGATTAGTCCTTCTCAATTCAAGGCAATAGTCTGGTAATA
Organism: Litsea cubeba; assembly: GCA_012931725.1. Lineage (NCBI taxonomy): Eukaryota > Viridiplantae > Streptophyta > Magnoliopsida > Laurales > Lauraceae > Litsea > Litsea cubeba. Next base: position 14,950,732 of record CM022953.1, on the reverse strand, counting down.
TGCTGAATGATTGTTCATATGAACCCCGTATCTCATCGAGTGCTATCTCTCTCGCCTTCCATGCCTTCTTGTAGCTAAGTTGAACCCCAAACTCCTTTGAAAAGTCAGTTATAATTTCTTTGGGAGTGTATGACTCATGGATACGCAATCTGTCTATGATCCACCTTGCAATAAATCTAGACGTTGCTTCCCCATGTCCAAGCCCCATCATTGGCTTCGAACAAGTATGAGCACCATTGTATGTCCTGACCTGGAATTCTGGGCCGGAGTTAACAAGTGTTGCGTGGATACGCCAAGGACAGTTACTTTCACTGCACCGTGCTGTAACTTCTGTTGGAGATGTTCTCAAGCGTTTCATTGCAAAATTGTCATACATTGCAACTTTTGCAAGTGCTTCTCTAAAAGAATCGCGGTTTGAAAATTTTCTTCCCTTCCACATCTCATGCATGGAGTTAATATTCTGATCATCTCCAAGAGCAAGGGAATCAGGTACCAATGTGTCTACTAGATTAGAATTTAGAGTTGCATTACATGGCTCTCCAATGATCTCTTGTTGAGCAGAAGCTATCTCTGGTTGTTGGGGAAGATGCATATTCATATTCAAGTCAATCAAGTTAAATGGATCACTGCGACAATCTTCTTGAAAAATTGATTCATGGCCATCACCATAAGAAAATGTTTGTGCTCCATCACCATTTATGTGTGTGGCTTCATTTTGATGATCATCAAATGGTGATGATATATTTGAATCTATCTGAATTGATGGCGTCGCTGGAAGATTAATCCTGCATAATTAATTGAGCAATAAGATCGCCTTCATCTATAAAATTATTTTGAAATAGAATAGATCTCTATGGTGTTAGCCATAGCATACCTATGGGAACAAACCGTTGCTTCAGGAGCAACTCTCTCCTCGTCAACTTCCGTAAATATTCTGCAACTTGTGCGTGCCCTCAGAGATTTGCGACTTGAACAACTTCAAAAGTGAACAATAGGAAGAAGTTTATGAATAAGAGGAAATTTAGAATTCATTAAGAAAATGTATAAAACAAATTAATGCATACCGTGTAGTAGGCTTCTTAGTTCTTTCTATAATTTCCGAACTTCTATAGATATACAACAATATGGGGTCAGTTCGTTCACGGTTAATCTGAGCATACTCTGTATATCTCCATCGCCTTTTAGATCAACCAATGTGAATATCCGATTGATATGACACATGTATCGTATCAGTGGATACTCATCTTCTTCATCCCAATTCATCTTTGTAATTATTTGTTCAACTATTGCATTATAACTTATGTTGTTATCAACGAATATGATTCTTTGCTCGCCACCCATGTATATTGGATTTAGATGATCAATATCCAAATCCCCATTAAAGTGCAATATCAAACATATTTCATTTTCGGACATCCTGTAATAACAAAGAAGTTCAAAATTGGATCAAATGTCAGAAAATTGATGAGTAGCATTCTAAGACATTTCTGATAGAATTGGAGTTCATCACATATATGTTATAACTCACACGCGCACGCACACACACATACACACATATATATGCCTCTTGCACCCCCAATTCTCTTGTTCATATTCTACATGGTTCTTCTTGAATCTGACAGTAGAGAAAATCAATAACTTCTTGGTTTACTTGGAAGGCCTTGACAAGGACATCAGCATATATGGACTCATGTTTAATGCTGACATACTAACCACATTGTCGTCTCCAACATTGCACTAGAAGTGAATCAAGCTCACTGGAAGACGAACAACTCACCCTTTTGAAATAAACAGATGCTTACACCTTTGTTCTCAAACCTCTTTAAATTGAAACGTTGAAAATTTTGAAATAAATTGGCCTTGCTTTCGTGGAAACTTCGTGACTCGGGCATTTATTTTGTAAATTACATATCATGAAGGCATTCTAATGATCTAAGAACCTTTACAAGTATTATTGACATAAAGACCAAAGGTGGACGAAATATGACAAAAAAAAAAAGAAAGGAGATAAATTAAAATAAAATATGACAAAAAACAAAAGAACAAACAATAAGATAATTTAAAAAGCCCATGTATTTTTTTTTTCTTTCTTTTTTTTGGCACAGAACTCTTGATTTCCTCATCACATCACTTGAAGATGGTTTCATGAGAAGAAGTTCCCAACAAAGGCACATAGACAGCAAAATCTCACAAATTATTGACATCATGGATCTATCCCTTGCTCAAGCTAAATTCATTACAATAAACAAGTAAACAAACGGAAGAGAAAAAGGAAGAGTAGTAGTAGAGGAACCTTCATATGCCTTTGGATAAATGAAAGAGCAATTACTTCATCCTCTTGAGAACCTCCTCTAAAGATGGAGACAGCCACAGAAAAACAATGAGGGAAAATGACTTGCTTTCTGCTGCAAACGGAGGGAAAAATGGAGGGAAAACGAGCAGTTTATATAATGACCCTTCAGTTTATGCGATATCGCAAATCTTTGCGATATCGCACAAAAAGGGTAAAATTAGAAGAAAAAAAAGAGGCGCTCTGTACGATCTCCATATTTGGGATATACTTTTGGTCAACACCATTTCAAGAAATACATAGTATTTTATATCCTGTACGGTCAAATCCCCTATATTCAATATCTTACATGTAGATGGATTTATTCAAGAGCAAGGCTCCCCTAAGCTCGAGCTTAGAGAGAAAATTTAGTAAGCTCGTGCTTATGGGGCCCACCTTTGGTCCATCCAAATGGACCAAACACATGACCCCCTTAAATTGCACATGTCCACCAATTTTCGATAAGATCTGAATTTACTGGACCGTTGGATTGACTATATATCAATCCGAATTAATTTTTGACCATTAAACTCTTGGGCCCATATGGAGATGATAGAAATTACAGTTGTGATTGATTTTTTGCAGGGAGGAAGATCCTAGGGAGTCCTTGAAATCCCCCCCACTCCCATCTCCACTTGGGTTCCCAAGTGGGCATCACCACACACTTGAGCTTACCTTATCCTAAGCTTGAGCTTAGGGGAGCCTTGCTCTTTATTCAATCCAAATAAGGCTAGCTATTAACAGGCAGAATTTGGGGGCAGACTTTCAATGTGGAGAAAACAAGTGCATAAAACTGCCCAAAGTAACTTTATCTCCAGCTTAATTTCATGATCAATTGAGGGTTCTAAGGAACAGTCTATCCACTCATTAAAATCAATAATACAGATACACTTGTAAAATATAAGTGGACCAAGACAAGAGTCCACTGGACTTTTTCCCTTTTTCCCATGCTTCAGTCTAGCACAGTAGTCTTTAGAGTTTAAACTCTAAACAATATTGATCTCAGTAGAATCTTTTAGACCCAAAATGCATGTCTAAGGCTAACTAAACAGACCCTGATCTGGCCTAGGCCCATTGACATCCTTAAATCCAATTGTGAAAAAACAAGCTCCAGGTTGACAGTGTGCTCTTGGATATATTGTAACTGAACATATGAACCATTGATGGAGAGAGAGTTTGGATGATGCTGTCTTGAGTCTTTACACGTGTCCATATTATGGCCCCATACTTTTTATTTCAGAAAATCCAAACTATCTGTAAACTCTCCACTTCTTCTACCTCTCCCTCCAAAAGTCCCCTGCTTTTCTTATTCATCTCTTCCTCTTAATTCACTTTTTTCTTCTTCTTCTTCTTCTTCTTCAGACCCTCCAAATTCTATCTTCTTCTTCCAATGGCAATAGCTGAATTCTCTCCCTCCACAAGAAATCCTCTTCTTCCCTCCCAATTCTCTTCCAGACCCGCAAACCAACTTTACAATTGCCGCCTTCGAGTATTGCGACAGCGGCCTCAGAGACTCACACATGCCAAAGTCTTCTGCTCTGTTGCACCCAAGTAGCCAATCTTCTCTCTCAACTAATTGTACCCTTTTGTTTATTTTTTTAACTTTTTGCTTCTTATGGTGTCTTTGGTTTTGATTGTAGTCAGGTGCAGGCGCCTGTCTTGGCGCCGCCGACTCAGGGCACAGGTGTGAAAAAGTCTGATTGCTTTGGCGTGTTCTGCGTCACCTATGACCTCAAAGCTGTAAACCCATCTCTTATAACTTCTTTTTTTCTTATATGAAATGTTGAATTTCACTGTCGAATTATGTAGTGAGAGGTTAGTTGATGTTTGATTTTGGGTTGAACAAATTGCAGTGATGTTGTGTCATTTGTTATGGTGGGATCATATGTGAATGAATTACTATGGATAACTGTGGGTTGAATGTTTGCATGTTTCTGATGTGGGTTGCTTTTTTTTTTTTTTGGGGGCCATCTTTTTCAAGCTTACTGGTTAAACATCAATAATCGGTTGGTGGATGCGGACTGTTGGGTCATGGTGCATCTGAAGTGGGACCCACTGGATGCTTGTTTGACATGTAGACCTTTTTGGGTTTATATAATTATCATGAATGTTTTATGCATGATGTGCCCAAATCACAGATTCATTAACTCATGGGTGGTGCATTTGGCAAATGACAATAGATCAATTCATCTGATGATGGTGGAAAATAACTAAATAAAGATCATTCTACTCATGTTTTAGTAGTTGCAAAAATCTTATCTGATTCTCGAATGAGATGTTTTAAGAAATGCCCAGTTTGTGTATTGATGGATTCCAAAACAAGCCCTTCATTTTTATTTCCATTTATTTTTACCTTTGCTTCTGAATATTTCCTTTCTCATCTGCATTGACTATTGCTTACTCTATTGATAGGCTCTCATGGGTCTCATGACATTCATTTAATTTTGTTAAGCCAGTGTTCCGAATTAGAAGTAAAGAGTCAGGGGGATATTCACCATTCACGGCACAAGTTACTATTGTTTTGATATAGCGAGCAGTTGAGAAATTATGTTACAATCTGTAATAACTTTACACACAGACCTCCCCTTCTACCATAAAATGGATATGAGATCATGTTGACACACTGTTAGTAGATTAAGTTAAATTAAGAGAAGTTTGAGTTTGTCAATTGATTTTGTAAGAACAGAAAAACATGAATCGCTTGCACTTGTATTGCTTCGGACCTAATACCTAATTGACGATTATTGGTTGGCTTCATTTAAACATTTTAATATAATTATGCTTATGCTTAACTTCGGGAGTTCCTTTTTTTATTCATGATGGAAAATGGATTAGAAAATATAAATTTACAGTGGGGAGAAGGACCTCTCAAAATGGCTTACTAAACTCTAACCCTCTTTCCTAACAGGAAAAGAGTTGGTGACCTATATGAAAATAAAGGGTCCCATAGATACACTTAGTTTAGTTGCTATTGAAAATAAGTAGAAAAATCTGACATTTTTCTAAAATTCTAGTTTTTGGAATTTTTATTTCAATTTTATAAACCTCATATAAAAATCACACTGATATATGACAACTGATACATTTTGCCAATATGTATCATTTTGGGGGGAGGTCAATACACTCTCTGCGACTGCTCTTTTTATCATTGCTTTCAAATCCCCCACATGATATTAAAACAGACCAGCATCCAAAAGTCTGCTTCCATTAAAAATCCCAACAGTCCAACCTCCTATCCTTCTGGAAAGTTTTTTTTTTTTTTAAATGGATTTTTGGCAGTTAAGTTCAGCACTTAAGAAAATCCAAGTAGTGGTTCTAGTCCTCTCTATGATGATGGAAGTAGTAACTAGAAGTGTCTCAGTGATTCTGACAAAAAATATAAACCCAGAAGACTTTGGTTTCTAATATGAAAGTGATTAAGAGTTAGAATCTTATTAATTTTAGAGGCCCAAAAACAATTTTCCATTCTTGGCGGGGTGACAATTCGCTTGACTTCAGAAGAAGGAAATATACCTGCTCTGTCCAAGTCTTTTTAAGAATGCATTCTCATTTTTTCTGCAATATCCCCTAAGGATGACCATTTTCCAGTTCCCCATCATCACTCTGCAAATTTGGAAAAAAGGCTTCTCATGAAGGTTAATGGTTTTTTTTTTCCTCTGGACCCCCTAAACAGTTAAGTAGATTGATCTTCCACTTTCTAACAACTTAAGCTTGTGGGATGTATTGACTAGTCAGACTTGACAGTGTTTCAGAGCTATGCCAGGTCTCGAGTTTGAGCCCCAGGGAGGAGTTGCTCCCCCAGGTCGTGTGGGCAAGCACGTATCGCATGCGTAGGCATGTGTGGGTTATGAATTCAAACGGCATCCCGTTCAACGAGGGTGTTAAGTAGATTCGTCTTCCGCTTCCTATTAGTTTAAGCTTTTGAGATGTACTGGCTCACACTTGACATAAATCACAAACATTACACCTTTCTTTCACCACTACACAACAGATACAGTTGCAATATGATCCTTCACTGAAGGCATGTCAGTTTATGATGATTGGATTTAAGATTCTTGTCAGCATTTGTTATTTTCAGAGAAGACCACCACTAGTTGATTGTGTATTCCACACTTAATAATGGTCTTCTAAATATTACATTTCCATGATTAAAAATGTTTTTGTGACCCAAATTGTTGGTTGATTAATTTTTTTTTGAAGAAAAGGTCATGGTTTTACATCAGAATTCAGATCCTGTAGAATCTCTTTCATTGCCCTCTCTTCCACCATTAAGAACAAATGTCATGCTCAAAACTCTGTTAGTGAACACCATGCGTCCATCATACTATCAATGGTAATCTTAACTCGTGAACTCATGCCAGTGGCACTTCACATCCATGTCCGTACTGTTTTCTGTGCCAAATCATGAACCCAAGACCTGATTGGTTGAATCAAAGTTTTCAACAGTAACCTGATTGGTTGACCTGATGGACTCGATATTTTTTTTCCTAGTGGTCTTTTGTTCTACCTCCAGTTAACTAGGACACTGTTATGATTCTTGTATTTATTTGTTACTCCAATAAAATGCTTTTGGAAACTTGGGCAGTGCTGTTAATTTAATAATCTCAATATTTTGGTAGTCTGGGTATTTTGGTCCTTTGCCTCATATTTATTGGAAACCTAAATCTCAATGAAAGTCATTTCCTTCTTTCCTAGAATTGAATTTTACAAATATTGGCATGAATTATTTCAGATATACATATCTAGTGCTTGACTCTCTCTTTAAATATTTTGATAGGAAGAGAAGACAAAAACATGGAAGAGTTTGATCAATATTGCAGTTTCAGGTGCTGCTGGGATGATATCTAACCATCTTCTTTTCAAAGTAAGGAATCCATATTTTTTTGTTACCACATGAAACTAGATACATTAAAAATGATTATCATCTAACTTATAATGCCTTCTTCAGCTTGCATCTGGTGAGGTCTTTGGCCAAGACCAACCAATTGCCTTGAAACTACTGGGATCTGAAAAGTCATTCCAAGCTCTTGAGGGTATGATTCTTTATTCCCCTGACTACATAACCCAATGATTTTACTAGCTTTTGGGGCTTGCGCCTCAAGGCTTCCAAAAAATGCCCGGGGCCATAGCAGGCATATTTTTGCATGCCCCAAATGAAAGTGCGCTTCAATCTTGCTCCATATTGGAGAACATATGCTCCATTAGCACATTCTGTTTTTTTTTTTTTTTTTAATAAAAAGGGAGGGATGTTGTAATTTTAACTTAAAATCTTTTTTTCTTTTTTCTTTTTTGTATTCAAGAGATGTGAAACAAAAGGTGAATTTAAGGCACACCAGGTCAACTTGAAAGTCCTAAAACAATTAAATTGTGCCTGTTTATAATCTACATAAATATAAGTCCATTAGCACATTTTTTTTTAAAATAAAAAGGGAGGGATGTTGTAATTTTAACTTAAAATCTTTTTTTTTTTTTTTTGTATTCAAAAGATGTGAAACAAAAGGTGAATTTAAGTCACACCAGTCAACTCATTGAAAGTCCTAAAACAATTAAATTGTGCCTGTTTATAATCTACATTAATATATTCTTATTTTTATATAATTATTTATATTTTAAAAGATACGTGCTCGTGAAGCTCATGCCTTACTTGTTGGGGGTTTGGTTTCATGATTTGGAAAATCAGAATACCTCACTTCATGTCTCAATGGTCTGAAACCATTGGTGCAACCAAAGAGAGGTTGCAGTCTGCATGGCTACCAAGGATAATTATGGATGCATCCAAAAAGAGAGGCAAAATAAATTTTCGATGGGATAATGAATATTTGAATCCTTGATTATTTTATTAAGTTGACACAAAGAACACATAAAATGAAAACAGAGAATAGTGACTTTAATTATTCATCTATATTTTTCTTTTTATTAACAAAAAAAGTGGAAAAAATTTCTCTCAGTTCTACTTGAAGAAAAAAAACGAAAGAAAATAAAATTCCGAGTTTCCTACAATTCAAATTTGTACTCTTTAAAATTTTGCCATGGTACAAAAGTGTAATAAACTTGAATCCTAGTTCATCTTTGGAGCCTTTGACTGAGGGCATTTTTATTTTGTTACTATGTTTTAGGAATTACTTGTATGCATTTTCTTTCTGAAAGCAATCCCTCTATCTCTTAACACACCCTTTTGTGAAGTTTGAATCTCATACAATCCGAATTAGTGATTTGTGTTTCTCCATGTTCTTTAAAATGATATGCAGGAGTTGCAATGGAGCTGGAAGACTCCTTGTACCCTTTGTTAAGGGAGGTCCGTGTTGGTGTTAATCCTTATGAGGTTTTCCAAGATGTTGAATGGGCTCTTCTGATAGGGGCAAAGCCTCGAGGTCCTGGAATGGAACGTGCTGCTTTGTTAGACATAAATGGGCAGATATTTGCCGAACAGGTGCTAGTTATAGGGCGCTTCTTTTGGTGCATTATAATTTCCATATAAACTTAAAGTTGCCTCTTGAGTATTTTCTGATATCTTATATTAAACGATAATCTAGGGAAAAGCTCTCAACACTGTTGCATCGCGTAATGTTAAAGTGATTGTCGTTGGAAACCCATGCAACACAAAGTGAGGATGATTTTGTTCATGACATGTTGCTTTTGAATTTTTTATGTACTTTATCCTATGGTTTTTTTTACTAATGTTTTCTCCTTTTCGGACTAGTGCTTTAATATGTTTGAAAAATGCACCAAATATTCCTGCAAAGAACTTCCATGCATTGACTAGGTTGGACGAGAATAGAGCGAAATGCCAGGTACACATAATTTAAGCACAATTTAGATATGTTTTGATTGTTCATTTTATATGTTTGAAACTTTTTTATGCATTATTATTATTTTCTAACAAATTATTGTTTGTGAAGCTTGCCCATAAAGCTGGTGTATTTTATGATAAAGTGTCAAATGTGACCATTTGGGGAAACCACTCTACTACTCAGGTTGAGTATTTTCAAAATATAATAAAAATCTATAATGTTAGTTGTTTCTATATTAAATGAAATACTTTTACGAGTTTCTAGAGGATAGAAGGATACTCATATCATTTTCATTAACTTTAATTATATAGGTTCCAGACTTTTTAAATGCTAGAATCGGTGGGATACCTGCGAAGGAGGTTATCAATGACACAGAGTGGTTGGAGAAAGAGTTCACTGAAAGGGTTCAGAAGGTAAAGTCCATGACACTTTTTCATTCAGTCATCTGGTAAAGTAACTATGCTTTCATTATCCCCCTTTTCTTTTACCAATAAATAACATGATCAAAACATATTGCTTCATTGTGCCTTTTAGTTTATGCTGGCAACATCTCTTACTTCATTATCAGATTATTAATGTCATAATATGTAATTTTAAATTTACTAAAAAAGGATTGATTTGCAGCGCGGAGGTGTGCTCATCCAAAAATGGGGAAGATCTTCAGCTGCATCAACTGCTGTATCAATAGTTGATGCCATTAGGTCTCTGGTCACACCCACTCCTGAAGGTGATTGGTTTTCTTCTGGGGTAAGTACATGAGTTAAATATGGCATATTAATGGTTGACAAGTATTTGGAAGAAAACCCAGGAAAATGCCCCATGGGAATAAATAAAGGCATGGAGCAAATAGGTCCCATGCTGCCATATTTGTCTCATTGGAGCTTATCTTGGTTTTCCCCCAAATTTTGTAATATATGCAACTTTTGGAACCAAACCAGGTGTTTCTGCTCTTCAAATTCTTGGAAAAATCCTGTGGAAGTATTCCTTATAATTTCATTATTCTTTTGAGAGATATAAGTGATTTCCTAAAACTTACGTGGCAGTGTTACCCCATTTGCACCAGAAACTAATCAGATCCCTCAGGTTGCTTTACAATGTTTTCTCCCGAATACCAAACCAACTGTTGATTTCAGAAGCCAATTCTGTTAAATCAGCCAAACATCTTGCCACCATTTTTTTATTTTTGTTTTTTGTCTAGTAGCCAACACTTAAATAGATCTTCAGAAGGATCTACATTTTTTCAGTTTCAATGAACTTCAGTTTTAGGTTCTAAGTAGACATCATATATTCTTTAACTTCCTCCTCTGTTCGGATAAATCTAACCATCTAGAGCCTTCAACATGGAATCCTCTTGATTGATAACCTGGATCATCCATTCAATCAAGGTAAGTGGATCCTAGAGATAATATGGGACCCTCTATACATTATCAGGCACGAACTCTACCAAATCAAATTTCACAGACATTAAGCCTATAAAATGGTATGACGCATCCAAGTAGGATATCATCTTGATTAGATGATGTGGATCTATCGTTAATTCATTGATTTTTTTTACCAAAGATGCTACTACTTCCCATTCCAACTACGTCATAGTCTAAATCCTGCTTGCCTCCATAGTTTCACTAACATTTGAGGACGATTACATTGCCACTCCACTCTTGAAACTCTCCTGCTCCAACTCCACGTTACTGAATTAATTGCTCACAAATTTGTTAAATTTTGCATTGAATATAAGGATGAGTTGAAACATAGAACTACAACATTTGTCTATAGTAGATGGGATAAGATTTCCATGTTGATGATGATGCCAATAAGGAATGTTTGAACTCACAAATTTGTTCAGCTGGTATAGTAGTTCGGGGAAACGTTACTAGAACCTAGTTTTTCTCCATGGAGGAGACCGTAACCAGCACTACTGGCAAGTTTAGCAAACTGAAAAAATTTATACATATTTGATAGTTTCAGATGTGCATTTGTAGTTTAATTATACTGCTGTTGTACCATAAAGCACTAAATGTATATCTTGCACTCAGTAATCACTGTTTCTTATGTCATCGAGTCAAGCTGCACATAATATCAACAGTGAAGTATCCTGTTCGCAATGCTAATTCAAGTTTTTACTGTTATTATTGCAAATGCAGGTTTATACCAATGGAAATCCTTATGGTATAGCAGAAGATATTGTTTTCAGCATGCCATGCAGATCAAGGGTTGGTTATTTTTTGTAATTTATTTTGTTGATTTTTGTTCAACTCGTGCACACTGGACAACACCTTCTAATGCTCTAATTGTCCAGGGCGATGGTGATTATGAACTAGTCCATGATGTAGTCTTTGATGATTTTCTGCGAGAACGTATAAAAAAGGTTCATTTCTGCATGAATCTGTCATCAAAGTTGCTTGACATGTTATACACGCCCTAATTATCTTTCTTGATGCATCTGTCCCAGACTGAAGCTGAGTTGCTTGCTGAGAAAAGATGTGTGGCCCATCTTACAGGGGAGGTAAGTACATATTGATCACGATTCATCATAGTACCCATTGATCATCATCATCATTAGAGTGCTTTATCCCATCATTCTGGGATCAGCTTATGCAACCCGTTCAATTGTAATTAAGAAACCAAATCAAGTGCCCAATCTAACTTTTTCCGTTTTTATCTTTATTTTTTCCAGGGCAATGCCTTCTGTGATCTTCCTGAGGATACCATGCTCCCTGGTGAACAGTAGAGCAACTGATGAACAAAGCTCCTTTCCATAATTTGCTGCAAAAAGCTTTTACCAAAACCCACAAGCCTATGAAGGAGAGATTCCACGTTGGAAATAAGATGTATCTATTGTATCTTTAGTAGAAGCATTGGGAATGACATTGGCGAATGGTGCCATTTGAGATGTCTAACATTTTTGAACTCCCAATGGCCTTGAAGGGGTAGCTTTGAATTGTTTTTGTGATACGATTTTCTGATGGGCAGATTACAGACATGATAGTGTTGGTTGTACTATGTATTGATATGATACTTACTGTAGTCATTATGTTACTCCCCAGTAGCAGCTGTTCCTTCATTGAGATTCTTTTAGGTTTGGTTTCTATCTGAAAAGGGTATGCAAATTATAGTTGAATATTCGACAATCACAGGCACCATATTCCATGTTTAGTTGACTAGTTCGGACTATATTGCATAAAAAAAATGATGGAAGTGCCCTTGGCCCAAGACTCAATTCTGACCATTTATCTGGTGGGGGCAGTCATATATGAGACTTGATGCCAAAAATTCTCACTGGGTAGTAAATAAAATGTGCTGTAAAACAAGGTCATGGACTTTAAAAGGGAAAAGGGTAACAACATTTAAGAATAAAGTGACTGAGAGTGGTGAGGTATGGAATTTGGAAGCAGAAACTACATGGAGAATTAAATAGATGTATATTAAAATAGTCACAGAGGTACCTGGAGAGTCAAAAGGAAAAACACACTATAATAAAGAAACTTGTAGTACAACGTTGAGGTTAAGGAAGTTGTTTGAAAGAAAAGACGTTGCTATAAAGTTTGGTAGGAACTAGGAAATGTAGAAAATTATAAAATGTATTAGGCAAAGAAAAAGCAAAGTGGAAATTAAGTGATGCAAAGTCAAGGCATATAATGACTTGTATAATAAATTGGTAACAAGAGAGAAAATTTTAAACCTTACAAAAATAAATAATAATAATAATAAGAGAAAGTAGGGACTTGGATAATATCAAATATAAAAAGAGTGAGACCAAAATGTTTAAATGAAGGACAATGATATTAAAGAAAGGTAGAAAGAATATTTTAACCAACTTTAAATGAGAATTTTATGAGGGCTTAAGAATGAGAGAAGAAACTTCATTAATGGAACATACCTTTTATCATGGAATTAGGGTAGCAGAATTGAAAAATAACATAAAAAAAATTAGCACAAATGAAAACGGAAATGGCTATAGGGCCAAATGACATTCCCACATAAGTTTGAAAATGCTTAAGAGAAATTGAATGGATTTGGTTATCTAGAGATTTAATTTAGTGGGTTTTAAATAAAGGGGGAGATGTTATATTGAAATCATTAAAGACATGTATCAATGAGCAATAGTGAGTATAATAAATAACTATGGAGAGGCAGGTGAGTTTCCACTAATCATAGGTTTGTATTAGGAGTTAACTTTAAGCTCATTATCTCTTTATATTGATTATAGACAAGTTAACTGCTCATATTTAAGAGGATACACCTTGGTATATGTTATTCTCAAATGATATAGTGTTGGTAGATAAATCAAGAAATGGCGTAAATACATAATTTGAGAGTGGCAAGAGGCTTTAAAATAAGTTGTAGTAAGACAATATATAGATTGCAACTTCAGTGGAGATATGCAACGAGCTGAAGCTAACGTGAGAATTGAAGCTTCAAACGTTATCACAAAGAGGACAAAGACATCGAATATATATAGGATAAGAATAGGATGGTTGAAGTGGAGACTTGCTTCAATAGTACTTTGTGATCGGCGCATACCCAAAAAAATTGAAGAAATAATTTTACCAGACAAGCGCCTAGACCAACTATGACCTATGGAGCAAAATGTTAGCCAATAAAAATGCAACATATCCACAAAATGAGTGTCACATAAATTAAAATGTTGAGATAAATGTATGATAAAACTAAGAAAGAATCAAAAGTAAGCTCCTTCAAAGCATTTAAGAGTTGCATCAATAGCTGATAAATTAAGAAAAACTTGTTTGATATGGGTTGGACATGTCCAATGCAGGCCAACAATTACACCAACGTGGAAAAGTTTTTCTTTGCAAGTTAATGGCCCATCAAGGAGAAGGGATAGGCTAAAGAAGACATTGATGAAAGTAGTAAGGATAGATCTAAAGAAGGGCAATATATCCAATGATTTGGTTGAGAATATGTCGAAAATGGAGAACCAAAATTCATGTAGTTGAACCCAAATTGGTTGGAACAAGACTTTGATAATGATAACAATCATGGAATTGTTTCCCTGTAGTAAAATGGTCTGTGTGTGGATCACATTCAAATGTGTGCCACAAAATGTGGCCTGGATCTCTAAATCGTGTGCCCTCCTCTATGGTAGCTGCTGGTGGAACAAAAAATACCGTCAACATTATATTCATCCTTGCATATTTCCTCATTTATTAGGGTTGCATCCCCCTTTGTTTTCTCTCCCCCTCAGATTTTCTTTTGGCTTATCTTCATATGTTTCCTATGAAAATGGTGAATTGTAATAAGGGCCCGTTTGTTAGGATGGACTTGCATTCCTACAAATTCATGGCAAAATGGGTTATGAAAGGAATGTTAAAAGAGGTAAGGGGTCTAAGATGAAAATGTAGATGGACCCCGACTTGGATTTGATTTACTAGATGGCCGTGTATTCATATTTTACCAAAGGAGAGATTATTTGATGGCCATTTGTTGCTCTTTACTTTTGTTTCTCTTTACCTTTATTTTTCAATTTTAGCCTCTAATACTAATACATTTTTCAGAAATCCTAGAAATCCAATTTCATGCAAAGAAACATTCTCCTTTGACCTAATGTGTAGCAATCTAAACATATTGGAAATTTCAGCCCTCCCTGCTGTTTGGTCTCGACCATGAAAAAACTGGCAATTGTATCAAATTAGTAGACCATCCTTTGCACAAGATTTTGATTGACCTTTATGATTCAACCCAATTTCATGGATTGTTGGGCCAATGGAGTTGATTGTTGGGGCCCAGGGGGGCATCCATGGAGTGCAGTTTCCGATAAATGGGGATTTTCCTTGTTAATTGTATAGGGAATGCAACGGTGAAAATCCTTTCAGAAACATTTCAGTTTGATGAATTACAGGATCATGGGCCTTGTGTTAAGCTTGTGCCACATTTCAGGATCATGATCAAAGAGCAAACTAAGATTGGAATATCATAGTTGTCCACTCCATTAACCTTTTCTGTTAGCTGTATGTCAGCTTCTGATAGGACCCACCAAATACAATCTTCTACCCTTAGAGATTTCACAAAGATAAAACTGTTCCAACTTCCAACATTACAAAAGTATCTACAAAGCTAAATGGGAAAATAATAAAGGAAAATTTATATCTAACATTATCTTATAAAATACAATTTTGTTTAATACTCTATATGAAATTACTGGAACACAGTCAAGTGGTCATTCCCTGTCAATTGAGCACACCAAGTTTAATAACCAAAGGGAATGATGTAAACAAGAAATGTATAATGTGTACAGCCATTTCTCACTGGCTAATATGAAACTTATGTTGGCTCATTAATACCGATGTATAAGTTGCTTGTATGCATCCTTGTTCTTTGAATAATATTCAATCTCTGCCTGCAAACACCAATGGAAAAATCTCTATTTCAATGAACCCATAAACAAAGTTTCAATATACAACATTATAGGTCATGCATAGGGATAACCAAGTTTCTGCAAAGAGAAAATATGGTATTGTATGATTAGCAAGGAACTCATTCTAAAATTCATTATCAGGGTTGATGTAAACTGATGTTTCATATTGATTTATATTGCAATTGGAATTGGTGTATTGGAGATGATTTGAATATGATCTTACCTGCCCATATAAACTGCTGTGTGCACATTGACATTTTCATCAATCAAAGAAGCTGAAAATATATTAGTTGCACCCACATGTTTTACAAGAATGGAAAGTAGCAAGAAGTTTAACCAATCACATTGTTTTGGATCAGATCACAGGAATCTGGGAATCTATTATCTTTACAGTTTATACTAGTCTTCTTTTTCGAGGAGGGTTCGGACCAGCCACGAGCCAATGAACCCATTGGCTCCTGTGACGCACACGGTCTCACCCATTTTTATTTTTACGTTTTTTGCCTTTTTTGACCTTGTTCTCCTGCTCTTGTTTTTTTGGTGGGGGAGAGAGGGGGGGAGAGGGAAAGTAAAGTAGGAGGAGTGAATGGGTTGAGATAGAGACTTGGGGGAGTTCTTAGAATTTTGAATTGGAATGTTGTTATCTGTGAGTGGTTTTGGATAAATTTTTGTTTTATATGATGGGTCCCACACACCTTAAATGGAGGTTGCATCAAGAATGGGAGTTTCAACTTTCTAACATTAATGGCATGTGCTGTGTATTTGCTTAAATTTGGTTTTATACTTTTATGTCGATTTCATGCCAAGTCATTGATCCATCCATTGGCTTATACCATTCTATTAATGGAAAATGTTCTCCTATGAGGATCTATGGGATCCACTTGAGCTCAGTTTTGATACAGTGTAGCCCTTTGATACTTTTGTCATCCTGTGAAGACATCAAATTTGATTTTATATTCATTGAACTTTTGTTCGGCAGTTCGATTGAGTCTCAAGAAAATCTATGGTTAAGATGGCATTAAACTCTTAAGGCTATTAAATTATGTGCTAGGGTAAATTAGTGAGGGTGATTTTTGTGTTCCCTTTTTCTTTTGGGGTCCTTTTGTTCTAGCTTGTCAGTATACTTCTCATGTACTGCTTGCTTTCCTAATGAAAGTTACCATTCAAAAAAAAAAAAAAGTTTACATGCGATAGGGGTGTAAAAATTCTCCCCATCCAAGCACCCTAGGATTGTGATTTAGGATTTCCATGGATAGGACTTTCATGGCCCCCAAATGCCACTTGCTATCAACAAGTTTCCTTGGCTCCTGCACGTCATCCATCCCCAAGACTCACACTATCCTAGGTGTAGACCACAAGAAGTTGGTGCACCATTATTTAATCAAAATCAAAACCAAGCAATCCCAAAACTTATTTAACAGTCAAAAACAAATTATCCATCCTAGTCGAGGATTAATGTGCATCAAGCAAGTACAAATTGTGACCCAAGATGTGGATAACCCTATTTTCACTCTAGTTCCATCATTTGAATAAACTTGCAGCCATTATTAGAGAAGAAACTAATTACCCCTTATAAAATATAGAAAATAGGAAAAGATGCACAAAACCAAGTAAATCCTTATATCATTAGCAAAATTGCCAGAAAATAAGCTAATTTTGCAAATTAGTAATACGAAAAAACTGCCTCTGCAAGTGTGATCTATATTCCATCCATTGTAGCAACTCCGAATGTTAAATATTTCATTATTATGGCAACATAAAGACTACATTCAGATGCATTAATTGAAAGGGGAACAAAATTGGTTCTAAAATTGTGATTAGATTCTTAAGTGAAAGAAAAAAAATAGTTAACATTGGCAGATATTTTGTTTGGCATTCTCAAACATTTATTACTAAGTTGTAAGGTAGCTTTCTAAAATTCAGCCATAAAGTAATAAGATTGAGAGAAAAACACTTGGAACACACATTCAAATGTTACTTACCTTGCGAACACCAATAACAGCTGTCACAAGTTTTTCACCAATCAGATCCTTCAAAATCTTATTTTCATAAAGAGCTTATACAGATCCACATAGATCATTTGGCAACCTTTCTGCATCACTTGCTGACGGGTTTCTTTCTGTTCCATTAAAAAGAAAAATCAACATGTTGGAAAATATGGTTACTTTCTTCAATATACACTTCAGATTTCAGAAGTGAGAAAATTTTCCAAGTGGTTCCAAAGAAAATGCTCTGATGAGTCACATAATTAAAGAACAAGCCATTTTTTATACCAAGAATTAAATATGGTAAACTCTAACTGTCATTGATTTTTTCACTCTTAATGATCAAAATATTACTTTTTTTTCTCAATCAATAGATGACTCTTTTTTCTTCTGACGATTTAAATCTTTTTGTTTCTTACAAATTTATTTGGCTTCAAATTCCAAATGGGCCTAAATGGGAATGAACACAATTTTTTAGTGAGATACCAATCATAATTTCTAAAGAAACATGGAATTCTTAAGAGAAGTGGTGATTGCATAAAAAACTGAAAATATGGGAAAACATATCCAAGCTGCTCCCAGTTCAAGTGAAGAAAATGACATTAAAACAACTCAAGAATAAAATAAAAAGAAATTCATGAAAATTGCACTGGAACAACTTTAGAATCAAAATTATCATAATTTTCACTGTTTTCCCTTTGTCCTATTTGATGTATTCATAGACTGAGTTTGAAACAACTATTCCGCATTAAGAAATAATTAAGTAAAATATGTGCCTGCTAAGGATTTAGTTTGGCACATAAAGAGCCAGTTTTCCATAGGTTTACATTTGATCTGGTATTAATGCCTTTCAGAGGCCATATTCAGTCACTTGAGGTGGTTTGGGAATGTAAACAGTGTAGAGGCGTGGAAGGCCTATACAGGCCCAAGATTTGAGGACTAAGGCCAACAGGTCCACATTGCTTACTGTAACAATCCGAATCTGTCCTCAATTGTTGTAAATTGTAGTCTCCTAGATAAGATGAGATAAGACAGCTGGCTGCTGTAATCTTCTTTTAGATTAGATAGGATACAGATGCAGTTCCCTTATTTCTTCCTCTTATGTAACTCCTATCTTAAAATAGTTCATACTTATACCCACAAGGGTCATATAGTTCCTCAAATACTCTCCTTTTATGTTATCATGGCATTGGAGAATGTAGAGCAGTTAGCACTTGGGGGTTGTCTGTCTTTTATTTATGGGATATGAAGATGGGATTTACATATGTAAAACATATTACCATCATACAATGTTTGTTTGGAAGAACCATTTTCACATGAGTAATTGATATGGAATTTAGTTGTTTTTTGGGCTTTTCACATTTTTCTCAAAATCCACGAGGTTCTAAGATACTAAACTTCATGTCTTGAGGTTGATCATTTATATGAGAAACTTGAACTACTCGGATCACGAACTGGGAGCCCAGAAAAGTGCAGTTTTATTGGCTGTTTTTTTTTTTTTTTGTGTGTGTGGTGGTGGTGGTGGGGGGGATGTTTTCATATATTTCTCAAAATTATGAAGATTTAAGTTACATCTAAGGGTTTGTTAGTTCAATAAAAAATCTGAACAGTTCAAATTGCAATTTTGGGGCCCAAGAGAGTGCAAAAAGATAGAAGATGGCTGATGGGTTTTCATCCTGCAATAGGTGGTAATTGTAATGGTGCCACTTTGAAGTTCGAGGCGGGAAGATGGCTGATGGGTTTTCATCCTGCAATAGGTGGTAATTGTAATGGTGCCACTTTGAAGTGCGAGGCGGGAAATGGTTTCACACCTGGAAAGTTGTGAAAATCTTGATGTGAAAATGGCCACACTTACACACCATTTTCACACGCATGTGATGTGTAAATGAGTGCAAACAAACTTGTTCATGTGTACACATTACATGATTACATGTGTACATATGTAAATGAGTGCAAACAAACAACCCCTTGGAGATTAGGCTGAGTAATCTCTCATTGGGGCCGGCGAGTACACTCATAGGTAATATGACCAGATCATTTGCAATAAGCACAGTCATTGTTCTTTTACAAGACTTACCGGAAGAAATGGCCTGTAGACAGCCGTGGCCATTGGGCCTTGGGTCGGGCAATGGCCTTTTGTGTCTCTACAATGTACATACATAAGATCAAAAGCAGCCTCGAATGATGTGTTGAAAGGTTACAAGTTAAAGGAACCAGGAGAGGGAAAGATTAGGGAACACATTGAGTAAATAGTGAGGAAGCACATGGACAGTGGAGTTACAGGAACATGGCTTTGAATATGATTGTGCGGAAAAGTGGACTCAAAAAGTCAACTCAGATAGATGGGATAACTCTTTGATGATGATAATGAAGAAAGGCAACTAACAGTGGATACGAATCAACAATTCTGAAACTTTGGGTGGAATCCACAGAGAATGAGCTGAAAGTTGGGAAGAAAGGAGTACATCTTTACATGAGTAGTTCATATTTATCACCTAAATCCATTCAAGAACCAGTCATCCTCCAAAATTTGTTTTAACTATATACATATAGGGAGGCGGTTGGATGAAGGGGTTAGAAATATTAGATTGACTTCAAATTTGATATGTAAGTTGACCCCACTTAGATCTTTCAATCCCCCTTGTCTCATGACCAGTAGGGTCTCACGGTGGGCCCCGATAGGCGGTCCTTAACGTAGGACCGCCTACAGACCCTCATATATATATATATATATAACAGCGGTCAATAATTAACCTATGGGTTGTGGAAAAAAGGTCCAAAGTATATAAGTTGAACTGAAGATGTATTAATGCACATGGTATCAAACAATTCTAAGAACTAGGCATCCTCCAAAAAAAATTTAATACACATACACATATATACGACAGTGGTCAATAATTAACCCATGGGATCGCTTGAGCAGAATGTTGGCCAATCAAGAAGTAATATATACACAAAATGGATGTAGCAGAGATGAGAATGTTGAGGTGGATGTGTGGTAAAACTAGGAAGGATAAAATTAAAATTGAGCACTTTCTAGAACATTTAGGGGTAGCAACAATAGGGGATAAACTTAGAGAAACCCGTTTGAGATGGTTTGGGCATGTTCAACGTAGGCTGGCAATGGCACCAGTAAAGAAAAGTTTGGCTATAAAGGTTAATGGCCCACCAAGGGGAAGGGGTAAGCCAAAGAGGATGTGGATGGAGGTAGTAAAAATAGATATGAAGAAGTGTAACTTATACGAGGATTTGACTCAAGATAGATCGGAATGGAGAAACAAAATTCGTGTAGCCGACCATACATAGTTGGGACAAGGCTTTGACGACGACGACGATGATGTTGTAGAGAACAGGTCCAAAGTAAGGTCCGAAGTATATAAGTTGATCTGAAGATGTATTAATGCACATGGTATCAAACATTCTAAGAAGTAGATACTCAAGAAATGCATTCATCTTATTACCCATCATTCTAATTTTTGTTTCATTTTATTGAATTTTTCTTTGTGATTCTCCTAGTGTTTTGAATAACTGATCGCTGATTGTTAGAGATATTAGGAATAGGTTAGCGGCTAAGCTGTAGGTTGTTAATGATTCTTCATCTTATTTTATTCTTGCATTGTATAAATTGAGATGAGTCTCCATAATAAAGTATGATTTATTTTATGAAAATATAGTGGCACTTGAATTTATTCATGGCATCGAGCCATGACCTAGTAGCATTCTTGCAATTAGGTTATCTATGGGCTTGCCTTTTCTATTTCTGTAATGATCTTGTTATTTCATTCTCTTTTCAATAAAATTAAGCATCCTCTTTATCCAAGCCTTATGATCTCACTATTTCTATTTTTATGAAGTTGCATGATTGAAAACTTCTAAAGAGATCACGACGGATCAAATCTAGTGGGCTACCCCAATACCGACATACTCAAAGAGCAAGATGCGACCGTGATGGACTTTACATACAGACAATGATCACTAGTGAAGCATGATGATTTTTGTTACCAATCGTATGATCCTTTCCATTGAAAGAATTATGTGATGTGATTGCCTAAAGGGTGCTAGAGATATTAGTAATTGGTAAGAGAGGATAAGCTTTTGGTTGTAAGTGATTCCTTATCTTATTTTATTCTTGTATTGTATAAATTGAGATGGATTTTCATAATAAAGAATGTGTAGTCGTGTACTTTATGGGAATATAGTGGATCTTGAGTTTCTTAATGATAGCTTTCAAAAGACACTATATTTTGAATTAATTCATTGTATTTTATTATGAAAAACCATCTCAATATATAGAATAAAATAAGATATGGAATCACTAACAACCTATGGCTTCTCCTCTCTCACATATTCCTAATATCTCTAACACCCTCCGCAATTGTATTGTCCTTTTGATAGAAAGGATCATACAATTGGTAACAAAAAGAACAAATGTAATATCCTGAGTTACTTGGGCCTAGGATTAGTCTGGCCCAGGTAGTATCTTAGTTATAGTTTGGCCCAAGTTATAATGGAAGTAGAAGTAATACTTTTTGTAACTTGGTAAGACATCCCACGTGAGAGAGTTTGGAAAGGAATGGAGTTGTAAAACAACTCTAAATAGGAAGTTAGAGGTAACTAGAATTCATCTTCCCTTTTATATATATGATAACCAACGACCATTCTATTCATCTTCATTGGAGAAAAGTCTGAGAGCAAAGTATTGTGGATTGCAATTTAGGGGAAGGAGAGGAAGGCTGCTGATGTCAAATTCGCATTCAAAGGCGACGATCGTTTATCAAAGGTGAGTGAATCTTCCTTAATTATCCAATCTATGCTTTAGTTGATGAGATAGATGCTTGAGGAAATCAGATGTTGTGAAATTGCTATTTGTGTAAATAGTTTAAATATAATTAACACAACCAGGTTCTGGATTGTGATAGAAGAGGGTTGATTTCTTACTTTGAATGATGATTCATGTGAAAGAAAAGATCGGATAATAGTATCTGTGCAATTTTTGCACCTATTTCTTCCTTGTCACAGAGGCGAATTTCTAATGACAGGGGCTGTGGGACCCCATGGTCCACTGTATGATGAATCTGGTCCAGGAATATTGTAAAGGGGTGATGGACGACCCTGGGTATAGTGGACTTAGGCTGAATGGATTTCGTATGGTCATCATAACTTCTCTGCAATAGTTTGATGCGCCTGATGCGTGAATCAGAGCAATTTGGTCAATGATAGTAGTGGGACCCACTACATGGCCTGATCTGGAATCAAGACCTCACATCCTACAGGGGACCCATGGTCGACCCCTGTGATGGTGGCCTTCTGCACAGTGGGCCCCATCTATGGAATATAGTTTAGAAATCAAAAGTCCCAGGCGTGAATCTGTGATAGAAGATAGTGTGGATCGACATGGGTTGTGGGACCACTGGGCCTACTTGATCCTTGATCAACTCCCCACATCTTGAAGTGGGCCCAAGGGCGACCTGCCTGGTGATGGACCCATGTGGAGCGGGCCCCATCTACCCCACCATCCAAGAATCTCAAATTTATGAGGCGTAAGGGGTTATTTTGAGGTTATGACTTTACCAATAGAACTGTGGGGCCCAAAAGAATTATTTGTTGATAGATCTGAATCATGCGTTGATATGTGGGACCCTAGACGACCTTGGAGGGCAAGTATGATCTTGCAATAGGACAGTGGGGCCACTGTGTGTAGTTGTATTGAAATTTCTTATGAGACTTTACTGTTGTATGTTACAGGTTATGAAACTCTTGAGTACTAATTCTGTGAGAATTCTGGATTTGGATTAATGATGGACAGGGTGGGTCACACTTACACCATCAACTACCAATTATGTCTAGATGGGGGTAATGATAAATTTGGATGGTGTTAGGTTGGGCCCATGCTGCTATATATGTGTGTTCAATTATATTAGTTACTGTTCATGTCCTGGTTGTTATGTGGTTGTGAGATAATGTACACTGAATTCCAGATTTGGGATGTTGGACTTATGTCTGGATGATTGATGGCTTCGGGCCATGGTGGCCGTTATAGCGGCTGGTCCTTAATGGACGTGAGTGGCCATTATAATGGCTGGTCCTTAGTGGACGTGTCTGATAAGACAGGGTCATTGTGACCGGTATACATGTATACGATAAGGCCTTTGAGGCGTGGTGATGTGCATGGGCACGGATTTGTATGTGAAAGAATTTTTAATAATATTTGATTATTGATTTAGACTTGTTGAATTATGTGATGTTATACTATATGTGACTTGTGTAATTAGGAATATTCATTCACCAGTAGTACTGATGTTGTGTTACCCCCTTCAGGTAATTATGCTGCGGGTGGGACAGAGCAGAACGATGTTTAGCACGTAGATTTCAGCATGCGTGGCTGACAAGAGAGAACGAGAAAAGATAATTTAGTGGATTAGGGGATTAGCCTTTGCTTAGGAAATTTATTTAATGTTTGAGTACCTTATTGGTGCAGACAGAACATATTAAAGTATGAGTATTTATAACTCATTGATTAATTTAAATTATTGTTTGATTTAAATGCCAAATGCTTATGAGAATTACTTGATGAATATATGGTAAATATTGCCAAGTTATCACGATCCAGAGATCTGACAGGCCCCAGAATTTGGGTCGTGACAACAAACCTTATGATCTTTAAAAAGAAACAACATATATCTGGAAAAAACAATCATCATGCTTTGCTAGTGATCACTGTCTATCTGTATAGTCCATCACTATCGTATCCCGCTCTTTTTGAGTCCGTGGCACACAAGATTAGATCTGTTGTGATATCTTCTAGAAGCTTTCAATCGTGCAACTCTATCGAAATGGTGAGATCGTAAGGTTTGGATAATTGCGTGGATAAAGAGGTTGGTTGAGTTTCATTGAAGAGAGCAAAAAATGATGGTGAGATCATTATGGAAACATAAAAGGCGGGACCATGGATGGCCTAATTGAAAGATTGATACCGGGCCATGGCTCTAATACCAAGAAGAAATTCAAGAGGCACTAAATTCCCATAAAATACACCATACTTTATTATGAAAACCCATCTCAATTTATACAATACATGAATAAATTAAGATAGTGATGCAAATCCTAGGGTTGGGGTTAGGGTCGAAAAGTGCCGAAGCATGACAACAAGGTCTCAATGAGATTTTCACACAAAAGAGAATGAATCTCAAACATAACTCCATGAAGGAATTTAAATTAAACTTTTGAGTTGTCCTTATATAAATAGAAAAAGAAACCATAGAGTATAAGACTCCTAATAAAATAGGAAACTAAATAATAATCAAACTAGGAAATAAAATAAGGAATCCCACTGAATTTAGAAACAAAACCCTTGGATTTTCTTGGGTCCCACACGTGGGCCAAGGGCCTACTTGCAATGGTTCATTGGCTTTGCATCCATAAGGAATCACTAACAGCTTCAAGCCTTTCCTCTCTTACCTATTCTAAATATCTCATTACTTTACCATTTTATTTGGGACCCATTCTTCTTGCCGCTATTTCATATTATTTTTTCAAATCGCTGGGAATTTTGATAAAACCAAAACAAAAGAAAAGGGGAAACAATGCCATAAATGAAACCAATGAAAAATGACATTTGACCAAGCTACTTGGCACTATAAATAGAAGAAAAAGATTTCCTTCCTATTTCTAAGGATAATATCTTAACAACACTCTTTAAAGACGCCTTATGTTCCATATCTTCTTTAATCGACCATACAAAAAAAAAAATACATCTTTTGCTTACTTGGTTGACTGAAGTCCTATTTCTTTGTTCCATATCTCACAACGCTTCTATTCAACCAAGGCAGCAAAACATAAAAAACAAGTTTCTCTAATAGCATATCGCATCAGGAGGGACGGAAAATTAAATGCACCTGAGACTGTTATAACTAAAATTAATACTACAGACAAATATTTCACCATGTAGATGACAGAAGAATACTTGGGCTTTTAATCAACTATCACTGAGGTGCCATTAACACATTTAAACACTACCATCAAAGCCCTTGATGAAGTGAATCTATGATACAAGCTCTAAACAAAAATGGATTGACAAACACAAAATAAATTGAGAGGTAAAATTTTAATTTCATTAAAGGACTTCCAAAAAGAAAAAAAAATAAACAAAAAGTGGAGCTAGAGAAGATTGTGTCACTGTTTTAGAAAATTGAAGAGTCATACCAATGGGTTGAGGCAAGGTCAAGTTCCTTCTAAGGCCATCTATCCCTGCAGCCATTATTGAAGCCAAGCCAAGGTGTGGATTTGCACAGCCATCAAAACTTTTGATTTCAAAGTTGCTTACAAGCCCATCAGGTACTCCAGGTGGGGCTGCAGTTCTCAGTGGAGCTTCCTTGTTTTCTTTTCCCCAACAGTGATAGGCTCCACTCCATGTGTTGGGTTGAATCCGATCATAACTGCATATAGTTGTATCAGTTTAATTGGAACTATGATTTGGATAATTATGTAACTTTTGCACTGGTTGCACACAAAATGATACTAGTGCAAAATAGGATTTTGCAAAATGAAAGGGTACTAAAAGGGACTGCCATGTCTTAGATTTCATATATTAATAGTTTGAACCAAGAAAAGGCGGGAAAGACAAAAGGAGAAGAAAAAAGGAAAAGATGTTATATGGATGAAGGATTTACAAGGAAGAAAAAACCAGTATTTCTAAATGAAAGAAAATTTGAAAAGAATATCCAGAGAAGGAAGAACAATGACGACACAAAGAAAAGAAGAAAGATGAAAAAATGCAAGGAATGCAACATCTTGTTTGGAAAATAAATTCTCTCTTAAAAAAAAGAAAGGTTATAGTTTCTCCAGCGATGATGTGTGGCATGTTAAGTTTTTTGAGAACCCAAAAACAGAAAATACCGAAAGTACGAACTGTTGTACTTTATGCAATTGTAAAAAACCATTTGAGACAACTGTATTTGAAGAGACTAAACAGATCTCGTTGAATGGGTTAACACGAAATGGAACTTGTATTGGCTCAGGAAAAACTATTCTTCAACATGTGGCACATATCTGTGAGGCCAAAATTGCTAGTTTTATGTCATATTCCTAGACAGTTCATTGCAAGAATTTTAAGGACACCAAGGGTGAACCTGAAGGGATTTATTACCTCCCCTAAAAGTATCCTAAAGTGGAAAGGTCAGAATTGTCAAATAAAATTAACACTCTAATTCTTTACTCAGTTTCTGGAATGGAGAAATAAAATTCATGTAGCCAACTGCCTAACCTAACATAGTTGAGACAAGGCTCTGATGATGATTATTCTTTCCTCAGTCACTTATCACGGGTGGGATGATTATGATTGTCCTCTATTGAACAGGAAAATGAAGGGAAAAAACGTAAGAAAGCAAGTACTGTGGTTGACTCCTTATGCGTTCATACTCAATTATCTTTAACTTCATTAATGTATTTTATTCAAGAACGATCAACTGCAAAAAAAAAAAAAAAAAAGGGAATCATAAAGAGAAGTTTTAAGTGGGATATTATTTGTCATGAGAATAGAATTTTACCTATTTGGAAGAGGAGCTGTAAATGCCAAAATTGAGGGAAGGTGGCAGAATACTCCTGCCAAGAACTTTTCCCCAATTTTTGACATCCCATACTGAGTTTCTGATCCATCAGATGCCATAAAAACATTCCTTCCGTTCTCCATCAAGCTTAAGTGAACATGAGATCCAGAGCCAATAGCATCCAAAAAGTATCTGACCGCAGACATAATATGATGAAAAAATAGGGAACGTGATAGGTCTCAAAGAGGACACATCATAAATTAGGTATTCATTAGGACTTGGTCTTGTCCAAAGAATGTCATTGAGAGATTTGATGATATTAGGAACAAAATTAATTAAAACTTACAAGAATGAAATTAAGAGCCAATTTATAAACTTACTTTGGCACAAAAGTTGCCAATAAACCATGTTTTCTTGCAACAGCTCTGATCACCTCACGGGCAAAAATCAAATTATCAGCTGCACGAGTACAAATAGTATGTCCCAGCGCTATTTCAAATTGACCATTCCCAGATTCTGCATGTAGCTGCATCATTAAGGAAATTATCATAAAGAGAGTTTGTAATAACATGGGATTGAAAAATTTTCAAGCTAAAACATTGAAGCCATCATGTACAACTTTTGTAAACATATAATAAAGGATAATAAAAGAAAAGAAACTGTGACGACAGGTTAAGAACATGAAGAATTCTGAATAAATATTGTAATTGGTCGAATTACACTTGAAAATGTGTTGCATTTTCTATTTAGTAAAGGTCATTATATATCTTTCATCCATAGAAAATGTATTGATACTCTTTTTGGTAAAGGGCATTATATATTTTTCAACCAAAACAAGGTCATTATATATTCAATTTTGGCAAGGCCGAAGAGGATATGCATCCTTGGGATACGATCCTATAGTGGGAGGTATTAGGAATCTAATGTAATGGTCCCAACTCCCATTATTGTTTCTATGTTAGAGACCATAGGGGTTTGGGAGTCTATTTGTAATAAGGGTTTTGAGGTCCTTTGTATTACAATTCCTTTTTTATTACTCACTATAAAATAAGGAGCATGTGTTATAAGATACGACTTCCCTCCTTAGTCGAAAGTTCTTCCTCTCTCTCACACACAACTTATTCTCTTTCGATTCTTCTTTGTTATTCTTCCTGCTCTTAATTTTTCTTCTTCTCTAAATTCCAAGTGTTTTTACCTTATGTAATCCTAGTTCCAGAGAAAGACTTGAAGGAAGCATGCTTGTATAGACAACAATGGTCGTATAAGAAAGAACAAATTCAAAAGAAAAAAGAACAAAAAAGTTATGATCCTTTCCTTTCTAAGAAAGGATTCTTTCTCGTCCGGGGAAAAAATAGTAGTATGTCTTATCTCAAATCTTGCTTACGTCTAGGGGGTTATTTCCATTTACATGGGCCTATGGCCATTGGTAACTTACATTTGTCATGATACAATTGCACCTATCATACAAGATTGTAAACCAACAGATCTTTGTCCTGTGTGAAGGCCATCTCTCATCATCCCTGGGAGAGTTCCATTTGGCTTTCAAACAATTGATCATCTAAGTTTTGGGGGAATCTTTGGATGGCAGTATCATCACCACTCACCCATTCAAGTCTTATCCCTCCACTTCACACAAGACCTAGCCACCTCTTCCATCCAATTGGCCCTTCTTTTCAGTAACCAACGGATGAAGAGCAATTGAAACATCATCTCCATCAATTTCCTTCTCTCATAAAATGATGGGACTTCCCCATAATCTAGATCCACTCGACTGTTAATAAATAGGGGTCTCCTATCCACCATCGATAAGAATCCTCCACATTTTACCCCACATATTGTCCCGTTAGCAACTTAATTTACCCTTATGTTTCGTAGAATATGTCCATATATATCAAGGAATCTGAAAATATGTACGTGTCTATCTTATTATCTCTCTGTCAATAATTGTTTGTGTACAAGTAGTTAGAAAGAGAAGTGCGTTCATCCAATGTATCTAACCTCACCCATCTAGGCATTCATTTTATTTTTACCAAGTCTTATCCCTCCACTTCACAAAATGATGCATTCTAATCTGCCCAATCATCATTGACTAACATCTATCAACCTGAGATTTCTTAATTTCTTTCACTTGCTCGTTCACACAGCTTGCTTACTATTCTTGATCATACGCATGTTCCTTCCTAGCTTTATTGTAATTTATGCTTATTTTCAATCATGGACAGATTAAACTAACAAGCTGAAATTATGGGCAGAACAATCGTTAAAGAGTGAGAAGGTCCCAACACCTTCCACCACCATAACAAGCCATGATCTCAGATCAATGGTTATGCTAGAACATGGAGTCATAAATTAACCGCCCTATGTTGCTAATATGATTAGTGGCATCTTCCTAAGCATCACATTTCTTTTCCCAGTCACAAGTGTGCCACTGAGGAGACTTGAATGCTGGTCTACTTGCCTGATGACCTTAATATACTAACCCTAGCAGAGAGCATGGCGAACAACCAAAAATGTGAGTGTACCTGCTCTATAAAAACATCCATAGATTCAATAGAAGAATTCACTTCCTGTAAAACTGAGGAAGCAGCATCAAATCCAGAAGTGGAGCAGTAGGCAGTCCGGTCAAATGGTACCCACTCCTCTCTCCCTTCTCTGTAAATATTCTTTGAATTAAATACAATAAATCAAATAACAAAAAATTAAAGAGCAAGAAGTAAGGTGAGCGATTGTAAATGATACCTAATCACATTCTTCAAAAGATAAAACTCATTTTCGAAGCCAGAATTCATTTCCTGCACATAAAGGAATCAGGGATTAGTCATAGCAGGAATATCTGAATGAACATTGGAATTAAAATATCTAAAATAATACCAAATTAAATTCGTCTTTTAAGACTTTAGAAACCCTCCGTAGGGCCTCTCTTGGACAATATTCCCAAGCTTCGCCAGGTTTTAGTTTCATGTCAGCCAAAACCATTTCTTCTCGCGGTGACCTGTTGAGAAAAGAACATATTGCTACAAATTACTGACAACTGTTTTGTATCCCTCAGCAAAAATATACAAATACAATCATATCCTTGTAGCGATAATGTTGGGAAGTGAAATATTAACTGGAATTTCTTTTGAAGATAAGAATAATATATTAACAACTCCGAAAGAAGGGGAGGGAGAATCCTCCATACAAAATGAATGAAATGCTTCCAGCCCACTACCACACCTCGGTAAGGTGACCTGCAGCAGGGAAGGGGCAGCAAGATGGAAGCCAAAAAAAATGGGAGACCGCCCCAACAGACTAGGCCTATTTTACAAGCAGAGACTGGACCTGAAAAAAACAAAGGACCAAAAACAAAAGAGAAAGACAAGGCAGGCAACCAAGAGAACCCAGGCTCCACATAGGCACATACAGCTGCCAAACATAGCACTGCAGCCACCCCAGGAAACCACAGCTGATCAAACCAGAAGCAGCAAGCAGAGAGAAATAAAAACCAAACAGAGCACAAGGAACACAGCCGACTGCAACCAAACTGCACAGAAGAGAGCAGGCCTGAGACACAGAAAAAACAATCTGCAACTGCCCAGCAATACAACCAAGCATCTGGACCAGACAATTCAACAGATCAAGCACCTGCAAACAATCCAAAAAGACCATCCAAGCAAGGAAATGACCCATAATGACAGCCCAGGCAAAAGCATTGAAGCCAACACAACAAAACCCAGCTCAACAGTCAACAGAAACCTGTAGAAAATCTGACACATAGTTGTATAGCATAGGAGCTAGTAGTAAATCCCCAAGGAGGAAAAAAATAGGGTGTCACCTCGATCAAAAGTTTCAAATGGTAACGAATCTGTGCAATCACCTAATTTGGGCATTAATAATTTTTACTATAAGATTCCTTACATTGAGAATGAAGCAGATAATTGAGCTACAGAGTTAATAAAATATTTAGCATATCCAAACATGATTTTCCTTTAACTTTCTAACATTATCAGTTTATCTGAACTAGATATTATAATATAAAATTTAGAGGAGACATATAAATTGTGAAAATGAAAGGAGCTGCAAAGAAAAGAAGTTTAAATGACCATCTATACCATGGAAGCCTTTTCTTGGTTGATAAATCAGGTACTAGCCTGATCTCACCCACAGCAGTAAGATTGGTACCATCTGCTGGACCATCACAAGATGAACTCATTCCCATAGATGCAAAAGTCAAGCCTACACCCTCACTCCATGTAAATTCATAGAAGCGCTTTACTGGAACTACCTGGAATAAAAACAAAAGTGCTAAACATGAAGTACTCACAAGTCACAACTGTCTTATGTTCTTAAACTAATGCACCTCAAGAGGAAGGCATCTCAAGAGGAAGCAGTCATGAGGGCCCAAGCCCAATCACTGAGCCCAGTCCACAAGGTTCACTAGCTATTCTCCATTTTACTACAGGATGCAGGTTACTGACGAATTTAGTATATTGCAGTCATTTTCTTGTCTATTCATGTGTAAGGTTAGTTTTTAATATTTTTTAAGTTGAGAATGGATGCAAGGCCAAGATTAAACCTAGGGTTTCTTTGTTTGAGAAACTTCGCATCAATATTATAATAAGGCCATATTGTGATGACTTTTGGCTTTAGAAATTTATTGTCCTCTTAGGGAGTTATGACCAATCCAGGGCTTTTGGTGAACTTGAAGTTGGGTAAAATCATATCTCTACTGGACTTGAGAAAATGTTTTCTTGGTTCTCCAGTTGGATTTTCTTAAATTGTGTTGGGCAGATATTGGGATTTAGCCTTATCAAGTCAAGCCTACATGCCCGAAAAATAAATGAATGTATGTCAAAAGCAAATTGATGGTAAAGTTTAATACAGGAAGAGGATGAAAATTTAATACAATCAGTAACGCCGGTGAGGAAAAGTCTTTCTATGCAAGTTGATGGCCTACCAAGGAAATGGGGCAAGCAGAAGAGGACATGGATGGAAGTAGTAATGATAGATCTAAAGAAGTGCAACCTATTAGAGGATTTAGCCCAAGAGAGACACGAATGGAGAAACAAAATTCATGTAGCGGACTCGAGATAGTTGGGACAAGGCTCTAATGATGAGGATGATGAGAATGATAAGGTGTCGATGATGTGAAAGATTATAGACAAAATAAAGAAAAGAAGGTTATCAATCCATGAACAATATAATTGGGTAGAATCATAATCTAGTAATTGTTATGCCTATCAAGGGCCACCTTAAATGTGTAGAATCATAATTAATGTTAATTTACAATGGGTTTTGTGGACAGTTTCATGTGAAAGGCTAGGTCATTGATTTTCTGCAGAAAGTTACAAAATGATTCCTTTTCTCGTTTGTCAAAAGGAATATGTCAAAACAGTTACACTCTTACAAACTACTAACTATAAATTGATGGAACTATGATGCATACCATATGGCAAGGTGCTGAACATCCTGAAGATTTTTTTTTTTTTTTTAACGAAGAACTTGGTCTTGAACTCACTCACCCACACACAATACACATCCTCAACTAGCAGAGCAACAGTTGGTGAAATTCTATTCTTCGTTTCTTCTTATTAGTCAAAAAGTTGGTTAGAATGGGGAAGTGGTTTTACAACCCAATTAAGGCTCTATTCTAGGTCGAGATTGTGAGAAAGAATTGGTCCCAAATCAAGTTGGATTAGGACATGTTTTTTTTTTAATCATTAATAGTAAATCAGATTAAAGAAAATAAGTCCACATATAAATCCAATAAACCAAGAGAAAGATTAGGACACTTCTTAAAAGTAGAAAGTTGTATGTTCGAGTTATTTCGGTGGCTGTAAATAAGGATGTAATGTCAGTTACAAATTTCATGTGATTTATTTTGTATTATTGTGATAAAATCTATCTTCCTCTTCTCTTTGGTGTTGGGCTCTCTCTCTCTCTCTCTCTCTCTCTCTCTCTCTCTCTCTCTATATATATATATATATATATATATCTGGGTAGAGCATCTCTCACCTTACTATGAGAGATGGTGTGGGGGCCCTCACATCCATATTCAATGCCAACAACTTAAATGTGAGGGCCCCCAACCTATCTCTCATAATAAGGTGAGAGATCTCTCTCATAGGAGCATCTCCCTATATATATATATATATATAATTTTCCTCATCTCTCCTAAATCTCTGTTATTGAGAATGGTTAAAAAATCAATCACGGTATATTGTGGATCCAATTAAATAATTGTGTCTATAAAGGTGCAACCGTGTGAGCCTTGGGATCAAGAGGCTGAATCTTGATTAGAGTTATGGTCGTGATTGTGCTAGTTGGTATTGGAGGTTTAGGTATTTCAATTTGCATAAATTGTCCATCATAACTAATAAAAAAACCTCAAAAAAAAAGTAAAATAAAGGAAAACAGTTTCATCAGGACCTTTCCATAATTTAATGGTTATAAGTTGTAATATCGAATTTTGGACTTCAAATCTAGAATTTGTTAGTAACAGACTAGATATCAAGTGGATAACAGTATAACACCTTTATTCTGGCAAAGTGCTTTTAAATAACATTCTCATTATTTTCAGGTAGATAGGACTAGGGTTTTACACATTATTTTTTTTATATAATTTTGTTAAAATTAGGGATTACTTTATTTTGAGGAAAAAAATTGTCTAATTAATTAAGTCAGTTTCTTATTTCTCCAAATTTATTCAGAAAGCTAACTGTCATTGAAGTTGTCCTCTGAACTTGGATCGCTTTATAAATCAAGAACACCACATTTGTATGTTTTGAAGAAGGAAAATGTGATAATGGCAATGATGAACACCACGATAACATCCATCTACCAATCCACTGGTAGCTCAGTGGTGAGGCACCTCCTCTGTATGGAAACAACTAGGGATCAAGCCCTGGTTTTCGATCCATGGTTTTAGCCTTAACTGTGAGGGACTTGGGTAGGGCGTGCGTGTGGGTGCCTGAGTATTTACCAGAGAACAAAATAAAAGAAAATAAAATAATCCATCAGACTGCCTCTCAAAAAAAAAAATCTACCATACTAGCAAGGGGAAATGAACTCACGCGGCAGCGATGTTGCCCAGAGGTATCAACCCAAAGTATGCGAACGAAAACAATATCCTCTGGTGGAGGAATACTCTTTATAGATAATGAGTTGCTGG
The DNA here is from genome assembly GCA_012931725.1 of Litsea cubeba. Taxonomy (NCBI): domain Eukaryota; kingdom Viridiplantae; phylum Streptophyta; class Magnoliopsida; order Laurales; family Lauraceae; genus Litsea; species Litsea cubeba. Next base: position 14,916,559 of record CM022953.1, on the reverse strand, counting down.
ATGAAGCCTTTTTGGAATCAAGAGACCCCATAACTCTATTCATATCATAAAGACGGCAGGCATTTTGCTTAAAGATGTCTTCCACTGCTTCTATTGCTTCAGGAATTGTAAGGTCGCCATCATCACAAGCACTGGATAGAACAGATAGAATAATTTCACGTGCTCGCTTTGCACCTATTGGGCCACAAAAAGAGAGAACAAAACAATTATGTCAATAATTAGTGTAACATATCAAAGGATGGCCTGATATATATGAATAGATAAAACAAGATTTCTGTAGAAAACTTTGTGTTAGAATTCAACAGAGATAATTCTCAAAATTTTATAATGGCAAAGAAACCTCAATACTTGTTCATAATAATTCATGATAAAGGTGCAAAATACTTAGGTTGTGATATATAGAGAGAGAGAGAGGAACAATGTAGCTCTTGGATTCAACCGTACACATTTTGGAAATCCAAAGTGCAAAATCATGATACGGAATATAGATAGTTAGATAGAATGTCCCAAGCTGTAGCTTAGCTGATTGGGACATGGGTGTGTGAGTGGAAGTGCGTATGTTCAAGCCTCCAATGTAGAAAGGAAAAGGAAGATATATATAGATACATACATACATACATACATAGAGAGAGAGAGAGAGAGAGAGAGAGATGTGGCGGGGGGGGGGAGCGAATAAGGTTTTATGCACGTCACTTTCTTCAAAGAAATAGTTGCCTCCTATTGAAAGCTCATATTTTTTACAATACAGTTGCTGGGAAATCGACTTACTGCAAACAATGATCCCAGACCCCCAGTCCTCAATGCTGTACAGACTTGAACATCAACTTCTTAACTCTAGGTGAAGCCCAACCCTCCCTACCCAATCCCCAACCAACACAAAGACTTGAAACTATTACTAAAAGAAAAGGTTATAAAAGTATAAAGTGGGAACTTGAGAACAGAATAAGAGGAGAAGATAATTGCGGCCCAAACGACATTTAATGGAACTCAGATGCACTCAAACTAGCCAATAAAATTTTGTTAAAAATAAAATAAAAGTTTGATCAGAATAGTAAGCCCAAATGCAATCACATAGCAAAAGAAAAAAGTGTTACGAATAAAATTAGTTGTCTCTATAATATTACCGTTAAAATCACAGCTTTGAACATACCTACATACAGTTCTGCTGTTGGTGAAATAAAATCCTACTGTTTCAAAAAGAAAACAAAAACATACCTAAGTAGAAAGTTTCAGGGAATGCATAGCCATCAGTGCTGAACATCACCTGCAAACAATAGTAAGTTCCAAATATTAAACAGTAACCTCCACCTCAAGCCTCAAGGATTATACAGCTAATGAGGAAGCCGATTCCCTTGCTAAATTGGATGTTAATAGATAACAGTTTTTGGTTAGATCACCATTGCCTCTTCTTCGAGTTGATGGTTTTCCTCCACCACGTTGGTGAGGCACTACGTTAGTGAGGCATCCAAGACAAAACATTACATCCAAGTGAAAGTAAATAAAGAAAACTAGCTTAAATTTCATATGTTGCAACACCTTTTTTGTTGGAGCGAGGTGTAGAAGTTCTTTGACCGCAGAAATCATCCCTTGGACACTCAGCTTTGGAATAGCCAAACCAAAGTCCAGGTACACCTATCATTAAAAACAGAAGAAAAAAGGTCAAGGTACACTCGGTCCCAAAAAGAAAAGGTAAGAACTGTGGCAGATGCTGAGCACAAACACATGTCTAGAAGTCACACCTGTGAGTAAGTAGAGGCTAGATATGATGCCTCCTTCGAATATGGATAGGATGCATGCAAAAGCACAATCCGACACTCAGAAAACCGATTGTCCTCAAGCAGGGTGCGCAAATGAAGGGGATTGCAAAGCCTCAAATCTAAGTCTTTATCTCCAAAACTGGACATTTTGAGTAAAAAATATATATTAGGTGGTTTGCATTTCCAGTATCAGATTTAAAAAAATGAAGAACAAATTACAACAAGGAAAAGGAAATGATCTTTGCTTGACTGTCAAGATATTACTATGCATCAACACAAAAATCAGCACTGACCAAAACAATGTGTGTGCAAAGAAAATTACAATCAAAACAAGAATCCAGAGCCACATTAACTGATGCAGATATGATGTTGGACTGATACAAATTGATCTTCTTATAAATGTCTACCCTCCTTGCCAATGAAGAGATGATGCATCGCACATTTCCAGCATATAAGAATAGAAAACATTTGTTTTCAATTAGCTTTTGTAGAAGACAGTAACACGCAGCCCTCACTTACAGGAGGCTTATGACCTAAGCATATGATACTTTATTTCAAATAAAGTACCAATCAATGTCAATGGTGTTTCAGCTAGATTGGCAATGATATAACCAAACTCCTACTCTTGCAATGCATGATCACAGAGTTACAAATGCAACCAGTTAAAATAACAACTATTTGCCCCATGTGTTTCATGGTGTGATGGCCAATTATTTGTTAGCCTACATGGTGGATCATAACAAGACCAAAATTGTTAAGACCAAGTTATCTTTAATGATGATCACAACAGAACTACAAAGAACATTACATTTGGTATATTCCATAGAACAAATGTTAGACAACCATCATTTAAAATGGAAATGCGTCTATGAAAGAGCACAAACAGAGCAGCTGTAAGTCACAAAATAAATAAACCAAGTCCAAATTATTGAGAATAAAGATCTAATGCTATGCTATATAAAAATATATAGCATGATCTTGTGGTGGAGAATAAGATAACAGTTTTTTTAGTAAAACATACAGTTTACATTGGATTAAATACTAAGAAAATCCTGATACAAGATACATTGATGTATACTTTGTAAAAAAAGTTCGGGTTTACAGTTAACTATAACATGAATGGTTTATATATGTTTAAGTACTAATAATCATGATGTATGATACATTGACACCTTTAAGTATGGAAATGTTGACTAATCTACATTCAAATAAAGTGCGCAAAAATATGAAGAATCCAGCACATGCAATTGAAAATTTTTTAAGTTTCATGTTACCCAGTATGTATCTGCATGGGTAGGTTGAAGCTTAAAGAAACTTCCATACTTCGTGTAAATATATAATCAATCAAACTCTTATTTTGGATGCGAACAGGCTTCCTGGCTGAAAAGAAAGATTGGAAGCATTAGCATCATTTACTTCCTCTTAGTTGGGGAAATTTCATCAAAATGTTAAATATAAAACATCTCACACATTCGAAACCAACACAAACTCACCACTTAAAACTTCAATTAGGCCCTGCTCAGCATCCTTCTTACTAACATGTGTATCAATTTCTAGACCACTTCGGTATGTAGCTATGCTCTTTAAAGCTACAACTTTATCAGCAACTGTAACTGATATGCTAAGGAAATGAGTTTGAGGAAAGAAACTTCTATTTTGCTAATTTAACCAATTACTGAGGCAGAAACTTGTTCTAGTGGGAAATGTAAAGGATATGATTTCAGCTTTGTCACAAAGGAATCAGTGAACTCATCCAGTGTCCACTTTGACTGACGCATTTCCTGCAAGAGAGTTTTGTGATGCAGCTAAGATTTAAAAATACTATTCGAAATTCATGACTAAAACTCTGTGCTTACTAATTGATGATGGCTTTTAATGAAAGAAGAAACAACAATAATAACATAACTGAAATAGAACAAGCATATGTGTGTGTAATATACTTCATGCACACACACTTTAACGTGAGACACGCGAATTTCACTTTTATCAAAGTAATCTTCATCACTGGATTAAACATGGCACTCTTAAAAAATAATAATAATAATTCCATGAAATCATATAACAACTATTTCTTTTGATCCAGACATACCTCATTTTTATCTGCCTAAGGGTAAATGTTTTTATTTAATATTACATTGGAATTTTTATTTCTTATAATTCAAACTCTTCTTTATCCGTTCATTTATTAATGCATCATCTGTTGTCAAAGTCACTTCCAGTGTTCCAGAGGCTCTTTCTCAAACTTAGGACACTGCAACCATGTTGGAGGAGAAGGGGCTTCGAGAAGAAAACTGACACCTGGAATTAAATGATTTACCTAAAGAAAAGGTGGATGGTTGTAACTTAAGTGGGTATTTGCTGAGAGGCAAAGAACAGATGGCACCATAAAGAGATTCAAAGTTTGGGTTGTAACTTCAGAAAACCTGTTTGATTAAATTCATATCAATGCATTGATCTGCCATTCCTTTATACAGAGATTTAAGCAACCAAAAATAGGAAACAAAATCAAGGGAACCTATCAAATATCAATGCCAATCTTTAAGTAATGGTACAATGAGGCAATATAATCTCCTAGGATACACTAATGGTATACTGAAGGATTACATAAAATACATGGAGGAGTGTATCGCACATCGCCGGACTACAATATAAATATTAGGTACTCTGACATGGGCGATGGCTAAGGGGTTTGCTTAAACCTATGGCCTCTATCATGAATCCTTTACGCCAGTGGTAAAGCTCAGATAGTCGAAGGTATCATTTCCCTCACTACTAACCAATCCTGGCCTCTGTTATCAGTTATTTATTTATTGGGGTATTGGCCACTGACTGTGATTACTGAATCATAATTGCATAAGTTTACTACCTCAACTTCCCATTCATTAAGATGTACTACAAATAAAAGTCCAATGTAGAGAGAGAGAGAGAACAACACTCAACTACACTCAACTGAAAATGCAAGTGTGTAGTAGAGACTCGCTGGTAGATACAGTAAGAGGGTGAGGGATTAAACAATAAAAAATGGTAAGCCAATACACATATCAGTGTCTATTGGGCCAGTAAACATATCAGCATTTACCAATAGACATAAAGCACAAAGAAAAACATCAATACAACATTTTTTTTCTTTTAAATTAGTAATAAAACTGGTGGTAAAAAGATTATAACCGGTACGATGTCCTGCCACAATGAAAAAGAATGAAAAAAAAAAAAGGGAAAAAGGGAAACTATTAACCAGTCCCTAGGAAATATTTCAATACACTCATTTCCTTTTACCAAAGAAGAAATAAGTGAGTTTCTTTTACTAAACAAGGAAAACACTTATTTCCTTTCAACATTGTGATAAATATACTAAATTTGCATGGCATGATTTTCAACTAATATACATCTAGACAAGTGATCTCTTGTGATGAAATTGTCGAGGGATGACTCTATGGGGACCAGTTGGTAATCGTATGTGTAGTCATTGTTTAGATAGGGCTGTCTTCATCTCAGCCATTGTAAAGATCCACTGCTGAGAGATTAAGAGCCTTGATTGAAAGGAAAGAGAATGAAATTCACCCTCACTCCCACCCTGAATTGTTATTCATCCAACTGGGCCCCATAGGATCAATGTTTCAACTGATCAGAAGAGAACTCTCTCTCTCTCTCTCTCTCTCTCTCTCTCTCTCTCTCTCTCTCTCTCTCTCCTCTCTCTCTCTCTCTCTCTCTCTCTCTCTCTCTCTCTCTCTCTCTCTCTCTCAATATATATATAATATGTAATAGGGATTTTGGTCATAGATTTTTGAAGTACTACAATAGAACTTTTTATACTAATCCCGATTGAAGGAAAAAGGCTCCAATGATGATGATGATGATGATGGGTATATGTGTGTGTATAAGATCAAATTAAGAAGACAACCATCCAGTCATATTGAGCTGGCACTTTACACATGCTTAAAAAATTAACAAGACAGCTGAGAATCTTCTTCTAAGAGAGAACCAAAAGAACACCAGGAAAGAACCAACAGAATCTCCATACCTCATCAAGAATCTGCTCAGCTAAACGCTCAATTCTTAGTATTCTACCCACAGCTGGTGCAAAGCAACTGTGCCACTCAACTGCATGCATTTTGTCCAACTCAAAGCCATCATCAAAGAAGATGGCAGATATCTTGGCAGCTTCAAAGCATTTTGAACAAATTGAATGTAATCCAGAGGATTTACGGTGCGTTTCAACCCCACTCAGGGTTGCCTCACAGCCATACAATCTGGCAATATCCCTCAAACTTCTCTGCAGTTCAAAAAAAAAAAAAACCACTATTAGAATCCAAGTGGGAGCAATCAGACGTCCACATGAAAGATCAATGCTGCCTCTAAAGATAGGAAATCCTTCCCTTACATTAGCAAATCAATGATCCGAAGATGGCATCAAAATTAATTCAATAAAGCATATGTAGTGCAGTTCAACATACAAATTGCAATGAAACTTCTGAACTCCACAAGATATGAATGCACTTACAGTAAATGCAAAATGTCAAGAGTCTCAAGTTGCTAACCAATGCACCCAAAATGCCTAGGCGTTAAAGGTGAAGCAAACTAACTACTTAACACCCCCGTTGGGGGCTGGACTCAAAGACACGCCCACACAAGACGCAACATGGGGCCTTTTTGCCCTGTGCACATGCACCCACACACAAAACGCGGCATGGGACCTTTTTTACCCCTACTCTAATAAAATCTTAAGTTGCTAACCAATGCACCCAAAATGCCTAGGCGTTAAAAGTGCGGCAAACTAACTACTTACAAAAAGGCAATTAGAGAAATGTGTTAAAGCAAACATTTGAGTTTTTTTTTTTGAAAAGTAACAGTAAATTTTATTGAAAAACCAAAAAAATACAAACACACGAGTATAAGTGACTTATACCCAAGATAAAATTACACAAGAATAACCTCCCAAGGAGACGAACTTTGAACCCCTTGTTTGGCTAAGGAGTCTGCCAACCCATTAGCCAATCTAATCACATGATAAAAAAAACTAAAGAAAGAGAAGAAGCGATCTCCTTGATCTCATTGAGAAAAAACTGAAATTTCCAAGGCTTGACCGCTGACCTCATAACCCAAGAGATAGCATTGGAAGCTACTATTAGCCCAACTATCAGAATAACATAAATAACCAAATCATGGTTACCAGCATCAAATCAGTCCACACCATATACTACCAACATTAGAGCGCCACAGTGATTTCCAACATTAGGTGGGTTCCACCATAAATCCACCAATGTTAGATGGATCCAATAATGTTTATAGCCCATGGTGTGACCTAAATAATGTTGGAAATTATTGTGGGATACATCTACTGTTAGAAAACGACCGCAAGCACCAACATCATTTGGTCCCACCATGGACAACCAGCATTTGATGAATGCCACAATAATTTTCAGCATATTATGTACATTTCAACATGCGCTATCAAGATAGATGGGTCCATTAATAAGTGCAGTCCATGTTGGGACCCATCTCATGTAGGAAATCATGATGAAACCGGTAGTCAAATCTTGACACATTTCAATTCAAATTGCATGGTTAACTTGCACTAAATAGTAAATTTTATGACTAACTCATAAATATTAAATTGGAAATCATGTGATTGATCTGAGATTATACTGAGCTGCATGTTTGGACTCACTATATTCACCATGCTAGCAGTTTTTTATTTACTTATTTATTTGTTTGTTTGAAAAAATAATGCATATAATCTGCTTCTTTTTACTTCCATACTTAGGCCACACCTTAGGGTCCTGTTTGCCAGCTTCATATTGAATCCCTAAGTAATCACAGAAAAGGATGTTTAATGGAAGGAGTACTAAAGCGGTGAGGAGTGAAGGGTCATGAGGTGGAGATATAGATTGGAAAGATTTAATTTAGTAAGGTCAAAGGTGGGTAGTATTTTCTCATTAAAGGAGAGTTATTGTAATGGCTGTGTGTGGATCTTGACCTTTTGTCCTTCACTTGCAGATGCTCTAATATAAAGTCACTGCTTGGAGATCCTAGAAATTCAATATAAATTAAACAAAGAGGCCCTAAGTGGAGATGTAAATGGGACTAAGACATTCCTAGAATTTGAACTACAGATGCCTAAGTATTCATTTTTCATCTTGCCTTGATTCATTTTTATTAGAGGAGAGATCCAGGGTGGGCTCGACTATTAGGCAAGGAAAAGCCCTTGCTTTAGGCCCCCCGAAAAAATAATGCCCCATAGTATTGCATCCTATTAAAGTCATCTTTTCACATTATAACAAAGCATTAAAGCAACTGCCATCTTTGCCATCTTTGTTTTTTCTCGCCAAAAAAAGAAGGCCCCATATAATAATTAGTATCACATCTCACTAAAGTCATCTTTTCACATTTCAAAAAAGCATTAAAGCAATTTTCATCCTTCTTTTTCTCTGCACAATGTCTTTTCAAATCTCAACCTACCTCTCTTCCACCTCACCATTGAGGTTTTTCAAATGAACGTTTCTCTTATATATTAATGAGCCGCATTTAATTCAATCATTCACACATAAGCATCTAACCATTTCTCTTGCCATATTAATAAGTTTTTATCAAAAGTTGAATCTCTACCGACGCTTTTCCATCTGAAGTACTCTTAACTCTCTCTTAGATTGTCTTTCTCTGTAATTACTATTTTTTTAATTATTTCTAAGGTAATCTTCTTTAAGGATTCAATGATCTGGTTTTGTCTCTTTTTTTTTTAATAATATATGTGAGTGTTTTATATAATATATTTTTAATCATATATGTTAATCATAACTTGCTAACTCAAATATTAGCTGGGGTTTTTTTTTTTTTTTTTTTCATATTGAAAAAGTTGCATCAAACTAGAAACTCATCCACATAAACAATCTTTGTGACCAACAATGATAAATCACTTTTTTTGTAAATATTATTAGTTATAATTTATAAATAATAAATATGTTTACTATAAAATAGAAATCCGGGTACTCAAAACTTAAAAAAAAAAAAAAAAAAAAAAAAAAAAAAAACAAGAAGAGAAGAATAGATCATTTGAGACATCATTTAGAATTGTCGCTTCAGGCCTCAAATTGCCTCGAGCCAGCCCTGGGAGGCCGTGAGAGATTACTTAAATTAAGGGAGACAGAAAGTGAATACCTGGTCAACGTCCTAGTAAATCAAATTCTAGGATGTGATGTGCATCTTCACTAATATCCTTCCCTTCTGCCCTCACTTTCCTCATAATCTTTTGGTGGAACTTGTTTTACATTGATTTCCTAATAACTCAACCTATCCAATCCCTAAAACACATCTATCAACCTATCATTTTATCTGTGGCATTAAAAGGCGAAAAATAAGTATTTGATTCGGGTTACCCTGAGAGACACCCTAATGGGCACAATAAGCATCCATGCGAACCTGGCTGTGAGGCCCACCTATGGCCCCAACTAGGGTTGGGACTTGGCCTTTTTTTTAAAGATTTGGGTGAGGCCCACCTCTCTACAAAACCTATCATCCAGGGCCCACGAGTTCAATGCATTCAAATGGGTATGGTCCAGTGACTTCTCATATGGGTACAAACCCAAGGAGCCTTCCTAACAGAGTAACAGGTAGGAAAGGAGGTATGTGTATCAGTGTATGGTCCTGGAAAAAAATTAATGACCAAAATACAGAGGAACCTACTCCTTTTAATCTAAATGAGATTCAATGGCTACAGGCCTGGTGTCAGGCTACTTATGAGCCTGAGGTCATATAGCAGGGCTCTAATCTATCAAAAAGTCTACTTGGCCTGATGTCAGGCCCGATAAGTGGCCTGACACCAGGCCTGTAGCCATTGGAAATGAGATCCAATGGCTACAGGCCTGGTGTCAGGCCAGTCATATAGCATGCCTCTAATCTAACAAAAAGTCTACTTGGCCCGATAAGTGTCAGGCCTGTAGCCATTGGATCTCAGCTACATCGGGACTGACATCAGGCCAAGTAGCACTGTAGCAGGGCTCTCTATCTGAAAATATTTCAACGATACATTTATTTTAACTGTACGGGTGGATTATGGAGCTCGAGGAATTTATTACACGGTCCCACCAAACCACTAAAAAAATGGGAAATCGCCACAGTCCACATGGCCACATCGTCACTGTGGATAACCCTGCCCGGATGCATTGCAGCTACCATGGTAATGCAGCAAATCTCGACTGCTCCGCTCACTTTCACCAAAAAGTCTTAACTCATTTGACATGATATTCCCATGGATATCATAGGGATAGTCCATGGACTAAGAGTTATTCGCTATTCCATGTAGCATAACTCCACTTTCACGGAAGAAAATCCTCAAACGATCCAGACTCACTGAAAAAACGCTTAGTAATCCGGGCTCGAAAGACCCAAGCGTCCACCCACTACTCCAGGAAATAGAGGGTAATTATGCCACACCTGCCAACCATGTCACACGAACGAACTCCTCCGCCGCCCCGTCCAGCCCAAAATCCCGGCTTCCATGCCACACGTGTCCGAGGAAAACTGATGGTCGGAAAAAAAAAAAAAAAAAAACATCCATTTCCAGGCCAAAACATACACACCAATGACCAATCATCTACACGAGTGGGCCACGAGAAATCGAACGGCCGAGATCTAACCGAAAGAAAAGAAAGAGATGTATGTGATTATAGTTGGTAGGTAGGTGTGGTACCTTGAAGGAGAGAGAGTGAGGTGTGAAAGATAGAGCATCGCCTTCGGCTTCAGAGAAACATCTGAGGAAAGGAACGGTGGAGTCGAGATCGACCAGATTGTGTGCGTGTGCATCCAGCACCTCCACTTTCTCCACTGCCTCTCTAAGCTCACCATACCTCTCCATCTCAAATCTCAAATCTCAAATCTCTCTCAATCTGAATGGCAGCCTTGGGAGTTGTTGTGTATTAATAGTTTAATGGCCTTATCGAAGCATGGACGGTCAATATGAAAAATGAAAGAAAAGGAAAAAGAATTAAAGTGGGGGAAATTCTATTTGAACACAAATTTTTTCTTTTTTCACACAAATTCTCTCTACACACATCACTATAATTTAAAAATTACATTATTTCTTTCCACACACATCAAAATTTTCCAAAGTACCCATCCCTTCATTTCCCTCTTTCTTCCCACACACATCCTCTTCCAACAAAGGGCTCTCCACCATTACCATTTCATTCTTCTTCCCCATTTTTTATTTATCATTTTTTCATCTTAGATTACCTTGTTTTTCATGAAACTTATTATGGGGATAGATTCTCATTCAATGTAAGATTTTACAAATAATGCTAGTGTTTTTTCATACATTTGGGTTGTTTTTCATCCATCATCGCAAGGGTTTACAACCCAGAAATCGTGACTGTTCGGTCTCTGAGTGGCCGAACAAAATGCAAATGTTCGGAACTGTAGTTCCGAACAAAATTAGACCGTTCGGACCTTAGTGTCCGAACAGAAGTGTTCGGACATTATCTTTCGAACATGTTCCTTCTGTTCGGATGTACAGTTCCGAACAGATGCAATATGTTCGGACCTGAAAGACCGTACATATCGAGACCTGCAACTCGTTCCAAGTGAGAAATGAAGAAACGGACCTTTCCACTACTGCTCTGATTGAAAGACACATTTGATTGTTGTTTTCTTTCTTCATTGTATTAGAAATCCTTTAAAAATAGAATGAAAAAAGATAAAGTACAAGAAGAATGAAAGATGAAGGAGATGGAGGAAGATGAGTTTCCCAAGAGTAGAAAATGGAGAAAGATGAGTTGACCAATATGTTTTGAGTTTTTTTGAAAAGTGGAGAGTGAGATGGGTGGGAGGGAAGAAGAGATGGGTGGGAGGGAAGAAGAAGAGATGGGTGGGAGGGAAGAAGAAGAGATTGTGTGTGAAAAGAGGGGTAATGGATATTTTAGTCATTACATGAAGGGGTAAAAACGTAATAAAAAAAAAGATAAATTCCTTGTGTTGGAAAAGAAAAGATTGGTGTGCCAATAGCAGCACTCTTAAAGTGGTGCTATTGGCACCACGAATTTTTCTCTTCTCACCGCACTACAAGACAAAAAAATTTTTTTTTCCTAAACTACCCTTCCTCCCTCCTCCCTCTCTTCCCTTCCTCCTCCTCCCTCCTCCTCCCTCTCCCAGCCTCCTCCCTCATCCCCCTCCCCTCCCCCTCCCCCTCCCAGTCGCCGGCGGGGAGGGAGATCGGCCGGCAGCCGGCGGCGGAAGCCCCCAGCCGGCTGGCCTCCCTCCCCCTCTCTCCCTCTCCCTCTTTCTTCCTCTCTCCCTCTTCTTTCCCTCTTCTCCCTCTCTCCCTCCTTCTCCTTCCCTCCCCTACTTTCTTCTCCCTCCCCCTCCCCCTCCCCCTCCTAGTCGCCGGCCGGGGGGGGAGATCGGGCTGCAGCAGGCCGCCTGCTGGCCGGCCGGGGCTCCCTCCCCGCTGGTGACTGGGGGGAGGGGAGGGGGAGGGAGAAGAAGAGTAGGGGAGGGAAGGAGAGGGAGGGAGAGGGAGAAGAGGGAAAGAAGAGGGAGAGAGGGAAACAAGAGGGAGAGAGGAAGAAAGAGGGAGAGGGGGAGGGAGGCCAGCCGGCTGCCGGCCGGGGCTCCCTCCCCGCCGGCGACTGGGGGTGTGGGGGGTGTGGGGGGGGGGGGGGGGGGGGGAGAGGAAGGGAGGGTTGAGGGAGGAGGAGGAGGGAAAAAAGGGGGAGGGGTAGTTTAGGAAAAGGTTTTTTTTTTTTTTTTTCGCGGTGGGAAGAGCAGAAAGTGTGGTGCCAATAGCAGCGCTCAAAGAATTAATAACGCCCATTGGCTTCGGGCTGAGGAGAAAATTCTGTAAATCTTAAATCTAATTTGATTCTAATCTAATCCCATGGACACCGATCCAGTGTGTGACTGGATTAGCGTGTGCACCTCAATGTGGGACCCACATGGGGCTTCACCTGGAAATGGAACCTTGGAGATCTAAAGAAAGATCTCCTCCGTCCCTTCATCTTTGCTAAAATCAGCCTCTGACCCAACCCTAAAACCCAATATCTCCTTTTGAGGCTTCATAAGTTTAATGGTGCACTGTCTATTTGGACGGTCCAATTCATTCGGATGAGTGCAAAACATTGCAAGCATATGAAATTAAGGACCCGGGTGTGTGTATTCTAGTAAGATGGACCATGAGTGGGTCCCACCCTTGGTGGCCATTATACATACCGGGATACATACAAAAAGTCTACATGGACAAACTTTTTTGCCATAATTTTGGACTACCCCTATTCAAGGGATATCAAAGGGGTTGTTCAAAATTCTGACAAAAAAGTTTGTCCATGTAGCACTACTGGGATACATATATATACTCATCATTGCGCGATCCGTATAAGGGGATGATTGTGAGTACCTCAATGTGAGGCCCGCATGAGGCCCCACCTAGGATTGAGACCTAAGGGGATCGAAAGATCTCCCTCGACCATTCATCTCTGCAAAAAATCAATTCCATCCCTATACACTATCATTTTCAGCTGCCCCCTCGCAAATTTAACAGTATACAGTCTATTCAGATGGGTGCAAAACCCCAAGTGTGTGTGCTCCAAACGTCCAGTCGAATGGACCATCACTTGCACATGATGCACACCGGGCGCACTAGATAAACCATCCATCTACATAGGCTCACTTGGGCCCCACTCGGGCATGGAAACATGGCCCGTGTACTGTTACGGAGGCTCCGATCATCACCGGCTCCACCTTACACGCTACAAAACCGCTGCACACTCGATCCAACGGTCTAGTTCATTAGGATGGGTGCCAAACCCCGCAATCTATGATGGTGTGAGGCCCCCGTTTTAAGGTCCATTTAGATGGATTAGAATGTGGGCCCCACCATGCGTTCTAGAGAGCACGGAGAGCGCCGGCCGCCGGCCCCTTTGACAATTTTTTTTCCAATAACCTTCCTAATCTTCTGTTGTTTAATTAAATGTCCTTTTAGATGCAGGAGAGGTTGGGCAAAATTCTTCACTGGTCAAATGGTTATTTCACTGATTGCGAATGGAAATGTTATTTTTTTTTATTGTAAAACGTAAGAGAAAATGGAATCAAGAAACTGAGGAAAAGTGTCCTTTTTTCTTCATAAAATGAATTTTATTTTAAGAAGATTTGACATCTACCTATTTCATTTTTTTTATAACATATTTTGAGACTATTTTTAAAATTGAAGTCAAATTTGGCATCTACATTAAAATTGACCATAGGCATGCTCCCATGAAATCCATTGGGCCAACCTTCAAAATTAAAATGGCTCACGGTGTCATAAATACTCACTACTTAGGATTGGTGTGAAAATTTTAGACAAAAGTGAGCTTTTAAATGTTAGTTTTTACACATGATTCTTTTGCATATTTATATTACCTATGCATGTGAAATTTTATTACCCAAGTAACGATTATAGGAGATATTGTCCTACAAACAAATGGATGTGCAATCCAGCTCTACGGGATCCACTTGGGCCCACCTTTCATGACCGCAGCCCCTCTCACACGCATTTCATACGGCATGAGGCCTAGTTTTGCACGGATCAAATCATGACTCACCATTGAATCGAATCTAAAAAAATTTACGCTTAAAATGTCTTTTAGATTTAAGGTTGTTAAATTAAGGGTTATTATAATGTGATGATGCCCACCTTTTGATTAACCCTTATCCATGAGAATACCTTTCTATCTGCCCTAGTCCCCACTCATAGACATGCATCTTACTGTGCCCCCGTAACTGCATATGAGCAAAATGCAGTCTTCTCGTAGGAGAATATTTTTTTCAAAATTACATATGTAAAATGTTGGAAACAAATAATTAAAGAATTAATTGAAAATGTTAAATTGAAAGGGACAAATATACTCTTTAAACATAGTCAGCCTCAATAGTTTACTATTGCTTTAAGATAAGTTGGTCTTTAAGTTTCAATAATTCTTCCCAGATTCAAACTCAAAGTTCAGTACTTTTACTCCAAAAAATAAAATCTCAAAGTTCAGTAGAAACTACTTTCAAGATAAGGGAATTTTGGTCTTCTTAATCAATCTTAGTCTAAGCTGCCAGTGAGGCAGAAGCTCTAATCGGGGAGATACCCTGGGTTATAAAAAAATAAAAAAAAATAAGAAGAAATGATTCTGCGTGTCTGAGTAGGATCAGGCAACTGATGTAGAGATCCGATAATAGAGATCAATTAAACCTATTTCACTCTGCATAATCCAAGGGTGAAGATGGATATCTTGATCATAGAGTGAGATGATGGACGGCTTGAATCAGATGGATCAAATCTAAAACAAGGTTTGACCAAGCAAACTTCTCTCTCTTTTTCTCTCTATAACTCCCCTTTAAATAAGAATGAACACCCTCAATTTAAGCTTGACAGAAAAACTTCTTCCCATATGTGAAGGGCCTATTTATTTGATGGTTGGGGCCCACCCATGTGCGAGTGCACCAAACAGATGACAACAATTGCAAAAAAAAAAAAAAAAAAAAGTATAATAAAGAGAAAAAAGAAGAAAACAAAAACAAAACCAGCAGATGCCAATAATTAGCCAGTTGAGAAACAAAACCAAAATGGGTAGAAGAGTTCAAGTGGTTGTAAACTTGTACATATTTCTACCAAAAAAGTGGTTGTAGGTAAAAATAAAAAATACAAGTGGTTGCTTGCTGGTTTAAGGAGAAGGCCTATTTATACTTTCAACATATATGATAGAACTAACACATAACTAGCATAATCCAGAACAGGTACTCATTGTTCAACATTCTGCCCATGTTTACTCAAAAAATTCTTGAGGTAAACTGACCAGCAATAGTAGTAGAAAAAATATAATTCAGTTTATATCCCTGGTGAATTTCTATTGAAAATTGGACAAATGCTTAGAATATCCATTACAAGTATGGTGGTGCTAATCTCATCATAAAATCACACTCCTATGGATGAAAGCAACTCAATCTTACTCACAAACATGATATCGGCGGGCTCCAACTGGAACCACGAGTACAAAAGGCGGCAAAAAGTAATGTCGCTGTGAAATTTTCCAGCAAAAGATGTTTGATTTACCCAATCTCTTCTCTGTCATCAATTTCAAAACGATGAGAATTACCACATTGTTCAAGGCTTACCCAGAAATCCACCGCCAAACACCACCTGATGTATTCCGCTGCTCACCATCAGCAGCAGCTAGCTCCATCTCTTGTTCCCAAGCAGATCTCTGTTGCTGAAGCATCTGTAGCTCATGCTTAATTGTATGTAATGGCTCCAGGCTTTTCCTTAATTCTGCAATTTGCACCTGAAATGACCCATAACCAAATCATTCACTAGCCAAACCCTACACAAATTGAACAAAATAAGACAATGCAAACAAAACATCATAGCAGGGGAGAAAAAGAACCTCTAGTTTGAAGCATCTAGATCTCTCAGCTTCTAGCTGACCTTGGACAGAGTGGAGTTCCTTGAGAAAAATTAGAAGAGGAGAATCTAAATAATCAGGAGATATAAATAAATAAATAAAACTTGAACAATACATTGCACTTGTCATAGATATTGGTGGTATTTCAGAAATAGCGTGATAATGTCACAATATTTATCTGGAATGGTATTTTCCTGATAAAAAACCATATTTTTATAATACTGCCAAAATGAAAATATCACGATAAAATCATGACAGTATCAGAATAAAATGGGAAAATCTATAAAAATCACGTTTAAAAGTATTTTGTATTTATTTATAATTATTTAGAAAATAACTGGTTTTCCCAACATTTTCCTGATGATATTCTGAGCAGACCCCCCAAAATATAGAAATACTGACAATTTCCCAAGGCGATAATTTCCTGAATATGAATATTTGTGACAATGCTTCTCAGAAGCCTCCATCTTCAATTATTACAGTTTTCGTGATAGAAGAGGTTCCTACTATGAACTGCACAAGGTTCCACCAATCATCCAGATTGTCTCATCTTAATTGCTTATGAAAACTACAAAATTGATGGCAAGACCATATTTGTGGTTAGGATTTAGGAAATCCATTTGGTTGGTGCCTGATGACAGTTGACATCATATAATCAATATGATGCAGAAGCGAGCATTGTGCAATCAATGGTGGAAGCCTCCTATCACTAGATCCACGTGCATCAGAGAGTTTGGCTGCCAGTGCAATGGACTTTGAGTAAGAGCTTCACACAATGTTAAGGTGCAATGCCTTTGCATGGGACCACTCTTTCTAAAAATTATAAATCTACCTTGGATAATTCAGTATGGTTGCTGTTCATCTCATCGAGAACTCCCTTGAACCGAGAATTTTCTTTTCTTACTTCCTCAAGTGTTGACTCCAATTTCTTCTTTTCTTCCCTGATTTTATCAACATCCACCTTCATGCCCAACGGGTATATATCCGTTTTCAATTCCTCCGGAGGCGCTTCCACCATATTGATGTGATCCAACTTCTTTGCAGTTGTGGTTGTCAAGGCATAAGCAGCAGTAACAGAAGCTGCTGCAGCAGCTGCTGCTGGTGACTGAAAAATCTTAGGCCGTGACGAATCTCTTGGTTTGGGTTTCAAAACAAATACCTGCATTTATGCAGTCAGCGATTAAACCACTAGCCCTGGATTGTTTACACAGGCTTCCGGGTTATGTTAGGGCACATTTTGTATTTACCTACTGTTTCTTAGGAAAGGGGAGGGGTGAGGCAGTCTCGTTGAAAGAAAGAGAGCCATGGTTGGTTAGAGCAATAGAGCATACAAGTGGATGTCCAATTTTGATACAAAAGAAAAAACTACCTGCCCCCCAACTTAACACCACCACCACCACCAAATGACGACAAATTCAAGCATATATTGGGACATAGTTACCTGATTTGCAATTTGACCAGTTCACAGTTCAATGCTTACTCTGATTCGAAAATTTGATGGGGGCAGGCTCACTTAATTTGCTTGATTCGCAGTTTGAGTTCAATCAATTTGATGTACTAAATCTGATTACACAGTAATAAATGGACGAAATTACATGTTTAACATTAATCAATCTGAGGTGGTACAAACTCAGATTTGTGTGAAATTTGGCCCACAACCAGGTCAATTGGGGAACACTAATTTTTACCAGTTTGAATTTCCTAAATGGGCACCGATTATGGATGAATAGAGAATAGAGAAAACCATACCTATTCTATAATTTAACGAAGTGGAAGATATAATATTTGGCTTGCATGAGAATCCAGTGATTTGTACAAAGAGTAGTACTAGGGAGGCAAGGAAATTCAGAAAAGAAAGAGAGGAAAATTGAGTGGTAAGTCTCCATCAAAATTCATGAGGCTCTAATTGGGCCCCATCTATTAAAATCAAAACAGGTCAAAATATATGCCACTTACTCATAAGCATTCTTGAAAATTTTCACTTTGATAAAGATGGTTTCATTGTCAGATTGAACAGTATAAAACACAAGTTCTGATGTATTATTATATTCAAATATTTATAAGTGATTATTCTTATGAGCTCAGCTTTTTTTGAAATAAAATTTAGCTAAATCCTATAAAAAAGGATGATCATCTTCATTGGCTTAGATTTCTAATAGGTGGGCCACACACCATACGTCTCCTAAAATTTCCAGTGAATCTGGTTGTAGATAAGATGAACTTCACTTTTAAAATAAGGGAGACAACGAGGAAATGGAAGGCGTACAATTGCATTAAACTTATGATAGAAAGAGACTTCATAGGCATGTTTTTCACTTTCCACAGAGACAACCCTTCCATCTTCCGTTTTCCTTCTTTTCCATTGTGTTCTCCTCGGTTAAATCTTCCTTCTTCTACTGTGTTGTATCATACATGAACGAACTCCTCCAAACCCTAGCCTCTCGAACACTCTGAATACACCAAACTAAATCTCAAATTGTTTGATTCGCACATTAGGAGATTCGGTGGTATATAGAGCGAATAATGTAACTATGCATTAGAACAATTGGTCAACCATAGACTCCATCCTTGTCTCTTGAGTCTTGACCCTTCATCTTTATGATCTAAGGCCCCTTTTACTAAGAAACCATTATGAAAATGCCAAATGTGTCCAAAAGAAATCGTTTCCACACAAAAATCATTGCTCAGAGGTAAATAATCAATAACACCGATTATTAAAAGTTATAAGATAAAAGTGAAGGGCCAAAAAAGGAAAACCAAATTCAAAGCCACATGTTAGGTATAAACTGAACTCAATACCCCATCTTAGCCACGAGCATTTTGGGTATAGAAAAGGAGATTGCATCACACACAGTGAAAGTCCAATTTCCTTGTGCCATTCTATTAGTTAGGCCGATGTTGAGGCTGACTTAGCTGCTATTTATAGAGTTCTTTCTTTTCTCTCCCAATAAAATCTTTGTTTCCAATAAAAATAAAATAAAACAAAAGGGCCATAATTCTGCTCCTGTGAGGCTTGGACAGAAACATGGAATTCAACATAGGAAACAAGGAAAAACTGAGATATCCATATACACATAAAACAACGTTGAAAGTATATTATGATATACAAAATTTAGTTCATAAATGAGAAAAATGTTATCCAAATAAGAGATGCATACAAATATAAATATAGCCTTGTGTTAAGAACTTAGTGCCCACATGGGTGCATGCCAATTCTGAAAAGAAGGATTGGTTAGGGAGCAACATGGAATAGAGGTGGGGGAAAGCTTCACCTCCATCCAATCACCAAACCCTTGTCATGAGGGTCTACAGAATGCCAGTGCAACTGGATGAGGGTAATTTTCCAAGTGGCTTTCACATTCAATGGACCCCAGGTGGGTTGACATGGCAATGTCAGTACTAAAAGAATACAACACTGAAGGTGTTTCTATGATCTCAAAAGACACAATTTCTTTCAAAAATCAAAACCATACTTTGTTCTTCAATTTATTTGTTATTATCTTCCATACCTCATTGTTATATTTCCCGTTGTAGCCACCGAATGCAACAAGAAGCTTCTCCCCATTTATTATTGTTGAGCAAAGACTGAGGCCCTATCAAGCACCAACTTTATTAGATCATTTTTTTAATTTATACTTAAGATGTATAGAACAGTGATATTGTGTAATAAAATGTATAGGCCCTATCAAGCACCAACATTATTATATAGATTTTTTAATTTATATTTAGGATGCATACAGCAGTGATATTGTGTAATGGAATGTAAACACCTGTCATAGCCAACAGTAATGAACATGATAGATATCTAAATGAAAGCCCTTGATCATACTTATAATTTGCTAGTGGAACTGAGAATTGTGAACTGGTTCATTTTGAAACATATCATCATTGAGTAATATAAAATTCAGAACTCAGACTAAAAGCTGGCATTCATGGAAAACCAGAGTTATTTCACGCTGTTCTAGAGGTGAACTTCAATGGTAGGAAACATGCTGATGAGCCCTGAGATGAACACTATAGCATGTTTTACAAACAGGCTGTATTTAAGTTTAAAATTTTAAATTATGCCACTAATCTTTACAAAAGTTAAATGAAGTTCACACACTCTTTACTCAAAAATTAAGATTTGTTCCCTAATTTTAATAAGATTTAAAATAGCACATACTGCACTGAAATTATCCTGAAACAATTTATACTCGTGAAAGCAATGAAGTGGATTGACCAAAGCAAACGAAAAATATAGACACCCAACTGTCACAAACCAAGTTCATGTTAATGGTAACTGCAAACTTGAACATCATCCAAGCAATTGGAATCGCCTACCTTTTAACTATCCACTTTATCGAATATTTAAGCAACCACCTATCTAAGATGAAATATGATTAAGGCACTCCCTCCCACTTCTAATTGGCCAGTGATGCATGAAAATATGTGATCCAGCAGCACTCCCTCGCAAGCCGGAAAGTGTTGTAAAGCATGCACAGCATAGAGAGAGTCCCATTAGAATGATTAATGCCAAACTAGGCTGTCATTAAATCACTGATCAGGATACACGCTTTTAGGCAACAGCTTCTCCCTAATAAAGTGAATTTAATATGATGTGTTTGACTTGTGATAAACATGATTGCATGTCTTTAGGTATAACAGGATGGGATACATCATACATGGCATCTGAATTGCTTGTTTGAGAAGAATGCCTGAGGCCCTGAACTGACTAACACTGATAGCATGTTAGATGCATTAAGCAAAAGTCAAGTGTATAATAAGCCTTCCAACAATCCATTTGAGGATTTTCAAACACCAATATAGTGGATGAATCAGTTCTGTAGTTGTACCTATAAGAAATCAATCTCTTGTTGAAGATCAACACACGTTTGTTGGATATGAGAAAAACAGTGAAGTAATAGAAAAACAACAATATGAAAAAGAACTGTTTCTATTATGAATATGGCAGCTGAAACTAATCATGAAACTGGGCAGACAAGGTAAGAGGAACAACCAAGTTAACCCGGAAATATGGCTTGGTATCATCCCCAATAAATCCATAGAACAAGAACAGAGCATTGGAAAACATAATTTGTGCACGACAATTCATGATTGAGAAATGCGGAGCACAAAACTGCAAAGCAAGCAAATTTATATGCTTTGGGTGGATTTGATCATGATGCGCTATCTGTAATAGACAGTCAAGGAAATTCTTTTAAAACAAATTGGAGAGACCATGGAAAACAAGCAAAAGAAAACAACCTCACTGGCTAGTGGATCCCGTTCCTTCACATTAGTCACTACTGACCACACGAGCTTAGACATATTTAATACAAGGGTTTCAGAGGCACCTGAAAACAAGGCTTTGAGTAAATAATTCTGTAAAGATAGCAATATGCAGAGCCACTTGACATGAATGATAAATATAACTTATAGTCAAAGATTGAAAATTTCTACTTACCAGTTTTATTATCACCTCCACCGACTATGTACCAGCTATTGTCTATAGCGGCACCTGCATGACCAGCTCTAGCAGTCACTCCTTCACCCTGAATTTGCGGCTGAGACCATTCCATCTGCAAACTAAGAGTATCTCATCATATTGAGTGATTGAAGCAAAATCAACATGACTGACTGTAGTTTAGCTGTCAGAATATTCTATTTCTTTTTTCATTTTTGCCACAAATATTCTATTTCTTTTAGTTTCTTACTTTAAAAGGAATATACTTCTTTGTTTCTATTTTGCCCTAGAGAAGAATCGCCATCAGATGAATGGAGTTTCTCTGTTGAAGAAGGCATGGATGGTGGTTGAGCTCCTGAAAAATGCAACATATGCAAAGCTGTACATGCCTGCATGGTAAACCCTTTTTTTGTGCTTTGCTTTTATCACTCTTGAAGATCACATGATCTTGCACATACCCCTAAGTTTTGGATAAGATAAAAACACCTGATTGTTCTTCCCATCTTTCCAAAACCTTTTCTTTATGATCACCTCTAACATATGCATTCTTTTTAAAATGGTTTCCAAAACCTACAAAATCTCCCAAATCTCACCTACAAACTCCAGTAAAGAATCACCTTATCCTCTAGGAATATGTTAATGTTCAAATAGGGAGATATGGATCCTTGGTTACCCTTTTTACTAAATATACATTGATACCATTTAAAAAATTAAATATAAAAAAACATACAGAGTTTGAGAACTTCAGAAAATTCTGTTGAACATTTCGAATTGGTAGCCATAGAAAAAAATAACAGTCATAGGTATGGTTACAAACACCTAAGTCCTCCCTTGAAAGAGGCAGGAATCTTAGGTTCAAGCCCTAATTGGAACAGGGAGATAATGGCCCTTTGCACTCGCTACAGGTGAGGTAAGTTAGTTGTTTCCACACTGCCCACTAGGGGCAGGGTGGGTTCGTTTACTTTCTTGTTCCCAACCTGCCCACTAGGGGCAGGGCCTAGAGAGGTCCAGCGGTCCATTATGGGCTGAGCAAAAAAGAAAAAGAAAAGGAAAAAATAAGAAGTCTTGAAATATGAAAATTAATCTACAAGAAAATGGAGTGTTTACTTTCAATTTATAAAGACTACTAACTAATCATGGGTAATTGACCAGGCAATTGTACTAGCAGTTCAAAAGAGAAGAAATAGCTCAAGAATGTATACTAATATAAGATGTTCGTTATCTTTTTTTTTTTATAACCAAGATATTTGTTATCTTTTACCTAGAATGGCATTTCCTAGACTGTTTTGGCAGAAAGTATCATTGCAGTGGATTAGCTGATCAATAAATTTATAAGTCCAATTTTTATGGAATATCTCCTGATAATATGATTTGGAGAAAATTCTCTAATAACTAAGGAGCCTGTCTATTTATACACTTGCTCCGTGAGTGAGGCCAAAACCTAGCATATGTTGACATCCCAGGTACAGTTCATCACCATATTTTTTGAAGCTGTAGGAGTTGCAGAAATCGTCAAAGAAAGTACTGAGACCAAAGCAACAGCTTTATTAAAAATTTAAAAGAATTGGTTCTACAAATGGCTATTGCAGATCGACATCTATAGCGACCGGAGAAGATGCTTTAATTCAACCACAATAACTCCACGCGCTTTTGATTTAAAACTTGACAATATGATCGCAACATGTTAACCCTTAGTATCTAAAACCCAAAAGGTGGACCCCCAATTTAAGTTTCTATCACCTATGCATACTGCATCATTCGAATATGAGCTTTGCCAAACATATTATATGGCAAGACATTGCTTATTGGCGAAAATGAATATATTGGAATGTCTATTACACATTGAATTGAAAGCCATACAGATTAGAGAAATTTAATGTTGAGGATGAATGGCTAGATAAATTTCTTTTTGGATGTACGCCCACCTATACATGTTTCTTTAGATGCCATTTTAATTTTTCTTTGTTTTGGAGTTATCTAGGGTCCTCACCATCTACAAGTGGTTTCTGTAATATTGAACTTTTGCAACTAATATCTAACAAACTATCCTTTCTAGGGTTAGTGATTTTGTTTTTGCTCCAAAATAACTTTCAAAACATGATTTGCAGGGGGAAAGAACACTCACGGACTGCAAATCCAGTACATGAAGATCATTGAAACATGTTGAATGAGAACAGCCGCCAAAAATCAGAAGGTACCGTTCTGCATGCACTGCAGCTGTGTGATCAAATCTTGGTGCAGGGGGTGTTTGCCTATGAAAAGCACAAAAAGAGGATCAAAGAACCTTCTTCATCAAAATCTGGTAGCTGTTAGAAATGTAAATAAGCAGACACTCACATGGTTTCCACTTCCTCCCATGCCATAGTCTCTAAATCAAGAATGAAGAGATCATTCAGCAGTCGCCTCCTAAAGTCCTCTCCACCAAACATAATCAGTCTAGAGCCAACCAGGGCAACAGATTGCCCTTCACGAGCTACCTGAAATAGATCTAATGCCAATCACATTCAATGTTCTCCACTAGGCTGTGCATGGCTCCTTGCAATGCTGCTACCAAAGTGGCAAGGAGTCAAAAGCACAACATTATACATGAAAATGGATTCGACTCCTTCCCTTTGTTTGAAAGGGAATATGACACATAGTAAAGCAAGACAGACATGACTTGGAAAAACTTTCAAGATGATGGTTTTCAAGATTTCATGAGATGCAATTACCGGAGCTTTGCCAGAGGTCTTCACAACATAGCTGTGGTGTGTTTCTATGTCAATTGACCAAACTGCACATAGTCCAGGTGAACAAGATTTAGTAAGCTAAAGAAAGCAGCTTATATGGTTTGAATAAGCAAGGGAACGGCCAAATAGTATATCGGAGTTACAAAGTAAAATTTATACATGTATTTATATAATTAAACTGTAAAACTTATATGTGCCTTTTATAATTAAACTGGTTCTTAAGTAAAACCTGTCACAGTATCAGAAGACGCCTTCATATGTCCAGCAACAACCAAGAGTTTGTTTCCCCACTGAACCTGTCAAAAAAAAAAGAAGGACTAATTAAGAAACAAGTAACATAAATTCAGGAGGAACTGATCATGGGAGTAAAAGATGCACCCATGAATAATAGAAAGCGAAAGCCACAAAGAGGAGGTTATTAAATTGACACAAACAGGGGGCAAATGCATTTAAGACTTAAATAGCATCATACCAGGCTATGACCCGAAGAAGCCGGTAGGACATCCAGTGAACCACCATCCAGTGGTTTATCAATATTAGAATCTGTATCTGGTTTAACTGCAGACCACTTCAAAGTTCTCAGATCCAAAACCTGCACAAAATACTCTAACATTTTTTTAATGGATAATTGGCCATTCAAAACAAGGAAGTATAAAATAACAGCAAATTATAGACATCGTTGGAAATACTCATAACCTGAATATCAGATAGGTATCGACCATTGCGACTACCCCCAGTGACATAGAGCTTTTCTCCGGCTATGGCCGCTGCATGCTATAGGAATGAAAGGAAAAAAGATTTTTGGCACGTCAACAAAAGATTCAATAATATAGGTCAAAAACTACTTTAAAAACACAACAACAACTACAACAGTAAAAATAAAAGAAAACCAAAATCCAGAGATATTATAGTTAAATGGAAAAAAACTGACAGATGAAGCTTCAGTTATGACCTTATAGCGAGCTGATGGCTTCAAACCAGATATAGGAAGTGGAACCCATTGATCATATGGCAAATCCAAAGCATTGATATTTGAATCCCCGTCAAGCCCTTCAGTTCCCATAGCAGTTGCTGGTAGACCATTGAAATTCATTGGCCCCCAGAAGGTTTAAGAAAAACCTATCAAGGTGGAAGAGGACTAACTTATAAATTCAAGAACAAAAACATTTGTGCTAGGAGTAATACTTCATTCTAACATGCAGGTGAAATCGCAGAACATAAAAGTAGCCTACCTCTAGCTCATGAATGCAATACAAGTTCGAAGAACATTTAGCTGAAAATAAGTTGTAAGATCTTTGGCATTTTGTCTAGTAATTATAAAAGGCTGGCGTTTAGAGGCAAAAGTAATGAAAGAAGCATATCTTGTGAAGGAAGAGAAACTATATCTTACAGGAAAAAGTATGAAAGAAGCATATCATGTGCATGGTTCAAAATACATAGTAGCAGCATTATTGGTTGTAGTGGTTGAGGCCACCACACTATTTTGAAAATAGTGTTGCTAAAGTCTAAAACCTAGTAGAGGCAAGCAATTTTAATTTAAAACATTGTTTTTCCTATTTCTTCTCCTCAATAGCCTTTTTCTAAAGTCGTCTCTACCCTTATATGGTTCCAATACTTAAAAAACATAAGATTGACTGCTACATAAGATTCGAATTTTTCATTACTTGAAAAACTCAAGCCGCTATGTAGCATTTGGCCACTTGATGCTACGCCTGTTGCAATCGCTATTTTGATCCTTGATCGTGTTAAGGAAAAGAAACTATATCTCACCATAATATCCTCTCTGAAACCACAATAAATCAATCAGACTCGGTTTCTTATCCTTTTTAAAGATATGCATCCTTCACCAATCACCACAACCTCAACAACTGATCACAGCTTTCCAAATTGTAGAGGCCACATCCACTCCGGCAACATTCTTCTTCCTTATCACTTCCACCAGAGGGCCTGATGCAGCCCAAGAGGGGTTTCCCCAAAATGGGCTTTTGGATCCATGTTGAGGCCCATTGGACCCAGCAGTTTATCGCAGGAGGCCCAGCATCTCACAATAGATTTATTTTTTGCAAACCTAGAGAAGAGACTAAATATCACAATAGATTTAAATTGATGTAAACTTACCTTATTAATGTTCTCTCAGATTTGGAGTCTTGCTTTGTTATTAAGTGTATATAATTTCAGAGTTGAGTTAATAGAATTTTTCCCTCGTATGATTTTATCGTTGGAGAGTGTCTTCAACATGTGATTGTTTATGTGGAAACCTGAAATTGTGCTGCGGCATCTACTATCCAAATCCTAACCATAGGATTTGCATCAAGTGGATAGAAGGACTGAAGGAGTCCTCGTTTAATTAGGTGCCAATCCCTAAAATTTAGAGGGAGAATCTATTCAGATAAGCAATAAACTTGAAATGCAAGCAAAGGAATATCCATTAGAGTCAATATATTCATGTATCTTGTACATGTGGACATAATGAATAATACTGAAATGATGATTTAAGTGATTTTTCTTTGATTTGATGTTAGAAGATTAGTGGTGCTTAATCCATGGTAATGTTTTCCCACTCATGCGGCTTCGGTTTTGGTCAATCTTCCCTCTCTCCTGGCCGCATCAATTGGTATTAGAGCAAGTTTCTTCTTGGGAAATACAGATTTAAATCAAGATCCACTTAGTACTCTTTAGTTTGCTTCCTATATATCTGGATCATGGCAAAACACTCAAAAGTACTAGTGTACTACTACTACAGAAAAAGAAAAAAAAAATCCATTCGAATTCCAATGCAAAAGTTGAAAACCCACAACCACTTGCAATGCTCAAATATATAAATCTCATTCTTTATAAAGTTCTGACTCAGAATTTAATTGAAGCACGAAGCAACCATCCAACCATTTCATGTCCAATTCAAGCCCACTAAATCCAGCATATCTAAAACAAATGGGTAAAAAAAATCCAAAAAGTTGGTTGACCTCACCACCCATCCACTCAAATTCCAATAACCAGTCAACCAACCGATGATCCAGTCTTTCCCTCTAACCGCTACATTTGTACTCATTTCTTGGATTGTCTTCCAAACACTCACCTTCTTTGATCTTTCATAAAAATCCTTTCTTTTTCTACTTCCTATTACGAACTAAAAAAAAAAAAACCTACTTTACCCAATTCCATGACCAATTGACCATCCATTGGCACAATACAAGCGATCGGGATTAGAACATGCAACCAGTGGAGAATCAGAGAAATGGGTTTCCGTTAGAATGAAATTCGTGAATTGGGTCTCAGCGGATAGGGCGAGAAAGGGTAAAAAAAGCACTAATTTGAATCGCCAACTCCCAGAATCTCAGCATTTTATCCTTTTTCTAATACACTCCATGACAAATGCAGATAAAACCAATCCAAATACAGAATTTCACCGCTTCTGACAATATTCTCTCCCTCCAGATTCAAATCAAGACATCCCATTTCAGAAATCGATGCATGTCTTTCCCCAAATCATTATCCTTCATTTTTCTCAACCTGATCTACATTTCATACCTGAGAAGAACCGGATCTGAGCCGTTGGATCTTCGAGTGAGACCAGAAGGAAGGAATTCTCTCCAGATCGGACGGCCTTAAATCCTTCTCATCAAATCGACCTTGATAGAAGAACCATTGGAAATGCGCTTCTCTCTTCTGTTCGCCAATTGAGATCAACGAAGAAAATGAAAAACCACGGAGTTTTCTTTGTAAGAAGCTCCGGAATCCAGTGCTAGTCGACTGCTGTTTATTAAAATGGTATTGACTCTATAAATCCATGATTACCTCACTTGCTGACAAATCCAATCATCCAAACCGTCCAAGTGGTGGGCCATCTCTAGACACACACTTTACATAAAAGAAAAAAATCCATTTTTCAGTCATGTAGATATTCTACCTACCAACATTTTAGTGGATGGCATGTGAGAAGCTGGGAATGATGGTCAACGGAATTGTTTATATATTGACTGGTTAGAATTTAGGAACATCCAACGGCCAAGATGCGTTGAAAGTTATTTTGGGCGGCTGTAATTGAGTGAAGTTTGTGTTAGTAGATAGGGTTGGGCAATGAACTGATTGAGATTTCAGATGTTAAGACGACGAATGAGAGTCCAGATCCTCTGTGGCGTTGCCTCCAGAGAGAAAAAAGTGAGTTGAAAGGGTAGAATTCTACTGTGGGACCCTAATAAAAAATCCGAGTCGCTCAAAATAACTATTGATTAGAAAATTTAATTTTAAAAAATTCAGTATAACAGTAGTTGATCCCACCATAAACTTTGTTTTATTTAATTAAAAATGAGATAAATAAGACTTGTAGGAATATATTGATTACATTTTCAATGATCAGTTTTAGATAGGACAAACTCTGATTGGATAAAATTTTGAAAGTACCACTGGAGAATATTCATTTTGAAAGAATCGCATTTTCTCTTTGCGGGCCCGCTATGGAATTTCATTCCATGAACTTTGGATTTCTCAAAGCAGCCTCAGAGAATCTGGAAATGGAACCGGGCAAGTTACAGGTGATTGATGCTCCAGCCCATTCATCATGAATTGGGTTCTCCTCAGCGTCTCCCACAAGCTTATTGTGTGCGTGGGATACTAAATAGGCAAAGCCGGGCCCTGGGCTAAAGCTCAGGAAGCCGCTGCTTTAGGCCTCCAATTTTTGTCTATATTTTGGGGCCCCAATTTTCTTTAGCCCATATCATATATATAGGTCTGTAAAAAATAAAAAAAGATTGTCCAAGACATGAGAAAGGGCCCAATTTCTAAACAGCTTATTACAGAAGGGCCCTAATTTAATGATTTTGTGTTATATTTAAAAGAAAAAAAATGAAAAAAAGAGTGAAACTTTGAAAATTGAAAAAGATTAGGTCGGCTATTATAGAGTAGTTTTGGATGCCGATTCACTTTCGACTTCGGAAATCAAATACACTCCGTCTCTCTCTCTCTCTCTTTCGACTTTCCGTTTATGTGTTTCACCGCTTTTTGCCGACGAGCCGGGAAGAGAATCAGGTGATTGAACACTCTCTCCTTTCCAAGTTTCAAAGAATATTTTAAAAATGAGCCATTATTTTTTTATCTGTTCTTTTTAATCTTTTTGACTTTTAAGGGGACAAGACTATTGATTAACATATTTTTTTTGTTATATAAAAATTTGTTGTATACATAAACTCAATATAAAAATAAAAGGATAAGAAAAGGTACCACTAAGTTTAACCACAATATCAATTGAATCAAATGATCTTTTGCTTATTATGAAGAAAAACAATTAGTTGAATCATCACATATATGAAAATACAAATAATTTGCAGATGGGTTATGTTTGGCAAATTTGTTGATTGTTGTTTATTTGATTTAATGATTTACAGATGCACTTATGGTGTTGATTGAGTTATTGATGCTGGCCTAGCGCTCTATTGTTTCGCAACCTCGTTAATTTTACCTGAATTTAAAGCTTTTGAATTTGGATTGATCGTTGGTTCTTGAGTAATATATTAGATTGTTTCCTAGAATCATGCATCCTAGAAAGTGCCTCTCAGGGTCTGAAAAAAGAAAAAAATAAAAAATAAAAAGTTGATGCACTTATTCAATCTCAATTAGGAGCTCTTAATAAGTTTGTTGTTGCTAAGAAATAAACAGATGATTCAGTTCCAGTTGAAAATTTTGAGGATGAAGAATTTATAGATTCAATAAATGAAGAGCATGAAGAGACACTTGATGAGGAAATTAATCAGTGGATTAATGAAAATGACAATGAGAATGATGGTAGTCAACATGAAGACCAAAATGTAGAATTTTAGCCTTCAAATGTTGATGATCATCCGAGTAATTGGGATAAAATGGATCAGAATTTATGAGACTTTTTAGTAAAAAGGGGATCTAAAAGAAGAGTTGACGATGTCAATTATCCTAAAGATGATCTTAATAGACACTTTTTCTTCCACACTGCATCCGACATTTATCCAATGGAGAGAAACATGATCGAAAGTGGCTTGTATATTCGGATGTTTTGGATAAAGTATTTTATTTTTGTTGTAAGCTGTTTAAGGAAGAGGGGAACAAGACTTTATTGGCTAATGATGGACTTGAAGATTGGAGAAATATTGGTAAAAGGTTAAAAAGTCATGAAAGTAGTAATGAGCATCTCATGTGCATGAGTAATAAATGTATTGAATTAGATATGAGATTGCATAAGAATGAAACCTTTGATAAAAGCGTGCAAGAACAAATCAATAGAGAGAAAGAACATTGGAAAAGGGTGTTGCAAAGGATAATGGATGTGGTGAAAACACTTGCAAAAAAATAATTTAGCTTTTCGTGGGGACAATGAGAAGATTTATCAAGTGAGGAATGTAATTTTTTTAAGCATAATTGAAATGATTGCCGAATTGTATCCAACAATGCAAGAGCACCTTCGGCGAATTGAAAGTGGTGAGGTTCATTACCATTATCTTAGCCACAAGATTCAAAATGAATTAATACAATTGTTAGCGTGTGAGATTAAGAATGCAATCATTGCAATAATCAAAGAAGCAAAATATTTCTCGATTATACTTGATTGTACTCCGGATGTAAGCCATGAAGAACAAATGTCGCTTGGGATTCGTTGTGTGGATGTTTCAACAAGTCCAATAAAGGTAGAAGAATTCTTTTTAGAATATTTAAAGGTGAAAGATACAACGGGGTTAGGGCTTTTCAATGTACTTCAAGAAGCGTTGAGTACTATTGAACTTGATTTTGATAATATAAGAAGACAAGGATATGACAATGGATCTAATATGAAAGGAAAACACAAGGGTGTACAAAATAGGGTACTCAATATAAATCCTAGAACATTCTATACACCTTGTGGTTGTCATAGTCTTAACCTTGCACTTTGTCATGATATGGCTAACTCTTGTCCTAAGGCTACATCTTTCTTTGGAGTGGTATAACGAATATACTTGTTGTTTTCATCTTCGCCAAAGACATGAAAAGTGTTGAAAGATAATGTAGATGGTCTCATGGTCAAGCCATTATCGGAAACACTTTGGGAAAGTCGTGTGGAAAGTGCTAAAGTTATAAGATACCAAGCCCCACAAATAAGAGATGCTTTAGTTGAATTGACCCACACTACTGAAGATCCGAAAATGAAGAATGATGCGGAGTCCTTAGCAGAACATGGAATTGGCAGTTTTGAATTTTTAGTTGGCATGATTATTTGGCACAATTTATTATTTGATGTTAATTCCGTTAGCAAGGTTTTTCAAAATGAAGACATGCACATAGATGTTGCTGTTGATCAGTTGAAATGGCTTATTGCATTTATTGAAAAGTATAGAGAAACTGGATTTGTAGATGCCATGATTGAAACTAAAGAGGTTGCAGTTAGAATGAATGTTGAGCCGGCATTTCAAGAAAAACGAATCATATATAGAAAGAAGCAATTTGACGAAAACAATAGTGAAGAGGCGACACAGGCAGCTGAAGAATCTTTTAGAGTGAAGTATTTCTTATATATTGTAAATCAAGCTCTTTCATCACTTCAAAGCCGGTTCGAACAGTTTCAAGTATATGAGAAAACTTTTGGATTTTTGTTTGATTTGAAGGATTTAAATGCTGCCAATGATGAAGCTTTGATGTCCTATTGTGCTAATCTTGAAACTTTTTAAGCAAGGATGCGCTTTCTGATATTGATTGGAGAGACTTATTTTCAGAATTGAAAGTGTTGAAAAAGTTTTGTCAAAAGAAACAACAAAGCCAATTGATGTGCTCAATTATTTGAAGGTGATGGATGATTGTTTTCCCAATACATGGATTGTATACAAAATATTGTTAACTATACCAGTTACAGTTGCCTCTGGGGAAAGAAGTTTTTCAAAGTTAAAGTTGATCAAGTCTTACCTTCGGTCAACCATATAACATGAAAGATTGAATGGATTAGCTATGTTGTCAATTGAGAAGGCCATGGTTGATAAGATTGATTACGCAGTTTTGATTAATACATTTGCAGCAAAAATTGCTAGAATAGTAGTGTTTAAATGAATTTGAAGTGATATAATGACTATTGATTTTTCTATATATTTATGTGTGTTTTGAATTTTGGTAATGATTAATTTATGACCCATTTTTTTAAGCTAATTTTCGTATACAATATATAAGGGGGCCCCTTTTGAAATCTTTGATTTAGGCCCCAAAAATCTCAGGGCTGGCACTGTACATAGGCCCACCTATTAGTAATATAAATTATTGAAAATGAAGTTCATCTTTTCAGTAACAAATTCTTAAATTTTACTTCAATTAATAGAGACGACAGTATCATAAAATTAAGTACGTAACTAATAATAATGTGATTAACACAATCTTATTTTTTTTCCAAACCATTGATATCATGATGACTCTTGCTGGGTGGAGCATGTAGAAGGGTTCTCTATGATAGGCGAATCCTGGTCTTCAATTAGTGGTTAAAAATAAACTGCTGATAATGAAAATTATATATGGCAAAGACCCATTCAGGGTTGATAGAGAATAGGTCCCATAATGAGTGTTTAGGATCTAACAAACTCGGGTTTCTTGTCCATCATCCACCCATGGATGGATGGCTAGATCACAGCAACTTAGGAATTTTCTATACATGCAGATGGGCCAATCAGAATCAGATGAACTGTCTGGATCACTGAACTTTGTGAAACCGCATGTAACATGAGTGAGGATTATAAACCTAATTTTCACAATATTCATGGCCCAAGCAGGCAAGCACTAAAAGGGCCTTCGGTCATGAGCTTTTGCTCTCTAAACTGGTCAGAACTCAGAAGCACAAGTACTCCACTCTGAGCTTTGTGCGTGATGTCATGGATGATGCAACAAAGGCATAGTAGGAGTTTTAATGAAAAACAGCCTGCAGTGGGCTCACAAGGATGCATACAGTCATGGAAGGTTACAGAGATGAAAATGTTTAATAAGAGTCCTAAATTTTAAGGCTCTCATGTTTCAGAGTTTATTACCTAAAACAAAAAGACCATTTTCCCACAAGTTTGATCCTTTAATTTCTGATGAATTTGTGAAGTAATAGAATGCCAAACAGTTCAATAGCACCTTCAAACATTTGAAAGAAAGGAACTAAGAAATGGAAGTAGAACATCCACAACTCTATACATACGTAATAAAAGAAAAACATTCCATATATCTCTCTATATATCCCTATTTCTCTAGAGAGCATGAAAGGTTTAACTAACATCAAACTCATATGCATGAAATCAACATCCATTGGTCGAATTATTCGCTTCTCTCTGAAGCTTGATTTCATCTGCAGATTGTTTTTTGGACAAGCAAATATTACTCAGCTCCATGGCATCTTCTATCAAATGTGTCATGTTGATGTAAGATGACCCACCACCTTCCTCCATTGCTCGCTTTGCCTTCACTCCAAACTCCCTTGCTCTCTTTCTCCTCACTTCTGCTTCCTCACCTTCATCCATCAACCTTTCTATGACCTTCCTAATTTCCTCCATCTTCACCACCTCCACAACATCCTCCTCTTGCCCCTGGGCCCACTTAATACCCATCTTGACCCCAACGCTTACTCCAATCTCCAAAATGTTCACAATCATCTTCTCATTCAGGAATTGTTCTGCGAAAAGTGGCCATGCTATCATAGGCATGCCTGCACAAATAGCCTCCAAAGTTGAATTCCAACCGCAGTGTGATAAGAACCCCCCTGTTGATGGGTGTGATAGGATTAGTATCTGCGGCGCCCACCCTCTAATTATAAGTCCCCTATCCTTAATCCTCTCTTCGAATTCCTCCGAAAGCCATTGATCTATCTCGGCCAATTTTTTGCCTCTTTTGATTACCCAAATGAATGATCGGTTCGAGGCCTCTAGCCCCAATCCAATCTCGATCAACTGTGAAGTTGAAAGGGGGCAGATGCTACCAAAACAGACATAGATAACAGACTTGGGACTCCTTGAATTGAGCCAACTTAGACATTGGTCTTCATTGATTGAGGCCTTGTTCCCTCTATTCACCTTATCTAGTGTCTCTTTGTTACAAAGAGATAATGGCCCAACAGCCCATGTCCTCTTTCCGGTCGCCTTCCGGTACATGTCCACATACTCCATCTCCAATTCATCAAAACTGTTTAGCACTACACCATCTGCTGAAGTCTCTGCCTCTCTAATCTTGTAGCGGAGGTTCAGCATATCTGAATTGGTGGAAAAGGAACCTGGAAGCTGGGCCTTTGTGATCTCGATCCGGTGAGGCAGGCCCGGGATGAGAAATGGCTCGGACTCAGATCCAACACTTTCATGTAAATTGTAGTGTCTCACATTGTATGAGCACAAGAGAGCAAAAGAACTAGTCCCATGAAACACGAGTCTAGGAATGCAAAATTTCTGTGCAATCTCACTTGTCCATGAAACACAAAAGTCTGAAATCATGCAACTTGGGAGGGGATGCTCATGCTCTTGGAGAAGTTTCTCCACTGGTTGTTTCAGCATCTCGATTGCAACGAAGAATTTCTTCGCCATATCGCTCTCGAAGGGGATCATGTCGAGGTTCTCGCATCCATCGGGCAAGCCCGCTTCGAGGCATGGAAAGCGAAGCTCGACGAACCGAATTTGGAGACTGGGATTCACTGTCCGGTCCACGGTTGTTCTCAATCTAGTAGCATTGAGTGGAGTGGTGATCAAGGTGATGACCGCACCGCGTTGCGCTAATAGCTTGGCCATGTCCATCATGGGGATCATGTGGCCTGGGGCCATTAGAGGAATCATAAGGAAGTGAGGCTGTTGGTGTTCTTGTGAAGAAGCCATGGCAATTTGGGTGATGGACACTCTTTAGCAGTAAAGCTTAGGAAGACTAAGAATGGAGGAGCTTACTGCCTAGTGCCTACCACAAATTATGGGGGTTTGAATTGGAATGGTTGGAAGTTGATAAATACTACTTGCAACACAGTCTCAGTGAGTTTGATACAATATAGTTCCCTATCCATTCTACTCCTAGAGAGTAAGGTTGCAAACATGTGGTTCCAATATCTGATGACATATGCGCGTACGTAAGTGTTAGGATTGCGGGTCAAATACGGATACTGACAGTGTGACCTTTCTGGCATTATCAACACGTTGTGGTAGTAAGTCTTTTGTGATAGTGTAGTGTGGAAATCTGTCATTTGTTCCAGCTGGGACCATAGATAGAATCATGGTTAGACCTTAGGTAGGTTGGTCCGAGTCAACTCAGTTTTTCTACAAGACAAAGTAATATTTGGTGAAAAACTTGATTGAGAAGGACTTTTGGTCAGAGTTGAGTTGACTCATTTGACTCGAGCAAAGGCTGTGATTACTCAATTGACTCGACCGTAGGTTAATTATGAAGTCAAGCGTCAACGGACTCCGGGGACTGGGGTTGTTCCTGGCCCAGGTCAAACCGGGCTGAGGTATACCTAGGCCCAGCCCCAATTTAGAAACATAGGCCCACATCTGGCCTAAGCTGAACACAGGTCTAAAACCCTAGCTTGCCTCAAACATGTCAGGCCCGAGCCGCCCATTTAGTCAATTGGGCCGACTAGGGAAGCATTATATCACTTGTGCAGGCTCTCTCTCACTTGTTTGGGAAAATCAGTCATGAAACTATAGGTACTACTTATTTGGGCTGGGCCATGCTTGAGCTTCTATCACAAAATCCAATCTCAGCCCAAACATTAAATGGGCCCAAAATTTGAATCCAGGTCGGGCCCACACACAACAAAAATGCAGCCCAAACCTGGTTCAAAGTGCGGGAATGGAAAAATTATTTGCAATTTTAGTTCACTGCTAGATCCATCGATCAGTGCAATACTGAAGGATTCTTCCGGAAAGAGTGGTCATACTATCATGGGCACCCTAGCTATTTGAACTAGGGACTTTGCACCTACTAACTGAGGGCTTAAATAAGTTGTGAATGGATTGGATCTGCTACCTAGTATCAATTACTTTGGGAATGTTCCGTTGTGGGGCCCACTATTGCCGAATCATAGGGCCACATTTGTAATTTGATTGGTGGCTTTGGTTTGTACAAGTGGGACCCGAGTCAAGAAAGTGGTTGAGTAGGCCCAAGCCCCGCCCAATTCATATTTGAGCCTAGAACTTGGGGCCTCCCCGGCCGTGTGGATTTCAGGCCCAATCAAAGTTCTAGCGTGTCGTCTGGCTTAGCCCCAACCCAGCAATTTGAATTTTTTTCCCAATGAGATTGAGTTGTCCTGTCTCTTTTGGTGGCAGTGTTCTGTCATTTGGTTTGGTCGACCAATAATATGGCAGATGCTCTAGAAAAATAAGATGGGGGTAGAGTCTTTCATTAGAAAATGTTATACTTCATAATTTTAGTAATTTTACTCCTTTTTGAGACTCATTCTGCACCCATTTTACTCCCTTTTTTTTTCTTCTCTTTCCTTTCTCACTATCGTTCCTCTTCCTAGCATACTCGTGATGATCGTTTTCATTCCTCTTCTATTCCCTTAGTCCCATTCTAAATTCAACACCCAAAACAGAAAAAAGGCTACTTTCATTCAAACATATGCATACAACAAAGAAACTAGAGCAGCAAAGAAGATGATTCCAAATCCTTTTTTTTTTTTTGGTATGTGTTGACTTTCTTTAGCCAAATCCCTTCACATGAGTACAGTTGTCACTTTCCCACACACCCTTATCCACAAATATAGAGGGATCTATTTGGCAACCGAAGAGTAACAAAGTGGTGGGACACTGAGAAGCAACCAGGTTGTAAAAGTTCTCATGATCCAACATCGGCCAAGCCCTTCATCAGGAGTTGAAGGCGCTAATGTAGGGTTTCTTAGTTGACAAAAAGAATTGTTGATGGAGCCTGGAGGAGCAACCATGGATTCAACGTCATGGAAAAAAAAGCACTAAGTTATGTGGCCCACAAGAAAAAAAAATTGAATGGTTCATGGTCAATTAATAGGCATAAAAAAATTCACAGAACTCCATGGTCAATTAACAGAAAGAAGCACAAGAATTGAATGGTTAGGATCTTCAGACTTTTCTCTATATAAACCATCTATTAATAGGCCAAAAGGGCACTAAGCTATGTGGCCCACCTAGAATACCTCTTAGCATTGCCTAACGAAGCTAGGTTCTATACATGCAAATTCCGCCAATGGTAATGGAAATGCGTTTGTTACCACGACATGCCAAAATGGTGCGATGCTACAGAAGGGTGTTAAGGTGGCTGAGCAGCAGTAGGGGAACGAGAGAATGAAATGGGTTTCAAGGGGAAAGTACAGAGGGCGATGATACGTATCAAGGTGGTTGAGCAGTGGGGAATGAGAGAATGAAATGGGTTCAAGGGGAAAGTATTGCAATTTGGTTTGTTGAGGTCAACGTCCATCCTCGCTCCTGAGCAGTCATAATTGTGATCGAGCCCTCGCCCTCATCATAAAATTATTGTTGTGCTGTTTCCCATCACCAATTGATTTTGGGATAAATGGTAGCTCAATAAGGTGTAAGATCCTACAATTGTTTGAGGTCAACGTCAACCCTCACTCTTGAGCGATCATAATTGTGATCGAACCCTCGCCCTCACCATAAAAAAACTATTGTTGTGTCGTTTCCTATTACCAATTAATTTTGGAATAAGTGGTAGCTCAATGGGGTGTAAGATCCTACATGATTGAAAATGCAAAAGCAAAAAGAAAGAAAAAATGTCTGGTTGCCAGGTTACCTATCGGGTTGCCAAGAAGACTGTGTTGGCCTTTATTAGTTTCTAGGACTTGGTTTGAGTCTTTTGGGGTATTTAAGGCTTTTTTTGGTAATTCTCCTTTTCTTGTTTGCCCTCTTTATTTTCTTTTTTGGCGTTTTTTGTTCCTATAAAGTGTCGAAGGTTATCGACCGAATTTTTTTTTAAGGTCCTCAAATTTTAAAACTTATTAGCTAAAAGAAAAGGTCAATTTTGGCACAAGCTGAACGTTTCTGGTGAATTTGTCAAGTAATATCATGCCAAACATTTCAATGGAATCTTAAAAAATGTGAAGTGAATTAAGGATCTGATAAATAGGAATATATATATAGCATCCACCACTCAAGCCATGCTTGAGAGAAGAAGAATGTTCCCTCTCTCCAAGAACATGAAAGGTTTAACTACATCAAACTTAATACACATCAAATCAACATCCACCGGTAGAAATATCAACTTCTCTCTACCTGAAGCTTGATATCACCAGCAGATTGTTTTTTGGACAAACAATTAGCACTCAGTGCCATGATATCTAGTATCAAATGTTGTCATATTGATGTAAGTTGACCCACCTTCTTCCATTGCTCTCTTCGCATTCACTCCAAACTCTCTTGCTCTCTTTCTCCTCTCTTCTCCTTTCTCTCCAGCATCCATCAACCTCTCTACAGCCTTCTTAACCTCCTCCATCTTCACCAACTCCACAACATCTTCCTCTTGCCCCAGGCCCCACTTAATGGCCGCCTTGACACCGACGCTTACTACAATCTCCAAAATGTTCACTATGATCATCTTCTCATTGAAGAATTGTTCCCCGAAAAGTGGCCATGTTATCATAGGAATGCCTGCACAAATTGCCTCCAAAGTTGAATTCCAACCGCAGTGTGTTAATAAAACCCCCCTGTTGATGGGTGTGATAGGATTAGTATCTGCGGCGCCCACCCTCTAATTATTAGTCCCCTGTCCTTAATCCTCTCTTCGAATTCCTCCGAAAGCCATTGATCTATCTCGGCCAATTTCTTCCCACTTCTAATTGCCCAGATGATCGATCGGTTTGAGGCCTCTAGGCTCAATCCAATTTCTTCCCACTACCCAAACACACATAGATAACGGACTTGTGACTCTTTGAATTGAGCCAACTAAGACATAAGTCTTCATTGATTGAGTCCTTGTTCCCTCTATTCACCTTATCTAGTGTCTCTTTATTACAAAGAGATAGCCCAACAGCCCAGATCCTCTTTCTGGTCGCCTTCCTGTACCTGTCTACATATTCCATCTCCAATTCATCAAAACTGTTTAGCAGCACACCATCTGCTGCCAACTCTGCCTCTTCAATCCTGTCGTGGATGTGCTGTATATTTGAAGTGTTCGCAAAGGCCCCAGGAAGCTGGGCCCGTGATCTCGATCCTGTGGGAAGGGGCGGAACCATGATTTCTTCTTGGGGGGCCAAAACTTGAATAAATTTTTACTTCACCAATTATTATAACTATCATATTTTTAAGTTTTCCTTCAACATAGTTATAAGTTCAAGCATGAAAAATATATTACGATTCAAGATTAAATTTTACATGAAAATTAAAACGAGTATATATTCATCCCACCTGCCTGCTTATATCCACATAGTAGAGGAAAGTTTACCTTCCTAGGATGAGATAATCCCCCTCAAATCCCATCACTAAAACCAGAAAAATTTAGACCCAAGAATTAGCTTGAGAAGAAGACAAGCATGAGGCTAAACAACTAGGATATACCAATTTCATGAGTTGTATTAACATTTTGCCAGAATGAAATAATGAATGGTAGCCCATTCTACTGTTGATTTGGTACGATGAAAATGAACATCTCAAAGTGGGGGTGGAGTGATCATCCACCTTAAATGAATTGAGGTGTGTGGGCCATCCATTTCCATATAGAATACTGCTTAGGATTTTTGAAGTGCTTGGGAATTGCAGGGATCCATCTAACTTAAGATGCATCTGTCAGGTGGGTTGCTTTGTCAATTGGGTACAAGGATATTCATTAACATTTTAGGTGGATGATGTAGACAGGAAATTGGGTACAAGGATATTCATTAACATTTTAGGTGGATGGACAAAATTCCTTGGGGGGGGGGGGGGGGGGGGGGAGTTGTTGCATTTTGATCACATTAAAGGTATTTTCAAAGCCTGGGGGGCGGGGGGGGTGGGGGGCTCCAGGGCCCCCCAGGCCCTAATACAGTTCCACCCCTGCCTGTGGGGCAGGCCGGGGATAAGAAATGGCTCGAACTCAGATACAACACTTTCATGTGAATTGTAGTGACTCACATTGTCTGAGCACAAGAGAGAGAAACAACTAGTCCCGTGAAACACGAGTCTAGGAATGCCAAATTTCCGTGCAGTGTCATTTGTCCATGCAACACCCACGTCTGAAATCATGCAGCTTGGGAGGGGATGCTCCTGCTCTTGGAGAAATTTCTCCACTGGTTGTTGCAGCATCTTGATCGCAATGAAGAATTTCTTTCCCATATCACTCGCGAAGGGAATCATGTCAAGGTTCTCGCATCCACCGGGCAAGCCCGCCTCAATACATGGGAAGTGAAGCTCGACCAGCCTAATTTGGAGACCGGAATTTACCGCCCGACCGACAGTCATTCTCAATCTTGTGGCATTTAGGGGAGTGGTGATGAAGGTGATGATCACACCCCGTTGCGCCAATAGCTATAACTTGTTAGAATAAAAGTCGTCCATCAAAGTCCTTGTCAGGACCAGCTGTTGATGTTGACAAAAACTCAAGAAAACCGGATGGAAACAGTAAAACAGTGCAAACAATGTACAAACATTGTTGACAGAACTTGAGACAGTAGCAGGTCTCGCTATAGCGAGCTGGGACGGGATAGAAGAGTTTGATCCGGACTCTATGATAGTGTTTGATGCTAAGTGCTATTCTGATTGAAGTCTAAGTAGAATACTTATGCACGAATTTGGGCCTATAAATTGGGTGATTCTCTCAACCCAAAGAACACACAGAAGACACACAAAAAGTTAATTATCTCTCTTGATCTGAGATTAGTATATCCTAAGAGAGATTCTCTTGTTTCTCTAGAGCCATTAAGAGAGATTGTTCTGAAGGACTGCTCTAGAAGGTTTTGTTGCTTCTACTCTCTTGTAGAAGATTGATCATCTTGGTGGACAAGGTGCAAGGAGATCAAGTAAGGAGAACGGTGCACGGTGGAAGCCGTGTCAGTGGATTCTGTGCAAGAACAACTACAGTCCTGAGGTCGAGGTACAGACTGAGGTACAGGAGCTTGTGAGTATATCTTGTAAACTGTTCGTGAACTCTTGATTTCTGGTTCGTGGTTTTACTCCCGAAAAGGGTTTCTACGGTAAAATTTGTGTCTGCCTTCTTGTGGTGTGTGATTGGTAGATAGCTAGTTCTATATTGTTTGATTGGTTTATTTCCGCTGCATTGATTGGTTAAATTAGAACTAGTAATTCATTCTAGTGGGTCCTAAAAAAACCTTCACATGGTATCAGAGCGGGTTACACTATTTTATTGTGTTGATCCATAATTGCTAGAATGGATATCTACCGCGAAGGCACTTCAACCAATAAGCCTCCTCTGTTGGATGGTAGCAATTATGCTTATTGGAAAGCCAGGATGATTGCCTTTTTTAGAGCCATAGATCTGAAAGTTTGGAAATCTGTTGAGAATGGCTATTCCTTGCCCACTATTACTGCTAATGGGGTAACTGGTCCCAAACCTGAAGATCAGTGGAATAAGGAAGAAGAGTTGGCTGCCACTTGTAACTCTAGGGCTTTGAATGCTATTTATAATGGAGTTAATATGTCTGAGTTTCGTAGAATTTCTACATGTACTACTGCAAAAGAAGCTTGGGATATTCTACAGACTGTACATGAAGGGACTGACACTGTCAAACAGTCGAAACTTCAGAAATTGTATACAGCCTTCGAAACCATAAAGATGGAAGATGATGAAACTTTTGATGATTTTAATTCGAAGCTGAATGCAATTGTGAATGATACCTTTACTTTGGGAGAACCAATTCCTGAAAACAGAATTATTAAAAAGATTTTGAGGTCTCTCCCAGAAAGGTTTGATAGAAAGGTTGTGGCCATAGAGGAAAATAAAAATTTGAATACACTCAAAGTTGATGAGTTGATTGGCAACCTACAAACTTTTGAAGCAAACCTTAGGTCTACTGGGACGACAAAATCTCAAGGTATTGCTTTGAAAGCGTTGAAAGAATCATTCAAGAAAGCATCCAATGAATCATATAAGAAAGCTGCAAGTGATTCAGATTCAGATTCTGATTCAGAGGAAATTGATCCCCAAGTTGCTGTACAATTCATGAAGCAATTTAAGCTTTTTATGAAGGGACAGAAAACCAATGTGAAGATCCCTAAAAATTCTGGAAAGAAGAAATCTTTTAAAGGGATTCAATGTTATGAGTGTCAAGGCTATGGACACATTGCTAATGATTGTGGAAACAAAAAATCTCAAAAGAAGGCCTTGAATACTACTTGGGAAGATGACACTTCTGATGAGAATAATGAAAATTCTGAGTCTGACACTGGCAAAGGGAAGTTTATTGCTTTTATGGCAACTTGTAGTTCTGTTGCTTCCCATGTTTCTTCTGAAGCTGAGACTGATCACGATACTGAGTCAAAGGAAGAACCAGATTGGAAAGGTGAATATGAAACACTTTTCAAGAAAACCATGAAGATGGTTAAAGTGAATGAAAAAGTTGCTATTAATTGGCAAATGTCTGAAGAGCAGAATTCCTCCTTGAAAGCTGAACTTGCAGATTCACTTGCAAAAGTACAAAAATTGGAGGATGAAAACAACAAGTTGGCTGACAGATTGACTGCAGAATCACAAAAGTGTGACTTATTTGATTCTGATATGAAGACTTTGAAAGCAGAGAATTCTAATCTGAATGGAAGACTCAAGATGGTTCTATCTGAGTTAGACACTGCTAAAGCTTCATTGAATAGGATGAACACTGGATCGAGAAAATTAGATGACATCCTGTGCAGTCAAAAGGCAAACACTGATAAACATGGTATTGGCTACGCTGATGGAGCATCCACTTCAAATGCCAAAGGTAAAAATTGTTTTGTTAAAAATTCAGTTTTTACTAATCCAGTTGTTAGTGTTGCAAAGCAAGCTCCAAAGAAGAAGAATGTGTTACGTCCTGAACGAATCCCCACTTGTCATCATTGTGGAATTAAAGGACACATTCGACCCCATTGCAACAAGCTGCGAAGTTTACCTAATCAAAAGCAATGGACAACGCAGAAGGCTGAGCTGAAAAAGAAGAATACCAAAGCTGTCTGGGTCAAGAAAGAAGACGTCTCTTCTGTATTGGTACACACTTTGCTGAAATATTTAAATTTACAAGTGTGTGTGCCTAAGCTTCATCACCCCTGATCTGCAAGATCAAGCCCCCACCCCAGTGCTGATACGAAGATCTTTCTGAGGGGGAGTCAATATTGAGGGGGAGCTACTGCATCCAGGTTGACAGAAGCTGCATGATAATATTTGTTTGTCAATTATGGACAAAAATAGGGGGAGAAGAATGGAGCTAGGGGGAGCTTTACAAGCCAAGGCAATTCAAGATCTGAAAGTTCAAGCAAGCAAAGGCAATACATGATCTACAGAGCTGATTTTTTTCTTTTAAAATTCAATGTATTTTGGGTTTTACTTTTGGGTAGATCAAATTGTTTCTTTCTAGGGATTTTGTCCAAGAATTGCCAAAAGGGGGAGATTGTTAGAATAAAAGTCGTCCATCAAAGTCCTTGTCAGGACCAGCTGTTGATGTTGACAAAAACTCAAGAAAACCGGATGGAAACAGTAAAACAGTGCAAACAATGTACAAACATTGTTGACAGAACTTGAGACAGTAGCAGGTCTCGCTATAGCGAGCTGGGACGGGATAGAAGAGTTTGATCCGGACTCTATGATAGTGTTTGATGCTAAGTGCTATTCTAATTGAAGTCTAAGTAGAATACTT
Organism: Litsea cubeba; assembly: GCA_012931725.1. Taxonomy (NCBI): domain Eukaryota; kingdom Viridiplantae; phylum Streptophyta; class Magnoliopsida; order Laurales; family Lauraceae; genus Litsea; species Litsea cubeba. Next base: position 14,872,487 of record CM022953.1, on the reverse strand, counting down.
ATGCACGAATTTGGGCCTATAAATTGGGTGATTCTCTCAACCCAAAGAACACACAGAAGACACACAAGAAGTTAATTATCTCTCTTGATCCGAGATTAGTATATCCTAAGAGAGATTCTCTTGTTTCTCTAGAGCCATTAAGAGAGATTGTTCTGAAGGACTGCTCTAGAAGGTTTTGTTGCTTCTACTCTCTTGTAGAAGATTGATCATCTTGGTGGACAAGGTGCGAGGAGATCAAGTAAGGAGAACGGTGCACGGTGGAAGCCGTGTCAGTGGATTCTGTGCAAGAACAACTACAGTCCTGAGGTCGAGGTACAGACTGAGGTACAGGAGCTTGTGAGTATATCTTGTAAACTGTTCGTGAACTCTTGATTTCTGGTTCGTGGTTTTACTCCCGGAAAGGGTTTCTTAAAATTTGTGTCTGCCTTCTTATGGTGTGTTATTGGTAGATAGCTAGTTCTATGGTGTCTGAATATTTATTTTCACTGCATTGATTGGTTAAATTAGAACTAGTAATTCATTCTAGTGGGTCCTAAAAAACCTTCATAACTCCAACTTACATTCTTTATCTCTCACATCTTTCTATTCCTTTGCTAGAACTCCTTTTAGTATGAATTCCTATGTACTCTTTTTTTTTTCTTTTTCTTTTTTTATGTGCATGGAATTGAATACGTAGGAATTGTACGAGACATTTCTAAAAGTGGTAAGATTTATTATTAAAGCGAAGGTGAAAATCAATAAATGACTATTAAATAATCTTCTTTTTGTTAATGGAAACTGAATACGGGTGATGACTCTAGTTAATCAAATCCATGGAAAGTTAGAGCCCCACCTGCATACTCTAAAGTCCCATCTATATCTCCATCTTTGCCTCTCACCTCTTTAATAATCCCTGATATAACACATTTTACCATGAATTATTACGAGTTGAAATCGATGGGAAAAAAAATGCAGACGATAACATCTTCTTAAAATCATACAAACCTAAACAAAACAAAACAAAACAATGGTTTGTAATTGAATTCCATAGCTTGGGCAGGGCAGGCTTACTAACTTCAAAACAAAACAAAACTCCAGGCCTGGCTCTAACCCTCACACAAAGGCCAGAAAAATTCTGTCCAAGTCCAACAAAAAAGCTGAGAAGCCAAAAGACCCAAGAGGTGGCGTTTTATTGATAACCCTACTGCCTACTGGGCTCCTGATCTCTCTCTCTCTCTCGGATGGGCCTATTGATAGAGAATATTCTCTATCACCTATATGGTCCATTTGATATAAAAATCATATTTCAAAACTCAATTGGACTTTGGAACATGCAGTTGAGTTACTTGGATTTGTAGAAAAACCACGGACTTGATGAGAAACTCGGTCCTTCTTGAGTGTTTCAAAATCCATGTTAACTCAGTAAATACTCGGTTGATTCGACCAGAATTTGATGCAGACCTAGTTGATTCAGTCAAGGCAGCTAAATTTCAAGAAATCATTAGATAATTTCGTGTGGAACTTCAAATCATTTTTGTCTTTTTTTAACTTGACCAATACCGACTCAAGTCATTGGAATTTGGATGCCCTCGGCCAGTAGCTTTTGGAGTGTTGTATGCGTTCACGGATTGGGTCTTTCGTGGGGAAATTGATTCTGATTAGTCTATGACTTTAAAAATTCAAAAAGCTAGGGTGACAAGAACCATTGAGAAACGAAGAAAATGAATAAAAGTACGAATAAAAAGTACAAAGGGTTGTTTGGTTCAGGGATGGCAATGGGGGTGGGCCCCATTTCAAGTTTTCTCATCAAAATCTGCCCACCTGTGATGGGTCACTAGTATGTGATACTATATTCGACTTATTTGGACAGAAGTTGGGTCAAATTCAAAGCTTTCGAATTTTTAAAATATATAAATGCATGGGAAAGAGTGTCTTATGTTAATGCCCCAACAGTAACACCACTTGAACAATATTGATTTTATTTATACTATTAGTAATAAATAAATATATTATATATAGGGGCGGGGCAGGTTAGATCAACAAAATCTAAAAACACATGGTTTCAATAAAACCATAGCCAACCCCGCCCCTAATAGGAGCGGGTCGCGGCGGGTTCCATTTAAACCCAACCCATTGTGATCTTAGTTGGTTTTAAAGTCCAAAAAGAGTAGGGTCAAATTATGATATTTTCATAGACGTGGACTTTCACCCTTCACTCTATAAATTCATTTAAAAATATTGCAAATTCCATGGATGTGAAATCCACATCAGAAGACAAAATGTACATTGAATTCGCTGAAGCATAAAATCCACTGGTGCTTTTAGACCTGCCCCTCAGAAAATAAAAAGGTTAAAGAACAATACCATGCAGTCTTGTGATATCTCATGTGATGCCTTCTAATAACTCCAAAGCTCTCAATATAAGGACAAATTTTTACCTGTCAATCCACGAGAATATATAAAACACAAACACAAATCTCAATATAGACCATGCATGTACAAGAATTCCTCCCCCCTCTTAAACACCACTTGCATCCTTATCCTCTTCAGAGTCGTCAGAATTTTCTTCATTAGCATGGTCCATCATATCTTCAATGAATAGTGCCATATTCACATAAGAAGATCCACCCTCTTCCATGGCCCTCCTTGCCTTGTTCCCTAACTCTCTTGCTCTCTTTCTTATCTCTTCTCCTTCCTCTCCTTCATCCATCAACCTCTCCACAGCCTTCTTCACCTGTTCCTTCTTCACCAATATTGCCTCAATCTCCTTCTCATGCCGCCGCCATTTAAGCACCCCCTCCACGCCCACATTCACTCCAATCCTTAGAACTTCCACAATGAACTTTGCATTAAAGAATTGTTCTGCAAAGAGTGGACACATGATCATTGGCACACCAAAGGAGATACCCTCCAAAGTTGAATTCCACCCACAATGTGTCAAGAAACATCCGGTTGATGGGTGTGATAAGATTAGTAGCTGTGGCGCCCACCTTCTAATTATGAGTCCTCTATCATTGACCCTCTCTTCAAACCCCTCTAATAGCCATTTCTCTATCTCGGACTTCTGTCTCTCTCCATTTCCCCCAGTGACCAAAATGAAGGGTCGGTTCGACGCTTCTAGGCCCAGCCCAATTTCAACAAAATGCGAGGGGGTCACCCGATTTTGGCTCCCAAAACAAGTGTAAACAACTGAATTGGGCTTCTTCGAGTCGAGCCAGCTCGAACATTGGGCCTCGTTGATTGAGGCCTTGTTCCCTCTCTCTACCTGATCCAATGTTTCCCTGTTGCATAGTGACACTGGCCCAATGCTCCATGCCTTCAATCCGGTCGCCTTTCGGAATCTGTTGATATATTCAGGTTCTAATTCATAGAAGCTGTTGATTATTGCACCGTAGGCCGCTGATTGGGACTTGAGAAACTTGTCAAACATTTTTCCTAAGCACGGATTATCGAGTAAGTGTTCTGGAAGTTGGGCTTTGGTGATCTCAACCCGATCGGGAAGGCCCGGGATCACAAAAGGATCCGATTGGGAGGTGGCACTTTCATATGGCTTGTAATTGATCACATTGTAGATACTCAAAATAGAGAAGCAGCAAGGCCCATGGAACACAATCCTTGGTATGCCAAACTTCCGGCCGGTGTCGGAGGTCCACGGCAGGCACAGGTCTGAGATGATGCATGTAGGAAGTGGATCCAGATCTTCGAGAAATCGATCCACAGGCAGCTGAAACCACTCTGTAGCCGCAAAGAAATTGATAGCTACCTCTGGTGAAGGGAGCAAGTCAAAGTTTTCACATCCCTCTGGTAGGCCCATATCCAGGCATGGGAATGGTAGCTGGACCAATTGGATCTGGAGGCCCAATTGTGAGGCCCGATCGATGACGGCCTTGAATCGAGAGGCATTGAGCGGCGTAGTGATGATGGTGATGGCCACGCCGCGATTAGCGAACAAGCGGGCCATGTCTATCATGGGAATCATGTGGCCTGGGGCCATTAAGGGGATCATGAGGAAGTGAGGCTGAGGTTGGGCTTCTGATGCCATTGCACTACTGAGAGATTGGAAAATCCACCAGGTTCTGATAAGGAGGAAATATTGCTTGGGACAATGCAGATACTACTATCCAATGCTTTGAAATGTGTTTGGGGTTTATAAGATAAGGCCACTCTGAAGCAAGCTTGGAAGCTTGTTCTTCCAAACACCAAACAAATAGTATACTAGGACTTTAGTGGGGCCATTTGCTCATCAATGTGGTCCATTCATCTGTTAGGCCCAAGATGGACTAAGGAATAGGATACTGTGAAAAACGATCTACATTGTGAGATCTAATCAAAACCATAGGCGGTTATGGAGCTGTAATTATTCTGATACATACAACCATTTCTCATACTAGGGCCCCTTGTTTAGCAATGAGGTCCATTCATCTATTGGCCCACACAAAGAATTGGGTTGCTATGAAAATAATTCAACGCTGAATGATCGAAGCCCTTAGATCAAATGTCTAGAAAAAAACTCTTAAAAGAAAAATACAAAAATACCCATAAAAACAAAGAGGTCTCCCTCGAGAAACTGTCAGCGTGATATATTATGAAAATATTACAAATATAATCAGAGATGTTAATTTCCTCCTAATAATATCATGATCTTTTCAACATATGGCAAAGTTAAAAACACAACAAAAATATAATTTTATAAGAACAAAATGGTAATTAAATTTATTAAAATTTATAAGAGAAACAAATCTTAACATGAATTTACATTTAATTTGTATTTTAATTATCTAAAATCAATTTATTTGCACAACATTATCATGGTAATATCCTCAGAAAACCACAAATTTGATAATATTCCGACATTTTCCCATTTGATAATTTTTTGAAGAAAATATTTGTGACAAAAAAATCAGATCTAAATGGGGACGGACGTTTTGGGTGACGTATTGGATTACATTAGCTTGAAGTGTTAGGTTCGTGTGATTGGTCACACAACCCACATGGAGCATGAGTTGCGTGGATGGACACTGCCTGTAGAAGAGTTCCAACCGTCCAAACAAAAGAGGTCATCACTGGTGGGCCATGGCTGATAAGCTGCCCAGGGGATGACTCTAATGTAGACTCTGTGGTGCCAATGGGTCTGGTTCTGGCCTCGGTGAGTACAACGGCTTAATCCAATCTATTTGTTAATTAGGTTGAAAATATTAACTTGGTATGTTAATTAACAGGTTGGGCTCAGGTGGGTCTTACCACACTTAGTGGATTGGGTGTGGTTCAAATAGTAAAAACGGACATCAGGTTTGAAATGTCAACTTGAACCCTGAATTATATAGGTTGGGTTGATGGGTTAGGTTAGGAGTTCCGCCTCCTTATTAATTCTAGGGTCCATACTTACTACTGTTTTCCATGAGTGTGGTCAGTTGCCACTAATTAGACGGCTTGGATTGTCTTAACGTTGCAAGTTTCAAGGTTCAAGATAAGGGCCATGGATGATATGTATGGTTAAAAATGGAAGGCCCGCAAGAATACCATGTCCATGGGCCGGTGCAGATACCCTAGTAATTTTTTTTTCTTTTTTTGTTTTGGGTAGAAAACCCTAGTAGTTGTTGGCGTATAGTTTAAAGACTCGGAAACTCGATTGAACCCAGATGGCTAGACTAGTAACTCACATGAGTTTTTATTGACTACTTTTTTAGCCAGACTTATTCAACTAATTCAAGTGACTTGCGAATATGGGGTTGCTCAGTTGGTTGGCAATCTCGAATGTCAATTAGCTACTAGGTATTAATTCCTCCGTATGCCACTTTTCCCACATGTGTAAACTACCTTTGGTCCTAGGGCCCTTTATTTTGGTAACCTAAAAAGAAAGGAAAATCCAACTAAGTGATTTATGTCGTCCAGTCAAGTCAACTATGAACTGGACAGCTTGTTAGGCCCAAATTTAGGTATGTCTGACCAATCAAAACATTATCTAGGTTGCACCAATTCTATTGAAAGTCTGTGGTTCTCCAGTAACAATCATTGAGCCTATGGCTATGGAATATGAGTTTGCTATGTGAGTCATGGTTGAAAACAACATTTGGGCTATATTTGTTTCCATTAAAATATATATATATAGGAATTAAATACATAGGGTGGTTAAAAATGAATATTAAATGTGAATTCTCAAAAAAGCATTAAATAACATCTTCTTTTGATTCTATTTTTCTAAAATAATCTTGATTTGATGTTCATTTTTGAAATATCATCTTTATTCTATATTTTTAACCACCCTATTTATTCAATTTCTATATATTAAACAAATAAGCCCTTTTCTCAAATACGAGCCAAGGGCTTACATCGTGGTTCATGTTTGGAAATAAAGTTTTTTTTTTTTTTCCAAATATGGGGCAATGGTGAACCTATGGAGTACCCTTCATCATTGTGTCATTTTCTAATAGTTGGTATTTCTAATTTACTAACATGGTATTAGAGTCGGGGATGTGTGTTTGATCCATAAGGACATGTTTTTAGTCATATGTGGAGCCCCACATGTGAGGGGGGTTGTCAAAATCATTTGATATCACCGTGAGTACGTCGAAAGGAACGGATCTGAAATCCAACTCCGGATGGCTCCGATATTGCACAAGTAATTTTCTACGCTTTGATCAGTCAGACTTTCTTGTTGACCGATGAACAACCAATCTTCTTCGACAACAGCGTAGATCTGCTATCCACGAGTCGGCAGGTTCAAACGGAACTAAAATCGGATTCCTAATCGTTAAGATATCGCAATCTGAATTCTAACCGTTGGATCTAGTCAAACTGGCTGTGGACCATTGCAGACGTCACTCAGGACCTCGCCTCTGCTGGCTCTGCACCTGCTGCTTCTGGAACCCGGGTCAGGTCAACCCGACCTGTACCCTGACCTGGGCTGGAACCAGTCCTGGGAGATCACCATTTCACATGGTGCTTCAGACCACCATATGAAGTGTCATTGCCTACCACCGAAAGTGGGAGACATGAGAGACAACTTTTCCATTTTTTGACTTTTCTCTCAAAGGCAAAGCTCAGAAGGTTTCTCAAGACCAGATTTGAACCACAGAGACAAAGGTATTATTAATGAAGAGAAGGACCCTGGATTTACTTAGGTACTTCACAATATGGATGATTCAAATGGATACAATAATTTAAAGGGATATCCTTACCTACAATGTTACCTTTAAACAGAACATCATGAAGAAACCCAGATGATGAGCATACAATTTAACACTCTGTACACTGGTCTTGGGTTGTCTAATTCACATTACTCTCTAAAACATGATGGGCCATGATTTTCTCAATTAAGAGTGTCATGTTGATGTAAGATGACCCACCTTCTTCCATTGCTCTCTTTGCCTTCTCCCCCAGCTCTCTTGCTCTCTTTCTCCTCTCTTGTCCTTCCTCTCCTTCATCCATCAACCTCTCTACAGCAGTCACAATCTCTTCCTTGTTTACCATCTCCCCAACCTTCTCTTGCCCCCAGTAGACAGTGGCCTTAGCGCCAGCACTTACACCAATCCTTTGAACTTGCACAACCCACTTCTCAGTGAAGAATTGCTCAGCGAAGATCGGCAATGTTAGCATTTGTACACCTGCACAAATGCCCTCCAACGTCGAATTCCAACCACAATGCGTTAAGAAGCCTCCAATCGCTGGGTGCGATAGGATTAGTATCTGCGGTGCCCACCCTCTAATTATAAGCCCCCTCCCCTTGACCCGCTCTTCGAGCCCGTCCGACCAATTTCTTACTTCTGTGGACATATCGCTGCTGTGCCTGATCACCAAGATAAATGGCCGGTTTGAAGCTTCTAAACCCAGCCCAATCTCTATCAATTGTGAAGGAAAGACATTAGATACAGTCCCTAAACAGGAATAAACAACAGAATTCGCCTTTTTCGAATCGAGCCAAGTCAAGCACTGGCTCTCACTGATGGACGCCTTGTTCCCTCTCGCCGCCTTGTCTGATGTCTCCTTGTTGCAAAGGGACACTGGACCTATAGTCCATACCTTCTTGCCGATGGCCTCTTGGTACTTCTCTACATATTCAGGCTCCAATTCATTGAAGCTATTTGACACAACACCATAACTTGTGTATTCAGCTTCCTTCATTTTATTGCTTTCGTCGGCGTAGGTTTTTCCAACTATCTCGACCGGGCATTGTGCCTTTGTTATCTCGATCCGGTGATGCAAACCAGGCACCACAAAGGGCTCGTGCTCGGAGGCCACCCTCTCAAAAGGCCTGTATCGTTGCAAGTTGTGTACGAATAAGCTAGCATAGCAACATGTGCCAGAGAACACAAGCCTTGGTATCCCAAGCTTGCGAGCTGTCTCCGACGTCCATGGGAAGCACACATCTGATATTATGCAATTTGGGACGGGCTGAATCCCTTCCAAGAACTGTTCTATTGGTTTTTCTAGCAAATTCAATGCAGTAAAGAAATTCTTATATAAGTCTGTCGAGGCCCGTAAGGGAATGCTGTCAAAATTCTCACATCCGTTGGGTAAGCCTGCTTCTCTAGATGGAAATGGGAACTGGACTAGTTGAATTGGGAGGCCTGACTCGATGGCCTGATCGATGATGGTCATGAATCGGGCAGCGTTCAACGGAGTGGTGATGATGGTGGCGAGCACGCCACGCTTCGCGAACAAACGGGCCATGTCAACCATGGGGATCATGTGGCCTGGGGCCATTAGAGGAATGAAGATGAAGTGAGGCTGATGGTGTTTTTGTGAGGCCATGGCACTCTGGTTACTTAACTTGAAAGAGTGTATGAGAGAAAAAATAGGACTTATTGGCAGGAATCCTTTTGGGGGTGAATTGAGACTATGGTAATGGGACTAGCTGGCCTTTATTGAACTTGGAAGAGTGCATTATATATAGACAGTTCTTGAAGAGGAACTTTCTTGAGATAGAAAACAGGGAAGAGGATAACAGGGAGAGAGAGAGAGAGAGAGAGAAGAGATCCAATCACAGTTCAAGAGGAAAAGGAAAAAGTATGATGCGAAGAGAGAGAGTTGAGGAGAGTGGGGCCTATTGTATAGAAAATGACAAGGGCTTAGTCTAGTGTTCTGGTCCTTCTGGATGCCCCCCACTTGAGGTCAAGCCAACCTTTATTGACCTGATGCATTGCATGAGTATTGCTGATTTCACATATTACTTGTTTCCAACCCGATTAATGGCTCTTTTCACCCCATCTTTATAGTAGCCGTCAACTATAATTGGCTTTGAGGGGATAATACTACAACCATCACAAAATCACAAACACTCCTGGTTAGGGGTGTACACCGGGTTTGGAAACCCGGTCCGACCCGGTAACCCGACCCGGCCCGGACGTATTCGGGCGGGTGGAACATGGTCTTAGACCGGGTCGGGTCTCACCCGACCCGGCACATTCTAATCCGGACCGGGTCCCGGGTTAAGGAAGTTTTGTTAATCGGGTTATCGGGTGACCCGATAACCCGGTTATTAAAAAAAAAAAAATTTATATGCAACTCTTATGAAGATATCAACCCATTGTCCCATTCTTTTCTCGATCATACAGCTAAAAGCATTCCTCAAATCCTCTAAACATTTGTTCGAATCGGTGTCCGTTGCGTTCACAGACATGAAATCCTCCAAGCTGATGAACCCATCTCCATCCAAATCTGCTGCACTCATCATTGCTTCAACTTCCTCTGTAGAACCCAAATGGCCCAAACACTTTAACATCGATCCGAGCTCAGAGGAGGAGATCTTCCCATCGCCATTAGCGTCGTATTTGTTGAAAACCAGACGCAGATCGTTCGAGTCTTGGATTCAAAAGGCATGGAAAGAAGAAGAAGGGAGAGGAGATCGAGGGCTGCTGGAGGAGGAAACTGATGGGTCTGATGATGATGATGATTTCGACCTGGTTTTTGATGGCTTGTTCTTCTTCCTGAGATTGAAGAAGTTCCTCTCCATTGAAAACTAGGTACCCCAGAAAGGGATTCAAGAAGAAATCTCCACGCAAAAAAAATGCTGGTTGAAAGAGCCAATGGTGGAGTCTGATTAGTTATCTCTAACCAACTGTTCTGTATCTCTTATCAATGGAAGAAATTCTTTGATGTTAAGAGATGAAAAAGAAGGTACCCCAGAATGGGATTCAAGAGAGTTAATAATCTCTGTAAGAAATCTAGAGAAAGGAATCCAGAAACCTAATTAGAAGATCAAGTGATCTTTAAAGCAAAAAAAACCCAATTGAGAGATCCAAGTAAGGAATCTGTACAAGTGATCTCTGAGTGGAAAAAAAAGAAAAAAAAGGGAATTACTCTGTTCTATTCAATTGTAACCGGGTTACCCGGTAACCCGACCCGGTAACCCGGCAAACCCGGTAACCCGAACCCGGCAAACCCGGCAATAGATTACCGGGCATTCGGTCGGGTTCCCAATGTGTATATAATAATCGGGTCGGGTCAAACCCGGTCCGATAACCCGGGACCCGACCCGATGTACACCCCTACTCCTGGTGACACATGCCCTTGCGTAGGCTGAAAAGTACTTTTGTCTTTTTCTCAGTGGTTGTAAATCGATTTCAAGCAGAGATTGATATGAATAAAAGGAGTGGTTATAAATCGATGTCAAGCAGAGATTGATATGAATAAAAGGTCAAGAATTTGAAGATAAGAGATAAAGGCGGGAAGGTAGGGAAAAATTTTCTGACGCTGAGAGAGCATACATAAATTGCCTCCTCATTTTGAAGCATTTTTCATAATATATATATTTGAAAGTGTGAAATGAATGAGAGATTTTTAGGGCCATTTCACATTTTCATTTAATAGAAAATACAATCCAATTACTTACTTTTGATGGTTTTTCTCCCTCCTATGAAAATAAATTCCACTAGAATTTCAATGCATTCTGAATCACCTTTCACCCTCTTCAAACTATTCACTTCATAGGGGTTGTTTGTTTGTGTTTATTTACGTATGTAGATAATTCACATATAACCATTATTCATATTTGTGTCAATTTACACATGTAGTGTGTAAATAACTTAAAAATGAGGTCATTTACAATCCAGCATTTTCAGTTCTCAATGGTGTTGATAAATGGCTCAATTCAGCCCTTACTCTCATGCAGCAAATGTTGACAAAGGGAGGAGCCCCGCCACCATTGTTGACTTCCTACATGGCACTGATTGCAGCCCTTTTTTTTTTTACTTTGATGAAGAACTTCTGTGACGTTTTGATTATTTATTATATATATTATTTATTTTATTATTATTTAATTGATTGTATATTAATTAAATACGTGATTAGTCTAAGTGGGGACCACGCTAGACTTAGTTTGTTGAATTAGGCTTGTTGGATAGGTGTCCTAACCCATAGCTAACCCAGGCCCAATTTAGTGGTATAATTCTTTTCTAATCCAAACTCCTATCTTCTTAGAAAAGAAACTCTATTATTTTTAGACTTTAAGTCAGATTACAATTCCTATTCCTATTTCCTATTTATACACCACACTCTTTTATTTTCACACACAATTCTCTTTCTTCCAATTTTTCTCTGGGGTAGCACCTTGGGCTTTGGCAATAGAGATCCTAGACCGTCTCCATCAACCGCTAATCTCAGGCAAGTACTTAACCATAATTTGTAAATTTAATACTTGTGTTATTCCTTGATCTGTGTATTGATGCATATAGAAACCCCTTTTTATGCCCTAAGGTTTGATTTTCTCTTTTTGTGATGATACTTGGCACATATATGGCCACCATCTTTTGATTCTAAATTTTGGGCGTGAGTTATTGTTGAGTTATTTTCTTTTATCAAGTTGTGGGACCCAATGATTGATCGGATCATATATATGGCCCGATCATACGTCCGTACATGGCCGGCGGTGGAGTTGATGTGGGACTTGATCCAGTGGGGCCCACTGTCCAGATCACCATGATGCGTTGGACCGAATTGGGTTTCTGTGGGCGGTTGTTTTAAGTTACTATTATGGAAAAGAAGTTCTGTGCATGAGGTTTGACCAGGACTTGTTTTTGGAAAAGAACTCCCATGTGACTTAACTTTAACACAGCTTTCCCATGCAACCCATTAGTTATTAGAATTTTAAAGGAAAGGTTCTGTGTGGTTGGTTTTCTACTTGGACATGAATTGGAAAGAATGGTTTTGTGTGGAATGAAGTAGGAAACGTCTTGGACCCATAGGAACAGGAATGACTTGTGATGATGTCATCTCATGTAACATGAGTACAGGACCTGATGTGGTGGGATTATAGGAGAGAGAATGGTGATGATGTCATCCCATGTGACCATAGGTTTCATAAATTAAAAATAAAGGCCTTAGTTTATTTATAAACCCAACTTAGACCTTTTGTTTTATTTTGAATGTGAAAAATGTTTTGGATGGGATCCTCATGTTTTTCTAAAATTATAAACTAAGATTGTGATTTATCATTATTTTTTTCATACATTAAATATTAAATGATATATTTGGTTTTAAAGTGTTTAATTATATTTTTGTAGTTTATTAATCGGATTATTGGACCGAGTAAACATCGTTTGGGCACACGGTATATTACTAACATGGGGTTTAGTACTTCGTATGACCTCGGGGAAATCCTAGTGGACTCGAGCTCAACCAATCTTTATTGGAAAACCCTTAATTGGGTCTATGCACCATTGATTGAGAAAGGATGTGTTGGTCTTTTATCTATTTAGAGATTCTTGTGGTTGTTGGGTACGAGACCTTATGTTTGACCTTAAGATTTGTTTGTAATTATTCTTTGACCTTTGGGTTTGCATATATGACTGTGATTTATATTGGTCTATTAGCTGCATACCCTATGTGGATTGGATATGGACTGTGATGTGGCTTGGTATTTGATTGAGATATTGTGGAGGTTTATTCGAATGATTTGATTGGTATTCGTTGTGGATTATTGTACAGCCAGCCCTTCACTTTGACTTAGATTTCTGTGCCAGAGCTTTACAAAATTATTAGGTCTATTCTACTATGATATGTATATATATGTATTTCGATTGGGTTCATATTCGAACGACTGCAGTTGTAATTGGACGGCTGATCACCGATGTGTACGGACACTGTAATATCCGAATTTCGAACCGGTTTATCCGGCCTACGATTACGAACCGGTTTATGACCGCCGGCCTTCGAACGGGTTTTTCCGCTTATAGTTAGGGCTGACCACCCAAAGCAGTGGATTTGCTTCTGTGTGATTATTGTATTGCTCTATTGTGTAGATTGGATTTAGGATATTCGTTCTTTTCGTCATTGATACATTGTTATTCTCTTATGATCATTACCCGTCATTACTCACTTTGTTCTTGTGTTTTATTTATGAATTATGCTTTCGTGCTTGCTGTTTACTTTGTTTATTGGTGCATAGGTACCGATCCCTACCCTACCAAGGAGACGGAGGAGGGTCAAACGTTTCAGGCGTTTGAGCCAGTTGATGAACCTGAGTGGAGAGCCGATGATGGCCACAGAGCCGTCTAAGTCCGCACGGGAGTGACTTTCATCATAGAGACATTTTTTTTAGCAAATTCTTCATAATGGACCTAATTTTATTTAGTTATTTTGTTTAGGTTATTTTGGAAACTTTAACCTTAAATATTCAGTTAGTTATGTGTTGGTTTGATTTTGAATATCGATACCAATTGATTTAATGCTTCCGCAAATGTATTTTTTTATGACTCACCATGTTTTGAAATTTTTGTGGGTCCATATTTGGGAGCTTGTGTTGCATTAAACACAGGAAATTGAATATTTATTCTTATTTTTCACGTTTTTCCCTGGTTGTATTTTGGGGACGTGACAGTTGGTATCAGAGCCAGCACGTTTTTCGGAACTTAAAACTGGATAGAAACAATTAGGACGTGGTTAGAATTTCGATCTCGTTAGACAAGCTTTACGTGCCGACGGTAAAGTCTATAGTGTTGTTTGTTAGATTATTGTTAGGAATAAACTACTAACACCCTTTAGCAGGAAATGGCACACCAAGAAACTCAATCGCAAGATAATAATGGAAGTGGGTCGAGCTCTAATGACGACCGTTTCAATCGACTCTTGGAAGCCTTTATGCAGTCGTAGGCTGACCAGATTGAACAAAGGCAGCGAGAAAAAGAAGAACGAGCTGCAGAAATTGCTCAAGCTAATCAAGATAGGGTAGGATTTCAAGCCCAAATTCTGGAATTGACAAGTCGGGCAGCCCAGCCGGTGCAAGTAGTTATGCCTCCGAAAGTAGTGGATCCGAATGACCTTTATGAAAAATTTAGGAAGAGGTTTCCTCCAGAATTTCATGGTTCAGAAGACCCCATGGTAGCGGACGATTTCATAGATCAACTCGAGCAGATATTTGTAGTTTTTCGTTGCACCCAGAAGCATAAAGTTAGTCTGTCAGCTTACATGTTTCGAGGAATAGCCCTCCAGTGGTGGAATTCGGTTAAAGCAGTAATCCAAGCAGACACCGTGACAGAAGAAGATGCATGGAAGACGTTCACAGAAGAATTTATGGATAAGTTCATTCCTAAGTATGTCAAGGATCAGTGGAAGAAGGATTTTCAGAATCTCAAACAAGGTGATATGTCAGTGCAACAGTATGAACAACAGTTTATCAGGTTGGCTAAATATGCTTCTACACTCATTACCCCGGAAGAAAAAAAGATCAGGCGTTTTCTCGATGGCCTTTCAGCTGATATTTACATGATGATCGGAGATAATCAGCGCCCACTATTTCAAGATGCTGTTAAGAGTGCATATTGGGCGGAAGGTGTGCTAAAGAAGAGAGATATGGAACGACAAGCTAAAATGCAGCAGAATCAGTTAAGGCAGTCGGCAAGTCAGAACGATCAAAATAACTCAAAGCGACAGAAATTTCAGAATCCACCCGCCGCTAGTCCGATACTACGTTGTGAGCGATGTGGAAAGAATCACCCGACAGAACAGTGTTACAGACAGACTGGTGCATGTTTCCACTGTAAGCAGGTTGGACATCGGATGAAAGATTGTCCTAATGGGGGCAGTCAGTTATCAACAGCTCAGGCAACGGGATCTCATGTGCCTTCACAGCAGCAATGGCGGACAACACCTCACCAGGGACTGCAACAAACAGGTCAGCAGTTTCCTCGGGCGCCGCAGCAGCAACAACAACAATTTAGGGCTCCTCAGAATCAACAGTTTAGGGGACAAGCTCCACAGCAGAGGCAAGTTTAGGGTCAGCAAAGGCAGCAGCAAGGGGGTCAACAGAGGCAACTTGGGCCAGTACAAGGACAACAGAATCAACCCCAGCAAGGCAGGGTGTATGATTTTACCCATGAAAATGCAGATGGTTCAACGGGCGTCGCGGAAGGTACCTTTTAACTTAAGTGAAGAAGCAGTACCCGCATCTCCTTCCAGAGTTATGCTAGTCATTTGGCGGACCAAATGTCCTAAGGGGGAGAGAATGTGACGTTTTGATTATTTATTATATATATTATTTATTTTATTATTATTTAATTGATTGTATATTAATTAAATACGGGATTAGTATAAGTGGGGACCACGCTAGACTTAGTTTGGTGAGTTAGGCTTGTTGGATAGGTGTCCTAACCCATAGCTAACCCGTGCCCAATTTAGTGGTATAATTCTTTTCTAATCCAAACTCCTATCTTCTTAGAAAAGAAACTCTATTATTTTTAGACTTTAAGTCAAATTACAATTCCTATTCCTATTTCCTATTTATACACCACACTCTTTTATTTTCACACACAATTCTCTTTCTTCTAATTTTTCTCTGGGGTAGCACCTTGGGCTTTGGCAATAGAGATCCTAGACCGTCTCCATCAACCGCTAATCTCAGGCAAGTACTTAACCATAATTTATAAATTTAATACTTGTGTTATTCCTTGATCTGTGTATTGATGCATATAGAAACCCCTTTTTATGCCCTAAGGTTTGATTTTCTCTTTTTGTGATGATACCTGGCACATATATGGCCACCATCTTTTGATTCTAAATTTTGGGCGTGAGTTATTGTGGAGTTATTTTCTTTTATCAAGTTGTGGGACCCAATGATTGATCGGATCATATATATGGCCCGATCATACGTCCGTACATGGCCGGCGGTGGAGTTGATGTGGGACTTGATCCAGTGGGGCCCACTGTCCAGATCACCATGATGCGTTGGACCGAATTGGGTTTCTGTGGGCGGTTGTTTTAAGTTACTATTATGGAAAAGAAGTTCTGTGCATGAGGTTTGACCAGGACTTGTTTTTGGAAAAGAACTCCCATGTGACTTAACTTTAACACAGCTTTCCCATGCAACCCATTAGTGTAGACACCTCATTTGGCCCCTATGATAGCCTTAAAACACCTGTCATATATAGCGATGCCCCCATTTCACTCATAATTGAATGATTAATGGCATAATTCAGATTAATTAATGACAATGAAGATGCTTTTTGATAGTTTCAGACTTAGTTCAACGACTTCTAGAAATTCGTGAGAAGAAAGTCGAATCGCATTGAGATCTCGAGTCCAACTCACCTTTCACGCAAGGAGCGGACCACTACACTATTCAAACGTATTCCAGACCACTTAAGACATGCTTAGGCCAGTTCTTACAAAGATTACACCAAGTTTACCCAAATGCCATCCGATTACCCTAAGTTAGGAAGCCGGATCCATTGATCCAGAGGTCCCCATCTTTTCTCAGCCCATAATCATTAGGACAGTTAGACCATTGGATTCTTCACTTCAAGAGCTTTCCGACGGTATGTAGAACGCCCAAATCCGATAAGCGGATCAAAAGTTATGAGTTTCCGAAGTTTGCCTTAGAAAGAGTAACAGAAATTCATCTAGGCACCACCCAAGGGGCGCCCACCCTACTCAAATTCACCTAGGCGCCCCATGTGTGGCGCCCTCACTAGTCATGGTCACCTAGGCGCCCCATGTGTGGCGCCCACCCTCCGAAATCACTAGTTTGACCTAAAATGGACCGGAACCACTCAACGTAGGGACCAAACTCCGAAAATGAATTGACTCCATCTAGGCACCCCATGTGTGGCGCCCACCACACTCTTTATTCCATCTAGGCGCCCCATGTGTGGCGCCCATACTCTTCAGCCCACCTAGGCACCACATGTGTGGCGCCCACCCTATTATTCCACAAACTTAACTTAGGGCAGCCCGTAACCACTCCAAACAAAGACCCAAACAACTTTCCATCTAGGCACCACCCTTGTGGCGCCCACACTCTCCAGTCCACATAGGCACCCTGTGGTGGGCGCCCACACTGTCCAGTCCACCTGGGCACCACCCTTGTGGCGCCCAGTCAATTAAGTGCTAGTGTAGGTCCCCTCAATTGACCATCTATCCATTCTATTCCGACTTCAGATGGGACCAAACTTTGAGAATGACCCGAACCACGTAGGCTCCACCCCATGGGCGCCTACCATGAACCAGTCCACATAGGCGCCAGCCCTGTGGCGCCCACCCTATGCAGTCACCTGGGCACCACCCCATGGGCGCCCAGCCTCTTTTCCAAACCCTAATTTATCCCAAAACACTTAAGCCGCCTTGGGATGCATGAAACCTTCTAGAAACACGAACTAATGAAGCCCTAGCCCTCCTAAACTCATCCCAAACCTCTATTTAAGGATCTCTTAACCTCATTTACAAGGGAGCTACCCTAAAAGAGAGAAAAGTATAGAGAATAAGCAAAAAGGAGAAAGGTAGCCACCATTAGAGAGAAAGCTTCAGATCTAGAGAAGAAGAAGGGGAAATAGAGGAGAAGACTTCCATATCTTCAACTAGAGCTATGGTTCTTCGCGTAAGCCTCGTTCTAGGAACTTGAAAAGTGTGATTCAAACCGGTATTCCTAGATCTTTCTATTCTTCTGCTGCATTTTATCTTCATCTTTGTTTAGAAACATGCTTAGGATCATTCATGCATCATAGATCTACATTAGTTCTTGATAAAAATGGTATCAGCATCTCATCATATTAATAACATGTTTAGATTCATACTAGTGGTGTAGATCTGCATTGATTTCGTAGTTCTAAGTGCTTAACTAGGTTAGATCTCGCATTTATAGCATCGTCATCATCATTTAGATCGAGAAGGTCGTGAAAAGCCTATCTCAGAAGGCTGGGCGCCACCCACTGGGCGCCTACCATCTCTGGTTTGGCTAGGCGCCACCCTCTGGGCGCCTACCCTTCCGAGACAGGGTTTGGGTTTTGGATCTCTACTTGTTACATCATTTTCTCGTAAGATTTGTTAGTTGCATCATTAGTAGTTCGCATTAGGACATCCGCATCAGTTACTAAATATCGGAAATTGTGTTGAAAATCTTAAGACTATTGTGCATTCATTACGAATCTTTGAAAACCCTGACTGAGCAGGGTAGGCACCACAGGTGTGGCGCCTAGGTGGACTGTTCCACCTTTGTGCACAAGTTTCGATCTCTCGCATTTAGTTCATTTAGAAATCGCATAACAATGATATGTTTGCTTGTTTGATATGTTCTGAACTTCAAATTATCGTTTTCATCACACACCACCATATCATCTGAAACATAAAGTCATAAAAAAACCCAAAAAAATCATAAAACATAAAACTATTTCTTCTCTTCCCTTACTCTCTAGTAAATTAGAGGAGAAACCAAAAACAAATTAAAAAATACAAAGAAAACCCAAAAATAGTAGGTAGATAGCCTAGATTATCAAATCTCGTGCCTAAGTAGGATAAACCCTAAAATATCATAGTTAATTAACTTAAGAATTGCCAAATCATTAAGAACCCTAGAACAAACAATCTAATTGATTTGGACTGAAATTGGACTAAGGAATCACTAAGATTGTTTAGGGAACCGCTTCTCCTCTCTTGAGCTTAACTTGATTATTCACTAAAGGTCCCTAATTAAGGATTAAACATAATTAGTTAAGGCTCTAATCTCACATCAATTAATACAATAAATACCTTTAATCCAAAAGATCTTGAGACCTTAATTAATTCGGATTAAAAATAACCAAGAACTTAATTAAAACCCTAAAACAGATCCATCTGGGCGCCACCTCCTGGGTGCCCTGTTGCCAGATCCATCTGGGCGCCACTCCCTGGGTGCCCTGCTGACAAGATCCACGTGGGCACCACTCCCTGGGCGCCCAGCCTATTCATTCCCTAAAAGGCTCTATTTAAAATTTAATCTAATTAATTAAGACTTTAACCAACCCTAATTAACACACTAAAATACTTTTAACTTGAAAGACCTGAAATCTTAACCAACTTAAACTCGAATCTACCTAAAAGATACAAAACTAACAAACCCTAAAAAGATCCACCTGGGCACCACTCCCTGGGCGCCCATACTCTCCAATCCACCTGGGCACCACTCCCCTGGCGCCCTGCCTTCCAATCCACCTGGGCACCACTCCCCTGGCGCCTAGCCTTCCAATTCATCTGGGCACCACTCCCCTGGCGCCCATCCTATCCCTTTACTAAGAAATTTCTAATTGAAACTTCTAATTAAACCAACCCAAATTAGCACACTAAAACACTTTAGGACTTAAGAAACCTAAGACTCTAATCAATTCACCCTCGGATTAACTTAAAATCCATCGAACCAAATCAAACCACAAGGCAGTCACCTGGGCACCACCCCCTGGGCGCCTAGCCTATCAATCCACCTGGGCACCACCCTCTGGGCGCCCAGCCTGTGAGCTCCACCTACACTACTCGTTTCTTGGAAACCAATCAATTAAAAACTAAACCTAATTAAATTAAATCTAATTCTTTCTCAACTGAATACTAAAAGATACTTTTCATCCAAACGCATTAAACCACAAAACCCAACTTCGAATCAACCTAGAACGTCAAAACCAAGCCGAACCTCAAGACAGCCACCTGGGCACCACTCTTTGGGCGCCCAGCCTGTCAATCCACTTAGGCACCACCCCCTTGGCGCCTAATCTGTCAATCCACCTGGGCACCACCCTCTGGGCGCCCAGCCTGTGAATTCCACCTACCCCGTCCATTCCTTAGGAAACCATTAAACCCAATTAATTGGAACCCGATTCATCCCCAACTGAACACGAATAAACACTTTCCATCAAATCCTAGACCCTTAAATCAATTCAAACCTGAGATTGACCAAAGAATCACAAAACCCAACCGAACCATAAAACACATCCATCTGGGCACCACACCCTGGGCGCCCAGTCTACTCCTTTTCATAAAAAGCCCTAAATTCACAACTTAACCTAATTAATTAAAACCTCAAACCAATCCAATCAACATAACATAATACCTTTAACCTTAAAACACTTGGAACCTTAATCGATTCGGACTTAATACCCAAAACCCTTTGGAACCGACCAAACCATAAAGATTCCACCTAGGCACCAATCCCTTGGCGCCTATCCTATCAATCCATCTGGGCACCACTCCCTGGGTGCCCGTCCTGCCAGTTTCACCTAGGCACCACCCTCTGGGCGCCTAGCCTACATTTTAACCCTACCCAACCAACTCAACTAAAAATCAATAATTAAACACCTTACAACTTAAACTAACTAAGACCAGAACCTTAATTAATCTCCGGACCCACAGACCAATAATTAAATCCTATCCGGCACAACACAAAATCACAGGCAAACCACCTGGGCACCACTCCCTGGGCGCCCATCCTGCCAATCCACCTGGGCGCCACCCCTTTGGTGCCTATCCTTCCACTTGCACTAAAACACGAATCCTCGTTTTATTTCTAAATCCGGACCCGCATCACTTTGACATTAGAACAGCAGAGACATTAAAACATTTCTCAGATTAAAACATAGCCCTTAAAACCCCCGGAATTCTGAAAAGAGATCGAAAAGTCTGAAAAGCATAAACTGTTAGGATAGGCTCCACCCCCTGGGCGCCTACCCTGTTTTTAATCTTGAATTGTGATTTTCGACTACTTTTTAGAATTCTGATTTAAATTAAAAATAACATAAGTTTAAAATATAGAAGAACACATTAACCAGATCCTTAAAATATCCCTAAACCACTCTCAATCAAAACCACAACTCACAACAAATCGAATCAATTAAGATTTTACCCAACAAACTACTTAGGCGCAGGAACTATCAAACTTTGGCTATTTGCACCCTAGGATTAAATTGGATTACCTTGTTAGGTAGTTTAGAGCATTAGGCTTCACCCCATCACTCTTCCTGTTCCGTTAGGGAATTGGGAAAGCTTATGTGGGCGGTCTAGGACCTTAGGTTAAGGTTAATCCGATGATCAGTAATAAAGCATTAATTACGTAAATCCAAGTAAATCCCCTAGTTAGGCCCTTCTAGCCCCATATCAAAAATCCATAAAAACTATAAAATCAACAAAATAAACCCAAAAAGATTTTCCTTTATTTCTTCCTCCACCTCAGGTGCCAAATATTTAATTGAACTTAATGATAAAAGGAAATGAAGAACTGACTTCTAAAATTGAATAAATGAGAATGACGAGATGAGATGAGTGATTTCACACACACTTTTTACTTCGGCCCATCGGCCACCCTTAAACAATCATGGCCCATCGGCCACCCTAAAACAAACACTGGCCCATCGGCCACCTCCAATCAATTACGGCCCATCGGCCTTTCATTTTTATCACTCGTGTATCGCACACGAAAAACACAGAAATCACAAGTCAAAGTCTCATTTGCATCATCATTTTGATTTGAAAAGTCAGCCTTTAAACCTTATTTTGCCAAGGGATTTGAAGGGGGTACCCGGGAACGGGGCCAATCCTCTTCTTAAATATTTGGCACCTCCCCCATTTATTTTCTTTATTTTACTTACTTTATTTTACTTGGATTTATTATGATTATGCTGTGTGAGGATTAACCTTTATTTGGACTTTAACTCATGACCCTAATTTGACCCTATATTAAAAAGACCCAAAGAGACCCAAATCAATGTGACAGGACAACCGTCGTGTGTTGCCGGCAGCATATTAGACGAGAGGAAGAACCCACCCACTTATTTTCTCCCCACATTTCTTCGGCTTTAGTCGAAGAACGGTGTTACGGCCGTATCCGTAGCTGGCGATCGTGATCCATTGATTTTGAGGATAGTCGGAATCCTCATTTTCGATGTAAAATTTAAATAGCATATATAGATGAATAGAGATTTCCCCACGCAAAATGCAAAATTCCCCTTTCTTTCCTTTTTTTGGGGGGGGGGGGGGTCGAAATTCACATCCGACAGCCTGGCGATCGTGATGGGACCTCTTTTGTTTTCCTGTCACTTATTTGGGTCTTTCTGGGATTTTATTCTAGGACACGAATATTCGATCAATGATCAGATGCCCGTGTCCCATTCAGTTTAGGGTTGTTATGAGTGCAGTCCGAAATTAAAACCTAAGGTCCGATTGGACCGCCCACTAAGCCTTCTCTAATTATAATATAAGAAATAAACCATCATTAAAACTTTCCCTTTCATCACTAAAATAAAATTCAAAAAAAAAAAAAAATCTCTCTCCTCTTCCCTCCCTTTTATTTTGAACCAAAAAAAAAATATTTCTCTTGGTGCTACATGATATTGTTTGATAATTGCTTTGGAAATCGAATATAAGATGGCCTATCAAAACCCACATCGAACAATTGCATCCCAAAGATCATACATGCTCGACTCAAATTACCAATCTCACACGAACAACATGACTCAAGATTTTGAAAACTTAAATAACTCATACACGAATATAAACCAACACTACCACAACGAAACACAAAATTATCGATACCTTTCCAACCAAACTGTAACGACTCAAAACTCTTCCCTCAGATCTATGCAACACTTTTATGCAAACGAAGACTTAAACAATCATGCCTCTTACGAACACACAAGACCAAACCATGGCTTGATCCATCATCCCCAATCATATCAAACTACTTCCCAACCGACTCAACAATATTACGCTCAATCTAATCAAAACACAATGCACACAAATTTAAACAATCAAAACACTAAATATGACATAAATCATAATTTACAACTTAATGATCAACGAATCTACATCCAAAACACACAATATATAACGACAAACCAAGTCCTAATCCATCCCGATCAGACCATACCATCCAACTCAATCCATCCACTAACCCAATCTCCAACAATCATATATCAACAATCCACTCACGCTCCGACCGACCAACTTAGTCAAACATCCGATCAAAACCAAGACAAAAAATCACCCACAAATGCTAGAACCCAAAATCCATTTTTACCAGGCAAATCCAAAGTATCTCGAAAACAGATCCAGGAAGAATTTGCTAAAATGGTGGACATAAGTGAGCTAGAGTTGCCTAACCTCGACTGGTTTAAGAGCATCACTCCGAAAAATGATCCATATGCAAACACAGGGAAGCCCCTTGAAGAACAATTGATAGGTGGTGAATACCTAGAATGGGAACTTGGATTAATCTCAGAAACTCTAAGGAGACTTATGACCGAAGAGATCAAGATCCCAACATTATGGAAAGGCTATGAAGTAGAAGAGGGGATACGAATTCTTAGAACATATTTTGCTCCCTTCCATCAACTCAAAGGTGAAGAAATCATAGACACACCTTATCCCATAACTGATAGCTCACCAGATCATGTTATCAAGAATTGGACCTATGATCCTCCATATTTGACAACTTTAGCCCCTGAAGTAACCTATTATCCACCATATGACCAAACTTTTGAATCTTCTGACGAGATCTACGATCCCATCTTTAAAGACATGCCTCTTGAGAAGTTTTATGATATGCTTAATGAAAATTATGAGCAATATGAAACACCTGGGTATGGTAAAACTCAGATCAACACACAACCAATGAACGAACTAGATCAATCACAAGCAGTCATCCAATCAGAAATATCAAAACCACTAATGTCACCCCAAACACAACCAAACGAAGATCATTCAACACAACAAATAAAAGACATAACGATTCAACCGAAAACACACGAGACAATACAACCTAATGATTTAAATGAAGAACCCGAACTCATGACGACTATGAAGATACTTGACCATCAAATGGAGCGAGTGGATGAATTAATTAAGGATTTTGATGTCATAAGATCTGAAACACACGAACCAGTCAAGTTTGAATTGAATGACCCCGAATCAGGTGTGAAAACCCATAGACTGGTTAAACCATCATCATTTGTAATGAAATACCAAACACAAACGAACAAAATCATATGTGATCCAAAACCTCAATCCAAGACCAATACCACTAAAAGACATAGACCACAATGCAAACAAAAGAACTTGGATCCTACGCCATCATGCAAAACCCAAATCATGATCCAAAGACAAATAAACGTGCAACCAAATGATGAACAAAATTTCCCTAGACCAAAACAAATGCATCTTAAACCTATCCCAACACCAGTTGAGCGAAGAGAAATTGAAAAAGAATTTGGAGTTGAGTTTCTCGGTCCAAATATGTTTAGTGAATTACAAATAGACATAGAAAATCTCAAATCTGAGGTTAGGAAGAAGTCGATCTTATCGAGCATGCCACTAGAACGAGCAAATCCATCTGAACCTATCATAGAAACCAAAGCATTACCTGAGAACCAACACCAGGAGATTGTTAGGCCTTGCACCGAAATTCAACAAGGAAGCTCTCGCATAGGTCACACCATCTCATTAGAAAAGACCCTAGAGGAGGAATCACAATCAAATGATGTCTTGACTAGTGAGCCTCATAGGTCAAACCCTCTTAGAAGATCAAAGGATAACGATGTAATTGAACCAACCTTAGAGGACAAGCATGACTTCTACAATGAGATAGAGCCTAATCCTGTATTAACCCTGATTAAGGCTCATTTAAATGCGAGACTAAGACTTCAAAGCATTCTAAAAGGTTTACCATGCCCGCCCTTGACCAATCCAATAATCATGAGCCAAGATTATATAGAATACTTTGAGAATAGACAACTACCAATAGTTGATCCAACTCCGATCCTTCACCTAGAATGGTACCCCTGCCCATAAAGAGCAAAATCCAAGCATAACAGCAAAAACCATCCCCAAACTAAAAGAACCTATAGAGTGTGATCTGATTAGTTTTCGCGAGAGGATTGAGACCACTCCCGAAGCTCTAGGAAAGACTTTTGGAGACTTGACTGTAGAAGAACTTTCAGGTTCTTACCCAAATATGTCATCTAAAATTTTGATAGTCTCAATGAACAATATAGAAATCCACACAACTAAAGAAATTCTTATCCCACATGACCACCCAGTAGTGGCACAACCAAAATTTAAAGGTTACACCCTTGCTCAAAGACTCTCACGATCTAAGTCTGCAAGGTTACAAAGAAGATTTAGAGCATGCCTAACAAAACATGGACAAACTACATTTAAGGAAGCTAGACGCACTACAACAAAACCTAGAGCTAGAAGAAAAAGGAAAAATCACACGTTTCACACAAAAGATGAGGGTCAAACAATTAAGAAAACAAAAGACCAAAGATCATCAAAGAAAAATAGAAAACCAACTTTTAAAGATCCCAAATCCACTAATTGTTTAAACTCTTTAAGGCCGAAGCCCAAATGGCGGAAGTCTAAAACATTTCAACGCTCTCGTTTTCGGCGAGGGCAAACTAAAGATCCCCGATATAAGAGCCTTATCTTAATGCATCAACGAGTGAAATCATATCCATATTATCAAAGAAAGAAACATAATGAGACACATATAAAACCTTTTAACATGAGACCAAGGCCCAAGTGGCGGAGGTCTAAAATATTTCAACGGTCTCGTTTTCGGATGGACCAAAAGAAAGCCTTATGGGCTAAACACATTATCCTATCACCTAGAACAATTCAAAGCTATCCAAGAAAATACCAAAATAAAATAAAATGTGTTATCATCAGACCAAGGCCTAAATGGCGAAGGTCGAAGGTGTTTCAACGCTCTCGTTTTCGAAGAGAGCAAAATGGTAAGACCCAGACTAGACACCCACTGATAAAAACACGTAAGTCGAGAGGTCTTAAACGCGCACATTTTCGAATAGTCAAAATATCCAAAGTGCGCAACACATCACTAGCACACACAATGGAAAAACATAATCATGCTAGGCAGACCCTGAGCTTCAAGTCAATGAAGGGCTGCAAGTTCAAACAAGCCCAAATAAATTAGTTATTACTTAGGATTATTACAAAAAAAAAAACATAAAAATCACAAAACCCTAAAAACAAAAAAAAAAATTCAAAAATTACCAACCCAAAAAAAAAAGTATAAACAATATAAAAACACAATTGTCTGATCATCACAAAAGGCATAGGCGAGCCAGACTGGTGGAAAATCCCTCTAGTAGAGCAATCATGACTAGAAAATGTCATGAGTGGGACTAACAAGACAGGCAGCGAAACTTTGCACATTGCTTCATAACCGAGACCTCCCCAGGAAAACCAATTGTTGATGATGGATGGATGTTTCTAAATTAGTGGGTACTAAAGAGGGTGACTTGATTGACCGCATTACAGATTCAAGAACTAATCAAGGCATTCATATTAACAACAACAACTAAGGCATTTGTCAACATTAAGGCTACCTCTGTAGTCAAATTCATCAAAAAGAATATAATAGCCCGGTTTGGCATCCCTGAAGCATTCATAACAGACAATGGCCCACAATTTATATCCCAACAAATGAACGAGTTGTGCACAAAATATGATATAGAACTGCATCATTGAACCCCATATTATCCCCAAGCAAATGGTCAAGCCGAAGCAACCAACAAGACCTTACTGAAGATCATCAAGAAGACTGTGCAAACTGCCAAAGGTAGTGATTGGCCAGACCGTTTGGTCGAAGCGTTGTGGGCGTACCGGACTTCCATAAGAACTCCTACAGGAGAAACCCCATACTCTTTGACTTATGGAATGGAAGCAGTCCTTCCTCTCGAAGTTCTTCATCCATCACTGCGCATCCAGCTAAATGAAGATATAACAGAAGACCAGAGGAGAGAAGCATTGCTACTTCAGCTAGACCTACTTGACGAGAAAAGAATGAAAGCAGCAGAGCATGCACAGGTATACCGGAAGCGAATTGCCAGAGCCTACGACAAACATGTCAAACAAAAAAAAACTTCAAGATTGGCAACTTTGTGCTAAAGCGCATCACTCCATCCCAGCTTCCGCATCCTTGAGGTAAGTTACGACCCAATTGGGAAGGCCCTTATGTAATTAAGGAAGTATATCCTAGAAATGCATATAGACTAGTGAATGCAGATGAGGAAGAGCTCCCCGATCCATGGAACGCTATGTACCTGAAAAGGTACACGATATGACCCCTCCCTATTTCTTGTGGAGTATGACCCTCCTTGCTCCTTGGCGTAGATGTAGAAATCCCGTAGGAGGACCGAAGAGATGCACTCTGATCAAGCTTGGAACTCGAACACACACCAACACTTAAGAATACACAAAATGGTGAGTCTGCCCCACACAAATTTCTCACGGTCGAGGCCATCCAATGTGAAGGTTTGTAGGTAAGTTGCCCATGTCATGAAAGATTTTTGATCGTATGTCAAAAAAAAAAAAAAGAGAAGGTGTTTAGTTAGAATTTGTCTTGGAAAGAATAAAAAAGCTTCATGACTAGTTTGGGTTCGTAGCCTTTTTAACCCGAGCCAATAAGCCCGTAGGGGTATTTACATGCCTAGTGCCCTAAAACCATCTGGTTTGGGAGTCATTGGCCTAATGCTCGTTACATGGGTTAATTAGAAAGCTTAAAGGACCCAGGCATTGCACAGTCACATGTCCAAAAAAAAAAAAATCTATTAGAATTAGGCTCGCTAGAGTGACATGGGTACTTATCAGGCGAACTAAGCAGAAGGTGGTCTAAAACCACAACACTAAGGAAACACGGTGGCTCACCCCCCCCACACACACGAACACAACTCACAAATGAGCCCCCAAAGGCGGTCAAGTACTTTCTAAAGTTCAGCTGAAAAGACTAAGCAGCTACAAGAGGGGGCCTGTGAGGGCTCGACCTCCAAAAGATAGTTAGGGAAGATTACTTTGCCACCAAGATGACAATCATGGATCGAGAGGCTAATCCACTTTCACGCTCTTACCCACGGCCATAATGAACACTAGTCTTATGCTGGGGCATTTTTTTTAATATATATACATACAAATATATGTTTATCTCACACGGCTTCCCAATCTGGGTCCTCATCGCATACACAATAGCCACGAGCACTCACTAGCCTTCACACACTCACCTCATGCATGCTTTACTACTAATAACTTTTAGTTGGATGCAGGAAAACATATTCCCTAAGGTACCAATTCTATCTTGTTATTCTCTAAGCTTGAGTGCCAAAACGGCCCCCTGACATTTTTACCGAGAAAGAAAAATGCTACCTTAGCCAAACTATGCAGGGGGCCTAAAAATATTAAACTAACAAGGTTTGTTTTGAGACCTTGCAGGGAACCCAACCCCAATCACATCCAAAACATCCCACAAGCTGGGGCATTTTTTTTACGGGTATTGTTTTGTGCACAACTCCTCATGACTTGAAAAAATTAAAGTGATGGTAACCAAATTTGGGATATATAAATTATGTCTGTCATGATATTCTACAATGAATTTGATTATAGATGTATGCTATGCACATCCTTTTATGATATCATATATTGTGCGATTCAAAAATGCAATTTGAAAATGCATTTATCTTGAACCTCTGCCTTTATACTTATAACTGACAATGTGAATGCTTTAAAACATAGAATTGCTTAGGCCACAAACATCACACACCCAGGCACTCCCCATTGTCTGAAAACCTTGAATATCTATATTGCTTCTCCAAGTCAAAGTTGATATGGTATTTTATTCGCTTGGTCTATTAAATAGATTTCATTTTGTCTGTCTTAGGTTCTAATGTTCTTTTTTCATGAGAACTGTGCTAGAGCACGAATTTTGAGGAATTTTAGAAAAATTTCGACAGCACTTCCCCTTGTTTTTGGACCCCGGAAAATCTCCGGATACAAAAAAACATGTTACCTGTGAAAGAAGTACACTTCATATATTCCTGACACCTCACAAAACTCCTCATCAATCAACCACACATGCCTAGTACACACTATCTCAATTACACATACATAATACACATGTGCACAACATATACATCAGATCAAGTACACACCGTGAGCTAAGACAAGACGGAATGACATAGATACATGACCAACACATATATGGATACAACATGGAACACATGGAGACGGATCCTGGACAGATCAATCAAACAACGATAACCCTATGGAGCAGCTCCCTCATGACGAGCCGATGAAGCAAAGGAAGATGGACCAGGAGCACGCTGAGAAGGGGCACGGGTCGAGCTCGAAAATGCATAACCTCTCTCCTCCGCCCTCTGGCGGTACCGATCAAGGCGCCTCCGCAAGTCGGCAACCACCTCATCGTGACTTAGCTGCATGCGGTCCATGCGCTGAGCGTATTGATCATGAATGAGAGCCCTTTCCTCGCTTAAGCTAAGGGGTGGAGGAACAGAAGCAACAATAGCACCGCTCTGCAAGACGACATACAAGGAAGCGTTACATTCAAAAATTCGAAAGCAGGAAACATGGAATTTAAAAGGAAGGATGCTCACCTGCGCAGAGGTCTCAAAACTCCTGAGCTTGGCACGTAAGTCCTCAATCTGCACCCAACAAGATTACGAAGCATGTCAATGTTAGAAGAATCAAATCAAATCATTCCAAGAGTAAGGTTCATACCTGCGCCGCTGAAGCAACTCTTTCCGCAAATGCCTTGTCACGCTCGCTATGAAGCTCTGCCTGAAGGTCACAAAGAAAGATGGTTAAGAATTACTCATTATACGCCTTGAATACAAGGGCAACAAACTGAGAGCTAACCTGCAGTCGATCCACCTCAGCCCGCAGAGTGAGGAGATCACTCTCCACTTGGATCCTTATGGCCTCAGGCATGTCTCGCTCCTTGTTGCCCTGCATAGTGGTAAAGGTCATGAACAGCAATTCAAAATGGACAACTAACCCCATGACCTCGTACCTCATTAGAATCTGCCAATGCGTCAATAATCGCTTTATTTTCCTGGCGGCGCTCCTGTTATCAAAGCATTGTGAGTAAAGAAGGTATAAAAGAGATAGCATGTGGCCAATTAAGATTGACAATTCTCGTACCCTCTCGGCTGACAACGAGGCCCTCAATCTCGTGACCTCCGCATCCTATGAAGTACCAATCATGCCAATACGCCAAGAATGATAAGGATTACTATAGAAGATGAACATTGTTTGACACATGCACTAAACTAAGTAGTCATACCCTTTTCTCTACTAGTTGGGACAATCGAAGTACCTCTCCCCTAAGGATGGACTCCGCATCGGGTACTACTCCCCCAGATGTCCCCTGTCACACATGAGAGTTACGATTAGAGAAATAGAAGAGGCATATATCTTTGAGATTACGAAGTTTATAACCAAGATTGGAAGTCCCATGAACCCTCACCTCACATTGTCTTTCAGATGACGGATGTGCCTGCCGATGCCCTGCTCCTGCCGGTATCTCCCCCTGAAAAATAAAGGAAGAAACAATGTGATTCACAATGGAAAGAATACAACATTAAAGCAAACAAACTTCAATGGTTACCCGAAGAGATGATGAAGCCTCAGCCGCTTCCGTGCAATTACTAATGGAATATGAAGCCCCGCAAGAGTACGACTCCGGGAGTATATACCGATGCAAAGCTGTCTTCCAATATGCCTCATAATCACTCCAGGCACTAGCATCCACGCCAAAAATGGCCTTCCTCCCCTTTGATCTCCATTTTTTTATTTTTTTTTTTCTCTACGGCAAGGATGGCGGCGCTTGAATGTTTTCAGACCCCACCCTGGGTATGACCGACGCATGACAGGCTTTTCCGAGGGAACAACTTGATGGTGTCCTAATTGGCGCGCGACTCGGCTGACGACCAATCTAACTGCTACCTGAGGGGCGTGGAGCCATATGTCCCTCTCAAATAAGGCACGCCCCTCCTGGACTACAGCCATCTCATCATCCGGTCCACCCTGATAGGGCTGCCAAATCACCTGAAAAACCATGGTATATGCAGCAAATGAGAGCTAAGGGCGGTAAGTGTTTAATGTAGCAAGTGGATAAGGGACAATACATACCTCATGATTTTTCAGTTCATTCAAGATGAACCGGTAACCTTGCTCACCTGGCCTCATCTTGAGGGCTTTAATACGCTCGGCCATTTCCGGAGGCAAGATGTCAGCAAAGCCTCGTAAGCTCGCATTAGGGTACCACTGCGAAGCCCGGGGAACACAACTCAGCCTCGCAGGCAAGCGCTCGGGCCGACACTGGGCGATGTGCTCCCAAAGCCATACCTGCTCAAAGTTAAAGCTCGATTATTACAAAAGATGAAGCATGAGACATGATAAGAAAAGAAGATTACTTGAGGTCACAACACATGCAATAAAGATTTAACCTGCAAGATCGGCACAAACCCTCGAAGGCTCTTGCATCCAGGCTGAACGCGGCACCTCGAATCTAGACTGTGGACAAGAAAGGCAAGGGTGGCCGCACCCCAAGCGTAATCGCCAACCTTATCCAAGTCTTGCACAAATCGGATGAGGGTACCGGACGCTCTATTGCCAGTTGCATTGGCAAAGAGGCATCTCCCCAAAAAGAATAATAGAAAAGCCCTGAGATGCTCATCGTCACCCAACCGTGCTGAAATCAGCCTGGGTCTCCTTAAGCGGACCTCAGATTGTCTCCCCTGTTTTTGCTCTGCACAATGCCAAATGGACATAAGGAATTCACTTAGTGATGGAAATAAGGAGCAAAATAGTTACCAAACATTTCAGTACTCACTCGCGACTTGGAACACCTCACATGGTATCCCTACCCTCTTTCGACGGGTATATCCATCGACTGGTACCTCCCGCCAATCGTACCCTGAAACCAAAAGAGAAAGTATATGAAGAACAAGGTTGAAAAATACGAGGCATCCGAGATCGGTAGAAGAAAGCCAGATTGAGCATTTACCCCTGGAAGGCCCGGCATCATCCCCCCTGTCACCTTCACCAACACCTTCATCACCTCCCTCATCAATATCGATAGCGGTGACCCGGCGAGGCCTCACCCCCTCATCCTCACTATCCCCGTCATCAATCTCGTCATCTCCATCGTCAGACGCGACAACCTCGCCCTCTGACTCGTGGAAGTCAGCATCATCATCACTCCCGCCCATCTCCTCATCACTATCAATGGCCTCCACCACTGCTACATCATCATCAGTGGGGCCACCTGCATATCCAGATCCGCCTGAAGATGGGCCCTCACCTGTCAGAGAAGTTGTGGATACTATCAACAAATGGTAAATACAAAATGTGCTAGTCTCGTGGGAGTTTCCAACTCAAGATCCAATTCAAAAAGGATTGAGGAACTGAATTTTACCGGCGTCAACCCTAGCCTCGGCCGCTGCGGGAACTGGACCTCCCTCATGACCTCCGACCGGCGGATCTCCCAAAGCCGGTATCCTTGCCCTCAACTTGGCAAAGAAGTCCGCCTGGTTCCGAGCCCACTCTGAAATGAAGCAAGGAGAAGTGATTAGCAAAAGTAATGGAAGACAAAGGATACAATGCTACAAGGGCGATAGTAGAATACTTACTATTTAGAATCCTCCTCCTCTCTGGGCTATAAGCCTCTCTCAGCCACTCGGCATCAATCTGACCCACACCAGATTGGGGGCGTGCCCCGAACATCCTATGCAGACGTGACCGAATGATCGAGGCCTTGGCATCACTCGCCTTTGAGAAAACGGGGAGGCCCGTCACACTCAAACCCCAGCACCGCGCGATGTCCTCCAATGTGATTGTCATCTCCCCCGGCGGGAAATGGAATGTGTGTGTCTCATCTCTCCATCTCTCGGAGAGAGCACAAATGAGAGCACGATCGGTGCGGAAGGCGATGATAGACATGAAATCCCCAAACCCCATCGCTCGCACCCGATCCTTCAAGCGATCAGGGAGCTCGATCCACCAATCCCTCATTTGTATCCAACTCACCCTAGCCCGAGCAAAAGGGACGGGCTGCAATCCAAACAATAGAGGAAAGGATGTCAATGATAGTGGAGACCAACAAAGCGTAAGACTTATAGAGGCAGCTAAAAATTTACCCGGCCAGCTCTTATCTCATCTGCGAGATGGGGCTTCTTCTCCAACTTATCCTCACCCTTTGTTTCTTTCTCGGAGGAGCAATGACCGGTTCCGTCTCAACCTCTTCCAGAGCATCCATCGGCGTAGGATCACGCTTAGTGGCCTTCTTAGTCCTATCCATCTGACAACCCATGCCCAAAGTTAAAATGAGAGAGTGAAGCATGAGAATACATCAGTCTACATCAGCATCAGAGACAAACTGATCCCGAGATGGTAATTTGTGTTTCTTGATTTAGAGGTAATGAACCTCATTGGCTAAGTGATAAATAGAAAGGAGGCCAAAGACCATGACTATTGATCCGACCTGAAGACTAAAACAAAACAAATCCCACTTGCCAAACTAGCCTCATTAAGACACATGTTACAGACCTACAACGAAATGAAAACACATTCAATCCGGCCCTGTTTCTTTCACCCAACAGATTAAAAAAAATGGAGAGATGGTCTTTGATGATGATAGAAACAAGTGCTGAACTGAATTAGGATAATGAACAGCACAAATGAGAGGTAGAAAGGTCCCACAAGCTGAGACCTGAGATTATCCAAACATCAATGGAGACAGAGGACCAGCCTTTGGCTTTGGCAGAATTTCAGCACGGTAATCGGCAACATAGTGATGATCCATTCCAACTTACTAAGGAAAGGCGTCACCAACAAGACAGACAGGTCAGTTGATCCAATTCAAAAAAACATACCATTGATTCATAAACACATATGTATCATGCATCAATTGTTCATGCATCATTCCAAAATCCAAATCCATGCATTGAGCTGCATACCCCCACCTCATTATATGCTAAGTAGGGTACACACATAGATTTAAAAAAAAAAAAAACAAAAACAAAAACACAAAAAAAAAAAAAAAACCAAAAAAAAAAAAAAACAAAAAAAAGAAAAAGAAAAAGGGAAGCATAAGAGGCACATACACAAAAGAATGGCACATCGTCAACTGAAACATTGTCCCATCACATGAGGTCCCGTTGCACGCACATTAGTCCCATCATGCATACACCTGATGTTGTGCACTGCATCTCATGCCATCTTCATCAATAAAATTAGAACGGTTACCTCTGCAAATTATAAAACTGAGTACTAACGAAGAAAAATGCAGAATCTTTTAGTGTTTGTTCAATGCAGGATCCGAAATCGAAAGCAAAAACACCAAGGTGAAGGATCTTCAAACACACTGATGGAGATTGATGACAAGTTCACAAACTTCAGCAAACAACCAAAGAAAGCAGCAACGATCCATAACGTCAGATTTATGGAAAGCTCTTGAGGTAAGTACCCCAAACTATGATTTTCATAATTTTACCTCACGTCCGGAAATTGAGTCGCCGTAGGCCTCCCTTAAGCGCTTATAATCGGTACGGCAACCATAATACCGTGTTCTCACGAATTGTGTGTTCCCTGACTCAAATCTTGATGTTGGAGGACGGAAACCATGTAATTCGAAACTCTCCATGATAAGCATGAAAAGACGATCAAATCTACCCTAGGTTCTCGTCTAAGCTTGGGTGAAGACCAAGATCCCTAGAGAGTGACGGTTATTCCGGTGACCGTCTTCCATTGATTTAGCTTTTTCGATGCATACCCGAGTTTCAAAATCAAACATCTCTTTTAAAAAAAAAATGCATCTCATTCTCACATGCACTCACACTATTGCTTGAACTATGTTTACGATTTTACTAAGATCCCCATTATTGCTAGTTAGTTTCAACTATGCTTTAAACATTTAACTATGGATGAAAGTCAAAAGACGTTATATATATATGACCGTTTGAAATCAATTCTATTGCAAGAACAAATGACATTCTGATAGTGATTTAGCTAATCGAAAGATCGACTTCTGATTCAGACCACTGGGGCACAGTTCCCACCACCATTTTAAATTCAGCAACTGGGGCACAGTTCCCGCCATCATTTTAAATTCAGCAACTGGGGCACAGTTCCCAACCCGCCATGTGGCAATACCACGGGCACCGAGGCACAGATCTCGGGTTTCCAATCAAATCAGTAGGCACGTAACTTCTTCTTTTTTCTTTTTTCCCCTGAATCAGAACCGATCCTAGAAAAGTGAACCTCACCTTTGGAATGAGTTTGCAATTGCATACATCCATAGGTAGCCACTCCCGCGAGCTCAAAACCTCCCGTGAGTCATGAGTGGTGTGTCTACTTTCTTTGGAGCACAACTCTCCACGTGCTGTTCTCCAAAGAGGGGCATACTGTAGACACCTCATTTGGCCCCTATGATAGCCTTAAACACCTGTCATATAGCGATGCCCCCATTTCACTCATAATTGAATGATTAATGGCATAATTCAGATTAATTAATGACAATGAAGATGCTTTTTGATAGTTTCAGACTTAGTTCAACGACTTCTAGAAATTCGTGAGAAGAAAGTCGAATCGCATTGAGATCTCGAGTCCAACTCACCTTTCACAGCAAGGAGCGGACCACTACACTATTCAAACGTATTCCAGACCACTTAAGACATGCTTAGGCCAGTTCTTACAAAGATTACACCAAGTTTACCCAAATGCCATCCGATTACCCTAAGTTAGGAAGCCGGATCCATTGATCCAGAGGTCCCCATCTTTTCTCAGCCCATAATCATTAGGACAGTTAGACCATTGGATTCTTCACTTCAAGAGCTTTCCGACGGTATGTAGAACGTCCCAAATCCGATAAGCGGATCAAAAGTTATGAGTTTTCGAAGTTTGCCTTAGAAAGAGTAACAGAAATTCATCTAGGCACCACCCAAGGGGCGCCCACCCTACTCAAATTCACCTAGGCGCCCCATGTGTGGCGCCCTCACTAGTCATGGTCACCTAGGCGCCCCATGTGTGGCGCCCACCCTCCGAAATCACTAGTTTGACCTAAAATGGACCGGAACCACTCAACGTAGGGACCAAACTCCGAAAATGAATTGACTCCACCTAGGCACCCCATGTGTGGCGCCCACCCCACTCTTTATTCCATCTAGGCGCCCCATGTGTGGCGCCCATACTCTTCAGCCCACCTAGGCACCACATGTGTGGCGCCCACCCTATTATTCCACAAACTTAACTTAGGGCAGCCCGTAACCACTCCAAACAAAGACCCAAACAACTTTCCATCTAGGCACCACCCTTGTGGCGCCCACACTCTCCAGGTCCACATAGGCACCCTGTGGTGGGCGCCCACACTGTCCAGTCCACCTGGGCACCACCCTTGTGGCGCCCAGTCAATTAAGTGCTAGTGTAGGTCCCCTCAATTGACCATCTATCCATTCTATTCCGACTTCAGATGGGACCAAACTTTGAGAATGACCCGAACCACGTAGGCTCCACCCCATGGGCGCCTACCATGAACCAGTCCACATAGGCGCCAGCCCTGTGGCGCCCACCCTATGCAGTCACCTGGGCACCACCCCATGGGCGCCCAGCCTCTTTTCCAAACCCTAATTTATCCCAAAACACTTAAGCCGCCTTGGGATGCGTGAAACCTTCTAGAAACACGAACTAATGAAGCCCTAGCCCTCCTAAACTCATCCCAAACCTCTATTTAAGGATCTCTTAACCTCATTTACAAGGGAGCTACCCTAAAAGAGAGAAAAGTATAGAGAATAAGCAAAAAGGAGAAAGGTAGCCACCATTAGAGAGAAAGCTTCAGATCTAGAGAAGAAGAAGGGGAAATAGAGGAGAAGACTTCCATATCTTCAACTAGAGCTATGGTTCTTCGCGTAAGCCTCGTTCTAGGAACTTGAAAAGTGTGATTCAAACCGGTATTCCTAGATCTTTCTATTCTTCTGCTGCATTTTATCATCATCTTTGTTTAGAAACATGCTTAGGATCATTCATGCATCATAGATCTATATTAGTTCTTGATAAAAATGGTATCAGCATCTCATCATATTAATAACATGTTTAGATTCATACTAGTGGTGTAGATCTGCATTGATTTCGTAGTTCTAAGTGCTTAACTAGGTTAGATCTCGCATTTATAGCATCATCATCATCATTTAGATCGAGGAGGTCGTGAAAAGCCTATCTCAGAAGGCTGGGCGCCACCCACTGGGCGCCTACCATCTCTGGTTTGGCTAGGCGCCACCCTCTGGGCGCCTACCCTTCCGAGACAGGGTTTGGGTTTTAGATCTCTACTTGTTACATCATTTTCTCGTAGATTTGTTAGTTGCATCATTAGTAGTTCGCATTAGGACATCCGCATCAGTTACTAAATATCGGAAATTGTGTTGAAAATCTTAAGACTATTGTGCATTCATTGCGAATCTTTGAAAACCCTGACTGAGCAGGGTAGGCACCACAGGTGTGGCGCCTAGGTGGACTGTTCCACCTTTGTGCACAAGTTTCGATCTCTCGCATTTAGTTCATTTAGAAATCGCATAACAATGATATGTTTGCTTGTTTGATATGTTCTGAACTTCAAATTATCGTTTTTATCACACACCACCATATCATCTGAAACATAAAGTCATAAAAAAACCCAAAAAAATCATAAAACATAAAACTATTTCTTCTCTTCCCTTACTCTCTAGTAAATTAGAGGAGAAACCAAAAACAAATTAAAAAATACAAAGAAAACCCAAAAATAGTAGGTAGATAGCCTAGATTATCAAATCTCGTGCCTAAGTAGGATAAACCCTAAAATATCATAGTTAATTAACTTAAGAATTGCCAAATCATTAAGAACCCTAGAACAAACAATCTAATTGATTTGGACTGAAATTGGACTAAGGAATCACTAAGATTGTTTAGGGAACCGCTTCTCCTCTCTTGAGCTTAACTTGCTTATTCACTAAAGGTCCCTAATTAAGGATTAAACATAATTAGTTAAGGCTCTAATCTCACATCAATTAATACAATAAATACCTTTAATCCAAAAGATCTTGAGACCTTAATTAATTCGGATTAAAAATAACCAAGAACTTAATTAAAACCCTAAAACAGATCCATCTGGGCGCCACCTCCTGGGTGCCCTGTTGCCAGATCCATCTGGGCGCCACTCCCTGGGTGCCCTGCTGACAAGATCCACGTGGGCACCACTCCCTGGGCGCCCAGCCTATTCATTCCCTAAAAGGCTCTATTTAAAATTTAATCTAATTAATTAAGACTTTAACCAACCCTAATTAACACACTAAAATACTTTTAACTTGAAAGACCTGAAATCTTAACCAACTTAAACTCGAATCTACCTAAAAGATACAAAACTAACAAACCCTAAAAAGATCCACCTGGGCACCACTCCCTGGGCGCCCATACTCTCCAATCCACCTGGGCACCACTCCCCTGGCGCCCTGCCTTCCAATCCACCTGGGCACCACTCCCCTGGCGCCTAGCCTTCCAATTCATCTGGGCACCACTCCCCTGGCGCCCATCCTATCCCTTTACTAAGAAATTTCTAATTGAAACTTCTAATTAAACCAACCCAAATTAGCACACTAAAACACTTTAGGACTTAAGAAACCTAAGACTCTAATCAATTCACCCTCGGATTAACTTAAAATCCATCGAACCAAATCAAACCACAAGGCAGTCACCTGGGCACCACCCCCTGGGCGCCTAGCCTATCAATCCACCTGGGCACCACCCTCTGGGCGCCCAGCCTGTGAGCTCCACCTACACTACTCGTTTCTTGGAAACCAATCAATTAAAAACTAAACCTAATTAAATTAAATCTAATTCTTTCTCAACTGAATACTAAAAGATACTTTTCATCCAAACGCATTAAACCACAAAACCCAACTTCGAATCAACCTAGAACGTCAAAACCAAGCCGAACCTCAAGACAGCCACCTGGGCACCACTCTTTGGGCGCCCAGCCTGTCAATCCACTTAGGCACCACCCCCTTGGCGCCTAATCTGTCAATCCACCTGGGCACCACCCTCTGGGCGCCCAGCCTGTGAATTCCACCTACCCCGTCCATTCCTTAGGAAACCATTAAACCCAATTAATTGGAACCCGATTCATCCCCAACTGAACACGAATAAACACTTTCCATCAAATCCTAGACCCTTAAATCAATTCAAACCTGAGATTGACCAAAGAATCACAAAACCCAACCGAACCATAAAACACATCCATCTGGGCACCACACCCTGGGCGCCCAGTCTACTCCTTTTCATAAAAAGCCCTAAATTCACAACTTAACCTAATTAATTAAAACCTCAAACCAATCCCAATCAACATAACATAATACCTTTAACCTTAAAACACTTGGAACCTTAATCGATTCGGACTTAATACCCAAAACCCTTTGGAACCGACCAAACCATAAAGATTCCACCTAGGCACCAATCCCTTGGCGCCTATCCTATCAATCCATCTGGGCACCACTCCCTGGGTGCCCGTCCTGCCAGTTTCACCTAGGCACCACCCTCTGGGCGCCTAGCCTACATTTTAACCCTACCCAACCAACTCAACTAAAAATCAATAATTAAACACCTTACAACTTAAACTAACTAAGACCAGAACCTTAATTAATCTCCGGACCCACAGACCAATAATTAAATCCTATCCGGCACAACACAAAATCACAGGCAAACCACCTGGGCACCACTCCCTGGGCGCCCATCCTGCCAATCCACCTGGGCGCCACCCCTTTGGTGCCTATCCTTCCACTTGCACTAAAACACGAATCCTCGTTTTATTTCTAAATCCGGACCCGCATCACTTTGACATTAGAACAGCAGAGACATTAAAACATTTCTCAGATTAAAACATAGCCCTTAAAACCCCCGGAATTCTGAAAAGAGATCGAAAAGTCTGAAAAGCATAAACTGTTAGGATAGGCTCCACCCCCTGGGCGCCTACCCTGTTTTTAATCTTGAATTGTGATTTTCGACTACTTTTTAGAATTCTGATTTAAATTAAAAATAACATAAGTTTAAAATATAGAAGAACACATTAACCAGATCCTTAAAATATCCCTAAACCACTCTCAATCAAAACCACAACTCACAACAAATCGAATCAATTAAGATTTTACCCAACAAACTACTTAGGCGCAGGAACTATCAAACTTTGGCTATTTGCACCCTAGGATTAAATTGGATTACCTTGTTAGGTAGTTTAGAGCATTAGGCTTCACCCCATCACTCTTCCTGTTCCGTTAGGGAATTGGGAAAGCTTATGTGGGCGGTCTAGGACCTTAGGTTAAGGTTAATCCGATGATCAGTAATAAAGCATTAATTACGTAAATCCAAGTAAATCCCCTAGTTAGGCCCTTCTAGCCCCATATCAAAAATCCATAAAAACTATAAAATCAACAAAATAAACCCAAAAAGATTTTCCTTTATTTCTTCCTCCACCTCAGGTGCCAAATATTTAATTGAACTTAATGATAAAAGGAAATGAAGAACTGACTTCTAAAATTGAATAAATGAGAATGACGAGATGAGATGAGTGATTTCACACACACTTTTTACTTCGGCCCATCGGCCACCCTTAAACAATCATGGCCCATCGGCCACCCTAAAACAAACACTGGCCCATCGGCCACCTCCAATCAATTACGGCCCATCGGCCTTTCATTTTTATCACTCGTGTATCGCACACGAAAAACACAGAAATCACAAGTCAAAGTCTCATTTGCATCATCATTTTGATTTGAAAAGTCAGCCTTTAAACCTTATTTTGCCAAGGGATTTGAAGGGGGTACCCGGGAACGGGGCCAATCCTCTTCTTAAATATTTGGCACCTCCCCCCATTTATTTTCTTTATTTTACTTACTTTATTTTACTTGGATTTATTATGATTATGCTGTGTGAGGATTAACCTTTATTTGGACTTTAACTCATGACCCTAATTTGACCCTATATTAAAAAGACCCAAAGAGACCCAAATCAATGTGACAGGACAACCGTCGTGTGTTGCCGGCAGCATATTAGACGAGAGGAAGAACCCACCCACTTATTTTCTCCCCACATTTCTTCGGCTTTAGTCGAAGAACGGTGTTACGGCCGTATCCGTAGCTGGCGATCGTGATCCATTGATTTTGAGGATAGTCGGAATCCTCAT
Source organism: Litsea cubeba (assembly GCA_012931725.1). Classification (NCBI taxonomy): domain Eukaryota; kingdom Viridiplantae; phylum Streptophyta; class Magnoliopsida; order Laurales; family Lauraceae; genus Litsea; species Litsea cubeba. The sequence goes on along the minus strand of CM022953.1, from coordinate 14,831,278 downwards.
TTTCGATGTAAAATTTAAATAGCATATATAGATGAATAGAGATTTCCCCACGCAAAATGCAAAATTCCCCTTTCTTTCCCTTTTTGGGGGGGGGGGGGGTCGAAATTCACATCCGACAATTAGTTATTAGAATTTTAAAGGAAAGGTTATGTGTGGTTGGTTTTCTACTTGGACATGAATTGGAAAGAATGGTTTTGTGTGGAATGAAGTAGGAAACGTCTTGGACCCATAGGAACAGGAATGACTTGTGATGATGTCATCTCATGTAACATGAGTACAGGACCTGATGTGGTGGGATTATAGGAGAGAGAATGGTGATGATGTCATCCCATGTGACCATAGGTTTCATAAATTAAAAATAAAGGCCTTAGTTTATTTATAAACCCAACTTAGACCTTTTGTTTTATTTTGAATGTGAAAAATGTTTTGGATGGGATCCTCATGTTTTTCTAAAATTATAAACTAAGATTGTGATTTATCATTATTTTTTTCATACATTAAATATTAAATGATATATTTGGTTTTAAAGTGTTAAATTATATTTTTGTAGTTTATTAATCGGATTATTGGACCGAGTAAACATCGTTTGGGCACACGGTATATTACTAACATGGGGTTTAGTACTTCGTATGATCTCGGGGAAATCCTAGTGGATTCGAGCTCAACCAATCTTTATTGGAAAACCCTTAATTGGGTCTATGCACCATTGATTGAGAAAGGATGTGTTGGTCTTTTATCTATTTAGAGATTCTTGTGGTTGTTGGGTACGAGACCTTATGTTTGACCTTAGGATTTGTTTGTAATTATTCTTTGACCTTTGGGTTTGCATATATGACTGTGATTTATATTGGTCTATTAGCTGCATACCCTATGTGGATTGGATATGGACTGTGATGTGGCTTGGTATTTGATTGAGATATTGTGGAGGTTTATTCGAATGATTTGATTGGTATTCGATTGTGGATTATTGTACAGCCAGCCCTTCACTTTGACTTAGATTTCTGTGCCAGAGCTTTACAAAATTATTAGGTCTATTCTACTATGATATGTATATATATGTATTTCGATTGGGTCATATTCGAACGACTGCAGTTGTAATTGGACGGCTGATCACCGATGTGTACGGACACTGTAATATCCGAATTTCGAACCGGTTTATCCGGCCTACGATTACGAACCGGTTTATGACCGCCGGCCTTCGAACGGGTTTTTCCGCTTTATAGTTAGGGCTGACCACGCAAAGCAGTGGCTTTGCTTCTGTGTGATTATTGTATTGCTCTATTGTGTAGATTGGATTTAGGATATTCGTTCTTTTCGTCATTGATACATTGTTATTCTCTTATGATCATTACCCGTCATTACTCACTTTGTTCTTGTGTTTTATTTATGAATTATGCTTTCGTGCTTGCTGTTTACTTTGTTTATTGGTGCATAGGTATCGATCCCTACCCTACCAAGGAGACGGAGGAGGGTCAAACGTTTCAGGCGTTTGAGCCAGTTGATGAACCTGAGTGGAGAGCCGATGATGGCCACAGAGCCCTCTAAGTCCGCACGGGAGTGACTTTCATCATAGAGACATTTTTTTTAGCAAATTCTTCATAATGAACCTAATTTTATTTAGTTATTTTGTTTAGGTTATTTTGGAAACTTTAACCTTAAATATTCAGTTAGTTATGTGTTGGTTTGATTTTGAATATCGATACCAATTGATTTAATGCTTCCGCAAATGTATTTTTTTATGACTCACCATGTTTTGAAATTTTTGTGGGTCCATATTTGGGAGCTTGTGTTGCATTAAACACAGGAAATTGAATATTTATTCTTATTTTTCACGTTTTCCCTTGATTGTATTTTGGGAACGTGACAACTTCACATGACACTTGTGAGGTGGTGCATGGGGGGCATATGAAAGTTGTCTTCTTTAGTACTCTTATAATAGAAGGGAGGCTACGGAGTGGAAGATTGGGAAGAAGCACAGAAGAGAGGATACGAAAATGTGAATTTTATAGTCTCTCTTGGCAGTGAGAAATGTGTGTAATTTTAGGGGCTATTTTGACATTGTCATTTAGCAGTATAAGCTAATATCTGACTAATTGTAAATAACTTAAATAAATCCCACTAGACAGAGAAAAATTTGATGCCCCCATTTTTTTGTACATTCTCTTTGACTTTATACCCTCTTCAATCCATTATTGTCTTGGATGTAGTTATGAACAAGTCAGAGCCCTTTAAACAAGAATGGGTTTCATAGTTTTTATAGTACTGTGGGCGCCATGCAACTAATGATTCTTGAAAGGAGTAGTGCTAAAGAGATGACAGTGAATGATCTAGTTGGAAATGTAGATTATAACGAAGCTTTTCTAAGATTTAACTTATTAAGTTAATGAGTGAACAAAGACGAGATTATTTGATGTCACCTAGATCTTCAATTTTAACCCATTCAATGATGTGGAGTACTAGAATCCCAGGAAACTTTGATCCCCTTTAAACAAGCAGGCCTTGATGAGTAGGCCGCCCATAGTAAACCATGAATCCTTTTGTGGCAAGGCATAGAGAATTGCTTACCAATATTCATTTACTCCATTACTCGATCAATGACTCCCATAAGAAAAAAAAGGAGTTTCATGGGAGTATGAGTATCCCTTAAACCTCTATCCAATGGCTGAGAGAACAAATTTTAAATTTTTTTGACAGGGCCTCGACTCAAAATATCTTTTTAATTTTTTTTACTAAATTACCTATATCTCGACTCTCAAGTGATATCGCTGGCATCCCATGATATCATAGGATGATTGGGTTAAAACCTGTGCACATAAACCCTTTCTTTAATATTAATTTGGTTCATCTTCTTCCAAGCCATTTGCTATTTCTCATACTTTCGGTTGTCCATTTCTCCAGATCTCTCCAACTCTATTTTTCTCCATTTTACATTTTCATTTGTAGTAATAATGGTTTAATTGTGATACAATTGTGATATGTGCATGTGTAGGCCAACATCTCTTAAAACCATGATCAGTCTTAAATCGTACAAGGTTTAAGACTTTCCAAATAAATAAACCATAATAAGTAAAAGATATAAATATAGGTGCCCTTTGACAATTTTACTATTTGGGTACTTTAGACGGTTTGGAAACCTCGTATGGATGTCTATTTGAATCAACTTTAAATTTTATTTTTTACTTTTTTATAAAAAAAATCCAAAAGTAAATTAAATACATGAAGGTCTAAAGAAATCAGACTTCTTTTTATATCCTTACTTACAATGGTCCTAAATAGAACAAAATGAAGAAACTGATAAAATGATGAGCATAAAATTTAACAATATTTACCCTGGTCTTACGTTGTCTGATTCACATTACCCACTAAAATATGGTCCATGAGTTCCTCAATTAAGTGTGTCATGTTGTTGTAAGATGACCCACCTTCTTCCATTGCTGTCTTTGCCTTCTGCCCCAACTCCCTTGTTCTTTTTCTCCTCTCTTCTCCTTCCTCTCCTTCATCCATCAACCTCTCTATAGCAGTCACTATCTCTTCCTTCTCTACTATCTCCCCAACCTTTTCTTGCCCCCAGTTGACAATTTAGCACCAACACTAACCCCAATCCTTTGAACTTTCACAATCCACTTCTCATTGAAGAATTGCTCCGCGAAGACGGGCCATGTTAGCATTGGTACAACTGCACAAATGCCCTCCAACGTCGAATTCCAACCGCAATGTGTTAAGAATCCTCCAATCACCCTGTGACGCCCCGGAGGCCCACATCGACTATAGAGAGGAAAGTGATTGTGATTATATGTAGAGCTTATATCCTTACCTTGCATGAGGCATTTTGATGGGTTGAGGCCCATAAAAAATAAAACCGTGAGGCCAGTGGGCCAAAGTGGACAATATCATGCATGGGTAAGGGGTGGGGCATTTCCGGAGTCCCACATCGATTATAGAGAGGAAAGTGATTAGGATTATATGTAGAGCTTACACCCTTATCTTACATGAGGCCTTTTGATGGGTTGAGGCTCATAAAAAATAAAGCCGTGCAAAACCGTGAGGCCTATAAGTGCCTAAAAATTACGGACTTTGGATCAGGGATTAGGACCCCTGTCTTGAGTGGTTTGGATGAAGATGGATCGTGGCTCCGGTTAAACCTGAAGAGGAAGAGAAGAAAATACGTCAGAGGACCCTGGCTGTGGGTAGCGCAAGGCTCTCCGATGCTTAAGTCAGTTCAGGGACTGAATAAGGGAGATGGGGTGGAAATAACAGAGTAAGTCTATGCGTTATGGGTTGCTTACCTTAGAATGGAGATGGAGATGCTATTTATAGGAGATGGAGATGTCTTGCGTGGGTGAGTTCCAAGATGGGCCTGGCCACTCGAGTGGCCCTGTCCACTCAGCCCATAATTCATTAAATGCTTGTCTTACCTACCCATGTCTCATTAAATGCCAATCTTATCGGGCCAGGCGACGTTTTGACTTTTGGGTCAGGTCCCATCGGGCCTGGCCTGGAGCCATGCTTTGGGGGCGCACGTGCTCTGTATACGCCGTTTTGTCAGGAATGATGAGTCGCAGGGCACGCCTTAGTACGCGCCTCCATCCTGTCAACAGTCCCATTAGCGTCTGTCAAATCTGTCGTGCCGAGGTCGGTGTACAATGTCCCGTGCCACCTGACCTCGGGGAGTGCTCATCTTGGCGAGTGCCGCGACCCTTTAGCCGCGGTCCGTCTCGGCTGAGTGGAGGTAAGATTAGGCTGTCTTAAGACCGGGACTAGCTCTGATCTCGGCTTAGTGAAAATATCCCCACACAATTGCCCCCCCAGCTTTTGAGCTCTTAGAGTATCCCAACTCTTTGAGGTCGGAAGCTGACACGGACTCGTAGAGAGAATGCCGAGATGTGGCGTGCCGCGATGCCCCTGCGTTCGGATCCGGAGGAAGCCCAAACGGCTTTATGGTTTTGAAATCCCATTTAATGCCGCGCAGCCCCTGTGTCCTTATCTCTGCCCGCTGTCGCTTCGGTGTCCGAGGCATTAAATGGCGCATGGAAAACAGGCTGGCGCTTCCACATGTCTCCTTTGGTTTGGCTGGCCCGTCTTTTCATGGCGGCGCGAGCAACGAAAAGACGCGCCTTCTTTGAAATTCGAAAAGGCGCCATGATTAGGTGCTTTATTTTCAGCTATAAGTAGGGGGCGCCCCTTTTTCTTATTCTTCCTTCCTTATCTTTATTTTCCAGAACTCTGTCTTGCCTTCGCCTTTAGAGCTTTTCTTCCTCGTTTAGGCTTTCGCCTCCAGAGCTCCCTTCTTCGCTCCCTGCTTTTGCCTCCCTGAACGAGAGAGACTGCTGCAGAGGTTTTCTAGAGTTTTCGCCGGAAGGAGGTGCTGCTAGGGTTCTGCTTTCGCTGGCCTAACCCTTATCACGCTTTTCGCCTTCCGTAAGTCTTCTTCCCTTCATTCCTGTTTCATCCTGTTTCTTAGGGCTCTGTCTAGGATTTTCCTTTGCTTTCAGCGTACTCTTTCCTTCTTCTAGCTTTTTCATTTGAGAGATGGGTATTTACAGTCACTGGATACAGTCTGAGAGAGGGTTAGCCGACCTTAGGGTTAGGTATAACATCCCAGATGGGGTTCAAGTCATGGCGACCCCTCCTGTTGCCTATATTCTTGGTGACTTTTACGGCGGCTGGATGCCGTTCCCTCTAGTAGCCGTAATCGAGGGCGGGGTTAGGTTTCCCCTCCGCCCTCTACTTAGGGAATGTCTTAGGGCATGGAACCTCTGCCCCTGCCAACTGATGCCCAACAGTTTCAAGATTGTAATGGGCACGGACGCGTTCCAATAAATATACCGGGGACGACCGTCTGATGGTCACGGGCAACTGGGAGTTCAGTGATGACGAGCCCATTGCGGAGAGATTTTTCAAGATTCCCCGTCACTTCGGCACCCCTCCAAGTAACTACAGTCTTAGCACGCCTCTTTATTTCTTCTGTTCCTTCGTATTGCTAGGCTCATGCTCTTTGTTCGCTCTGCAGGTGCTTCTCAGAGGAGAGCGGCTGCAGGCCGGGACGGCTGTAAGCTAAACAAGTCTTGGATTCGGGCCTTGGAGAGCTACCACGGCCACGAGGACAGGTCGGCGTGGAAGCTGCTGGGGTACGAGCCCAGGTACCGCGGCTACAGGAGCAAGAAGCATATCGCTCACCGTACGCAAGCCGCGGCGGAGGTAGAGGAGGAAGAGCAGACCGCGGCTGACTCTGAGGGCCATGCCATGTCCAACTTTGAGACCTCCACCTCAGGGTCCGAGGAGGACAACACCGAGACGATCGGTAGGGTTATCTTGTCATCAGAGAGTGATTCGGAAGAAGCGATGGAGAGGACTCGCCCGAAGCCAGTCTTCAAGAACCTCAAGGCCCTGCCCGTGGGAGGCAGAGGTCGGGGCGCTGCGTCTTCTTCCCGCGTGCCTTCTTCGTCGAGCGCGCCTTCGTCTTCCACCGCGGCTCCTCCTGCGCGGACGCCGATGCCTCTCGCCGTGACCGGGACCGGCACTCCCGTGGTCGCCTCCCCCCTGGCCACGCAGGGGGATGACCTGGCCAGGAAAAGGGCCAGGGTCGAAGGCTCGGCGGGGGAGTCTTCGGCAGGCGGGATGTCGACGCGGGCTTCTCCTGCCCCTTGGAGGCCGAGCTTCATGCTCCAGCCAGGGAGACCAATGACGGTGGAGGACCGTCTCTCCGGAGGGCTGCTGGTGATTGCCTGTTTGAGCAGTGCCTGCGCCCTGCCGCGAGACATGGAGAAGTACGACGAGATGGATGATATCTCTTTGCTGGCCTCGCAGATGAAGGCTAGTTTGAGCGTAAGTGCAGCAATCTTTAACCCTTTATTCTTTTTTTTGACTATAGCTCTTGTTCACTGGTGGTTTGATTTTCTTTGCAGATCGTGCAGATGGCACAGGTCTCGGTGCAGCGAGTTCAAAAGTGTCATACCGAGCTCAAGCGGATCCAGGCCAACTGCGAGCAGCAGAAGAAGACCTTGGAAGAGGGCCAGGCGAGGGTGAGGGTATATGAGGAGACGCACCGATCCCTCTTCGCCGAGCTTGACAAAATGAAGTCGAATTTTGACTTCGTCAAGAGGAGAGAAGCCGAGCTGGAGAGGAGGATTGCCGACCTAGAGAGGCAGAAAGCTGAACTTGAGTTCAGAAATCAAGCCGAGGTCAGCGCTGCCTTCCAGGTTGGCGTCGACGTGGCGGGCGAGGAGTATGCGGCGCAGGTCGACGACATACGAGTCTCATCCTGGGAGATGGGGTGGAAGGCAGCTCTTGAGAAGGCGGGGGTCCCCAGCGATCACCCGGCGTTTGTGAGCCCGGATGAGTATCCGCGCCCGGGAACTGAGTCGACCGCTGTGGCTGAGCCGGAACCAGAACTCCCCTCATCTGCGACTGAGGCGCCAGTTGCTGCCGCGACTCCGGCCGTGGCTTCCACCTCTGAAGCCCCTCCTACCGCCGCGACTCCTAATGCGGATGGCGTCGCGCTCGCTGTGTGAAGCTCTTCGGCTGCTCCTCTTTTCTATCCTTTTGATGTAGTTTCCTTTCTGGCGCATCGTGCCCTTTATGTAAAAAGTTGTTAGTTTTAATATAATGAAACTTTATTTCTTTGAATGAAAGCCTACCTTTGTGTCTACTCTGTGTTCTATTTTCTTTGCACTTTTGTCTGATTTGAATGTGTCAAGTGTTTCACTTCGGCTATATGACCGAGCTCCCACATCTTGGAAACCCGCGATCGATTAGCTGCGCTTTTTAGAATGCGATGTAGGCCCCCAGGGAGTTGAGTGTTGTGATGGCGAGTGGTGTTACCAAACGGTAGAAAGAAGATATTGCTTAAGTATATGAGCTCGGTAAGTGCCGAGCTGCCTTAGTCCGGGATCAAACTGTTTAGGATAGTTGCCCAGCGACTAGGTGTGCAAGTAAGGCGATCCCTCCGGCTCTTCGCCAGGGGCCGTGCTGGCTATCTGGCGCGAGGACCGAGATGCGCTTATCGCACGAGTGGAGATGTCTCCCTGGCTCTTCACCAGGGGCCGTGCTGGCTATCTGGCGCGAGGGTCGAGATGCACTTATCGCACGAGTGGAGATGTTTCTGCCGAGCTGGAGGGGGTGAAGTCATTCCTTTGCCGATTTTATTTCCGAAGCTAGGATGACCCCGCGCACTGCTGCCGAGCTGGAGAATTGCGTTATTGCCGCGGTCCTTGACTTAGAACAGTAAGGGAAACTTTTGAGATGAAATGTTCTTCATTGATTTGTGTAAACTGAGTACATTTCAAAAGTAGAATTTTTTGAGGTGCGAGGTGTTCCACGGCCGTGGCAGTAGCTTTCCATCCATATCCTCGAGTTTGTATGCGGACCGGCCAGCAGTCAAGACTACCTTGAATGGGCCGCGCCAGTTTGGAGCCAACTTGCCTTGGTTCGGATCCTTGTCCGCAGGCAGTGCTTTCTTCAGGACCAGTTCTCCAATGGAGAACTTCCTTTCCCGAACTCTCTGATTGTAGTCTCTTGCGAGCCGTTGCTGATAGGCTGCTAATCGGATGGACGCCGCTTCTCTGCGCTCTCAGGTCCAATCCCAGGGTCAGGTTCTTCTTGTTTTGACTTTGGTCAAAAAGTTCGGACCTAAGCGTTGGAAGGCCGATCTTAAGCGGGATCACAGCCTCCATTCCATATGCCAAGGAGAATGGAGTTTCCGAAGTGGAGCGCCTCGGGGTAGTCCTGTATGCCTACAGAACACTGGGTAACTCTTCCACCCATCTCCCTTTGGCCCTGTCGAGTCTCTTTTTGAGTCCATCAAGGACCACTTTGTTGGAGATCTCGGCTTGGTCGTTGCTCTGGGGATAGGCTGGAGTCGAGTAATGGTTCTTGATGCCGAGCTCCTTGCAGAAGTTTTTGAAGAGGCTGGAGTCGAATTGGGTCCCGTTGTCCGAGACCAAGATTCGAGGGATGCCGAACCTCGTGATGATGTTCTTCCATACGAAGTTTTTGGAGTCCCGCTCAGTGATGGAAGATAATGCTTCTGCCTCTATCCACTTGGTGAAATAATCAGTGGCCACTATCATCCACCACTTATTCCCTGGAGCTCGATGGAGAGGTCCTACGATGTCCAACCCCATTGGGCAAAGGGCCACGGGCTGGAGAGTGGGCTTAGATCCTGTGCAGGTTGATGGAGGTTGTGCGAGAACTTCTGGCACTTCTCGCATTTCATAGCGTACATCTATTCGTCCTTCTGCATGTATGGCCACCAGTATCCTTGGCTTATAGCCCGGTATGCTAGTGACCTTCCTCCAATGTGGCTTCCGCTGATGCCTTCATGTATCTCGTAGAGGAAGTCTTTAACTCGGCTTGGGTGTACGCACTGGAGATAAGGACCTGTGAAGGACTTTCTGTACAGTTTTCCTTCTGGAGAGAGCCAGAACTGGGCTGCCCTTAGCCTGTTTTTGTGAGCTTGAGCTTTGTCCTCGGGGAGTTGGTCGTCCTTGAGGTACGCGATGATGGGATCCATCCAACTGGGCTCGAGATCGATGCACATGATTTGCCGTGGTGGGCGAAGCTCTATACTTGGCGATGTCAACGAGCCTACTTCCATAGTCCTCTTTCTTCCAGCTTCGACGGCGGAAGCTAGGTTGGTGAGTGCGTCGGCGTGTGAGTTAGAATCTCTGCCGATTTGTCTGACTTCTACTTCCGGGAATTGAGAGAGGAGCTTCTTGGCGAGGGTTAAATAGGCCGCCATTCTGTCGTCGCGAGCCTAGTAATCTCCAGTGAGCTGGCTCGTCACCAACTGTGAGTCAATGAAGACCACCAGCTGCTGAGCTCCGAGAATCTTGGCACTATTCAGCCCTGCTAGCAATGCTTCGTATTCTGCCTCATTGTTTGATGCTTTGAAGTCAAGTGTCAGGGCTTGCTCAATGACTAGCCCTTCTGGAGACTGGAGAACTACGCCGACGCCAGCCCTCCTAGAGGTAGAGAACCCGTCAACGAAGACCTTCCAAGCTGAATCACGGAACGTATCCCGAGATTGCTCGTAATCAGTCCCCGAGACTAAGTCGTCATGCCCTCTGCCCCCCAGTTCGGGGTCGAGTGCGCTCAGCATCGAACTCGGTGAAGTAAACTCGACGATGAAGTCCGCCAAAATCTGCGCTTTGATCGCCGTCCTAGGTTGGTACTGGATGTCGTACTGTCCCAACTCCACGGCCCATATTGAAACTCGTCCGGAGAAATCGGCCTTCCGGAAGACAGACTTGAGCTGGTGCTCAATAACCACCACTATCGTGTGGGCCTGGAAATAGTGTGAGAGCTTTCGAGAGGCACTGACGAGGGCCAGTGCGAGCTTCTCCATCTGCAAGTATCTGGTCTCGGCGTCGAGGAGGGTCTTGCTTGTGTAGTAAATGGGCTTCTGCTGCCCTTCATCTTCTCTGACCAGTACTGAGCTCACAACATGATCCGAGACCACCAAGTACAAATACAGTGCTTCGCCTTTCTTCGGGGTCCACAGCAGTGGAAAGTGAGGCCAGGTAAGCTTTGAGCTCTTGGAGAGCCGAGTCGCACTCCGGGGTCCACTCGAACTTCAGGTTCTTCTTCAGCAGCTGAAAGAAAGGACGACATTTGTCGGAAGACCTGCTGATGAAGCGGTTGAGAGCGGCGGCCATGCCAGTGAGCCGCTGGACCTGCTTTGTCGTTGCCGGGCTCTGAATTCCCAGGATTGCGGAGATTTGATCTGGGTTTGCTTCAATACCTCGTCTCGTGATGAGGCTCCCTAAGAACTTGCCGGAGCCGACTCCGAAGGCGCATTTGGAGGTGTTCAGCTTTAATCCGAACTTCCGGAGAACGTCGAACACCTGGCCGAGGTCCGTCAGATGGTCGTGAGACTGCATGGACTTGACGACCATGTCGTCAATGTACACCTCGACTGTTTTGCCGAGCTGGTCTCGGAACATCTTGGTGACCAACCTCTGGTAGGTCGCCCCTGCATTCTTGAGTCCGAATGGCATCACCTTGTAGCAGTAGGTCCCCCTAGGAGTGATGAATGCCGTTTTCTCTTCGTCTGGTCCGTACATGGGTATCTGGTGATAGCCGCGGTAAGCGTCAAGGAAGCTCATCCTGGCATGGCCGGCAGTGGCATCGATCATTTGGTCGATCTTTGGGAGTGGAAAGCAGTCTTTGGGACACGCCTTGTTAAGGTCGGTGAAGTCGACACAGACTCTCCACTTTCCAGTCTTCTTTTTCACCACCACATTGTTCGCCAGCCATTTCGGGTACTGGACCTCTTTGATGGCGTCTGCTTCTAGCAGTTTCTCCACTTCTTCGACCACGGCTGCAGATTGCTCGACTCCAGATCTTCTTGCCTTCTAGACCACAGGCTTGACTTGAGGGTCCACGTTCAGCCTGTGGCTCATGACCTCGGGGTCCACGCCTGGCATTTCTTGTGTGGCCCAAGTGAAAACCTCTCTGTTCTGCAACAGGAAGCTAAGCAGCTCGGACCTCTCCAGCTCGGTGAGCTGACTCCCAAGCAGGAAAGTACCTCTCGGGATCACTGGGGTCGATCCTGACCTCTTTGAGATCTTCAATGCTCTTTTCTTCTGGATCGCGGCCAACTCTGTCAAGTTCGGCCTCCAGTTCTGCCATATGCACTTGCTTTGGCTCTTCCTCGCCGGGTATGACGGCCATCATGCAACGCTTGGCCATTTGCTGGTCACCGTCGACTGTGACCACCTCGATCCTGCCATCCCTTTCCAAAGGGAACTTAAGTTTCTGATGGTAGGAGGAGGGGACAGCCTCTATCTGATGCAGCCAACTCCTCCCCACGATGGCATTGTAGGGGATGGCGTATCTATCTACGACGAGGAAGTCAGCTATCACTGATGTGCCTCCGATTTGGACTTTGAGGGAGACTCTTCCCTTTGGATACACGGGCTTCGCGCTTAACCCTATCAGGGGGGGTCCGCGCTTCTTGGAGATCTTCTTCGGTGAGCCCCATCTTAGTAAAGCAGTCGAAGTAGAGGATCTCGGACGAACTGCCGGGGTCGACGAGAATCCTCTGCACCATGCAGTTCTCCAGCTTCAGGGTCATAATCAGCGGGTCATTGTGAGGGAGCTGGACTCCTTCCAGGTCCTCGTCTGAGAACCAGATCTTTGGCCTCTCCTTCCGAGCTTTTTTGGAGGCTGGTCCGAGCTCGGCTGCCATGACCTGCTTCCCATGGGAGGCCCTCCTGGCCTCGGCACGGGCCTGGCTGCTGTTCTGCTTAGCAGGGGCCAGGTGAATGACGCTTATGATTCTCTCTGACTCGTCGCTGTCATGACTCTCCTCGGCTCGGCGCCGAGGTCGCTCATTGCTTCTGCTGTCTGCTCCCTTGCAGTACTCCTTCAGGTGCCCGTCCTTGATAAGTCTCTCGAGATGGTCCTTGAGAGAGTAGCAATCCTCAATATTATGCTCGCTCTGCTTATGGTAAGCGCAGAACCTGGTTTGATCTCTCTTGGCGGGGTCATTCTTCATGGGCCGCGGCCATTTAAAGTACGGCTTCCCCTGGATCTTGTCTAGTATCTGGTGAATCGGCTCTTTGAAGACCGCATTGACCCTTTCGTGCGAAGAGTAGGATGGTCTGTATCTCTTGCCACCTCCCGAAGTGTGAGTCGGGGCTGACAACTGGCCACCCGAGTGGTGGGCTCGGCTCGTCTCTTCTCTGCGGAAGGTTCTTTTTTTCCCTACAGGAGGTTCGATCCTCCTGCCGGGACCAATCCTCCTGCCGCGGTCGGTCCTCCTGCCGAGACCGGTTCTCGTTCCGAGACCGGTTCTTGGAGACGCCAAAACTCTCGTTGGCCCGCGCCTCGTCCTCTTCTTGCTCGATGTATTTGTTCACCCTCGCCATAAGGGCTGTTACGGAGAGGACAGGGTTTCGGACGAGCTCTTTCCGGAGCTCGCACCCTGGCAGGAGGGCATGCTGGAAGGACCTGATCGCGACATCTTCAGAGGAGTTGTCGATTTGGTTATAAACCTTCTAGAATCTCTTGGCGAATTGAGTGACGCTTTCACTCCACCTCATTCTGAGGGCCATAATGTCGCTATCGGTCTTTGAAATGACTCGGTGCGCCTGGAATTTCCCTAGGAAGGAGTCCCGCAACTGAGACCAGTTCGTGATCGACCCTTCTGGGAGCGCACAGAACCATTTGAGGGGGAGATCCCCCAGGCTGGAGGAGAAAACTCTACAGTTAAGGTGCCCGACGTCACCCCAGACGGATAGTTTTTGGGTGAAATGCCGAAGATGTGCTGCAGGGTCCGAGGTTCTGTCATAGAGGACGAACCTCGGGATGCTGAACTTCTTTGGGAGGGGATAGTCGATAATTTCTCTGGAGAAAGGAGATGAGACGAGGCCAGCGAAGTTGGGGACGTCTGGCTGGTTCTGAGCGAGCCCTGCCTCCTTCAGGGTGCTCTGGATGGCCTGCTTGACCAAGTGGTCAATCAGTGCCTTCTGATCTCCCGCCTCTGATCTCGGCGTTGACCTCCTGTCAATGTGGTTATGGCAGGAACTCCCAGTGTGACTCCACTCGTGGCTTTTCTCGTTCAAATGTTCTCTTAAGTCCCTACCGGTGACGGGATCCTTTCTGCCTACGAGATCACCACTCCCGGGGACTGTCTCCTTTTCCCGGAGTTGCTGCCTGAGCTGGCGGATAAGATCGTCTTTCTCCTGGAGGGCGAGGTTCTGGGCCCTGATTGCTGCTTGAGCGGGGTCGGTTCTGCCACCTTCGTGGTTCGAGCGGCGCTCGGATCGGTGTGATCCCGCCGCTGCCGGGGCTTTACCCTTCGAGAAGCGTTCCTGGAGGGGAGCACTCAGCCGCGGTGGACTCCCCATCTCTAACGGGGACGAGGCAGACTCAGTGTGGTAACTGTCCACCTCTGCGGCCTCCCCTCTCGCGTTGCGCTCCTCTGGATGGGACACATAGGGCAATGGTCCAGGGAGAACTAGTGGCCCTGGAGGGAGGGACTTCGGGTGCTCTCCGCCTCTTTTGTTTCTCGGAGCCATGGCGATTGGAAAAGCTTTGAGAAAGATTTTGAGTAAGATTTTTGGGTATGGGTTATTACTTTCCCACAAACGGCGCCAATTGTAAGTGCCTAAAAATTACGGACTTTGGATCAGGGATTAGGACCCCTATCTTGAGTGGTTTGGATGAAGATGGATCGTGGCTCCGGTTAAACCTGAAGAGGAAGAGAAGAAAACACTTCAGAGGACCCTGGCTGTGGGCAGCGCAAGGCTCTCCGATGCTTAAGTCAGTTCAGGGACTGAATAAGGGAGATGGGGTGGAAATAACAGAGTAAGTCTATGCGTTATGGGTTGCGTACCTTAGAATGAAGATGGAGATGCTATTTATAGGAGATGGAGATGTCTTGCGTGGGTGAGTTCCAAGATGGGCCTGACCACTCAGCCCACAATTCATTAAATGCTTGTCTTACCTACCTATGCCTCATTAAATGCCAATCTTATCGGGCCAGGCGGCATTTTGACTTTTGGGCCAGGTCCCATCGGGCCTGGCATGGAGCCATGCTTTGGGGGCGCACGCGCTCTGTATACGCCGTTTTGTCAGGAATGATGAGTCGCAGCCTCGCAGGGCACGCCTTAGTACGTGCCTTCATCCTGTCGACAGTCCCATCAGCGTCTGTTAAATCTGCCGTGCCGAGGTCGGTGTACAATGTCCCGTGCCACCTGACCTCGGGGGTGCTCATCTCAGCGAGTGCCGCGACCCTTTAGCCGATGTCTGTCTCGGCCGAGTGGAGGTAAGATTAGGCTGTCTTAAGACCAGGATTAGCTCTGATATCGGCTTAGTGAAAATATCCCCACACAAGGCCAATGGGCCAAAGCGGACAATATCATGCATGGGTAAGGGGTGGACGTTACACGCCCGGTGTGATAGGATTAGTATCTATGATGCCCACCCTCTAATTATAAGGCCCCTCTCCTTAACCAGCTCTTCGAGTCCCTCCAACCAATTTTCTACTTGTGTGGACGTATCTCTGCTGTGCCTGATCACCCAAATGAATTGCCGGTTTGAAGCTTCTAGACCCAGCCCAATCTCTATCAATTGTGAAGGAAAGACATAAGCTACAGACCCAAAACATGCATAAATGACAGAATTTGCCTTCTTTGAATCCAGCCAAGTCAAGCACTGGCTCTCACTGATGGAGGCCGCTCTCACTGATGGAGGCCTTGTTCCATCTAGCTGCCATGTCTGATGTCTCCTTGTCGCAAAGGGACAGTACTGGCCCTATAGTCCACACCTTCTTCCCAGTGACCTCTTGGTACTTCTCTACATATTCAGGCTCCAATTCATGGAAACTATTTGACACAATACCATAACATGTGGTGTTGGCCTCCTCGACTCTAGTGCTGTGTTTGATTGTTTGTCAAAGTAGGATCTCCCAACTATCTCGATAGGGCATCGAGCCTTGGTTATCTCCATCTGGTGATGCAAGTCGGGCACCACAAAGGGCTCATGCTCAGATGCCACGCTTTCAAAAGGCCTGTATTGACGCAAGTTGTGAATGAATAAGAGAGCATAGCAACATGGGCCATGGAACAAAAGCCTTGGTATCCCAAGCTTGCAAGCCGTTTCCGACGTCCATGGGAGTGACATATCTGAAATTATGCAGTTTGGGATAGGCTGAATCCCTTCTAAGAACTGTTCTGCTGGATTTTGTAGAAATTTGAGTGCAGTGAAGAAATTACCCACTAGTTCTGGTGAGGGGATGTTGTCACAATTCTCACATCCATCTGGTAAGCCTGCTTCTTTAGTTGGAAATGGGAGCTAGACAAGTTGAATTGGGAGGCCTGATTCTTTGGCCCGATCGATCGTGGTCATGAACCGGACCGCATTGAAGGTGGTGGTGATGATGGTGGCAAGCACCCCGCGCTTTGCGAATAAGCAGGCCATGTCGACCATGGGGATCATGTGGCCTTGGGCCATTAGAGGAATGAAAATAAAGTGAGGCTGATGGTGTCTTTGTGAGGCCATGGTACTCTGGTCACTGAAGTTGAAGAGTGGGAAAAGAATAGGATTTTGACTGGGAGCAGACTTTGTTTTCTGGGGATTACGTCATGATAAGCTTAGACCTGATGCTTGTTGTAGTTGGCTCCAACGGATACGACAACCATTACCAACTCCTTTCCTGACAAATGCCCATGCATAAGCTGAAAAAGACTTTGTTTCTTCTCATTGGTTACACTTACACAAGCAGAGATTGACTCTGAACAAAAGTCAAAATATTATTTGGATCGGATGAAAGGTGGAATCTGATCCGGGAAGAGGTGGGAATGCATGAATTTTGAAGCATTTTTGTATATTTGTGTGGGGATATTTCCAAGTTCACTTATTCTCGGCATCCCCCACCTCGGCCAGCTCCGTCTCGGCCAGTTGCATAAGGCTCCCTCATTTCGGTCAATAGTTAGGACTGTCCCACCTCGGCCATCAGTGCTAGGGGGCTTCCAGAGACCTCGGTCATTGCTTCGCCTCGGCCACACATCTCAGTTCGGTAGTATCCACCTCGGCAACAGTGCGGTCACCTCGGCATCCGTGCCAGGTCGCCAACCAGGTCGAGGTCACCCCTGACCTCGGCCGCACACCTCCGCTATAGTGCTAGAGAACTAGTCAAAACATGGAGTGTCAGCTGTCCTCTAATGAACACTCAATCACGTTACAAGGCGTACGGCAGATATGGGCACCGCCCATATCTCTGATAGAAACAGCTCCCTAGGCGCCAGGACAAGGCCCGATGAGACTGTAATTAAAGAAATGTGGGCTATGATGGGACATTCCCTGTCAATTACATCCCCAATGTCAAGAGACTCTCCTGCCTATATAAGGATCGGTTCTAGATACAGAGAGAGGGGAGAGGCCATGAACACTTTGGTACGCGCATCTTCTTCTCCAAAAATCCACATCCTTTGCTTAGTTCCCACACTAACTTAGGCATCGGAGAGCCCTGCGCTGCCTACAGCCAGGGTCCTCTGACCTATTGTTCTTCCTCCATTTCTCAGGATTCAGGCGCAGGCATTGCTTTTCCCAACCTTCTTTGGATAAGCCCTTTCATGCACCCCCTAATCTTGTGAGTTACATTTTTTGCACTTACAATATTATTTATTTCAAGGAAGAATTTCGTCTTCACACGATATGCCTTCAAGACTGACTTGAGTTCAGATTAGTCCTGGGGCCTCCCACTCACCCTTTGTGTGGGTTGGGTTGGGTCCGGTTCCCCTGTGGTGTCTGTTGCACGCTTTCTATGAGTGGGATGTGCAGCTTACATTATCATAATTGGGACCATTCAAGATGAATATCATCCCTCCAATGTTGAAGGGAATTTAAGCTTGTAAGAGATGGGACATGGGATGAGGGCTGGGTTGGCTAATAGCACAATGGTATACCATTCAGGTGGTCCTAGTGGCAGACCCTGGATTGTTGTCTGAACGGGGCTCACCGAACCAAGTTATTTGGGTTTTGTGGCCAAATCCAAAATTTTTATTTGGGTTCTGGGGTTGGATGTAGGATTTTTATATAGATTTTGGAAGTGTCCCAAAAGTTTAATATGGATTTTGGAAGAGAACCGAGGTCTGATGGCGACCGCCCCCAATTTTATATGCCTGAGTCCGCCCCTGATCGGGCCGCACTAGAGCTGGCACGCAGTAATAAAAGCAAAATGGGTTACTGGTTTCAGAAAGAAGGCTAATGAATATATGGATTGTATAAAATGCTCCTTCGCTTTCTTTTATGTGGTTAAGTTTTAGTTGTTCTAATATTAAAGAGATTGATGCAAAATTAAAAGTAAGCATTAATTGTCGTTCTGCCATTGGCTATCTCACTGGAAGCTCTAGTGAACACATCAGATGATCTGAACTTCTGTTCAAGATAGTCGAAAGCATATGTAATCTTCGAAAAACCAAAAAAACAGAGTCAGGGTCTAATTTTATGGTCATTTCTTGAATGATTAGGACTTGCTGTTTGTTGTGCAGAAAGAAGTGACTGTGAGCCCATAGTGTTCCTTGATCACTATGCCAAGTTAGGAAATAATAATTGTAGGGGGTGCTTCCCCCCACAGGGGTATAGGCTGGAGCCATGGGCCCCGGGCCTATTGTATACACTTCAGGAGTCGGGGCTCCCTAATCATGCATTTGTCCCGGGGTGGAGCGAATCACGTCCCCAGGGGCCTCCCCAGGAGTCGATCCCTCAACCTCTTGATAAAGAGATATATTGGACTTGCCCTGGTACCCGGGACAAATGCATGATTAGGGAGCCCCGACTCCTGAAGTGTATTGTAGGGGGTGCTTCCCTCCACAGGGGTATAGGCTGGAGCCATGGGCCCGGGCCTATTGTGTACACTTCGGAGGCATTTGTCCCAGGGTGGATTTTTTCCAGCCCCAGGGGCCTCCCCAGGAGTCGATCCCGCAACCTCTTGAATAAGAGATTTAACGGACTTACCCTGGTACCACTTGGGCTACTACATTACGGAGCCTCGTCTCCCGAAGTGTACACAATAGGCCCGGGGCCCTCGGCTCCAGCCTATACCCCTGTGGGGGGAAGCACCCCCTACAATAATAATACCAAATAGACATTACGACTGTGCCTTACTACATCAACTTGTATGATAAATTTGTTTTTTTTTTTTTTACTAATTGAATCAGACAATACCAAATAATCTATTCGTAAAGAAGTATAATTCAAACAACTCTATTTCAAAATAAGCTCTATTTTAAATGTTCCAAACTTGTCGTTAGAGCCTAATCGGCTGATCATTCTTTTAAGAATCAAGATTCCACTTCCAAGTTAATTTAAGGTTCAAGTTGACATTTTCTAACTTTATTAATAAATCAATTATACTTGAGTTTAGCGTTTCCACCTCTAAATTCCACCAACATCAACGGAACTCTACTGATGACCTTGGATTGTTTTAGGTTGAGACCCACCAAATAGATGCTGAGTGAGGATCCCTTCAATAGTAAGTATCTCTCTCACTCTTGTGATAAGTGGAAGGAGAAAAACTCCACGATTGGTCCCACTTATTGAAAATTCGAACCGCTAAAAGTATGAATATCATACCAGCATTGCAGATGAGATCAAATTTTATCCAGTACAGAAGTTGGCCCAACCCTATAATTTATAATATGGTTTGTGAATTATTAATTCGTAGTTGGGTTGCACAAAAAATCCGATATCACCGTAAAACCGAACCGAACCGAACGAACCGGGCGGTTCGGATCGGTTTATAGTAGATCGGTTCGGTTAACGGTTTGAGAATCACAAAAACCGCTTACATCGGTCGGTTATCGGATTGAGCCCACGGTTAACCGCTTAAACCGAACCGACCGTATACAATAACTTAAGTATTATTTTTTACTATTTTAGCCTTAGGGTTTCGTTTTTGTGTGCTTGCATTTAGTCTAAACTCTCTTTGTGGAGTAGAATTATTTTTTATATGGGTCACTGGAATGTTGGATTTTTATGTTTGCACTAAACATTGGAATAAATGCAAAGGATGGGGTATCATCATTTTGAAATTTTCAATGTTTGATTTAAAAAAAAAACAAAATAAAAAACAATGGTTTAACCGACCGAACGGTTTGGTTTGGTTCGGTTTAAGCCCTCTCCATCGGTCGGATCGGATCGGTTAATTAAAAAACCGATAGGTTCGGTTTGGTTGTTGGTTTTAGTGTTAAACCGATCCGAACCGTCCATGTGCAGCCCTAATTCGTAGCATTTATCATAGGGGCGGAGATAAGTTTCAAAATCTTAGAAAAGTGATCTTAGGAAGGCGCTCATATTGAGTTGCTTTGATTTTTCCTTAGACAAGCCCATATTAGAATTTCCTATTTCTTTCCAAATTTTAGAAATGGAAAGACCTCATATGATCACGGCGTGCCTTAAAACCTACTGGGGCTCACCTGGTGATCCATTCAGGCAGATCATAAAATTGGGACTCCACTAATAGTCATCAATCCTATATTTGACACCAGTCCAATTACACTGAACTATTAGATCAACTTTGTACTTATTTTGAAAAGTAAAACTTATTAATAGTTAATTAAGTGGTTGGAAAGATGATTCAAACCTTCATCACCAGGGTGGGCCTTAAGAAAGTGTTTTAAGTATGCAAGTTTGTTTTGGCTCCTCTTAGATTTGAAGCCCTCACCTGTCCAGTGAGGTCCCAGTCCACCCTCAATGATCCAAAACTCCGCACTTGCGTGCACGCATGGAGTGTCTTGCAACTCGAACCTTCTCTCACTTTTTGACACTATTTCACATTTCACATTTCGCAAAACAAACGCCACAAATCAGACATGTGTCTGAATTTGTTCACCCACTTCACAAACTACACAAACTAATAATAATCTAGAATAGAAGAATGAACAAATCAGCTATCTCCACTCATTAGAATATTCATCAATTTTCCACAGAAATCTCTCTCTTGAATCCCAAACATGACTACAATCAGTGCAGCATCACTACTCTCTTTTACAACTCCAGCTCCATCTCTCCAAAACTCCCTCTTTCCATTATTCAAACTTTCCTCCATCCAAACAAGAAGAAACCCACGGAAAATACTTTATCCCCCTCTTCGTGTTGCAGCTCCAACTTCTCCACCACCTCCAGCATTTGAAGAATCCAGAGAAGAAGAAGAAGAAGAAGTAGAAGTAGAGGAGGAGGGAGAGGAAGAGAAATCGAGATTCTTGTGGAGAGATCACTGGTACCCGGTCTCTCTCGTGGAAGACCTCGATCCTAGTATTCCGACTCCGTTTCAGCTGCTTGGCCGCGATATCGTCCTCTGGAAAGACCCCAATTCCTCCCAGTGGGTCGCCTTCGACGATCGATGCCCATCATCGCCTAGCTCCCCTCTCTGTTCGTTTTCCCTCTCTCTCAACTCACCAAAGTTAGGGCCTTTAAGTACTTGATGTTGGGGTTTTGTTCTGGTCCTGAATTATTGAAAGTTTGGGGTTTTTGAGGTCTTGATTTTGGGGTTTGCTTTGGTTTTGAATTCGTGCAAAGTTGTGTTTTTTAGTTGTTGGTTTTGGGTGGGGTTTGTTTTTGTTTTGAATTCGTTCAAAGTTGGGTTTTTTAGTTCTTGTTTTGGGGGTGGGGTTTGGTTTTGGATTCAAGAAAATTGGGGTTTTGTTAGTTATCGATATTGGGGTTGGCGTATGGTTTTGGATTGCTGAAAATTAGGGTTTCTGAGTTCTTGGGGTTTGATTTTGGGTTTCTGAAAATTGGGTTTTGGTTAGTTGTTGATATTGGGGTTGGGGTTTGGCTTTGAATTGCTGAAAATTAGGGTTTCTGAGTTCTTGGGGTTTGGTTTTGGTTCTGGATTGTTCAAAATTAAGGTTTCTGAGTTGTTGATTATTAGGGTTTCGTTGTGGGTTTTGGCAGGAAGGGCGGATCGACGAGGCTGGGTTCCTGCAGTGTTCTTACCATGGATGGTCGTTTGATGGCAGCGGATCCTGCGCTCAGATTCCTCAGGCGGCTAAGGATGGGCCAGAGGCGCGTGCGGTCCGGTCGCCAAGGGCGTGCGTGGCCAAGCTACCTACAATGGTGTCACAGGGGCTTCTTTTTGTGTGGCCCGATGAGAATGGATGGGAGAGAGCTGCTGCTTGCAAGCCTCCCATGTATGGCTTATTAGTTTCTGTTTGCATTCCTTTTTATGCTTTCTCTTGAATTTTGTTTGAATTTGATCCAGGAATGACTGATTGGGTGCTGATGTGTGATGAATTTGATTAGGTTGCCAGGGGACTTTGATGATCCAGCCTTCTCGACGGTGACGATTCAGCGGGATCTATTCTATGGGTATGATACACTTATGGAGAATGTGTCTGATCCTTCCCATATTGATTTCGCACATCATAAGGTGTGTTTTGAGTGTTGTTACTGTCAATATTTCAATTCCATTTCCTTGAGTTCCATGTGCTTTACTGATCTTTTGTTTGGTTTTTTGCAAAACTCATAGAACAGTGAAATGAATGCTTGGCTACATTGTTTTAATCATTCTATTGTATTTTTCATAATGTAATGTGTTTTATGAGATGAGTTCTAAACTTCCTAATTGAGTAAATTCTTGCCATTGGTTGTCTTTTTCTGTAAAATATTGCATCAAGTTTGGTAGTCTCCATCATGTTCTTATGACCCATTTTGGTTTCCTCCACCGATTGTGGTTCTTTGCATCAGTTAGTCCAGAAAAACAAGGGTTGCATTAGACAGGTAGTCCACTGCAAGAAATTCACCAAGCCCTATTGTGTGTTCTACTCCCACAAAACTAGCCCTCAAGCAAACCCAGCTAGATTTAATGATGCTTTGACGATCATCATCTGAGCGAGGTTGGAAAACTTATGACTCCGACTTGACTCGTCCAATGAAAAAACCAAAAAAAGATGACTCGGATAGAGTCAACACGGAGACTTCAGAGAGTCATTATTTTTTAATAATTTAAAAAATATTTAAAAATAAATTTATTGCCCAGGCATTTATTTACATGCATTCATGATAATCAATTCAAATGAATAAACTTTTATATATATAAAAAAAGAGAGTACTGCATTAAGGATAATAAAAGAAAAAAATATTACATATTACATAATTTGTTAGTCCAAATATCAAATGTAAAAGATCAAATATAAGTTTCAATTTACTTTCAAGTCATCATCTTTGAATTGTTGACTCCAAACCTTGTGCATAATTACTTAAAAATAAACCTTAATTGTTTAAAATTAGATCTACCTATTAAATTGCTCAAAATGCAAACAACTTATTAAAATGAGATGACTAAGCTGACTCTCCCCTGTATTTGACTCGGTCTTTTGGCAAATCGAGATGACTTGGGAGAGTCAAGAGTCAACTCGGAGAGTTTTCCAACCATGCTTCTGAGCCTTATGCACCCGATATCTAAAACAAGCTGTTCATAATTCCTCTCTCTCTCTCTCTCTCTGGTGACATCAATTTTATAACCTGTTGCATGGTGAGTTATCATTTCCCAAACTGACTCTCTCTCTCTCTCTCTCTCTGGTGACATCAATTTTATAACCTGTTGCATGGTGAGTTATCATTTCCCAAACTGAATTACTTGAGTTTTCTGTTCTGGGGCTCTACTCAACAGGTGACAGGAAGAAGGGACAGAGCAAAGCCTTTACCATTTAAGCTGGAGTCTAGTGGAGTTTGGGGATTTGCTGGATCAAATGCTGGGAATCCTCGAATTAGTGCTGAGTTCATAGCACCATGTTATTATATTAATAAGTGAGTTAATCTCTACTAGCCTATGAAATTTGCATTTGTCTGTACTTTATAAATTTGTCTTGTTTGTAATACTGCTATATAAAACAAGGTGGAAATACTGAATGAGAGCATATCCATTTTGTGATCTGCTATATGATTAGTGGTTACTTTTTCTCTCATGTGCATGTTAATATGCTTGAAAGTTGTTTTTGAATGTTCTTTGGCAGTCAGCTTTGATTTCTTTCTCTGCACTATTTGTGCAGTACCACCATACTGTTGAGCTTGTCGTTAGACAAGATTAACAACATATTAGTAGTTTCCAAAGTATGTTAGTTGATATAATCAGGGATTATCGCAAATGTCTGTAAGATTGAGTTTTCCCTCCAAGATCATGACATACATTTCAAGATAAAAAGCTAAATCTTTTGACCTGCGTTGTGTGACTGCAATCATACTCTCTCTCTCTCTCTCTCTCTCTCTCTCTCTCTCTCTCTCTCTCTCGCTCGCTCTCGCATGCACTCACTCACTCAATGCTTAATACACGTTAACATATTAGGAACTTACCAATTTTAGAAAATTTAGTTTGAGGGAACTTGCTTGAAGTAGACCACACTGCTTGCATACCTTACATGAGCATCCTGATGTACTGCCAAAATCACCGAGTGCGTGAGGCAATTCATTGGCTTCTTAATTTAAGGGAACAAACTTGGAAGTGATTTTTGGCTCATGAAATTGTAATGTACATTTTTCTCATACCTCCATACTGACCAAGCAATTAGATAGGCTTTTACATGTTCTCTCCCCTGTAAAACATTAGCATTTTTTTTTTCAAACAGTAGGGTGAAGAGAGGGAAAAGATGGGGGGAGAGGGAGAAGGGGAAGGAAGTTGTGTGTGTGGGTGATTCTTTTTTTTTTTGTGGGGTCCTAAAAAATGTGAAAATAATCTTTGTATGTTTTACCAAGAACAATACAAAAATGGTATCTGTCAATTTGTGGACACAATTTGTTACATTATTGTTCCTTATTTATTTATTTTTTATTTTTTTTCTACAACTTCCATGCGATCTATTGCTTTATTACATGCCGTCCTCAATTTTTTTTGGTTTCCAGGGTAGAAATTGACACAAAGCTCCCAATTCTTGGCGATCAAAAGTGGAAAATATGGATTTGTTCCTTTAATATACCGATGGCTCCTGGAAAGACTCGTTCGATTGTTTGTAGTGCTCGCAACTTTTTTCAATTCACAATGCCAGGGCCTGCATGGTGGCAAGTAAGATAGTTATTACTTATGTTAGATCGTAGATGTGAAACCATAGATTCCCATGGGCTGACAATTTTTGGCTTTATTGCTATTGGAGCAAGAATGGTGATGTTTTATTCATTTTCAAATGAAGGCTCAACCATTTGAGATTAAATATACCATCTTTCCATGCTTTGGATATAAGGGCATAAATTTCATTAGGTCGTTGTCTTCTAAGAACTATGAACCATTTGATTAGAGGCATGCAAGACAGCCACCAACCATATTTAAGAGGGTATGGTAAAAAAATGGAAGTTCCAAAGAATTTGATTCAGAGTGTAAATTCAATCAATTCTACTGTTATCACTTCCCCGATCACAAAGTTTATTTATGATTCTTTTGCATCAGTTAAAAATATCATAATTAATGGCTGTCGCCTCGGTAGAAAAACTGAAATTATGGCTGACGACTAATCCATATTAATTTTTTTTTGAATGGTAACTAATACATATTATTTGCCAATCTATATTTAACAATTCTAAGTAATTTTTCCGAATTGGAACTTAATGAAACACTGGTCAAACCATCCCAAATGTTTGTCTGGTGTCAAACTGAAACAGAGTCTAAAAGACTAAAATGGATTAACTATCCAATCAATGCACACCGATGCATTATCTTGGTGACCCCTAGATGGGCGGAACTAGCAAGAAGAGGGTGGGGGTGTGTGTTGGAGGGTGGAGGAAAACTCCCTACTGTTTTTAGCATATGGCCCTATAGTGGCCTTCCCTGCCCCCTTAAAAAGGAAAACTTTCTGGTTCCATCACTGTCCTGAGGTGCCATATTGTATTAGGGAGTGCGAATGTTATCTGTGAATGTTTGAACTTTGATCCCTACACCCTAGTAACCCTACCAATAGATGTCACGTGCATTCCTGGAACAAGAAAGCATCCTTTCTCAAAATTGAGTTATATGAGGCCCGAAAGAACTGAATTGTCAAGGACCCATCCAGATCAATCTGGTGTATATCTTTTGGCGGGTATGTAATTTTTCTCCAGCAAATCAAAATGGGTACCGGACAGATAGAGATGGGTATTCCTTCCTTCTGTGATTTCATCTATGGAGCGCCACTAAAACACACTCAGGCTTTTCTGAAGACAAACTAGCCTCACTGATCATTCCTGCCTAAAGTTACGATTCCTTTTCTGCTGGATTTTCATCCGGTTGTCTTATGGATCTCTATTCTAATTGCATGAGCTAACAGTCTGTAATTCTCCATTGCCACCAATTTATCAAGTACTTATCTGATTGTTCACGTCTGTGGCATGCAGATTGTCCCTAGATGGCATGAGCACTGGACATCAAACAAGGTCTATGATGGTGACATGATTGTTCTTCAGGGTCAAGAAAAGGTTTTCTTGTCCAAATCTATGGAGTCTTCTGCAGATGTCAATCAGCAGTACACAAAGATCACATTTACGCCCACCCAGGCTGACCGTTTCGTTTTGGCTTTCCGGAATTGGTTGAGGCGGCATGGCAACGGCCAGCCTGACTGGTTTGGCTCTACCGCCCAGCAACCTTTGCCATCCTCAGTCTTATCCAAACGTCAGGTGCTGCCATTAGTCAAGTGGATTTAGCTTTTTTATTTTTATATTTTATCGTATCATAATTAATCGAAACACCTCCTGATCTGGAAGTTACATCTCTTGTCATATGATCTCATCCTGCAGATGTTAGATAGATACGAGCAGCACACCCTTAAGTGCTCGTCGTGTAAAGGAGCTTATTCTGCCTTCCAGACGGCCCAGAGAGTATTGATTGGTGCAACCATCGTCCTCTGTGCAACTGCTGGCATCCCTTCAGAGATGCAGCTGCGGATTCTCATAGGTGGGGCTGCAATTTTGAGCTCCTGTTTGGCATATGCCTTTTATGAGCTTCAGAAGAACTTTGTCTTTGTTGATTATGTCCATGCAGAGATCGATTGACATTACTCTAGAGGAACAATGCCTCATTGTTTGAGGTCGAGGTCCATTGAGATTGGGGCAGTATTTGAGGTCTCATCCCTGTTTTCAGGGTAAACCACTGCTGCTTATACCCCTTTTGTATACGAAAAATGTAATTTATTGTAGTGAGGATATACTGACAATTCAAATACATCAGTTGTGAGGTGATATTGCTGAGAACTTGATTGCAATAATTTGTAAATGAAAAGTGAATAGCATTTGTTATAAACTTAATATGTACTGGGAACTGGGAAACGTTAGCCAGCAATTGAAAAACGTCAGCTGAGATACTATTAGGGGAATCCTTACAGTCGGTCATTCTAGGAATTTGAGAACATCTAACTACCACCGTCTTCATCATCATGACCACCACCCCACCATTGTCACCACCACCATGACTGCTCCATCATTATTATCATCACAATCCTCGTACACAATATTATCACCATTGCCTACATTATCATCACTATCCTCACCATCCCATCATTATCATCGGCATTGTCGTCACAATCGAAGACATTACCATCACCATCATCATGGTGATCACTACCATCCATCATCATCATTGCAACCATTATCATCACCCTTATCAACCCCCACCATCACCGCCGCTCATCATCACTACCATCACCAACATTGCCACCACTCAGCATCATCATCACTATCACAACCATCATATTACACGCCGCCAAGGTAATTACCGTCATCGTTCCCATCACAACGATCATTGCCATTACCACTATCATCATTTTTTTTTTATGACCCAGGGTAGCCCTGAGCCCGAGGGACACTCAATTCAAGACAACCAAGAACTAATCCTTAGGGCACATGCAAACCCTCCTATTTACATGCACCGGGTAAAACTTTGGGATGTGATCAATGAAGATGTGTCAAACACAAAAACTATCTGCTTCCTGAGGCGCTGAGTCCTTGGCCAAGTGAGCTTCCACTCAGTTGATTATCACCACTATCATCATCATCATCCAAACAATCACAAAATGTGCACGAGGTGAAATTTTTGTAACCACATTTAAAAACAAAAGTGCAAGAGGTGAGATTTTGTAAACCACATTTTAAAACATTTTACATTATAGAAAGTTTTGTGAAGGGAAAGCTGAAAAAAAAAATTTCAGAAAGAAAAATAATCTTTTCTTATTTTTCTTGGATTGCTATATATACAAGATTTTTTTCTTTAAAAAAAATCATATTCTATAAAATATTATTTTCTTACATTTTGTTAGAGGATTTTATGGGAAAAATCCTGAAATTTGACCATTCCTTGCGAAGGGTGCCCAAAGATTGTGCAGTACAAATTCTGCCTTTCCGCCATTTTTTTAATACTTTTTTCTAAGAGACGATAACGTATCCTGAAGAAACTAGCGTTGCTCCTCACGTATCAGTGGAAAAACTGTGCATAGAAGTTTTCCACTGTTCATATCATTGGAAAAGCTGGGAATACAAGGTTTCCGCCTTTGATATCAATAGAAAAGCTGTGAATATAAGTTTTCCGCAGTTCATATTGGTGAAAAAAGCTGCGAATATTATAAATTTTTCACTGTTCATAAAGGCGGAAAAGCTGCGTCCAAACCTGCAAATTCAGATTTACCCTGCCGAGCAACCTTTCTCTCTCGTTTTCTCATGAATGGGTTCATGGGTTGAGGGTAAGCTCTACATGATAATGTATCAGTATAAGATTGTTATTGGAACCATTCTTTCATGTTATATCTGTAATTTTTCTTTCATTCCCCATTTCTTTCACTTTTCAAGATAAATCTTGAGAATATGAAAAAAAAAATGTCGGTCAAAAGTAATATTTTTATAAAGCCTGTGATACTGTTTTCCTAAGATGATTGGGAGAAAATGGATTGCGAGAGAGAGAAAAATAGGTGGGAGAAGAGAACACAATAAGAAGATGAGTGTTTTGTAAAAACCGCGTAGAGCGACGCTAGCGTTGCTCCTATAAGACACGAACGACGCTGAGCCCAACGATTCTCGTGTCTGATAGGAGCGACGCTAGCATTAGAAAAAAAAAAGAAGAAAGAGGTCCTGACGGACCCCGTTTGTGCTATGTAATATTCGGGAACCCTTTGTGAGGAATTACCAAATTTCAAGACTTTTCCCGTAAAATCCTCCATTTTTTTTCCCAAAAAGGCTCTCAATCAATCAACTTGGCAGTGAGAGCATCTCTCACCTTATTATGAGAGATAAGGTGGAAGCCTTCATATCCATATCCAATGCCAACAGCTTAAATGTGGGAGACCCAACAGCTTAAATGTGAGGGCCCCCACCTTATCTCATGGTAAGGTGAGAGATGCTCTCATCTCCAAACAGATTATATTTAAAAAAGATTTTCAAATGCTGCATTCATGGGATAGATCAACAACCGAACAACTGGCCCCATTATAAAGAGTCTGGATTCCATGTTTCATACTGTTCCGTCCAATCAGAATTAGCCAACTATAATTCTCTCTTCTGTTTTTTTTTTCATTCCAAGGGTGCAATTAATAGGGTGCATTAGGTGGCATGAGAGAGATTTTCAAATAATGAAAGCACCTATCTGATTGTATAAAAATGTAACCACATTGTCGATTGATCGATCAAAATCAAAATGGAGAGAGAGGTGGTGGTGGTGGTGGTTATATGATGAACATCAATGGTTCGAGCCCGTCAACCGTATTCAGTATTCACAATCCCAATCACTGGATTTGAGGAAATAAACTGATTTGACACATAAATCACAGTTCCTCAACAGTCTTGTCTTTATTATTATTTTTTACAAATGCAATCCCCATCCGACTCGCACCAAGTCCGTCCATCCATAACATGATGGCGACAGAGAAATCAAGCTTGTATTTCAAGTTCCTCATCTAGCCTTTACATTGAGTTTATGCGTACCAATCATTCTGGGGAAAGTTACATGGGACAGATCACACTATACAACTAGCTAGGAGGGTAGGGAAAAAACAACAAATGGCACAGCACTTGAAACCACATTCACGATCAACTATACATTTTACATACATTGGGCCCATGGATGTGTAGCTCAACTGCAAGAACTTATGTTACACGTAAAAGCCTAACAAGTCTTTGCAGGTTACACACTCGATAAACAGGTCATGAGAGTGCAGCGTAAGAGCCACATCCAACTGGGGTCCCTACTCTTGACTTGATTGACTAATCTAACTCACCTGGCCGTCCACTCCAATTGCGATTTCTCATTATTAATCTTCAGACATGTACAACTACAAATTCAATTCATGGGTCCTTCGAGATGAATCAGCTCGATCAAGTCGTGATTCTCTCCATGAGAGTGAGTGGGCCTTCAGTAAAATGCCTAATGCTGATGCACTTGTTGCTCGAACAACCATATCAGGAGATTGACTCATTTTTTCTATCAGCATCCCGAACACCTACGAAACAGGAAATTATCAGTTAAGACATGTTTTTATTTGACACACTCACATGCCGTCTACATGTTAGTAGTGGAACCTATGAGACCTGAGTAAAAAAGGGACCGGTCGAGCGTTGGTCATCTAGAAGAGACAGTATGTTGCTGCAGAAGTAAATGGCATTTGCCTGGATGCCTGGCCAAGGAGCATCAAAAGCCTGCATCGAATGAACATGAACAGTGGTTCAAATCTCTTGGATAACTATTATAGAAAAATGATGAAGGGGCAATAACAAATTTAAATACTATGCAAAGATTCAAAGTGCGCTGTTATTTATTTGCCATGATAATGAACTTGATGTCAAATATTCAAAATGAAATCAAATTTCTGGGATATTATAACTATTACATAAAAATATATGAAGGGGCAATAACAAATATAAAAACTACGTAAAGATTTGAAGTGAAATGTAATTTATTTGCCATGATTATGAACTTGATTGACAGATATTCAAAATGAAGTTCTTTGACCTGAGACTCGCTTGCAACCAGTTAGACAAGAAATCAAGTAAATGTTACGCTAGACGCCAGAGGATGGATTGAGAGTCAAATTGTTCAAAACTAAGTAAAACAAAAAACGGAATATATCAAGTGGAAGTTAAGTGGTTGCCAGTGTAGAGAGGGATTGGGTAAAATTTTGAATATTTAAGTACCACAATGAGATCACGTCGGGCACCATGGCCAAATAAGAGCTGAAAGGGATAATATTCTAATTGTGCATTAACTTATTAGTGTACTCTATTGGCTTTATTGTGTTGTTCCATCTTACATTTCTCAGATATCCCCATCTCCTAGATAAACATTCGCTTTGCTGATAAATGATAACTTTGTTAATTTTCAAAAAGAAACAGAAGGAAAGGAAAGAAAAACTGTGGCATCTAGGCGCAACTATTGAACAACTGGAGGGATGAGCAAAGATATCGTATGCTGTTTGTGTGAAGATAAAAGGATACTGGTGGGAACCAATCGGGGAAAAGAAGATACAATACCCAATTCCCAAGTATCTGTGTCCATTCCCCATCTAAAAATCTGGGACAAGGACCAGATACTGGTATCAGTTCTCAACAATATTGATATCCTATTCCTGTTCTCAACAAACTCTGTATATTTTTAGATGTAACTTCACCAAGGGATATCCTCTAGGGAAAATCAAGGAATGTCAGCTAAGATGGTTTGCCCATATCCTAAGAGAAGAAGAAACATCCCCCTGTTTGAAGCACCAAATTGTTGCAACTAAGAGAACGAAACGAAGAAACACACTGTGACAGAGAACACAACCCTAAAGACTAAGACTAAATAGCTGACCCCAGGTTGATGGGATAAGGCTTTCACAAACTGATGATGATGACTATGATGGTTTCAGTTGTTCACAGCTACTATTTAAGGTTTTCCCTTGGAAAAAGTGAAAAGGTGCAAACCTGAATTGCCAAAGCCATGTAAGCATCAGCTCTATTTGAGAAGTTTTGACAAAGTAACCTTGTAACATTCCTAATGAAGTCCTCATAGTCGCTTCTGAATAAACAAGAATGATCTCCCAGGTTAAAATCATGTGAAAGTGAAAAAAAATGATATAAATACAAAACTTCAGAGATATACCGGTGATCAGAATTGAAACAGTGTGTGTTGAAAAGAGAAGATAAATCATCCACTCCTACAAAGGTGGCAATTCTTCGAAGTGTATTCTGTTGACATTGAACTGTATAAGATGCCTTTAAAATATAATTCGCATAATAGAAAAATTGCATATAACCTACCCGGCAAGCTTGGCGTACGCCAGAGTCATCGTCATGAACATGGAGGATCAGGCGTGGAAAAGTAGCATTTACCTGGAAAAGCATAAGCAAATGCAATTAGCACAGTCAGCTTATGTAAAAGGGCCCTTACAGCTATTGATACCTTCATGTGTTTTGTATCTAGTAAAGTAATGGACAACAAATGGGTGACATACAACACCATGAATGTGTTTGTAACCATCTCTGCAGTCAAGAAACAAAATGAGAACTGAACAAGACCGCATTGACCTGATTGTTACTGTTTAACGTCATCATAAAAGAAGCAAGAGCAGAAGTTATAAAGCCATCATATTCCTTTTTCTTTTTCCTTGTTGCGGATAGGAGAGTGTTTCCTTTAATTTGAAGCATCTAGTTTTTATCGAAAGGTGACAGTAAAATTCTAAGAGTGTTGCCTTCCATTTGAAGCATCTAGTTTTTATTGAAAGGAGACGGTAAAATTCTATTTAATAAGAGAATAAGTACAACAGCAAACAAAAGGAAGGAAACAAAGAGAATGGTATAAAAGCCTTATATGCTCCATCAATAAACAAAATTACATGACCAGAGCATACAAAGCGAAACTCTAGGCACCCCCTGCTTCACTGAAATGTCCGCCAAGCCATTTGCCATTCGACCAACATGACGAAAGTCCACATATATTGATGAAGCCAAAGATTATTTTATCTCATTGAAATAAAATGAAATCCAGAGACCCCGATCCGAAGAAACCCATGACAAGGCATTAGACGAATCACTCTTTTACAATCAACATGCCTTGGACTGATCGAAAGAAAATCTGAAAGGCTTCCAAAACATCCAATACCTCTGCCTAGACTCTTCAACACCCACAAGTTTAGAAAACATGAATAAAGCACCCTTGCAATTTCATGCTAACCCAGCTGTTAGCTGCACCATCAACTTCTAGCGTCAATAGACCAAACAGAGGAGACCACCACACAACCACGTTCTCCTTCTTAGGGTCACACAGACACTTCATGGATGCTTTCCAATGATGAAAAATACTATCAAAAGAAAGTCCCAAAATCCTTTTTGATTGAAACCCACTAGTTATTCTCAAACCAGTCGCCTTGGAAATAACTACAGGAGAGACGCAGTGGACAATTGCTGAAATTGATTGATTAATGGTCCAAACCACCCCAACGATCTTCAATCACAGAAATCCAGGAAGAAACAAGTAAAATATCGGCAAAGTACTTACCAAATAGACTAGCAAACTACTGTGGTAGGCTTCAATGCAAAGAGAGATAGCTCAATTCAATGGAGAACATGGATCACAATAGCGGCCGCTATGCCGCTATATCGGGTGAAGCAACCAATTTATACCAACTCGTTATGGAGCGTGACTGGCATCTACTTCGCATAATTCTTAAAACACATAATAGGGCTTTTTTTTTTTTTCTTTTCTTCTCTCCAAGCAACATTTCTATGCAACTCTTCTACCCTTCTATGCTTAAAAGAACACTGAAAAACACAAGATTTCGCTGAATTGAAGCCAATACAAAGTCTTTCAAGGGCTCTTCTCTAGGTATATCGTGGTAGACACCCCCTTTGCTACCAGTAGAACTATTCTTTTCTCAACTCTCAACAAAAGTACATTTTTTGTATTTAATGTTAGTTAATTCGCCACTTGGTCTGAACTTTAAGCTTTATTAGAGCATTACTTTATAATTTATTTATTTATTCTATGTTATGTACAGTTATGCTAAATTGCTTATGAATTACGAATTTAGAAATGCACAATAGTTTCTAACTTAGATTGACTCACATGAAAACATGTAAAAAATATATATAAACATTGTTGTTTTATAATCATTCAACAATACAGAACCTCTATGCACTAAAGGGACCACTACATCCCCCTATTCTTACTTACTATAAGAAAAAAACATCAAATTCTAACATTTCTCAATATTCTGGAATTTTTTGGTTTCTTTTTTTAAGTTTTTGACCGACTTTTCGATTCACACCACTACGCTATTACGTATCATCGCTACCGCTACATAGCATTTTGGTTGTCGGCCGCTACACCCGCCGCAACCGCCATTTTGATCCTTGATGGATAAGACTAAGCACCTCAAGGGGACTTTTGGAATTTGGAAAATATCACATAAAACATGACTACCAATTGCTGTCTCTAACAAGTTACAACCTTTAGATATTGTTGAAAATGAAAATCACTTAGAATCCTAATAACTGCCTAACTTTTCCATTTGTAACTGATTACAACTCTCTAACAAATCAAAAGGTCATTATTTAACTAAGAAATAACTACTCAAAGTGGGTGGTGCCACTAGAAACTCCACTAAAAGAGTGATGGTATCAGAGCGTTATACAGTTTATACCGAATGCAAGATCATCAATAGAAGAGTTAAAAGGAACAATTCTGTAGCCCCATGCGTGACCAAAACAATCTGTAAGAGTACTACTAGAGTGGGTAATTACACTAGCAAACACAAATATGGGTTAGAAGGTCCACGTGGCAGGTGGTTGGACCAAGGGGCCATGCTCGCTGAGTCGTCTTGGCTAGGTAGACAAATCCAGTTCGGTCGTTTGACTAGATTGGGGCAAGGTGGGCCCTATTTGGACTGGTTTCATCAGGGCCTACATTGTTGAACTTGCAGAAGTCCCACATGTAATCTAATCTCTCCATGAACTCGTCAACAATCAATAAGATGTGATCCGTGGCCATATGTTCATCAGTCTTCCTTGGTTCAGAAGAACTCAAACAGGAGTTTGAACCCCCATATGCATCAAATGTCTCTATTGTCGGAGTCTCTCCATAATATGGAGTCAAATCAACAATGTTGAAAACATCGAATGTCTTCACATGCGTGGGCAACTTGATTTGATAAGAATAGCGGCAACTTGACAAACGATCCCACATGATCCAATGTTTTCCTTCCTTTAGCTTGTTTTAGGTACCAACAGGAAAATGCTCCTTGTGCAGGAAAAGCTAGACAAGATCCCCCTCTACGAAATATTGTTGACGACTATAATCCGTATCTACTTTGTATCTGAAATTGCTTGCTTCAGTCTGCTTCCTGGCCTGTTCATAAATGGCCTTCACATTTCGTGCCACAACTTATACACCACCATTAATTCATCCTGGCCCGTCCATGGGTGTGAGATCGAATACATTAGACGCGTTGGCGCCTTACACAACTTTAAATGGGCTTAATTGGGTCGAGCGATTCTTGGAGCTATAGTATGTGTGACCCTGTGAGGAAGAATCTGATCCCATGATCATGGCCTCTTCTTGATTAAACGGCACAAGAGATTTCTTAGGCTTCATAATTGACCACCTCTGTTTGTCCATCATTCTATAGATGATAGGCACTGTTGAAGCGAAGATCAATCCGAGCTATTTTCACAATATTCACCTAAAAGGGCTCATAAATCGGAGTATCTCAATCCGAAGTGACCGTCTTCAGAGTGCCATCTAGACAAATCGCCTCTCTGAAATAAAGATTTGCTACATGTGATGTACCCGAGTCAAAGAATCACTGAATGAGCCTTTGTGTGACAAAGTCGGATTGGAAGTGACATAATACACCTCCTCTGAATGTTGGAAGTCTTTTGGCAAGGAATGAAATGCACCATCTTCAAGAACCTGCCCGTGGATGAAAATCTATGTAGCGGCCGATATATCGGCCGTTGCACCCGTAGTCGCCGCTACGGGCCGCTACGAC
Source organism: Litsea cubeba (assembly GCA_012931725.1). NCBI lineage: Eukaryota > Viridiplantae > Streptophyta > Magnoliopsida > Laurales > Lauraceae > Litsea > Litsea cubeba. The sequence goes on along the minus strand of CM022953.1, from coordinate 14,795,870 downwards.
CGCTACGGGGTGAGAAAAAATTTTGCTTTCCAATTTTTTTAAAATGAATGATTAGACTTATTTCTTTTATTCTTCTTTCCAAATAACATTTCTATACAACTCTTCTACCCTTTTATTTTTAAAAGAACACCAAAAAAGCACATGATCTCGCCGAGTCGATACAGAGAGTTCTTCTCAAGGATTCTTCTCTAAGTACATCCTATTACACACCCCCTTTGGTAGATGTATTGTTTTCTCTAGGTACTCTTAAGTCTTAAGTCTTGACTTCATGACATAGTCTTTTTTTTTTTTTTATGAGCCTTTCATTAGTTTCTAAGTTAGCATAACTAAACAACATGAACACATGTGAAAAAAATGATCATTACTATTATTTTCTATTTATACAACGATACAGGACCAAATACAATGACGGGACCACTACGCCTCCTTATCTTAGTTACTTTTGCAAAAAAAAAAAAAAAAAAAAAAAAAAAAAAAAAAAAAAAAAAAAAAAAAAAAAAAAAAACATTTTCTCTCATTTTCCAATATTCTAGATTTTCTACAATTTTTTCATATTTTTTTGAAGATTTTTCCAAATAGCACCGCTACGTAACGTTTTGGCGGCGGGCCGCTACCGCTATTTTCATCCTTGAACCCACCTAACATAACAAAATTTGAATCCATACATAACTGATTTTCTAGAAGACCAACATGAAGTTCATGCTAATGTCTTCCCAAGGTGCTTTTAGTACTAGATGAGGAGAATCCTAACTGGTGCTCTGAATATGTCCCTTAGCCATCTATCAAATCCAACACTTCTCCATAAATCATGACATGTATCGCAGCAATCTCGACCAGTTGTAACTTTCCTCAACTAAAGCAACTGTCTTTTCACCATCAAACCCCCTAGAAAGAAAACGATGATGTATAAAACACTCACCTGTGTAGCAACTTGCACATCTGACCATATCCTGTCCTAAGTCTGCATCATCAACAAACATCTCAGGGAAAAGATCAAATCCAACAACCCTCACTCACAAGGTAGTGAGGAGAAGTTTTGTGGCTTAATGCATCAGCCACTTTGTTATGCATCCCTAACTTGTGCTTAAGAGTAAAAGCGGACTCTTGCAAAACGGCCACCCATCTCGCATGTTGTCGGTTTAATTTCTGCTGTCCATTAAGGTACTCAGGTGCCTCATGTCCCAGTATAGGACAAACTCTTGCTGTATCAAATAGTAGAAACAATGTATATAAAGAACACGATATCATGTGGAATATGTAGTCAGGGCCCGGCTCAATTTCTCACTGTAGAATGCCAAGGGTTTTGTCCTCTTGACTCAACATAGCAGTTATGCCAATATGTGATGCATCATAGTCCACCTGGAACACTTTATTGAAATCTACTAGTGACAGCATAGGAGCCTTTGCTTTCTTTTTCTTTTCTTTTTTTCTATAACAAAAAAGCTTTATTAAAAAGCAAAAAAGAAAACAAAACAGGACAAAGCCACAACAAGCCAGCTCACACAAGACTCCAAAAAAGAGAACTACAAAACAAAATGATACTATACATCAAAATTAAGAGATGAAAGAAAAACTCCCTCCTTTGCAAGAGCATCTTCCATGACATTAGCGTCTCTTAATATATGATTGAAGCAAGCACCCAAATGAATAGAAATATCCAGCACCTCCTCCACCTAATCTGCTAGCCTCCATGGAAAAGATGACTTACCAGAATACCACTGAATAACTGTAAAAGAATCGCCTTCAAGAATAACAGTGACACATCCCATCCTACGCAACTCACGGCATCCAATCAAAAGAGCAAAAAGATCAGCTTCATTAGCACCAATCGAATCCACAGGCCCTGAATAGTTTCGAACAACCACACCAGACCAATCTCTAATAACACCCCCATTCCACCTCTTCTAAGAGAATGAACAAAACTTCCATCAAAATTTAGCTTTAGAACACCCCACGGAGGATTCAACCAAAGCACTTTTTTTCATAGGTTTAGCCTTCCAACCTCCTCTCAAAACATCTACCCAAGAAATATTGAGACCTCCGTACCCACTCTGAAACAGACCAAACAATAGATCGAACATCCTCATCCACAAAACTACTCTTATTCCTGAATAATTTATCATTCCTCTCAAACAAAAATTTCCATAGAGTAGCATACAACACTAATTTCTATGAGATTCTGCCACGAATATACTTGCACCCAAATCGCCATTGATGAAAAAGGTCATCAACTTCCCTAGGCATGACCCACTGGCATACCAAACATGTCAAGAATAGCGATCCACACTTTATAAGCAAAATGACAATGGATCATCAAATGATGCACCGACTCCTCATCTTGTAAACACATAGGGCACCCATTAACTATAATATGGTTTCGTCGACGAAGCATGTCAATACTCAAAATTTTATGCCACCTAGCAATCTAACAAAAAGCTAAAACTCTTGGAGGAACGGAAGGATCCCAAAAACTGTGCCAACCAATCACCCTATCAGAATTTTCAGTCAACTTCTTAATCTTCTCAAAGCCCTCGTCTACTGCCTTAGTCTCATATACTGCCTTAATCCACTCAAACGGACCCTACTTGATGCAATCCGAAAGTTTCTCACGAACTGCTGATAAAATGTAGCCAATCCTGTAAGTGATCATTAGTTTTATAACTTTCTGTAATGGGCCTTGTTCTTCTATTTTGGGTTTAATGTAAGTCTCTATTTTAACTAAAAGAAAAAGAAAAAAAATGTTTCTATTGTTTACCAAAAAAAAAAAAGTAGCCAATCCATGAAAATTCCTAACTTCATGAATATTGGTAGGTGCCGGCCAATCCCTAATGACCTGAATCTTCTCTTCATCAACCATGACACCCTCCGTTGACTCCACATACCCCGGAAATATCACTTTGTTGGTGATAACTACACTTTTTGAGATTAGAAACAATGTCTCCCATCATAGCACTCCAAATTGTTGCTGAAGGTTGGAAGGTGCCGGCCAATCCCTAATGACCTGAATCTTCTCTTCATCAACCATGACACCCTCCGTTGACTCCACATACCCCGGAAATATCACTTTGTTGATGATAACTACACTTTTTGAGATTAGAAACAATGTCTCTCATCAAAGCACTCCAAATTGTTACTGAAGGTGTTTGATGTGGCTGGAAACATTCAGGTTATAAACTAGGATGTTACCTAAGAGACCACTACAAACCTCCCAATGAAGGGCCAAAGCACCTGATTTATCCCTATCATGAAAGGGATAGGTGCATTCGTCAAACCTAAAGACATAACTAGCCATTCATACAACCCCTACCTTGTTTTAAATGCGGTCTTCCATTCATCCTCGGGCCTTACATGTATTTGAATTTTGATGATAACCACTCTTAAGATTCACCTTAGCAAAAATTTTAGCACCCTGTAGCATGTTGGGGATATCATCCAGATGTGGAATCGGGGAACCAATACTTAATAGAGACTCTATTAATCGTTCTACTGTCGATGCACATCCTCCACAGCCCATCTTTCAAACATGTCAGAAGGGCTGGCATAGCACAAGGACTCATGCTCTTCTTGATATAACCAACCTCCAACAGTCGATAACTTGCCAATTGAGCTCCTCATGTTATTTTGGAGTCATTCCTAAGGGGACAAGTTGGCAAAATTAGACCCTTGTCCAGCCCAGTCAGCCCTACCATCACTAGCTACCAAAGGGTATGGCAGAATCCTCTTGTAATATCCTGGATCACGTGAATCCTAGGAAGATAGGGCCCAAGTGGGACCCTCAACTTTGGTTGTTTGGCTGTTTTAAACTTCTATTAGATTAGTAGAGCCACACGTGAATTGTTGTTGGATGAGAAAATAAGTTGTATAGCAACTCTAATTAGGAGTGATGTGTATATGAGGAGATTGGGACAAAGACCAGGACTCTACCTCATCTATGTATATATAAACAAACCAACGACCCTTATGTTAGTATTCTATTCTCCTCCTTGAGAAAAAGAAATCTGACAGAGAGCTTTGTGACTGGAATCCAAGGGAAGAAGAAGACAATCGGTGAGAAGGCGATCAGCGGATGTCCTACTCGCGCCCTCACATCGCGAATGCAATGATCACATGCCGGAGGTGAGTGTATCTTCCTAAATATCTAGATGCTTTAATCAGAAGACTGGTGATGGTGTATGATCCTACTGAATTGGAATTACTGCAGTTACAGTAATGGTTCCTGTATCTATGGGTTACATAGAAACTCTTTTGAGAGTCTTACAACATCGACTAGGAAGAGTATAACTCCTATGGAGTTGTTAACTCTTGTTTCTCCTTGAAATGCTAAGTTTTTGTGCAATACACAGAACCCAGAGGCTTGTCGTCAATGACAAGGATTGACCTTAAGGGGTTGTTGGACCCCATGGCCCACCAGATGGGAGATCTGGTCTAGGGATCCATGAGGGGGACCAAGGGCGACCCTTAAAAGGTGGAGGACCCATGGAGAGTGGGCCCCACCTGGGCCTTCATCCAATCACCATAATGCAAGGGGGGCGTCTGTCACAGATTCTGTGACTACATGTCGTTAGGCCCTACTGGGACCCATCTGGCCACATGATTGGAAATCAGTTCCGGTCATCAGGTGTGGAGCCCCTGGGCGACCATAGAGACCAAGGACATCTGGGGTTTGGATCAGTGGGACCCACTGTCCATTAGATTTAAAGAAATCCCAGGCGTGACTTAGTGCAGAAGGTATCAGAAATCAGTTTTGACTTGTGGGCCCCAGGATATGATTTGATGATGTATCAGATCCAATGAGTTGAGGGTTGACCCTTGGGCGACTTTGAACTTGAGGTCTGATCTTGGATTAGCCAAGTGGGACCGACTGGATTTTTCATTAAAGGGTTCTTAGGCGTGAACCATTGGTTTTCTAGTTCTGTGTATGTGGAGGTGGACGGATGGAGTCTATAAATTGGGGACAGCCCTGGACTTGACATGTAATGACCATATAACCCTTACATCCAGATTACTTAAGGTTTTAGGTGATTGATTATATGGACTGCGATTAATTAACTGCAATTAACTATATGGACTGTGATTAATTAATGTTGTGTTTATAATATAGTGTGGGCCACCCCTATACCAATCAATACCAATTATGATTAGAAGTGGGGCAGCAACCAACAACCAGTGAATTGTGTAGGGGTTGGATCCACACTACTGATTGGGTAAGTTATTAATAATACTGAGTTAAGCATGTTATGAGGTTATGACATTTTGAACCCTGGATCCTAGCTATGGGATGTTGGACTTGGTGTCCGGATGATTGATGGATTTTGGGCATGGTGGCCGTTAGATTTGCTGGTCCTGGGTGGTCGTGGATGATGAGACAAGGCCAGGGTGGCCAGTAGACGTGTATGATTAGCCTTGGTGGCATTGTAATGTGCATGGGACACGAATATGTAAATGGATGGACTTTTAATTGTACTTGACTTGTTAATCTAGACTTGAACGTTTTATTTGATGTTATGTTCTATGTTGTTTGCGTAATTAGGAAAATTCATTCACCAGTGTTACTGATGGTGTGTTGCTCCCTTCAGGTAATCACGTTGCGGGTGGGCCAGAGCAGAACGACGTTCAGCCCGTAGACTTCGGCATGCATGGCTGAAGAGAGAGATCAGGAAAAACTCAACTAATTGATAGAGGGATTAGCCTTGTTTAGGAAATTTTATTCAATGTTTTAATACATCATTGATTTGAGTCAGAACATGGGAATTTTGCTTATTTAGCGATTTTTTATGTTGTTTGACTTTTATAAGTTAATTGAAATTATAGTTTGATCTAAATGCCTAATGCCTTGTGTAAGTTATTTGATGAATGTGTGGTGCATGTTGCCAAATTATCACGATCCGGAAATCCGACAGGGCTACGGAATTTGGGTCGTGACACCTCTCCACTCAACGGCACCCTTCCACATCATCACGTGAGGACTGCTCGAAAGAAACTGACAAGATGTTCCCATCTCGGTCAGAAATGGAGCACCAATCATCGACTCCAACACCAACAGTAGCATCCTTCACACAGAGATCCATCATCCTTCCTACCCACCAAAATCTTGATCCGACTCAGCAACAGATGGATTGTTCTTATTGCTACATTTTTCGCCTCTAAACAGGAGCCCTCATCTAGTAAGTATGATACAGGATCATGTTGTCATATTGAAACCTAGCACAGCCTCGTATCATATCACCTGCTTTCTTTTACTCATGAAAAAAGGGAAAGTTTATATGGCAAAACTGAAAAGAAAAAACATAGGGACCCCAATTGCCAGTCTTCCAAAGGTCTATCAGCTATAAAAGTCTTGAGAGGAACATGAATGAAAAACCAAATCTTTTATATGTACCCATAATTCCTCTATGATATTTGCAAGACACCAAGGCCCTGATCTCTACTGAAGTCAAAGATATAAAATTTAGCCAAATGAAAACCTGCCGAACCCATTTTTCCACAAGCCACCCCATCCACATTATTTTTTGGATAACCTTCTAGAGGACACCAAGTTTCCACCCTCTTTTCTGTGAAAAAACGACTCTTTCCATAAATAAATAATGTTATCAAGACTCAGATTTTCAAATTCCTTTTGAGCAAATGCTCATTTACCTATTCTCGAAGTTGTTGCAGCAATAATATCCTTTGTAGATACCCACTGAATGATTTAAAAATCCTATCCAAAAGCCGACATATAGGATTACAAGGCACCAAACCACATCCATGAAAAGAACTGGCTCTCCAAACCTCAATGACATTGTAACATAAGGAACTTGAAAAACATAACAAACCACATCTTTTCTTCTAGTTTTTCTATGGATCTTAGAGCATTTACTGACTACTGGTTCGTCGTGTTCTACATTCACATCCTGGCATCTCATGGAAACACAAGCGATAATTGTTTCTCAACATACTGTTGAAGCAAAATATCTTAGAGCGTTTACTGACTACTGGTTCGTCGTGTTCTACATTCACATCCTGGCATCTCATGGAAACACAAGCTGATAATTGTTTCTTAACATATGGTTGAAGCGAAATATCAACCAACACTAATACTGCACTCTATTGGTTGGATTGGCTTCCATAGGATAGGTCTTTGATTTCTCTTTCACCGATAACTATTGACTTCAACAACATGAGCTTAGAAAAGATTTGGTTGATTCATGGATCTTACCTTGTAGTGGGGATTTCGTTTTGTAGCGTTCTTGGAGTGCAGTATATCGCTCTCATACCCGCACTCTCTTGTTCTTTTCTTTGTTGGTGTTTGGTTGCAGTTTCTCTTCATTTTTAATATTCTTTCCACTCACCAATAAGAAAAGAAAAGGAAAAAAAAAAAAAAGAAGACAATGTTCCCATAAATGAAAAGAACATGTCGAAATTGAATGCCAATTGGTTTGGCATCATCGCACAAACAGCTAAAAAATAAACGGCCTATGTCAAACTAAAGATCTCTATAGAAGTTGCATACAGTCACTCACTCCAATTTCTTACTCACATAGCTCTTACTGTTTACTTCAGATGTGAATTAGTTTGAGAGAGGAATAAGCTTTTCTTTCTTCTTGTGTGTGGGTGTAAATTTGGCACAGTATGTAGAAATTTTATTTTGTTAAATGAATAACACCAAATGATTAATATCTTCCATTCTCGTTTTGAGACAAATAACAAGTGATGATCTCTATTTTTCTGAGACTTGTTTTCTAACTCCAACATTTCATTATCTTGATACATTACCCCACACACAAAGAAAGTACTGCATGTTGAGAAAATCATTTGTAAAATATGCAATCATAACAGAATGAAGATGACATATGATACCCAGATACTTATACAAGCCCAATGTATCTGTATCAAACCGATACGACACTTGTATTGATATCTAATACTACACGATAATTCTAGGGAACAAGTTTAATATATCCTACTTAAAGTTCATTATTTCATATAGTTCTTTTAATATTTTTACTTCTCACCATAAACATTGCTAGAAAAGGACGAAAACAATGATAATTTGATTAATTCAAAAGTGATCCAAAGAAGAAATTAGGAAACCCGTATCAGTATCCGTGTCCTAGATTTTCAAAAGTGAGGAGTCGTATCCCCGATCCCCGTACCAGTAACTGTATCCATATCCGTATCTGGGCATCATAGAAGATGACAAATGATGGAAAACACCAAAAGCATCCTATCTAGTAGTCTGAACTTTAAACTAAAAACGGAACATCCCCATCATTATGAATTTAAACACTCAATGTCTACAAGGAAAATACCTGCTCAAGAAAGGCATCCTGTTGTACACCAACACCGTAGTTGCTTAGTGCTCCAAATGATGCAAAGGCATTAGCTCGCATCTTCGCATTCATGCTGGTCTGTTTCCCACCGAGTAAATTTAGAAATTGGAAAACTAAGAAGCATTCCATGTTCATGACATTGATCAAAGTAACTCCGTTGAAGCATGTGAATTACAAGAACTTCAAACACCAATCAAACAGCCTTCACAAAGTTCTGCATCTACAAATGTTGGAAATCAAAAGCCCAATGTTCTAGGATTGAAGTTTAATGGGTTCATTAGCCAGAAAACTCTTGGAAATTGGAAAGGTAGTTTCAGCTTATAGTTCCTATTCTCATTTGTAAGCATAAATCTGTAATGGAATTGGTGCCATTGAATGTCAGAATGCATTACGGTTGTCACTCTAATACTCATGGTCTTTCTGTTAGAGAATGGCGTAACAATGTATATCAAAGTGTTAAACACCCTCCCTCCGTGTGTTTGTGCTACTTTTGTGCCCTATATTCTTCCACGGAAGGTGTTTATGTGTATGTTCCCATGCAGTTGAGTTTGTGTTGCCTTGGTGCCTTGTGTTCTCCCACGGAGAGTGTTGTGTGCGTATGTTCCTATGCTGAGCTTGCATGTGCAAGGGGTGTTTAACACTTGATATACATTGTTACATCATTCTCTAACAACTTTAAGCTTTTAGAGTAAGTGGTTTTCAACATGGTATCAGAACGAGTGTTCAAATCATAGGAGTTGTGCTTGTGTTGCCTTCGTGCCTTGTATTGTCCCACGAAGAGTGGGGGTTGAACACTTCGTATACATTGTTATGCCGTTCTCTAAAAGGTTAAGCTTTTAGAGTAAGTGGTGATCAACGCCTTCCCCAACAAGGGTTGTATCCCCAGTGCGGAAAGAGCACTAACAAAAGTGGCTATGGTTCACAGTTTAGAATGACGAGGAGAGGCGACAGAATGTTTTGATAATATTGATAAAACAGATTCATGCTTTGGCAATTCAGAGAGGCCAACTCAATGGAGCCCATGCACTAGCTTAGCTATATACGGCCAAGTGACCGAGTTAAAGGGGCTTGGGCCTTGGAGCCATCCCTGACTGTACAAGAGACCAAAGAGGCCTCACAGTCAATAGGCCCACAGGCCTTTCACCCTGACCCATTGGCCTCACAACCAGCCTAGCCAGGTGTAGCCAGTCACAGCTGGAGACAAGCAGCAGCTCATGCCTCCCTTAAGCGATATTGTTTTCCTCATTTGATTTTCTTAGAATCCATTTTACTGAAGTAGCAGTAGGTGAATCTTTTCTCTCTTGATTATATAAGGTCTGGATTAAAACATTTCCAACAGGTTTTGTACTTGATAAACAGCCTAGCTTCATACTAGGGCTGTCTTTATTGTCACCATATATAAAAACCACATCCCCCATTGACCAGCATGTTTTTGCTCAATTTTCTTTCAAATGTGAAGATGAGACAAGCCTACTCTGGTTACACTGTTTAGACAAGTTAGGAATGGCTTCTTATGAGATTTCTACCTTATTCTAGAGCTTTCTATATTAGTTCTTCCATATTTCCTACTTCAAGTTGCTGTACTAAAATTATAATGGGGGACTGGAGATAGTAAGACATCTGTTGTTGAAAGAAAGAGTAACCCTACGTTGCAACTGCAGATAGTTACAAGAATACAAAAACTAACTCATAAAACTGGTAAATTAGATTACAATTAATGAATTCTGCAAAGTGTTCAAATTAGATTACAATAAATTACGTTGCTTCCAGACAGAGTAGCAAAGCTATAGCTCTAACCATTTGAAAGTACTTCAATCCAACTTCTCAGTTAGGTAAATTATATTACAATGAAAAAAATTCAGCAAAGCCATCTCAAAGTGTTCAAAAGATTTTGATTTCAATGTAACATGTTCTTTGAGAGAGTACCAAAGCTCTAACAATTTGAAATTACTTTGATCCGACTTCTCAGTTTGTCTTATTGTTCTACTATTTGTTAATAAGCGGCATGCTGATGGTCTTGTTTTGAAACCTAAAATCTCAAAAAAAGAAAGAAGATGGCTACAAGATGGGGAAAAAATGCCTCTTTGAATGCCTTTACCAGATAAATAAATAAACATTGAGGATGGCACGTTAGCTTAGTTCAGTAGAAAGATAATATTATGGCTACTTTGGTGGGCCTTATACAACAGGACAACCACCACTGCTACACTCTTGATATGTTACCATAAGAAAGCTAGTACTAATTGGGACCAAAAATGTGATAAGTTTAAAAGTAAATATCAAAGGTAGAAATTGATGCGCTAATGCTAAGAAGAAAACCCTGAATCTAACCACGGCCAGTAGGAAGTAGAAGGGCTCACTTGGAGATTCCTTAATCGTAGACAAAGGTTTAATAGAAGAGGATCCACAGCTTCTTTAGGTGATAACTCAAGAACCTACAACATGAATTCATAACATACCATGAACTGTTAGATAATGGAAAATGTGAGGACCAATCTAATACAGCATTAGTTCAAGTTTCCAAGCAAAATAGAGTTTGGTATCCAGTGGAAACTCACTGTTAGTAAGCATTGAACTGCAGTTAATTGAACTACTTCATCAGGATCCTCAAGCAAAGCAACTATTACCCCAAGAACTTGAGTATTGTATTGATGCATATTGTGGGATGGTATCTGCAATGAAGTTTAGCAAGAAACGAACATGAAGTGAACAAAGATCACGAAAAAGACATGTCAGATAAAAGATGAATTTAAGTCAATAAGCCACAACCAATGTCCCAAGCAATAGCTCAGCTGGTAAAGGACATGGGTGCGTGAGTGAGAGTGTGTGTGAGTCCCAACATAGCTAAAACAAAATAAGCTACAACAAATCAAAGTGAAAACAGAACCTACCAGGGCATCATTAATAGGGGGAGAGAGGGGGTAAAGTGGGGTAAAATGAACAACCATCTACCAATTTCACTTAATTCAGTATTCACACACTCTAAAGTCTAAAGAGGTGCAATGGAATTTTGAAACTGCCATTCAGAAAATTATAATGCTTCTGTTGCACATGGTGGAAAGCCTGAGTACCAGTATTATTATGTGGAAAGCCTGAGGACTAGTATTATGATATGATGCACGCCATCGACTCTTCATTTATTTGATAATCACTTTCTGAAAACTAACAAAGCAGACTGTTCATAACTTTTGAACTTTTTTGTGGTTCAAACTGCATCTCCACCCAAAGAAGGGTGACATTTTCTGCAGAAACTTAAGTAATAGAAAACACTACTCACTATGTGCAACTTTCTTATTGTTTAAGTATGGTTAAACAATTACGACCATGGCTTATTAATGAAAATACTGCATGCATGAAAAGTTGACAAATAGACGTTGTGAACAAAAATTGTTCCAAGGCATACCAAGCATGTACAGGAAAGTATAATTTTCTGGTGCAGACAAAGTGGACCAAGATTGTGAGGACCATGTGAGAGTTCTAGCAGAAGACTTTCAGGATTGGTAGTTAAAATGAAAAGGGAAATCGTACCTCTAAATCATGTGGATCCATAGTAGGACTGATGGTCCATAAATGGTGGCCAAATAAGACAATAGGCAGAACACACATTATGTGCCTAGCATCAGCACAGGAGATTTGATGATGTTAAGAAGTTCAAAAACTACAATTCTAACATCACCGGATTTCAAGAAGTTTCAGGATGACTATTGATGCAGCCCGATCCAAGACCAGGACCCGCAAGCCCTGATGGACCCACTTGATGGTCCACATGATCTTTGATTTTGAGATCCCTATCATTAGTTTAGATAGTCTCTAACTTAGTAGAGTTGCTTAATAGGATTGCTTTCTAATTTCTATTTTGATTAAGACTAGAGTTCATTATTTTAGAATGTCTTGGTTATTAAGAAACAATGCTACTCTATATATTCAGAGGAGCCCCATTGTAATGGTTATGCTTTATTCAATTAATTCTAGTTACCAGTGATCGTGAGTTTTCTTCTATTATAGTTTGTGCTGTGCCCTAGGGCTGGAATCCTTTTGGATTCGATCAATCTCTTGGAGATTGATCTACACTTCCGATCAAGATCCGGGGCTGCACCAACTATGATGCCTCATATGTGGAATAGTGCCAAGTTAAGTCAATATGGGCAGCCTGTTGCATTCTACCATGAGAAGTGTAAAGAAATAAGTCAACAGGTCAAACCGACCTAATGGGTCAGCTCGACCCATGTTCTGGGTCAGCCCATGTATTGTTAATGAAGCTGCTCAAAGCCCAATCTCGCAGGCCCATTTAGGCCCATTGTTTGTTCTTATCATTAGCTTGTTCTTATCATGAGTCACAGCCTCATGTACATACTATATTGGTTAGCTAATTATTAGGATCTAGATTAGTGTAGATTTACTTAACTGATTGTAATAAAGATTGATTGATTGTAATCAGGGATTAAGTCCCTATTTATATGAGATACAGACGACCCTCAAAGGGATCGATCACATTCACAATTTCAGTCTCTTATAGTGACATGGTATCAGAGCCATTGCTCTAGTGTTCTTCAAGATCCAAGTGTTTTTGGATCCTTCCAGTCATCTTCCAAGATCTGCAAACTATTCAGAGACTTTCATCCGGACAGATCATCACAGATCATCTCAGATCCTTGCGTGGCCCACTTATGATCATCATCACCATTTTGGCGGAATCAACCCTTCATGGTCGCCTGAATATTCCCTTGTTTATGAAGATTTTTTCCATAATTTTTGATCACCAGAGGTAGGTCATCTGCTCGATTCTAGTGATTGTCATTTTTATTCAACAGTTTCAATCTCAGCCGTCTAGTTTTTTGGATCTTGATCTTTTTTGAGGGGTTCTTCTTCCATCAGTTGTGGATTTTAGATCTCCTATCATCCATCTCCTCTGATCTGTCAAAAGATCATCTGGTGGGGCCCAGGTGTTGTTTCTATGCACTGACGACCTGGACGTGTGTGTCTGTTTTTGGTGCACTTCTGGTTTTCTGACGGTTTGCTGCTGATTGTTCTGCTACCATTGAGTTCTAGTGGTGTTCTGTTGTGTATTGCTTTTGTTTAGGCAGTGTATTGCTTTTGTTTAGGCAGTGCATACACATATAATTTCTGTGATTTCCATATTGCTCAGACACTTCAGTCTGTTATAATTTCTGTGATTTACATATTGATCAGACACTTCAGTCTGTTGCTTCATCCGACTGTGTGTTCAAATGGAGAAATCTGAAATTCATTTAATCAAGTTTAATGGTACAAATTATCCATCTTGGTCTTTCCAATTCGAACTTTACCTAGAAGGTAAAGAATTATGGGGCCATATCTCTGGGACTGATCCCAAACCAATAGAGGATGAAAAGAAAATTGTGTCCTGGAACACGAAAGATGCTAAAATCAAAACTTGGATTCTTGGGTCCATGGAACCTCAGTTCTTCATGAATTTGAAACCATACAAAACTGCCAAGGATATGTGGAACTATCTCAAGAAAATATATCATCAGGGGAATTCTGCACGCCAGTATCATTTGGAATTTGAAATTGCAAACTATATGCAAGGCACTTCCTCAATTCAAGAATATTATTCTGGTTTCCAGAATTTATGGGCCGAATTAGATGAAATCAAATATGCAGATGTATCCGCACAGGTTCTTCCAGAATTGCTGAATATACTCGCAACTAGTCATCGGGATCAATTTCTCATGAAATTAAGATCTCAATATGAATCGGTCAGATCCAATCTCATGAGTAGGGTCCCTTCTCCTTCTCTGGATGACTGTCTTCATGAATTATTGCGAGAGGAACAGAGACAATTGACGCAATCTGAGGTGCTTCAACAAGCTAGTCCAGGTACTATGGAGGTTGCCTATAGTGTACCCACCTCTTCTGTCAGTGTTGGTCATTCTTCCAAGGGAAAACAGCCGAACAGAGATCTGAGTAAAGTACAGTGCTTCAAGTGTCAAACTTTCGGCCATTTTGCAAATCAGTGCAAGCAGCGGATCTGCAATTACTGCAAGGCATCTGGACATTCGATCAATGAATGCCGCAAACGTCCTCAAAACAGAAATCCGAAAGCTTACCAGGCGATTACTGCTACTGAAACTATTGATTCATCTACCGCATCTTCTTCAGCACCTGCTTCTGCTGCTCCAGTCTCTCCTGAAATGATCCAACAGATGATTTTCCAGGCATTATCCACTCTTGGTATATCCGGTAAAAATCAATCTCCTTCTCACTGGTATTTGATTCTGGTGCTTCTAATCATATGACATCATCCTCCAAAAATTTCTCCACAATTAAACCATATGATGGCCAGATTAAAGTCCATGCTGCTAATGGGACCACTATTCCTATTACATCTGTTGGTGATATCTCTCATTCTCTACCTTTACATGATGTCCTTTGTTCCAAAAATCTTTCTACCAACTTAATTTCTGTTGGTCAATTGGTTGATAATAACTGCAATGTCTGTTTTTCCTCCTCTGGTTGTGTGGTGCAGGATCAGGAGACGGGGAAGGTAATAGTGAAGGGGCCTAAGTGTGGGCGTTTGTTTCCTCTTCACATAGTAACACCGGCTCCAGATATGTCATTGTTTGCTCTATCAGTTGTTTCTAAGAATAATGTGCAGTTGTGGCACAATAGATTAGGCCATCCCAATTCAACCATCTTGTTATCTTTGTTAAACTCTGGTCATATCAATAAAATGAAATTTTTATCATCAGATGTTGTTTTTGATTGCACCACTTGTAAGCTGGGTAAAAGTAAAACTTTGCCTTTTCCTTTACATATCTCTTCTGCTGATCAAAGTTTTGATTTAATACACAGTGATGTTTGGGGTGTTTCACACCAATTATTTCTCATTCACAGTATAAGTATTTCGTAACTTTCATTGATGATTATAGCCGGTTTACATGGATTTATTTTCTACATGCCAAATCTGAAGTTTTTGATGTATTTAAAAAATTCTTGAATTATGTTCAAAATCAATTTTCAACATGTATTAAGATTCTTCGAACCGACTCAGGGGGGGAATATGTGTCCAAACAATTTCAGGAATTCTTACAAGACAGAGGGATTATCTCCCAACGGACTTGTCCCTATACTCCCCAACAGAATGGTGTGGCAGAACGGAAAAATCGTCATCTTCTAGACATGGTCAGATGTTTATTATTAGAATCCTCCGTTCAACCCAGATTTTGGTCAGAAGCTTTAACCACCGCTACTCATATCATCAACCGACTTCCATCTCCAAAACTTCAAAACACATCTCCATATTTTCGTCTTTTCAAAACTGCACCACAATACACATCTTTTCACACTTTTGGTTGTGTTTGTTTTGTTCATCTTCCCCCACATGAACGATCCAAGTTATCCGCTCAATCTGTAAAATGTGCATTCCTTGGTTATGCTTCCCACCAAAAAGGTTTTGTTTGTTATGACCCCACTTCGAAGCGTCTTCGCATTTCGAGGAATGTTGTTTTTTTTGAACATCAGTATTTTTTTCAGGCTTAAACTGATTCGCCTCCAAAAATTTCCTTTTCTAAAGTACCATCCTTTGCTGATGATTGTCTTCTTTCACCTTTGCGTTTTCATCCGGACAAGGTGTATACTCGTCGACAAAGAACAAATGCCACTACTTTGCCTCCTTTGCAAGAACCAGTCCAGAATCCTGATCCAGCATCATCTTCGCCTCAACTTGCTATTCGTCGTTCTGCTCGTATCTCTCGTCCACCTGATCGATACGGCTTCTCTCATTCTTCATATTTTGCTACTTTATCTTCTATATCCATTCCTACCTCTTATTCACAAGCAGCAAAACAAGAGTGCTGGAGACAGGCTATGGAAGAAGAACTTGGTGCTCTACAGCAGAACCAAACCTGGGTGACTGTTCCTTGTCCAGCTTTGGTTAAACCCATTGGGAGTAAATGGGTTTACTCTATTAAGTTAAAGGCAGATGGTACTTTGGATAGATATAAAGCTAGGCTTGTGGCCCTTGGCAACCGACAGGAATATGGCATTGACTACGACGAGACTTTTGCGCCTGTTGCAAAAATGACTACTGTTCGCGCCATCCTTGCTATAGCTGCATCTCAATCATGGCCTCTTTTTCAATTTGATGTGAAAAACGCATTCCTTCATGGTGATCTTAAGGAAGAAGTTTACATGCGTTTGCCTCAAGGTTTCACAAAATCATCAGACAATCAAGTTGCTCTTCTGAAACGATCCTTGTATGGGCTAAAACAAGCACCACGAGCATGGTTTGACAAATTCAAAGATGCGTTACTCAAGCTACAGTTTCAGCAGAGTCCTTATGATCCATCGTTGTTTTTGCATCATGCATCAACAGGAATCACCATTCTTCTCGTCTATGTAGATGATATCATCATCACTGGGACAGATACAGCAACGATTCAAGATCTTCAATTTTCGTTGCATCAATCTTTTCATATGAAGGATCTGGGCCCTCTGCAATATTTTTTGGGATTGGAAGTTCATCACTCCGAGAAAGGGTTGATTTTACATCAACATAAGTATACCATGGATTTGATTGAATCCGCAGGCCTGTCAAACTCCACCCCTGTGGATACTCCTCTGGAACTGAATCTCAAACTCCATAGTGACAGTGGTGATCCCCTGTCCGATCCGACATATTTTCGTCAGCTTGTCGGTAGTCTTATATATTTGACTACTACTCGTCCTGACATCAGTTATGCAGTCAACTTAATGAGTCAGTTTATGACAAAGCCTCATCATTTACATTTAGCAGCAGTTCGGCGCATTATTCGTTATCTTCTTGGCACTTCTCATAGAGGCTTGTTCTTTCCTGTTGGCTCTAAGATGACATTGACTGCCTATTCTGATGCTGATTGGGCAGGTTGTCCTGATACTCGTCGGTCCACCACAGGTTGGTGCATGTTCTTAGGAGATGCTCTTATTTCCTGGAAAGTGAAGAAACAGGACAGAGTTTCAAAATCATCAACTGAGGCAGAATATCGTGCAATGTCTGCCGCATGTTCAGAGATTATATGGCTTCGTGGTCTCCTTGAAGAACTTGGCTTCTCACAGAAATCTCCTACACCGTTACATGCGGATAACACCAGTGCCATTCGGATTACTGAGAATCCTGTTTTTCATGAGCGAACTAAACACATCGAGGTTGCGTGCCATTTTATCAGAGATGAATATCTTCGCCATGTTATTTCCCTTCCGTTCATCTCCTCCAGCCTCCAGACTGCTGATATTTTCACCAAAGCACTTCCTCGACCACGTCATCAATTCTTAACGGACAAATTGATGCTGGTTGACTCATTGGCATCAATTTGAGGGGGGGTGTTAATGAAGCTGCTCAAAGCCCAATCTCGCAGGCCCATTTAGGCCCATTGTTTGTTCTTATCATTAGCTTGTTCTTATCATGAGTCACAGCCTCATGTACATACTATATTGGTTAGCTAATTATTAGGATCTAGATTAGTGTAGATTTACTTAACTGATTGTAATAAAGATTGATTGATTGTAATCAGGGATTAAGTCCCTATTTATATGAGATACAGACGACCCTCAAAGGGATCGATCACATTCACAATTTCAGTCTCTTATAGTGACATGTATGAGCTACCATTAGATTAGATAGATACAAATGAGCTGTCATTAGATAGATACAAATCTTATGTTACTGCTGTAATCCTGTAAATTAGATTTATTTCCTTATTCATTTCCTGTAATTATGTAATTAGTTTCCCTAATCTAGGCAACAATGTATTATAAATAGATATCATCATCAATACAAAGATACGGAAAATTCTCTTGCATTTAAGATCTCTTTTGCATGCTTCTGGCTTGGTTCATGTAAATCTATCATGGCATCAGAGCCCCTGATCGTCTCTATTCAAGCATAAGATTCAGTTCTGTTGTCTGGGATCAAGCTGCAATCTACTGTGATCAAAGGTGGCCCACCTGTTGATCAATCTGCATCAGAATTCCTTCCCATACTGGTCGTCCATTTATTCTGGGAATTATACACATTTTTTCCAGATTTTTGCTTCATCTGAGGTAGGCCAATCTGCCTGATTTGTGTTTCTCTCTTTTGAGCATACTGTTATCATCAAGACCGTCTAGATTTCTATTGTCTCAAGCTTTTATTAATTTTCCACCTTGAGGAGTTTCGGATTTTTGAGGCTGAGATCACAGTGTGATCTGATCTTTCAATTGATCATTTAGTGGGGCCCACAGTTCTTATCTGTTGCTAGATTCATGGTCGACTGGAGCAATTTTTGGGTCTTTTTTTGGGTTTTTGCAACCGGAATGCTCCCTGTAGCTGTGATCTATCATCTGATCACTTAGTGAGTCCTATCCCATTCATCTCTGCTCTTTTTCCAATCAGCTGGACCTTCTGTATTGGGATTTTTTCAGATCTGGATAAGTTGTTGTGGCTGGATTTCCAATCTGACTTAGCATCTGGGCTGGATTTCTTCTAATTAAATCTGTTAGTCACTTATTTTCACTCCTATGTCTTCTGATCGACCAGTAACGGGTATTACTGTCATTCTTGATGGCTCCAATTATCCATATTGGTCTCATCTCATGCAAAATTTTCTCAAAGGTCAAAAATTGTGGAAATACATTGATCAGCAGATACCTCCACCAGATAGTAAGGATGAGAAATTTGAGGAATGGGAATCTTCCATCGGGAAAATAAATTCTTGGATTGCTAATTCTGTCAATCCATCTATTGGAAATCAATTGGCTAAATTCCATTATCCTAAAGATGCTTGGGATCATTTAGCACGATTATATACTCAGTCTAATGCTGCTCGAAGATATTAGTTAGAATGGGACATTAAAAATGCAGACCAAGGAAATGACTCCATTCATGATTTCTTCATCAAAATGACTGCCTTATGGGATCAACTGGCTCTAATGGAACCCAATTTTAAAACAACTGATGATGCTCATATTTTTGAAGTCTATCGGCAGCAGACTCGCCTGGTTCAATTTCTTATGGCCCTCCGCCCTGATTTTGAACATGTTCGTGGTCAATTATTACATCGGTCACCACTGCCTTTTGTGGATACGGCTCTCTCGGAACTTATGGCAAAGAACAAACTCAGCTTTCTCTTACAAGGAAGAAACATGTGGAACCCACACATGTACTGACAGCAAATGTTAGTACCCCACAGAATGATCGGTCATTTCCCCCTGGTACCAATGATTTTTGTAATTATTGTAAGAAGAAAGGACACTGGAAAAGGGACTGCCCCACCAGACCTCAAAGGCCAAACAATAAGAACAAACACTCTGGTCAGCAGCCCAATCGTGGTCCCTTGCAATCTTATCAACAACGACCCTATGCGGCCAATGTTGCTGAAGATGATAGCTTTGTGCCTCCGCAAATGGATCTTACCTCTCAGATTCAGGCTATGGTTGATGAGCGCATGCAACAGTTGTTTCTGGCTTCCTCCACTGGTTCTGCCTCTCAGATGGTCACTACACCCTCAGCCTCTGGTTCTGCCATGACCATTTCTGGTCCGTCAGGTACTCTTGATACTACATGGATTTTTTATTCTGGTGCATCCTATCATATGACAAATGATGTTTCCAAACTTCATCATTGTTATAACCCTGCTAGTTCTCTCACCATCCACACTGCTGATGCCACTCCTCTACCTGTCTCCCTTATTGGCTCCGTTTCGAATAAGTTGCTCTCTCACTAATGTTTTGTGTGTTCCTCATCTGTCTATCAACTTAATTTCTGTTAACCAATTGACTTCTTCTGGATTTCGTGTCTCATTTTCTTCGACTGGCTGTTCTGTGCAGGATCCGCGCACCGAGAGACAGATTGGGACCGGCCTTAGGTCAGCAGGACTCTACTATCTCCAATCGCTGCGTCTTCCATCCTCCAGCATCTCCCCTGCCGCACTCGTTGCTTCTACATCTCCCTTTGCTCTTTGGCACTCTCGTTTAGGACATTTATCTTTAAATAAAATGAAGTTTTTATTTACTAGTGGTGTATTTGGAAATATTTCTGTTTCAGACATTTCTACTTGTTTTGGTTGCCAATTTGGTAAACAACATGCCTTCCCTTATAATAAAAGCTCTTCTTCTTCTAATGCTCCTTTTGCTTTGGTGCATTCTGATGTTTGGGGACCTGCCTCTCAGCCAACGAAAGGTGGTTCCGTTTATTATGTGTTGTTTATTGATGATTTCACTAGGTATACATGGTTGTATTTAATGAAAAACCGTTCTGAGTTCTACACTATTTATACAGCTTTCTCCACCATGATTTCAACTCAATTTGACAAAAGGATTAAAGTATTCAGGTCTGACTCCGGGGGAGAATACATGTCTCACAAATTTCGTTCTTACCTGACCAGTCAAGGGACTCTACCTCAATTATCATGTCCTGCCACACCACAGCAGAATGGTGTCGCAGAACGAAAACACAGACATATCCTAAAGACTGCTAAATCCTTGATTTATTCCTCATATGTTCCTCTGCAATTCTGGGGAGAAGCAGTCCTGACTGCAATCTATCTGATTAACAGAAAACCATCCTCTGTTTTATCTGGCACATCTCCTTATGAAAAGTTGTTTTCCTGTAAACCTAACTTGTCCTATCTCAAAGTTTTTGGCTGCACCTGTTTTGTTCTGTTGCATGATAATGAGAGATCCAAACTTTCACCAAAATCCACGGTTTGTGTATTTTTAGGGTATGGCATTGAACAAAAAGGCTATCGATGCTATGATCCTAAAACCAATCGGTTACGGGTCTCTCGTAATGTCACATTCCTGGAACAAATTCCTTTTTACACTTTACCTACTCAATCCCCTTCTCCTGAGCAATCTATGGTTCATCCTCTTGATCCCTTTCCAGACTTGTTTCCCTCCGATACCCCTGCAGGTATATCATTCACCCCTGCACCCCTGCAGGTATATCATCGGCGGCCCAAAACCTCCGTCTGCTCCTGATGTTGCTCCTCCTCCTACTTCTGACCATGGGCCTTTCTCCTCTGCTCCAGATGTGCCGGATCCTCCTCAAGATCGAAGGTACCCATTGTGCACCAGAATCCCTCCCTCTAGATTTGGCTTTGTTTGTACTGATCATTTTTCTCCATCATATAAGTCCTTCCTTGCAGCAATTCATACCTTGGCAGAACCACAATCCTATAAGGAGGCCATTGCTCATCCGCACTGGAGGTCTGCTATCACTGAAGAACTTGCAGCTCTGCAGAAAACTCAAACATGGGATCTTGTTCCACTTCCCTCTGGGAAACGGGCTATCAAGACCAAATCTGATGGATCTGTTGATCGTTACAAGGCTCGCTTGGTTGCAAAAGGATACACTCAAGAATATGGAGTCGATTATGAGGAGACCTTTGCTCCGGTTGCTAAAATGACAATTGTTCGTATTTTTATCTATGTCGCTGCTGTTAGACACTGGCCTCTCTATCAGCTCGATGTCAAGAATGCTTTCTTGAACGGATTCCTTCAGGAAGAAATCTATATGCATCCTCCTCCAGGCGTTGTGAGAACTCCTCATTATGTGTGTCGTCTCAAACGTGCTTTATATGGACTCAAACAAGCCCCTCGTGCTTGGTTTGAACGGTTTAGCACAAGCATCATCAGCATTGGTTTTTCTCAGAGTGCTCACGACTCCGCTCTCTTCACTCGCTATTCGCGATCTGGCTGTGTTTTTCTGTTACTCTATGTCGATGATATGATTATCACCGGCAGTGATGCTTCTGGTATTCTTTCCTTGAAGCATTTTCTTCATCAACAGTTTGAGATGAAAGATTTGGGTCATCTGCGGTACTTTCTGGGCATTGAGGTTGCCTACTCTCCCACAGGATATCTTTTGTCGCAAACAAAATACTGCAATGACGTTCTCTAACGCGCCGGGCTCACAGATTTGAAGCCTGTATCTACTCCGATTGAACATAATCTGAAGCTTCGAACCACTGATGGCGATCTACTTCCTGATCCAACTCGTTATCGTAAAGTGTAGGCAGCTTGGTTTATCTGACCATCACCAGACCAGATATTGCTTATGCGGTACACGTGGTGAGCCAATTTGTTGCGCAACCCACCATAGTTGTCAAGTTCGTTTCGGACGCCGTTTCGGCTTGGTTCGAAAATGAAACATCTCGGGTTATTCGGACATTTCGCTTTCCAATTCGGAAATTTGTTTCGAAAAATACAAGAAAATTATATATATATATTAAAAATAGTAAGTTTAATGTTTCAATTATTAATAGGTGTCATCAAGCAATTACAAAATTTTAGCAGATAGCCATGTTTGCCAATACATGGATGGAGAATCACAAGTGGACCTCAGGTGCAATAGTAATAGTCAATTGAGAGACATTTCAATATTTATTGCAATAAATTGGGCCACATCATCAGGTTAAAGATAAATAATCAATTGGGCCTCACGTTCTGTAACTCATAAAAAAAAATTGTTTAATAAAATATTTAATAACATCAAATAAAGTGCAAAAAATATTCACAGAGAGATGAGATGCATCAGCCACGTTATTGATTAAATGGAAATTGCAAAAAAAGTGGGCTATCACGTTATTTGGTGCACCATTGATTAAATGGAAATTACAAAAAAAGTGGGCCATCACATTATTTGGTACACCACGTTATTGATTAAATGGAAATTGCAAAGAAAAGTGGGCCATCACGTTATTTGGTGCACCACGTTATTGATTAAATGGAAATTGCAAAAAAAAGTGGGCCATCACGTTATTTGGTGCACCACGTTATTGACTAAATGGAAATTGCAAAAAAAAGTGGGCCATCGCGTTATTGGTGCACCACGTTATTGATTAAATGGAAATTTCAAAAAAAGTGGGCCATCACGTTATTTGAGCCATATCATTAATCAATTAGAACACCCCTCACTTCCTATAACTCATCAGGACCATCATTTTGATTCAACTGTTCACCATAAAAGGCCTCACTTCCCGTGGTCAAATAAAATGAGTTACAGTGAATAAAAGGGGTGGGCCTCACTTCCTGTAACTCATCAAGACCGTCAATTTGATCAACTGTTCACACTCATCAGGCCTCACTGCCTTTTTCGTAAGACCCTATAATAAATAGTTGGAACCTTTCTCGTCCCCAAATGGAACCCTAGCACTGGAAACTGTAAATGGTGACGCTGAAATGGAAGGAGGGAGGGAGAGATCGATCGATGGCGCTGGAAACTGTAAATGGTGACGCTGAAATGGAAGGAGGGAGGGAGAGATCGATCGATGAATACCTGTAAATGGTGACGGTGAAATGGAAGGAGGGAGAAATCAGGCAAAGCTCGCGAGGGAGAAATCAGGCAAAGCTCTTTGAAAAAAAAATCCAATCGATGGCCTTGGCGAGGAGAAATGCAATTGACAGCTCGGCAAGGGATTGGAAACCAATATTTGAGCGAGGGATCTTGTGGCTGATACCAATTTATAGATCCTTACATGCATATTTGAGCCCAGTTTTTCGATCTAAGGGGATTTTGCAGCATGCATGCCAGCGAACGAGAGGAAAACAAAGCTTTTCTGCTCGGTAACAGGTATTTCGAATTTATTTCGCTTAGATTCGCTCAAATGCTCAACTAGATTGATTTTAATTTTTTTTCTGTAACGGTCTTCCCAGATTCGTCCGAATCTGTTGATTCGATCAATGTTCGTCCGAATTTCATGGTTTTCTACACGAAACACTATATTTCGTCGAATATTAACGAAATATGAACCGAACATCAGAAGGCGAGATGTTCGGTTCGATATTGGTTTCGAAACGAAAGAATTCGGATATTTCGTCCGAATCGAAACGAATTTGACAACTATGCAACCCACTCATATTCACTGGGCTGCTGTCCTGCGCATACTGAGATACTTACAAGGAAGTTCCAATCGCGCCCTCCTTTTTTCCTCCAGTCAGAATCTTACTCTGCATGGCTATTCTGATTCCGACTGGGCAGGAGATGTCAATGATCGTCGCTCTACTACCGGTTTCTCCATTTTTCTTGGCTCTTCTCTCATCTCTTGGAAAAGCAAGAAACAGGAAGTCGTCTCGCGATCATCAACTGAAGCTGAATATCGTGCTGTATCTCACACTACTGCTGAAATTATTTGGCTTCGCTGGTTACTTCGGGATTTAGGAGTTTTTATTCCTACATCTACCTCTCTCTTTACGGACAATGAAAGTGCACTGGAACTCGCAACAAATGATGTCTTCCATGAACGCTCAAAACATCTCGAAGTTGACTGTCATTTCATCCGTCAACATGTTCGGAGTGGTACTATTAAGCTCTTTCACATCTCATCAGCTGCTCAAATAGCAGATTTTTTCAGCAAGAGCCACTCCACTTCTCGTTTTTCGGAGCTAGTTTCCAAGCTCTCAATGGTCACCTTCTCCCATCCAGAGCTTGAGAGGGGGTGTAAAGAAATAAGTCAACAGGTCAAACCGACCTAATGGGTCAGCTCGACCCATGTTCTGGGTCAGCCCATGTATGAGCTACCATTAGATTAGATAGATACAAATGAGCTGTCATTAGATAGATACAAATCTTATGTTACTGCTGTAATCCTGTAAATTAGATTTATTTCCTTATTCATTTCCTGTAATTATGTAATTAGTTTCCCTAATCTAGGCAACAGTGTATTATAAATAGATATCATCATCAATACAAAGATACAGAAAATTCTCTTGCATTTAAGATCTCTTTTGTATGCTTCTGGCTTGGTTCATGTAAATCTATCAAGAAGAATAACAGATCAAATTGAAAATTGCAAACAAAATTACAAGAGGATACAATCAAACATCTATTTTACTTTTTGTTTTTGCAGAGCAAAATATGCCAGAGATATACATCATGCTCTTGAATTTAAATTCCAAATCTAGCATGATGGCATCATCAAAGACTTCAAGGCTTACGCATTAGAATCCAATGTGATTTTCTACCATTTTTCCCCAAGATGAAGCGACTCTGTTCACACATGAATTAAATCAAATTACGTAAAATGGAAAATCGCTCCGACTGAAATATTTAAACCCTACATTCCAACAACTTAAATGCTCCTCAAACTATCACTTAACAAAAACTAAGCCCTCAACTGTGATATGAATTCCGCTATTCTCCATAAATTCAAGCTTGACTTGAGGAATAGAAAATTCTATAAATAGAGAAAACACTGTCGAGCTAGGGATACATTATGGAATTAACATAAGAAAATTAATTCTTCCTGATATTTAGTCCTTGAAATTGAATAAGAAATATCTCCAATCAAGTATATTATGTATGGAAGAAAATTAGGACCTGCACGAGCCCTCTTAGACAAAGCCATCTCACAGTAGGTGAATCATCAGCAACATGCAAACACATTGCTTCAACCATCTTCTCCATTAAGGAATCAACCCCTTCACTGTAAAATTGGATACAAAACATTAATGAAAGGCAAGAACAGGTCAAAAGTAAGTGAATCGAAACATAGCTTGTGTCATTAACTTGAGCTAAGCCCATGTGGGGCACACTGCTCACCTGTGACATATATGGGCTATGTTCTGCTAAGAGGTACCTCTCACGGCTTGAATGAGAGGTAAAAATCTAAGGCCCTTTTGTGACCCAATTAGATGCACACCACAATAATCTTATGGAAATGTCTCATTCTGGATATAATGAACATGTGCATCCATATTTATTTGATGGCTGGGTATGAATATGGCTTCCTTAACCATAGTTTATCAAGCTTGCATGTAATGTTGTAAGGTTGGTCTGGACTGATTTCCTTTTGCTAGATGCTTTCCTTCTAGATGGGAACAACAAGATTTGATCAAAATGCAGGGCTAAAACAATGTCAAATACTTATTAAAATACAAAATCAGGGACTGTTTTGATAATTTGGAAGACTACAAGGACTATTTTGGAGAACAGAAAATTCAGGGGCTTCTGCGTAAATACAGTAAATTCTGATCAACAGTTCCAGCAACCAAACAAGTTGGCCCACTTGATTAAGGCCCAAAAGCAGCCCAACTCCAACAGGATTCCACACCACAAGGTTGCTCATGAGTGCAGTACAAGCAAGTGGTATCCAATAGTTCAAATGGCCCACTGTCTGGGCCCCACGTCAGCCTAAGTTTGAAGAGTTCTGGACATGACCAACAAGCAGTCCTCCTTTATTTGGAAACTTTATCTAGTTCTTTTCTTTTTTAGTGCTTTTTCCATTAAAAGGTTCCTATGCATTAAAGATCCACTAGTTAGAAGTGGGATGAGTGATTGAGATTTGTAGATTTTTAGGGTTTCATGTCACTTTATATAGGAATATGTGGTCAGCTGGGCTTCATGACAGTCAACAGCAGTTACTTTATTTGCTTTTCTTTATTTGGTAAGTTTGTCATGAATAGTTGTCTTGTTGACGATCGTAGGAAACTAAGGTGGTGTTATGATCTTCCAAATCCTTCTTAGGAATTTCTCGGTGTTTCACTGCATAATATAAGCATTGCAAGGTTGACAATAATTGACAGTTTTGCACAGTAGACACTTTATGAGAACAACAGTTATTTGTTCTTTCATTTTTATTACTCTTTAGAAGCCCTTTTTCACCATTCCTGTTTCTTTTGGTATATGTGATATTGTCTATCGGTGCTAAGCATAGAGTAACACTTTGTATTTGCTCACCCGTATGACCAAAGAAGGCAGTGCAGTCACCGCTTAACATTTATACAGTGATCATTATAGACAGTTTAGCACTGTCTTGCATCCATGATTGCGTCAATTTTTCTGCTTTTAGTTGTGATTTGGTGGGGAACCAAGTTTTTCAGTCCTTGTCCTAGGTTATGTACAGCCACTTTTCCTTCTGGTCCCACTCTAAATTGTTTGAGGCAACATCTATATTCCATTGAAGCATAAATAATAAAAGGATAAGACATGAATGGATTGTTAACCTAAAATAGAAGAGCATACCAATAACGGACAAACTCGGATAAGGCTGCGGCAGCAGCTTCCCTCTGAAGCCTCTGGTTTCGATTCAAGGCTTCAGTCAAAATTAGACATATTGGTGGGACCTGCAGCTCCAAGTCAGTTCAAAGAGAAAAAGACCACATGAACAACAAGGACAACAATAACAACAAAAGGCAGAAGCAACAACAACAATAATAATAGAATAATCAAACTTATAGCAAATGTCAACTGAACTACCATACAGATAGCTGAAATTTTGGATGCCTGTACTGTCAATGCAGATAGCTCCAAGAATTGAATCAAGAGGAACTAAAAGCATATCATACAACAATCCAAACATTGATAAGGAGGCTACTGTTTAAATCCAGAATAACATAGCCAGGGAGCCTAACCCAAGCATGATTAATGGAACATTAAAGAGAAATATAGTTAAATTAGAAGATCAACTCTACTGAAAGAAATTAACCTCCTCATAATAACTTTGCACACAAACATAAAAAAAACTTAGAACCTGAACACGAACCCATATGTCTAAAAAGAAAAAAATAAAATGATCCCTACCCTTCATTCAATGAGGTTGCCGTAGATAGAACCATACACTCAAAGCAACGTATCTTTAAAGGTGCACGATGACCCCATGATGAAAATTTATTTTGTTCCCTCAAAACAATCTTAATGGTATTCACTTCAAATATTATCAAAAGCACCCTAGCCCCCAATCCCATGTATCTACTCATAATAAACTGATCCTTGATCCTCAACCAGGTAGCCCTAGATATAACCCTGCACCTCATCAACTGTAATGTTAAAACAAAGTAGCTGAATCATCATCAATATCTTGTCCCAACTATTTTACGCTATTCTAGAAGCCCTTCGTTTCTTTGTTATAGCCTCCTTTCAGTCATCTCTACTTGTGGAAAGCAAATCTCTAAACGATATCTCGTGGGCATCTTCTTCGGCTATGGGTCCTTGGAGGTTTCAATGCTACTTCAATGAAATTAACTACTTTCAAGTCGTTGGGTAGAGTTATGTTTCAGCGTGTTGGGGAGGAGGCTAATAGTTTTGCAGATGCCTTTGCGAAACAAGGGGTGGATAGGGTTTCCAATGTTGCTTTCACCTTGTAATTTTGGTTGAGGGCAACTGGTTTCTTTTTCTTTGGTATACTCTTTTTATACCACTGTTTGCCCCTATTTTTCTTATAGGGATGGTTGTCCTCTTTGTATCAGTTTCATCTTAAAATAATTTATCATTATTGTTAAAAAAAAAAAACAAAAAAAAAAAAGAAACCAAAACTATATTGGGGTCGGCTGCATGAATTATGTTTCTCAATTCCGATCTATCCTGAGCCAAATCCTCGAATAGGTTGTAGTTTATAACATCCAACCTTTCTACTTCAGTACTTCCATCCACATCCTCTTGGGCCTACCCATTCGCCTTGGTGGGCCATCAACTTGCGTAGAAAAGCTTTTCCTCTATGACGCTATCATTGGCTTGTGTTGGACATCTCCAAACCAACTCAAATGGGTTTCTAATACTTTAAAAAATGTAGCTGAATGATTAGAATATTTTTGTTCCGCCCAACAATGCCTTAACAGCATAATAATGTAAGCTATAAGGACACATAAGACCCTAAGCCCATCAACAAGATCTTTCGTTCTTGTTACATTTTATTATAAGCTAAATATAGCCTTGACCTCTAATAGAGCACAAGTATGATAATATTAAGCCTTGACCACTAACAGAGCACTGTACGATGACATGATACCTAATAGAGCACTGTACGATGACATGATACTGTACCACTGCCTCAGCTGTGCAAAATTTCTTTATTAAACCAATTTTCAACAATAATTACAAATGAAGAAATGGTAATACACAAGATGTATAGTTTGGATTGAAATACAGGATAACAGTATTATCATGTTACCTCTTTAGGCCTCTTTATAAAGATGCAACTTGCAAGATCTCCAATAAGATTGATCCACTTCTCATTTTCATTTCGCTCTCCATCTCTGGCCAAAATCTAAAATAAAATACTTAACTTATTAATCCATATATCACACTATAATCTTTAACTATAGTCTATAGGCCTCATCTATAGCTTACAATGGGCAATTAAAGGTTCATGTAAAATTGCTAACCTTTCCCATTTCAAGATCACCAACACATTCACAGAACGCTTGAAATGCTGGTAACAAAGTCCTGCAAGGCAGGTAGAAAGTAGAATAGCACTATCAATTGTATTGGACATCAAGTAAATAGGACAATAAATACAGTATCAATTTAATACAACAGTTGGGATATATTATCTACAGTATGTTTAATATAGCTCATATAGTCATGTGGGACACTATCAACATCTTCGTCCATCATCATCATCAAAGCCTTGTCCCAACTATGTTGGGGTCAGCTATATGATACTGCTTCTCCATTCCAGTCTATCATGGGCCACACCCTGGGTTAGGTTGCACTTCTTCAAACCTAATGCTCACCTGTGGGGCCCACTTGGGCCTACTTACATCAGTGCAGCCCCTTTGATAGCCTTTTCATCCCATTATTTGACATCAGGTCCAATTTTACACTCCCTGAACCTTCACTCGCCATTGGATTGAATCTCAAGAAAACATATGGTTAAGATGCCATTAAACTTTAAGCAGTTAAATCAAGGGCTAGGATAATCAGTTGGTGCTGATTTTTCAAAACCCCTTTGTCCTCTCCACCTGTTGATAAACAAGCTGGACAGTGGACTGCATATAAGGTAAATGCAAGTCTGCTCGCAGGTGAACATTTCCATATAATGTGTGTGTGTGTGTGGACATCACAATTATAATATAAACTAATTCTTATTCCAACTTCCTTCAATTCTTCTCCAATCTTCTTCTCAAACCTAACCCAGATGTAATTTCAAGGCTGCCAATTCTAAAGACTGCAAGGGTGCATTGTAATGTACCAAAGGGGTTCCTGCTGACCAGATCCAGCAAGACCATGACAACTTCCTAGTTGAAGTGCTAATGCGCATAGAACAACAGCATAACTTTGCTCAACAACTTTCTTCCCAGTTTTGCCACCCCCTCTGCAGAGAATAATATTAAAAATACCTGAGAGAACTCACCATATACAGAATTTAAGTGAATAATTGTAAAGAACAGTGTAAATGCGAACAATTATGAGAGACCTGAATAAAGCAGTAAGAGCTAGTATAGCTGCTTGTAAGATGTCTTCCTTAGTTTCCATTTCAGAGGAGTTAATGTTATTATCTCCTTTCTCAAGACCACCTTTAAGCATTATTGATGTCTGGTTAAGCACAGACACCACATGATCCAGAAACCAAAATGAAAGTATAGGGTGCTGAGAAAATGCCTATTATGAATAAGAGAAAAACATAGAAGGAATTAATGAAAATGAGAGAAATCAAGGAGTACAAAAACACTAGATAAAAGAATCAGAATCCAACATTTGCATAAAAACCCACCGTTCTATAAATTAGAGGCCAAAGAAAGCATAGATGTTAGTCATATCCAAATGGAACCATGAATAGAGCTTGAACTCATAGTTAAATAGAAACCATGGTCAAACTCTTGTTAGAAGCATATTTGGAGCACCATGAGATAAACCACAGTAACATGGTGGTGAAGACCACTAGATTGTACTTTGTACTCATTGTTAACAGTTGAGCAACCTTTCCACTAATTTACAAATGATGTAATATTAATGCATAATCCTAGAAATAACAGACCAATATACCATTAGTCCATTAGTCAATGCTATGAAAAATAAAACCAGAACAAAAATGGTAAAAGAGGTTAAATCGAAACAGATGATAAATCCTCAGATTTGTTTGGATTTCTGCTTTGTACATAAAATTCCAAAAAAAAAAATTAAAATATAAATATTAATGGTTACATTATGTATTTATGTATCATTCAGGTTTCATCCATATCCACCAATGAACAATAACATTTTGACATGATAAGTGATAACTGACAATGTTCAAGTAAAAAGTCGGCCCGCAAGCAACAACCACCATTGAATCCTGATGTCAGCGCCACGAATTACAAACTAAAATTTAATGGGAGAAAGAAAAATCTAAATCCATATGAGTTTCGTGGTTCCCAATCTAATATAGAACTATTGACATTCTGATAAACACCACCCCCCCCCCCCCCCCCCCGCCCCCCCTCTCTCTCTAAAATCAAAAGCCTTCCAAGATCCAACTCTATCTCACTTTTCTGACAGTTGTTGAAACTGAAGGCTTTCTTGATGCAGAAAGGGGAAGAAAATAACCATTTGAAAAAAGAAGGATTAGCAGAAACAAAAACTTTTAAGCCATAATTTCACCAAAAGCTGAAAGAGTTATTAAAGAGTCAAATGCTAAAGTAGTTACAGTGCACCTAATGTACTGAATAGTTTTCTTATTATGAATAGGTAAAAAAATAGACAATTTATGAATCCAAGTTACTGAAAGAAATGTGTCTATCCTATTGTTAGTGAACCCATTTAGTAAAAGTTAGCAAAAGCTTACATAGAATGCGTCCTGCAATGGCCAGCCACCTCGGATCCTGGATATATCTTTCGTAACTATATCCCTTCCAGCAGAACTCAAAACTTCATTGAAAACAATTGTTGATCTATTCTCCGCCAGACAACAAATCTAATGTGGTTGAGGAAATATACTACAGCAATAATGAGAACAGCATTTTAAGGCCTTCCATAATAGTTTCTTGTTAACATCAAAGTGTAACTAAAATATCAGATCATGTATCAAACACAAGGACTAAACTATTGAAATCAAAGAACACATCAGTGACTGAAGCAATGTGTGCATATTCCTGTGGCATTATTTATAATGGCACATATTACGAAGTCAGTTTTTAATGACTTAAAATTTGGTTCAAGTTGAGAGAGAGAGAGAGAGAGAGAGAGAGAGAGAGAGAGAGAGAGAGAGAGAGAGAGAGAGAGAGAGAGAGAGAGAGAGAGAGAGAGATGCTCAAAAGAAAAAAAAAACACACAAATATATAACAAAAAAATTGCATAGGATGATAAGGGTGAAACTCTATCTTATCATGTTTTTTCTTTAAAATAGAACACACATAACATTATATCTACAGTATCAGACAATATTTTAATTCATGAACAAGTGCAAGCTCAGAAAAATGACTCAAGGATACTGCACCAAGAACTTCTTGACGAAGATGTTTATCGGTTATAAACAAAGTGGAAGAAATCAAAGAATGGGCCGTCCTGTAGGCATAGACATGATGGGCATAAGATATCAGATAATATTGCTCAACTAAATTACAACATGCATCCATTCATCATTGAGAACCTTGAAACATCAGCTTCATTCAATTCATTGCCTCTCCTTGTGATAAACTCAATGATAGCCTGAATGGCACCTTCTGCTGACGGTTTGACTTTATCACATATAGCTGCAGAGCATCCATGCATGGTAGCTACAAGCTGCACCAAGACAGTATACATATATATGTGTTGAGAGAGAGAGAGAGAGAGAGAGAGAGAGAGAGAGAGAGAGAGAGAGAGAGAGAGAGAGCCCAGTGCATAACATTTCATATAACCCAGAAACCAAAAATAATAATAATCAATACCTCATCTTTGGTTAGTAGAACACAGACAGAGGAAACGATCCTATTAAAGACCTCTGACTGATCAATAGAAGCATCCTGCAGAAAGATTTAACAAGCTTCACTATGATAATTATGCTCCCTCTTCAAATATTTGGAAGAAAGCATTTGGGTTCAGATATGCTCACACTTCTCAACATGGCAATCACATCTTCAAGGGAAGACAAGGCACTGTACGAAGTTTCCACATCCGCACCAAGAGTGGACCCCACTGGTCTTGGAAGTGATAGAGATATGCTGAAGAATAGATCAAGGATCTAGAACAATACACCATAATGACAACCATTATGTCATCAATAAATTGACATCTAATGTCAGTAACTCTATTCTTCAAAAGTAGTATGGTTCTAATTAGTTTTTTACTAGATGATAAAACAAGTCACTGCCCATTTCTTATAGACCTGAGCAGAAAGCTTTCTAATGTCAGAACTGGGATCTGCACAACGTGGAAGATAAGCTATGACTCTTTCCCCCAGGCACAATGATTCTCTACTTGGAAATACAAATGCAGCTGAAACCATGACAACCTGATGTTAAAGAAAGATGGAGATAAGAGCACAAAAATTTTAAAAATATTAAATATAACTATTACCAGGAAGGTTTGAAGTATTTCTTTGAAGGGCCCATTCAACTTGCTTGCTGTGAATGCAAATTTCATGGCAACCAAGGCCACAATATCCACTGGAACAAAGTGTCCGAAACTTAATCATTATCTCGTGGACAGCAAGACAACCTCTTCTCCTCTGATGCTCCACAGATGATGATACATACTGATCAATTTGTCTCAGAATATGCAACAGCTGTTCGGCACGACTTCTACCATCTTCTCCACTAATTAGGCAAGATTTATTGGTTATAAAAGAAGAAAAAAGTATAAAGAAAAAACAAAACAAAATAAAGGAAATGATAACAGAGTTGCAGACAGTACAAACCCTAACAATGTAATTCCATAATTCACGGCCGCTCCAATTGTTAGTTTCATGGATAAAATCTAGTAGATGATATAATAAATTGATTAATTTTCTTTTTTATTCATATATTCATGCTTACCTTTCATGAGATGAATGGTGATTTATTATATACTTGCACATAACCAATACGAATGACATGATGGTTCATAAGATGAACCGGAGTCCATAAGTATATTAGATGTAACACATGTATATGGATGAGATCCACATACAGAGAGACGTGTAGCAAATCTTATACTTAAATATCTTCACAACCAATGATGAGATTGGACATCTCATCTGACAAGGTTGCAGCATTTTTTGATCACTGTGAGATAGTGTGATTTGTCTCTATCATCAGAATGGAAGATTCTGGATCATAGTGCTGGTACATTGGATGTATTGAAAGACCATGAGAAGCACCTTATGAACACTGTCTTTACTTTAAGGTCTGCTCTCATAATTCCCTAGCAATAGGCTCTCAATCCTGATATATTAATGAACTCAAGTTTCTTTCTATTCATTTGCTTTGAATCACCAATGAGTGAGGCCAACTGTAGGTCAACACCTTAGTGATTTGGGTACGTGGTAGTAAAGCTGTGGGAACATTCAATGGTCAAGATGGAATCTATCTTTAATATCCCCTTGTGCCAATTAATGGATTTATCATTGGTAAGTGCGCACCCATTCTGATTAAGAGTTAATTGGAAAGTACTTATGATCATTATAATTAATTGGGGCTCAAGGATAATAAGATATAGATCTAAGTTTGGAAGACAGGTCCAATTGATCCATGGATATTGATGGAGGGGCCTATTTATGGTAATAGGGAAGTTTAGGGTCTTCTATGTAATATTCCTAAGACTGGAGTTCAATTGTATTTATATAGTGGAGTTATTTGCAATTAACTGTGGGCCCGGATTGCACATGAG
This sequence comes from Litsea cubeba, assembly GCA_012931725.1. Lineage (NCBI taxonomy): Eukaryota > Viridiplantae > Streptophyta > Magnoliopsida > Laurales > Lauraceae > Litsea > Litsea cubeba. Next base: position 14,761,079 of record CM022953.1, on the reverse strand, counting down.
ATGTGGGGTCGCAAGTCCCAGTTGGAGCCCGCTTTCTAAGGAATCCCTAGTAGTCCCCACGCTAGCCCAATTATTAGAAAGTTTCTAATTCTAGTTGAACTCTAAAAGGAAAGTTACTATTTCTATTTGAATAAAGTTATTGATTTTAGTAGAAGTGAGACTTCTATTTTAATTAGAAAGGAATTAGAAAGTTACTAATCATTTTAAAGTGAGACTTCTAATAATGATTTAGTAAGTTACTAATTATTGTGGAAGTGAGACTTCTATTTTAATTAGTAATAGAAGAGGTTGCTTGAAAGTTATAAATAGAGAGAAAGAGGGCTGGAATTGTTGTTGCTATTCTCCTCATTGGGATTCACGCCCAAGATTGCTTGTCCAAGTGTTGGACGTCCGCATCCTCCTTGTGCAAGAGTTGCACATGCATGGTTTTCTCTCTCCCTCTTCTAGTTCTCTTTCTAGTTCCTCCTTTGAGTTCCTAGTATTTTTCCCTTGGAGATCCCACCATCTTCTTGAGAAAAAAAGAATATAATATGGGGCATAGCGTGGAAGATCAAGAGGTCTTGGAGATTCCTATTTGATACGTGAAAGAGTTTCATCATCAAAGAAAGACGCAACTTCTCCATTAGAGCACAACCGAGCTCCAAAGGTATAACTACTTCCTTGCATGTTGTAGATTTATTTGTAGCTTGTATGTTGCTGTACTATCTTTTTGATAGGTTTATTTACTGATCATGATAGCTGAGATTGAGGGTATGTATCCTGGATTGGGTTTTAGAGCCTTATGGACAGTTGATCACTGCATCAAGTTGATCAAAAGTTTTTTAAACCTATCCTAGAGGCCCACCTATTTTCAACACCATTATCAAACAAGAATGCATGCAAATGAACCAATCATGAGAAAACAGAATATTGTGGCAGCTGATGTTCTGAAAACCAAATCAGAGCCTTAATTAATAGGCCGGGTTTGGCTGAGTTGCTCACAAAGGGTAACATTTATAGGCCCGACCCAAACCCTTAATTAACAGGTTGGATTTGGGTTGGGTTGATATCATGGTGCAACCGGTCAGGTCTCAGTAGAGTTTAGGTCAGGTTGGGAGGATTAATAGCAAGAACGTACTCAACCAAAACCCAACTAATTTGTCAACTGGGTCAGAAATGTCTGTCAAAGTTGCTAGCCAGTAATCCCAAAACCAATTGGTGATAGGAAACTGCACAAACAACTACTTAACACCCCCCCTCGGGCGGGACACCGCCCGGATCCGAAGCACACGCCCGCACAAGACTATAACGAGGCATGGGGCCTTTTTGCCATGCGCATTTTGCGCCCGCACAAACACACAACGCGGCATGGGGCATTTCTGCCTTGCGTGGTTTCGAACTCGAGACCTCAGGCTCTGATACTATGTCAAAGTTGCTAGCCAGTAATCCCAAAACCAATTGGTGATAGGAAACTGCACAAACAACTACTTAACAATGTCAACCCAAATCTTGAATTAGCAGGTTAGTTTGGTCAAGATTGTGGGTCAGATCAGGAATTACCACCCCTAATTCAACACTTCAATTTTATACTCCTGCCACTGCATGTCCATGTTATATAAGAGGTTTCTTTAATCACCACATAATCTGTTATAAATAGAAACACTAAAAAAAGTAAAAAAATATTGGTATAACATTCAGCCAAGGTTATTCCCACATAGATGAATCAGTTAAATTGTAAGATTCACACCAAAATCATAATAATGACCAGTAAATGAGATTCATTACATAGATGCATATCTTTCCTTACGATTCGAAACAGATCAAAGGATTCCAACAACAATAATTGCATTAAATATTAAAAATGTTCAACATTTCCATAAGCCAATTTGGCGTAATTGACATACATATAATTAAATTTGTAAGTCAAGATTCAATAATGTAGGTACATAATGTCCAGCAACCACTGTTGTCGGAATCCTATGATTTATATCTCGAATCCTACAATTTGAATCGAACCCTAAGGAAAACAATTAATATCTATACAGTGAGTCGCATTTGCAAATGAATCTTAGTCTTACAAATCGATACTTGTTTCAACGAATCGAATGATTCGAGTGATTTGGCAAAGCGGGAACAGACACAGCCAATAGGTTAATATTAATAATATTTTACTTTTTCTTTCTTTATTTCTTTTTTTTTAGCATTTTTATTTTATAAGGTTCTTTAGTGGTTAATGAAACCTCTAAAGAATTTTGCGATTTCGGGAAGGCTTTAGAGATGAATAAGGAACAATCATTCAAATAAAATGTTTGAAAGCATGGGATGAGGTTTTGTTCTATATTCATTTTTTTAGAGTTATTTCCGATTTTTTTTCTTCACGAACACTTTCTAACTTCAAGAGACATCCTAACATGTAACATTGATGGTTTGCAATTTGTTTTTATCCTAAAAAGAACAAAAACTAAATATTGCAACTTGTTCATTTTTCCTAGTAAGATTGATATCTAAGGCATTTAACAATTTACAATATCATTCATTATATATTAATATATGTATATGTTAATGATGTTATTCATATGATTGTATCAGTCTTAGTTGTCATAGTATATATGTTGCTATGGATGGAAATGGATGGATTATAAACAACTATGTTTTTCTTACTCATCTAATTTTTAAATTCTTCTCTAAAAAAAATCCTAAGATTCACAATACAATTCAATTGATCCCCTCGAAAGATTTGCGATACAATTTCAATTCTCAGAACAATGCTGGCACCCAACATCAAATTCCATTTCATATAATGATATGCATAGATAAGCATTATTGTTGCAAATTAAATGTGTACAGATAACTACAATGACACCATTCCCACAGGGAAAAAAACAACAAATGCAAACTAATAGAAATGTATAATAAAACTGCATCTAACGTGCATCTTAGAACATGGAGTGAACAGCATTTGTAAGATAACTGAGAGATAGGCCTTTTATTATAAATATTCTTGGAATAAAGTACAGAGAAATACATAAGAAAAGTACCTTGTGAGAAGGATCGCACACAAGAGAGTTATGAGCTTGTTTATAAGGGGATCAACAACATCAGATGGATCCTTAGGCAAAGCAAAGAAACTTAAGGTAGCCTGCCATATCCATCATTCATTGTTCAGAAGCTTTATCACTTAATGGCTAAGTTAAAAGAAAAGTTTCAGCATGAGTTTATAATTAAGATTCTAAAGTTACCTTCATAACATAATTTCTTGTTTCAATAGGAAGCTTTGGCTCAACAGATACCAAGGTAGTACAAGCACTTAAAGCAAGGGTCTGAGAAAACAACCATAAAAAAAAAAATCACAAAAACAGTAAGTTCACGCAGAAAATTGAGGTCAATGGACTACAAGTATCATTTACCAGTGTTAAACCGAAAACATACTAACTTGAGTATGAAGAAGTTCAAGACTGGAATCAGCAAAGCCATCATTATCATCTCTACCCATCAGGGTCAATATGTAGTCCAGCATTAGATCTCTTTTCTTTAGTGGGAATGATGCACCACTTTCATTAGCATTTATGACAGCACAGCCTGCATTAAAAATGAATTATACATGGACATCATCTCTTCATCCTTTTGTGGTTGCCCATCTACATTTTAAGAGAGAACTCTATACCAGCAAGCACACAAAACGGATGTTACCAGAAAAGAATAAACAAGCACATTGTTTATTAATAAAAATAAAAGAAATGATTGACCACATAATCTGATAAAGGTCCCTACTATAAGAAGCAGCCATGGTCCATATGTCCAAATGGATGGTAGCACCATTATTAGCCTTAATTTTTTTATTTTTGTGAAAAGCCCGTGGCATAGTGAAAGGTGCTATCTATTGCACCCTCAAGGTGGTGAGTTCAAGTGTTAACAATCATTAAAAAAAATGCTATATTTTATTTTCTCAGGGACTGAGCCATAAATATATAACAGCAGGCCCTTCGCCATAATTTTATAAAGAAAAGGGGGTTTGTAAATATTTAAAACATAATACTGTGTGCACACCCAGCTAGGGATTGCCCAAGGTAATCTTTCTCCTATTATTCCTACATGAGGGGAGAAAAAAGGGAAGAAAATCATAACTATTCTTCTACTTCTCCCTCACTACCTTTCTTCCGTTTACCTCTGTTCTGTTTTCTTCCTCTCCCTTCTCTCTTCCTTTTCTTTTCTTTCCTTCTTTTTACTCCAAAGGGGAAGACCGTACAGCCTAGAGGGCTGTTGTCAGCATCCTATAAGTTTGTGAGAGAGATATTATAGAGGGGATGATCTTGACTATATGGTGCCATTTTCAAGAAATATGACATGCCAGTGCTGTTCTGAATCCATGTTATCGTATAAATCGGTTGCCATCCAAAGTTTTGGATGACAGATCACTAATTCAATTTTTTTTTCCAACATACTATAGTGTTCCTGAAATTCAACAGAGAATTATTTGGTTGCAATTTCCATGGTTTTGAAAATCAGAATCGTACCATGTATTATTCAAGGGGCTGAATTGAAACAAATTACGAGTCCTAGGATATTTTCTACTATAAAAAATGAAAAAAATACTATAAAACATTTTTGAAAAAAGGAAAGATTGTAAACATCCATAAACTATCTAATTTTCATCCATATCAACATAAAACTAGTGACAAATATAACCATATTGATACATTAACGTATGAATCAATGAATATAATTAAGATATCAACAAATGTAACCTATCTATCATATCAAGATTCAAAATATATATGTTAACCATCAACAAGCATTAAATATGCAGGTAGCATATCAAAATGCCTGTGTTTAAAAAAAATTCTACTTGCCCATCCTCGACCCATTAGTAAAATAAAGTCCACCAAATTCTTAATAAAAGAGATTATATATCCTCAATCCTCATCCCAAAAAAGGCCCACATCCATATCCACATCAACATTCATCTTCTCTGATTCATATTGTGCTGTAGTTTGGCTTCTTTTTCTCTCTCTCTTTAAATTCTAATGCCAATATGGTTTTAATCACATCTCCTTCCTTTAATGGCAATTATTTAAGTCATACAAGGCCTAAAAGAAATCCAAAAATAGTCGCTGAACTCTTCAGCTTCCCGCCCTTCACGAATCGGCAGAATCACATCATACAAATTGAATTGCATCAAATCATATCATTTGTGATGGTGTAGCCCGGAGGCCACGATGAGATCTACACCTCCAACGTTGAGATCGAGCCCTAAGACTCAAAACCCTAAGATCACTTAGGGGAAATACCCCAAAGGGGAACTCACAAGAACAATTCTGAAATTTTATTAAAAATATAGCATGAACATGTCAATAAGGAGCTTCTCTATGTATAGAGTAGCATTGTTCCTAAATAAGCAATAAAGGAAATAGCTAATCCTAATCAACATATAAATTAGAAAGGAAATTTTCCTAAACAATAAAGCAACCTACTATTCTAGAAATAAGTAAATAAAGTAACACTACTAATCTAGAGACTATCTAAACTAATGATAGAGATCCCAAAATTAGAGATCATGTGGACCCCATCAAGCGGGTCCATCAGGGCCTGCGGCTCCTGGTCTTGGATCTCACTGCATCAATTTTTGTTTGAATTAAAGGATATTATCCCGGATACGATCCTGCAGTGCAATACAAATCATTTTCCCACAGATGTATCTTGGTACGAACCATATTGATAACTATGGCATTTGCTTTTGATAATCATCGCTATAAACCCTCAAACAGGGTCATTAAGTGCATATTTTGTTAAATAGGCCCAAAGCTCTTCTGAAAAGAGCCCATTGTTATAACTCACGTGGGATTGAATGGGAGACAGGAGGACCAATCTTTACTTAGAATACTATGGCTGTAATTAGCTATAATTAGTTTCCTTCTTAACTTAGAATCCCGATTGATATAAATCAGCTGTAATTAGTTTCCTTCTTAACTTAGAATCCTGATTGATGTAAATTAGAGAGTTTTCCTTTCTTAGAGCCTAGATTAAAGGCATGTAAAGATATATATATATTGATGTATAATCTCAAGAGAAAGACACACAGAATAATATATTCTCAAGAGTATTCAAAACTCTTTTCAATCGTGAGTTTTTCATGGTATCAGAGCGAGGTAAATCAGCTGTAATTAGTTTCCTTCTTAACTTAGAATCCTGATTGATGTAAATTAGAGAGTTTTCCTTTCTTAGAGCCTAGATTGAAGGCATGTAAAGATATATATATATTGATGTATAATCTCAAGAGAAAGACGCATAGAATAATATATTCTTAAGAGTATTCAAAACTCTTTTCAATCGTGAGTTTGTCATGGTATCAGAGCGAGGTTCTGATCTTCAGCATTAAAATTCATTCAAGGAAACTAATTATAGCTAATTACAGCCATAGTATTCTAAGTAAAGAAGGGTCGTCCTGTCTCCCATTCAATCCCACGTGAGTTATAACAATGGGCTCTTTTCAGATGGGCTTTGGGCCTAATTAACATATTTGCCTTATATTCCCCAACTCAAAATAGTTAAAAATGTTTTGGTGCAATCATCAAAAAACAGTCGTGTCAATGGATGTTGATTGTTGAATACTTTGAGGATATTTCATACTATTCCATAGAAGTGAAAACTGATGACGACCTTCCCCACCTGTTACTCAGCTGGCTAGGGACTTAGTGTGTTTGACTTCAAGATTGTTTTCCTAACTCCCATCGCCCATATCGGAATATATTGGCTTACGAACACTAAAACCCTTCCTTTCGTTCTTTTCTTTTATTCTCTTGTAATACCCCTGAACTTGAATGGGGGATAGGAATTTTGTGCTTATTCTAAATTAATGTTTTGCTTTTGAATTTGTTTGGTGGGACCCTATTTATTTATGATATATGAGACCCATTGGTTTTGTGGACTCAAACGTGGGTGGGTCCTAAAGTTTTTATTTCCTAAAATATTACAAGTTCTAGTAGGACTTAATGTTTTAAGTTGTTAGAAATTATAGGGCCTTGTTAATTGCTTAGAAGACTTAAGTTGTTAGAATTAAGTATAAGTTGGAGGGACCCATGAATTAACCAAAGGGGCCTTTTAGTAATAAGAGGTAGGACCCCATCTTTCTTGTAGTAGGAGAGCTAAACACCCATAAGTCTAATAGGAACCTGCACATACCTCATTAGGTATTCTATATCAATTGGGAAGTGGAGTTCCACTCCAGCAGCAAGTAGATGGGAGAAGGAGATCCCAGGTCTAATACACATGTCGCATACATGAGAGAACTCATCGCACAACCTACCTTTCTCATTCTTCTTGCTTCTACGTACATACTAAGAAAAGCTTAGGAGAAGAAGAGACAACCAACAGTAAAGAGCTTTTTTCCCCCATTGATAGAGACCCATCATAGCATAATCAAAGGTCAATAGATTATCGGAAATCTATTTGTGTGCATAATTCTAACTGATGCTTCCTGAAATTAGTAACCCTACGTGTCTCAAACTAATGGTATATGATGTCAACTCCTGTTTGTAAATCTGATTGGGTGTCTGGGACTGAATTTATTCTAATAACAGTAGAAGTAAATTGTAGCAGTTCATCACTGTCGACATGCCATTGTGCTTAAGAAGTTAGAAATCCATATCTCTAGCCTAGAAATTCATACCAATGCATTCCACATTGTTAGTAGTACTGTTAGGATACAATTGCTGCTCAAACTACCCAAAATCTAGTAAGAAATCATGACAGAAATTGGGAATTTCATATTCCAGACCTTCTTGGAATGGTTTCATGGTTTTGACTATGGGGTCCACATGCCCCACTTGATGAGAGATCAGGTCCGACCATCTGATGAACCACCCTTGGGTGACCCTTGTGACCCATTCCATTTTTGGGTCAGTCGCAGTTGGGCCCAAAAATCTGTTGACTCAAAGTGCCCTTCACGTGATGAAGGTTACTGTTGGCTGGGGTTCCTTTGGGCTCAGATTTCTGGAAATTACATCTAAGGCCCTGATGCCCCTTTTATTTACATCTGAGCTTATTTTTAGACCATTCCTTAAGTTCTAGAATTTTTTGAATTTGTGATTAGCCCCATATCATTTATCATAATTATGTTAAATATGTGTTAGTCATTTTATTTAGTTCTAAACTTTCTTAAATTGTACATAGGCCCTGCTACTCCTTGAAATCATAACTAAAATCTGTCCTTGGGTCCTTTCCTTAGCCATACGTTTGGAAATTGCAGTTAGGCCCCTATAGTTTACTAAAATTACAAATAACCACTTGTTATGTTTTATATTACAGCCAAAACTTTTATGGACTGTTCACGATCTATAAATTTCAAATAAGGGCCTGATTGCTCATGGTTATTATATCTGAATTTGTTTGAGTTGTTTTTGACTTTATATGTGATGAGTGGGTCAATTCTCTTAGACCTCAATATGAACTGTAGTGATCCCATGGCTGGTAAAATTACACCTTGACATATCTGAATTTATAATTATATTGCTGAGTTGTGGCACAACCATTCTCTCTTTCATGATGTTAAGATGGATGTATAGACTGTACATGATTATTGTTAGTTTTCTTATGATGCATAAGATGAACTTGTTAATACTTTCTGAAAGTTTTGGAATCGTCTCCAAATAAAAAAGGGTTAGTGTGAAATTGACTTTACATGATCCAGATACCTATAATGGGTCAGTGCGGGCATAACAATTTTCGATTCCGTGTAAAGGGCTGATTTCAACTACCTCGTTTTATGTGATGCAACGAGAAAGATTGTGATCCATGAACAAGGCACCTATTGAATAATAGTTTAGTTGGACCTTACCCATTGGCTGCCCCTAGAACCTAGCACATACCAAGGCCATGATATAAGGTTTATTCCCTGACTCACAGTCACAGGTCAGATATGCTATTCCCCGACTGATAGCGGGTCAGATATGATATTCCCCAACTCATAAACTATATAAATTATTCCTTGACTCTCAGGTTGGTTATGTTGTTCACTTAGCTACAGGTCAGCTACCTTCACTGACTGTAGGTCAGGCCGTTTACATGATATGAAGCATCCATGAAGTATTTTATTGGGTAGTGTTGTCCGGTGGTTAGGGGTTTGTCTAGAAGTTAGTTTGAAGAAGCCTTGACCGGACCTTAATGAATGTGTTCCCATTATTATTGCAGCATTAATTATTCAAGTTTAACATGAAATTGTGCAGATTAGAGATTCTATTCACTAAGTTTCAATGATTGTTGTTTTTGTTGTCCCGATTTAGGAAACCGGGATTTAGAGTCTAAGGATTACCATGATGATCAAGAGATAGGCTTCGACCTATGTTCCTCGGCAAGGGATTCACATAAAAGATAAGAGATAAACTAGTTTTTGTCACGATTATGGATGGACAATGATATTTGTGGAATTCTTGGATCCCTCAATGGACGATCCTTCCACCCTTTTTATAATCTCATTTAGCCTTAATCAAGGCAATTCAATCTTAATACAATCTATCTGTTATGGAAGCTGTTACAGTGATTTGAGTATATCCTAAACGTATCCCACATGATGGGTTGATTTGTTACAATGAATGGGCCTAATCTGGTGGGCTTTGTGTCACTTGTATTAACAGTTTTATTATTTAGTTCGTTACAAATAGATTTTCAAAGGCTTTGTAGTTGTTTTTTGTTTCATTTTTATTTAATTATGTTCAGATTGACATTGTTATTCAAATTTTTAACTCTTTAATAAAGATTTTTATTAATTAGGTAAATGCCTAGAATTATATTATGCTAGTGGATTTGAAACAAGTATGGATATGATACTTTTATAAGTCTAGACGCGACATTCGAAGAGCCCTGAAAGCCGGGACATTCCATACTTAGACGCGAAATTTGAAGAGCCCTGAGTGCCAGGTCATTACATACTTACATCTCTTTCTAAGCAATAAGAGACCTTTTAACCAAAAAAAAAAAAGCAATAAGAGACCCTGTTTCATCTTCCCCAACCCTCTTTTGCCCCATTTATCATTGAAATCTCAAGATTTGAGCAGATTTCATTGCGACAATGCTGAAGAACTCAACCAAGTTACTTTAGGTAAGCATTTTGAATATATTTTTTGTATTTTTTTTAAAAGTTGCTTTCTCAAAATTCATCAGAAATTATGGGAACATATTGGAGCTAGAGTTTGAGTAAATCTTCAAAGTTTTGAGCACTTTTTTTTTCATTTTTTATAATTTTACCCAATTTATGAATTTCTTTACAAAATAAGGGTAAAAATAAATGCAACTAAGGCCTCACATGCAGCTAGATTTGGTTGTAGGCTCTTAGTTTCTCTTAGATTTAGAGATTTTGATCCAAGATCTAGAATGTTTGGTTTTGAAATTTAAGAATTTTTTAGATCTAATGAATTTAAGCCCTTAAATCTTAGTTTCTCTCACTGCTCCGTCTTAATGTTGACATTATGCAATTTTCCGTGAAGTGCATTGTTGTAACTAATTAGTTGTAACATGCTTAACTTGTTAGTTGTAACATGCTTGTAAGTCATAACTTACTTCATCTTTTGAGTACTTAGCCACTTATTACATAAGTTTAATATTACTAATTTATGATATTTCTAGTACTTAAAATATATACATGTAATCTATCATTAAATATGAACAAATTTTGAACAGTTTCTGACAAGGGAGCAATACAGGATGTTGTGACTTCGGGGGGATGAAAAAAAATCCTTTCTAGCATTTTCCAATATTTTTAATATTTTTAATTATTTTTTTCAGATTTTCTGGGATAAAAAAGAATTCACACCGCAAAACGACATCACATCGCATCATTTTTCAGGGTTGAACACGATAATGACCACAGCTGTGACTTTAAACCATGGTGTGGGCCCCCTACCTTTTGCATGGCCTTGACCAGCTCTGTGTTTTTTCTTTAACCATATACACACCTGTTTTGTATAGGTTGACTTGTTACTATTCAAAAAGTTGTAAGAAAAAAAAAATAGATCACTAATCCAAAATAAATAGGCGAAAGAAACTTAAGATTTGCAATTTAGATGCATGAAACATGGTGTGCTTACCCAATAGATCAATTGCGGTGATTACAGCTTGCTTTGCTGTAGGAGGACGTACATGAAGAAGTCGAGAAAGCATATTAGTCCCCTACAAAAACAAGCATCATCCAAGTGATCAACATAATTGGAAGTGTTAAATCAAGATAATGCCAAAGAAGTCGTGATATTTCTTACATAATAAACCAGTCAAATAAATGTGGCAGTAAGTCAAACCAAATGCACTAGAGTCCTACCATGCACTAACAACAAGGACTATATTGAATATAGAAGCCCATTTTCTGAAATGAAAAAACCTTTTATTCTTGTTCTTTTAAACAATTACAGATGTTTGTTCCCAAGCATGTTACATATGAAGGGTGACAAAGAGTTGATGACATCAGTGCTTGCTGCTGGCTACAATGAGTCTTATCTAAGAAGATAAAGTAAATTAGAGAGCCTACATTCTCTCTGTACTTCAAGAGCATGCCTCATTCAAAAACGAGAGTTTGCAAAAGGAATTATATTTTCCAATCACTGCATATATAAGTTAAAAGTGGAATCCCTAGATACCCATGAAAAGCAGAGATGGATAATAACCATCATTAATATGATGTTAGGTCCGGTGATTAAACTTTAGCGTTCTTAGTATTTTTGAGTTTCTTTCTTCATAATTTGCTTGAATTTCTGGATTTTTGTAATACCTTGGGCCAGGTTGGGCCCAGTTTATTTTTAGCTTTATGATAATGGGTTGGGTTAGGACTTTTGTGACCTGGTCTCAACTCATTAGGAGACTTGTTTAAACAAGGGGATAAGTTGTTTAACCATATCCCCTAAGGAAGGAGGATTTCCTTCGTAGAACTTGGGGAGGAGATTTCAACGAATGAAATCTGGGGTTATCCCCAGATTTCTCTCCCTCACTCCTTTTCTTATTTAATTTTTGTTATCTTTTGATATTCTCATTCGGTAAAAGAGGAGAGGAGAACACAGAGTGGAGAGGAGGTTTCCTTGAAGATCAACAGAGACTGCCAAGACTTGGGGGAAGGAAGAAAAGGCCAGAAGACTTGGTGAATGCAATATACAAGGCCCCATATTGACCGAGCTACAATTGTCTACACAAGAAGGTGAGTGGATCTTCCTAATTAACTGATTGATTAATCAAGAGGATGGATAAAGGAATGTGATTTGAGCATTCTGTGTTGTTAGGTTTATTTTATTTTTTGTATTTATTGAGTAGTCATGAAAGATCTATCTGAGTCATCAAATCATGTTTGAATGATAATTGGAATGATACAGATGATATAGGGTAGAAATCCTTGAGTATCTATCAAACAAGCATAAACCAGTAACATCAGAGACTCATCGTCAGTGAGTTTTGGTGGTGTTGGAGGTTTGTGGGACCCATGGCCCACTAGATGGAAAGATCTGGACCATGGATCCGGAGGGGGATCCATGGTCGACACTAGTAGAGATGAATCCACGTTGATTGGGCCCCATCTGGGCCCTCATCCAATTGATTGAATGAACCCAGGCGTGAAAATGAGGAAAAAGGGGCTGCTGGTCGTTAGGAGTTGTGGGACCCATCAGTGGACCTGATCGGAGATCAGGACCACACATCATGTAGAGAACACATGGTCGACCATAGGGATGTGAGACATCTTGGTGTTGGATCAGTGGGACCCACTGTCCAATGAATTTAAAGAATCCCAGGCATTAATGCAGTAGAAACAGGGTTGATTGATGACATCAGTTGTGGGACCCACCTGTAGACTTGATCTAAGATCAAGACCCCTCATCTTGAAGAGGGCCCAGGGGCGACCAGGTTGATGGTGGTCCCATGTGAAGTGGACCCCATCTGCCCAGTCATCCAAGAACTTCAATTATAGGAACTGTGAGGCTAAATCCATGAATTTTTACTGTACTGGTTGCGGCTGCGGGGTCCAATAAGGCTATATAATGATGAATCAGAACCATAAAGCTTTTGTGGGGCACCGGGAGACCCTAAGGACCAGATCTGATATTCTATAAGGTCAGTGGGGTCCACTATTTGGTGTACTTCAATTATAAATTATTAATAATCTCCTTTCAAGAAGCTCTGTATAAGGAATGGACTGAATTCTGAGATTATTTTCATTAAGATCTTGCTGGTTTAGGAATCATGTCAGAATTGGAATTTTTGAGAATTTGTATTAGTGTAGTGATTCAAATTGTGAAACCTTTAGCTTACTGATTAATGATTAAGATCTGACATGAAATTCTAACTTCCTTAAGAATTAAGAATTAGTGTTCTTGAGGAATTAGTACTCTTCAAATACATAAAGAATAATTAGAACAACATAACTTTAGATTATTTTATTATGGCTAATGTCACGTACACGGAAACTAATTGTTGATTGAAATGGGGCGATGATGTATTTCCGGTTTATGTGAGACTAACCATACAAGTGTACCTATATCAATTTCCATTAACTATTACCGAACTATTTACTGAATATGATCTACTTCTTTACTTTTCAATTAGATGGTGAATTTTCATTGCTAGTATTGTATGGATTAACGAAGTTCTTTTGATCTTCAATGATGATCAATATTTTGAACAATGACTTTGAATATTGAAATTTGAGGAATTGAAGGATAAAGTTGGACAGGGATTGAATATAGGAATGAATATTGAACAAATTTCCTGTGGGAGATTTCATCTGATTTATGAAAATGACTTCTTTTCTAGAAGATCTAAACCATTGAACCTCTCATTAAGAGAGTCTTATTGAACCATAGGAACCATTGATTGGAAATCTTTAACTTAATCAGTACTATGGTGCGGTCATGAAATTTTAATGTTAGAAAAAATTTATGAATATAATAGACTCCATAAGACACTTTTCCTATTATATGATCTTACCTTCTATATTGAAATTTATTGTTCTACCTTTATATATTTCTAATTATAAATTAGGAATATTGCTCACCAGATTTCTGACAAGTAGTTCGCCCCACTTCAGGTACGATTCATTTGGGGATGCTTGGCAAAGAAGGCGATAAGCTATTGGATTTCAATTTGCGTGGCTGATGAGAGAGCGTCATATTTGTATTGAAATTTAGAATTATAGAGATGGATTAGTCTTCTTAATAATATGGAACTTGGTTTTCTATAAAATTAGGAATCTTATTGTTTGGATCTTGTTATTAACTTCCATGTAGTCAAATTGATCTCTTAAATAAATTAGAAGCATTGCTCAATTCTTTGTCATATTTGATTTATGTGGTGATTTAACTTTACTTAAGTAATGTTCCGAAATCTGATGAGCTCCAGGTTTCGGTGCGTTACAATTTTGGAATTTAGGAATTTTAAATGGCCTGATTTCAAGTTCGGATTGCACCAACTTTGGAAAGAATTTATATTCAACAAAAGAGCATCTCTCTGTCAATTTTGTGGGTAGTCACTTTTGTGGGCATAATGGAAGCATAAACATCTCTTTTGTGGGTAGTCTTTATCCCTAAATACATCCTGTCAATCGATTTTACTAATTCCCTACTATACTGTTGCTCACTTGTCACAAATCAGCATCTATCTGTATGTGCAACTACAGGCCTGATTATTATAGCATAAAACTACATTCACCAAAACTAAGACTAGATAAGAACGAAACATAAGTCATAGAAGGATCATACTCATTATCACTATAGCTGCATACCAGAAGTGCATCAATTCTAGCTTCAATAACTGTTGATGGAGCATATCTTGCTGCATATCCATACATTAAAGCTAAAGCAGCATGTATGTCATCTGAGTCTTCTACTTTGACTCTATCATAGAAAAAGGATAAAAATCTGCACCAAATAAAGCTCCAAAGATTAGAAATGAATATGTCATAAGGCTAAGATAAAGATAATGACAACAACAAATAAATGCACAAAATCCACTTGTAAAAAGGAAAATAAAAATATAAAAAATAAATAAAAATAACCCACCCAAATATATTCTAGTACCAAGGAAGAAAACCACCTCCACATAACATACTCAAGGAAAGCAAAAATTTAAAACTTTTCAAATTCTTTTATCATTGAACTTGAATGTTTGTGTATTACCAAATAAATAATAACAATTGCCACCTGTCCCAAGTTGTGTGGCTTTGCTGGTTGGGACAGGGGTGCATGAGTGGGAGCACATGTTCGAGTCCCCTATGTAGCAAAAATTTATAATTACAACCTACAGAAGTAGAAAACATAAGAAATATCTATTTTCTTTATTGAGATAGACATGCCAATGAAGCACATATAGCCAGCAGCAAACTAGCGACAAATTACTTTCATGAAACAGTTTATGGAGTACAAGCGCTAAACAGATTTTTCTTTTTCCCTTCTTATATTTTTTGAGATGGTTTCACCAGAAAACTATAGGTAGGGGTCCCTAACGAGGACAAACCATAACACCAAACACAAACCTTACATCAAAACCCTCTCAATAACCTCACCGAAACAAAATAAGAACTCACCACACAACTACTAAAGACCACTTCCACCTAAGATCCATATATTGATCATAACTTACTGAACTCAGCAGATTTCTTTATTCTTGCTTGCCCCTCCCTTAAGTCCTTTTCCTGGACTTTTCCCTCAATCATCATGTTCAAAAAACCAAGTAGAAGAGAAACTGATGCAGAAGCAAATGTCTGACCTTCAGATTTTGGGTTTATTTGTAAGTCCATTAAATATAGAGTATTCTAGTCTAATTTTGTTTGAGTCGAATGAATCAAAATGTATAAACAAATCTTGAAAGTCTAAAAGCTCCATTCATTACTAGTTTTGACTTTTGAGTCTACGTATTGCATTAATTCTTGGAAGCCTAGGACTGCATTAACTACAAGTCTTGGAAAGTCTAAGGGTGGCATAGTGATTTTCATTTTAGTAATTTTGAATCATGACCTTCAGTCTATACAAGGTTCCAAAATGTAAGCTGAAGATCCAGCTTTGTTGTTATCATCTGGTAATACAAATGTTGTATGTTTCTCTTTAAAAATTATGTATTGGAGAAGGTTTATCCTATTTTTGCTAGAGTTTTGCTGCTAACCGAGACTTGGTTCTTCTTCAAGCCAATCGGTTTTCACCACTTGGTATTAGAGCGGATGGTTTGACTATGGGAGATAACCTGCTGATTTTTCAAATTTGTCATATCTTCAAGGAAAGCTGATAAGAATGGAAGACCAAGGACCAAATAGGCGAGAATTCAACAATAATCCACAACTCTTTCCAAGGTACAACCAATGGAATATCAAATATTCTATTCTTTGGTTAAAGGAATACATATAGACAAGCCACAATGGGTATTATAACTTCCTCAATTTATGTTGATTGATCAAAGGCGTACAAAGACAAAATATATGGATTGCAACTTCAATATGCAAATACAAAGAGGTGAAGCTACATTGAGAATTGAAGCTCAGGAGAAACCACAAAGAGATTCATTCCATTACCTTCGCTCAATAATGTTAGGATGGAGAGATTGATGAAGATGTCAAACATAGAAAAAAAAAATGGGATAGTTGAAGTAGAGGCTTGCTTCTAGAATGCTTTATGATCAGCGCATGACAACAAGGCTGAAGGGAAAATTTTAAATGGCAAAAATAGACCAACTCTAACCTATGGAGTAGAATATTGGCCGATCAAGAAGCAACATATACACAAAATAGATGTAGCGGAGATGAGAATGTTGAGGTGGATGCGTGGTAACACTAGGAAGGATAAAATTAGAAATGAGCATTTTCGAGAGCACTTGGGGTAGCATCAATATGTGATAAAATTAGGGAAACTCATTTGAGATGGTTTGGGCATGTCCAACACAAGCCGGTAACGACACCAATAAAGATAAGTTTGGCTATGAAGGTTGATGACCCACCAAGTGGAAGGGGAAGGCTGATGAGGATATGGATCGAGGTAGTAAAAATAGATCTGAAGACGTGCAACTTATCTGAGGATTTGGCTCAGGATAGATCGGCATGGAGAAACAGAATTCATGTAGCCACCAACTTTTGATGATGATGATGATGGTCAAAGCCACCAACTTTTGACATTTATCCGTATGATGAATATCATCAATCCATTTATGGTCAATGTCCGAATGAAAGATCACAGAATGTATAACTAAAAGACTGAGTGGTGGTGCAATTGTTAAGGGACCTTCTGGTGAAGTAATTAAATCACCCAATCTACAAAATATCAAGAAGATTTGGATGACACGCCGAAACTTGGTATCTATGTAGATGGTGACATTACCAATGGACAGATGTTAGACATCTAAAAATAATGTCACTGATGAGACGCCAATCTTTGATTTATAGCAAGATGATGATTTCGCAGATCGGCAGATCTTTCGCTGAATGACAGGATGGTGATTTTGTTGATAACCTGATCCTAGATGTATATTCCAATAGTGATATTGGCACAGCATTGTATACCAATGCCATTTCCCACCTGACTAGTCTCACGTCGGATTTAAGAGGCATCATGCTAGTCTTTGCTGTTGCCTTCAGTAGAGACCAGTATGACAAGATGATCAGTTTTGATGATCCATTTAGTGGGAGCCAACCACATCAATTTCCCCTCTGATTCCTTCACAATTTAATCATGCATCAATGAAACAAAATATATTGGGCAGATTGGATGGATGTGCAAGATGGTTTTTGCAAGTATACAGCTTGGGGACAGGTTGAAAGTCAAAAACGCTTCACAACATTTATAGGGGTGCATCCAAAAGGTCAAAAAATTCAGGCAGATGAGTTGCACGCTTGCAGCAGACGCAGAAAGGAAAGCAATGAATATCTGACGCGAACTCAAGGTGCAAGAGCTGACAAAGATCCAGTGTTTGGACAAGTTATGTGGTATATGAAGACATTTGATCGAGTACATGGGGTTCAGATCCATGTGTGAAGGGGTCATCCTCAATTAGGGAATCCAAACCGCCCAAGTTTATAGAGCTTTTACCATTCCAGTGGCTGTTTTTGCATTGCAATAAACCATGGGGGATTTTGCAAGAAGAAGAAAATGTTGTGCACAATAACAAAACAAATAGGGCAGTTCGTCAGCTGGTTTTAGGGCCTCCATTAATGGGCTCAATGGGCCTGAAACCACTTGAGTCCATAACCACATGGGTTGCCCAGGGGTGTAGCTACAGCTGGTAGGGCCCACCTTCCAAAAAATGGGCCATGTGGGCCCCATGGACAGAAACGGTTATGGGCGTGTTTGTACTGGCTGGGATCACTTTCTTTATTTCAAATTTTCAATTTTCAGCAAGTTTAAATGGAATAAAAGTCCCATTAGTTAGGAAATTACCTGCCTTAGAGCTTTAGGATGAGTAGGATGGATTTCTTAGGATTTTCTTGCTAGTTTCCTCCCTTATTTGACAGTATGTCCGTCAACTGGTTGGGTAGTGCACAGTCCACAGTTTTAAACTTGGAATAAGAACATTCTCTTCGATTGGTTTTCTCCATTGTTTTTTCTTCTATAGTTTCTCATCTGTGAGTGGTATTTGTGCATTGAGATTGAACCTTAGAGTGGACAGAACCATCTATAGTTCTTGTATACAACAGTCCAGGCTGTGTGCAGTCCCTTTCTACTGCTGAGGCTGGGGGTTTATTGCCTGTCTACATTGTAACTGTGACTGCATCAGTTCTACAATGTGTCTCTCATGTGAAAACTTTCATACATATTGAGATAAGACTTCAGTGATAATGATGATGATATGTAACATACTGATACACTGATACTTTTAATTGGTATTATATCAGTTCAAATTGTATACAAAAATTCATTTCGTGTAAAATTCATGTCTAATGGTAACCATGGCATGTCTTGGGATACTTTGGCATTATAGATATATTTGAACATGTTATAATATTCTGAATGTTTTGAGTATTTTCATAATGTTTGGGGCTTAAGTAATTAACTTAGATACATCATAGAACCAATACATCCCACTAGCACATCAGTTTTACTGCTGATACGGATGTCTTGAACTTTGCATTTAAGTATCAGTTCCCAATGTTCTGACAATGAGTACGAGAAATACCTCTGAAACTTATTTCGTCCGACGCTATCTAGAATTTTTTTCAGCATGTCCAATACAGTATCCAAATGTGATGCTGCAACCTACAAAAAATGAAAATTTAGAATCGCAGATATAGTTAAAAGTTGTAAGACATAAGAAATGCCTACACCTACATACCAACCCAATGCCTTTCGCTAGACCAAGCCTATTCGTTGGAACAGAAATGTCTGCATGCTTATACATCAGGTCAATCTTTTCACGAACATGATCTCTATTATCAACTTTCTGAAGAAGCATGCCTAGGCATCTGCATCAAACAAGTTAAAGATGGGGAAGTAATAAGACTTAAAGATGGGGAAGTAATAAGACCTCTTACCATATAGTGTTTGCAAAGACTGAACTGAACCAATAGGCAAACCCAGGCATGCACCAACATGTGGAAACACCTCAAGTACTACTTGCACACAACCACACTAGCATAAGAAAATGCTTTAAGTGGTTGTGTGCACTAGCACAATGCATCTAGAAATTATAATCCAAAAGACCACAATAAATTAATCAACATCCTTCCAGAGGATGCCCCGAACACATAAATCCATGCATGAGTTGATGAAGTCATGAAGACCAGATATATGAAGCCTACAGTGACCCCATATCAGCCATGGCCAAAGCATATATAGAAGCAGAGGCACTAAGTCCATAACATGTGGGGGTGCAGACCTTAAGGGACCCAAAGGTTCACGAGCCTCATAAGGATCTATCGGGCAGACATAGTGCACAAGCATCGCTGTGCCAGGCCCATAGTGCAACATGTGGGACAGCACCCTTTTGATGCCAAGTTGAATCAAACAACCAGCCTAAGGCAGAGTTTTGGTTATTCTTTTATTACTTTGAACTAACTCTGAATTAGTTAAGAGTAGTTCTGTAATTCTCTTAATGTCAAGATTCTCTGTTTAGGATTGAAACATCTATGAATTTGTTGAGAATTAATTAACAACTCGGCTCACATTCGGGACTCCTTTAGATAATCCTAATATTATATTACAATAATGATAGTCAACCAGCATTACTTGGGTGTGTTCCTACTTCTTGAATGGACAACAGCCCCTGGGGATAAGTGGTTGACCTCCCTCCCTCCTCATGGAGAACTTGAACCCATCCACACACTCATATATGTCCCTGACCAGCTGAAGCTCAGCTGGAGACAGGCATGTGATTATACTTGCTTGTAATGGACCACATGTGAATTCTCTGCAGGTTTACCTTGGTTCCGGTGTACATGCACATAACTTCGATGTTTTTTTTCCGGAGCATCATCTCTGTCCAATCTTTAGGAAATCAACTTATTTGGTAGATTAATCGAATTGGTTGGCCTGGATCATGAATCCATCATGTACACGCAACCACATTCAGGTGTGATCACACAATAAGTTTGCATACCCTCATAGTGCACATGCCCACAGTCTCGCACCCACACTCGCCCATCTAAGTGGAAGCCCAGTACACGTCTCAATGCATACCCAAGGGCCGTCACATACATGCTACATGAGCATGCTCACATTGACTGACTATCCATTTAACATAAATACAGCACTCAAAAGAACAAGAACACATCCCACCAAAAGCAACACTGCAGGCACTCCCTCTCTCTCCATTTTTTGGGAAGAACTACAGGCACGTTCATCGTAAGAGCTTTTTGCCATACCTTTAGAAGTTCAAAACTATAAATAGACACTGTTTGGCAAAAAATTTGATCAAACAACTAGAAATTACACAAAACAATCATTCAGTTACATGGTTTTAGAAATCAGTTGAGCCAAGTTGACTCGGATTGGTGAATATAGGGGAAGAACTGAAGACCCCCCCCCACACCCACCCACACACTTCTACTTCTCCTCTCGCGCTCCTCTCTCTATCGTCCCTCGCCTCCTCTCTCTCTCCCCCTCCCCCTCCTCTCACTCCTCACCCTCTCCTCTCTCCTCTCTCTCTCTCTTCTCTCGCCTCTCTCTCTCTCTCCTCCTCTTCTCTCTCTCGCTCTCTCTCTCTCCTCTCTCTCCTCTCTCTCTCCTCTCTCTCTCTCTCTCTCCTCTCTCTCTCTCTCTCTCTCTTCTCTCTCTCTCTCTCTCTCTCTCCTCCTTCTTTCCCTTATTCCCCCCTTATTCTTTTTCTCTTTTCCCAATTCATTGCACTAAGATGGTGGGGAGTTTTCTCGGTCCCTTTGCACTGATTTTGGAAAATTAGAACCACATTTTGTGGAAAATTTAAGCATTCAAAGGTCGAAAGTACTGTTTGTCAGCAAAGTCCTTTTGCACACACATTACTACATAACTTCATTATTAACAGTTAGAATGTGGATTAAAGTTTTAGATTCATAGGACACCATTTTCTATTCTAAAAGAATTTTTATCATTTTTTTCAAAATTTAAAGGCTTCTAGAGGCTCTGTGGTGTGAGTGTGTGACTCAGTCCAACTCGATGGAATCCCACGCATGTGACTCAACCAAGTTGACTCCACTAGAAGGGGACCAAATTGCCCTCAAAATCCCAAGGTTTAACACCTTGGCCAATAAGCAATTTCCACTACTTCATGTTAACAATAGCTGACCGAAGACCCATGTACAATAGGCCTACTGGCCTATTCTCA
This sequence comes from Litsea cubeba, assembly GCA_012931725.1. Lineage (NCBI taxonomy): Eukaryota > Viridiplantae > Streptophyta > Magnoliopsida > Laurales > Lauraceae > Litsea > Litsea cubeba. The sequence continues at coordinate 14,739,365 of CM022953.1, read as the reverse complement.
TACACCACATGGGATTAGGGATTAGTTGACTGTGACTCATCAATCTATTTTATTCTCTTTCCATGTATACAAGACTGTATCATATTCTTTATATTCTTTATCTACACATGATAGGAATTTGGTTGCCTCGGCCTTGTTTTCTGCTTCTAGTTCAAATAAGAGCCACTTATGGCACAATAGATTAGGCCATCCTCATTCTCGTACTTTGTTATCTTTTTTTAAATCTGGGTTGCTAAATGATAATAAAATTTCTCTTAAGGATGTTTCTTTTAATTGTTCCAGTTGTAAAATGGGCAAGAGCAAGACTCTTCCTTTTCCCATCAGTAATTCTTTATCATTGAAATGTTTTAATCTTGTTCATAGTGATGTATGGGGTATAGCACCTGTCATATCCCATTCTCATTTTAAATATTTTGTGACATTCATTGATGACTATAGTCGCTTTACATGGATATATTCAAAATCTGAGGTTTTTGCTACGTTTAAAATTTTCTTAGCCTATGTGGAAAATCATTTCTCCACATCCATTAAAACACTTCGTACAGATTCAAGTGGTGAATATGTTTCAAATGAGTTTCAGACCTTTTTGCAAAACAAAGGGATCATTTCTCAAAAATAACGTCCTTATACACCCCCAACAAAATGGTGTGTCTGAGAGGAAAAATAGACACCTTTTGGACATTGTTCAGTCACTCCTCTTAGCATCGTCTATTCTACTAAAATTTTGGCCCGAAGCTCTGTCCACAGCAGTTCATGTTATAAATCGGCTACCCTCACCGCACATCAACCATGAAACACCTTATTTTCGTTTATTTCATAAGCATCCTATTTTTTCTCATCTCCATGTTTTTGGGTGTGTCTGTTTTGTTCTTCTTCCCCCAGTTGAACGAACAAAACTATCGGCTCAATCTTCGAAGTGTGCCTATTTAGATTATGCGAATGACCAAAAAGGATTTCTCTGTTATGATCCCAAGGTCAAACGTATCCGGATTTCTCGTAATATTGTGTTTTTTGAAAATCAATATTTTTTCCATCATCATCTAGATCATTATCCATCTCCTATGTTTTCACTTGTTCCTACCTTTGGTGGTCCTCCGGATCCACCTACGGAAAATATCAAGCCTATTATTGTGTATGAAAGGCGTAGACGGGAAAACACGGTTGCACCTGAGCCTCCTGACTTGTCAGCTTCCTCGGCACTTGACCCCACTCCTGCTCCTGACATCTCCCAACCAGTTCCTCTTCGTTGATCATCTCAGCTTTCCCGCCCCCTTGATCAGTTTGAATTTACCCATACCTCCTTACTTGCTACCTTGTCTTCTGTTCATATACCTAATCACTTTTCCCAAGCAGCGCAACATGAGTGTTGGCGGCAGGCCATGTAGGAAAAACTTGACGCACTTCAAGAGAATCACATATGGGATGTTGTTCAATGTCCTCCGTCCATCAAACCCATTGGTTGTAAGTGGGTTTACTCTATCAAGCTGCATTCTGATGGTACTCTGGCACGTTATAAGGCTCAGTTAGTGGCACTTGGCAACCGTCAGGAGTATGGTATCGACTTTGATGAAACATTCGCTCCGGTCGCCAAGATGACAACTGTGCGTACTATTCTTGCTATTGCAGCATCTCGCTCATGGCCCATGTATCAGATGGATGTGAAGAATGCCTTCCTCCACGAGGATCTTAAAGAGGAAGTATACATGCGTCTTCCTCAAGGATATGAGTCTCCTTCTAAAAATGAAGTGGCACAGCTCCGTCGCTCGTTGTATGGACTTGAACAAGCACCCAGAGCTTGGTTTGAAAATTTTCGTTCTACTCTGATTAACCTTGGCTTTACTCAAAGTCCTTACGATCCCTCATTATTCTTGAATAAGACTGCTCAAGCTACCACTATATTTCTCGTATATGTGGATGATATCATCATCACAGGCACTCACAGTAACATGATTCAAAGTCTTCAATCCTCACTTCAAGCTGCATTCCATATGAAAGATCTGGGTCCATTAACATACTTCTTGGGACTTGAGGTCCAACAGTCTAGCAAGGGACTGTTTTTACATCAACATAAGTATGCTACTGACCTTCATGACCTTGCTGGCCTAACTGATACCACCCATGTGGACACTCCCTTAGAAGTCAATGTGAAGCTCAAGAAAGATGATGGGGATCACCTATCCGATCCCACATTCTACAGACGCTTGGTCGGCAGTTTGATCTACTTGACCATCACTAGACCAGACATCTCCTATGCTGTGAATGTTGTTAGTCAATTATGACAGCTCCAAGGCATCACCATATGGTTGCGGTCAAACAGATCATTCGGTACATTCTTGGTTCTCCGACTCGAGAATTATTTTTCCGGTTGGCACACCTCTGACACTTACTGCTTATTCTGATGCCGACTGGGCAGGATGCCCGGATACTCGCAGATCCACCACGAGCTGGTGTATGTATTTGGGTGAATCACTCATTTCTTGGAAATGCAAAAAGCAGGAAAGGGTCTCCAAATCTTCCACTGAATCTGAATATCGTGCTATGTCCGTTGCCTGTTCCGAAATCCTTTGGCTTCATGGCTTACAGATATTGGTTTTTCTCAGACATCAGCTACCCCACTTCATGTAGACAATACTAGTTCCATCCGTATCACTGAGAATCCTGTTTTTCATGAACGTACAAAACATATTGAGGTGGATTGTCACTTCATTCGAGATGAATATGATCGCACGGTCATTAGTCTTCTACATGTTTCAAGTGAACTCCAACTTACAGACATCTTCACCAAAGGACTGCCTCGGCCACGTCATGAGTTCCTGATTCGCAAATTGATACTATTTGACCAGCATCAATTTGAGGGGGGATGTTAACAATAGCTGACAAAAGACCCATGTACAATAGGCCCACTGGCCCATTCTCATACACCACGTGGGATTAGGGATTAGGTGACTGTGACTCATCAATCTATTTTATTCTCTTTCCATGTATACAAGAGTGTATCATATTCTTTATATTCTTTCCTCTCATAGAGATTGTAATTTGCCTTGATTAAGGCCAATAAGTCTATAAGAAAAGCAAGGACTGATCGGATAGATCATCCAATATTTCAAAGCTTATTCTCTTCATCTTAGAGTTCTGGTTCTGTCACTTCAATGGTCCACAAATTAAATAGTAAAAACGGCCCGTACATATGATGCCGAACAACATTGACATTAAAAACGCAAGAAGATTGTGACCTGTAAGCAATGACATCTTAACTTGGTGCTTCTCCAGGGAAATTAAGGTTTCTAAAGACAAGAAAATGAGTTATCCAAGACATTAGGGGATCTCAGAGGTGTGGGTGAGATTGGGTTCCTTCAAAAAGGGCATCCGGTGGCCTTATTTTATTTGGAATTGAGGTCATCCTTGTGAAAGATGCTATAAGATCACATGGAATTGTGTTCTAAAATGCTTGTGGCTGAAGTTTAGTTTTGGCAGTACATAATATCTACTCTCTGAATGAGGAGGCATCCAAAAGCAAGTTTTGAGTCAATACTTTTGAAGAAGAAAAATTAGTGGGTTGTCCCATGCTGTTTGGAGGGGGATTTTAACACAGTCAATTTCACATGGAAGGGAAGGTGGTAAATCAGACTTCATGGGAGGAGTTGATTGATTTACCACGAATGGGAAGGAGGTTCACGTGGTCCAATAATCAGGTTTGGTCAGCTAAATGAGCAGAACCAACCACTTTCTTAATTTTAAGGAGTACGAGCACTTTGTAGGAATGGTACGTATAGTTCTCCCTAGGCAGCTTTCAGACCACACTCCTACTAAGCTCACGTCAGCAGCAGTGAATTGAAACCCTTTTTAGATTTTTCAAACTGTTGGTTGATCCATAAGGATTTCTTGACAAGGGTTAGAGAAATGGTGGTGCAAATCGGATATCCAAGGTTTTATACATTTCAAACTATTGAAGATGACCCAGTCTACGATTGGAAGGTGTTTGGTAAGATTTGAGTCCATTAGAAAGGCTTGAAAGTAGAACTAAAGATTGGAAGAAGACGGTGTTTGGTAAGATTTGAGTCTATTAGAAATTCTAAAAAGGAAACGATTGAGGCTTTGGATCAAGTCAAGGGGGTAAGAGAGGGTTGAGCCAAAATGGGATCATGGCAAAACTGATGCAAATAAGAAATTTGCAGGAGTTGAACCATTTGGAAAGGAAGTCTCAAAGAGACAAAATCTACAGGTTTATGGTTTAAAGATGATGACAGGAACTCTAATTTTTTTCATCAAATGATGAATATCAAGAAAAGAGTTAATTGTACTACTGGCAGAGTCAAAAGTGTTCAAAGTTCTATTGATATTACAGAAGGAATTACGAGGTGAATGTTAGCTTCTTTAAAGATCTCTTATGGGGGTACATTTCCCTACATCATCTTTGGATGGAATCTTCTTCCCTTCCATTCCTTCTAATATTAAGATCTGGTTGGAGAGAGCCTTTGAGGAGGATAAAATTAGAAAAGCTTGGAAAGAATGTCCTGGCGAATGCAATAAAGTGCCAGGGCCAAAGGGGATAGGCTTTTGTGCATCAAAGAAATTCTCAATAGCATTTTAATTGCCAATAAACTTATCAGACTCAAGGAAGTGATCCCACATGGGAGTCATTTTCAAAATAGATTTGGAGAAGGCTTTCAATTACGTAGAGTAGAACCTTTTAGATCATATGTTGGGAGATTCAAGCTTGGAGATAGACAGAGAAGCTGGATGAAGGAATGTATCCCATCTCCTTTTTCTCAGTTCTGGTGAATGGATCATCTTGATGTCTCTTTAAAACTAGTAGAGGGCTTAGACAAGGTGATCCTGTCCTTTTTTTTGTTCACTGTAGTAGACTAGTAGTTGAAGATTCAGGATCTTGGGCATCATTGGGACGTAACAGAGAATCAATTAGTAATTTCCAATTTGTGGACATTACTATCTTATTTAGCTACTGGTGATGGGAAGAGATTTTCATGTGAAGAGAATATGGAGGTTTTTTCAGCTGCCCTCAAGCTTAAACATGAATTTATCAGAGAGCATATTGGTGGGGGTGGGGTGTTCAATGAACGTTATTCAGCCAATGGCAAATAGACTTCATTGTGAGTCAGACCGCTTCCCTTTCAGTAACTAAGCTTGTCAGCTGGGGCAAATTTGAGATCAGGACTTTACAAGGCCAGATTTTCTAAAAATTTGACAACAAGCTTTCCACATGGAAAAATATAGTATCTATCATTGGGGGGGAAGAATTACTCTCATTAAAGCAACTCTAACCAACTTCTGTGTATTACGTCTTTGTCAACATGTCGAATGTTGTGGCCAAGAGAACGCATCTATCAGGAAAACTTTAATGGAAGATGCAAGGTTGAATAAAGAGACTGCATCTTATGAGACGGTGAAACCAAAATAAGTAGGGGATTTGGGCCTTGGTCGTCTTATATGAAAGAATTAGACACTACTTGCTAAATGGTAGTGGAAATTTCAAGAAGAAAAAATAGGCTTTGTGGAGAAAGATTGTTGTTTCTAAGTGTGGTGAGCACAAGTGGGGTTGGGTTCCTGGTAGCATCCCTAGGTATAAAGAGTCGGGTTTGTAGGGTACCATTTTAAAATTTGGGGATGAGTTCCATGTTATAGGGGGACCGTTTATAAAAAGGGTGTCTAGAAGTTGAGTGGGAAGTCTGTTTTTAGTTTGATGACTGGATTGGGGTGGGTCTTTCATTGTGTTTGTTTGCTAGTTCATTTAGGTTGACTGTCAATAAGAGTCTACCATTTAATGGTGTTATATGCTTAGGGGGTTTTGTTGTCTTGGTTGATATTGTTCCATGGAAACCTGTGTCAGTTTGAAGAGTCTGATACAAGTTCCTTTTGAGGTCTCTCTAAACCAAACCAAGCCTTTTCCCACTAGGTGGGGTCGGCTATATGGATTTGACGACGCCAATCAAATCTATTTAGGGCCATGTCCTCCGTTAGATCCATGTAGGCAAGGTCATGTTTAATAGCTTCTTTCCACCTTCTCTTGGGTCTCCCTCTCCCTCTCCTACTCCTGGCAATCTTCATGCTTTCACACCTTTTAACAGGTGCCTCCGTTGGACGCCTTCTAACATGGCCGAACCATCTCAGTCGATTTTCTCTCATTTTATCTCCAATCGGTGTTATTCCTACTTTGCCCCTAATCTCCTCATTCCTAATCCTAACTCTCCTTGTGATCCCGCACATCCATCTTAGCATTCTCATCTCCGCAACTTCCATCTTCTTGACATGATTATGCTTTACTGCCCAACACTCTGATCCATATAACAATGCTAGTCGTACTGCCACCTTATAATACTTTCCTTTAACCTTGAGGGGGACTTTCCGATCACACATGATTATGCTTTACTGCCCAACACTCTGATCCCGCACATCCTTTTGAGGTCTCTCTAATGTGTTTATTTACAGCGATGAAGTTGACACCAGAATTTGGAAGCCTTCTCTTCCAAACGGTTCTCTTCTAGATCTTTGAATATGATATATTGTTGATCAGCTGACAATAGACCTCTGTGGGTGCCTGTCTAAAGGAACCTGGCTCCTCCACAGGTGGAGGCCTTTTGTTGGTTGTTGGTGTCGAGTGAGATCTCTATCAAGGACAACCTATGAAGGGTAGAGAGCATTTCTTACAAAAAAGAATGAAAGTCGATTAAGAGTTTGTTCGTACAGTGTGATGTTTCCTCCTCCCTTTGGTATAGTTTCATCTAGAAGTGTGGTGTGTATTAATGCTTACTGGAATCGTTAGGAGATTTGGTTGATGCTTGGAGGATACGCCCCTTCCATAGTTGTGGGTTAATTCTATGAAGGATTATTCTCTTTATCGTCCTTAGCTCGATTTGGAAAGAAAGAAACGATCGTAGTTGTAGGGAATCTTCCATGTCTCCTCAAGATATCCTTGAGGTGATGGTTTGAAGATTAGCTAAGTGGGTGGTTTCAATCAAGAAAGGTATAAAGAATGTCTTATTGGATAATAATACTAAGACTTGGGAAGCATCCATGAGGTGTGGCAAAAAGAGAAATTGGTTGTGTTGTGCGGTCCTACTCCACTTGGTCTTTTGAAGTTTCAATGTTGGAACCACTAAAGGTAAGGGAAATTTTATTTATGTTCTCAAAACATGTGGGCATCAAAGAATCTAACTAGTGGAGGTGTTGGCCATTTTATAAGCTCTCCGGATTTGCTCTTGTTCCTTTCAACTTTCAAGGCATGTTAATTGTGGAGAGTAATTTGTCAAATGTCATGTCATGTGTTTCTCCTTTGGATAAGGACCCAAGGAGATTTCATTTTTATTTCAAGTAGATTAAATCTTTGATTTCCTCATATTCAAGTGGCTTTCCAGCATGTGCGTCACGCAACATAACGGCCAACAAATGTACTGGCCATGGTTCAAAAAAGCGGCCACTACGCCACATTATCGGCCATAGCAGTTGAGGCAGCTACACTATTTTGAAAATAGCGGCTTTACAGTATAAAACTTAGTAGATCAAAATAGTTTTAATTTAAAAAGTTGTTTTTTTCTTTTTTTTCTCCTCAATAGCTTTCCTAAAGTTGTCTGTCCTTACATGGTTCCAAATCACTAAAACAGAGAGACAGATTGGTTGCGACACAAGATTCAAAAATAAATTACCACTTAAAAAAATCACACCGCTACACCGTTACATATCGCCCGCTACATAGCGTTTTGGCTACAAGCCACTACACCCGCCACAACCGCTACTTTGATCCTTAGTACTAGCTAAGCAAGGGGTGTCTAGACTCTAGAGTCTCTCCTTTGTGTGGTCCAATCATGTAATTCTTGTTTTGTTGGTGTAGGGTTTACCCTTCTCTTCGTAAGGTCTTATACTTCTTTTTCTTAATATAATTTACATTACCTTTCAAAAAATTTACTAAAAAACATAGCCTGACATTAAAAATCAAAAGCAGTCATTATAGTCACATGTTCCTAAATTCCCTGGAAAAAATCAATAAATTATGAAAGCCATATGCCCATATCCAACACAAGTAATACCTATGAAGAAGTGCTGAATGCTCATGATCAGCACCATATAGTTCATACTGTTCAGTAAAAGCATTTCCCAAAGAAATAACCCATTCAGTGTCCTGGATCACATCCAAAGATTCTGCAAGAAACTGCAGTCCGAATGATTAGAGGAAAAATTATATTATACCAAATAAAATTGTATAATCTGAGTTTCTAGTAACTCTTGCTTGCAATAATATGAGGTGGAAAAGGATCAAAGTTCTTAAAAAACAGATTATGTAATAAAAATAACAACATAAACAATAACATAAAATATGTGTTGACTATGGTACATTTGTACTCATCTGCAAATTATATGATTTAACTTTGGATGAAGGGCTTTAGACTAAAATGGAAGGAGAAATAACAGATGAAAGATAGAATATTCTGAGTGCAAGTTTAGCAGATTTGGAAGTATGAAAGACAAGTTTGAAAAAACCGAAACAGAGTGTTGGAGTTGGATATAGCAATAGGATTAGTGTTGAGTGCCACAAGTGTGACAAGTGAGGGGATCGTTCTGCTGTCATCGAATGCCACTTCGATTAAAGAGGCATTTTTAAAAGATAACAGATGGGCCTGCAATGTCATATGAAGCTAAATGTTGAGCAATGAAGAAACAAGGAGAAGCAGAAGTCATGGTAGACATGCACCTGCTTAGAGGAATATGTGGTGGAATCAAGAATGAGCACGTAAGTGGAAACACGGGTAGCTCCAATGAAGGAGTAGATCAAGGAATGTCAATTAAGATGATTTATAGTAGACCCAAAACAAATAAAAGTATCAAAGGGTTACATGTTCAGGAAACTAGGAAAGGAGGGAGACCAGGACCTTTTTTTTTTTTTTTGAATGGTTACTTTCATTAAAAATAGCAAACAGTACAAGAGAAAAGTACTGAAAGCGGAAGAAAACAAAACATGACAAAGAAAAGACCATCTCTTTCCAGTGACAAAACATGACAAACTAAGGCCCTGACAAAGAAAAGACCATCTCTTTCCAGTGATACACAATTTGATCTAATGAGTATCCCTTAAAAGAAGGGAGAATAAACACCCAAAACGCTACCAAAAACTTCGACTTCTCCACCAGTCTACTTTCACTAACAACAATTCCTTCAAAACATCTTGAGTTTCTTTCTTTCCAAATCGTCTAGATCACCGCTAGGAAAGACAGTCGCCACATCAATTTGCTTTTCGGGTCCCTAACCTTCCAAGCTTGGAAAAGCTCGAGAAGAGAATGAGGAAGAGCCCAACAGCAACCAAACCCTCCTATTATAGCCATCCATATAGTCTGAGCTGAATTACAGTTTAGTAAGAGGTGGTCCACTGATTCTTCGTCTTTCAAACACATAGGGCATCCATTCACTATCGACATTCCTCTCTTCCTCAGAAGGTCCATAGTAGGAATCCTTTTCCTAAGAGCAAGCCACCCAAAGACAAGCACTCTAGGAGGAGCTTTCATCTTCCAAATCCCATACACTCCACTCCTATCCCTGGGATTGTTAAGGATTGTCTGAAAGAAAGACGACACTGAAAATGATCCATTCTTAGAGGCAATCCATACCCTCTCATCTTCTCTGCTGCCTTGAGTGGTGAAGCTATTCAAGGAATTAAGGAGATCAATGAACTGGGATTCTTCATTGTCCTTTAAATTCCTTCTAAAAGTGGGACACCAAACCCTTTGGTCTCCAGTGGTAGTCATCTAAGAGCTGACCGTTGCTTCCATGTCTTGAGCACATCTAAACAGGTATGGGAATTGAACACAGAACGGATCCTCACCTCCCCACCTATCTTTCCAAAAAAGGATCCTTTCCCCCGATCCAATTTGGTACCTGATGTTCTCCTTGAAAATTCCTTTGGCCGAGAGGATTCCTTTCCATATAGCAGATGAGTTCCAAGGTGGATCCTGAACATCCCACCCATGTCTTGGAAGGTTGTATTTCTTTTCCAGCACCCGTCTCCAGAGACCTTATGAACCGTCTCCAATCCTCCACAGCCATTTACCCAGGAGGGCTTGATTCAACTTCTAAGGGGTCTAATTCCCAGGCCTCCTTCTTCCTTCAGTTTACATATGGATTCCCAACCTACCAAGTGTATCTTCTTCTGAGAGCTTGTACCATGCCATAAGAACTCTCTCTGCAATCTTTCAAGCCTCTTTATAATTAAGGCCGGGCATCTAAAGATGGAGAAATAATAGACTAGCAAGTTGGAGAGGACAGATTTGATGAGGGTAACTCTTCCACCTATAGATAGGTAATTTGCTTTCCATGTAGACAACTTCTTCTCTACCCTTTCCACAACTGGATTCCAAAGAGATTTAGAAACCCGCCCCGAGCATAGAGGCATTCCTAAGTACGAAATAGGAAGGTCCCCAATCTTACATCCCATAATACCTGAAACTTTACGGAGAAGAGGTGTATCCTGAGTACTTGGGCCTAGGATTGGTCTGGCCCAGGTAGCATTTTAATTATAGCTTGGCCCAAGTTGTAATGATATTGAGCCCAAGTTATAATGCAAATAGAAGTCTAGATTTTTAGTATGACTTAGAAAGTATCCCACGTGAGAGAGAATTGGGAAAGAAGAGAGTTGTAAAACAACTCTAAAAGGAAAGTTTGAAAGTGATTGGAATTCCCATCTTCCCCTTTATATATGAGAACCAACGACCCTTTGTGGTATTCTATTCATTGGAAAAAGTCTGAGAATCTTGTGGATTGCAAATTAGGAGAAGAAGGAGAAAGCGGTTGATGTCAAGTTCGAGTTCGAAGGAAACAATTGTGTATCAGAGGTGAGTGAATCTTCCTTAATTATTCAATCCATGTTTAGTTGATGAGATGAATGTTTAAGGAACTCAGATGTTGTGGGATTGCTAGTTGTGTAAATAGTTTAAAGTTAATTGACAAATCAGGTTCTGGAATGGGATAGAAAAGGATTGATTTCTTGGTGAAATAGAAAAGTTTGGATTTCTATTAGTAATCTTGCTTTGGATTATGATTCATGTGGAAAGGAAGGATCGGATGATGAATCTGTGCAATTCTGCACTTATCTTCTTCCTGTCACAAACAGAAATTTCCAACGAAAAGGGGTAGTGGGACCCACTGTCAACAATAGTTGAGCCAAGATCCATGTACAATAGGCCCACTGGCCCATTATCACATATCACGTGGGATAAGGATTAGTGGTGTGACTCATCAATCTAATTTGAATTCTTTCCATGTATATAATCTGTATCAATATTCTTTATTCTCTTTCCATTCATATAGATTGTAATTAGATTGTAATTTGCCTTGATTAAGGCCATTAAGTCTATAAGTAAAGCAAAGGACTGATCATTGAGATCATCCAATATTTCAAATCATTCTCTTCAAGTTAATTCTCTGGTTTTGTCATGGTATCAGAGCCCTGATAATTTCTCTCCTCTTCTAGTTTTCTTCTTCGACTTGTTTGTCGAATCTTGGTGATAACAGTCATTATCCTTGACTGTTCGTGCATGTTAACATAGTTTTCATCAATTTTTTGAAGTCTGATCACTGTGGCCCACCACAGATCAGTCCAAGTTCGTCACAGACATCATTCTACATTGATCGACAGTTGTTTCTGAGACTTGTGGACGTGTGTTTGACTCAGCAGAGAAATCAGAGATCAGATCTAGGTTCTGGGAACCATTCTCGTCAGGAACTTGGAGCATCTCATCAGGGGCCCACTTCTGATCAGCACTGCATGGTCAACAAAGCCTCCCATCTTGGTCGACCACTCATTCTAGAATTTTTGGACATTTTTTTGGCATTTTTCGATCATCAGAGGTAGGCCATTTCCTCCATCTTGTGATTTCCAAGTTTTCCAAGATAGTTTTGATCTCAGCCGTACAAAATCTTGGTTTATGGATGGATTTCAATAAATCTTGTACCACTGGAAAGATAAATTGATCCTCCTTGCATCGTGTGGATCTGATCCTCACTCAGATCATACAGTGGGACACACGCAGGGAAACAGCCTTGCTGGTCAAGGTCGCCTGGGGCTATTTTTTGGTGAAATTTTTCACAGACAGTTCTTTTGTCATTTCTGCACTGCTGTCAAGCATCCTGAGTTGATCCGATCTTTCTATTATACTCTGCTGGCTAATCTTGAGCCTTTTTTTAAGAGTAATACATCATGGATAAAAGTGAACAGTTACTCATTAAGTTCAATGGGACCAATTATACATCCTGGGCCTTCCAATTTCAGATCTACCTTAAAGGAAAAGAACTATGGGGTCATATAGATGGGACTGATCCAAAATCTTTAGATGATGTAAAGGCCGCCTCAAAATGGGACACCAAAGATGCCCAAATTATGACTTGGCTACTGGGGTCAGTGGATCCCCAATACATCATGAATCTCAGACCTTACAAAACAGCAAAAGGCATGTGGGAATACCTCAAACAGGTATATCAGCAGGATAATTCTGCCCGTAGGTTCCACCTGGAACATGAGCTTTCTTAGTTTACGCAGGGAACTATGTCCGTTCAAGAATATTACTCTACTTTTATTCGTTTATGGACGGATTACACTGAGATCATCTACTCCAATCTTCCTGAGGCCTCTATCGCGGTAGTTCAGAACATCCATTCCACTAGTCAGAGAGATCAGTTCCTGATGAAACTTAGGCCTGAATTTGAACAACTTCGTTCAAATCTGATGAGCAGGGTGCCTTCCCCATCTATTGATTCTTGCTTCGGAGAGCTTCTTCGTGAGGAACAGCGTTTAACCACCCAGGTTACTCTACAAAATGCAGTTCCCACCGGTCCATTAACCACGGCTTATGTTGCCCGTTACCACCCGCAGAACAGGGATATGACTAAAGTACAGTGTTACTCATGTCAGAAATATGGCCATGTTGCTACCCAATGCAATCAAAAATATTGCTCTTACTGCAAACGCAAGGGCCATGTTCTTCCTGAATGTCGGCGTCGCGCCCAGATCTCTCAAAAAGCAAATATGGCAACTCTGGATGTGTCTACTCCTGCATTGCATTCTGCTGACCCTACAGTACTGCCTGCTCCCACTGCTTCTTCATCCTCTCTTACCCCAGAAATGGTTCAACAGATGATCGTAAATGCTTTTTCTGCCCTTGGACTCTCAGGTAAACCCAAACAACCAAATTCTACCTGGTATATGGATTCGGGAGCTTCTAATCATATGACCCACTCATCTGAAATTCTATCTCAAATAAAACCTTATGATGGAAGTCTCCGAATCAATACAGCAGATGGTGGCAGTATACCCATTACTGCCATCGGTAAGATCTCACATTCCTTACCTTTGAGTCATGTTTTTCTTTCTCCTCAATTATCTACCAATTTATTATCTGTTGGCCAACTAGTTGATAATCACTGTTTTGTCTCTTTTTCTCGTTCTGGTTGTGTTATACAGGATCAAGCATCGGGGAAGGTGATAGCGAAGGGACCTAAGTGTGGTCGTCTTTTTCCGCTACAACTATCTACACAAGATAGGTGTTTGGTTGCTTCTGCATTATTTTCTGCTTCTAGTTCCAATAAGAGCCACTTGTGGCACCAAAGATTAGGCCATCCTAATTCTAGAACTTTGTTATCTTTGTTTAAGTCTGGATTATTACATGATAATAAAGTTTCTCTTAAAGATGTTTCCTTTAATTGCTCTAGTTGTAAAATGGGCAAGAGTAAGACTCTTCCTTTTCCCATCAGCACTTCTTTATCATTGAAATGTTTTGATCTTGTTCATAGTGATGTATGGGGAATAGCACCTGTCATATCTCATTCTCATTTTAAATATTTTGTGACATTTATTGATGACTACAGTCGATTTACATGGATATATTTTTTGCATTCAAAATCTGAGGTGTTTGCTACGTTCAAAATTTTCTTAGCCTATGTGGAAAATCAATTCTCCACATCCATTAAAACACTTCGTACAGATTCAGGTGGTGAATATGTTTCAAATGAGTTTCAGACCTTTTTACAAAATAAAGGGATCATTTCTCAAAAATCATGTCCTTATACACCACAGCAAAATGGTGTGTCTAAGAGGAAAAACAGACACCTTTTGGACATCGTTCGGTCACTCTTTTTAGCATCATCTGTTCCACCAAGATTTTGGCCCGAAGCTCTGTCCACAGCCGTTCATGTTATAAATCGACTACCATCTCCACGCATAAATCATGAAACACCTTATTTTCGTTTATTTCATAAGCATCCTAGTTTTTCTCATCTCCATGTTTTTGGGTGTATCTGTTTTGCTCTTCTTCCACCGGTTGAACGAACAAAACTATCGGCTCAATCTTCGAAGTGTGCCTTTTTAGGTTATGCAAATGACCAAAAAGGATTTCTCTGTTATGATCCCAAGGTTAAACGTATCCGGATTTCTCGTAATGTTGTGTTTTTTGAAAATCAATATTTTTTCCAACATCATCTAGACCCTGATCCATCTCCTATGTTTTCTCTTGTTCCTGCCTTTGGTGATCCTCCGGATCCAACTAAGGAAAATATCAAGCCGCTTATTGTGTATAAAAGGCGTAGACGGGAAAACACGGTTACATCTGAGCCTCCTGATTTGTCAGCTTCCTCGGCACTTGACCCTGCTCCTGCTTCCGACATTTCTCAATCTGTTCATCTTCGTAGATCATCTCGGACTTCCCGCCCCCCTGATCGGTTTGGCTTTACTCATACATCCTTACTTGCTACCTTGTCTTCTGTTCATATACCTAATAACTTTTCTCAAGCAGTGCAACATGAGTGTTGGCGGCAGGCTATGCAGGAAGAACTTGATGCACTAAAGGAGAATCACACATGGGACGTTGTTCAATGTCCTCAGTCCATCAAACCCATTGGCTGTAAATGGGTTTACTCTATCAAGCTACATCCTGACGGTACTCTGGCACGATATAAGGCTCGGTTAGTAGCTCTTGGCAACCGTCAGGAGTATGGTATCGACTATGATGAAACATTTGCTCCGGTCGCCAAGATGACAACTGTGCGTACTATTCTTGCTATTGCGGCATCACGCTCATGGCCTCTGTATCAGATGGATGTGAAGAATGCCTTTCTCCACGGAGATCTTCACGAGGAAGTATACATGCGTCTTCCTCAAGGATATGAGTCTCCATCAAAAAATGAAGTGGCACGACTTCGTCGTTCGTTGTATGGACTTAAACAAGCACCCAGAGCTTGGTTTGAAAAATTTCGTTCTACTCTACTGAACCTCGGCTTTACTCAAAGTCCCTATGATCCTTCATTGTTCTTGAATAAAAATGATCATGCCACCACTATACTTCTTGTATATGTGGATGATATCATCATCACAGGCACTCACAGTAACATGATTAAAACTCTTCAATCATCACTTCAAGCTGCGTTCCATATGAAAGATCTGGGTCCATTAACATACTTCTTGGGACTTGAGGTCCAACAGTCTAGGAAGGGACTGTTTTTACATCAACATAAGTATGCTACTGACCTTCATGACCTTGCTGGCCTAACGGATACCACACCTGTGGACACTCCATTAGAAGTGAATGTGAAACTCAAGAAAGATGATGGGGATCTCCTCTCCGACCCCACATTCTACAGACGCTTGGTCGGCAGTCTGATCTACTTGACTATCACTAGACCAGACATTTCCTATGCTGTAAATGTTGTTAGTCAATTCATGACCGCACCAAGACATCACCATATGGTTGCAGTCAAACGGATCATCCGGTACATTCTTGGTTCTCCGACTAGAGGATTATTCTTTCCGGTTGGCAGACCTGGTAGTATTACATATGAATGACTTTGATGTCATTTTGGGAATGGATTGGCTTGCTAGGTATCGAGCTATTTTAGATTGTTTTAATAAAGTAGTTCGGTTTAACCTGGGGGGATTTACTCAGGTCAGTTTGGTGGGAAAGAGGAGACCTGTTAGGTCAATAGTCATCTCAGCCATCAAAGCCGTTGAGCTATTGAGGAGTGGGTGCAAGGGCTTTATAGCTTTTATCACTGAAGATAAACAGAAGCCCCGATTAGAAGATATCTCTGTTGTTAGGGAATTTCCGGAAGTATTTTTGGATGATTTGCCTGGATTACCCCCAATTCGAGAGGTCGATTTTACTATTGAGTTAATGCCGGGAACAGCCCCGATTTCTAAGGCACCTTATCGAATGGCTCCTGCGGAACTGAAGGAACTCAAGGATCAATTGGAGGAGTTGTTAGAAAAAGGATTCATTCGACCTAGCGTATCTCCATGGGGAGCACCGGTGTTGTTTGTGAAGAAAAAGGATGGCACTTTGAGAATGTGTATTGATTATAGACAGTTAAATCAGGTGACTATCAAGAACAAGTACCCTCTACCTCGCATTGATGAATTGTTTGATCAACTACAAGGTGCGAAATACTTTTCCAAGATTGATCTCCGATCCGGCTACCATCAGCTAAGGGTGAGGGAGGAAGATATTTCCAAGACGGCATTTCGAACGCGATATGGTCACTACGAATTTTTAGTCATGCCTTTCGGTTTAACCAATGCCCCAGCCGCATTCATGGCAATGATGAACCAAGTTTTCCAACCCTTTTTGGATAAATTTGTGGTGGTATTTATTGATGATATTTTGATTTACTCTAAGGAATGGCACGAGCATGAAGAACATTTGCGTATCTCCTTACAGCTGTTGAGGAACAACCAGCTGTATGCCAAGCTAAGTAAGTGTGATTTTTGGCTTACACAAGTCACCTTTTTGGGCCACATTATTTCAGGAGAAGGACTATCAGTAGATCCTACTAAAATTGAAGCAGTTACGAATTGGAAGCGACCTGCAAATGTGTCCGAAGTTCGAAGTTTCTTAGGCTTGGCAGGCTATTATCGACGGTTCGTGCAAGGATTTTCTACAATTGCTGGGCCACTTACCAGACTCACAAGGAAAGATGTTCCGTTTATTTGGAATGAGAACTGTGAAGATAGCTTCCGAACTTTGAAAGATAAGCTCACATCGGCACCAATACTTACCCTCCCCGCTGGGAGTGGAGGATTTGTGATATACTGTGATGCGTCGTTGCAAGGACTAGGGTGTGTCCTTATGCAGCATGGAAAAGTGATTGCGTATGCTTCCAGACAACTGAAGGTCCATGAACAAAATTATGCTACGCACGACCTTGAGTTAGCAGCTGTGGTATTTGCATTAAAAATTTGGAGGCACTATCTTTACGGTGAAGAATTTGAAGTATATACCGATCATAAGAGCCTCAAGTACATGTTTTCTCAAAAGGAGTTGAACTTGAGACAACGAAGATGGATGGAATTTCTCAAGGACTATGATTTCTCAATCTTTTATCATCCAGGAAAAGCGAATGTTGTAGCTGATGCCTTGAGCAGAAAATCAGCACAGATGGCTTGTTTGACATCGGAATGGAGATTGCTTGAAGAGATCAAGGACTTGGATGTTAACTTATGGTCTATTGACAACAAAGTATTATTGGGAAGCTTCAAGGTCCAACCCGAATTAATACAAAGAATAAAGGACCACCAGCGGGACGATAAAGCATTGGCAGAAATCTTCGATAAAATGGACAATAAACCAGATTTCTCTATTGTTAATGGTGTGTTGTATTTCCGAGGCAGACTCTGTGTGCCACATGTTCGAGAAATCAAAGATGAAATTTTGAAAGAAGCCCATCATACAAGATATACTATCCATCCAGGGAGTACTAAGATGTATCAAAATTTAAAAATCAGATTTTGGTGGGTCGGAATGAAAAATGATGTCACTGAATTTGTCGGCCGGTGTTTCACTTGTCAACAGGTGAAGGCTGATCATAGGAAGCCGGGAGGATTACTGCAACCGTTGCCAATACCCGAATGGAAATGGGAGCATATCACTATGGATTTTATTTCCGGATTTCCTCGAACTTCAAGGCATAATGAAATAATTTGGGTCATTGTGGATAGGTTGACCAAATCAGCACACTTTTTACCACTAAAAGGAAAAACCACGATGGAACAACTGGCCAAAACTTATGTTCGGGAAATTGTGCGATTACATGGCGTTCCAGCATCAATCGTCTCCGACAGAGATACTAGGTTTGTTTCACAATTTTGGAAAAGCTTGCAAAAGGCTATGGGTACTAAATTGCATTTTAGCACTGCATATCACCCCCAGACAGATGGGCAGACGGAAAGAACAAATCAAACGTTGGAGGATATGCTTCGAGCCTGTGCCATAGATTTCACAGACAGTTGGGATGAGCAGTTACCATTAGCAGAGTTTGCTTACAACAATAGTTATCATTCGAGTATTCAGATGGCTCCTTTTGAGGCTTTGTATGGTAGGAGTTGTCGTTCTCCGATTTGTTGGGAAGAAGTGGGCGATCGACGAATTTTAGGCCCTGAATGGGTGCAAACTTCTACTGAGAATATTAAGAAAATTCGGGATCGGTTTAAAGACTGCTCAGAGTCGCCAGAAGAGTTATGCTGACAAACGCCGACGAGAATTGGAATTTATGGTTGGTGACTCCGTATTCCTCAAAGTCTCTCCAACGAAGGGAGTGATGCGCTTTGGCAAGAAGGGAAAGCTTAGTCCGCGATACATCGGACCATTCAAGATTACAGGACGTGTGAGTGATGGGAATGCTTACGAATTGGACCTTCCATCACAGTTAGCTGGTGTTCACAAAGTGTTTCATGTGTCAATGTTGAAGAAATATGAACCGGACCCATCTCATGTACTTGATCTTGTGACAATGGATTTACAACCTAATTTATCCTATGAGGAGAGACCTGTTGCAATCTTAGACACCAAGGACATGGTGTTACGGCGACGAACAGTTCGACTTGTTAAGGTGTTATGGACACATCATGATCCAAAGGAGGCCACCTGGGAGCTCGAGGACGACGTTCGGAGCAAGTATCCGCATCTTTTTGTCTCAGGTATGTTTTAATTTGGAGGACCAAATTTCCCAAGGAGGGGAGTATGTAATATCCTGAGTACTTGGGCCTAGGATTGGTCTGGCCCAGGTAGCATTTTAATTATAGCTTGGCCCAAGTTGTAATGATATTGAGCCCAAGTTATAATGCAAATAGAAGTCTAGATTTTTAGTATGACTTAGAAAGTATCCCACGTGAGAGAGAATTGGGAAAGAAGAGGGTTGTAAAACAACTCTAAAAGGAAAGTTTGAAAGTGATTGGAATTCCCATCTTCCCCTTTATATATGAGAACCAACGACCCTTTGTGGTATTCTATTCATTGGAAAAAGTCTGAGAATCTTGTGGATTGCAAATTAGGAGAAGAAGGAGAAAGCGGTTGATGTCAAGTTCGAGTTCGAAGGAAACAATTGTGTATCAGAGGTGAGTGAATCTTCCTTAATTATTCAATCCATGTTTAGTTGATGAGATGAATGTTTAAGGAACTCAGATGTTGTGGGATTGCTAGTTGTGTAAATAGTTTAAAGTTAATTGACAAATCAGGTTCTGGAATGGGATAGAAAAGGATTGATTTCTTGGTGAAATAGAAAAGTTTGGATTTCTATTAGTAATCTTGCTTTGGATTATGATTCATGTGGAAAGGAAGGATCGGATGATGAATCTGTGCAATTCTGCACTTATCTTCTTCCTGTCACAAACAGAAATTTCCAATGAAAAGGGGTAGTGGGACCCACTACATGATCTGATCAAGAATCTGGGCCCCACATCTGTGAGAGGAGTGGTGGTCGACCACTGTGTAGATGAGCATCTAAGATTTGAATCAGTAGAACCCACTGATCAATGTGTTCCAAAGACTTCAGGCGTGAAGTGAAGACAAATCAGCAGATTGTCGTTTCTGACTTGTGGACCCCACGATGTGGTTTGATTTGGAATCGGAACCCCACATCCTAAAGGGGACACATGGTCGACCCTTGTGTAGTTGATCATCTAGAGATTGGACCAGTGGGACCCATTATCCAGAGAATTCAAGAAATCTCAGGCGTCTGTTACTGTAGAAGTCGTTTTGGGTTTGTGGACCCCAGTAATTGGTCAAGTAGTGAATCAGAACCATTGGAAGTGTACACTAGTCTTGGGCGACCCATACCTAGATGTCTGATCTTGATTTTATCTAGTGGGGCCCACTGGATTTTATGCCACTAGGTTCTGGCGTGATGCAGTATACTTAGATGTTCTGGATGAAACTATTGGGGAAAATAACCTGAACTATATATGAAATTACAAGTTTACCCTTACTATCTAGATGGTTCAAGATTTGTATGGATTATGATTAATTATGTACATCATGATTGATTACATGATTATGATTAATTATGTAGATCATGATTGATTACATGATTATGATTAATTATGTAGATCATGATTAATTACATGGTTATGATTAATTTTGTAGATTGTGATTAATTATACGGACAGTGAGTAACTAATGTTGAAAATGGGACACTCCTATACCAATCAATGCCAATTATGCTAGTTGGGGCAATGATCAATCTGAATGGTGTTAGGATTGGGCCCACGTTGCTATACATGAGTATTTAATTCTATTAAATATTAATTGCTGTTTATGTTTTCAGTCGATATATAATTATGAGATACAATATATTGGGTTTCATATGTTGGACTGGTGTCCAGATGATGGATGGCTTCGGGCCATGATGGCCGGTATAGCGGCGGGTCCTTAATGGACGTGATGAGCCACTTTGATGGCTGGTCCTTAGTGGACGTGTCTAATGAGACAGGGTCATGGTGACCGGTATACATGTATACGATAAGGCCTTTGAGGCGTGGTGATGTGCATGGGTACAGATTGTGCGTGAAAGAATCTAAATAATATTTAATTATTGATTTAGACTTGTTAAAGCATGTGATGTTATATTTTATGTGATTTGTGTAATTAGGAATATTCATTCACCAGTAGTACTGATGTTGTGTTACCCCCTTCAGGTAATCAAGCTGCGGGCGGGACAGAGCGGAACGAGGATCAGCACGTGAATTTCAATATGCGTGGCTGACAAGAGTGCACGAGAAAAGATAATTTAGTAGATAAAGGGATTAGCCTGGTTTAGGGATATTAATTGATGTTTTAGTACATTATTGATGCAGACCGAACATAGTAAAGTTTGAGAACTATTTGATTAAATGAAATTATTATTTGATTTTAAATGCCAAATGCTTATGTGAATTATTTGACTAATGTTTGGTAAATATTACCAAAGTTTATCACGATCCAGAGATCTGACAGGGCCCCAGGATTTGGGTCGTGACAAGAGGCTTCTCTGTACGTAACCCAATCACCTCACTCTTGGAGAAGTTGACTTTAAGCCCTGACACTGCTTCAAAGCATAGGATAGTGGCCTTAACATTTCTGACCTGAGCTTCATCTGCTCCACAAAATATGAGTATCATCAGCATATTGCAAGTGGCTGATAAATGGAGAATTTCTAGCCACTCGGAAGCCTTCAAACATTCCTGCATTCACAGCCTTTGGTAGCATTCTTCCCAGCGCTTCAGCTACAATTAGGAAGAGGAAAGGAGAGAAGGGATCCCCTTGTCGGAGCCTCTTCGCGCCTGGAAGTAGCCCTTAGGAGACCCATTCACCAAAATAGAGAACCAAGCCGATGAAACACACTCCTGAATCCAACTCCATTTTTCCCCAAACCCCATTCTCCCTAAAAGTATTGAAGGAATTTCCAGTCCACCCTATCATAAGCTTTCTCCAGGTCTAGCTTGCATATGATCCCCGAATCCCTCTCCTTAAGTCTTGAATGCACACATTCATTGGCCACCAATATGACATCTAAGATTTGCCTTCCCTCTACAAAAGCCCCTTGGTCACTGGAGATAATCTTTGGCAAAACCTTTTGAATTCTCCCTGCTAGAACTTTGGTTAGGATTTTATAGGGACTTCCCAGAAGACTAATGGGTCTGTAATCTTTGATGCCAAGGTCTCCTGTCTTCTTTGGAATTAACGCGATGAAGGAGGCCCCCAATCCTTTGGATAATTTAACCCTTTGAGAGAATTCCTCTAGAAAATCCATGACATCCTTCTTCACCATTTTCCAAAAGTGTTAAAAAAAGGCCATCGGAAAGCCATCTGGGCCTGGGGCCTTATCTCCAGCGAGATCAAAGACCGCCTGCTGAACTTCCTCCTCTTCAAAGTTCCTCTCCAGCCAGTTCGCCTCTTCTTCACCAATAACTTCGAAGGTTATATTTCCCAAATGAGGTCTTTCCCAACCCTCATCAGTGTAGAGCGATTGGAAGTATTCTATAATGTGAGATATTATCTCCTCTTTTTTCTCCAACCTCTTCCTCCCATCCATTATGTTAACTATCCTATTAGCCCTTCTTCTTGAAGATGCCATGCCATGAAAAAATTTTGTATTTTTATCCCCTTCTTTTAGCCAGTTGCATCTCGATCTTTGTTTCCACCTAATCTCCTCCTTCCTCAGATGTCTTTGAAACTCTTCTTTTAATTCCAGCCTCTTCTTTTCTTCTTCCGGGGACAGCTGATCAGTCTCCTCCTTGCCATCTAAAGATTGGATTTCTGCTAGGATTTTAGATTTTTGGTACTTCACTTCCCCAAAGTGCTCCTTTGCCCACTCCTTCATTTTGATTTTCAGCAACTTTAGTTTTGTAGCCAACCTATGACCCGCCCATCCATCCACCCTTATCTCCTCCCACCATTTTTGTACCAGCATAGGGAAACTCTCTTCCTGTAGCCACATAAGTTCAAAGCGAAAAGGCGCAGGTCCCCATCTTTCACACTCCGAGTCTAGCCGAATCGGGCAATGATCTGAAACTGGCGTAGGCAAAGCAATCTGGATAACCTCTGGGTAAATTTCCAACCAATCTGAAGAGACCAATAATCTATCCAGCCTGGACATAGTAGGTTTGCTCTGATGGTTAGACCAAGTAAAAGAGGCTCCACCCATTTGCAGGTCTACCAAAGAATGAGAGTTGATCCAGTCAGAGAAGCGCATCATTTCTCCTGTAAGTTTGCTACCTCTCAGTTTTTCACTTGGAAATCTAATGATATTCCAATCTCCACCAATACACCATGGCCCACTCCATCTTCCCCTTATTGAGTCCAATTATTTCCAAAAATCATCTCTTTTCTGGCTGTTATTAGGACCATATACTGAAGTGAGAAGCCATTTTTTATTGTTCTTAAGGTCTTCCACTAGCACTGATAGGGAAAAGACATCCACCCAACTTTGTTCCACTGAAACCGATCTTGTGTCCCATAGGGTCAGCAACCCACCTGCAGCACCCACTGCTTCTACCGCAGCCCACTTTACTTGCCTTCTTCCCCAAACCTCTTTCACCACCCTTTCAGAGATTTCTTTTAATTTTGATTCTTGTAGGATTACTATCTGAGACTTTTGATTCCTGATCATCTCTTTCACCACTAGCTTGTGCGAGGCTTCCCCCAGTCCACGAACGTTCCATGAGAGCACCTTCATTTAAAGTTAGGAAGACCACCCCGACTTTTCCCACCTTTGTTCTATACATTATGCTCCTCTGTCTCCTTTGATTTTGTTTTCTCATAATTAATTGACAAGTTCAAATTATTCAACTCCCTAACCCCTTTCCTTACGGATTTGCTACCCTTCCTTTCCAGACCATTCTGGCTCTCCCGGCTGTGAACAAACTTCACTAACGGGTCCCATCCATTTGCTATCCCCTCTATTGTTACTCCAGTAGCCTTGGCACACTGAATAATTTCCTGAGGTGACCAAAGCATTTTGCCAGCTTCCTTTTCCCCACAGGGTCTCCTCTCTTGGCTACCGTGATCATCCCCTGCCCCAAAAGCTTCTCTAAAACCCCTCATACCTGGGCCTTTATCATCAGCATGCCATTGCTCATGGCTGTCGGTGGGAGTCTTCTCCTCCCCCCTCAATCTGTTGGATTGAAGTATACACAAAGGTGGAGCAGACCTGGAAACCCTCTTCGCCAGACATTGCAAGTGGCTTCTTTTGGACGGAGATCCAGCCCTCTGAGTCTCTGGTAGGTGTTCTGACATGTGCGCAGTGGCCATCCTCTTTTGTTGGAGTCACTGTAGCCCCTCCCATTTCTCGACATCCCTTTTCCTTGGCAATGTTGCCTTCTCCCATATGTAACACGTCTTCTCCATATCAGCATCACATCTTGCTGGCGAGCACATCTCCTTTCTTCTTTCCCTTTCCAATTTCTACTCTATGATCCACTTCTACTTCTCCTTCCCCAAAAGAAAAGCTAGGTGTCTTTGCCCTCCCCTCTGATTTCTCCCTCTCCAACGAGCATTTAACTATTTCTTCCCCCTCTTCGGTGTCACAGTCGTCCTGCTCTTCATTATCGCCATCGATAGAGCTTTCCCGGCTACTATCCTCCTCTGCGTCGGAAAGGTCCTCCTCTTCTGGCTCACTCACTGGCGGAGAGATAGCTTTCGCACAGTTTCGCAAAGACTCCATCTCTCCATTTTCGCCCTTTCTCTGTTTTTCCTCTTCGTCTTCAACATAAGTCTTCGAAAAGAGCCCTAACCCTTTAAAACATTCATCTCGAGTCGGATCCTCCAGGCCCAACACGACTTAAGCCACGGGCTTTAAGTAAGGTACAGCCCAAGCCCCTGTCCAGACCCATAGTAACTTGATTTGCCACTGGCCCATCACTATTCACCAAATGGGTGGTCGACTTGAAATTTGAAATGGGACTGCTGACGTCATCGTCCTCCTCCCTCTGTCCCTGTAGGTCACTGCAACTATACCTGGTTGCCTTCTTCTTCTCCTTCAATCTGATACCATTTCTTGTTTCTTCTCCCATCAGTTTCTCTCCCTCCTCCTTCCTTTCCACTGTGACCATGAATTTCAAATAATCCACCCATATTGGTATCTGCAGAGGTAGAAATGGGTGAACTGTTGAGCATTACCTCCACCCTTTCCTCCTTGAGTACCTCTTTCTCTCTGGTTCTAACATCCACCTCCACAGTCTTGCCAGTGCAGTCACCTATTAGCCTAAACACACCTTCATGCCAGGCCTAAAGTGGTACTCCTTTAACTTTCACCCATATAGGGTTCGGTGGTGTACCCAGAACTTCCATCCATCTCTCAATCATTGAGAATGGAGATGATGAACCTCCTGTTGTTGCTGTTCTGAAGAGGAGCTCATCAACTTCACAGGAAGAAGATAAATGCAGCCATACCACCTGTTCATCCAGCTTTTGCAGCTTGATGGGTAGCTGTCCAAAGCACTCTTGGATCCAGGATTCTATCTGTTCGGTGCTGACTGATTTATCTTTCAGGAATCCCACCAGGCTGTTGACAAGAGATCTCTTCTTTTGCTTGACTACCCATTGTGCTACCCTCACCCCTTTGCCAGTGTCTTCTTCCACTATCCATCCAGCAACTTCTAAGCCTAGTGTGTCACCCCTTTCTCCTTCCCTTTTCTTGTTGCTTTGATCTTGGACATCTCCTGTGTGGTGCTCCCTAGTCCAGAAAGAGGATTGCCTGAAATCCTTCCAATCCCTCTTGGATGTTTCCTCACCCCTACTCTTTCTGGTTTGGGGGCAGAAACGAGCCATATTGACCTGTAATTTCTTACCTCCCAAACACTCTACCTTCTACATTTCAGCTGCTTTCTCTGCTTCTGTTAGGGTTGCAAATCTGACAAATGCAAAACCTCTATTGCCATTGTCCCTCTTATCTTTAGGTATGGAGACATTTTTTATTCTCCCTGCTCTCCAGAAGATAGTTTCTATCTCAGCTTTGGAAATCTGTTGTGGAAGATTTGAAACAAAGACTGAGAAGGTTTCCTCCCTGATCTTCCTTATCTCTGCTGGAAGAGGCACCTTATGAGACTGCCTCCTGCCTGCATTCCAAGAAGCTTCCCTTCTCTCTCTCTCAAAGCTCTGCCTTCCAGTTTTTACCCATTGGTCGGTAAAACACTGAGGGAGACCAGGACCTTAGATAAATGGTGGGAAAATACATGATGAATTGTGGAGTTACTTGTATGCATGGCTGGTGGGTTGAGTGGAGAAGTAGAACTCACAAAGTGAATGCAGATACGAGCAATCATTTAACTATCATAAACCTTATGAATGAAATATAGACACATCATCAATACACAAAGAGATGGGATAAGGCTTCAATGATGAGAAGATGATGATGACAATGATAAAATAAAAGATGGAGCTAAACAGGAAAGTAGTTGCAAACTCAAAAGATCAACACATTTTTGTTGAATTTTCAACATATTGATTTTAAAAATTTAGCAATCATGCGCAGTGCCTGAAGCAAAAGAGAGGAAAAAAAAATCAAAATAGAGTTTGTACAAAGCTTAGGGACAGAAATAATCATAATTCATAAAGCTATGGCAATAAATAGAACAACTTACATTGATAATCATGTCATCCCATGTCTCTTGGTAAGAACTATCTTGCTTTAGATCTTCTGTATCACTAACATATGCCTTCATCTTCGGTATCTAGTTTACAGAAACAATTACATCAGATTACAGAATTGGCATCAAAATATCTTATAGAACAGCACCATGAAATCTTACAAGAAATGACATTAAGCACTACATCAAGAAATGAAATCACACTTTTACATCTGCTAGAAAATTTATAAAGATGATTCCAAGTACTTTATTGTTAAAATTTTAGTGGAAAGAGAAATGACTAATCAGTTTAGAAAACGTTGAGGATACTCAATTCAGGAGTGACTACGGAAAACTTCTTAACAGTCCAGAAATCAGGAACCTTGGGATAACATCAATTGAGTTAATGAGCATCGGAAACCTAAGGCAACAGATTGCTACAAGTATGATCAAGCAAATATCTAGCAAGACCACCTAGGAAACCCAAGGCAACAGGTTGTTGCAAGATGACAATTGCAAATATCTAGCAAGACCAATATTATGGTAATCGCCTAAAATATCATCTCCAGTACGCTAACAGAAATTATATATACTAAAGGGATGCACTCCTTGACAGTCACTGGCACCAAAAGGAACCCAAAAGAAAAGACCACTTCTAACAGTCTAATACTGTTGCAACAGTAGTACACTGTGACCGATATGTGACAGACAAGGAGTTGCAGTGGATGATCCCCTTCCTTCAGGTTTTAAGTAACACCCCATATCACCTAGCATAACACGGGTAATAAGATGGAAACAACAGAGAAGTAATTAATGGAGAAAGAAGCAAAAGTGAAGAGAATCTCTAACTTTTATTCAATTATCTAACTGTTGACTGTGCCATAAATGGCATAGTCGACAGCTACAACTCAAAGCCTTAAGATTTCTCTTTAAACTCTAGGAAATTAATCATCCAACTCATTTACAATTCCTTCCTCATTCTTAGATACTTGATTTATTTAATTAAGAAGCTAAAAAGGCAAAAAAAAAAAAAAAATGTATACTGTATTCAAAGAATATAGAATTTGTCTGTTACTGGTCCGAGAAACAATAAACAAGAATATTATACAGCATGTGCAAACAATGTCAATTTTCAAAACCCTTTCTGTGATACCAAACTCTCACCCGCATTCTAAATTGTAGCCCTATGTTACATTAGGAGTTGCCAAATGAGACTGTTATTTTTAAAGCAATAACACTTCTATTGTAGATGTATTAAGAGCATTTCTATCCTGAAACTATAGCAACACCAAATTAAAGATGGTCATATGGTTTATCAAAATAGGCACATGGAATAAATTAAAAGAAAGTGAATTCTCCAGCAACACTGCAGTCATACAAATATACTACACAGCTTGGGGTTAGTATTCCCTATTTTTAAGACAAATAACAGTTACATACCTCATCTTGCCAAAACAATAAAATATTTCTGGGAAAGAGTGGTGCCAAATTGTACAGCACCTGCAAAGAACAAAAACCATGAGAAAAGAGCTCTGCAGGTAGGTTCAGTCAATTCCTAGAAAATTGATATTGAAAGAACCTTGGGGGTGTGAGTGTTGTAGTGAAAAGAAAGAACCAGTGATAGTAAATGGAAATGATTATTAAAATATAATAAACTACAAAAGAAAATGGAAAATATTTCAAAATACAATAAATGAAAAACTATATCTACAAAAACCATAAACATTCACTTGTTTAACATTGAGTCTAACACGGCACAACTGAAGAATAGTTACTCCCTTGAAATTGTAATGGTAAAGGTTCCTCATCCTGAGTTGAGGTCCCCTTATAAAATTGTTAATAATATAATTGAAAAGGAAGACCATGTGATGTTAAATTGATATTAAAAAAAAAAAACCACACTTTTGAGCAAGAATTGAGAGGATGAGAGAGATGGCCTCCATGGAAAGAAAATTTATTTCCAAACCTTATAGTGCCTCCAATCAGGTAGATAAATCGATTAAAATTTAAAAGGCAAAAGATTTCTGGTCGAAGATGGCATTACTCGTTTCGAGGAGGATAACAACAGGAAAGCAATAGAATAGCAGTCTTAACTTCAGGCTGCATTTTTATGGATTTACATGAAAATGTACAATTAGAAAAAAATGCAAAAAGGTTATTTGGATAGCTTTGTTTCCATATGTTAAGTTTTAATGTTCCCTCCTTGTATGTTACCTGTTTCTTTCTGCTTCTTTACTCCAAGCAAGAGAAACAGAGGGAAATAGGTGGAATCTACTTTCATTTATCCATGTACTTCTTGACTGAAAATAACCTTCATTTTTTTATCAGTAATATATACCTTTCACGAAATGTAGCAGGTAAACTTAAATGAAAATATAGGTCCACATGCAACCTATAACCTAAAAACAAGCACTTCATGAAGATACTTTGGGGCTTCACTGGAGTAGAGTGAATACATAGATGGATTCTATCATTATAAATATGACTGAAGGGCTGAGCATTGAGGGTCTGTCCGGAATTGGGGCTGTCCGGGAATTTCAAATGCTTGTACACCTTGATGCAAATCAAATAAAAAAATTTATAAGATTGGAGCAAGCAGGCCACTATGCTAAACCAATCAAACAACCAGCCACCAAAAGGATTTAACCAAAGGAATGGGTCTCACACCCAGTTTCGTGAAAAAACAAATGAAAGCGATTTCCCAAAGAAACCAATTTTCCTTATTCAACCGACTCCAAAGCTGCCAAGGCCGAATGGCTTACAATGAGAATGGGCTTTGTTGACTCTTAATGTCATTTAGACCTAATTGCAATCCTGTCCATTGTAAAATAAAAGGCTAATCAGAGCCATCCCCTCTCTTAAATGAAAACTAAATAAATAAGAAAACTACGACTCTTTAAATTAAATAACTTAACAAACCAGAACTCTTTAAAATGAAAGTGGTAGCTAAAGGTTTTAAAATATGGAACTAAAACTTCTTCATCCAACTTTTTGGAAGCTGAAGAGGAGACTCACACAAGAATGAACTTGTGCCAGTTCCCCTTTTGTCTTCTTCGCAAATCCCATGAGGACCCCCTTCATATTCTCATCACACCCCCAAAAATTATGTTTGACAGAGGGAATTCAAAATACCAGCTACATTTAAGTGGCGAAAATAGCCTTTGGAATGTTCCAAACTCTTTAAAATCCAAATGCCTTCTGGAGATGGGCATTTCGGAGTTCCAACGGTAGAATTTCTTACAAGAATTTGCGCGCAATTCTCCAGACAGGTATTCCTCAAATTCTTGCTATAAAGCAGAGAATATAGTGTGATCAAAGAATTTGAATACTGGATCCACTAGTGATGCCATCATCAGTTTACAACACAGAAACATGGCTCACTCTTGGACATCTTTGGTTGCATTCATGAAGATCAGACCCTGTTTCTTTACTAGAATTTATGACAATAATTTAGGATGTTAAGGTTTTTTGGACATGATGTGATGGCTTGTCGTGACATTTGAAATGCCATGTTTTTTTCTTTTTTTACCAAAATCCCAAATTCCAGCCACCTAAAAAAGTCTCAAATGATCTTTTGGAATTCCTGGAATTCCAATATCTTTGCATTTTTCTAGAATTTCAAATGCTCCACCAAAGAGGAGGAATTTGGAATTCTGCCGCGAGACAGCTTTTGGAATTTGAAATTCTCCAGACAAGAATTCTATAAGTTCTTGTAATGAAACAGGACCTTAGAAACCTTTACAGATTGTCTTTCCCCATGGTGATCAGATTTCATGAGTGGGCACATCGGAAGAATCTCTCTACCCCAACAATTGACCAAAGTGGGTGCTGAATGCTGATCGATCTGCTTTGTTGTAGATGATTAATTTTGCCTTTTCATATTGGCCCTTTCCTAATGAAATTTTCATCACTGTTGCAAGGGAAGGGGGAAACCCTCCTTTTGACCATTAGGGAGCCCAGAGTTACCAGCCTCCATTAACAGATCAATTGCCCAAAGTGGGTGCTGATGGATCTGCTATGTTGTATAATAATTAATTTTGCTTGTATATTAGCCTTTTCCTAATAAAATTTTTGTTACTGTTTCAATGGGGGAATTCACTATTTGAATAGTGGGGACGACAGAGTTAGGAGTGCTATCATTTAAAAACAATTGATCTTAACCATTTTAAGCACGCTTCTATCATCATCATAGCCTCATCACATCAATCTATCAGCAAGCTACTGTCATCAATTGTAAGCAAGCAACTGTGTTCTTTTTTCCTTCCTTTTCTTAGATGTTTACAGCAAATTTATATTAAAAATAATATAGTAAAACTAAAAAGCATAGAAAGCTACTCTGTTCCTTTTTACTAAAGAGAAGACTGTACACAAACTAAATAGCCCAGCAAACTACTCTATTCTTTACAAATTATGGTGGTATTCAATATCCAGTTTATACTGTCAAAAAAATGCATTTAAATCTTACACTACAGAGACATAAGAAACAGTGACCGACTCACTGTTAAAATCTGAGTAGCCATCTGTTCCCTGGCAAGAGGATCATGCAAAAGCACCACCAAGCGTGCAAAAAGCTCCTGAATTCATGCATGACTATTGCATAGTTAGCATACCATTAATGACTAAAAACTTCAGTGATGGGAAAAAAGCCATGTATCCCATTTTAGCCTTCACCTCAGGTTTGGGAATCTCTGCTCGAGCTATAGATTCAGCAAACATTGAATTGGTGTAAGATGATCTGTGTCTGCATAACTCAGAGATACATCTGCAAACCTGCTTGAACAAAATGGAATCAGATGCAAAAATAAAATAAATAAAAAAGCAAAATTTATCAGTTTTCGTACTTTAAAAAAATGAAAGTTCAAAATCTGATTTGTAACGGAATGTCAACATTTGGTCCCTCAAGTTCAGAAAGATAAATTGCACTTACTGTAGCAACTGCACCAGTGTACTTCTGTGGAATTATCATCTTCAACATAAAAGGCCAAAGGACATGCTGTACAACACATAAGTTTCAGATAAAAGAGATGACACCAAACTGCTAAGAAATCGAAAAAAAAAAAAATAAAAAATAAAAATAACTGTGATGCAATTTAGATAGTCGTCTACTGATGAGAATGCCATGATGGGTACAGATAGTTAAATGAAATCCAATAGTTGAACTTTCATAGTTTACCTCCATTTCAGGAATAGTAATAGCTAGCAAAAGAAGGCCCTTTTCACAGATTCTTCGTAATTCTGCTGGACAAATAGCTCCAATCTTAACCTGGGGGAAAAAACTGCTATAAAACATATATACTAGTAAAAGAGGAAGGATGATAGGGTGTCTATCTTGGAAGCAATAGGACATTATAAAGTTTGAGGCAAGACCTCCATTTTCTTGTATTGGAAAGGCTGGAAAGAAGCACTTGTCCTGGTGACATCCTTGGATCTCTCAAAATCTTGTATCTCTTCATTAGATATGGCACAATGGCGTACAAGGTATTCAACAAACAGCTCTCCAGAGGGACCGACCAAGTAACAGTGTGAAGCCATAACCACAATTAACTGAACCAAATGCACCACAGTGAGTTATGTAGCAAAGACAGAACATTTAGCATACCCAAATAATTCAAGTTCGTGACTCGGACAGAAAGGGCATAAAAGAACCCTATTATAGTTAACCTAACTAATAAGATTTTGTG
The DNA here is from genome assembly GCA_012931725.1 of Litsea cubeba. Lineage (NCBI taxonomy): Eukaryota > Viridiplantae > Streptophyta > Magnoliopsida > Laurales > Lauraceae > Litsea > Litsea cubeba. The sequence continues at coordinate 14,707,322 of CM022953.1, read as the reverse complement.
ATTCTCTCTTGCCTTGGCCTCTACATTCCTTTTTCGCATTATCAATCTCTCAATCCTTATCTCCAGCAAACGAGCACATTTCCTCCTCTTTCATCCTAGAGGACACAACCAACCTGACAAATATTTACCATCTCAACCATCTGACGATCATGATTGGACATATTTGTTGAAACAAATGCAAGGGCTATCTGTAATTTTATGTTTACTGCACAAAGACAGCGTCATAATTTTATGGAACTCCAGGGACTGCTTCGTAATTTTACATTGCTACAGTCAAAAACTAGAGTTTTAATGACAAAGGCTGGCCACCATGCCCAGTACTGAACAACCAGCCCCAGTTTGGGTTTAACTATTTAAAAGCAGTCGCCAGAAATCACCCATTTTCATTCCGGATGCTTCTTCCTACCTGGGCCTTTGCATTCTCAAAAGGACTCTTCAGCAAGGGCTTCATATAGCTGTTCAGAACAATGGCAATTGCTTCTCCTCTCTTCTTTTTTAAAGGCATTTTCTTCTGTGGGTGTCTGCTTTTTGTGTTATGTTCTCCTCCTCTTTCCTAACTTGAGAGATTGAACAACGGAGAAACAGAATAAGTAAATGGAGTTAAGAGGCTTGGCCCAGTCTCTCATGACCAGACTTGTCCAGGACGAGTCCGAGTCAACTTGGATGAGTTTTGGAACACTGGAACAACCTGGTTGGAAAGAATAGGAGGATATTTTAGAATGCAGTTGCTTCCTGATGATATTGCGCAGTAAGCACATCCTTTGGTTCTCTCACGGCTTCATCTATGAAAGAGTTTATTGATTTTCCAAATTCTCATTCTTGTGTGGAGTCTCGTATGGTAATGCTCCACTTTTTCTAATTCTACGATTGTACTTCGATGATACTGGGTGTGATTTGTTCTGTGTTTGTTTAATTAATAAACTATATTGTTACATCTACGGAAAGAGGAAAAAAAAAAACATGTCTGTTAAACTTTATCCATAGAAGCTGTGGGCTGAATGCAACATGCCCAAAGATTACCTCTGCAAGTGCCTTTCGGACACCTAGGCTTCGTTCATCTAGAAGCAACTTCACAGTTTCAACCAGTAAAGGCCTTTTCCCATGCCAAGCTTCTGACAACCTGTAAAAAGAAATGTTCACAGCCATTTTTTTAAGAGCATTCAAACTACCGTCAAATCCAGATTAAAGAAAGAGAAGGTGAACCTGGGCAAGAGATGCTTCAAAACACAAAGCGCTCCAAAAGTTGAAGGTTCTTCCTTTAGTTTGCATCTCTGGGTAACACAAACTCAAGTTATGGAATCGGAAAGAAGTCGAATATTTAAACAATTTTTTAAAATAATCTTTTCTAAATGTTCAAAATATGGCCCAAAAGGATCGCAGCCAATGGAATACATATTCCATAGCTACGAACAGAATAAAACGTAAGACAAAAATCAAGATGAGAAGAACGAAAGATAAAAAGATTATGACCAAGCAACAGAGAAATCCCACAAGTAGGTTATATACTTGGGTGGGAGAAATAACTTACATTCAAAAGGAATAGAAAAAGGTCTTCAGGATATACCAAACCAACTGCCAGAAAACAATGCTGAACTTCATTATAGGTCTGCAACAAAAAAATTATGATTAGATACGACATCAAGGGTTTTTCCAGCATTTAAGAATCCACCCCCAAAGTCGTCACTGAAGAAGACATATGAAAGAAACAAGATTACACAATTAAAAAAGTCAACCACGCAAAAGTCAAAATACCACAGCAGGCCAATTCCATTTAAAAAATAGCACATGCTCAAAAGAACAGATGATCAGAAAATACCATTGAAAATTAAGTATTTACATGAAGTCAAAATACTTCATCTTCAGTGGAGTCAGCTTATCTTGGGGGTGAGTCCTATGATTGCTAGTGGGCATCTATTATGAAGGAGTTCACCAATATCAACACAAGTGATATCATGTTCAATTGGGAAGCTTGCATGTCATGCAGGTTGAGAAAGGTCGGGACTTTGATCCATTGGTCTCCCCCTCCATTTGGCATTCTAAAGTTTAAAGTAAATGGTGCAACTAAAGGCAAGACAAGGCTGGCTGGAATTGATCTATAGGCCACTGGTAGGCCCATCCATAGTCATTTTCATTATGGACCCCAATTCGATTCACTCCAGCCTGAAACATTTCAACCTGTTCAGCATTTCAATGTTTTATTTCAGAGTTCTGTTTCATTAAATTTTAAAAAATAAAAATATTTAGTACTGAAAATATAAAAAAAGGGTTTAAAAAGGGTGGAATTAACACGTATACTTGTAACGACCCGGGCCCACAATCCACATGATATTGTCCGCTTTGGCTCATGGGATTTCAACCCAATCTTGCCACACGATTTTAAAAGGCCTCATGTGGAGTTTAGGTCAGGTCACACACGTATATACCCAAGATCAGGACTAGCATTTTTTTTATGTGGGACACATGCACCACTGCATACCCAATCCTTTAGAATTTCCCCCGCCCTCTCTCTCTAAGCAGGTGCTTACCTGACCCAACGCCGGGGCCACAGGCGTGACATACTCCCCCACCAGAAAATAGAGCCGTCCTCAGCTCTGATACCATTTGTAATGACCCGGGCCCACAATCCACATGATATTGTCCAGTTTGGCTCATGAGATTTCAACTCAATCTTGACGCACGGTTTAAAAGGCCTCATGTGGAGTTAAGGCCAGGTCACACACGTATATACCCAAGATCAGAACTAGCATGTTTCTAATGTGTGACACATGCACCACTGCAAACCCAATCCTTTAGAGTTTCCCCCGCCCTCTCTCTCTCTAGGCGGGTGCTCGCCGGACCCAATGCCCTTCTAAAGGGGGGCCACTGGCATGACAACACTGATATACAATATACCTCGAATGCATCCTATTAAATCAACAATAGAATTATTTATGTCTACAAGCCAAATTTGAATAATGAAAAGCAATTGATTTTGACCATCCCGATTGCAATTTTGATCTCTCAGTTTTCTATGAATTTTGACTGATTTTTTCTATCAATTTTTACTTTCATTAAAGCCGGTGTCAACCAAGGATAATGACGGGTCGGATTTGGTGAGGATCAGTCTAAACCCAAACCAACCCTGTTTAGATGTTAAAATATATGACAACCTCATGGTACATGAAATGTTTGAAAACATACTCTGCCCATCGCACCACATAAAATATTTGTATAAGAAACTCAAAACAAAATATCATAAGCAGTTATAAACAAGCGGGTGGCCTAGCACACATGGGCGATGAAAGACCCAATTCACGTCACAACTGCTACAAGGAAATATACACCATAACATTTACATGTTTTCTTCTAACAAGACCCTATTAACATTTAATACACACATGGACCATTTCTATATAAGCATGCATGTTTACAATATATAACGATTCCACCGGTGCATTATTTTAATTTAATATGGATTTAACTCTTTGCAAGTTAATAATCTATAAGCCATTTTATGTGGCATAAAATGAATTTATGACATCCATTCTCAACTCCCATCTCCAGCCATCGATTTCATAGCCTAAAAAGAAAATAAAATAAATACATTCATGTAACAAACGCACTACAGTTGGAGCAAATTAGTACCCAGATCAAAACAGTGAGCCTTTTTTTGAACAAAATAATAATAATTACAGTATTCTCCTTACTCAGTCAAAATTGTGCTAGATTATTAGCAAAAAAAAAAAGAAAAACAAAGAAAGAAAGAAAATTGCCAGGTTGAAATCTGGACAGGAACAGCCAAAAGATCCCGAAATCCAGAACAGAACTTTATATAGCCCTGCTAGGTTCTGTCACGGTGTCACCTAATTGAACCGAATAGTTTCAGCCCATTTGGTTGTAACAAAGCGAAATTGACTACCAAGACGCAATCCCTGCAGCTGATGTCACTGTCTATATGGGTGAATAAATACCAATGTGATGAAGGCATGTAGGTCCAGAAGCCTCACAGGCTAAAAAGATTTATAATAATTTTCTCAAATATCAGTGAAGTTGTTTGAAGTGCCTTTCATCAGATTATAGCAGAAAATCAGAAAATTTTCACATTTTGAAATATCCCCTGAAATGAGATTAGACCAGGGCCTTCTAGGTAATTTTCACTATCCATTTTGGTCCATAAGAGTTTAAGAAAGCCTCAGATTTTGTTTTGTTATAATGGAGGGTTGAGGTAGCAATGACAAAAATAGTCTCCCTCATATTATTGATGCCTGGCCATTCCCCGTGCTTTCGTCCATCTTTTTTTTTTTTCCCCTCACTGACTCGTTCAATGATTTGTGTTTCCACTTATACTGCCCAAAGCTTCTGAAAGAACAGCTGTAAGATGATTCTGCAGTTGTTCGACGGGTAGATCGGGATCTCAGAACTGATTGGACAAGATTTGGATAACATTTAAAAGACTACATTAAGATATGCACAGATGCATTGACACATAAACTGATTTTGGGGGATATCCATGCAATGTTTATATGGTGAGACTCTTTTCGAGATTGCGTCAATTGTTACAGACATCTGAATAGAATTTGACATAAATGTCTAGGTGATGATGCTGAAATCATATTTTTGTTGACAGACCATAATTTCCCGTGTTTTGTATTGATCAAGAGATTATGGCAGGTATGGACCCGTTTTTTAGTTATGATCCATTGAGAGCAGTGATAAAACTATTACTTGAAAATTGCAGAGTAGGGCTAGTATTCAAATACAGGTGCTATGCACAATACTAGTGTTTGGGTGAATGAAACTCAAGAGTAGCACAGTCAGCAAAAACTTCACACAAGAAAAAACTACAGTATATAAAATGGGAACACTGCTGGGCCTAAGGTCAAAGATGCTAGTCATGGTGGCAAGAAGACTAAGCAAGACAATTGGCTTGCTTACTTTAGGCTAGGAAGACAGCAATAGCTGAAATATTTATGTCTTTCGAGACTATAAACAACCTTTGGGTTGGTGTTGCAGCTTCCCATGCCCAGACGAACTATGCCAGTATACATGAACTGCAACTTGTTAAGGTTCCAGCAACCATACTTGTCAAGAACTATAATTTTGTTCTCAGGGGATACAGGAAAAGTTTGAGTAATTGTCATCCAGCCCGAACTTCGGATGATCCGAAGCAACAAGCGGATCAACAACATATATTTGATCCAGGGAATGTTCGGCTGTGAACAGGCCACAAATACAAAATTGGGAACCTTGGATGATGGCCCCACCTAAATGCAAGCGAAATTGTGAATCTCTGGGGTAGGAAATGGTATGAAGGTAGCTTAGAAAACATTAAACGTTAGGCCCCACATCCAAGGTTAGCACTTTTGCATTTGCGGCTGGTTCATAACCTCACGTTCCTCTTATTCTTCCTAGTTCTTAGAGGAATGAATCCGGAGTACAAGTCTATTTGATAGTGTAGTCTGGATACTGCTATCTGACTTAGAATTATAAATGTTGCTCACATAAGGTTTCCATTTTTATTATGATTGTTTAATATTTTATAGAATTTTTGTATTACTACAACTATTTTCATTATTTCATAATAGTATCAGTTGACAGTTCTCCACCCACTATATTACAAGCTAATATTATTTACTAAGAAGCATGTTTTGTTATGGTGCAAAACGTACCATCATCATTTGAAATCCCATCCGGTACCAAGTCAACCCAAGCAAGTCAACTCCGTACATGCAGTGTGAGTCTGAGACCAAATATCCTTAAAAAACCCTGACTTGACTGTGACTCAACCAAGTAGGCCCCAACTCGGTCAAGTGAGACCGGTATGGATTGGTACAGCTTGGCAACGAACTGGTAGAAATTGGCACAAAGTAGAACCATAGCCCCAACCCCAAGCCCCTCCCCTCCTGAAAATTAATATTGAACTTGTGGTATGTTATTTTAATGTTGCTATGAGCATTAAGTTGTAAATAATTATTATATATTGGTAATTTAATTTAAATGATCCTTCCATTAGGTAGAGGAAGTGATAAACATCAGTCACCTTTTCATCATCATGTTTAACATCGTTATCCTTCTCAATTTTTTTCTAATTTTTATCATTTTTAGGACCGATTATTAGAACCAGCACAACCATACTAATCCAGAGTGGCCTGCATGGTGCCACCGACTCATCCTGGCCCGAACCGGACACTGGAGATTCAAAAACTTAGTTTCCATTGAACACAGTATGTAGTTTGCAGAAAGGTTTTCTAGTAACAATCCTAGACAAGAATATTTAATACAGAAATGGAGGGAGTGCTTCAAACAAAAGTTCCTAAATGTGAGCAATAATCCTTCACATGCTTTAGACAGGAAGAAGAAAATGGTCCAAGCCAATGTCAATATGTAAATGAATGAAGTGATGTAGAACAACATTAACACCCTATAAACAAGGAGTCAGCTTAACCAAGATTCAATCAAAATCAATTGCAGATAGGATTAGTTGTAATAGGATACACAGCAATAATGGGTGCAATACCTTTAGTCCCACTGAAAAATGTGAATGTTGATTGTTGTTATTAATGGATGCAACCGGAATAAGTGTGAATAAAATGATTGTAAGTTCCTGCAACAGACCAAATCATGGTACAAATATCACAATAATTAATTTGGTACAAATATTAATAATCATCAGAATGCTTGCGAACATGTTCATTCCAGTATAAGACTTCCACAAAAAACTAAGAGGAGGAAAGATAATCTGAAGGAAAATTATGCAAATGTGTTACTATTTCAGAATATATTTCATCAAAACAAATTAAAACAATAAACGTTTTTGACAACATATTAAGTGAGACAACATATTACATGTCAAAGAGCATTGCGTGAATAATACCAGTGAAAGATTTCTTAAGAGTTCATGGTCCTGGTGGAGTCAAATGGAGGTGAGTGTGTTTGCTGGGTATATAACTTGCAAGAAACTTCATGCTCTTAAAAGATAATATCAAGATGTGGAATAGAGAGGTTTTTGGATGGATGGATGAACATAGAGAAACGTTATCTAAATTTATGGAGGATTTGGATAAAGAAGGTGAAAGGCAGGACTTGAGTCTAAAGGAAGTTGCGGACAAGCAAGCTGTGGTGAGGAGAACTTGGTATCTCAACGGATTGGAAAAAATATCTTGGAGGCAAAATCCAGAGTTACTTGGCTCAAGGAAGGGGATAAAAAAGGTCGATGTCAGCCCTCCCTGATATTGCAACCTGCAGTAACGTAATCCACAGGATAGTGGGATTATGATGAAACTTTGGCATCTTGACAACACCATTGGTTCTGTTCAGCTGACACAGTGGATATCTTTTTCATTTTGGTCAGTTACATCGTTGCATTAGGCAAGACAGATGAGCACAAGGTCCTTGGGAACCCAATTCCACAACCAGCCCTCCCAGTGTCCCAAGTCATTGACAGTGTCCTTTCACTAGGGTCGACGATGAAATGTCAGCCCGAAATTTTTTGGAGCAGTTCTTGTCTTGGAGTTTTGTGGTGGCAAAGTGCCCGCATCAAGTGTTGTCTCAACCTCTTGTCATTTATCTATATGGTTTCACTCGATTGGTTGGGAAAGGCGTTGCTAAGAGCATAGAAAAGAGAAGGCGAGAAAAATGTCTGAAAATAAAATTTTAAACTATGGACAGTTGAGAATGAGTGGTTGCTCAGTTGAGAAAAGAGTGGTTACATTTCTTATTTCCTTTTTCACAAGGACACTGTGTCAGACCAAACAATGGAAGAGTGGTTGCTAGAAGCATGAGAACAAATTGCCTCTCAATCACGAAAATCTCATGTTTCAAAAATGCACCCTCAGGAATGATTGCAAATATTCACCAACATTGTATTTTGTATACAATGAGTGACCCAAATCATGAAGGTTCATTACTCAGATGAATTACATCGTCCATCATGATGGAGACCATCTTAGCCATCTAAATAAAATAACTTTTGCCATTGATTCAAAACTATTGATTGTGGTGTTTGTTTTGGACTATTAATTGTGCATTTCTGATTACATAAATCTTAAATTTTAGAGGTTGATGACTGATGATGGAAGACAGTGAAACCAAGCTGGAACTGAAAGCCATTCAAAGAGGGTAAACCTTTGTTACTTCTTAGTTCTAAAGAGGCTCATAGGCTTTGCAGGGACCTTCTCTTTGTTGGTTAGAGAGAGAAATACGGTCCATTCAGTTGATTGAACCCAAAATTCAACTGGTCACTGCAGGTTGCAATATCAGGGAGGGTCGATGTCGACCCTCACTAGTTTTAGCGAGGGTCGACGTCGACCCTCGAAAAAAGGTTTTTCGGGCGGGAAGGCAGGTTTGGTGTGAGCGTTGCTAAAATGACCTTTTTGGTCTACTAGTCATCTAAAGTGTTTTTTAGGGGTGTTCATGGGCCAAACGAAGGTATATCCGGCTTTAGAAACAATGGCCGAGGCCCGGCCCAAGCCCGACACGGGCCGTAAAAGTTAGGCCCGAGCCCGCGCATTTAATCAATCAGGCTTTTTATCTCTTTTATGGGCATTTGATCAATTGTTTGGACTAATTAAATTAAATTACATGCATTCCTTACACGGGCCAAGGCAGTCCAGGCTTTGGGCTTGTAAGGTTTTGAGTGTTGGCATAATTCATGGGATTGGACAAAACTTTGGTGATCTATGTATTTTTCATTTTTCTAGAATGGACTGCAAAATCCCATGGGAAAACAGCCTGCAAACCAAAGACCAAAGCTGCAAAGCTCAAAAATTCTGAAGCAAAATTCGAACGTTCAGAAGAAGAGTTCGAACGTTCCAGGCCAATTCTACCCAAGCCATTTTCCAGAAGAGAAGAAGAGTTTGAATGTTCCAGACCAATTCTACCCAAGCCATTTTCCAGAAGTGAGAAGAGTTCGAACTCTCAGCTTGAGAGTTCGAACATTGGTGGGCAGTGCATTCCAAGCCATTTTCCAGAGGTGCCAAGAGTTCGAACTCTCAGCATGAGAGTTCGAACGTTCATGACCAGAATCTTCAGAGCCATTTTCCAGAGAGCTCAAGAGTTCAAACTCTCGTGCTGAAAGTTCGAACGTTGCTTGCTAAAGTTCTGAAGTTCACTACAAAAGACTCAAGAGTTCTAACTCTTCATTTAAGAGTTCTAACGTTCACCCCAGTCCTGCAAAACCCAAACTTTTCTCCATATAAAGAGTTGTTATTTCATTGCCCTATTATCTCTCGGAAGCTAAAAAAGGAGGTTGTTGCTGTTTGGAAGAGAGATCATCGTCCTCTGGAGATTTCTTCGTTTCGATCTAAGATTTCCATCTCTAGAGGTCACATCTACAATCAGCATTTCGTTCCAATCTCTGAATTGCTTCGATATCGAAGACGGAGAGTCAAGCACGGGTGAAGATGAACGGCAGGGCGTTGGCATGAGGTGTTGCAGTCCTTAGATTAAGACTCAACTGGGGAAGGGTTGTAAGTTCTCTTGTAATCTTCGTATTGATGGTGGTGTTTGATCTTTTTCCTAGACCGAGTTTCCGGGCCCGTGGTTTTTTTTCCGAGTTTGGGTTTTTCCACGTATATCGTTGTCTCTCTCGTGGTGATTGTTTTCTTGCTTTTCTATGTTTGGATGTGTTGATTGAATGTCATTTGTTGATCTGATTTGGGACCTTAAACCCTACATTGGGGTTTTCAAACCTTTAGGGTTTTCTATCACTTCATCCAAGCCCGGCCTAATTATTAAACGGGCCCTAATTACATATCCAAGCCGGCCCAAAGCGGGCTGGGCCTGGATCAGGCTTGGGCTGGCCCGGCCCGTGAGCACCCTTATTATTTTTTTTGGTAAAATCCCCTTTAAAAAATGATATTTGTTCCGTTGTACGAATGTAGTAAGCAAAAGATAACATCTTCAATGCCCAATACTAAAAGAAAGTTAATTTTCAGTATACTCCTGCAAATCATCATACTTGTACAGTTCAAACATCCAATATGGTAGTCCATTCCTTTTATTTCTTTCTTTTTTTACCAATGTACTACAGTTATTATAGTTATACTACATTTTATAGTTCTATTTTGGATTAGCTTTACCTGGCTGATATAGGACAGAGAACACGACAAATGGTTTTTATTTAGTTTACAACAGTGCTGCATAAAGACAGAAGCTAAAAATAAGAAAATCATATTTATTTTATTCTCTTTTTTTTTTCCTTGAAAGTGTGCTTAGCAAAATTAGGCTAGCAATTTTGTGTGTGACCTGCATCTCAGGCTTTCAATAGGGCTTGGTGCCTAGCTTGCACCTTGCACTTTAACCAATGGGTGGAGCAGGTCTGTGCTAAATCTGATGGGAGTAGGGACAGGTACTGACTCACCTCAATTCATACCAAACCCTAGTCTTTGCCATCCCTAATAAAAATAGAGAGAAACAATTAAGTGAACTAGTATATCATGTACATTTGTTATTTCAGAATTTTAGAAGAGGCTGATTTGGCACAGACGACTTACGATCGGAGACTAGTATGTTTAATAAACCATATACCAACTCAAAGGCTTAAGCTGATAGGTAGAAGGCCCAAACAGATATATGAAGCCATGTCCAACTCAGGACTTGGGCGATGTGGGGTGTGGGACTTCCAAACACTCCCCCTCACGTGCAGGCCCAATAGATTTCATGGACAGGCCTGCCACGTGGGCTACACAAGAATGACGGGATCAGAACCCGCTCTGATACCATGTAATAAACCATATACCAACCCAAAAGCTTAAGTTGATAGGTGGAAGGCCCAAACAGGTATATGAAAGAAGCCATGTCCAACTCAGGACTTAGGCAATGTGGGATGTGGGACTTCCAAAAAGTATGCCCTATGAGTTAACCTAATTCATGTTGGAAGCAACAATCAGCTACAAGTTGATGCAGTCCTGGGCATGGAACAAAAAATCGGCCGCTACGATATAAAACCTAGCCAAGCCAAGCAGTTTTCATTTAAAACACTATTTTCCTTATTTCTTCTCCCCAAAAGCCATTCCTAGAGCTGTTTCTACCCTTATATGGTTCCAAATCACCAAAACAAAACACAAGATTGGCTGCTACATGAGATTCAAATTTTTTTTTTTTTACCACTCTAAAAATCCACACCACTATGTATCGCCCGCTACGTAGCGTTTTGGCGAATAGCCGCTACACCCACTGCAATTTTTATTTTGATCCTTGGTCCTGGGTATTAACCAAACATGTCAGACAGTATCTAATTCATCACAAGTACTGCTGCACAGTAGTAATGGTGTCTGCCAAGTTCTTGGACATGGTTCCATCAAGGAATAGAGGGAATTGACCACCCAAATATCCTAGACTTCATGCATAAAGACCATGAGCAATAGGAATTCCATGAGAAAGAAGCATCACAGAAGGCATAAAAGAGAAATAAACTCCCTGTTGTTCCAAAATAGTATGTCAACTGTGCACTGTCTACACACAGTTCTGCAACATCTATATAATGCTAAAAACAAGAAGAAAATCATCTACAAGATCCCCACAGCTGTACATTCTTTAACATGAAACCAAACCCTAGCCTACTTGCTAAAAAATAAAACAAAAAAAAGCAAATAAAGGAGACTGCTCACTGTTGGCTGTCATGCCACAGCTGACTGTTACTACATATAAATAATATCATGGATTTTCCTAGTTAAAACCATCCAAATCAACCATCCTACCCACTTACTACTTATTTCCCAGTGGTATGATTTTTGAATGATTTAACTGGAGAACCAAAAGGAAAGTTAAAGCCAAACAAGCAGTCAACTCATTGACTGGGTAAAGATGCTTATGGGACTCGCATGGCCCACCTGATCAGGTGATGGATGCCACTTGAAAGGGTACCCCTAGGTGACAGTGACAGGGAACCATCACCCAGCTGGGTTGGGCCACAAATAGGCCCAAAAACAGTAACTTTTTCCCTGCTGCTGCAACTTTTCTGCAAAGTAAATTATGATTTTACAACTCCCCCACCCCCCCTGGTTGTGTTCTGAAATGCACAACAGTCCCTGAATGATGTATTTTAGCAATTTTGGGACTGTTTGAGCTCCGTGCTCGATCATATGCCTCCATATACACCATTGTGTTTCCAATTGCATGATCTTCATCGCGATCACAAGTATAATCGAAGAAAATTGCCACAAGGAAGGCCATGAAATGTTTTTCTAACTTGACAATGGTTTGCAAGTCTTAGCAATGTTATATAACATGGAGCTCAAATAGCATTAGGATAGCAGAGTAATATTAGAAAGGAATGAAAATTACCTCAAATTCAAGCAAAGGAGGACCATTTTCTGACAATAACGAAGCATGAAGAACATTATGCAGACTACATGTGGCCAGTAAAGCAGTTTCTTGGTCATTTTTGTACCTGCTTAAAGAAGGGGAAAAAAGGAAAATCCTAATTATACGAACTAACAGTAATAGGGAAAAAATATTTTAGGATCTGCTACTTTATTCACAATTGGAAGCTTCTGCTAGCAGTTTCAAACAAAAAAATGACTATTGATGGGGCAGAAAGAGGTACAAGAAGTTCTGTGAGGATCTATAAGGTGTTCATTTCCAAAAATGAACATAAAATAACTTTTTCTTTTAGGGAAATACAATCAAAAGAAGATGCTATTTGATGCTCATTTTTGGAAATTCACCTTTGATCTTCATTTTTAACCACCCTATGTATTCAATTCCTACGTATTTTGATGCAAGCAAACATGGCCTACGCAAAGAGCTGACCAATCAAGGGGGTTTTAAGAATCTTCAAGAAAATATAGCGTCAGCTAATTATTGAAGGTAGATTCCTCCAACGAAATCTCTTGGTTTACTTGCCAAGTCAAGGACTACTCCTTTTCCATGTCAGTGTCTTTTCTTTTATCAAGGTCTGCAAATGGGATGATGGATGTACTTGCCAGGTCAGGGATAGATAGGCAAAGATTTTTGTAGGAAATTTAATATAATCTACTGTTTTTAGAGTGTTTGATGCTTCTTCGTAATTTTCTTTGTTTTCATTTGTTTTCAATGACTCCTCTTTTCTTCTTTTTTTGCGTCACTAACAGGTTTAATAGCAAAGATATTCAAAGGAAATTTAATCTAATGTACTAAAGAGTAATCTTACAATGCCAATATAGTAGGTACAAGTCTTGACAGAGCTGCCTTAAGTTGTGACCTTGTAATTAGACCAACCATCTGGCCCAATGCATCTACAGAGGAGAGGCGAACCTGCAAAACAAGAACAATTAAAGACAGATGGATTTGATACTAGAAATTTTCTATTTTACAATATTAAAGTAAAAATAAGTTATATAATTTTGCTTTCACATGGGAGGATTTGAACCCAAAACCCTGACTTTAACTCTTCCAGAATATCCTCTGCCCACTCCACCTCACAAGATATGTGTATCATACGCATAGCCCATTACAAAATATTTAAAGTAATTATAAATAGAGCAAGGCAGGGCAGCCAGATCCCGAATCCAACTCGGTTCGATGCCTATATACCATCCTGAACCTAAAGAAACCACTGCCGAACCCTTTCCAAAAATTGATCATGGAGGGCCACCAATTTAGCCCAATTCCAGGGTTCTAGGGTCCATTAGGGACCAAGCAAAAAAAGTACTTTAATATTATGTATCATATATTTTGTGTGTAATATATTACTATACATTATATAATGGGAGATGCTCCTATGAGAGATCTCTCACCTTACTATGATAGATGGGTCCATAGGGACCAAGCAAAAAAAGTACATTGATATTATGTATGTATCATTTATTTTGTGTGTAATATATTACTATATATTATATAATGGGAGATGCTCCTATGAGAGATATCTCTCACCTTACTATGAGAGATAGGGTGGGGGCCCTCACATTTAAGTTGTTGGCATTGTATATTGATGTGAGGGCCCCACCCTATCTCTCATAGTACGGTGAGAGATGCTTTCATAGGAGCATCTCCCTTATATAATATACAAGTTTGCGTGTTCTACTTTTACTAAATCACAAGTTTGCCCATGTAACTTTTAGCATATAACTTAAGGTTTGAATTTTGAAAAAAGCGGACTTGGCCCTTGACTCAGCCATGTTCAAGTCGAGTCACAATTTCTTTATTTTTTTTTCATTTTTAATCTTTGTATTTAGATATGTACCAGCCCCCAAAGAGATTACTTAAGTTTTTTTAAGGGAAGCTTTCCTGTTATAGTGGATAGTGTTAAAACAGGCCCAAGGCCCAAAGCCCATCAGTGGTCAAATGCTATATCTCACGTGGAATTGATTTGGGTCAATATTGAGAAAGCTGTAGTTTTCCTAACTTAGAATAGCAATTGTTGTAATTAGTTGTTTTCCTAACTTAGGTTAATGATTGATGTAATTAGATTGTTTTCCTTTCTTAGACCCTTGATTAAAGGCATGTAAATACCTATATATTGATGGACAATCTCCATAGAAAGACACAGAAGTTTTAATACATTCTCAAGATTATTCAAACTCTTTGTGATCGTAAGTTTGTCATGGTATCAGAGCCAGGCTCATGACCATCTAGTTTCTTTTCTTCCAAAGAAATCAAGGTATATAGAGAGGAATCAATCTCTCTCTCGTGCAGAAAACAGATCCAGACATCTGTTCTAGGAATTCCAGCGACATCCACCATCTGCGATAGTTCCATCATCTTGGTGGCCCACCCCTGATCATCACATCAATCACCAGAAACTTCACAGACATGGTCGCCTGATTTTTATAGGATTATTGGCGATTTTTTCCGGATTTTTCAGCACCTCCAGGTAGTCTCTCTGATCATTCTCGTGTTCTTTCAAAAAATTCCTGTAGTTTCAATCAAGACCGTCCAGATTCTTGGATATTCAGCGGAATAAGGTCAAACCTGTTCCAGTAGGTGCGAAAATAGTGTGCCTTCTTGGATCACACATCTGATCAGTATTCAGATCCCTCTGTGGGCCCACGTACAGGATCTGAAAGTTCAGTCTGGGTCGTCTGAGGCTTTCTTTTTTACTGTTCTTCGTCTGACTTGGATTTTTCTTCTCTGCTTGGTTGGATCTTGCCATCTGCACACTGAAACAGTTTTTCATATAACTGTTGGTTGATTTGATTACTGTTTATTACTTATTCAATCAAAAAAAAAATTTGAGATGGACAAATCTGAGGTTACTTTGATCAAATTCACTGGCCAAAATTACCCTGCGTGGTCTTTCCAATTCCAAATCTACCTCGAAGCTAAGGAATTATGGGGTTTTGTTTCTGGTGCTGACCCTAAACCTACCGAGGATGAAAAAAAGATATCCTCCTGGCATACTAAAGATGCCAAAATAAAATCATGGATTCTGGGATCAGTCGAGCCCCATCTGATAATGAATCTCAAGCCTTACCCTACTTCTAAAGCCATGTGGGGGTATTTGAAGAAAGTCTATCATCAAGATAACTCTGCGCGTCAATTTCATCTTGAATGCGCGATTGCGGAATATGCACAAGGGACCTTGTCGGTACAAGACTACTATTCCAGATTCCGTACACTGTGGTCGGAATACGATAGTATTAAATATGCGGATGTGGCTGACGATGTTTTGACAGTGATCCAAGATCTTCAGGCCTCTAGTCAAAGAGATCAGTTTTTGATGAAGCTGCGAAGTGAATTTGAAAGTGTCCGATCTGCTCTGATGAATCGGATGCCTTTACCTTCATTAGATGTCTGCTTGAATGAACTCTTACGCGAAGAACAGCGCATTACGACCTCGGCTCATCTTGCTCAACAGAAGACTGAGACCTATCCAGTCGCGTTCTCAGCAAATAAGACTTCTCAACCTCCACCTCGAGACTTGAGCAAAACCCAATGCTACAGTTGTCAGAAATTTGGGCATCTTGCATCTCAATGCAAACAGAAAGTCTGCAATTACTGTAAAAAGTCGGGACATATCATCTCTGAATGTCGCCGCCGTCCACTACGACCGTCGCAACAGTATCAGACTTCACAGTATCCGGCTCCGCAGTATCAGAATCCACAGTCTCAGACTCCGCATGCTTATGTGACTTCCTCGGTTATGCCTGTTCTTACATCAGCACCCCCACAGCCTGGGCCCTCATCATCTCTCACTCCTGAATTGGTTCAACAAATGATTATCAATGCCCTCTCTGCCTTTGGTCTCTCAGGTAAGTCACCTTCATCTTCTACTTGGTTTCTTGATTCCGGGGCGTCTAATCATATGACGTATTCCCACACCCCTCTCTCCAATATGATAAGTTACAATGGCCATCTTCAAATACAAACTACTGATGGTGGAAATGTTCCCATTACTGCTATCGGAGATATCCCTGGTCCCATCCCATTGAGAAATGTTTACCTTTGTCCTAATTTAACTTCCAACCTATTGTCTGTCGGACAACTTGTGGAAAATTATTGTAACATCTCTTTTTCTTCTTCTGGTTGTGTTATACAGGACCAGATGTCCGGGAAGGAGATCGCGAGGGGGCCTAAGTGTGGACGCTTGTTTCCGCTGGATTTTTCTAAAATTTCTAGGAATCCATTTGACAATAATGTGTTTTGTTTTTCTCTTAGAGATAATTACCGGTTGTGGCACAATAGACTCGGTCATCCTAATTCCAAGGCTTTGTCCCTTATGTTAAATTCTGGTTTATTAAATAAATCTATTGGTTTATCTTCTTGTGTGCATTTTGATTGTGCTACTTGTAAAATGGGAAAGAGCAAAACTCTTTCGTTTCCTCATTCCACTTCACACACCTCTCAGTGTTTTGATTTAGTTCATAGTGATGTATGGGGAATTGCTCCAGCACTTTCCCATACTCACTACAAATATTTTGTGACTTTTATTGATGATTTCAGTCGGTTCACATGGGTCTACTTTCTGCACTCAAAATCTGATGTTTTTAATGTTTTTAAAATGTTTTTAGCTTATGTTGAGAATCAATTTTCCACCTGCATTAAAATCTTGCGATCTGATTCAGGTGGAGAATATGTATCCACAGATTTTCAACAGTTTTTGCAAAACAAAGGTATTATTTCTCAAAGAACTTGTCCCTATACTCCCCAGCAGAATGGAATCGCTGAAAGGAAAAATAGACATCTCCTTGATGTCACTCGTTCCCTTCTTCTTGAATCATCGATTCCTACCCGATTTTGGGTTGAGGCACTGGCTACGGCAGCTCATCTTATCAATCGTATGCCATCAACCTCCATTGAGAATCAAAGTCCATATTACCGATTGTACAAGACCACTCCATCCTATGATGATCTTCATGTTTTTGGCTCCATTTGTTTCGTGCACTTGCCTTCTTCTGAGAGGACAAAACTAACGGCACAATCAGCTCAGTGTGTCTTTTTAGGTTATGCACCCTTTCAGAAGGGGTTTATTTGTTATGATCCTCACATTCGTCGTTTACGTACCTCTAGGAATGTCGTTTTCTTTGAACAACAGTATTTTTTTCAAAAACACATTGATCCTCCTGACTCATCTTTCGTGTCTTTCCTGGTTTTTCTGACGACCCCTCAGTTGTTAGATTTAATCCTAACTTTGTGTATCACAGACGGAACAACGCAGCACCTGCCAGGGATTCCCCTCCTGATCCTCCTCCGGCATCCGGTCCAACTCCGGCACTTGATCCATCTGGACATCCTTCACTGCGTCGCTCCACTCGTATTTCGGTACCACCGAACCGTTATGGGTTCTCACATACTTCCTTAATGGCCACTTTGTCTTCCTCTTCCATTCCTCAATCCTATTCTCAGGCTGTGCAGGACCCATGTTGGAACAAGGCTATGCAAGATGAATTGACTGCGTTAGAGCAAAATCATACATGGGATATTGTTCCATCTCCTGTGGCTGTCAAACCCATTGGTTGTAAGTGGGTTTTTTCTATCAAGTTGAAATCTGATGGCACTTTAGATCGGTATAAGGCGCGTCTTGTCGCTCTTGGAAATCGGCAGGAATATGGCATTGATTATGATGAAACTTTTGCTCCGGTTGCCAAGATGACTACCGTACGCACTATTCTTGCTATTGCTGCATCTCAGTCTTGGCCACTCTATCAAAATGGATGTCAAAAATGCGTTTCTACATGGTGATCTCAAAGAAGATGTTTATATGCGATTGCCTCAGGGATGCTCATCCGGGAAGGGTATGGTTGCCAAACTTCGTCGCTCCCTCTGTGGTCTGAAACAAGCTCCTCGCGCATGGTTTGAGAAATTTCAAGCTGCTCTTCTCCGCTTGGATTTTCATCCAAGCCCGTATGATCCTTCTATGTTTTTACATCATGCTCCATCCGGGATCACTGTACTACTTGTCTATGTTGATGACATCGTCATTACTGGTCCTAATGCCAAAATGATTCAGGCGCTCCAAGCTTCTCTTCGTGAGACATTTCACATGAAGGATCTCGGCCCACTACACTATTTTCTCGGTCTTGAAGTACATCAATCGACTGAGGGTATAGTTCTCAATCAAAACAAATACACTGTTGATCTCATTGCCTTGGCTGGTCTTACTGCTTCAGCTCCTGTAGATACGCCGGTAGAACTGAATGTCAAACTCAGTCGCGAGGAGGGCGATCTTCTTTCCGATCCTACTGCCTATCGCCAATTAGTTGGTAGCTTGATCTATCTCACGATCACTCGTCCTGATATCTCTTATGCGGTCAACCTGATGAGTCAGTTCATGACTGCTCCTCGTCACCTTCATCTCGCTGCTGTTCGCCGCATCATTCGGTACCTCATTTGCACACCAACTCGTGGGTTGTTTTTTCCATCCAATAATCCTCTATCTCTCAAAGCTTATTCAGATGCTGATTGGGCTGGTTGTCCGGATACTCGTAGATCGACGACAGGATGGTGCATGTTTTTGGGTAATACATTTCTTGAAAATGCAAGAAACATGAAAAAGTTTCTAAATCCTCTACCGAGGCCGAATACCGAGCCATGTCTGCTGCTTGCTCCGAAATTCTTTGGCTCCGAGGTCTGCTCTCTGACATTGGTTTTCCAGCTGAATGAGCTACCCCCCTATATGCTGATAATACAAGTGCAATTCGGATTACTGAAAATCCGATTTTTCATGAACGTACTAAACACATTGAGGTTGATTGTCACTTCATACGTGATGAGTTTAAACGTGATGTCATCAGCCTTCCGCATGTCTCCACTGAACTTCAAATTGCTTATATTCTCACCAAAGGTCTTCCACGACCACGCCATCAGTTCTTGGTTGACAAATTGATGCTTGTTGATTCTCCCGCATCAATTTGAGGGGGGGTGTTAAAATAGGCCCAAGGCCCAAAGCCCATCAGTGGTCAAATGCTATATCTCACGTGGAATTGAGTGGAATTGATTTGGGTCAATATTGAGAAAGCTGTAGTTTTCCTAACTTAGAATAGCAATTATTGTAATTAGTTGTTTTCCTAACTTAGGTTAATGATTCATGTAATTAGATTGTTTTCCTTTCTTAGACCCTTGATTAAAGGCATGTAAATACCTATATATTGATGGACAATCTCCATAGAAAGACACTGAAGTTTTAATACATTCTCAAGAGTATTCAAACTCTTTATGTGATTGTAAGTTTGTCAGATAGAGAGGTAATAAGGGACTTCCAAATCATCTCTCATCTATAATTGGATATAAATTCAATTGGAAGGAAATAATGGAGGGAAACCCCCATAAGTATCTCTCATCCTTATCTTCTATATAATAGGGACCTGAAATGTTGAGATATTGAGATTCTATGAAGTCTAACCTTCATCTAATAGAACCACCGATTTGGGTCAAATGCACTCCAATCATGGAGTACAACCTCTGTTGATGATCTCTAGTAGTCATCTCCACGATCTTTACATGTTGCTTCTGCCACCAATATACCACTTAGTTTGTGCATCATAGTGGAGACCACTTCATGTGATACATGGCTTCCACATCAATCTATAATTAACACTCACAATATGGATATTCTTTAGGAAGCTCTGTTTCATAGTAGGCTCCCTGAATTGTATGGACAAAAATACCATGGATTCCATATGAATGAGACAGATGCATCAGCAAAAATCTACATTTTTCAAGGATCATGGCACCATCTTTCCTTTCAGAAAATTTGAGGTGCACAAGTTGCTTCCGTGCCACCTCACCCATTTGATTATATTCAGTCCCCTCGATAGAGCTGTAGGCTTGTAGCATGTTGTTGCAATACCTGCAACTTCAACTTGGGCCAAGCAAGATGCAGAGGGATGAGTAACTCCCCTCTCTTGTTCTACAACATTAATATGACAAGTTTGCTTTTTCAATTAAACCAAAGATATTGTAAATCTTACGAAAAGGTCTTTGTAAAATACTCAATTGAAAAGGCACTATTTCAAATAGATCCAGCCAAATCAGCTCTGTCAAACAGATCAAAATTTCCAAATAGGCCATTGGATAAAATTAATGGGCATGGATTTTCAAATAGGGGATTGGGAATGGCGTTCAAACCCACAAGGGTGAAGCCTAAATTTCAGGCCCAAATACAAATGGGCTGAGCATGTTGATTTTGGACCCAATCAAGTACGTCCTGTTGACACCCTTACCCGTCCCAAGAAAAAATGCAGAGAAGACCAAACAAATCAATTGCTGATGAGGTCATCTAATGAAATCAGCAGCAGGCCGAGCCAGTGTCAGATCCATCCAAACAGATACAGATCTTTTTCTCGCAAATTATCAGTAATAATAACTGTCGATTTTGTGTTTCCACATGAGAGAAATCCTGTGATCCCAGTCCTTCCAAAGGAAATCGAAAACCTCTTTCTTAAGGAAAATCAGTTCAATTTTTTCCTTTTCTACAAGGAAAATGTGTTGCACCAAACGATGGAACAGTAGGCCGCACAGAAAAACAGATAAATATTCTTCCCTATTGGGGAATCCTCCTGTCGCATAAATGCTCCCTAACGCTTGTGTGCAAGTTTTGATAAGAATACATTAGCAAAATCAAGACCTAAAATGACCTAATATGGGGTCATACAAATAAATAAATAGATTCTTTCATTTAGGCTTATGAAATGAAAAACCAAAATACAGGGTTTCAGTTTTGAATTTTTTATAAGAGTATGTTATGAGCATAAAGAAGACCAAAAAGGACCTAATACGGGGTCATATAAATGATTCAATGGATTCTTTCATTTAGACTTACAAAATGAAAACCCAAAATACAGGGTTTCTGGCGTTGATATTTTAACTTGTACATTTTCATTTGAGTGGGTATTTTGTCTTGATTTTGTTCTGATTCCTTCCATTTTAGAATCTCACATGCACACAAGAGCAAACACACACAGCCCAATAGAATTTTCATAAGTCACAAACCTTAAGATCCCGGGAATTAGCCCAGACCCTCAATAGAAGTTCAAAACCAGAATTCAGAAATGACCTGCAATAGAAGATACACTATCAACATGCAGAAGAAGAGATACAGAGAGATCTTTAACAAAGAAACACGTTATAACTCATACTCACATTATGTCACTATCAAAAAGTGGATCAGATGGAAAATCTCTGCTATATTGCCAAGCAGCCTGACACCAGCACTTGAATGCTGCAATGGAGTTAATGCTTTAATACAAAAGAAGTTCTAAGAAATGAGAGATGACCAACGATGATGATGATGATAGACATAGTTGTCAATTCCGGCTTGTTTCGGTCGGAATGACAGAAACTTCCCGTTTCAATCCTTCGGCCAAAACGGAATGGGGCTCAAAATTTTCATTTTTGAATTCTAGTCCATTCCACTCCATGTCGGCCCATTCCGGTCCGTGTTGGTTGTCAATTCCGGTCCATTTCGGTTTGTAGTATCGTATTCTCTATAGTCCTGTAGTTTGCAAACACAACTTCCAGCAGCCTTTTTATTTTTGTTCTCAATATCTATATCAAGAAACATGCATAATTTTTTTTCTATTTTGTATGTAGATATATTTTTTTTATTTTTTTTATTCCAAAAAGTTACTCCGAAAGTTTCACCGAAATTTTGAAACACCGAAATATTTCATCTTGGAGGCCAGACCGAAATGGCGATCGAAACGGAATTGACAACTATGTGATAGCAACAACATCAATAATAACAATGAGGATGATAAGAATACACAGCAGCAGCTCATGAAACTAGTAGTATGAACTACATAACCAAGACCACAGCATTCACAATAAAACGGTATGTCAGAAAGCATTGCATTTTATATACAGATCATTACATACATCACTTTAAAATTCCATGCAGCTACGTACACAGACCACAAAGAATTTTCAAGACAATTATATGTACCATTTGCAAAGATCGGACGCTGAGAGTCCCTCACATTTCCAAGAATAGGCAATATTCGTGAAAGAACAGACTTTAGTCGTGGCGTGAACTGCAAAACTTCAATTGAATGGAAAAAAAGTACAGTAGGCAACTTTAGTTTAAGCTTCCAAATCGCAGTGCCTGAAAACAGAGCAAGCTCACCATCACATGGTAAGAAGATGCTTAACCTTCAGCTGAAGCGAAGTCTGCAAGTATTTGAACCATGGCCGGTAGAGCTGAATTAGGTCCGGAAAGATGAAGAAATATTTCTTCCATCATCTACCAAACCAGAGGGTGATAATAGAATCATCAGTTAAAGAATTCACTGGAAAAAGAAAAGGTACAGTAACCAGCTAAAAGATGAAAAGATGAGGAGGAGAATTACTCAAGAAAACAGATGCTTTTATCAGCAATG
Source organism: Litsea cubeba (assembly GCA_012931725.1). Classification (NCBI taxonomy): domain Eukaryota; kingdom Viridiplantae; phylum Streptophyta; class Magnoliopsida; order Laurales; family Lauraceae; genus Litsea; species Litsea cubeba. The sequence goes on along the minus strand of CM022953.1, from coordinate 14,684,607 downwards.
TTAAAGTTGTTAATTATACAGTAACAGAGAATTGCCAAGTTAAAAAGGTTTCTATTGGCAATATGCAAGATCTATATATTGGGGTGTCGCTAAAACCAGTTAGAAAAAATTAGTGAATCTGAAGATTGCATGCAATACCATGCACGCTCATAAATCAGGATTTATGCAATAGAATGGCAATGATCAGTCTAGTGAAGACCACTAATGTAGGATAACAAAGCAAGAAAAAAGGCGTCATAATAACAACTTTATGTTGATGCTTCAATTTACAGGAAGACTGTAGATAAAAAAAAATGCCATCAAGACTGTAGACTAAAAATAATGCCATCATACAATTTACACCTAAGAAGAAAAGGGAATTATGAGTTTTCCAGTGTGCTAGTGTTCAATGAATATGAGAGCACATGCTTAAACATAAGTTCAAGGTAACATAATCATCTAATCAAGAAAGAGAACATCTCCATAGATTACACTGTACAGCTGATGTGTGCAATACCAAACCCTAAAAGAAAAGCTGACCTCATTAGACAATTCCTACCCATCCCTAGTTTTATCCCCTTTCCCTTTTGCTTCCACAGGAGTATAAAAAAAAAGGAGAGAACAAAGTGCACTAACTTCATTAGAGCAAAGAATGTTTATGCAACCCTTCTTCCATTTTGATCCGGCAATAGCCATGCAACAATGCTCTTAGGTAGATTTCACACACAGTTAAAGTGTGTAATGCAAAAGGCTAAAAAGAATCGTTGGCCCTTCGTACAACAAAATTTCTATCCACCCCCTGTTTTGAAAGAGGAAACGGAGCTCACCTCCCCATTTACTTCCCTGGGAATGTGAAGAAAAGGACATATAGTATAAAACGCATTAACTTTTGCTTGCTTAATTAAAAAAAAAAAAAGAGGTTCACACAGCCCCTTCATTAATTTTAACACCATAAAACAATATTCCCTCCCTCTCCAAAACCAAAATAAGAAAAACAACCCCAACTGCGCCGACAACAAACACACACAAACACCCATCCCAAAAAAAAAAAAAAAAATCTATAAGAGCTCATAATCATCTCTTTTTAGCATCTTAATGCTTCCTTAGCCACATTTGAGGGATGGGGTTACATGCTAGTATGTGAACTTATATAGAGTATGCCTTCAAATGAGACCAAGTAAGAAAGCATAACTCACAAAAGCAATCTTTTATAGATGTCACGAGGACACATTGCCAGTGAAGCTGGCACTAGTTCAAGATGCGACTGGTCTGCGTTTTAGGTTTAGGGTAGGTGCATGGTGGACGTTAGCATTTCTTTTGTTGTATTTTCTTGTTTAACTTTCAAGGGTAGCATTATCAACACTTGATAATCAATACGTAATAGAAGTTACTAGGCTAATGAGAGTGTATTAGATGGTGGTTTTAAGGGTATGCTTGGAGTAGATCCTTAGCATTTTCTTATAATAGGTACAGAAGCTACTTGGCATTCTCTCTCTCTCCACACTCAACTAAAGAGGGAGTAGGGAGAATTTAGACATGTTCAGAACCATACCCAGAAAGTTTTCTTATTAGGTGACTCAGTTTTCTGTAGTTTATATTAGAACTCTCCTCATGCCAGCCCCAATTTGATGGGACAAGGCAATGGTGGCGATGGTGGTGGTGACAACAACGAATGATGATGAATGCTTCCCTAATGGGATGAAATTATGCTTGATTTGAAAATCTTGATCCCCACAGTCCCAAATAAACAAATCTAATTAAGCGCATCATCTCCTAGAATGCATTCTTTACTAGCTGGATCTGGTTTGCACCTTGGTGCCCCATCTACAACGAGCTTCAAGCACCCTAGTCTCAACCTTTCCTTAACTTTATTTGAACTCCCACCAACCCAAGGCATCACATGATCACTCCCAATCAATATGTTTGGAGCATGGACTTCACATATTCCGTAGTCCCTACAACCATTCATCAAAATATAGATCACATTAGAAAAAGACTTACCAGATCAGGCAAGTGTGAGCCGATTGAAACAAGTAGACCAGCTGCAGCCCTTTGCCAATCAGTATTGAGTTCCTAAGTAGGAAGGTGAAAAGATTAGTAGTTCAGAATACTTCAGATAGCATCCATTTAACAAACATTAAAGAAAATTTTCATTATAGCATTGTAACTGAAATAAACTAATCAAAGCTCAACCCTGATTCAAAAGTACACTTGCATCCACATCAAATAGAAAACTCTCCCTCATCAGCTTCTTTGAACAGCTCAAGTGTATCAGTGAGTCAACTCCTACCAGCAATGTCAAAGGTGAAAAGGCATGCGTGCATGTACTATAAGAGGTTGCTTCTGTATTCTCTCTGGTTGAGTAAAGAGAAATACATCCATGGCGAAAAGACATATAATCATCAAGTGAAAAAATAAAATGACCTAAATGTTTTGACATTCTACGATGCTACTTCTGCGAGAGAGTAGACAATGACATTTGTTCACTACAGACAAAATCAACTGTTCACAATAAAAGAAATCACCATGCATCTAAATAGAACCTGGAAGCATGTGACTGGTCACTTTCAGAACTGTCACCTACGATTACAGGGTTAGGAAAAGACACTTCGAAGGGGGTAAGCCAACTTCAACAATTTCAAGCTTCTGTTCGCAGTGAAGATGACAAAGCCACAGGTGCCCAAGATAAAGTATACCTGTCATCATTTCTAAATTCTAAGGAAACCTCAATCCCAGATTCTACTACTGCTAGAAAGGGAGCACCTAGTCCATATTGAACTCCCAGAATCTTAGAAGAAGAGCAATACAAGAGTCAACATTTGATGGTTGACCCCCTTTTTCTTTGGAGTCAGCAACCAATTTCCAATCCCTTTCCGGTTCAACAGAATTTGCAAGAAATAATCTTTTGTCAATAGCCAAAGGTCCCAATCAGACTAGTGAAACCTGCCCTATCTTTAAGAATTTCAAAAGAGGATTTTTGTCATCCATAAAGGCCTCGTTTCCTTTTCAAAATTCTAATGCCACTCGATGTCCAACCAAGTCTTTGGACACAAAGCACTGAATATATCTGATACGAATCATGGGAAAAGAAATGTATAAACATGTAGATGAACAATGCCAGTTTGCAATCTAACAGCAGATGGTACACAAGGAAATATGTGAGTTTTTTCGAACAGAAGAGAAGATAAAGGTGAGTCACTTCAGATGGATTGGGCATGTCATAGAAGACAAGGAAAAAACCTTTGTACTGAGAAGTGAACAAGTACAAAAGAAATAGAAAAAAGGAAAATCAAAGGACTTAATATGGAGCGCTCAAAAGTGAGATGCTAGATAGTGAAGTGATCATTGTCAAGAATTGGCCCATCCCGAAACTAGACAGGCAAGTGAACCCAGACCCATTTATTAACGAGTCAAGTCATATCCCAAGAGAACGGCTCCATACCCGAGTGGTAAGGAGCGACAGTTCTCACCTGGCTGCCCAGGGTTCGAACCCTGGGTACGCCACCTCTTACCACGTGTGCGGGCTTCCTTCCCACGTGTGGGCTTTCTTATCGTATGTACGGGCTCCCTTCCCACTTGAGTGAGCTGTCATCCCATGTGTGCACGCTCTCAATTGGGTCCAGCTCCCTTGGTTGGGTTACCCAAAAAAAAAAAAAAAAAGTCATATCCCAATGACACATTTATATATGGAGCAGGTGAATCCTATGTGACCCAACCACATGCTATGCGTATCGGTCAAGCAGAGTCCAACTCAGCATTGTTTTGGCTCGGACAAGCAACGGTGCTTCTGTGTGCAGTTTGATCCAACTCAGCTGAATTCCTATCAAAATCTTATGTATGACTCAGTCAGCCTAGCTTACAGTTTAGAGTGCAATTCAGTCCAACTCAATTCAATTCAAGGGTAAGTGAGTTAAACATCAAATCCAAGTTTTAAACCCATGGGGAGTGATGGAAAACATGACACAATAGACGGATGAGTGGAAAAATAGAGCTCCTAAGGTGGAAGTAGAACCCATATAATATAATACTGATGTTAAGGAGTCAAAGGTGATCGTTTTTCAGTTAGATACCAACAAAATTACCACCATTGAACTTCAGTCTCCTAAGCACAAAACTCTAGCAATCCTGAACCAACTTCACCAGCTCACGATAGTAGAACTCCAAAACAACCATATACATGTATGATGACATGATAAGAAAAAACAGTTCATTCCAGTACTAGATAGAATCCATTCGATACCTTTGATGTGATCATCTCAGAAGTTGCAATCTTTGCGAGCTTGGACATGAGAGGAGGATCAGCATCCCTCTTATCCATCGCACTCACCGCAAACGCCATCACTTGAAACACACCAGCCATATTCCCAAACCTCTGCAATCTCCAATCACATGCGAATTACACCAAAATCACGAAAACAAACCCTAATTCACATCACTACACAAACAAGATGAACGAGAGAGAGAGAGAGAGAGAGAGAGAGAGAGAGATGAAACTGGAAGAAATCCTACCCGACGGCCTCCGCGAGAAACAGAAAAGCAGCAATCGAGAACAAGAAGCGGATTCCTGCAAGGGAAGAATCGTCAGGAGAGAGAGAGAGAGAGAGAGAGAGAGAGAGAGAGAGGAAGAAATCGATGGTATTGTGTTTGGTTTTTCATTACAGAGAAGCGATCTCCTTGAGCGAAGCCATGGAAGCTTCTCTGACACGAGGGGATTCATCTGCTAGAGAAGATACAAGAACCTGTACGGCCTCTGTGTAGAGAGATAGAGAGATGGAAATGGAGATCAGAAGAAGAAGAAGAAGAAGAAAGAGAAGAAGGAATGATGAGGGAATTGGTGTAGGTATGTATGTAATTACCTGGTGGGGAGGTTCCGGAGCTTGAAGAAGCCATGGAAGAAACAGAGAATTCGAATGAGAGAAGAGAAGGGAAGAGAAAGAGGAGATTCGAAGGAGGAGAAGAAGAAAATGGACTGGACGGTGGGGATGACAACGCAGCAGCAAGCGCTTTTTTATTGTTTCAATACTTTTTTTACTGGGATTTTTCTAAAAGCGCCTGAGGTTTGTGTTAATTTTGGGCCGTAATAAGAATTTAGAAAGAACCCTTCACTAAAAGTTAATTTTCAAAAACACCTTAGCAATTATTGTGGACTGACATCCTTTAAAACATATAATAGTTTGTCAACTAGCCAACTTAACTCATGGCTCCTTACCCCTAGTGGTAAGGGGCAGCATTTTTCATTTGGCTGTCGAGGATTTAAACCCTTATATCTGATACGCTCTTTTTTCATACGTGCGGGCTCCTTTTTCATTTATTTAGTGATACATTATTTTTATTATGACTTCATTATGCACTACAAAATCGATAGGTGTTGATTGAAACTTTTACACCATCTACTTGTGAGGTGTTCTATGAAGTGAAGATTTTTCTTTTTGATTAATATAAAAGAATTTGTTAAGTTTGAGACTCCAAACTTACTGATATTGACACTATACCCAATTAGCTAGCTGCATAAATCTAAGTTAACATCTTTCTTGAAAACAGTTTAATACATACAAAATTCATAGAGACCTCAATTCACTAAGCTAGGACCCTCTCACCTCTATAGTATTGGGATTACTTTCGATCACAGGTACTAATTTATTTAATTTCTCATATTGATAAATTGTTAGCATTGACCGCAAACAAATTTGAGATTTCTACAATGATGGATAAATTATTAGCCCTTTAACAAAGCAAAATCATTTCAAAACCATATTCAACTAAAAATCAAATCATAATATATTAGAAAGTGTTTTCACTCCTTTCTAACCTTATGCCAAATAACTTTCACACATTGCTTTGTGATTTATAATAATTAGTTGAATGAAGGTGAACATATCTATTGTGTTTTACTATTTGTATTACCATATAATGTTTAGTTTTAACCAACGTGTGATAGCTCAGTTGCTCAAGGACTCTGTGACTCAAGAAGCGGAGCGGTCTTATGTTCGATACCTACTTTTATTGGCCACCTCCTATTATTTTACCTGGTGCATGTAGATATGAGAGTTTACATGTGCTCCCTAATAATTAGTCCTCGGCTTTCTAGAATCAAGTGTCCATCAGACACGTACCAAAAGCTCTTAGTCTGGACTACACTGGGCGGGATATACCTTGAGTTATCTCAAGTTTAATCTCCAAAGTCACTTAGTTCCCTTCGACCTTTTGAGGTTGGGTCTTTTTGGAATTAACAGGGAAACTAAAGGATGTCTAAGCAATATGACCTTGTAAGCTTTGAGTACGTTTATCACTTGGGGCACATAGCTATCAATGGATTTTGAGTTTTTTGACTCTTTCTCTGCATTTTCTTGTGCGTGGAAGCAAGTAACAGCAGGACCGACATCAGCTCTCATTTGCAGCAAGGGTTACGTTTAGCTGCCTCATCCGTGGAAATTTGAGGCAGGCACATGCAGCTCATGACGCACAAGTATATAATACTTTGTCTTTGATGGTAATTCAACTACATTTTACAACACTTTACCCCAAGTTTAGTTACTTGATCTTTCAATTACTTGTATTATGTCTTTTCAAGTCGTGTTTTACCATGTAGGGAGATTCGCCAGTGCTAATAAGAAGGATTGGCAAGCGAAGGAAGGAATTTTGATAGAAAAATCCCTTTGTAGCTCATATTACGTAACTTTATTTTTTGATTATATTGTTCTTGTACCTTTGTTTTCTTCTTGTTTTTCACTTAAGTGTGGTGTCTTTAATGTACTCATTCTTTTCATTAATTTAATTTTCAGTTCATCATTAGTTTTTTTTTTCTTGGAGTGATATAGAATTATAAAAATTCTATATAATTTACTCATATGAAAACCAATATGGTGATGTATTTCAATCGTGAAAACTTTACGTATGTAAATTTTATTTTCGAATCCATGGTGTACGGCACATTATATTATTGGTAGCTTAATTTCTACAGTTAATTATTAAATGGAGTACAAACCTCTTGAAATGAGAAGAGTAGGTATCTACTAGAAAAGGCAACCTCTACAAAGGGGCCCGAGGACTGCAAACATTCAGAGGCCAAACGCTTGATTCAGAAATGGTAGGGGCCATTATTAACATGATATGACTACTTGTGTTTTTTTCTCTTCACATCAAGCATAAATCAAACGTGGTAGGGGCCATTTTACATGATACTAACATTAACTCAGACCCTTTTTTTTTTCTTTTTTCTTTTTTCTTTTTTTTTACCGAGAGGATTTAAGTTACCCACCAGGGATTGATTCCCGGTGCGTGGAATGGGAGTGAGAGCCTTTACCACTAAGTCATTCCTAAATTTCCAACTCAGACCCTTCACATGCGTTCTGCATGAAAGGATTTCAAGAGAAATTTTATTTTTTTTCTTCTTTTTCTATTTTATCACGTGGGTATTTCTATAGCATTTTCATCCATCAAGACTATTCAACTGGGCACACACAAGAACCCGTAACACTTGCACCATGTCAAACTTCGTAGTGGTGGAATCAGGATTTTTTCTAAGGGTCAAAAAAGTCTCTTAACGGAAAATTTAAAGAAGATTAAAAAAATATTTAAATTTCAAGGTCATGTGTTTAATCCAATATTTTTAAATAAAGAAATGCATTGAATCCAATTTAACCAATGAACTAGTTGTTAAATTATACCACAAAAATAATAAAAATGATGAATTTTTATTGCTTTCCACATCCAACAACGTTTGATAATGGGTCCAGAAGATTAGAGAAGAGTTACAAATTACATAATTTTAGCACACTACCAAAAAAGTCAAATTAATTTATTTTTAAATATCATAACATGGGTTGATTTCATAAAAAGTCTTGATCTCAAATCATTCAATACTTAAGTACCTCTATTCATAGCCACAATATTAAATTTCTTACTTAAGAACTAGAATAGACCTAATTTGATTTGGATTTAAAATTAAAATCTCAAATTTAAAATTTGATGATAGCTTAAATAGACAAGTATTCAAAATGTATAAGTTATTACTTTGCCTAACTTGAGAGGATTTGGATTAGAGGCTCAATAATAAATAAATAAATAAAAGCAATGAACACAAATCCTATTTGAGAAATTGGAAAGGAAGCCTTAGTAGAAAAGGAATAAAAACATTTTAGTTGTAGAAAAGAAATAAAATAAATAAATAAGAAGTTACACCAAGGAAGTTTGCTCATACTCAGTGTGAAAGACAGTAAAAGTGGATGAATTGTCTTCTGGATTAAAAGTAAAAGGCATAACTACACTTGGTACTCGAAAAGTTCCTATTATTTGCCAAAAAGGAGTAAAGAAGGATGATTAAGGGCAAAAAGAGAAAACAAAAGACAATTGAGGAGGGGCAAAGTGGATAAGACCATAAATTCAAATTTAAAATTTTATAAACCCTATTCCTATTTTAAAGGAGGGAAAGAAGTTGTGGAGGGGCTCCTCGGCAATGTGTGGCTCAGCCACTGGTCTTGAGTGGGACTTGAACAGGACATGGAAAACAAACCCATGCAAAATAGGAGAAAAGTCATTTTAGTTTTTTGTGCAACTATTCCTTTTGTTTAGTGCAAAAACCTAACCAATTTCCCCTATAAGAGAGAGGCTTTCAACTTCCTATGGGAGAGGGATGCAGGAGAAAAAGAAAAATGCAGAGCCCGAAATACTCGGTTTGGATGCATAGATAAAGAGTAGAAAAACCTCTGGCAAAATATCCTTTTTCACATTTGAATCTACTTAACTACTTCAGCAGAAGAATAGTAGAAAAATAACAAAAATAGCTAGTTTGCAAACAATAATCATTTAGCCAGCACCAATCCCACCAATGTCACCATATCAAGTCAAAAAATCTTCAACAGGAGTTAGCAGCTCCCCCAAGAGATTTTTAAATGGAAGCCTTTCATTCTAGATGTCTGGATTTTGCTGAGATTGAAATCTCACACTACACTAATGAGAAGATCCCGAATGTAAACGTAGGCCTTTTAAGGTCACATTTTTTTTTTAATGATCTGAACCGCCCTGATCTCATCCAACTCAACCCCGGGAATTCCCTTTGCATCAAAAATACCCTGAACCAAGCACCAGTTCACCAAAACCTGAAACCAATAACTGTAATTACATACAACAGAAAAACCCAATTGTGCCTTTCAATGAATACTCAGAATAAGTACAAGCAGATTTTTGTTAAAAACATATAGCATTAAGCATCATTACCACGAAAAAAACTAAAAAGCGACCACATTTACAAAAAAAAAAACTTACTGTCAGGCCTCTCTTCAACTAAAAAGAACGACGGTCAGAAGAACAATAGAAAGACAACCATCTCAAAATCAATTTTCAACACATTGGGGTTAAGCATTGTTGTCAACCATCTATCACCCAATGGTAACTCTTCAGCTCCCAACTAGCTTGTTTTAATTCAGTAGTCTCCAACTTTGTCAAGCAACCAAGATTAAAAACCATTTCAATAAGCTGTTGATAAAGTAGGAAGATTATGAAACCAAAATCATGAGCAGAGTATGGCATATGCGAGAGGATGAAGATAGAAAAAAAAAAAACAGAAAACATAACAAAACAAAGACCATCTAACAAAACTAACTAATAGCAGTTCAGTTATATAAACCCACGGCAGGAAGAGAGAGAGACTCAACATCTAATAGGGGCTTTAACATTGAAGGAAAACAAATTCATGAAAATGCAAGGAGAGAAGTGGAAGACACTTAAATGGCAGTTGTCCGCGTGACCATCGTGCTTGCCGAGAAGCAGATTGAGACAACTTAAAAAAATCCCTGGAAAGCTTTGCTGCTCAGAAATCCCCAAATGATTCGACCACCCTGGTACTCCTAATAGCAATTCAGAAATTTCCATGCTACTGTCAGGAATTCAAGAAACCAAAGCCCCCTTAAAAGAAACCAAAGCCCCCTTAAAAGAAACCAAAGCCCCCTTAACCCGTCTTAAAAGACTTGCGCATTTTTGTCTCTAGCAAAAGATTGAGGCCAGATCATCTGCACCCACGCTTATTCGGTAGGTCGGGTTGTGAAGACAACCATTGAAGCTCTTAGGAATTAAGAACTAGATACATAAAATTCGCATTCATAAATTTGAAGAGGACTATGACTACATTCGTTTGTTAAGATAAATGACAGAATGTGACTTGGAGTCTCTTCAAGTTTTCATACATTGCTTCTAAAAGATGATCTTACCTGATTGAATCTGGAATTCTTACACCAGAAAATCAGCCCAGATTTTGAATCTCGATCCATTTTCAACAGTCATGAACAAGATTCATGAAGTTTCAGACACAATTCATATGATTCTATCAGTTTCCAACAAAATAAACCAGTCTTGGAACTAAGGATTTCACATTTTCCACCAAATGCTGGCTAAAAAGACCAACTTTATATTTATTAACTACAGGAAATATTGAAGTGCATCTATCCCTCACCATAGCACTCCCCTTTTTGGAAAGTTTCAAGTACAAAATTGACTTTTCAAATACATGAGAATACTCCGTACGCACTTGAAGTTTTTCAAAAAAAGGAGTGTCCCTCGCGGGGAAGGATAGATGCATAGGAATACTCCCCATTAACTACAAGGGATAGGCTCAAAATGAACACAAAATGAACAAACAATTTCTTACAGGTAAAATCATCAAACCAAGATGCACTAATGAAATGACCTTCCAAATCACCAAGGCCACCTTGGAAAAAGCACAACCGAAAATGGGAAACATGTACTAGCGTTGCATAATTCTTGGGCCAATGCAATGCAGATGCACAAAAAGGCGCACTTAACAAATAAATGCATCAGATCCCCCATAGAATTTAAACAAACAACTGCCACAGGATAGAGAAACTACCATACCAATTGTTTCACATCTCAAATGGATGTTTTTAGAAACCACAATGAATAACAAAAAGTCTGCATGTACCGAAAAAAGAACCTGAAAAAGGCCCTGAAACCCTACTCTACCCTAGGATCTCCTTTTGAAATGAGATCCTAGGATAGAGGAGAGCTTCAGGGCCTTTTTCAGGCTTGTTTTTCGGTGCATGTAGACCGATTGAATGAATAATATAAAAGTACACAATGCCCTGTTAACTTCCACCACATGCACATTCATTTGTACAGAGCATATCAGCCATCATGGAATACCAGCACACAAAAAAGTAGAAAAAACCATCAACATGTTCTCTGTAGCAAAATATATACATTGCTATTGTTCTATTTCAGTGACAACAAGGTTCAGGTTTTGGCAATGTTATCAACATTTGTCTTTAAAGTTGTTTGGTACATCTGATGAATAAAAAAATCAGAATCATATCATCTGAATAACTCATTGCAAGTCAAGACATCCATTAAACTTGAAAAAGAAAACATGAGAACTACACAGCTCAAATAGGACTTGTGATTAACAGGACACAGAGAGAAGCATCAGGGAAGCAAAATAATGCATGGGGCTATGATTCCTGCACAAGACCTAAACATGAGGTCCCACATAATGCACGGTTGGACATAGTCCCATGTGAGGTGCACTAACCAGACAGTACATTTTGCATGTCTATACATTGTAGATTTGTAGTCAACACTTGCAGCAAACCAGAACAGCCACTGCTCTTCTGTGTACCCATCAACACAAAACAGGACCAAAACCATCACCATTCTCACTGTCACACAAGAGTATCCATAACTTGTAAAAGGTTAACATAGGCATTGCAAAAGACTTCAGGGAAGAAAAGCACCCACCAATTGCTTCTAGCTGTTCTCATTTTTTTCATGATTTTAGAATCAAGAAAACATTTTGATCAGTTCATGAAAAATTCAATCACATTCATTAAAACAAACCCAAAGCATCAATCAAAAGATTCAAAACCACCTTGTGAATCAATCAAAAGACAAAAGATAATGTAACAGATTAGGGATCTTTGAGGATCAATCAAAACCACCTTGCAAATCAATTAAAACCCAAAATATAATGTGCCAAACCCTAATCTTTTTGTTTCTTCATGAAGAGAGATTACATCCATAGTAATCCATACCAAATCAAAAATCAAAAAGCTTCGATCTTTACAATCAAAAAGAAAAACCTAACAATCCCCAGATCATTAAACCCTAACCATATCAAAATCAACAAAACAAAACCCTAATCCAACAAAGCCAAACCTAAGAACTAGTAAACTTGGTCACAGCCTTTGTCCCCTCCGACACAGCATGCTTGGCAAGCTCCCCAGGAAGAACAAGGCGAACCGCCGTCTGAATCTCCCGAGAAGTAATCGTAGGCTTCTTATTGTAGCGAGCGAGCCTCGAAGCTTCTTGCGCGAGCTTCTCAAAGATGTCATTGATGAAGCTGTTCATGATCCCCATGGCCTTGCTTGAGATGCCGATGTCGGGATGGACCTGCTTCAAGACCTTGAAGATGTAGATCTTGTAGGTCTCGACATTCTTCTTCGATCTCTTCTTCTTCTTGTCGGAGGCGGAGGCGTCCTTTGGGAGCTTCTTCTCGGCCTTGGGCTTCTTCTCTGCGGGGGCTTTCTCGGCCTTCTTCTCTTCTGTTGCAGGCTTCTTCTCTGCGGGGAGCTTCTTGTCTGCCTTGGGCGCCATGGAATAAGGATTGGAGCAGAAATGGGGGAATTAGGGTTTGAGAACGAGAGGGATGAATTTGCTTTTGGAGGGGAAAGTTGAGAAGAAAAGTGGAGAGAGGGTTTGTTTATATAGAGAAAAGGAAAAGGAACGTGATTGGTTGGTTTTGTTTGACGCGGATTGAGGAGTGGAGAGCCGTTGATTTTTGTGGAGCGGGAGTGGACGGTGGTGATGAGTTTTAGTCGGACAAGGCGGTTCCGCCGAAGAATGAGAAGTTTTTTTTTTGCCTTAAGATTTCATTTAAAAGTATATAAGGTTTTTGGTTCATTTTCAAAGCTAGGGGTGTACATCGGGTCGGGTCCCGGGTTATCGGGCCGGGTTTGACCCGACCCGGTAATTTTATAAACACAAGAAACCCGCCCGAATGCCCGGTAAACTATATCCGGGTTATCCGGGTTCGGGTTACCGGGTTACCGGGTCAACCGGGTCACCCGGTTAATTATAAAGTTTAAAATGTTTTTTTTAGAACAACTAAAAATTTCAATAATTGAGATAAAAAAATACTATAAATATATATACAGTAAACATACAGTAAATATAAATATAGATATATTTTTAATGTTTATTTGTATATATTTGTATCTATTTGTATACATATACAAATAAATATATATAAAAAAAAATGTATAACCGGGTTATCGGGTCACCCGATAACCCGATAAACCATAATTTCTTAACCCGGAACCCGGTCCGGATAAGGACTTATCGGGTCGGGTGAGACCCGACCCGGTAAAAGACCCTATGTCACCCGCCCGATTAGGTCCGGGTCGGACCGGGTCACCGAGTCGGGCCGGGTTTTGAAACCCGGTGTACACCCCTATTCAAAGCAGTACGTTTTCAAAGCAGTACATGAAAATTTGGGTATTTCAAAAATGCACATAATTATTTGAATGTTACTTTTAAAAAATAAAGATTTTTCACAATTATTTCAATCAAGCCTAGATCTGTCAATTGAACCCATTAGAATGGGTATTTGGCTCGGCCCGTCCCAAATCAAAATACAAGGCTTTTAAAAAAATATTGAGCCCGGTGGGCTGGGCTACGACAATGGTTTCAAAGTCCAGCCAAAATAGGATTGGAAATAGGCAATATAAGTCCTGGCCCGGCCGAAAGGAAACTTCACTAATTTTTAATAAACTTAACAGACAAATACATCTCTCAAATAAATTAATATAAGGAATAATCGTAACGCCTAAGCTTTTCCAAACCGAATTGTTTAGCTATGTGAACCTTTTTTCTTTTTTTTTGTAAGCCAGCCAAGAGGGCTGGTACCCAAGAGAGAGCCCGCAAGCACACAAGAAGGCAATCCACTCAAATGGGAAAGAAGCCCATACAAGCAGAAAGAAAGCCCACACAAGTGGGAAAGGAGGCAGCTTACCCAGGATTCGAAAACCCCAAACAGCCAAGTAAGAACTGACGCTCCTTACCACTCGGGTAAGAAGCCGTTTTTGTTCAAGTATATTGAACTTGGAAGGTTTGAAGCCCCGATTCACCCACTATGTCTTCCTCATTTAGTGGGCGAACTCATTTTTTTTTTAATTATTTAGTTTGGCTGAGGGAATTTAAATTGGTACACATAACCTAAGCGCTTGTTTGTTTGCCCTAAGAAATGATAGAAGAGGAGTAAAAAAGGTTACAACAGTTGAGATTTTTACCTCAAAGCGTGTTTGAATGGAGCACAGAGGACAAGTGAAATAAAGCTATCTAATGACGTAACACCCTTCTTTACTCTATTCAATCCATCAAAATTTCTTTTTAGCCTAAATAACTTGCTTACTTTACCCTCACCTTCTTTCTTTCCAATGAAAGTTGCTACCCCTCACTTTCATCTTACTTTATTCCAATTAACCGAACACATGTAAAGTAATTCGGTACTCATTTTATTTCAACTCACTCCACTTTAATTTTATTCCAAATTGATAGTTACTCTATTTTTACTCTATCCCTCATGTAAAGTAAACCTTACTATGTGAAAGGTTTCAATGGAGATCTGACCCATTTGCTTTGTTACCCCTTGTTCTCGAGTGTTCATATACTGATTGAAATACACAGATGGTGAAAGCAAACATATGATCGACTAACATATCTATTACCCGTACTATAAAAGGGAAGAAGTTGTCCAGCTTCCACCTGCTTAACGAATTCTCTCCACACCCATGGCCCACTTAGATGGCTTACTGATGAAATGCAAAATGCATATACCTGTTTGCTCCGAACTCTTCCCTAACTTTCTTAACTCTTCTGCACTAACAAAAAAAAAAAAAAAAAACATTTCACTTCTTCCTCTCCTTATACACCGCCCAAAAGCAAAGGTTCACTTCTTCCTCTCCTCATACACCGCCCAAACACAAAAAGAAAGCTTCACATCTTCCTTTCAATGATACACCCCTAGATGCAAGAAAAGCATCACTTGCTGCTTTGAATACACGACCATAACCACAGAAAAGGAAAAGCGTTACGGATTAATATTATGGCATGGTTTTTCAATCTTTCTCTAAAATAAAATCTCAGTTTGTTGTCTTACAAGTTCTGTATTGTCACAAAGGAGTCTTTTTTTATTTTCTTTCTTTAATATGTTGTAAATTAGGTTTCTTGTTTGCATTCCATGGATTGGGGTTGATTTCCACATCTGTGTTGTTTACAAATTTGGGTTTACAACAATTATGATTCTGGAATGTCACAAAGATGGAGCCTTTTGATTTTATTTCTTCAATTTGTTTTAAATTTGGGTTATGGTTTTCAATCCATTCGTTTTAAGACATTTTTTCCAAGTACTCTTTATGTCGATAAATCTTGATGATCGCAATGACAGTTGTTGTCTACTAAGAATTATGAATTCTGTTCTGAATGGTGAGATTTCATAAAATTAGTCTTGCAAAATGTTACTTTTGGCTTGTAAAATTGTCAGAATTGCATTTCATCAGCAAGCCATCTAAGTGGGCCATGGGTGTGGAGAGAATTCGTTAAGCAGGTGGAAGCTGGACAACTTCTTCCCTTTTATTATAAGGGTAATAGATTTGTGATATTGGGTGCAGGACAACATTGAAATATTCATAAAACTTGAAATAACACCTTAACAGCTCCATAGAATGATCCAACGATGTACTTAATTTTGTTCATCATTAAAAACTGATTTTGCACTTTAAACATGTAATTGAGATATTTGAATTTAACGTGGAATCCACTAATTGTCTTGATGGATGGAATTAATATTTGTAATTGGCTTAACTAACAATATCAATTAATTTGAGGAGAGGTTGTGCTAATAAAAATTACTTTATGGCTTTAAATGAGTGCTTACTAACAATAAAATGTCATTAGAAGAGATGTATGTAGTATGGTAAATTCCACCAGAAGGAAGATATTCCCCTAGGAGCAAAGGGATGGCTTACTGATGAAATGCAAAATGCATATACCTGTTTGCTCCGAACTCTTCCCTCACTTTCTTGACTCTTCCGCCCTAACAAAAAAAAAAAAAAAACAATTCACTTCTTCCTCTCCTTATACACCTCCCAAAAGCAAAGGTTCACTTCTTCCTCTCCTCATACACCGCCCAAACACAAAAAGAAAGCTTCACCTCTTCCTTTCAATGATACCCCTAGATGCAAGAAAAGCATCACTTGTTGCTCTGAATACACGACCATAACCACAGAAAAGGAAAAGCGTTACGGATTGATATTATGGCATGGTTTTTTAATCTTTCTCTTAAACAAAATCTCAGTTTGTTGTCTTACAAGTTTTGTATTGTCACAAAGGAGTCTTTTTTTATTTTCTTTCTTCAATATGTTGTAAATTAGGTTTCTTGTTTGCATTCCATGGATTGGGGTTGATTTCCACATCTGTGTTGTTTACAAATTTGGGTTTACAACAATTATGGTTCTGGAATGTCACAAAGATGGAGCCATTTGATTTTATTTCTTCAATTTGTTGTAAATTTGGGTTCTGGTTTCCAGTCCATTCGTTTTAAGACATTTGTTCCAAGTACTCTTTATGTCGATAAATCCTGATGATCGCAATGACAGTTGTTGTCTACTAAGAATTATGAATTCTGTTCTAAATGGTGAGATTTCATAAAATTAGTCTTGTAAAATGTTACTTTTGGCTTGTAAAATTATCAGAATTGCATTGCATCAGCAAGCCATCTAAGTGGGCCATGGGTGTGGAGAGAATTCATTAAGCAGGTGGAAGCTGGACAACTTCTTCCCTTCTATAATAAGGGGAATAGATTTGGTGATATTGGGTGCAGGACAACATTGAAAAATTCATAAAACTTGAAATAGCACCTTAACAGCTCCATAGAATGATCCAACGATGTACTTTTGTTCATCATTAAAAACTGATTTTGCAATTTAAACATGTAATTGAGATATTTGTATTTAACGTGGAATCCACTCATTGTCTTGATGGATGGGATTAATATTTGTAATTGGCTTAACTAACAATATTAATTTGAGGAGAGATTGTGCTAATAAAAATCACTTTATGGCTTTAAATGAGTGCTTACTAACAGTAAAATGTCATTAGAAGAGATGTATGTAGTATGGTAAATTTCACCAGAAGGAAGATCTTCCCCTAGGAGCAAAGGGTGCAATAAAATTGGATCGGTGCCCATGGTTAAGCCGGATGAGATGAGCTCCCGCACCCCATTCCTTGATGGATCATCAATTGTGTACCTGTGTGAGATGATGGATAATCTATCTTGGAAGGGGGACTGACTAGCTTCTAGATAGGGGTGAAGGATCCACTTATTGTTGGAAATAAGGTGGGCCTCTAGGATAGGTTTAAAAACTTTTGATCAACTTGATGCAGTGATCAACTATCCAAAAGGTCACAAAAAACAATCCAAGATGCAAACCCTCAATCTCACATATGAAGATCAGTAAAAACATCTATCTAGAAGATAGAACCAGCAACATATAAGCTACAAATAAATCTACAACATATAAGGAAGTATATTATACATTTGGAGCTTAGTTGTGCTCTAATGGAGAAGTTGCTACTTTCTTTGATGACGAACTCTTTCGCGAATCAAAATAGAAATCTCCAAGACCTCTTGATCTTTCACGCTATGACCCGTATCAGATTCTCTTTTTCTCAAGAAGATGGTGGGATCTCCAAGAGAAAACTACTAAGAACTAGAAGGAAACTAGAAGAGGGAGAGGAATTATGCAACACTTGCACAAGGGAGAAATGGGCGTGAATTCCAAGGAGGAATTGAAGGTTGGACGTCCAGCCCTATGCTCCTCTTTTTATAGCTCTTGCAAACTTCCACTTACTAATTCTTATTAGAAGTCTTACTTCTATAAAGATTAGCAACTATTTATTCTTTCTAATAAAAATAGAAGTCTCACTTCCATTAATTAATTAGTAACTTACTATTACCACTATTAGAAGTCTCACTTTAAATAGAAATAGTAACATTCCTTTTAGAGTTCAACTAGAATTAGAAACCTTCTAATAATTGGGCTAGCGTGGGGACTACTAGGGATTCCTTAGAAAGTTGGCTCCAACTGGGACTCGCGACCCTACATCTCATGTGTAATCTCGGCCCACAGTTAATTCCAAATAACTCTACTATATAAATGCAATTGAATTCCAGTCTTAGGGAATTACATAGAAGACCCTAAACTTTCATATTACCGCTAGTAGGCACCTCCATCAATATTCATGGATCAATTGGACCTGTCTTCCAAACTTTATCCATATCTTATTATCCTTGAGCGCCAATTAATTATAATGATCATAGGTACCTTTCCAATTAACTCTTAATCGGAATGGGTGCGCACTTACCAATGATAAATCCATTAATTGGCACAAGGGGATATTAGAGATAGATTCCATCTTGACCATTGAATGTTCCCGCAGGTCTACTACCACGTACCCAAATCACCGAGATGTTGACCTACAGTTGGCCTCACTCATTGGTGACTCAAAGCAAATGAATAGATAGAAACTTGAGTTCATTAATGTCTCAGGATTGAGAGTCTATTGCTAGGGAATTATGAGAGCAGACCTTAAAGTAATGACAATGTTTATAAGGTGCTTCTCATGGTCCTTCAATACATCCAATATACCAGCACTATGATAAAGAATCTTTCATTCTGATGATCGAGACAAATCACACTATCTCATAGTGATCAAAGTGATGTAACCTTATCAGATGAGATGTCCAGTCTCATCATTGATTGTGAAAATATTCAAGTATAAGATTTGTTATACATGTCTCCTGTATGTGGATCTCATCCATACAAATGTATTACATCTAATATACTTATAGACTTCGATTCATCTCATGAACCATCATGTCATTCGTATTGGTTATGTACAAGTATATAATAAATCACAATTTATCTCATGAAATGAAAACATGAATATATATTAATAAATAAAAAAATTAATCAATTTATTATATCATCTACTGGATTGAGTCCATAAAACTAACACTTATAGCCCTAAAATGATTGTGTCCACCATTGATCGACTCATGCAGAAGAACTATTTGATTTATGATCAAATTCTGTTCACGGGTTATGTTTGTATTTGTGTTATTGGTTTGCTTTTAATAATTTTATGCTTCGGGTTTTCCATTTGTTGGATTTTATTGAAGGACTGACCTATTTTTTTTTCCACTGCTTTTGTAATTTTGCGGGCCTCTTTGACAAGCTGGACAAAGATATGAGATTCATTTAATCAACCAAAATACGGGATTCCATATTTTGATTTTTTAAAGTAAAATTTTGTTCTTTAGAATTCTTGCAATTGTTGGACTATAATTTGTCTCCATTAATCCAGCCTTCAAATAGATACCACCATTAGAAAAAAAAAAGATTTCATTTTTGCAAAGATAGACAGAGGTAAGTTATTTTTCTTATTGCAAGTTAGAATCTGAATGCTATATGCTTTGGTTGTAACACTATTTAGGGGCATGGAACAAGCTGATACAAAATATATGTTTTTTTTTAATCTTTCTTTAATCAATTTAGGAAGGCCTGAGAAATGTACAAGAAACCAAAATTTTTCTTCTTTTATTAAAATGTATAGGAAATAGTTGAGCAGCACCAACATCTTGCTTCTAAAATGAATCTGAAAGTGGATTGGCAGCTATACGTAGGGGGAGTTGACTCTTGCATCATTTTTCGTAGTGTGGGTATAAAGAGTAAAAAAAGAAAAAAAATGTAAAGATGAGAACACCCATGATCAATATCTCGTGTTCGTAGTTTGCTTCTCAATTGTTTCATAAATGTTGCCCATGTGTCTCCCAGTCCGCTTCTCAAACTTGCTTCTCATGCACATCTAGATGTATATACCAAGGAATCTGCTCAGAAAAATATGGTTAAAATAATTAGTTTATCAATGACCCTTGGTTTGATGATCTTTCTTATAAGCCAACCCTTAAGAGTTATTACATCTTAATCTTCGCATAGGCATGAGCTTTTTCTTGTAAGCCATTATCATATTATGTTTAGTATGTTATGTCTGCATGTCCATTATTTTGAGTCTTTCATGGCAATGATATGAGATGATTATCTAGCACAAATGCATTGTCCATATCACTTTTTGATGGTCAATCAATTAGCTAACTTTAGTTGGTTTCTACTCACATGGAGCTTGGATCTTTTCTCTGATTTATTGTTTAGATTTAGTCACAGAGGTTTCATGATCCCACGACAGCATTGCTACTGGAAAAAGTTCGGGGTGCAAACAACTTTGGTTAACATAACTAATAACTTGTTAGCATTTGATCATTTATTCATTTTTAAAATAAAATAATATATTTTCAGCTTTCATTTTTATTATCTCTTCATTGAATTTCTATAATACTGTTCGATGAGAAAATGAGATTTGAGTTATATATAAATGGCCTATTTGTTTGTTCTATATTGAATTGTTAAAGCTTCATAATAAAGTGAGGTCTAACGAAAGTAGGTCAAAGGGGTGACGAGTGAAGAATACATAAGATACAAATGTAGTTTAGAGCCTCACTTTCCTAAAATTTTATTTACTACATATGACAATCATTATATAATCGCTTTTCAATTAAAGAGCAGGAAACTCAAGGCTTTTAGTCGTTTTTTTTTTTTTTTTGGGTTGGTTTGTCTTAAGAATTGGAAATTCAAATATAACAGAAGTTCAAGGAATGAGAAAGAAGTTTAAGGAATGAGAAAGGGCTTAGAATATTACCAGCCCCTACATCATCCAATTTTGGTGACTGAAGAAATGACATTGCCTGGGCATAAGGAAAAGATGGATAGGAACTAAACTAGATTCATGGACATTACCTCTCACTTGGGAAGGTTGAAATCCAATGGTTTTAGTATGATTATAAGTGGAGATTATATGTAATAGAATGAAACTCTGCTAATATGCTATAAAATTGATAGAGTCAGCCAACGCACTCATGGTTGAATGATGTTGGCACCTCGACATCACTCACATGCCCATAGATCGATCCCTGGGTCATCAAGTTGTAGTACACTCCTGACCAGTAGACCAACCTAGTAAATAATTGATAGACATGTTTTGGTAAATATTTAAAATCACAAATTGTCTGTTGGATACTTCCTTCTTCATTGACCATATGAAGTATACCTATATGAATGAATGGTACAGATCCTGAAGCCATGTAAACGCCTTTATCCCTCTCTCTCAATCTTTATCATGATGGACACAATCCTCAGAAAATTAAATAACAGAAGTGGATGTTTTCTACCTGGGATTCTCACCATTCACCAATGGATCATAAATCAATCCATCAAAAGGAAAATAAAAAATGAAAATAGGTACACTTTACTTGGACTAAGCAATGAAATCATTAATAGTGGAATTCAAACATTTTCTCATTACTTGAACCTATTTTTTTCAAATCATTTCATGTTTTTATGGAAATTCTTGGTCCACAGTATCAAGGAAGGTACTTTAGGAAAAAAAAATCAAGCATTCTCTACCTATCGAAGGATAACCATCAATTGCACTAGGGCCACTTTCCCAGTTGATATTCATAATCATATTTATCATATATGTCGAGAAGGCAAAAAAAAAAGGTAGACTTTCTCCACTTAATCTTCCTGTCACCTTCTCTTCTGATTATTTGGGTTTTTGATTTGTTTGGTTTTGTTACTAATTTTTTCCAGATTTTGGTGTATTTGCATTCTTTGCATTTCTTAGCGTGAGGGCAATATGTCCTATGTGACGAGTTTTAATTTGTTGGATCTTTGAATTTCGCTACTCTCGTATCCATGTTTGCTTCCCCACTATTTATCATGGGTGTAGAGAGAATTCGTAAGGCAGGTGGAAGCTGGACAACTTCTTCCCTTTTATAATAAGGGTAATAGATATGTTCGTTGAAAACTATTTCTTATCCTATCATACAGGTCGAACCACTGACTCCCAAATGTTAGCTTACTTACTGTTGTAGAGTTTATGCCATTTTATCTTTCACTTTCTACTTTCTTGATGATCATCTCATTCATTTCTTATGGAATGCTCAAGCATTACCTTCTAATTTAAGTAAGTGTATCACATACCCATGAGTTTTTATCATTTAAAGCTTTAGTGTAATCCAATTCTCTCTTTTTTCTCATTAAATAATGTAATATATTTACTCATTCAAATTTTTTACTTGGTCCTGTTTACCATGAATTTGGAATTGTTTTACATAAATTTCAGGTCCCAAATGAGGTTGGAATTTATTGGGAATCGTAGAACTAGCATTATATGCCTACTATTGCAGTAGATGATCAATAGAAGTCTCCAGTGAAGACTCGAGAATCATTGATGCCATTTTGTAGTAGCCGAATCTTTCAACAACACAAGAAATGGTGCAGTTAAGGATTTTTTTTTTCATTGTTACATAGTTGTGAGATGCCATGTGTTGATGTTGGAAATAATAAAATGTCTTTCCAAGTGATGTGATTATCAACTTTTGCCCTTTTAGGGTGTGTTATTCAAAGAATGTAATCTGTCATGGAAATTCATTTTTTTCCTCTCCCCATTTAAAAGGTGTTCAGTGAGATATGTTTCTTTTCCTAACCAGGTTATTGATTCTGCTGAGAGTATACATTTATTCTGTTTTTTTTTCCTTGAATTCATGAAACTGGTAATTGCTTCCATGGCTCAACTGGAATATTGTACATATTATAAACAGAAAACAGATGACTAATAACTTGCCACTAGGAGAGAATTTGCTCATCCTTTTGGTGTAGGCCCTAATTCTTCTTGTCCTTCTTTTTCCTAATAATTTCTTTGTTGCTGCAAATGTTATGGTCATTGACAAATGATGTGATTCTCTGTAAGAATTAAAGGGGCAAAAGTCATTCCATAATTTTATGTATATTGTTGAAATAATTTAAGTCTCCAACAATGATTTGTAGCTGGTTTGGAATGTTTGACCCAGTGGTTTTACATAGCAGGATTGGTAAAGGTGTGATAATTGTAATTGAATAATGGAAAGTTTATCTGCTCCCTTTGATTAGCTGTGGCCCATACTTGTGGTTGGCTTTTTTGTTGCTTCTATAGCACCCCTTAATTTCTTTGTTGCTTCCAATTCTTCTAAACTAACATCAGAATTAAGAGAGTTTCTTGAAGAATGAGCATGGCTTTCCTCCACATTTTGAACTAGGATTCTGCTTGTTTTCAATGCACCTATTTGATAAAAACTCACATTTTCTCAAGTTTGAATAAATTCGGCTCAGTCTAATAGGTATCACCAAAGAATTTCTTCCATATGAATTGCTTGAAGATTGCACGTGCCTTGCACGTGGGCTTCACTAGTTTTACTACATGTGGGCAGTTCTAAAAATCAAGTATCTTTAATCTTCGTTGATCTTGATTTATCAGCATTAACTTTCTACGATCCAATCTGATTGAAACTTAACTTAATAATTAATCTTAATTAACTGGCATTGATTTAATAGTCTGTCGATTTGCATTGTTCTCCAAATTTATTTTGAATGAGACTAGATCTAAAGGAAATTCGTAATTTCAACCACAAAATACAATGAATATACAGTTATGCTACATGGACTAACTCATTGAGTTAGTCCATGGACTAACCCTATGATTTCCATGGGATATCCATGGACTAATCCTATGATTTCTATGGGGATATCATGTCATATCACATGATATCTCCATGGATATCATAGAGTTAGTCCATGGACTAACTCAATGAGTTAGTCCATGTAGACTTTTTGATGAATATATAGATCAATATACTCAAGCCATGCCATTGAGTCTTTGGTGATGATTTTTAGCTGTGAATTTCCTTTTTCCCAAATCCAAGTATACTAAGTGTCTATTGGCCGCTAACCAACACCCTGATACCCCAAGAAGTTGACATAAGATCATGGTTTGTACCGGAGGTTGTAGATTCGAAACTGCACTACCACACTGGGGCTACAGGAGAGTTTATTTATCCGGCTTTTCTCTAGACCCGAAGGGATTAATCCAACCTAAAGAACTGGAAACCCTCTAATAGGATAGAAAAAAAAAATATGGTGTAAAGTTATTTGCTAAAATGACAAATTATTTGCTCCACTGCCAAGAAAATTTGGTTTTCATCCAAAATGTGGACATGGTTAACCCACTAAGATGGAATCATAATAGAGCTTTATTAAATGATAAACCATACTAGGGTCCACCTATGTGTGTTACGGGATAGGCCATATTTTAGAATAATAGCTGCCAATTTGATTGGACCAGGTATTTGGGCCCAACCCGATTTTCTAAAGAAAGCGCACGGGCTGAGCCAGATCTTAGAACCAGTTATTTGACAGCCTTAGGTCCATCTAATGACCGACAGAAATGATGATTTTGTTCCAATGATATGCGTTTACTGAAATGATGTAATTATACTGGAGCTCACCGAAAATAATAATAATAAAAATTGTTATCGAACCCAATACAGATGGTTAGGCCTTGGGCTCATCAAATGATGAAAAACCGAAGCTTGTTTGGCAACTCTAAAAATAGAGAGAAAGTAAGATAAAGCCCCGTTTTTAAAAAAAAATCCCATCAAAAATATTTTAATTCAAATTTATTTGCCACTATATTAAAAAAAAGATAAAATAGTAAAAAAAAAAATCTGCACAATCAATACAAAAAGTAAAAAAAATTTCATAAAAAATAACTAAAAATAAAATATTATAATAACTCACTTATATTTTATTCTTACTTCAAAATAATATTTCCTTTACTCAACACTCACTAAAGGCCCGGCCCGAAACAGCCCCAAACTTCAGAGAAAAATTTACAAGGGAAGAAGAATACGACGGTCCTGACCATGGACAGATGCATACAAAGATGAGAGTTCTTTTTTGAAGATTTTGTCTCTAAACTACTAACCATTTAAGAATCTGGTAAGCATTATCACCAAGCTGCCTCACAATCTCGACCCTCTGTTTCAATGGCGCATTGAATCCTCTCTGCGTCTCTAGCATCACCGCACACTTGCTGAAGTATCCCTCTGCATTATACATCCACCTGAACACCGAATCATAGTCATGCGTCTTCTTGAAACCATCACTCTTCATATACTTCTCTGCCAACTCTAGACTATAAATCGCCATATCATACTGCTTCCCACACTCTTTCAAAGCCTCCTTGGATGCTGGGTCGAGACCACCCCTCATCATCTTGCTGAGTTGCTGGCGGGTGTCGTTGGCACTGTCAAAGACAACGTCGACAGCTAGCTTGCCCATGTCCTCGTACACGACATTGGAGCTGCCAGGATGAGAAAGGAGAGAGGAGACGCAGAGATCGTAATAGTGGGTTAACTGGCACTGTGAATCGATTAGATGAGCGCTTGGAGCCTGCGGAGGGCTGCCGCTGCCGTCTCTGGGGTAAGCCGCTTCTGCAGCGGCGATGATGAGGGAGAGGAGGAAGAAGAGATGGAGAAGAAGTGCTGTGGGGATGGCCATCTTTTGGTCTTAGGATGACTGCGAGAGGGTGCATATATAGGATGTGAGTCTTGAGCATTTATCAGATTTAACCACACAGACATATATATTTTAGGATGACCATCTCCTACAATTTTGATCCGTATTGATTGATTTCTAGCACTTTTAATTGTGAGCCAAAACTGCCATAGAACTTAATTATATATAATAATCCTAGTTTAATTACAGAACTCAAAGCAAAGCCAAACTGTTATATATATAACTTAATTACGTATAATAACGATAGCTTAATTACAAAACTAGCAAACCAAAACTGCTATAAAACTTAACTACACATAATAATCAGAGCTTAATACAAAACTCCACAGTAATAGTTATAGCTTAATTGCCTTACAGACCAAAACGGAAACTCCCTCTTTCATGTACTCCGCAGAAGCTGAACTGAAAAAACAGTTCAAGAGCTACCAAAAAGAAGCCGAGATATAAAAGTGTGTGTGTTTTTTTTTGTTTTTTTGGGGCGTACGGGAGAGAAAATGTTAGCAAGATGGCTCAATAGGAGCCGTCATTGTTGACCTTCTAATGGATCGGCACATGGGCTAGCTGATATGGCCCCTCGGTATGCCTTTCCATAACGTTGGAGGCTATAAATAGAGCATAGAGGCCTCTATTGCTGTGAATGAGTGGGGATGAAAGAGAGGAAGAGAGATGCAATGTAATCTCTCTGCATGGTGTTCCCTATACCCCACAGAGATGATCTATGTAGTGATATACTTCCTATCTTTTCCGTGTACGTAACCCTATTCGGGTGAACGACGTGACGTAAATCCTATGTCTCTTCCACTGCGCCACTTTCCCACACAAACTGGAATCAGAGCAAAGGTGGGCCATAATAGCCCAGATCAAAGGTGGGACATGTTCCTGAACAAAGATCAGGTGTTGCACGAGCGACATCAGATCGTTCGGATTGTGCAATTGGCGGACCCAGGGCGGAGATACCCTAGACCATTGCGTTGAGGTCGAAGACGCGGAAAGATCAGCTCAAACGCACAAGAGTACAGCAGCTGGTCCCCCGGACACCATCCCCTGTGGGGGACCAGCTGCCCGGACACCACCACGTGGACACTGGACAGTTCGCGTCCCTACAAAAAGGCCGGGTGAAGTGTGAGTGTAGTGGTACACCCTTTGGTTACGCTCGGGATATTATACCGGGGGTGGGAGGCCCTCACACTCGAACTCGATGTGGGACAAACGCACAAGGGTTACAGCCACAAGGTTACATCCCGAGTGTATACAATAGGCGCGAGTCCTGTGACTCGCCCATCCCCTATGGGGGACCAGCTGCCCGGACACCACCACGTGGACACTGGACAGTTCGCGTCCCTACAATACCGATCTTTGCCTCTGGCCGGAGCACACTCCGAGGGGGGTTGCAGATCCGATCTGATTGGTGTGATGCAGAAGAGACGAAAAGATCACAATACAGATCTTTGCCTTTGGACTCACGGTTTTGATAAGAAGGCAAGAAGAGAAGTCATTTCTCGACTTCTGGGTTCCATCGATTTGATGGAAGACGGAGGATTGATGGTAAAAAAACAAATGAGGATCAGACTCTGTTTGAGACTTACAGAGTGTTCTTTGTCGGTCCGTTCTTGGATTTGCAGGAGGAGTTTTGGATCCGGGAAACTTGCAAAATCAGGCGATCACAAGGTGGGCCACTGGTAGTTTCAGAGAAGAAACCGAGGCAGACTTTGGTTCCGCTTTCTGCAACAGAGAATCCAGTCTCTGTTTCTTGATCGGAACCGGAGTGGAGTTTCTGAACTCTGTTGCTGTTCCGTGCAGTGACAGGAGAAGGAGAGAGACGAAGGGGATTCTTGGTTCTCAAATTTGGTGCGCAGCAGAGGAAGAAACAAGAAGGAGAAAATCCTGGTTCTGAACTTCGTAAAGAGTTCTGAAGTGAAGGGAAGGGTTCATAACCATCTGGGTGGTTTTGCTGGAAGGCCACGTGGTGATGGTGAATAGAAAAGTGGGCCACTTGTCTTGTGATTATTTCATTTGTTGACCTGTGAATTCACGTAGTGGGGGGAGAAAGGCTTCTAAATTCTAATCTTTCTATATCTATTATAATACAAAAACCATCCTTGACATTTGTCTCATTAAGAAAAATTTAAGATTTTTATTGAAAATTGATACTTGCATTTTTTTATGTGCCATGTGTTTTGTATTAAATTTTAAAAATAAATAAAAAATTAATGAACATTAATTAGCATTAATTAATATTAAGATTTTATTTTCATGCAAAATATAAAGTCAATATTATTATAAAGTGGGGCCATTCATTTCCCGTGCAAAATACGAGTATTTATTGACTAGTTCAGATAAAACAAAAATATTGGAATCCGGTGCACTTCAAGATGTGGGACCCACTATAGTATAAATTATAATGAGTGAGGATTGGAAAAAATATTCATAGCGTAAAAACCCACCGCGTGGATCGACCAACTACAGTCTGCGACGTCGTTACGAGACAGCCTACTAATGGCACGCGGACAGTTCTAGGGATTTTGACTCGATCCTTAGTAGGATTGCAAATGGAATAGTTTAGGATCGGAATATTATTTGACGTAGATCCAAATATATTTTTAAATATTAATTTTGGATTCGATATTGACTCGAAATTTGTTTTGTTAGTTTCACTTTCAGACTTGATTTCGATAAAAAACATCCGGATCTAGTTCTGAAACAGGGTTCACTTAGAGTACCGGAGTCTAGTAGCCTTTGTTAAAAAAAGAGGATTTTACTGGAAAATACCCAATAATTGGACGTTGCACTTGGTAGTGCCTCAAAAATCGCACTGCACAAACGGGGTCCATTAGACCCCGTTTGGTTTTTTTTTTTTCTAATATGAAACGAGTGAGGCTAGCGTCGCTCAGTGTGAAAATTAGTGACGTTAGCGTCACTCTGCATTTTTTTTTATACCTCCACCTTCATCATCTTTCTGTTCCTTGTTCTGGCTCAATAGCTTCCTCTCGCTTCTCAGCCCTTTCTCTTTGGTTTGGCAAGCAACCATGGGCACCAAGCGAGCATGAGAGCATAAATATCTTATCTTCTTCATTGGGCAAGGAACCAAAACCCATCCCCTCCTCCTCTTTCTCCTTTTTTTCTTCATCCACGAAATGGGGATACAAAAAATTAGTCAGAACTCTAGTTTGTGTTGGGTTTCATGGTGCTCACAAATAGGTTTCTAATTTCCTTGTGAATAGTTGAATCTCACTGTTTGTTCAAGTTCATGGAGAAGCACATATTTGTAGAAAGAAAGAGAAAGAAAGAAAAATAAAAGAGGGGAAGAAGAAATTGGAGGCGTGCAGGTGGTGAAGGCAGGGCCGTAAGAGGGAGGAGAAGAAGAAAGAAAGAAAGAAAAAGAAAAGAAGGGAAGAAGAAGGACTGGGCATTAACATATTTCCACATTCCCACCTTCTTCTTCTCCTTTTTTTTCCTTTGATTTCTTTCTTTCTCTTCTTCCTCCTTCTCTTTCTTTTCCACCTCCCTCTCTTTTCTTTTTCTTTTTCTTCTTTTCTCTTCCTTTCTGCGAAAACCTGCAAGATACCATTCATGTGGACAATTAGAGATGAGAAAATGGGTGTTTCGAAGGTGAGTTTATAAAACGACGACACTCCCCAGTCTTAAAAAAAAAAAATCAGACGAAGGAACTATTTCGTGCGGCCCCAACTACGGGGAACCATTTCGTGCAACGGATATTTACCGGGGATTTTCCGGTAAAATCCTCTTAAAAAAAAAAAAACAAAAAGACAATTGTTGATGGAGACAAAAAAAAAAAAAAAAAAGTTTACATGGTGGTTCAACACACCATGTGGAATGGTGATCCTCACCTGGGCTTCGTGTTTGGAGACGAGTTTTAAAAAATAAAAGGGTGATGGAGACATGCGTAAATGGTGGTTCAAAGCACCATGTAAAATGGTGATCCACACCTGGTTTTGAGACCAGACCAGAACGGGTACGGCCCGACCCCAGTGCAACAGGTGCAGAGATGACGTCAGCGGTGACGACGACAACGGTCAACAGCAGTTTGACCGAATCTAACTGTCAGAATTCAAGCTGTGATATCGGAGTCATCCAGAGTCCGATTTGATATCCGTTTGAACTCACGGACTCGTGGTGAGTAGATCTACAACGTTGTCAAAGAAGATTGGATGTTCAACGGTTAACAAGAAAGTCTGATCGATTGAAGTGCAAAAACTTGTTTATGTGATATCGGACTCATCCAGAGTCGGATTTCAGATCTGTTTCTTATGCGATATCGGAGTTATGCAAAGTTGAATTACGGATGAGCTTATTCCTGTGAACTCGTAACGACAAGATCTACTAGGTTAAAGGAGGAGAATGACAGTTTGACAGGTAAAACTTGGTTGACTCAGAAACCAAGTGGTTCATGGTGGTTGTGATGGATTCAAGCACCACTAGCCAGATTGAAGTGTTGCGTGATGTCATGGATGAAGAGACTACTCCAGGAGTTTTAGGCAAAGCTCGGAAGCTTATGACGGTTGATACACATCATGGAAAGTATAGATCCACATCAAATGGATCAAGAATGAGCGAACATGCCAAAGCAGATGGAAAAGAATAGTTCTCATGTTATTTTGGTTATTCCTATTATAGTTTCAGTAGAGATTGGTCCCATGATGGTGGATCTGTTCTTATGAGAGACAATGCATACTTGAGCATTGGGATAGGAACGGTATAGATCCGAATGTTTTTGATGGGATTGTTCGAACCCCAATGGATGTGATGTATGTTCCTAATTTTCAAAGAATTGGATTTCTTTGGGTATCTTAGACTCCAAAGGTTGTGACTGCACTATAGCAGGTGGAGTTGGGAAAGGTGATAAAGGGAGCATTGGTCATCATGAAGGATGAGATAGTCAGAAATCTCTACAGGTTGATAGAGAATGCAGTTCCAAGTGGAGCAGTGAAAGAGATATCGGATAACACTAGGAGGAAAGATATTGTTTAAGTGGAGCTTGGTGTGTCATATAGCGGTAACCCAGGAAGACTTGAATAGACAGTAATTTCCTCGGAAATGGTCAGGGCAGGTTCATGTTCAGAACCGGGTTGGTTCGACCTATTATCAACAAAAGCCCATCCCGCAAAGAAGTAACGTGCAGGTGATGAAATCATGCCTCCTTCAGCAAAGGAGCAGTCAAACATCATAGATTTGACCAGGATGATAAATCGGATGGCAAAGACTTATTTCTTCGTAGTGGTATACAAATAATTGGGGCAGTTTGAAGGCTGGTTGTGAGTGATTAAAAACCACTCAGATTCGTCAAAGAACTCGAGCGCCATGCTTGAGGTGGAGTTTGACGAAAACAGTAACTTTGGGACAAGTCAAAGTTCGGATGCTGGTTCAACATGTCAGAATGTTGAAGAAAGAAGACCGCGTCATTGGTGCATGGACGTACTAGTCAGCAGGTACGTGAAGACATTGCCAATTTTTGTTTTCTCCTAGTGGTTGTAAGAAATGCATGCCAATGTGGAGATTGTTGGCGTTATGTCTTGTATTCTGGGTTAACCGAATGGGTTCATTGGTTAGCCAAGGACTTAATTAAGGTTAGGGTATTCTGGTAATTGTACCGGGGCTTTCTTAGAGCTAAAGAAGCGAAAATGATAAACAACATGTAATCTGTAACCCTAAAGCTTGAGGAAGAGAGAGTATAATCTCTCTTACCCATGGTGTTACCTACATCACGTGGTGGAGATGATGAGAGAGTGAGAGTCTTTGTAAACCTTTGCTTGTTATAGCGAAGATGATACCATCTCCGAGAGTCAATTGTCCTAGTGAGGAAGGAGAGTGCATCTGTCTCCTCCCATGATACAAAGGACAATCAGACTGTGCAGCATATGCAGTAGATGCCGCAGACAGGTAGATCGCAGAAAGAAATGAAATCGCCAGTCAGATACAGTTTTGATATGACGACGTACCCATCGACAACAGATAATGGCCGTGATAATATGGTTGCACTCGCATTGATGACTAAGTCTCTTGAATTAATGGAAGGCTGGAAAGTAGTCAACAGGCAGCAAGTATGACTGAAGAGATGGAGTCTCTTGATGAGGAAAATCAGGCCATCGGATGCAAAGCGAGTCTACAAGAAGGTGGAAGGAACTTCTAGTGCAGGTGGACCGAAGTTCCAGGTTCTTGATAATGGATGCAGGTCGAAGAAATCATTGTATCGATTGAAGCAACCTTCTGGACAGTGGTACAAGCGACTTGGTTGATTCATGGACATACATTCCAGCAACCAAGTTCAAACACTACTTGGACTTGATCGGTGTGCTCAGATGGAGACGGTGAGACATATGCTGTGCTATGTGGAACGACTCATATGTTCGACAAGGTGGCTATTTGTTAGCAAGATGGCTCAATAGGAGCCGTCATTGTTGACCTTCTAATGGACTAGCACATGGGTCAACTGACATGGGGCATTGTTAGGGGTGAACGGCACGGCCCACTGAAG
Source organism: Litsea cubeba (assembly GCA_012931725.1). Taxonomy (NCBI): domain Eukaryota; kingdom Viridiplantae; phylum Streptophyta; class Magnoliopsida; order Laurales; family Lauraceae; genus Litsea; species Litsea cubeba. The sequence continues at coordinate 14,652,561 of CM022953.1, read as the reverse complement.
ACGGGCCTAGTCGTGCTCGGGCCGGGCGGGCACGACCCATGATAAATATGTTGGCCGTGCCGTGTCGGGCCCAAGGCCTTTGGGGTCAGCCCAGGGCACGGCTCTGGTCGTGCCGCCCGTGGGCGGCCCACAGATCCCTCTCCCCTTTTTTTATTAAATTTTTTTTTTGTTGCTTTTATGCAACTGGACAGGCATGATGTATATAATTAGAATATTTTGGTAATGCATGGCCTTTTCATTGGCTGAAAAAATACATTTTTTAGCCTTTTTTTAGAGGGGGGATGGAGAGTTTTCAAAAAATTTGACTGTTGGGCCTCCACGGGCCGTGTCGGACGTGCCGGGTCGGGCCGCCCGCGGGCTTGGGGCAACAGGCCCAGCACGGCACAAAGCACGGCACATATTTTATTTGTGCCGTGCCGGGCCGTGCCTCAGGCCCAGTAGCCCCGGCCCAGCACGGCCCAGTGGAGGGCTGATGGGCCGGGCTGTTGACCAAGTCAACGGGCCCAGGCACAGCCCAGGCACGATTTTTCTGTGCTGGGCTTAGGCCGCCCGCCCATATTTACACCTCTAGGCATGGTGCAAAGCATGGTCAACGGTATGCCTTCCCATACCGTTGGAGGCTATAATCAGAGGCCTCTATTGCTGTGAATGAGTGTGGAAGAAAGAGAGGAAGAGAGATGCAATGTAATCTCTCTACAAGGTGGTGTTCACTACACCAAAGAGAGATGAGAGTGTTGAGGTGGTGGGTGCACTATAGGATTAGGGACTGAGATAATTCTATATGTAGTGTACCTCCACTGTAGTGATATACTTTTCATCTTCCCCCGTGGACGTAGCCCTATTTGGGTGAACCACGTAAATCTTGTTTCTCTCTTGTGTGTGTGGATTGATTGCATGTGTTCATGCATATTGCATCTAGATCGTCAATCGCAGGTATCTTCCGCTGCGCCACTTTCGCACAACAAAAAAGAAGTTGAATTGAAAAGGTAACTTGCTATACAAAATCAAGTTTCTATCGGAAAGGGAATCATCGGGTGTTGCTGTGGATATCACATCTGCTCCTAAAGCGGCAACGCCCTCCAGGGATAAATCCCTGGAAGGGCAAGTTTACTTCCACCATCCTTGCCAATGGGCCAACCCAGCAAAAAAAAAAATGTTTTTTTTCAATGATCAGGAAGCTTTTTCTCAAAAGTAAAAGTGATTATTGGGGGAGTGAGGATAAAAGATGCTTAGTGAGCCTCAGAATTGGATTGTTCTGAAGAGAGATGGTTAACCCAGTAACATTGTCAATGGATTGTGCTTTTTCTCAGAAAGATAGGATTGATACCCATGACCTTATCAGATGCTATCCACCCACCCCATCCCCACTCTCTCTCAGTGCGCATGGAAAGTTAGTATATAGGAAGATACCAACCACCCAGCGGAGCGACATCCGATCCAGAACTATGTGTCTACTATTATTTTTTCGCTTCCCTTAATTTTTAGTATTTCTAGGCATGATACTTCAGTTGGGTCCGCCCCCACACACACTTTTTTGTGAGCATTTGTGCACATATAGGCCTAATTTATGCAGAAATTTTTTGTAAAAATTATATTGAGATTGAAAAACTTATAAAAAAATCCAAAGCATTGATACTTTCCTATTAGGGGCGAGTTTAGGAGTGAGTTGATCGGGCTCAGGATAGGTATGGGTTTCTTTTAATTTGGCAACAGGTCAAGTTGGGTTTCAATTCAGGTTGACCCAAACCAGATCCAACTAACATATATCCCATCGTGATCCAGCCCGACCCTTAACAGGCTTGCTTTTCCCAATACCAAATCCATCCCCTGACAACTAGGGGTTGGGTCAGATGAGGGTGTTGATGGAACAGGCTGTCCCTATAATGAGCCGTTCCAGTTTGCTTTGGGCCGGGCTTGAGCTAAACTGTGTACACCTAAGTCAAGGAGACAATCTCCTGAAATCATGCAAGCGATTTCTATCTAAAGTGAATCCCACAACGTCCTCGTCTTTCTATTTTGTCCTTATTTCAAACTTGAAATGCGATTAGATCATAGGTAGAAGCTTATAAAATGATCAATATATTCTACATGAGCCGGACTTGGGCCTATTTCTTTACTGGAATTCATGAAAGGAATTCAACGTATTGGGGTTTTTCTGATATGACATGACACATTTTCCCTTGGAATTTGCAAATGGCATGTTTTTTGAAAAGCTTCAAAATTCCACCCACCTAAAATGTCTCAAATGACTTTTAAGAATTTAAGAATGCCAGCTTCTTATTTACTCTTTGGTGGGATTTCTAGATGCTAAGTACAATGGAGCATTTAAGAATTCCACTGTGTCTGAGAATTCAAAATCCCCTAAATTCTAATAAAGAAACAGGGCGATAAACCAGACAATTATGGCTGATCGCTATGGCTTTATATACCTACTTGGGCCTTCTAGTATAAGTTTAAGCTTTTGAATTGATACGGTATCTTATATATTTAAGCCTTATCAAACGGGCTACGTGGAAATCACAATGGAGCTGATGCTGTTATATAGTGGAGATGGACAATAAAGATGTTACCCCTTGTGCTCATGATGCATGGTGAATTTTTTTAAAAGAAATCTTAGAAAGGTTGGATGAATGTATGATGGTCCTTGACATCTTTTTTTATTGTCTTCAAACTATTAACCTGTGTGGGGAAATTCCCAGAGCTACAGGATTAGGCTAATCACAGCCATCATACGGAGCTAAACATTCTCACGTGCCATCCGCGTGCCATCCGCGTGCCATCCACGTGGCACCGGTCTCATCCCGGCTACCAGGGCAGAGGCCTTGGCCGACATCATACATCTCCAGGCCACAAGCGCCGAACTGGATCACCTCGGGCATCATCTCGGCAGAGAGTCCACATCGGCAAGGCCACCCCGGACGCTATCTCCGCAGATAACCCTACCTCGGCTAAAGCCACCTCGGCTGAAGAAGCCAGAGCAGTAACCGAAGCGAGAAAGAACCTTCGCCTAGACCCCTCATCCCCCACGTCACCAGGCACGTGGAAGGATAGGGTCACGATCTAGTGGGACAGACACGACGTCCAGCCGCCCACTATCTTCGCCAGATCGCCACGTGGCAGCATCCAGCGGCTGAGGCCACATCAGGGCAAGGCCCGAGGGCGGATCCGCTGGTACTCCTACCGCCAAAGGCGCCCAACACAATCTGGCCCAACAAGACATGCATTTAATGCAATGTGGGCTGACCCGACTGGCATTTAATGCTGAGTGGGCCGGATTAGACCGCATTTATTACTTTGTGGGCTGATCATGACTTCCCAGTCAGATCATGGGACCCACACCCAGATATTCTCAGAGAGATACGATCCACTCCTCTATAAATAAACCCTCAAACACCATGCAAGGTACGCACATTCCATACACAGAGCCCTTACTCTGTCTCTCTTCCTCCTCTCCTTCCATTGTTCCAGTTCATACACTGACTTTGGCATCGGAGAGCCTTGCGCCGCTCAGGCCAGGGTCCTCTGACCGTTTGCTACTCCTTTTCAGGCTCTCGGACGGCATCCAGACATCTCAGACACCATCATCTTCACGGATAAGTCCTGTAAGGCACCCTCTTATTGTGGGTCATAATTTTCTGCACCTACAATTGGCGCCGTCTGTGGGAAAGAAATATCCCAGCCATCCAAACCTCTCAAAACCTTCCCAATCTTCCTAACCTCATCCTTTCAGAAGCCATGCCTCCGAAAGCTAAGAAGGGCGTAGAATCTTCAGGAGCAGCGCTCGCGCTGCCACCACCGCCAACGGAAGTCCCTCCTCAGGGGCAGTCCCGCGCAGTGCAAGACACGACTCCAGCGGAAGTCCCTCCTCAGGGGCAGTCCCGCGTGGTGCAAGGGACGACTGCAGGCGAGGGCCGCCTGGGCTCCCAACTCTTTGTCGAGATCCCTTTCCAAGAGGGAGTCGAAACCTCACTCTCAGCGGACGAGGTCCCGCCACCCGGACGCGATGAGCATCAGCGTCAGCGTCCTCAGAAGGACAAAGCCGTGGCCGTGGGAGAAACGCGCCACGCTCAACCCCCCGGAGAGGCTCCCGAGGCTGCCCTCCTCCAGAAGCAACTCCGGAAGCAAGAGCGGATGATTCGCAAGCTCCAGCAGCAGCTGAAGGCAGTGCAAACTGCCTCCTTGAGGGAGGTCTCTGAGCCCCAAGGAAAAAAGAAGGGCGCTCCCAGCAAGGCAGCCCAGCCTCCTCGTGAGGACCTCAGACATCATCTGGACCAGAAACGGGGCCAGATTCGTGACGAAGGCTCGAGCAACAGCCGGAGTCACCATAGTCGCGATGGCCGAACTCATAGCCATCACAGTCCGAGCCGCCCCAAGCGAAAGTCCAGAGTTCAGACTCCAGAGGAGGACGACGAGCAGGAGTGGTTCGACAAGCGCGTCAGGCGGGCTCTCCAGCACAACCTGGACATGCGGGACCAGAAGCAGCTCTGCGGTCACACTGATCTTGGGGGCTCTCCCTTCACGAAGGAGATCGAGCGCACCCCCTTGCCCAGGAAGTTCTCCGTCCCGCGGTTCGTCCCCTATGACGGACTGTCCGATCCATCTGCACACCTCCGACACTTCTCCCAGAAGATGTCTATCTGGGGAAATGAGGGCCACCTAAACTGTAAGATCTTCTCCTCCAGTTTGGGTGACCTCCCCCTGAAGTGGTTTTGCTCTCTCCCAGAGCAGTCAATTCCCAGTTGGAAGGAGCTCCAGCTCTCCTTCCTGAAGAAGTTCCAAGCATACACCGTCGTCCCCAAGAAGGAAGGGGACCTTATCGCCCTAAGAATGAAGCAGGGTGAAACTCTTGCCAAGTTCACCCACCGATTCTGGGCAATCTACAGCCAGATTGAGGGCGCAAGGGAGGGGATATCCATCTACGCCTTCCAGCATGCCCTGATCCCCGGCAGCGATGTGCGGAAGGACTTGGCCGGGGACACTCCAGAGTCCATGTCAGAGTTAATGTCCCGGGTGAAGCGCTTCATCGCCCGGGAAGAAGACGAGATCCGAGCTAAGGATCGGGACGGGCATCCAGAGCCCGAACAGAAGAATAGCCAGCCTCGGCAAAGAGGCGGGAGGCCCTCCCAGAAGCAGGAGTTCAAGCGGGACTGGGCCTCCAGTTCGACGAAGCCTTCGTCGTCCAGGTCTGGGGGCAATTGGAAGCCCGGACCTCCCTCCAACGCCAGTCAGAGCGTCAATGTCGTCTTCAAGGAGCCGATATACCGCATCCTGGCGAAGATCAAATCCAAGCCGTTCTTCAAGTATCCCCCGCCCATGAAGTACGAACCCAGCGAGGGCTCCCGGAGCAAGCTCCACTGCGCCTTCCATAAGGGCAACGGGCACAAGACTGAAGAATGTAGGTCTTTGCAGTGGTATCTGGAGAAGCTGGCCAAAGAGGGCCACATTCCAGAGTTCATCAAGGAGGGTGATGCCGGCGGCAGCAAGGGCCGGGTTCACCAGAGCACGGCCCCGGCTCCAGACAGCGAGGACTCAGAGAAGATCATCAATGTGATCCATCTGGCGTCCTCGGCTCCCGCTTCCTCGTCCCGGGGAAGCTCCCAAACCCGTGCCGAAGCCAGGCGGGCTTCGCACGAGAAAGAAGTGATGAAAGCCGACCTCGCCCCGGCATCCAAGAAAGCCCGCCGCGACAAACCAGCCATCTCGTTCTCGGATCGAGATCTAGAGGGGGTCCAAGTCCCTCACAACGACCCCCTGCTCCTCACCATGAAGCTGAGAGACTTCACCGTAAAGAGGATCCTCGTCGACTCCGGCAGCTCCTCCGAGGTCCTCTACTACGACTGCTTCAAACGGATGAAACTCTCCGAAGCAGACCTCACGGAGGTTCGTGCACCTCTGCTAGGGTTGTCCGCGACGCCAGTCTACCCCAAGGGCAGAATCACCTTGGAAACCGAAGTTGGCGGAGCCTCCGTGACAGCCGACTTTCTGGTTGTGGATGCCCCTTCCCCCTACAATGTCATTCTGGGCAGGACGTGGCTCCACAAGCTGGAGGCAGTTCCCTCTTCCTTCCACCAAAAGCTGAAATTCGTCCACGAGAACGAAGAAGGCAAGCTGGAGGTAGTCACAGTGAAGGGAGACCAGCAGCAGGCCAGGCAGTGCGTGTTAGCCGCAGTTCCAGCAGTAAAGGAGCCAGAGCGCGTTAACCTGGCCGAATTCGAAAAGGGCCTCGATGAGATCGGCAGGGACCCTGAAAAGAAGAGCATCGAGGACCTAGCCGAGGTCAGGCTAGACCCGGCAGACCCAGACCGTTTCTTCCTGATCGGCACCCAGCTGTCGGACGAAGAAAGGGCCGAACTCTCTCGGTTCTTGATGCAGAATGTGGACGTCTTCGCTTGGAGCCCAAGTGAGATGCCCGGGGTCGACCCAGAGGTCATGTGCCACAAGCTCAACGTCGACCCCGACCACAAGCCAGTGGTGCAGAGGGCCCGCAGAACCGGGCTGCAGCAGACAGATGCAGTCGTGGAAGAGGTCGACAACCTGCTAAAAGCAGGGGCCATCCGGGAAGTCCAGTACCCGGTATGGCTGGCCAACACGGTGGTCGTCAAGAAGAAAACTGGAAAATGGAGGGTGTGCGTAGACTTCACCGACCTGAACAGGGCTTGCCCTAAGGACAGTTTCCCCCTCCCGAAGATCGACCAACTGATTGACGCCACCGCTGGCCACGACCGAATGAGCTTCCTCGACGCCTACCGCGGCTATCATCAGATCCCTCTCTATGGGCCCGACGAGGAGAAGACATCATTCATCACCCCCCGCGGCACTTACTGCTATAGAGTAATGCCCTTCGGGCTGAAGAACGCGGGGGCGACCTATCAGCGCCTCGTCACGAAGATGTTCCAGGCCCAGCTCGGCCAAACGGTGGAGGTGTATATCGACGACATGGTCGTCAAATCTGTGCGCTCCAGCGACCACCTGGTAGATCTCGGCCAAGTCTTTGACATCCTTCGCGCCTACAAGCTCAAGCTCAACGCTTCCAAGTGCGCCTTCGGCGTAGCCTCTGGCAAGTTTCTCGGCAGCTTGGTGACGCGGAGGGGGATAGAGGCCAATCCAGACCAGATCACCGCCATCCAGGACATCCAGAGTCCCTCCACCACAAAGGAAGTTCAAAAGCTTACGGGAATGGCCGCCGCACTCAATCGCTTCATCAGCCGCTCATCAGATAAGTGCAGGCCTTTCTTCCAGCTTTTGAGGAAAAATTTGAAGTTCCAATGGACCCCCGAGTGCGACCAGGCATTGGCCGCACTCAAAACTTATTTGATGTCACCCCCATTACTCTCCACCCCGACTCGGGGGGAGATTCTGTATTTATACCTAGCGGTCTCGGATCACGCAGTGAGCTCCGTCCTCATCAGGGAGGACGAGGGAGTTCAAAAGCCGATCTATTACACGAGCAAGACCCTGCTCGATGCCGAGACCAGGTACCTTCTGTTGGAGAAGCTTGCGTTGGCTCTTGTCACCGCCTCCCGCAAGCTCTCCCATTATTTTCAATCCCACACTATTGTGGTGATCACGGAGCACCCACTCCGTTCCTTGTTCAAAAAAGCTGACTTTTCAGGGCGCATATCGAAGTGGGCAGTTGAATTGGGGCAGTATGACATACAGTACCGTCCCCGAACTGCAATCAAAGCCCAGATTCTGGCAGACTTCATAGTCGAATTCGCCTGCCCCAACCAGGCTCAGACCCAGCTCGGCACGGCACTGGGGGGCACAGGGCAAGAGCCAGCAGAAACAGAAGTCCAGCAGTCTCCCACCTCGGCATGGAGGATCTTTGTCGACGGGTCGTCCACCTCCAAGAGAGCTGGCGCCGGCATAGTTCTCCAGTCGCCAGAGGGACTGGTCATAGAGCAGGCTTTCACCCTCGACTTCAAAGCAACGAACAATGAGGCAGAGTACGAAGCACTGATCGCAGGGTTGAACAGCGCCCGAGTCCTCGGAGCCCAGCACCTGGAAATCTTCAGCGATTCTCAACTGGTAACTAGCCAGCTCGCTGGAGACTACCAGGCCAGGGACGACAGGATGGCGGCTTACTTAGCCTTGGCAAAAAAGCTACTCTCCCAATTCCAGAAAGCCGAGGTCAGGCAGATCTCCCGAGATACCAACACGCACGCAGGTGCGCTTGCAAACCTGGCCTCCGCTGTCGAAGCAGGAAAGAAGAGGACCATCGAGGTCGGGTCAGTATCAAGGTCGAGTCTAGAACTCCAGTCATCTCGGCTTGTCCTCTGTGCTGACCTCGGCCCCAGCTGGATGGATCCAATCGTTGCCTACCTGAAGGATGACCAGCTCCCTGAGGACAAGACTGAAGCCCACAAGGTCAGGCTCAAGGCAGCCCGCTTTTGGCTCTCTCCAGAAGGCAAACTCTACAGGAAGTCCTTCACAGGCCCGTACCTCCAATGCGTCCACCCGTCCAAGGTGGACGACTTCCTGTACGAGATCCATGAAGGAATCTGCGGCAGCCATATAGGAGGCCGCTCATTGGCCTACAGGGCAATCAGCCAGGGTTACTGGTGGCCCTACATGCAGAAGGACGCCCAGGTCTACGCCAGAAAATGCGAGAAATGCCAGAAGTTCTCCCACTCACTTCATCAGCCAGCACAGGATCTGAGCCCCCTCTCTAGTCCATGGCCCTTCGCTCAATGGGGCCTGGACATTGTGGGGCCTCTCCACCGAGCCCCAGGGAACAAAAGATGGCTGATAGTGGCTACGGACTACTTCACCAAGTGGATAGAGGCTGAGCCGTTGTCCTCCATCACCGACCGGGACTCCAGGAACTTCGTTTGGAAAAACATCCTTACGAGGTTCGGCATCCCCCGGACCCTAATTTCGGATAACGGGACTCAGTTCGATTCCAAATCCTTCAGAGATTTCTGCCAAGAACATGGCATCAGAAACCATTACTCCACCCCGGCATATCCACAGAGTAATGGTCAGGCAGAAGTCTCCAACAAAGTGATCCTGGACGGCCTCAAGAAGCGACTGGACAAGGCAAAGGGCAGATGGACAGAAGAGCTTCCGAGCGTGCTGTGGGCGTACAGGACAACTCCAAGGAGGTCCACCTCGGCGACACCATTCTCTCTGGCCTACGGGATGGAGGCTGTCATTCCCCTAGAAATCGGCCTTCCTACCCTGAGGACAGAACTGGTCGACCAAGGTCGGAATGAAGCGAACCTGGCAATGGAGCTAGAGCTGGCGGACGAACGACGTGAAGCAGCAGCCCTGAGACTAACCGACTACCAGCAACGGTTAGCCAGGGCATACAATCAGAATGTCAAGGAAAGAAGGTTCACCACGGGGGAGCTCGTTTTAAAGAAGACCCTGCCAGCTGACAGAGAACCGAATGAGGGGAAGCTTGCCCCGAACTGGCACGGCCCGTTCAGAGTAGTTTCACTGGCAGGAAAATCAGCCTACAAGCTCGAAGACTTGGATGGCAAGCCATTGCCGAGACCGTGGAATGCATCTCATTTGAAGAAGTTTTATTTCTAAAGATGTAACGAACTTCGGAATCAATAAAAAGCAGCTTTTGCCTTGTCATCAATCTCTGGACGACTCCGGCGACACAGGCTCCACGCCTTGGAAACGGCTTCGAGTTCATACACTCAGCCTTTCCTAAAATCCCGTGTCTCAGGGCACACAGGCTCCACGCCTTGGAAACGGCTTCGAGTTCATACACTCAGCCTTTCCTAAAATCCCGTGTCTCAGGGCACACAGGCTCCACGCCTTGGAAACGGCTTCGAGTTCATACACTCAGCCTTTCCTAAAATCCCGTGTCTCAGGGCACACAGGCTCCACGCCTTGGAAACGGCTTCGAGTTCCTACACTCAGCCTTTCCTAAAATTCCGTGTCTCAGGGCACACAGGCTCTATGCCTTGTAAGAGGCTTGCAGTTCCTACACTCAGCCTTTCCTAAAGTCTGGGTTCATAAACCCCTCAAGGCGGTCCGGCCAAGGACAAGTTCTCTGGAGTCCGGGTTCATACACCCGTCAGAAGGCCATTGCCGAACTCGCTCCGCCGAGCCGAGACCAATGGAATGGGTCCATCTCGGCGCAATGCATCTCGTCTCGGCCAAAGCCAGCCCTTTTGGCCAAAGTCAATGCCAGCACTCAAACACAAATCCAAGTATTCCGAAACAGCGTAAAGTAATGAGAAAAAGAACTCGAAAGCACTGTATGCAGCTTGGTTAATCAGAAAATGCATTTTCATTCATTGCAAACTGCTTCGTTACAAGAAATACATGACAGAAAGCAGAGTACAGAAAGGAGGACCGCAGTCCTCTAAAAACAGAAAACGGAGAGAGGCTAGAAGACTCTGATCTTCACTGACTCTTCAGGCGTCACTGACTCTTCAGGCAGAAGGCTCCTGGAGGTTCTGAGCGATCCCTGGACCCCGCTGGGCTCTGCAACACCCTCGGTGGCAGTAGGAGCGGCAGAGCTTGAAGAAGCCTCCCGGACCAGCGAGGCCCAATCCCGCCTGCCGTACGACGGGCGCACAGGGCGGTGTCGGACGAGAAGGCGCCGCCGTCCCCTCGCAGCGCATCCTCACTCTGTCTGGCCAAGCGCCAGTGCCCATGGACCCGCGTTCAGAGAGCGCGTGGCCCACGGGGAGTTCCTTCAGAGAGCGCGCAGGCCACGACAGCCTTCCCCCCTTGGGGACAGCCGTCCAACGGCGCAGGGTTTTCCCCCGGATCAAGTAATCTCAGGCAGCTCCCAGACATGGTCCTTATGTTCCTTCCTTCTCCCATGGCGAACCTGTTCCCCCTATTTATAGGATGGAAGAAGGCCCAGTCTCCAAAAGGAGTTATGGGGCGAAGTCCCCCACGCGTTGTTGGGAAGGCGCGACTATTGACCAGCGAACCCTATGGCGCCACGTGGAGACATCCGTCAGACTCCCTCGTCTGCCGCGCCACCATGTTCATTGCTATTCAAGATCACCCAAGATACGGAGGATCAGCGCGAATACCAATGGGGATCACCCAAGATACGGAGGATCAGCGCGAATACCAATGGGGATCACCCAAGATACGGAGGATCAGCGCGAATACCAATGGAGATCACCCAAGATACGAAGTATCAGCGCAAATACCAAAAAAGATCTTAAGGGAGCACTTTACCGAACTCAAGCAATCAAAGAACTCAAGCTTAAAAGAGAAAAGCACGGGTATTTCAGAAAACCTTCATTTGTATTAAAGTTTCAATCATTACAGTGTCAGCAAATACAAATCGAAGAAAATTACAAAGCACAAAGCAAAGAAGCAAAAATCCCAAGGTCCCGATGTCCCGAGGTCATGACCGGTCAGTCGCACGAGCTGCGGCGTCAGAGGCTTCGCCGGATGGACGGGCAGAGTTCGGCACCGGGAGCGGGTACGGAGGCGGCTCCCGAAAGGAGCGGTGGCCCTCCGAGACCCCGACCTCTTTCAGGCCGGCAAGCCACCCTTTCGCCCAAGCCTTATCCCTCACCACAAGAACCCTTTCCTTGTAGTGGGCGGTGACCTGCACTTTGGCATCCTCGAAGGCAGCATCACACTCGGACTCGAGCTTAGCCTCGGCTTCGTCCGCCCTTTTGGACTCGGATTCAAGCTTCGCCTCGGCCTCGTCCGCTCTCTTGGCCTCGGCTTGAAGCAGGGCCGCATAATCGTCTCCCATCTTCGAAATGGAGACCTCGAGCTCGGCCGACTTAGTCCTCTCCGCCTCGGCCTCCTCCCTCGCCTGCTCGAGCTTCGCCGCGAATTCCTCTTCTGCTTTGGCCAACTTCTGGCTCACAGCGTCCAGGGACTCTTGCAGGCCGTTCTTCTCCACGGACAGCTCGGCAGCGTCCGCGCCGTACCTCCAGATCCTATCAGCAACGGCCATGGACTTCTGAGCCGCCTGTCAAATGAAGACGTACATGTTAGATCCAAAGAGCGTCAGACGCTAAATTGCTGGTTTAGCAAAGGAAAATGAAGATTTACCACGAGGTTGGACTGCAGCATCGACAAGATCAGCTTCTGATCGCTGTACTTATCCAGCCTCTCCATGTCCCGGGGAAGGGCACAGGCTCGCCCAAGGGCCTCGAGGACCGGGAGATCGATCCTGTGAAGAATGCTATCCTCCACCGTCATCGGCCTCCCCGGCCCGAGCATGAAGCCGGGCTCCCATAACTGCGGCCCCGGCGGCAACGAGGCAGCGGCCGAGCTAGGGCCCGCATCAGTCCTCGGCATCTTCAGCGGCCGAGTTTCCTCCTGCTCGACCTCGGCTGGGGGCGAGCGTACCCCTAGGTCAACAGGGCCAGGGGGCACGGGTACCTCCACCGCCTCTGCAGGAGAAGCCACCCGAGCCCTCGGAGACGGACGCCTCGGAGAATCTACCGGCTCCTCGGGGGCTCGGACGTCCTCCACTCCAAGCGCCAAGGCCTCGAGATCCTCGAAGGACAAACGCCTGGTGTGCCTCATCCCGGATCCTGGCGAGGGAGATCGGGCAGATTGACTCGATTCCCTTCCTGAGACCTGGGGTAGTCTCGATTCTGCTAAGGAAACTAGGATTCCAGACGCTGCCCTAGCTTCAGATGACGCCCGCGAGGGCTCTGCGACCTCCGGAACGGTCCGCTCCTGACCAGCCCCGGATCCGGCACCTTCACTCGGGATCGGCTCTACGGTGCCCCTCAGATACCCGCGGTACTTCGGCTCATATCCTAGCAGCGACCAAGCCGCCCTACCGTCGTGACCGCTGTACCGCTTCACCAGACGGAGCCAGGCATCGTTCCTCTTCCAGATGTATTTGGCTGCCCGTCTCCTTTCCTTCAAAGCTGCAGCAGTCAGAATCATAAGCACGGCAGAATAAAAAGAAACTTATGAAAAAAGAAAAGAAACGGAGGATGTTTACTTGGGATGGTTCCGAAGTGGCGAGGGACCTGGTAGCCTCTATCGGTGTCGGCCTCCCCAAACTCCCAGTTCCCAGAGACGTATAGAAGATCGTCCCCGGCATACTTGCTCGAATCCTCCAAGTATCGGACGAAGCCATCCCGGCCTGACTTAGCCCGGAGATAATAAGATTCCCCGGACCTGCATATGTCATAGACGTCCTCAAGATCGAAGACGCCGAAGTCGGTGCCCAGGACCTCATTCAACTTGACCGTGCCCATCACGATCTTGAAGGCATTCGGCAGCAGTTGGCAAGGGCAGAGACGCCACTGACTAAGGCATCTCCTGAGAAGCGGATGAAGGGGGAATCGGACCCCGCCTTCTATCACAGCCACCAGCGGAAAAGGCATCCAGCCTCCCAGAAAGGCGCGAGGGTTGTAGCCATGGGGATCAGCACCCCTGACTTGGACATCAGCAGGGATCCTAAAGGCTGACCTAAAACCCTCGATCGCTGCCTCGCTCTCTAACCAGTGGTTGTAAATCCCCATTCCTATCCCAGTCTAAAAGCAGAGAAACCCGCAGAAGAAGAAGCAGAGCAGAAAGAACTTACGGAAGCAGAACAAAGACGCTGGACAGCGAAGAGGCTCAACCTCAGCAGCGCACCACTTCTCGGATGAAGCTCCTTCACAGTAGCCTTCCCTCTTCTGACGCTCGTCTCTGATTCAGAATCGCAAACGAAGGATGGAACAGACCTCAACTGCCCTATAAATAGCAGAGAGTTCCCCCTTTTTGCAGAAACTCTAATCGGGCGTGCCAAGGGGCGCCCCTCCCTCCTGGGATTTCGCGCGAATCATTTCGGAAATTTACTGCGCCTCCCTGAAGCGGCGCGCAAATCATTTCAAAAATTGATTGCGCCCCTGACGAAACGGCGCGTACGACCTCGAAGAGACAGACAACCAGCCCAGGAACGACACGTGGAACCGTCGAACTGTCTTCAGCATTGAATAGGGGACGCCATTTATCACCTCGAACATCCAAAGCGACAGCGAGTCAGGGCCGAAAGAAGATCTCCTACAGATAGACCCAGCACATAGCTCCCGACCTCACGGCACTGACGTTCTACGCGAGCTCAGAAGCTAGGGGGCAATTGTGTGGGGAAATTCCCAGAGCTACAGGATTAGGCTAATCACAGCCATCATACGGAGCTAAACATTCTCACGTGCCATCCGCGTGCCATCCGCGTGCCATCCACGTGGCACCGGTCTCATCCCGGCTACCAGGGCAGAGGCCTTGGCCGACATCATACATCTCCAGGCCACAAGCGCCGAACTGGATCACCTCGGGCATCATCTCGGCAGAGAGTCCACATCGGCAAGGCCACCCCGGACGCTATCTCCGCAGATAACCCTACCTCGGCTAAAGCCACCTCGGCTGAAGAAGCCAGAGCAGTAACCGAAGCGAGAAAGAACCTTCGCCTAGACCCCTCATCCCCCACGTCACCAGGCACGTGGAAGGATAGGGTCACGATCTAGTGGGACAGACACGACGTCCAGCCGCCCACTATCTTCGCCAGATCGCCACGTGGCAGCATCCAGCGGCTGAGGCCACATCAGGGCAAGGCCCGAGGGCGGATCCGCTGGTACTCCTACCGCCAAAGGCGCCCAACACAATCTGGCCCAACAAGACATGCATTTAATGCAATGTGGGCTGACCCGACTGGCATTTAATGCTGAGTGGGCCGGATTAGACCGCATTTATTACTTTGTGGGCTGATCATGACTTCCCAGTCAGATCATGGGACCCACACCCAGATATTCTCAGAGAGATACGATCCACTCCTCTATAAATAAACCCTCAAACACCATGCAAGGTACGCACATTCCATACACAGAGCCCTTACTCTGTCTCTCTTCCTCCTCTCCTTCCATTGTTCCAGTTCATACACTGACTTTGGCATCGGAGAGCCTTGCGCCGCTCAGGCCAGGGTCCTCTGACCGTTTGCTACTCCTTTTCAGGCTCTCGGACGGCATCCAGACATCTCAGACACCATCATCTTCATGGATAAGTCCTGTAAGGCACCCTCTTATTGTGGGTCATAATTTTCTGCACCTACATAACCATTTAAGAATCCGGTAAGCATTATCACCAAGCCGCCTCTGTTTCAACTTTCAATGGTTTATCCAATTCTCTCTGCCTCTTCAGAATCTCTCCACACTTGTTAAAGTACCCCTCTGCATTATATACCCACTTGAACACCGGGTTATAGTCATGCGTTTCTTGAAACCACCACTCTTCATATACTTCTCTGCCAACTTTAGATTATAAATTGCCAGATCGTAATGCTTCCCCCACGCTCTCAAAGCCCGCTTGGATGCTGAGTTGAGACCACCCCTCATCATCTTGCTGAATTGTTGGTGGGTATCGTTGGCGCTGTCGAGGAAGATGTGGACGACGAGCTTACCCATGTCCTCATACACGACATTGGAGATGACGGGATAGGAAAGGAGAGATGAGAGGCAGAGGTCGTAATAGTGGGTCAGCTGGCACGCCTATGGTGGCAGCAGCGGCCGCATCAGAGATGATGAGGAAGAGGAGTGGCAGGGACTAGGGAGATAGGGAAGGGTGTTGAGAAGATGCCATCTTTTTTTTTTCTTTGGACCTGATTGGATAGGCATAAAAATAGAGTAGAGTAAAGTTAAATGGGCCCTAACAGTCTAAAACTTTTATCCCGTTTGAATGAGTCTAGTTTGATAGATCGATGAAGTAGTGTTGTGAGCCACATGTACTCCAATTCACTTCAACTCTAAATACTTTTATTTTTTGGGGTAAAAGTGGATTCTACTCCATACCTTAACTTCAAAATAAGCATCCAAATGAAGTGAAGTGAAGTACTCTATTTTAATTTCAACCTACTTCTCTTCACTCCACTCCATATGTGAAATCCACTTCATTTCACTCCACTCCTCATTTATCCAAACAGGCCTAGAGATAAAAATGTTGCAACCATTGAATTGAAGAAATCAAGAGTGAAAAAAAATAAGAATATAGCACTCTTGAAAAAAAATTAAATTTCCACCTATTGGAAGATTGCTCTAATCCCACTTTGTTGAACAATGAGAGATGCACACTAATTATAACTTAATTACAAATTACACTAAGAACCCAATTTATAAATTTACACAAATACACTACTACAAAGATACGTACTTTTTAACCTACACAATTACAAGAAGACCCACTACACTTTTACACAATACTCTTACTCACTTCAAAAGTTACGAAACTTAGCCCATGTTTGTCACCTCTATTTTTACCTTCTACTTGTCTAAATGTCTAAAGGGGATTGAGTTATAAAAATAAGAGTGTTGGCAAACCATTCAGGCAAATCCTGGGCGCGCAGTTGAAAAATAGAATTTTGGCTTCTTCTATGGATGACTTTTTTTTTTTATAACTTTACTTTTACTGATCTGTAACAAAAAAAAAATAAAAAAAATACCGAACATGAACCTTACTCTCGCAACACTTTCTTCTCACTTCACATTTCTAACTAAATACACTTTCCTTCACTTCACTTGTCACTTAGACTTCACAAGTGACCAAAATCCTCTATTTATAGCCATACATGGTCGGCGGAGGTTTCCTCATGTGGATGGCAAGTGATCCTCATAGCTCGATGTATTCCTATGGATGTTTTCTACACAACTCAAGAAGAGAGAGAAAGTCTCTTGGAGAGATTCTTTCTAGAACAACACACGTGCTTGACGAGACAAAAAGTCAGATGGCAGTGTGTTGTCCAACACCACCAAGAACACCACCTATGCATTTTGTATGGAAGTTATTACCTTGTGGGGGACTTGTCTAAACACTAGCTTCTGGGAAAGGTTCTAATTATGCAAAAGTTTGTGGCTGACAGTTTTAATCCTCGTCTTGACTCACTTGAGTCGGAGGAGACAACTCAACTCGACAGGCCACCAAGCACGAGTTGAATGGTCCTGACTGACCACCGACTCACGAGTTGACTATGTCTGATCACCTAATGTGAACTGGTGCACCTGGCTTACTTACTGAATCAAGTCACAGTTTCTGAGTGTTCATATACGGATTGAAATACTCAGAAGCCAGTCTTAGCAAACGTTTACATATGATTGAAATATTTTACTATTCTATTCTACATGAACCCTCTCACTCAGAGAACAGATAGTCCCGTGCGTGTGTGAGAGAGAGAGGTCCTAAACACTCTTTAGATCAACTTCTTATTACATATTGGCAAGCAAATTGAAGGAAATTAAAGTACATGAACCTTAATTTAAGTTCCTACGTACCTTTCTTGTGAGCTATCAAATCATGATATCAACAATAACAACAGGAACAATGACAATAAACTCAAAATTATTCACAACAAACATGGAAGAAGTATAACCTTATGAAAGCAACACACTTTGGATCAGCTCAACTTAATTAACAGTAGAAATAAACAAGAAATGACAAAGACATACAATTATTTCTAATTAACCGTAGAATGAGACTCATTACATTTAGTGAGCTTATGTGTTTGAAGATATTGATTATGATAAAGAAAGCTATTAAAAGATGAATTGTGTTCAATGCAAAAATCATTTAGATCTTCGATTGGTTTCAAAACGCATTGGCTTCTTCCACTGTTCCAGGAACCACTGGCAAGTATTTTTAATTAATACTAACAATATGATTCATATGTAGTACACACCGTAAGGATTGAATATATACAATTTAGATATCTAAGACATAGACTCCATTGTTAATTCTATCATGAATAGCATAATCATCTTTCAGTTTATATTTATGCAAAACAAATCTTGCATTCCATGTAATCCAAACTGTGAATTTGTCTGTTGCTAGTAGCAGTAGTTTTTTTGGGCTAAATGGAAAAGTATATTAATAAAAAGAGAGCAGATACAAGGCTAAAGAAGCTCCAGAAAGGCCATAAAAATAGCCGCTATGCAGGCAATAAAAAGGAGCCAGAGCTCAAAATAAAATACTTGGAGCTACAACATTGAGTTTGTATAGGTTAGTGGAGTGATGTCTCCGACATGGAAATTCTTATGAAAGTTACATAGGTACTGGTCTTGCAATTATTTCTTATAACGATCCATTAAAGTCATTTGATCAATGAAGATTAGATCAGTCCTTGCTTTCCCATTTGAGTAGGTAGTATAGAGGAAGACCATGCGCATGGCTTGCCTAGCCCTCCTTTCACAGTTGAGGGGTGAGGGCTGACTTTACAGACTAGAAAAACTGAAAGACAGAACAACCAACAACTTGCAAAATCCAGACCTAGACAGATTTGGCAAAAGAGCAGTTCAAGAATAGGTGAAAATCGATTCTAAGCTGCAAATTATAGAGGTAGCATCTTGACGCAAGGCTGAGACCGGTCCTTTGGGCCAGCCCAAGGAAATGGGGATGATTTAGAACGAATTAATCGCCAAGCTTCTTCTAGTAAAAGACGAATTCATTCTAGAGCCTATTTCTTTATTAGGAATTCCTGACAAAAATTTGCAATGTTAGGGTTATTTGGACATAATGTGACATCTTGTTCTCTGGCATCTGAAATATCATAGTTCTTTCACCGGAATTTCAAATTCCAGCCACCTAAGGGTCTCAAACAAGGTTGGCGCTGAGTGGGGTCAATTGACCCCATTGACATTTGAAACATTATTAAAAAAAACTGACATTTGAAAAATTATTAAAAAAAAATATTTAATGAATTGAACTTATGGAAGATTTTGAACCCACTCAATGCCTAAATTAATGGGCCATCTATCTATCAAAATATAAAAAAAATGAACTTATGGAAAATAAATCTTTTGTTGACCCCACTGACTCGAATTTCTAGAGCCGCCACTGGTTTCAAATGACATTTTGGAATTCCACTCTTTAACAAATGCTCCATTAAGAGGAGGGATTTGAAATTCCATCAAACGGTGCAGCTTTTGGAAAATTTGAAATTCCTCATTCTTGGAATTTTGAAAAAGAATAATGCCTTTAAAGAATGAGGGGAAGAAAGTTGAATAGATAGTGCTTGCTGTAAGAAAGATCGAATCTCTGGAGGAAGCTAGTCAGGGTTGCTCCAAGAAGGTTCCACTATCAAAGCAAAAACTGCTTCGATAGGAGAGAAAATATTGTGAGAATCGAGGGGCTATTGGGGAGCTATCAATCTTGGTGTCGTGCCATATACTGATTGATTCACCATTTCCAACAGTCCAGCAACTCCCATACATGATGAAGAACCAATGCACTCATCCTCTTTCAAATGAAGGATCTAGTTTGATGGTTGGAGAAATTCCAAATTGGTCTGGATTTAAAATATTGCAATTTGAACCATTGAGTCCAAAGAGAGTTGAGGAGACAGCTCGCTAACTCATTTCAATAGACTTGTATCACTGAGTTTAAATCCTCCAAATACCCAAACCCTATTCAGACTTAGGAAGGCAAACAATCTCCAAGTTGATTTGATTTCTTTTGATTTGGGAAGCATTTGCTGACCTTAAGAAATTCCACATCAGCCTTTCAATTTTCAAGCACACTTCTGTGGGGATGGGCTTTGACAGAGAGATGTGGAGAGGCGGCTGGTCATCACATGCTTCATTGAGACCATCCTGCCAGTGAAGGATGGATGAGCTAGTCTTCAATGCAAACCAGAGAGCTTTTCAAAGAAGTTGAGAGCCTTGAAGAGAAAGGACTAGTTGAGCTTATCAAATGTGTTAGAGATATCTAATTTCATGCAAATGGAGCTGCCTTTGATCTCAAATTTCAGCTTTTGGAAAAGCTCATGGCGAGATGTATGCTTGTGTTGACTTTTAACAAAGGCAACCTGGTGAGTGGAGATGAGGGAAGGAAAAATGGAGGAAAGCATTGTGGCCCGGACTCTTGAGATGAATTTATATGAGAAGTTTAGAAAAAAGCTCCTGAGAATCCATTCAATTCCCAAGAACTAATTCTTCTAAGATGGAAAATTGCCTCTCTGATTTCCTGAACACAAGGGACTGCAGTCAAGAGCCGGTTCTGAGAATCAATCACTCTGGGGCCTTGAATTTCAGACAATAATAGGTCGGGTTGACTGTATGAGGTTGGAATAATTGGAAGAAGAAATGAACTGGTGCATCACCAAGCAGATTTGGATAATCTACCCAGGAGCCGTTCACTAAGAACTTGTCAATTTAATTAAAGGATCTTCCGGCCTTTGTAGATAAGTGGAAGAAACTTGGTATTCTAATCACCCTCTTGAAGACACTTGGCTCTTGATTTCTGCTTCCAATGGATTTCTTCCGCTTAATCCAGCTATTGCTAGTAGTAGCTGCAGTTGTTATTTTTGTTGTTGTTGCTGCTGCTGCTGCTCTTGTTTTGCTCATTAGAATGCGTCCATACATGCATCATTAACAGTAACAATCTTAACGACCATGTGGGAGAGGTTGAAATATATTTCCCAAGGTATCTCACGGCATTTGCTACTTTAATATGGAGCTGATCGAATATTAAAACAAAAGAAGAAGCCATGATTACATGTTCTGAATGAAATACTCAAAACCATTTTACAAGTGCATCGATACTACTAACAATTATTTGGAGACGAAACATGATCACAAATGTCAACCACAATGAGAAAAGGTACAAACAACCTTATCACATTTTGATGCATTATATATGATGTTCTCGAGGCCAAGTAAGAGGTGATGAAATCCTAATGTTCCATCGCCCAATTTGTGTTGGATATTATCCTTGTAAAATGACACTTCTAGGTTAACATTGTAAAATTGTTACTTTCAGAAATTAGTATTGTTGAAGATTTATTTCCAAAAAGACTTATAAAGAGGAATACAACCTGTCAATCCACATGAAATGGGAGAAAACCCTGAAATATTTGGCGCAATATCCTTCATGACGTCCAAGTGGAAAATGCTAAAATATATAGCCACTGGCAACTCAAGATGCAGAAGACTCGTGAAAGAACTTTTACAATTGCATGCATCATCCTATATGAGTAGAAATATTGTGTGCCAGATTAGATATCAATACAATCTAAGATATACTTACTATTCACTAAATAACTACAACAGTATTTATAAGCTTGTTGAATGGTTTCGTTTGTGAGGAGCTGAGGAGAAAATTAAAAAAACTTTCATGTCCAGATTTGCAATGGAGATGGGATTGAGAAACAACCATCAACTATAATCCAAAGAAATTTTTTTCAAACAACATAGAGAGGAAGAGAAGAAGTCCTTCAGTGTTGAAAAAATATTTTACTTTTAAAATCAGTTATAAAGCTTATTATAATAAATTCCTAAATGCTAACAGATTATAAAAAATCCATTCACCATAATCTTTGCTGATTTATATGTTAAATTAAACATAAAAATGAAAGCATCTAAAGAAGCCATTCATCTCAGGTAAGGAAAAAATTGCTATTGTTCCATGGGTAATTCTATGACTATTAGAAGTAAAGATAACATCTATCCTGAAACTGAACTTCAAAGAATGGCATTGGAATTCACATACTAAAGTATCATTGTATGCAACAGATATGCCATACTCGCATCAAATATTTGGAAGAAACTTATTTTCTGGATTATGATGCACAGTATCACTTACATCTATGTTTCTCTTTGTCACTTGCTGGGCAATGTTCTCATGACATGAACCATGAAACTCTCTGCAAGAACTAAAGTTGGTGAGTTACTCCGGTAGATTTTGTCCCATAGCAACCAATTTTGCTGCAGGTTCCATGGTGTAATTCATGGCTGGAGCATGTCCGACGAACAAGGCAAGGTGGCCCATAAGCTTATCCTTTCTTGAGAAAGTCGTCCCACACGAGCACTGCCATTTGAGATTGCCACAATGCTTCTCATGGGTGCGAAGGTCGGATAGGAGGGAAAACTGTTTCTGGTTGCATCTGTTGCACACATACATCTTGGGGCAATGGCTTCTCTTGTAGTGATTCTTCACACATATCATGGATTTCAGTGGTTGGAACTTTGCGTGCTTTTTGTTCCATCTGCATCCTTCCTGGGGACAGGAGTATTTCCTTCGCGATTCGCTAGAGTAGTCCCTGCTCCCCATAGATATACTGCTGCTATTCTTCATGGGGTTACTCAAAGCAGCTTTGGATTTATATTGCTCTCCATGTGCCCTCATGTGCATCCTCAGATTCGCGTCTCGCTTGAACCCTTTTCCACATACATGGCAATAGTGAGTGAATTTGGCCAACAGATTGGCCGCATCTAACTCGATAATATCATGATTTGCTGATGAGAAATTGGTGACCCCATCTTGTAATTCATCTGTACCCGCATCATCATCAGGATTATTACCTTGGTAAGTACAAGTATTATGGTACTCAATAGCAGGCACACTGCTAAAGAAGCCTTTAGGACTTTCTCCTACTTGAAATATTGTAGGATTGATCTCTTCAATTCTAGGTTGCGACGACCCATCATTTGGAGCATTACCTGCACGGTGGTGCAATTCACCGCCATCACTGCGGACCATGGCATCAAGGGCCATCTTTTGACACGTATACATCATCGATGATGCGGTGGTAATGATCTCTTGAATGACAGTTCCCATGCCGGCAATGGCCACAGAGGTCTCTTGTCCTTGATCAGGGAAGACGACCACGTCTAGGAGCGATTGCACCTGTTGGACCTTGTCTCTGAGAGTGGATAGATTGTAGAGTAAAGCACTCGAATGAGTCTCCCTTTCAGGGATCGCACTCACGACGTCGGTGGAAGAGGGGGAAATCATGTTCTCCATCACACCATAGGTTTGCATGCCCAGTGAGCCTTGTCGGTAACATGAGCTGGGCCCTGAAGTCATCATCTCTCCCACTTTAGAACTGCTTTGTTTTTGTCCCTTCCCTTCTCCTTGATTGGTTTTTGGAATTGCACCAGAAAAGCATGCCCTAGATGTCTTCCTTTTGTCTTTGATGCTATGATAACAAGCTTAGGAGAGAATGAAATAGGAAGGAAGAAAGAGTAAGTCAACATAGAGGCACCAATACCATGCATTCCCAGATGAAGCCTACCTCATATCTCACCAAGTCCAAATGTTGACAGCCCTTAGATAAAAAGTTTTCTTTCTAAAAAGAATGATGTTTCGGGACATGTTCATGTTTTCTAAACTGCACTAATGTTTTCTTGCATGCTTATTGGAGCTTGTAACGGTTTTAAAATAGTTATTACCTAGCACTTGTGGCATATATATACCATCATTAACAATATTTTGAAAATATCACTTTATTCTTACAACCTTAATGATAAAACAAAAAAAAAATCTCAAGCAAAGTGGTAAAATTTGATGAAAATTACACATGAAATCAAATTAAGATAGTATTTTATATTTATTTTCTATTTCTAATTATTAACAAATTGATTTATATTTTGCAGTATTTTTTCTGGTAGTATCCTTCAAAAGCCCCAAATATGAAAGTATCATGATATTCTGTAAATTCACAGGTACTATATACTTCACCTTGTTTAATTATAACTACATTCTTGTGTTGTTATATCATACTTATAATTTTGAAAACACCCAAAAAGCCTTGAGAAAGTAGTTGTCCATTCGTTTGAATTTTCTATGAATCCTAAACATTTTTATGAAAAAAAAATTAGGGACAAGTGTTACAGGTGTTAGCTGTTAAATAACAGTTTTTATCCCTCTACATATCAAGGTTTTGCTCCGGGATAAAATTCCTCCTAGTGTTACCATAGCCATAAAATTTGGCCCTCTATATATCAAGAGGATAATCTCTGCGATTTAGTGCTAACAACTGCATACAATATGGGAGTAGAGGAGAAAGCTCCTTTCCCGTGTCAAGGAGAGAAAATACAATAAAGAACAAAACAAGAGGATAGATAGGAAGAAGATAACGAAGCTCTCTCACCAAGGCCACTTTCCCAATCTCAAAAATTCGCTTTCTTCATTAGTTCATGAATGGCCACTAATATGATATATTAAGTAACATAAGTAACACAAGTGCATTTGAAAATGCACTTCCTGAGAACTTGCTTTGAAAATGCAACTTCTCAGGATTGATGCATACTTGGATACTTGTGATGCTTAACATAAAACAAAGTGGATAACTTTATAGGATATCACCCACACAGTCATTTTGCAATGTGGGCATTACAAATTTACAATGTATACTTTCATTGGAGCCTGGAGGGACACTTCTATAGCAAGAAAATTAGACCTGTACTATGGCACTGAGATGTCATAGATAAGATTACAGTAGGATTAGTTGCTAGAGGTAGTAGGATTAGGATTCGTTTGTTAATTAAAGATACTATATATGGATAGAAATATTAGGTTGAATTCTGAATTATCTTCTCTCTTATATAAATTGAGAAGTTTGTGTTCACAAAATGGGGACGGTTTGAATTTATGGAAATGTAGTTGCTTTTCATTGTCTACATGGTTTCAGACACATGGCAGCACCCAATAGTGATTTTGTGATCAGGCCAGACACATGGCACACATGGACCGATAGTGATTTTGTGATCAGGCCTACCATGGTCGTGCCTCTTACGTTTTCATAATAATTTGAGCTTCATTTTTTTTGTCCTCAATAGAATCAATCACCATCCCTCGTCATGCACAAATCAAACATTATGAGCTCATCATCTGAAGCTGCTTGACGAAGGCGTTTGGAAGGATCATGCAGATCTGTTCAAGTGGGCAAATTGCATGGATAGACTCAAAAAGAGAGGGTTGCGGTAGCGATGGACTCGACCAGATAGATGGTTAACATCAGAAAAGATAACGATCATGCAAAATATCAAGAAAGATTAGTGTTTGTGTTATTTATGTTAATAGCATCTTTCCATGAAAGGACCATACCACTGTGGGAGCTAGGGTGTTAGGCATAATAGGAACATTATGTTATTAGAGATAATATGATAGTTCTTTTTTCCTGAAGGTAGGGGTTAGTTTGGGTTTTTTGGATTTACATTATTCTTTTCTTAGTTACTCTCTTCGTATAAATTTTATGGAAAGCATTAGCGATCGTACGATCAGACCGGCCACTTGTCCAAGCCTTATGATCTCGTTGTCTTTGTTAAATTTCACAATTGAAAGCTTTTAGAAGAGATCACGACAGATTTGATCTAATAGGCCTGCAGGAACACAGACAGACAAAAAAAAAAGAGCTGCAAGTAACAGTGTTGGGCTCTACAGACACACGATAATCACCATCAAAGTATTATGATCATCTTTGTCGGCGTTTGCATTTAGTGATTATTTTTTAACCAATCTGCATATATAATCCCTTTTTTTTTCTTTTGAAACGATCATACGACTGTGGGAGGGTGTTCTGATACTTAGAAATGAATAGAGTTGAGATGTTAACAGATACGAGCTGGGATTAATTATCATGAAGAGAAGTGAGGAGAGAGATAATGAAATTAGAATGTGATGAATCCATTCTCTTTGTGTATAAATTGTGTCATACTCCACTTAATAATACGTAATATTCCTCTTAATAATGTATAACTCTCTTTGTTCTCATGGAATACTGAATGCATGCATAAAAGTCTTCAGAAACGGTTCAAAACTTAGCAAAACAAGAACTCACGCATCTGATTGTCATACTACTCTTACACCAAGGGAATAATTAATAAAAAAAAAAAGCATGTGTTGATTACTTCAATCAATTGGTTTAACTAACCAGATAAATTAGGAGCCCAGTTAAAGTTTCTGTAGGTAATTATGGGTTTGGCCCAGGGAATGGATGCAATCAAAATATATGAATAGCATTTTTTCATCATAATTTTTTTTTTGTAACAAGATGACTTCTGCTTTCTAAATCTGTGGGATACTGTTGCACCAAACAAAAACCATTGATTTTTACTGAGGAATATGCAGCTGCACCATACAATACGTATGTAAAAAGCACCATTTCATTATTGCAGAAAAGAAAAAAAATCTCACACCAAACATGGGTTTCCAACTTCCAACATCAGCAGATCAAATCCATTTCTGCACTCTCCATTTATCATAGATTTTGTTGATGTGACAATTTTCTCATTTGATGAAAAGAGCACGTACACAAATATACCCTCAGGAAATTGGTTTTCCTAATGTCACAGAAACTTCTAACTTTGGCAGGAAAAAAACATCCACCAAACGATATATCCTTATAAAAAAAATGGGGAACAAAAGAAGCGTTTCCCACGTCATGATATATCATTATAAAAAACTGGCCTTTTGTATTCAAATGAAAAGAGTTATTACAGTGAAGCAATCAGAGGCAATAAAATTGGGAGTGCTGGCCTTTATTTATTTTTATTACTTAATTTTCCTTTTTATGTAACTAATGTAAACATCCATGATCTGCAAAGTCCCCAAACTGACTACAATGATTGAATTGGTGTTACACAAAAATGTCCACGTAAACGGACCTAAAGGGCATGCTTGTGCAGCCATGTTTTTGCAGAAAAGTGTTCCTTCCGACGATAAAATTTATCATTGTTTGGTGCAGATGCAACACAAACTGAGCTTGATTTCCCGTGATTTTATTGAAAACCATTCATCTCCGCTTGAATTCTGCATTTTCTTCTAACATTTGGAGCCCATGCATGATCTAGTCAGTGGATAAGTGACAATTAGAAGGAGTTCATTTCTGATCGATGAGAATCCACACTTGCCCTTGAATTTTCTGTGCTCCACCAAACATGTCAATTGCCAGGTATTCTTTGAAGAGGTATAGTCACTTTGATATATTTCATACCTCACTACTAGTTAAAAATAAAGGTTAAATGTTAAATTTAGTAAATTAATATAA
The DNA here is from genome assembly GCA_012931725.1 of Litsea cubeba. Taxonomy (NCBI): domain Eukaryota; kingdom Viridiplantae; phylum Streptophyta; class Magnoliopsida; order Laurales; family Lauraceae; genus Litsea; species Litsea cubeba. Next base: position 14,625,863 of record CM022953.1, on the reverse strand, counting down.
AATAATATTTTCTTCTAATCATTTTTCATCTTCTTTTTTATTCTATTTCTCATCAAGCGATTGAAGAGAACATCTTACGCATCAGGAATCAAAAGAAGCACTAAGGGTTTGCCATGCTCCACCAATAATGGACGGCCAAAATCACCCATGATGATATGCTTTCTAACATCTCATCAATGGAAGGCCCCCAGATGGGTCAGTTGACTGTATTCCATCAACCACTCATGCAACGTCACGTTTCTACTACCTACCTTTTTTTTTATTACCTTCCAAAACAGAAAAGTGAGGTTTCTAGAGCTGAAGTGAATCAGTTACTCTTAAAAAAAAAAAAAAAAACTCTTAAAAAAAAGTGAATCTTAGTTGCCATTTTTTGACCAGGTCCATTGAGCTGAAGTGAAAGGGGCTCTAGTTCCAGTTTGTCAGTTTCAACTACTTGCAGGGGCCACTGCACAAAGAATAATTTTTGCTTGTTCATTTTTAAAAGATTAGATAAGGATAAGGCAGTTAAAGGGCTGGGTCTGGATTCCTTGATGGCCATATCTTGAACCGATGGAACTGGGCCTGATGGGTTGAATTTTGTGAAATTGTTACTTCTCCTGCATGGAGGCTTGGGTCATTGACATCTGACTAAAGGTCATGAAATGGATGGTCAAAATAGGATTTAATTCTTTACCCATCGACGGCCTATTTTTAATGGGTTGGGGTCGGGCGCCTAGCAACATCTAATGCTTATGGTTTCCCCATTTTTCACGTGAGTTTCCCCTGTGAGTAGGGACGTCTGATTGAAAAAGTGAGTCTCTTGCTACCTTTCTCAAAAAGAGATAATAGGTTTTGATGCTGATTCAGTTATAAGAGTTCACTTAAATTTTTACAAACAGTCCAAATCAATCAAAGTATATGTTTTAATTAGTTTTAAGTTTGACTTGCCCCAATTAAGGAAAATCAACTTTCTCCCTAAGATTAGATCTAAACAAAAATGAAAAGAAAAAGTCTCCACACTTTTTGTGTAAAAATGCGCTCCCACACTTAGATACCAAAAAAGCACTCTTCGTGTCCAAGTTTAGGTGCAGCAGAGTCTTCCCTTGCCTAGAAATGAGACAACAGACTTCCAGAGACCATATAAATCTCCTCAATACAACTCCGATCAGGGGAATTTTGGAACCTTTCACTGTCTACTCAAAAATATTTTGAGGAATTTACCCCACAGGACCCATTAATACCTCATACCACTTGTGAGGAGTTGAAAACACCGTATGTATGGATAAGGTCCTAAAGAGCCATTTTTATTATTTTTTTATCGTTTAGCGAATGGTCGATATCGACCATTTTTATAGTCGATATCGACCATAGTTGATATCGACCATTCTGCGGGAACCCAAAAAGAAATTGGATTTTTCAGGAGTAGGGCTGTCGGTGGTCAGCCTTGGTCGGTTTTCAGTCACCTCTGCACCCGGGTCAAATGTTCGGTTTTTTGGATATAGATAACCGAAAACCGACCACTGTATTTAGTGCAAATGGAAAAATCGAACATTCGGTTTGGTCGGTTTTCGGTCGGTTTTCGATTTTGGGTTGGGTCCTAATTTGAATGGGTCAAGCCTCATTTTTTATTGGTCTAATTGGCCATTGGGCCTTTAATTTCATTAATAAGTTAAGTGTCCAATCTAATTTAGTAACTTACACACAAATAAAATAGGCGTAGCAGCAATTAACAATAAGTACAGGCCCAGCAGCTAGCTAGTAGTACTTAAAAAATGCAGATGTTCAGCAGTTCAGTCACTAAGTTAGTGCAGTCTCCAACTGCTTAACAATTCGGTCGGTTCGGTTTTAACCGAACGGTTTTTAGTTTATAAAAAAACCGACCGTCGTGTAATTTTTAGGTGAAACAAATAACCGATTGGTCGGTTTTATTTAAAAAAAAAATATAGAGCCGCCCAAATGGTCGGTTCGGCCGGGCGGTTCGGTTATTTCGGTCAATTTTCACAGCCTTATTCAGGAGGAAGAAGAGGGGAGGGGAGGAGGAGGGAGAAGAGGACGAGACCATTTCGACGGTGATGATTGAGGAGAAAAGAGATGGAGAAGAGAACAGAATATTTATGAATCTAATGTAAAAACATTGGCGAAAAGGGCTGAAACCCTTATCGGTATTTAGAAACTCAAATCATTGATTCAAATCAAATAAACATAGACAACCAGTGCTATGCCCAGACAACCAAACTAACAGCTAGAAAAGATGGGCGGAAGGAGGAGGGAGGAGGGAGGAGAGGAGGCTGGAGGAGAGGAGCCTCAAATACAAGATGAATCACAATCACAGGAATAAAATATATGGAGGGAGGTGGCTGGTTGGGGTGGGCTGGATCGAGAATTGGGTGTGGGCAAAGGGGAGACGGAAGAGAGAAAGAGAGAGAGGGACAGTGGGGGATTTTACCGATGGAGATGTAACTTGAGAGATTTGCAGACTGAAATCTCTGCCCATTGAAGTAGAGAAAGCATGCTTTATGTGCTCCTTTCTCCCGTTGAAACCCCAGCTTGAAATCATATTCCTTTTGAAAAAGAGTGCTTTCCATGAGTTGTTCCAAAAAAAAAAAAAACAATGAGATCGTTTCTGTTCCCGCGATCATTCCGTCAATTTAAAATTTTGAAGGAACATAAACACTCTACCAAACGAGTTCCCTACTTCATCAGTCCATAAGAACATGGGAACATCTCACCAGTGTAATTCCAAACAGGCCTCTAGACTCCTAGTGGTACTAGAGGCATCGAAGAATTTAGAAGAGAGATTTTCAGGTTGCCATTATCAGAGAGGGGATTAAATAATGTGATATAATGATCGATGAAAAAGGATGAACTGGGACTTATCTCATTGGTGTCTGTGTCCTTTTCACATGTTTACGGATGTGCAAACCCTCACCTCCTTCTGACCTAGATCCGTCCGTCCTATGCAACACCACCCTCCCCCTCCCTCCTCCCTCCTCCTCCTCTTCCATCCTGAAAAACTCAATTTTTATTTGGTTCCTGCAGAATGGTCGATATCGACCATAAAACTTCCATATTCTCCATCCTGAAAAACCCAATTTTTATTTGGGTTTCCGCAGAATGGTCGATATCGACCATAAAAATGGTCGATATCGACCATTCGCTAAATGACAAAAAAATAAAAATAAAAACGTGCCTCGAGGACCTTATCCGTGTCCATGGTGAATATGGTACTTACGAAGTGGTATAGGGTCCTACAGGGCTCTACACCGCAAATTCCTCAAATATTTTTTCTATCCCCCCACCCCCCCTAAAAAAAAAAGTCCAAGCGTAAAAATACACCTCGATGCCTAGATTTGAGACATTCTCTAAAGTTTGTTAGAGTGAGTGGGTTCCAAAAGTCTATAAATAGCTGATTGTCTTAAAACAGAGTTTGCAAATATAATTTATACCTAGCTACTATCTCTACTCGTGAGAGCAAAGATGTCAACCGGGACAAAAAGGTTAAGTTGAGTTGGTTCCAGAATTCCATAACTAATCATAATAGAAAATGAATTGTCGATTGATGGGTTTTATTCCTAAATTAACAAATTAAAGACAATGTTTTGATTTAATTAGAGAAAAGTCTTAGGGTACAAATCCAACCTAACCTCGTACAATGGTAAGTATAGACCTAGGGTTTCACTATCAACGCTAAAAAGACTCGTTCTGGTTACAAACCTTCATAGAGTCAACAAATAAGGAATGTGAGTTTAGATCGAGGCATAACCTATTTCTATGGCATAAATTATCTGAGATCTAACAACACATTCATTCAAGCATTGTTATATGACTTAGTATTCAAATCTATAAGATTAAAATACCAAAGAAAGGGATATTGCATTAAAGAAAATCCAATCAATGGATAGCATCATGTCATATAACCAAAAGAATTCCAAGTAAAACCCTAGAACTTATACATCACCAAAATACAAGTTAGGGCTTCGTCGCAACCCTAAGATAGAGAGTTAGTTGCTCATGGCGAGAGGTTGACAAAGAATCTCTTACAAAATCTCCATTGGCGCTCTTCCAAAGCTCCCAAACCAGCCTCCAGATCTTCTCCCAATATGTGAATACTTTAAAAATGATTTTGGCATCCTCTTTATAGGTTTTGGACCAAAAAATCTCTTCAAAACACGCTTGAGGCGGGCTTCACCCGGTTTGGGTGTCCGGACGCCCGAAGGCAGCCTGACGTCTGGCGTTTGGATGCCAGGAGGCAGTAGCCTTCGGGTCACTTTTGGGGTCTGGCGTCCGGACGCCAGGAGGTAGTAAGCTCCGGTTCTTCTTATTTCTTGCCATTTTTTCTCCGATTTCATTCTCTTTCCACCTAAGACACTTGTAAACATTAAAATAATTAATGTCATTTGTAGGTATAACAAAGTCTTCGTTGAGGGGCCTAAATGGTGTATTTAGGTTCTCATCACACCCCCCAACTTACACTTCGCTAGACCTCGAGCAAAGCTAAAGCAAAATGGAAAAACTAACTAAGGCCACTTTCGTAGGGAGCACGGCCGCACTTAGCATGTGTAGCAAGCCTTTAAACCTCTAAGTTCTCCCTAGAGGACGAGTTATAGTCTCGTGAGGGTTTGCAGTGAATCTACCCATAAATCCCTAAAACACAAATGTATGGATTCTTTTCCAAAATGATATCTACGACCACCGGATATTCTTGATTATGGAGTTTTCAATACACATCTGAAGTTTGATTCACAAATCCTATCTTTTGGTCAGAAATCCTCGAAATATTGCTGGAAAAATTGATCGTGCACGGTGAAAATTGTGCACATATAGAAGCTTGAAAGCATAAAACGATCCACTAAGAAATTCCATGAAAACATAACTTCTTCCTTTTCTTTCAATACGATCTTCTTTGGAGAGCATAAGTGCCAAGGACCTTGGGGCGAACAACTCTTCGAGGGCCGGATACTACAAAAAAATGAACGACACCGAAGCAACGCCATTCATGGATATATCATTCATCGACGGTGATGATTGACTTTATCACTGATCGGATCATCAAGCATCAGCTCGTGCACCATCACAGTTCTCACCAACTAAAATCTTGGGACTTTTTTTTCCACCAAAAATTGGCTGTGTTGGCATAATGACTATTGATTACAATTTTTTTTTTATGAACCTTATGAATGGGTATGATGTTTGATTAGATTCCATGTTATAAGTGTGTTTTAGATTTTGTTTTACTCTTATAAATAGTCACTAGAAAACATGCCAACGCTTCGCATGGGCAATATAATTTATAATATTTAAAATAATAAAAAATTTAAATAATAATTAGTCTAAATTATATTTGGATGGCGAAGACTACAATCAAAATTAAAGCCAATAATAATAAGGAATATATAGGTGATTAATTTGACGAGACTTGACTCTTTAATATGGCATCAAATAAGATTTGATTTCCTATGGCATTAGATAAGAAAATCTAAAATGCATTGATTAGTTAAAAGCAGTAGAAGATTGGACTCTTTAAAATGAAACTCTTTTTAGATAGGCATCTTTATTTAGATTGGTAAAATAAAAATATTCTCTCGAATCCCTAAAATCTCTCACTCAAGTAAAAATCGGGTTAAAATTGAAATCAATATTGAGCTTCAATTTCTCAATCAGTTGTGAAATCGGGGCTCAATTGTAAAATTGAATCATATCCCATTTATGTATAATAACATGTTATTCTCAATAAATCAACCAAAATAATTTGAGCAAAACGTAGTCCATAAATTTCATAAGAGTCGCATAAAAGAAAAGAGCCTTAGTGTTGGAATTCAAAGTTTGTGCAAAAGTTACAATGGCAGTAGGCGTGCATGCAATTGGGGGTGTGCTATTGATGAGAACCTAAATGCACCATTTAGGCCCCTCAATGAGGACTTTGTTATACCTACAAATGATATTAATTAGCTTAATTATGTTATTTAAATGTTTACAGGTGTCTTAGGTGCAAAGAGAACGAAATCAGAGAAAAAATGGCAAGAAATAAGAAGAACCGGAGCTTACTGCCTCTTGGTGTCTGGACACCATACGCCCAAAAGTAACCCGGAGGCTATTGCCTCTGGGCGTCCGAACGCCCCTGCCCAACAAAAAACCAAAAAAAAAGATCAATAATATATTTAAAACAAAAAAGAAAAATACTAATTAAGAAAAAAAGCTACATACGCGTATCTGTAATGTTGATTTTGATCATGCCAACCAGCCGAAGCAATATTGACGGGCATGAATGTTTGTACAAAAACAATAGGTATGTTTGGTAACAGGCGAGGAATCCATAGATCTTATGATTCTTCACTACCACTGGAATAAGGATTCCTCACTGGGGATTTATATAGTTGAGGATTTCACATTGATATTGGTGTGTATTGATGAATATAGCTGAGAAAAATATGATTCGGTGCAAATCCACTTAAGCGAGGATTTTTAAATCTTATGAGGGCAGTCGGATCAAATGAAGATTTCCATTCGTCCAAATCATCAGGATTTACAATTGCTAAGCATGGATTTACTACAACTTATGGAAACCAAAAATCTTTTTCCGAAAGATTTGGTTGCCAAACGTGACCCAAAAGGGATAATTGTTTAAAGCACGTCCTAGCCACACCAGACCGGTTCCATTAATCGTGCACTTTAAAAAGAAAACCCAGCTTTATCAGCTATTGATTTTCTTTCTTGGGCCGTTATGGAACTAGTGATCATCCCCAGCAATTCCTTTGCTATTAATTGAATTTAGCAATCCTGTCCATTATAAAAAGAAAAAAAATGTCAATTTGCATAATTAAATTATAATACCAAATCAATTAATTAACTCAGATGCCTCATAAAGGAATCTAGCGTGGCCAAAAATGAAATCAATGGATTGTTTGGCAACTCTACTAATAGAGTCAAGTAAGGTAAAGCCCTAATTTCTAAAAAAAAAAAAGTCCCACCAAAAGCACTTTAATTCAGATTTTCCGCCATATTTTTCAAAACAAAGTAAAAAAGCAACCTCATTATCTACTAAAAGACAAAAAAAAACTCCACTTTCCAATACAAGTAAAAAAGATTCTATCACAAATAGCTAAAAATAAAACATCATTATAACCCACTTATGTTTTATTTTTTATTTAAAATAATCTTTACTTCACTCAATTTCATTAGTAAAGCCCCCAAACAGGCTCGCGTGTCCTGCACTCCGTAAAACCCATAGCCGAAAAATGTGGCTGCGTCCCCTCCAATTCTAAGAGCCATGGCTTGTTTGTCTTTATCACCATGTGATGGAGGTGGAGCAGTATTCTTAATCAACAACCATTACATAAAAACCACAAATGTCAAAATTTCAAAGCAGTGTTCTTCATCATCCAATAAAAACCCCATGAAATTAATCTAACATAAAGTGTTTTTTTTTTAATTTAGTTCCTCATATTAAAAATGGAACAAAGATAATAGAGGAAATTAAGGGAAAAGTCCTCGTAGGACCCCATACGTCTTACCAACTCCCTGTATCATGTTGGACACGGGAGAGATCCTCATGTGGCCCTTTTATTTTTATTTTTTGTCATTTAGTGATATGGTCGATATCAATCATTTTGTTAGTCAGATTTTCTTCAACAGGTAACTGTCTTATTTGCTGAACAGAACAGAATGGTCGATATCGACCATATTGCGAAATAACAAGAAAAAGATGAATTTGTAGGTCCGCCTGCAAATCTTCTGCCCTCGCTTCCTCTCACTCCCCTTGGGTCTGTAGGTCCTTGGCCCTCATCCTCTCCCTCCCTCACTACGTGCAAGCCCAACCCTCTTCCTCAACTCCTCCTACAACCTCGCCTCGTCTCCCCTTCACTCTTCTCCCTCCTTCCTTCCCTACATGGCGATCCTCCCTCCTCCTTCGATGAAGATGATCCCATGCTCGTCGGCCTCCATTCCTTCGTATCCTCCTTCTCCTTGCCTCCCCTGGCCCTATCCACCGCTCTGGAGCAGCACCAACAACCAAGAGAGAAAAATCCAATTTCTATTTGGGTTCTGCAAATTAAGAGCAACTATCGCAGAATGGTCGATATCGACCATGTCGCTAAATGACAAAAAAAAAATTAAAAGGGCCACATGAGGACCCCCTCCCGTGTCCAACATGATACGGGGACTTGGTAAGACGTATGGGGTCCTACGGGGACTTTTCTCATAAATTCCTCAAGATAATATGTGTAATATAATTTATGAGAGAGTTAAAAATTAAAAACCATAATCAAAAGAATTCAATCTTCCCCAAGATATCTGAATTCTGAATTTCTTCATAGTTTAGAAGAAACACTATCAAAAGAATACCCAATTGTGCCAGATATATGTTGTGCTATTATGTGCTGGAAGTTCAAGTGTAGGAAACTCTTCCCCTAGGCAGAAGTCGAGCTAGATTGGAAATCCAGTAGGTTGTGGGCTCCAATAGTAGCAATAGGAACCAATGGATAGACTCTTTGTGTAAGGACTCTGGCTCTGCTCCCCTAATTATCTGTTTTGGATAGTTGTTTGTTTTGTTTGTTAGTTGTTGTGAATAATTGGTCGTTAGGTGCGTATTGTGTCTGAAAAGGTTGTTGTGTTGGTCTTGATGGTCTTGTTGTAGGGGAGTCGTATCTTGATGTCTTTCTATTGACCCTCATTTTGTAGTGTTCTACTTTCTGTGGTTTTAAGGGGTTGTTTGGTTGAAGCCATTTACATATGTAAATGACTCACGTGCGTAATTATTATGCATCATCATGTTTGCAAGCATTTACGCATGATATGTATAAATTACATGTGCAAAAGATGTGTAAATGAGCTCAATTTCACACTCAATTTTTTGCATCTCAGAGGATGGTAAAAGGAAACATGCATTTTACGAATGAATTGGAATCACATAAAAAATGTGGACGGTGTATCAGGTGAGAGTTCCATCAAAGAAAAGTGCCCACCCAGGTTTGAGACCCATCTCCCCACTTTTTAGCTCTTCTTTCTCCTCTCCCTCCTCACTTGGACAATTGAGAACCCTACTCTTCCCAGTAAGACAGCTCGACACCTCTAGATAAGGGTGTAATAGTTCGGTTAACCGTTTGTTTTGGAAAAAACCGTTGACCGAATCGTATTTTACTGTTTTTAGCTTTCAAAAATCGTAACTGTAACCGTATCCTAAAAAACTATTAAAAACCAAACCGCGGTTAACCGTAATAAATGGTTCGGTTACGGTTAATTGTCATTAAAAAAATCTATCTTTGCCCTTTGACTCTGCATGCAGAACAACACTATTATTTTTTACATACCAAATAAAACAACACTATCATTTTTCACGAAAATAAACACAACTAAAAGTCTAAAATGATACTACAAAACATCTATCATGCAATACATTTAAGTCATCTAGTTCTTTTTTTATTAGTGTAACGGCTCGGTTAACCGTGTGTTTTCAAAAAATGGTTAACCGAACTGTATTTTACGGTTCGGTTCGGTTAATAACCGTGGGTCGAGACTGAAAACCGTAACCGAAGCGTGAAGTATGGTTTTTCGATTTTAATAACCGTAACCATAACCGAATCGTGAAACACGATTATTAACCATTGGTTTCGGTTAGGTCGGTTAGACGGGTTTTTTTTTTTTTACACTGCTACCTCCAGTTATGACATCTCTCCTTCCCTCCCTCTCTCCCCTATGGCTCAGCCTGTTATCGCCCCCTCTCTGGTTCTCTTTTTTCCCCACTTTCAGCCGATTCCCATCTCTCTCTTCATATTGAGACATCAATTTCTTTCTCTTTTTTAATATCTCTGTTCTTCCTCATAATCTATCTCTTGTTGCATGCTCCTTAGTTTTAGAGGGTTGCCCAAATTCCCAATGCAAGGGAACTCTGCTAGCTCTCTGATTCCAAATTCCATCAAGGGAAACTTTTGCAAAACTAAAGAAGACTTCAATATTTGGACTCATTATTATGGAATTGTGATTTCATGAATAAACAAGCTTCTTAGTTTTATCATTCAGAAAAGAAAAAAAAACCTTTATAGTTTTAGTTATTACTATTAATGGGAATTTCATTTGGGTGGCATCTGTATAGTCGGATGGTTCACATGATTATGACTTTTGATACATACATAACTTCTATAATGAACATTATACATTATACAAAGATTTGTCTCTATTTTCCTAATTTGATTATCATGACCAAAGCCTTGTTCATCAGAATGATGCGCAAGACCATCGTGCCAAATTAACTACACAAGTGATCAGCATCCTTGTGAGGTCATATAAGGCATCCACAAATTATCAGCAACTATCGAAGTGAGTAGCTGATGAACATGTACAGAGATGTTCTTGGCTACTACCAGCTGCATCTCGCAGTTTACATCACTATTTCTTCATTGGAAATTTTGATTTACATATTTCATTAGAAATGAAAATACTACTTGTTAAGGAAGAGGAAATAAATGAGATAAGAGGGACAATGACAAAAAAAAAAGTATTAAGAAAATGAGTATGTTTTAATATACTGCAGTAGTCTGATTTTCAGTTTTATTAATCAAACCATCAGCTTCTAAACTCAAAACAAAGTGAAAATCGCTGGAATAGGTTTTAATAAGGAAAAATCTCAAATTGAAATCAAATTTCATGTAAAATCGTCTCACATGATGAATTTTAATTGAAAGATGTACAAGAATGAGTTCATAGGTCTCTACATTGCATTCCACAGGTATTCTAACCATGGTCTATGCAAGAATGAGTTCATAGGTCTCGCATTCCGCAAATGAGGTACTCAAAATAGGTTGATCTCGCAATCTTGTATGGTGCTTGTATACGCATTATAAAGGCCCATATATGCAAACCAAATTTTAGAAAAAAAGTATTTGTTTTTACTTGTAACCGTCATCTTCCAAATCGATTTTTAAAACCTGGGTACTTTATGGACTATGCCCACTGTTAATTTCATCAAATCATGATCGACTTGTTTGATTTAAAAAGAAAATGTACCCCTTATATTTAAACTTTCACCAATCTATTGATAGTAGTATCAGCCCAAGGTGGGCCCCACAAAACTATGTTAGTTGCTAAATGCTATAGACCTGTTTAGTAGTTTCAAGTTTACGTCATAAACACCAAAAATGTTTTTTTTATATGCATTTATGAATGTCTTTGAAACAAACATGGTAAAATAAGTCACATGCGTAAATCATCTGAAAATGATGCTAGTTGCCAAACATTGTAAATAAAAACACATGTGTAAAACTTATATACTTAACATTTATATATTCAACCATTATATATGTAAATTACATTTATGCATCTCATGCGTAAATGTCAAACAACCCTTAATAAAATTCATCATTTTTTTATAACCCAGGGTATCTTCCGTCCAGTCCAGCCCAAGAGCCTTTGGCCCGAGGGACATTCGATTTTAGACTGGCAATAACTAATCTCTAGGGACACATGCAAACCCTCCTATTCACATGTGCGGGGTAAAATCATAAAATATATGCTTTTAGAAAAGCTAAAAAACAAAAGGTGCTTAAGTTCATACCTTGAAGCTGATGTTGTAAGCTCTGAAACCAATTCCAAAGACAGCAACAGATGGAATTGTGTAGGTATTAGGCGTGTTGCCTATTATCGTATTCATCAAACCCTGCCCTTGAAAAGTCAGGTTAGTCTTGCTAACGCTGACAATTAATTTTTCCCTGTATGATGTATAAATATTGTTAGACGATAATACTGATGGAAACAAACTTCAATTGCAATTGACTTTGAAAAAAATGGCCACTTTACCTTACAAGTAAACGGCATTATCAGGGCTTGCATTGACGGCCGCCTGAATTGTAGTGAAGTTTCCCTTTTCGGTGGGGTCAACCGTCACCACTAAAGCCAGGTTCAAGTCCTTCTGTATTGCATAACAATCAGCATAATTTACAGAATTACAGTTATGATGAGAGCCTAAATGTACATTTAAGGCCCCTCAATGATGACTTTGTTACATCTTAGAATGGTAATTTGTATTATTTTAATGTTTGTATGTGTTTTAGGTAAAGATAAAGAATTCAGAGCTAAATTGGAGAAAAATAGAACCATCCAGACGAACCGGGACATAATGCCTCCGGCGTCCGGACGCCAGACCCAGCGAGCGATGTCAAGCTACTGCATGCTGGCATCCGGACGCCAAACCCAGCGAGTGACGTCAAGCTACTACCTGCTGGCGTTTGGACGCCAGACACTGTTGGAGTCAGCCTCCCTCCGCGTTTTGAAGAGATCTTGAATGAAAATCTATAAAAGAAAGCCCATAACTCGTTTATAGGGCATTGAAGTCTTGAGAGAAGAATAAGAGGCTGGTTCTGGAGGATTGAAAAGAGCACCAATGGAGATTTTGTCATGGATTCATCGTTCATCTCTTTCCATGAGTAACTAACTCTTCACCTTAGGGTTGAGATAAAGCCCTAATCTTGTAGTTTTGGTGATGTATAGGTTTTGGGGTTTTAGTTTGAATGCTTTGATTATATGAGATGAATATTATCCATTGATTGGATTTCTTTGTTAATGTAATATCTAGTTTTGGTATTTTATTTTTGTAGATTTGAATACCAATCATATAAAGATGCTTGAATGAATGTGTTGTTAGATCTAAGATAATTTATGCCATATCGATAGGTTATGCCCATATCTAAACCCGCATGATATATTTGCTGACTATGTGGAGGTTTGTAACCGATACACATCTTTAAAACATTGATAGTGAAACCCTAGGTCTATAGTTTCCATTGTACGAGGGTAGAGTGGATTCGTACCCTATATTTTCTTTGATTGAATCAAACTTTAATTTCAATTTGCTAATTTAGGAATCATAAACCCCAAATCAATTATTCGTTCTTTAGTAGGATTAATTTAGGAATTTGGAAACAACGCAACTTATCCTTTTTATCCCAGTGGATACGACACCTGACTAACATCACTATTCTCACGAGTAGAGATAGTAGCTAAGTATAATTTATATTTGCAAACCCTATTTTGGGACGATCAAGTTATCAGGTAATAAATTGTTCATGTTACAATATATGGGAGAGAGAGATAGAGAGAGTTGCTGTGACGTTTTGATATTATGTATGTTATATTATATTATTATATAATTGATTGTATTTTAGTTAATTACACGATTAGTCTAAGTGGGGACCGCGCTAGACTTAAGTTTGGTGAGTTAGGCTTGTCTTAACCCATAGTTAACCCAGGCCCAACTTAGTGGTATTATTTTTTTAGAAACCGAACTCTATTATTTTTAGACTTTAAGTCAGATTACAATTCTTATTCTTATTCCCTATTTACACCACACTCTTTTATTTTCACACACAATTCTCTCTCTTCCAACTTTTCTCTGGGATAGCACCTTGGGCTTTGGCAATAGAAATTCTAGACCGTCTCCTTCAACCGCGAACCTCAGGCAAGTACTTAACCATAATTTGTAGATTTAATACTTTTGTTCTTCCTTGATTTGTGTGTTGATGCATGTAGAAACCCCCCTGATGCCCTTTTCATACTGATAATGTTAATATGTTATTTTGACTTATGATGTGTTCGGAGATTGTGATTTCATCGATTTTTCCTATTTTAGTATCATTGTTGCAGTGTTTTTCCCAAATTATTATTGACCACCGCCCACCCTCTTTGGATTTCAAAACCCCTTTTTAATCATCCAAAATTTTATAAATCGTGTGATGTAGATAGGTTGGATGGAATTGGATTCATTGCAAACCAACCCATTGGAAACCAGTGAGGACCTCCCGTACACAGAACCGTGGGAATGGTTCTGCGTGTTACTGACCATGGGACCCAGGTGGGCCCCTGATGATTGATCAAGACCGTAAATCTAGTAATGGACCCACGGGCGACTTAGAGATACGGACCCGTGTGAGGTGGGCCCTGGTTAACCTGCCATCCAACAGTCTGATCAGATTGAGGTGTGATTACTCTTGAAATATTTTAATTGTATTTAATCATGTTGTGGGACCCATTGGATAAACTGATCACAGATCTGGTCCGGTCAAAGGGCCTGACCTGCTTGGGTGACCATGATGGGTGGGACTGATCTTGAGGTTTGATCGGTGAGGCCCATTGTCCAGACTATCATGATGCAATTGGCGTAAAGCCACCTCTCTTTGGACCGAGTTATGTTTAAGTGGGTTTCTGTGTGAACGGTTTTGGAAATTAGAGACAAGGAGTCTACACATGACAGAACCCAAGTGTCCTTGTTTCACCATGTTTTAAGCTACCATGTGGGGTGGTTTGACCTGGACTTGTTTTGGAAAAGAGTCCCAGGTTATTTGTTTTTGGAAAAAGAACCTTGTTTGTTTTATAAACCCAAATTAGACCTTTTGCTTATTTTGAATGTGGAAAATATTTTGGATGGAGTCCTTGGGTTTTTCTAAAATTATAAATAAAGATTGTGATTTATCATTATTATGTACAAATTAAATATTAAATGATATCTTTGGTTTTTAATGTGTTAAATTATATTTTTGTACCTTATTAATTGGATCATTGGACCAAGTAAATACCAGTCCGGGCATACGGTTTATTACTAACGTGGGGTTTAGTGCTTCATATGAACTCGGGGAAATCCTAGTGGATTCGAGCTCAACCCGTCTTTATTGGAAAACCCTTAATTAGGTCTATGCACCATTGATTGAGATGGGATGTGTTGATTTTTTATCTATTTAGATATTCATGTGGTTGTTGGGTACGAGACCTTATGTTTGACCTTAGGATTGGCTTGTGAATTATTTTTTTACATTCGGGTTTGCATTTATGACTTGAGTGATATTGATTTATTAGCTGCATACCCTATATGGATTGGATATGGACCGCGATGTGGCTTGGCATTTGATTGAGATATTGTGGAGGTTTATTCGAATGATTTGACTGGTATTCGATTGTGGATTGTTGTGCAGCCAGTCCTTCACTTTGACTTAGGTTTCTGTGTCAGAGCTTTACAAGATCATTAGGTCTATTCTACTATGATATGTATATATATGTATATTGATTGGGTCATATTCGAACGACTGCAGTTGTAATTGGACGGCTGATCACCGATGTGTGCGGACACTATAATATTCAAATTTCGAACTGGTTTATCCGGCCTATGATTACGAACCAATTTATGACCGCCGACCTTCGAACGAGTTTTCCCGCTTTATAGTTAGGACTGACCACCTAAAGCAGTGGTATTACTTCTGTGTGATTATTGTATTGCTCTATTGTGTAGATTGGATTTAAGATATACGTTATTTTCGTCATTGTCACATTGTTATTCCCTTATGATCATTACCTGTCATTACTCACAGTGATCTTCTGTTTTATTTATGAATTATGCTTTCGTGTTTGCTGTTTACTTTGTTTATTGGTACTTAGGTACCAATCCCTACCCTGCCAAGGAGACGGTGGAGGGTCAAACGTTTCAAGCGTTTGAGCCAGTTGACAAACCTGAGTGGAGAGCCGATGATGGCTACAGAGTCGTTTGAGACCGCACGAGAGTGACTTTCATCATGATAGAGACTATTTTAGTAGCAAACTATTCATAATGAACCTAATTTTATTTAGTTGTTTTGTTTAAGATATTTTGAAAACTTTAACCTTAAATATTCAGTTAGTTATGTGTTGGTTTGATTTTGAAGATTAATACCAATTGATTTAATGTTTCCGTAAATATTTATTATGACTCACCATGTTTCAAATTTTTATAGGTCCATATTTGGGAGCTTGTGATGCATTAAACACATGAAATTGAATATTTATTTTTATTTTTCACATCATCCCTTGATTGTATTTTGGGGACGTGACAGCTGCATTAGTCCCACAAATGTGTGGTTGAGAGAATCCCTATCAGTCTCCCCCCAAAAGGGTAAGTATTTTTTTTCCTGCTCCACTTGAGACTGGAACGAACTCACTCACTCACTCTTGGATACCCATTTCCATAACAGTTGAGCTATGAGTTGGGGACAAGTAGTTAACTCTTTTACCACACACACAAAAAAAAAAAAAGAGACAGAAGGGTAGGAATTGGGTTAGTCCATAACCTCATCGAGTGGGATGGTGTTGGGTCAGATTTCTGATCTCATTTTGTTTTTTTTTTTCTTTTTTTTTGAATAGGTAGATTTAGTCTTGATGTTTCATTCAAGTTGATATCATTGTGATGTTCTTCTATTCAGACTAATGTGTATTTGACAAAAAATCTGCCTTTTCCATTAAATAATCTCATTGCTTGAAAATCTTAATTTTTTGAGGTTGATATATTGGCATAGAGCTAATAATATAAGGGAAAATAACATCTAATGATGAGCCTTGGCCCATTTTGTTTTCTATAAGGTGCCCAGGCCGGGTGGACCCAAGTAATTAAACTTGTGGGGGCTCAATGTAAAAGAAATATTAGGGGAAAGGGTAAATATAAAAAAAAAACATATAAATTTTCACAATTTGTAGGGTGTTTCGTAAAGATTTTAAGACTTGTTTAGGTATGGGTCCCCTTGATGCTCCTCCCCCCACCCAAAAAAAAAATGATAACTTATGCTCACTTTCTCAACTTTCCATATCCACTTTGAGCTGAATTGGTGGTCAAATCTCAGATTTAACAAACTAATTTATTTTTAAGTTGTCACTTTTATTTTTGGGATGGATTAACATTGGTAGTTTTCTCCGATTAATATATAGGTTGGCCATACTAGCATTTCTCGTCATTGCACCCACTAATCCAATGAGATTCAGGTTGTCAACGCTCTCAACAGGCCAAATCTATGTTAAACTTTATTGTACTCAACTTAATCTGGCCAAGCCAGATACTAAGTGCCACTATTATTACTATAGGCCCAAAATATTCAATTGATCTCAAACAAATTAAAGTGCTCTCATTTTGAAATTAACCAACCGTCTTTTTATTATTATTATAGGTATTAATTCTTATCTAATAATTTTATCATTTTTAATAGTACAAATTATATTGCCCGTGTAAAGTAAGGATATGCTTTGCCAGTTCTACTTAAGCATGACCAACCCAGAGAAAAAGGGCCAATTAAGGCATCATGTTCTAGGTCTGGGCCTAAACTTTCAACCCAATATCAATGGGCTTTGCAAGATTTTGGTTTACGATTCTATAAGAGATAAGTAGGAATGAACTGTGCCCAAAAGTTGTTTCATAAAAAAAATAAAGATTTTTTGTTCGAACTTTCTTATGCCCGCGGGTTAAGATCTTGTGATTCTTTCCCGTGAGACCAAAATTGAGAACAATGATTTACACTAACCAAACATATTTTTCATAGCCTCATCTCGTAGAAACATGGAACATCCGAATGGCATGGTGCCAAACACCCCTTCAATGTCAGGCCAATCCCACTCAGCGAGTGAACACTCTTAACTTTTTTCTTTTGGTAAAAGATCTACACTCTCAACTTATTCAAAAAGTTTTAGCATAAATTTGTACATCATCAATTCTCGGCTTCTTAAAGCCATTAGTTGTGAACAACTATTATTACTTTGTCCTTTGTGAACTCTCTTGGATCCCTGCACAAACTTTAGGATTTTTATTTTTTTAGTTTTTTTTTAATGTTAGAATCGATAACCTGTAATAAGTATAGCAAAAGATGTGAGTCAAGATGAAAAAGTAAAATAAAAATATGAAAAAGCGAAATTAACGTTGGAATTTTCAAAAGAAATAATTAAACAACCGTGCTAATTCTCCTCGGTAACGGCGCCAAAATTTGATTGTAACAAAACAAGGTTTGCAAATATAAATTATACCTAGCCACTACCTCTACTCGTGAGAATAGTGATGTTAGCCGAGTGTCATATCCACTAGGACAAAAAGGCCAAGTTGTGTTGTTTCCATATTCCTAAGTTAATCCTACTAGAGAACGAAGTATTGATTTGAGGTTTTGATTCCCATATAAGCAAATAAAAAATAAAGTTTGATTCAATCGAAGAAAAGATCTTTGGGTAAGAATCCACTCTACCCTCGTACAATGACTTTGTTGCCCTATTGTTTGGAGTTTGGCACCAGTAGGCATTAGCTTGGACGTCGCTCGCTAGGTCTAGCACTCAGACGCCAGTAGGCAGTAGCTTGAACGTCGCTTGCTGGGTCTGGTGTCCGGACGCCCAGTGTCTGGCGTCCTGCTTGGACGTCGCTCGCTGGGACACTGGGCGTCCGGACGCCATCTGTTTTTTCTCCAATTTAGCTCTGAATTCTTTTTCTTCACCAAAAAACACCTGCTAAAATTAAAATAACACAAATAAGGTCATTGTTTGCTGCAGATGCAACACAAAATGCCCTTGATTTCCCGCGAACTTATTGAAAACTATTCATCTCCGCTTGAATTCTGCCTTTTCTTCTAACATGTTGGAGCCCATGCATGATCTAGTCAGTGGATAAGTGACAATTAGAAGGAGTTCATTTCTGATCGATGAGAATCCACACTTGCCCTTGAATTTTCTGTGCTCCACCAAACATGTCAATTGCCAGGTATATCTTTGAAGAGGTATAGTTACTTTGATATATTTCATACCACTACTAGTTAAAAATAAAGATTAAATGTTAGGTTTAGAAAATTAGTATAAAATATTATTTTCTTCTGATCATTTTTCATCTTCAATTGAAACATCTTAGGCATTAGGAATCAAAAGAAGCACTAAGGGTTTGCCATGCTACACAAATAATGGACGGCCAAAATCACCCATGATGATATGCTTTTTTTTTTCTTTTTTCTTTTTTTTTGTATCAAAGGGTAATTGTATTAAGGAGAAAAAAGAAAGAAAAAATTACAAAGGCTCAAGGAGCCCCCCGAGGCAGGGGATTATAGAAAATGAAACAAAATGGAGCTAGAGAGGCAATTAGTGATCATTGTGAGAAATTCTGAAACAATTGTAGAGGGAACTTAGCTGGTGACTGCAAAAAGTCTTGGAAATCCTCTTCATGGAAAAGCATAGACTGTGCTGCAGCTGAGAGATGATTTGGTTGATAGGAGGATGCTAATCTTCAAAAATTACAGCATTTCTGCCCAGCCATAAGGCATATAAAACATTGAGGAAACTCGATGCCATGAGTTTTCTCCCAGCTTTGTCGCCTCTGGAAAGAGCTTCCCAAATTGACGAGCCAGAGTAGGATAATGATATGCTTTCTAACATCTCATCAATGGAAGGCCCCCAAATATATCAGTTGACTGTATTCCATCAACCACTCATGCAACGTCACGTTTCTCAACCTATCATTTTTTTATTACCTTCCAAAACAGAAAAGTGAGGTTTCTAGAGCTGAAGTGAATCTCAGTTGCCATTTTTTGACCAGGTCCATTGAGCTGAAGTGAAAGGGGCTTTGGTTCCAGTTTGTCAGTTTCAACTACTATGGGATATTTGCAGGGGCCACTGCACAAAGAATAATTTTTGCTTGTTCATTTTTAAAAGATGAGTAATGCTACCTAGACATACTTTTTGGCATGAATCTTGGACAAACCTCTATGTTAACCCTTGAATATCAGTGATATTCAAGGGGTAACATAGGGGTTTGTCCAAGATTCATGCCAAAAAGTATGTCCAAATAGACTTTTTGTTAAAAGATTAGAAAAGGCAGTTAATGGGTTGGGTCAGGATTCCTTCATGTCCATATCTTGAACCAATGGAACTAGGCCTGATGGGTTGAAAAATTGTTACTTCTCCTGCATAGAGGCTTAGGTCATTGACATCTAATTGAAGGTCATGAAATGGATGGTCAAAATAAAAATTAATCATTTACCCATCGACAGCCCATTTTTAATGGGTTGGGGTAGGGCGCCTAGCAACATCTATTAATGCTCATGGTTTTCCCATGTGAGTTTCCCCTATGAGTAGTGATGTCTGATTTAAAAAGTGAGTCTCTTGCTACCTTTCTCAAAAAGAGATAATAGGTTTTGATGATGATTCAGTTATATATTCACTTAAATCTTTACAAACAGTCTAAATCAATTAGTTGTAAGTTTGACTTACCCCTAGGAAAATCAACTTTCTCCCTATAATTAGATCTAAACAAAAAAAAAGGAAAAGTCTCCACACTTTTATTTTCTTTGTAAAACTGCATTTCCACGCTTAAATACCAAAAAAGGACTTTTGGTGCCCAAGTTCAGGTGCAGCAGAGTCTTCCCTTGCCTAGAAATGAGACAACTCTGATCAGGGACAATTTTGGAATCTCTCAATATCTGCTCAAAAATAATTTTTCTATGGTATATGTGCTCAAATTATTTTGGTTGATTTATTGAAAATAACCTCTTATTATACATAAAAGGGATATAATTCGATTTTACAATTGAGCCCCGATTTCACAATTGATTGAGAAATTGGAGCTCAATATTGATTTCAATTTTAACCCGATTTTTACTTGAGTGAGAGATTTTAGGGATTCGAGAGAACATTTTTATTTTACCAATTTAGATAAAGAGGCCTATCTAAAAAGAATTTAGTTTTAAAGAGTCCAATCTTCTACTGCCTTAAATCAATCAATGCATATTTAGATTTTCTTATCTAATGCCATTGGAAAGCAACACTACAACAAGGCTGCACTTTTAGCGACGCTTTTTAGCGACGTTTTTATAAATTCGTTGTTAAAAGTTATCTTTTCCCAATGTTTTATAATTTCATCGGTAAAATACCAATTTTCCCGACGTTTTTAATTTCGTCGGAAAAATTGATACTTTCGCCGACGTTTTTTAATAAAACATCGGTAAAATACTACGTTTTACTATAAAACGACGGCAAAATTCACTATCAACTTCACTCTTTTTTAAAAAAAATATTTATTTTTTACGACGAAAAAAAATATCGGTAAAAATATTTTTATTTTATTTTTTTGATTTTACCGATGCAAAAAATCGTCGGCAAAACATTTTTCAAATTTTATTTATTTATTTTTTAATTTTACCGACGATAAATAATGTCGGTAAATGTTTTTTAGTATTTTTATTTTATTTATTTTACCAACGAAAAAATACGTCGGTAAAACATTTTTTTAATTTTTATTTATTTTGTGTTTTATTTCACCGACGAAAAAAACGTTGGTAAATGTTTTTTAGTATTTCTATTTTATTTATTTTACTGACGAAAAAAAACGTCGGTAAAATATTTTTTCGATTTTTATTTATTTTTTGTTTTATTTTTCCGACGAAAATGAAACATCGATAAAACTTTTTTTAATTTTTTTTTTTCGTTTTATTTTACCAACGAAAATGAAACGTCCGTAAATGTTTTTCTAATAATTTTATTTTATTTATTTTACCAAAAAAAATGTCGGTAAGAGATTTTTTATTTTTTATTGAATTTTTTTTTATTTTACCGATGAAAAGAAACGTCGGTAAATATTTTTAGTATTTTTATTTTATTTATTTTTCAGATGAAAAGTAAATTTCGGCAAAACTTTTTTTAATTTTTATTTATTTGTTGTTTTATTTTACCGATGAAAAAAACGTCGGTAAATGTATTTTTTAATTCTTTTATTTGATTTGTTTTACCATCGAAAAAGAAAACGTCGGTAATAGATTTTTATTATTTATTTATTTTTCTTTTTTATTTTTCCGACGAAAAAACACGTTGGTAAAATATTTTTTATTTTTATTTTATTTATTTACCGACGAAAAAAAGTCGGAAAAACTTTTTTTTAATTTTTATTTATTTATTTCTTTTTTTTACTAATGGATCAGATTCTCAACTTGTTATATGATAATGGATACATCCTCTAAGGAATGACATATTATCAAAGGATGGAAACAATCAATCAGTCTAATAGGATCCTTGGGCTATGATACCAACTAACATAAATTAGTAAAATTAGACCCATCGTACAAAACAAAACAATAAATCTCAGTTGAATCTACGTCCAAGAATCAATTATATGCCCCCTGTAAATTTCATAAATTCAAGCTACAGAATCTCAAGTTCCTATATTCCAACATTCCAATATCATGATAAATCTCAACAAACAACCAAAAACTAAGAAATTTCAACAAATTAAGAATAATCAACAAACAACAAATTACAGAAAACTGAAAAAAAAACATAAGAGAATATTAAAACAAACCGAAATCCTATCATGAAAAAATAATAATAATAAAACTGCACGAGCTTACCTTTGATTATTGTGGTTCTCTCGTATAGTTTCCTGAATCTCAAAAGGAAATTCAGGAAATCAGAGAAGAAAAGAGAACCCTTATTAGAGAGTAGTGCAATATATTCGTCTTGCCGACATTCAACAAGGAGGAGGAGGAAAAGAAGAAAGAAGAGAGAAGCTTTTTCCCACATTCGACCGGGTTTGAAATCCAGAGCAAACAAGAGAAAGCAAAGCATTGGAGAGAGATTTTCCCAACAAACGATGACAGACAAGCCGAGAGTTAGGGAAACTCCTTTTCTATCTATCTATCTCCTTTACTTTCCCAGGCCAAATAAAAATAGCTTCACATTCCCAGGCCAAATAATATAGAATCTGGTCGATGTATACAATTTTGTAGACGGTATATGGATTAGGAAACTAGATCGAAGTAAACTAGATTAAGAGATTGTAATTATCATATCTGGAGGCTTTAAAATTCCTATCTAAACAAAAAGAAAATTTTTTTTAGAGTAGCATTACAGGAGTCCGGATCCTCTAAGGCTTGCAATTCCTAGTAACCTAAAAATAAAATCCCTCTGGATTTTACTCAGTTAGCTCGAGATCTTAAAGAGGTCCTTAAAGACACCTCTTCATTTTACTGAAAAGAACTCCTTCCCCCAGTATATAGTATATGTATTGTTTTATATATTTTCTTTCTCTCATTTTACTTAAAGACACCTTTTCATTTTACTGAAAAGATCCCTAACTTTTTTGTCTACTCATTGATCATTGGAAAATCCTATGTTTTCGCTTCTAATTCTCTAATCGGGAGTCCTATTTGCGAACCGTCAGTTCTTACAAGTTACTCTACCCTCGAGCGAGTGCTCGTGTAGGTTGTTGATTTTTTCGGGAGCCGTTACCCGTTTCGGACCCCTGGTGAGCCGTTTTTGAAAGCCAAAACCCTTCCCACTCCCATCGGTCATTCATCTCTAAATATAAAAAAGAGAAAATTTTAAGGGGTCCAAATGTAAACAAATATTTATCCCCAAGGCCAAAACCCTTCTCTCTCCCATCGGTCATTCATCTCCCAAGAACCCTAGCCACTAGCGGGCGGAGAAAACCCTTCCCTCTCCCATCTATTCGATCTCTCTCTCTCTTTCTTTATCCCTCGTGTTTTCTTCATTCACTACAACAAGTTGCACTTTTAGCGACGTTTTTTAGCGACATTTTTATAAATTCGTTGGTAATAGTTAGACTTTACTGACGTTTTTTAATTTCGTCGGTAAAATACAACATTTTATTAACATTTTTAATTTTACAGACGAAAATAAAAAACGTCGAAATTTTTTTTTAAATTTTTATTTGGTTTTTATGTTACCCTCTTCCTACTGTCTTCAGTATCAAAACCGAGGTTATCTTTTCACACTGCCTTGTCAGACTGAACCTAAGTGTTAAGAATCCAACGTTTTTAGGTCTAATTCGTTAACCAGGAGTCCGATTTATGAACCGTCAGATCCTGCAAATTAATTTCGCCTAGAGCAAGGTGCTCGTGTCGGTTTTTGTTTTTTCCAGAGCGTTTTCCCATTCTGGAACCCCGGCAGGCTTGAATGAATGTTGTTAGAGCTAAGATAATCTATTCCATAAAGGTAGGTTATGCCCAGATCAAAACCCTCATGATTTATTTGTTAACTCTGTGGAGGTTTGTAACCAATACGAGTCTTTAAAGCATTGATAGTGAAAACCTATTATTATTATAGGTATTAATTCTTATCTAATAATTTTATCATTTTTTATAGTATAAATTATATTGCCCGTGTAAAGTAAGGGTATGCTTTGCTAGTTCTACTTAAGCATGACCAACCCAGAGAAAAAGGGCCAATTAAGGCATCATGTTCTAGGTCTGGACCTAAACTTTCAACCCGATATCAATGGGTTTTTGCAAGATTTTGGTTTACGATTCAATAATAGATAATTAGGAACCAACTGTGCCAAAAAGTTGTTTCATAAAAAAACAAAGATTTTTTGTTCGAACTTTCTTATGCCCGCGGGTTAAGATCTTGTGATTCCTTCCCGTGAGACCAAAATTGAGAACAATGATTTATACTAACCAAACATGTTTTTCATAGCCGCATCTCGTGGGAATAAGGAACATCCGAATAGCACGATGCCTTATTGTCAGGCTGATCCTACTCAGTGAGTAAACACTCTAAACTTTCTTTTCTTTATTTTTTTTGGTAAAAGAACTACACTCTCAACTTATTCAAAAAGTTTTATCATAAAGTTTTATATCATCAATTCTCGGCTTCTTAAAGCCATTAGTTGTGAACAACTATTATTACTTTGTCCTTTGTGAACTCTCTTGAATCCCCGCACAAACTCTAGGTTTTTTTTATATATTTTTTTTATAAATGTTAGAATCAATAACCTACAATAAGGATAGCAAAAGAAGTGAGTGAAGATGAAAAACCAAATTAACGTTGAATTTTCAAAAGAAATAAACAACCGTGTTAATTCTCCTTGGCAACAGCGCCAAAATTTGATCGTCCCAAAACAAGGTTTGCAAATACAAATTATACCTAGCTATTACTGCTACTCATGAGAATCGTGATGTTAGCCGGGTGTCGTATCCACTCGGACAAAAAGGCTAAGTTGCATTGCTTCCAAATTCCTAAATTAATCCTACTAGAGAACGAAGTATTGATTTGAGATTTTGATTCCTATATTAACAAATTAAAAACAAAGTTTGAATTAATCAAAGAAAAGACCTTAGGGTACAAATCCACTCTACTCTCGTACAATGGCAAATATAGATCTAGGGTTTCACTATTAACATTTTAAAGACTTGTTTTTGTTACAAACCTTCACAGAGTCAACAAATAAGTCATGTGGGTTTAAATCTGAACATAACCTATTCTACGGTATAGATTATCTTATATCTAACAACACATTCATTCAAGCACCATTATATGACCGGTATTCAAATCTATAAGAATAAAATACCAAAACTAGATATTGCATTAATAAAGAAATCCAATCAATTGATAGTATTCATGTCATATAATTAAAGCATTCAAAGTAAAACCCTAGAACCTATACATCACCAAAAGTACAAGATTAGGACTTCATCGCAACCCTAAGGTGGAGAGTTAACTCATGGAGAGAGATGAACGATGTATCCTTGACTAAATCTCCATTGGTGCTCCTTCCAATCCTACAAAACCAACCTCCAATTCTTCTCTCAAGACTTGAATGCTCTAAAAATGACTTATGGGCTTTCTTTTATAGATTTTCCTCCAAAATCTATTACAAAGAGTCGGACAGCACCTGTGTCTGGCATTCAGATGCCCTGTGTCTGGAGTCCGGATGACAACAGGCAGTAGCTTGGACATTGCTAGCTGGGTCTGGTGTCCTGCTTGGATGTCGCTCGCTGGGTCTAGCGTCCGGACACCATCAGGCAATAGCTTGGACGTCACTCGCTGGGTCTGGCATCTGGACGCTTAGTGTATGGCGTCCTACTTGGACATCGCTTGCAGGTTTTGATGTTTGGACGCCCAGTGTCTGGCATCCTGCTTGGACGTTGGGCGTCCGGACGTCGGGAGGCAGTATATCCTGGTTCTATTTTTCTCCAATTTAGCTCTAAATTCTTTTTCTTCACCTAAAACACCTGCAAACAATAAAATAACACAAATAAGGTCATATATTACTATTCCAAGGTGTAACAAAGTCATCATTAAGGGGCCTTAAATGTACATATCCCCACTTCTCTGTTCCATTATCTCTTTCCTCAGCAATGGCCTGTTTCCCATGGAATTGCCCATGAAAAAGGCAACAGAGATAGAAGAAGACAAAGGTATGAATGCATGTTTGTTTTAAGTGAGAAGAACCTGGAGATGACACAAACTCAACAAAAAGATTGAACTAAATCCCCTTAGCAAGAACAAATAATGAGGTTCATATGTGTATTTCTGCAACAGAGAGAAGAAACAGAGAGACTAAAGAAGAACAATCAGTCTACTAATTAACTGATTCATATTCATTGAAGAGGTGAGGGAGGAGGAATTATTGGATCTTGTGCTCCAGTAAACGATACATATTTATTGTATCCATGTAGGCCCATTACCAGTAATCATCGGTGCGATCGAAAATGATGGGCCTAGTAAAAAGGCACATTTATTACGATATCTGGGTTCGCTTGGATGGCCCTTCATCTTCCTTGGGACCCATCATTTGTCACTCTTTGTATCACTAAAGCCCTGCCACAAGGCCAGTCTATGACCCAACAAGGAAGACCCACATTGCTAAATTGGGCAGCCACTAGTTAAGTGGGTTGTTGTGTGAATGGTCTAATTTAAGTCCAGTGTGGGCGTACTGTGAGATTGAATGTTTTCTTATGCCAAATATCACCTTTTTGAGCCACATGAACACACTTGGAGCATGTCTGGTTCCATGTATGGTGGAATATCCAACTGAATGGGAGAGCTTTCATTGAAGTATTTCAAATTTTTAATAGGTGAAATTTACTGTAGAATTGCATTCTCTTCACCCAGGGGAAGCATGAGTCAGAGACTAGAGAGTCTGGACTCTGTTTCTTACATGATATGCTCAAATATGATGTTCATTTTCCCCTGAAAAAGGAAAGGAAAGGAAAGAGACAGCCTTATGAGTTGAATCCACAGGTTGAGGTGGGGCTGCTTGTAAGTAGTATATGCAGCGGAAGCACGAATCTATAAGAGCTGGCTGCTACAAACACGATAAGGACAGTGTCGGCTTGAATCAAGCAATGGCGAGCGTCGGCTTGAATCAAGCACTGGCGTGGAGATCTGTGACTGTCTACAAGAGATCAGTCACATATGATTTACTCTTCAAGATCCAAGGGCAATGATGGACACCCTGGATGTAGAAGATGATGATGAAGAATTTTAGATCGAGTTGAAGGAAGATGAATTGTAAAAAGTTGTGCCAACTGATATCTCTCATGTCTATATATAGCCCTTAGGCTCATGGGTGATAAGATCTCTATTCAAATTTGAATTGAGAGACGATTAGGATAAATAATTAGATCAATCTCACTCAATTTGAATTTGAATGTAGATATGATAAAGAGATAGAGAGTTAGATAAAACTCTTATCCATATCACCATGAGACTCCTTATGAGGAGTGTATCTTTGTGAGTGGGGTCCACCCACATGTAAACACAAGTGGGCCCCATCACAAATGCCAACACTGTTGTCTCTTGATGTGCTCATATAACAACCTCTTTCTTTTTATGGTACATGTAAATTAGGGCCCATTGTATGCAACAAATTCCATGGGGAAGATTCTTGCTGTCAGTGGCGGACTCAGGATTTTCATTTTTTCGGGGCTAAAATTTTTAGACTTTTTCACATTAACAATACAATATATATATTGACTTCTACTAAACATATTACCGCATTTGTCAAAACCACTATTTTAGCGTGTAAGTGAGTACATATATACTAATCTCCAGCACTTGCTGGTCCATGTGTATAAATGGAAAATCCAACCATACAATAGTCACATAATTTGTGTTAACTCTAATTCTGCAATGTCCTAGGAGAGTCTTCTTTCTATTGGAGAGTACTAGGTTGGTCATATCAATTTCTTAAGTGGAGTAGAATAGTAAACATCTTATAAGATCCAAAAGATGTGCAGTAGTCCTGATCACTGTTTCGGTGTAGCCACTTGAGCATAATCATATATTCCCCATGTGATCGACTCCGAATAAATAGTCATTCAAAGTCAATACATAAATGAAAAGAGAACATAGATATTAAATACCCATGAAGTCTGATAAGGCAGCCATTGCTTCATTGAGTCTGAACAGAGCATCTCATAAATCTTATTTGTTTTTTTATTTATTTTTGGTAGAACATAAATTTGTTTTAAAGTTGTTGATCATCTGATAATCAACAATCTAATTTCAGAAATATAAAAAACTTTCAACTAGCTAGCATCATATTTCAAATTCCTACCTTGAAATAGTTAAAAAACATGGAAAAGAAAGTCCAAGAGGCTTCATGATTAGAAGTTTGGAGAACCTTGGGTTCAGTTTAAGAAAGTCCTAGAGATCATTGATGCTTTACTCGAAGAGATGAACCTGGACCACCCAATTTATGAAACAGACTGTACAGTTTAGTTGTGAACTATTGAAAAGAGGAAGAAATGTGTTTTACTTTACCTTCTTCATCTTCTTCTTAATTTTCTAATTTTGATGGCAAAGATGCACCCACCAAACAAGAAAACGCCATAGAAACAGAATATCAGTTTCTTCTTGCAACTTGCAACCTGTTAGTACAGTGGACCACCACAAACTCCACGTTGATATGATATTATCCACTTTGGGCCTAAGCCGTCATGTATTTGTTCTTGGGTTCTACCCAAAAGGCCTCATACCAATGGAGTACTTAGTTCAACTTATATGCCCATGATCTTTCCCAATTCTAGCCGATGTGGGACTTTGATTGCACATCCCCAACAATCCTCCCCTCAAACAAAGGACCATATCTCTTTGGGTATTTTTACCGGGCCTCCCCTCAAACGATCATCCATCCATCCACTCCATCGAGGAGAGCCAACTCGAGAGCCTCACCACGGATCCACCAATCATTAGTACTGCGCTTTCCCTGCGCATCACTGGGGCCCACCACCTTTTGTTCGGCAATCTGAGGATTCTCCGGGCTAAGTCTGGGCCTGGGCTCTGATACCACTTGTTGGTACAGTGGACCACCACAAACTCCACGTCGATATGATATTGTCTACTTTGGGCCTAAGCCCTTATGGATTTGTTCTTGGGTTCTACACAAAAGGCTTCATACCAATGGAGTACTTAGTCCAACTTATATGCCCATAATCTTTCCCAATTCTAGCTGATGTGGGACTTTGATTGCACATCCCCAACACAACCAACCAAAGCGCTAATGAGAGAGGTTTTTGAACCATCACTTCTGAAGGTATGAAACGGGAAAAATTTCCATATCACAAAAACACATGTTCATTTACCAATTCTAGTAAAGGAAAGGTGAGGTGAGGCCCCCATATAGCAAAAGAAGAATCTCATGGCTCAATTGGTTAAAGACATAAGTATTGGGCAAGGGTGTATGAGTTTGAGTCTCTACTAAATCAAAAAACTAAAAAAAAATATATTTATGATAAAGCAGTCCATCACACGGATGGACAGACACAGATCTGACAAAATAGAAGATTAATCAATCATGAAATAGATATAGAGTCATGATGAGTCAAAAAATCTGATTAATTAGTGGCAAAGTAAAATTGGATCATTCCCTTCCTCTGACCAATCTTTCAGGTCAACAAGTAAATAAATTCACAATGAGCTCAGCATGTTGGAAGTAACCTAATTGCAAGCTTGAAAACTCTTGCTCTACTTTGCAAGGACAAAGAGCCTTACTTGCCACACTAGTGAAAATGAATGAGTGGTATGTTGATTGGACCAAATGGCCCTACAAAATTAATGTGGGGTCTTGCCATCTCTCGATCTAGGCATACAATCCACATAGAAGTCTCCCAATTCCATTCATGTGGAGGCCATATCTTCGCTCCCAGAGAGGAGTCCATTTGAAATTAGAAGATACATCTGTTCTTTAGCCTTTCTTTTAGATAGTTCAAAGAAATCAAGTAGCAGGTCTTGTAAGAAAAGGAAAATTGGATGAGAATATCGCCACAAAGGGCATTTCCAGAAGTCTTTTCTTTTTTTATTTTACAACTTGGATGAAGCACTCTGTTGATAATTTCTAAAGAAAAATTAATGTGGTGTGGATTAAGAGTTATGATTGATTTTTCATAAAAATCTCAAAATACAATTATTAAAAATACTGAAGTCACTAATAATCATTTTCATTAAGAACTTGCTTGGTGATAAGGAGAAAAGTTGAGAGAATAAAAAAGCCTTTCACTAGAAAAAGATTTCTTTCCTCTTGTTTATTTTTTAAAAAACTAAATAAGAAAGTAATATTTTTTTTGCAAAAAGTTGGAGAAATGGAATTTTGGTTTCTCCAAATAGGGTAGACAAGAAGGGAAACGACCTTACCTTCGAATCTCTTTATTGAAGCAAACTGCTGACAGAAACACAGAAATAAGTACATTTGTCAACATAAATAGAGTTGAGAGAATCCTTTTTGGTTTCCATCCTGAAGGAGGCATGCTAGCTTTCACCAAAAAATGGTTAGGAATGTCTTTGTGGGCTTGAAGGACGGATGGGGCCACTTCCAGTGCTTTTTACAAGTTGAGGTCCTCCGAGCGTCTCATTCACTCTCCTTTTTTAGAGTGAAGGTAAGATCTAAACTGCTGAAAATAAACACTATAACTTTTAGAAGGATATATTTCCCCTAATTTTTAATCCAAAAGGTGTCCCGCCAAACAATGAGTATATGATTAATAAAGTTATTAATGCCTATGATTAATAGTGGACTAGTTTGACCACCTATGCTTAAAGCACCGATATGAATATGTATTAAAAAAAAAGGAAAAAGATTAGTGATAGTAGTATTGATAGGGGATCAATATTTTAAATATATAATTAATTCTATTGATTGATAGTAAGTGAACTAATTTGTTGGCATCAATGCTCAAAATCTTTTAAAAAATTAATAAAATATAAAACCATCAAACTAAAATTTTGCACGTGATTCTGTCCAAGGTCCCATCCACACATCATACTTCCTCATCAATCCAGAGGTTGGATTTGCTAATACCTAGATCAAAAGTGAAAACCTTCTTTACGTCCTTGATATCTTCTGATTGGTATGGTTTGCATGAGAAATGCCTGAAAGTTTTGCAGGCTTTCCAGAATGGATCACTAGTTCTAATTTAACCAATCAATGTAGCGGAGAAAAATAATCAGATAATATAGAACTAGCTAAGCTACCAATCACATAGCACAAGAAGGCGGACACAATATTTAGCGTGGAAACCCTATCCAGGGATAAAAACCACGAACCAGAAATCAAGACTTCACGAACAGTTACAAGATATACTCACAAGCTCCTTTACCTCCATCTATACCTTGACCAGAAGGACTGTAGTTGTTTCTGCAAAGAATCCACTAACACGACATCGATTGTGCCCCGTTCTCCTTACTTGATCTCCTCGCACCTTATCAGTTAAGATGAACTATCTTCTACAAGAAAGCAGAAGCAACAATGACCTTTTGGAGCAACCCTTCAGAACGATCTCTCTCTGGCTCTAGAGAATAATCTCTCTCAGATATCTCTGACTTAGATTAATGAGAGTGGTAGTTTCTAGGGTTTAGAGCAATACCCTATATATAGCATCAAATTCGTGCATTGGAATTAGTGCACAAGTAGGACTCAAATTGAGAAACAAAGTATCAAAAGGAAACACTTACGCAACAAAAAATGAGACTTTCCCGAAATACTGCACCTGTCCGATCGATCGGACTGCCCAAATAACTGGGGCGTGTTTACAATCCGATCGATCAGACAGAGGCTCCGATCGATCAGTCCTGGGAGTGTTCGCCCGGTCTTCTCCTTTTTCTTATATTCTTTGCTTCAGCTCTTTCAGCGACACAACCATAGTCTATTCTAAATAAAATAGAAAATACAACTCAATGGACCCAGAGTTTTGTCCAACCCATGAATTAGCCAACATAAAAATACTAACACGCCCCGTCTCAAGACTTTTGCTAGGATATAGACACTGTGGGTTATATTATATGAGTTTTTCATGCATGCATGTTTACAGGTCATGTGTTTGATGACACATTGTGTGAGACCCCACCCCTGGTGGGCCCTCAATGTGAATTTGAATACTATTTATTAGCCTAAGTATTTTAGTTATACTAATTATGGGACTTAGTGAGGGTAGTTATGTATTTTCCTAGGGTTAGACTAGTGGTGTAATTAGTAGAGTCAATAGGGTGTCTTTTGTTATTCTTAGAGTTAGTTAGTTTGTTAGAGGCCCTAGCTAGAGTTTTGTATTTACCATAGGGGGTTTGCACCAAAGAATCTTCTAGAAGACCACCTAAAGACCCAAATACCCTCTACCCTAACCCTAATCCTATTCTAACCCCAAGGGCAATCTTGTCCCTAACCCAAAAACCCAACCTATATAAACAAAACCCTCCCCTGCCCAAACGAGTACTGTTCATCTCCTTTTTCCTCTCTCAAGTTTCAATCTCTTCTCTCTTCTCCTTCCCCAATTCTCTCCAACGAACCCTCAGCTTCCCCTCCAATCTCTCTTTTCTCTTCCTCGCCCCAGAAATCCCTTAACAGAAGGCCAGCCGAGATCGACCTGCACCATAAGAGCTACTGTCAAGACCTTTTCTCTTTTTCCCTGTGGTTTTCTCTCTTTTCCTTCTACCTTCAATTGATCAAGGCAAGTGCACTGTGCTGGTAGTCTAGATTGCATGTTTCCTTCCTTTGATTTGCAGTAGAATTCCAATTTGTAATATATATGTTTAGATCGATCCTTGAGCATGTTTGTTTGGTTCCTTTGGCCATTGATGGATGGGATTACCTCATTTGGATGATCAATGGCCGGTTGATGATGGGTGGATGATGTAGGAATGATTTATTTTGCTTCTGTGATGGTCTATGGAGAATCCCAGAAGAATTGGGTCACGGGAATGAGTTTCCGGAGATGGAATGACGAGAACCCACCTCGTCGTGTTGTGATCGGAATCGAAGTAGGACCACCCTTGGTAGATCAGGACCCTACATCTATGTGAGGGGGCCTGTGCGACCATGGGGTGCTACTTGATCTGGATTTTGATCAGAGGTGGACCACCATTCCCGTGCTTAATGAAGAGAAGTTGTGTCCTGTCGCAGAACTGGGTTCTGTAACAGAACACAACACTGATAGGAGAGATGGACAGAGTCCAGCGATGGCCGAGCTCAGCACTTGCAGAGCCCAGCGGTTGCCGAGCTCAGCATTAGTGCAGCTCAGCAACTGCCGAACTCAGCACTTGCAGAGCCCAGCAGTTGCCGAGCTCAGCGTTAGCGCAGCTCAGCAACTGCCGAGCTCAGCACTGGCCGAACTTAGCGATGGCTGGATTCAACAGTAGTCGAACTCAGAGTTCTGCTTAACATAATGGTTAGGATGAGATTAGCGTTTAGCCGAGCTAAGTGTCTAGGCCGAGCTCAGTGCTCAAAGCCGAGTTCAGTGTTACGGCCGAACTCAGTGTTATGGCCGAACTCAGTGTTTTACTGAGCTCAGCGCCAGACCGGGTTCCGTGCCAGACCGGACTTCGAGCTTAGCCGAACTCAGTGCTTAACCGAGCTGAGAGCTAAACCAACCTCAATGCCCTGCCAAGCCCAATGCATTTTCCCGAACTCAGCTGGGTGATCCAACTGAGCTAGGCCCTTTGCCGAGCTGAGTTGGGTGGCCGAACTGAGTATTCAATTGAGCTCCATTGCTTAGCCGAACTCCGAGATGGATTTCCAAAAAGGCGGGATTCCAACAAAGGAGAATAGAACCTGGGACTTTCCCTTCAGCCATAATTCTTAGTGTGCACGGCCAACTACCCCGGCCAGGGAGTTAGCCGAACTAACAGGAAGTCCTGGACAAACAGGCTTTGCCTGTAGGGTGTTTTTCCTTCTCTGAACACAGTGTGCCGAGCTGACCGCCCAGGCCAGGAGGCCGGCTGAGCACACTGTGTACAGTGACACTTCCCAGATTCTAAATTCCATTGTTGCAATCATATGTAGGACCCATTGACCATTCAAATAGACTTCCATCACTGTGCCAGCCACGAGTCAATGGTACGGCTCAACCTTGACTCGTGGGGTCCACTAGTTAAAGTCCAGGTTATGTAATCTAAGATGATTCGACCTTTATACGTTACCAAATGATGCACATAACTTCTAAGCACCAAACACAATATTCCTTAGCATCTGTGGTTTCACTTAAAGATCGAATTACCTGAGATGGACCTGTATCCGAGAGTGGACCATTTACCTAGGTTGGACTGTTGCTATCTCCCTATGATTCGTGTACTTGGAGATTCATCTCCCTCATACTATGACTATCACTCTATTGTCCTTATTATTGCTCATACCTGTTAATTAAATGGAAAATGGAGGACCTAAACCTAGGAATACTTAGAGGTGACCCGGTAATCTGATTTGGTGGATCATTGACCCGTGTCTGTGGCTAGGCGGGCCCTTTTTATGGCCTAAGTTGGATGTGAATTACCCTAGAATGGAGAGGTTAGATTGTATGGGCTTGTGACCCATTATGGACGTAGATGGATCATATGTCATTGAACATGGGCTTGTATCTCATATGGATTGTTATAGACCATGCCAAGTATTTGGTGGGCCTTGGTACGGATCCAATGATTGGAATTGGACTTGGACTATGATCCACAATTTGTATTGAGTACTTAGACCTCTTAAGGACTTTGTTAGGACCTTGTTCACGCAAGGCAAAGCCTAGACAGACACAGACCTTTATTGTTTCCGAGTCGGCATAGACATTCACTCAGCTGATTTAAGCTCAGCCAGTTGGACTGATCATCACTGGTAGGAGCTATTGAGATTTGTTGTGTGGCTATCATGATGAGCACTGTTGGGACGGACGGTGTGATGCCGGTTCCGGTCGTTGTGGATGATGTTGATGATATTTTGCGGGGTTAGTAATCCCTAGCATTAGCTTAGGATCCCTACCGCGACTGTGTTCAGTATGGGAGGGCCGCGGCATAATATCCCGCGGTGACCAGCTTATGTGGATGTGCCATATTGTGTAGTTTATTACTGTTATGCTTATTATGATTCTACATTGTTATCTTGCACGACTGCATAGCATATGTACCTTTGTTACTCTCTTAACTTTATACATGTCTCTACTCATTTTGATGCATACATTCTATATTATCTGCATATTGTGACTTGCCAGATCTTTAGATCTGACCCACTCTTGGTGCTTAGGTCTTGACCCCGAGTTCGAGGGCGATGCGTTCGCACTCGTTGAGGTGCCCGTAGCAGGCGACTACGGATGGGGGCCGGCCGACCATGAGGTCGAGCCGGAAGGTGGAGAGCCGACACTAGCTGCAGGGGTTTGAGCGTTCCTTTGTTTGGGATTTTGAGAGAGTCTGTTGTAGTGAGAGGGTATTATTGTAATTAACTTTGGTTTTATACTATTGTCACATTTAGGCTGGACTTCAGCCCATTTATATTTGATATATGGATGATACCTTATGCTTCCGCTATCTCTGATATGGCTTCCGCTATACTATCATGCTTCCGCAATTAACCATTGTTATTATGTTTATGAAAAAGTTTTAAATTGGACCTCACTGCGGACCTACGATCTTGGAAGTTCTCGGATTTTCCGGGAAGTAGCGCGCCAATTTCGGTACTTTGACGATTTTCTCGGTATCCGGAATTGGGGCGTTACAATTTTATGGTATCAGAGCGGGCAAGTCTCTAGGAAATAAAATACACTAGAAACTTTAGGACGTAGTGAGGATCTCAGTGTGGGGGTACGTATAGGGTCGATGGGTCGGGTAGAACCAGCGTAGTCCTAAGTGTTGGACTTAAACTAACCTAATTTCTTTCTCTTGACAGATGTCTAGAGAGGGTTCTCCATCACATATGATGCCAGCAGCCGGTAGTCAGCCAGACTTCGAGCAGCGTTTCCAGAGGTTCTTGCAGGCCTTCCTCGTTTCCCAGGAGGCCCAGGCGTCGGCGCAGCAGCAGCAGGCCGAGGATTTTGCCCAATTCCAGATGCAAGTCTTGGACATCATGGACAGAGTGGCTCAGCCAGGCACAGCAGCGGCATCCGTTCGGGAGGCAGACCCGAACGTCATATTTGAGAGATTCCTCAAAAGAGGACCGCCTGAGTTCACTGGCGCCGATGACCCGCTGGTGGCCGACGAATGGATCGTGCGGATGGAGAAGATCTTCAAGGTCTTCGAGTGCACCGGTCAGCAGAGAGTGCAGTTAGCCGCTTATATGTTTCGGGGAGTCGCGGAGGACTGGTGGAGGACGATTCAGCGTCATTTCGAGACGATAGGAGACGAGATCGCTTGGACTGCATTCAGGGCGGACTTCCTTCGGAAGTTCATACCATCTCACGTCAGAGACCGCAAGCTGCGGGAATTTCAGGCGCTGGTGCAAGGCAGCATGACTGTCTACCAGTATGAGGTTCGCTTCACCCAGCTTTCTCGTTTTGCAGAGGCTCTGATCACACCTGAGTCCGAGAGGATCCGTCGGTTCGTCGATGGGCTGAGAGATGAGATTCAGTTGAGCATGTCCTGCATCGAGCTGCCCACATATGAGGAGGCTCTGAGGAGAGCTTACTGGGCAGAGGAGCGTCTGCAGCGGATAGAGGCCAGTCAGCAGCAGAGGCGAGTTAGAGCCGCCTTGGTCAGGCCGCAGCCCTTGCCCATACAGCAGCAGCCATTCCAGAGACAGAGGCCAGCAGGCCAGGCCAGGCAGCATCAGTATCAGCGGCAGCCTCAGCAGCAGCAGCAGCGTGGGCCCAGAGTATGCTATGACTGTGGGGAGACAGGACACATCTCCAGATTTTGCCCATTCAGAGGAGGACAGCCTCAGGCCCCGATGCTTCAGCTTCCAGCACCACCGAGAGCACCAGCTCCAGCTCCACCCGTTCAGTAGATTACAACCGGCACCCCAGCCACCTCAGCAGCAGTACCGTGCCCAGCAGCAGGCACGTGGACCCCAGCAGCCCAGGGGACAGCACTACCAGAGGGGACGATACCAGAGGCCCCATGGACAGCAGCGACAGCAGCAGAGACCTCAGGCTGTAGGTCAGGCATTCGCACTCACACATGAGGAGGCCGAAGCTGCAGGGAACGTCGTTGAAGGTACTCTTTCTATTTGTGATCAGATTGCTAGAGTATTGTTTGATCCTGGTGCGACACATTCCTATGTGTCTTCTGCTTTTGCTTTAGTTCTTGGTGGGGTAGGAGAGGAGTTGCCTTGCACGCTAGTTGTGTCTACGCCCGTGGGCAAGAGGGTAGTGTGTCAGACTTACCACCCCAGATGCCGAGTGCAGATCGGGGAGTACATTATGTTTGCAGATTTGATCGTGTTACCCATGCATGACTTCGACGTTATCTTGGGGATGGATTGGTTGGCCAGATATCGAGCGGTGATGGATTGCTTCGAGAAGATAGTCAGACTCACTATCGACGGTTCAGATGCCACGATCAAGTTTGTGGGTGAGAGGAGACCACCCAGTACCAGATTGATTTCAGCACTGAAGGCTGAGAGGCTAGTGCGATCAGGTTGCGAAGGCTACATCGCATTCATCTCAGAGGACAAGAAGTCCAAGGGAGTCGAGGAGATCCCAGTCGTTTGCGAGTTTCCAGACGTGTTTCCCGACGAGATCCCAGGATTGCCTCCAGTCAGAGAGATCGACTTCACCATCGAGCTTGTGCCAGGCACCGCACCGATTTCCAGAGCTCCTTATCGCATGGCTCCAGCAGAGCTGCGAGAGTTGAAGACCCAGTTGCAAGAGTTGATAGACAAGGGCTTCATCAGACCGAGCATGTCACCTTGGGGAGCACCTGTGCTCTTCGTGAAGAAGAAGGACGGATCGATGAGGATGTGCATTGACTACAGGCAGCTGAACCAAGCAACAGTAAAGAACAAGTATCCTCTTCCCGGATCGACGAGCTTTTCGACCAGCTTCAGGGAGCGCAGTACTTCTCGAAGGTGGACCTGAGATCGGGATACCATCAGCTGCGAGTCAGAGAGCAGGATGTGCAGAAGACAGCGTTTCGTACTCGTTACGGGCACTATGAGTTCCTCGTAATGCCGTTCGGGTTGACGAATGCGCCGGCAGTGTTCATGGCCCTGATGAACAAGATCTTCGCCCCGTATCTTGACAGCTTTACAGTGGTGTTCATCGACGACGTGTTGGTCTACTCCAAGTCCAGAGAAGAGCACGAGCAGCATCTGAGGACATCTCTACAGTTGCTACGCGACAACCAGCTGTACGCGAAGCTCAGCAAGTGCGAGTTCTGGTTAGAGCAAGTAGTCTTCCTCGGACATATCATCTCCAGAGACGGCCTAGCAGTGGACCCAGCAAAGATCGAGGCAGTAGTGAACTGGGAGAGACCGAAGAATGTTACAGAAGTTCGGAGTTTCCTTGGCTTAGCAGGCTACTACCGCAGATTTGTCAAGAGTTTCTCTTCGATTTCAGCCCCTTTGACCAAGCTGACGAGGAAGGACGTACCGTTCGTATGGACCGATGCATGCGAGGACAGCTTTCAAGAGCTGAAGGAGAGACTGACGTCAGCACCGATCTTATCTTTACCTTCTGGTACAGGCGGTTTCGTTGTCTTCACCGACGCTTCAGGGACCGGTCTTGGTTGTGTTTTGATGCAGGAGGGCAAAGTCATTGCTTATGGATCACGCCAGCTGAAGGAACACGAGAAGAAGTATGCTACTCACGATCTAGAGCTTGCAGCAGTCGTGTTCGCACTGAAGATGTGGCGGCACTACCTCTACGGAGAGAAGTTTGAGGTCCATTCAGATCATCGCAGTTTGCAGTATCTGTTCACTCAGCATGATCTCAACAACCGTCAGAGGCGTTGGATGGAATACATCAAGGATTACGACTTCCCTATCAAATACCATCCGGGTAAGGCGAACGTCGTAGCAGATGCTTTGAGCAGGAAGACCGCCCTAGTCAGTTTTCTAGCAGCAGAGGGTGTGTGGACCGATGTCTTCAGTGACTTGGATGTCCAGTTTCAGCCGCTCAGCGACCGAGTTATGCTTGCTACCATGTCCGTTTGGGAACCAGAGTTGCTCGGAGAGGTCAAGGACAGTCAACGTAGCGATCCCAAGCTTGTCAAAGTGATTGAGCAGATTGACCAGAGGCCAGAGTTCAGACTGATTGGTGGAGTACTCTACTACCAGGACAGGCTGTGTGTACCAGACATCCAGGAGCTGAAGGACCAGATCTTAGCAGATGCACACCACAGCAGATATTCGATTCACCCAGGCAGCACCAAAATGTATAGGAACCTGAGGAGTTACTACTGGTGGAACAACATGAAGAAAGAGATTGCAGGCTATGTGGCCAGATGTCTGACCTGTTAGCAGATCAAAGCCGAGCATCAGAAGCCACCAGGACTACTTCATCAGCTCGAGATACCTCAGTGGAAGTGGGAGCACATCACCATGGATTTTATTGCAGGACTTCCAGCTACCAGGAGACGCAGTGATGGCATTTGGGTGATCGTGGACAGGCTGACCAAGTCAGCTCACTTCTTACCAGTGTCGATGAGAGCGGGACTCGACGTCCTTGCTAAGCTGTACGTGGATAAGATCGTCTCTTTGCACGGAGTTCCAGCTTCGATTGTTTCAGACAGAGATCCACGCTTCACATCTCATTTCTGGGAGAGTCTACAGCAGGCTTTGGGTACTAAGTTGAGCTTCAGTACAGCCTACCACCCCCAGACAGACGGACAGACGGAGCGCACCAACCAGACCTTGGAGGATATGTTGCGAGCTTGTGTTCTAGACTACAAGGAGAACTGGGAGGATTCCTTGCCACTCTGTGAGTTTGCCTACAACAACAGTTACCACTCGAGCATCAAGATGGCACCGTTCGAAGCGTTGTACGGCAGGAAGTGCAAGACCCCAGTCTGTTGGGAGGAAGTTGGTGTCAGGAGTTTCCATGGACCATCTATCGTCGGCGACACCAGTGAGAAGATCCACCAGATAGTGGAGAACCTGAAGGTTAGCCGCAGTCGACAGAAGAGCTATGCAGACAATCGGCGCAGGCCACTCGAGTTCCAGAAGGGAGACCGTGTCTTCCTGAAGGTTTCCCCAGCTCGAGGCACCCTCAGATTCGGCGAGAAGGGCAAGTTAGCACGGAGGTACGTCGGACCCTTTGAGATCAAGGCTAGGATCGGAGATGTCGCCTACAGACTTCAGTTGCCAGCAGAGCTATCAGGTGTGCACGACGTCTTCCACGTCTCGATGTTGAGGAAGTATGTGGAGGACCCTACCCACATTCTGCATCACCAGCCGCTCGACATCCAGCCCGACGCGTCCTACATCGCCAAGCCAGTCGCCGTCATCGACACCAAGGAGAAGGTGCTTCGGGACCGAACCATCCAGTTCGTAAAGGTTCAGTGGGAGCATCACACTCCGGAGGAGGCTACTTGGGAGCTACGAGACCAGGTGGCAAGATATTATCCACATCTTCTACCGCAGGTATGTCCTTACTTTGTTTTTACATTTGGGGACCAAATGTTTTTAAGGAGGGAGGAATGTGAGACCCCACCCCTGGTGGGCCCTCAATGTGAATTTGAATACTATTTATTAGCGTAAGTATTTTAGTTATACTAATTATGGGACTCAGTGAGGGTAGTTATGTATTTTCCTAGGGTTAGACTAGTGGTGTAATTAGTAGAGTCAATAGGGTGTCTTTTGTTATTCTTAGAGTTAGTTAGTTTGTTAGAGGCCCTAGCTAGAGTTTTGTATTTACCATAGGGGGTTTGCACCAAAGAATCTTCTAGAAGATCACCTAAAGACCCAAATACCCTTTACCCTAACCCTAATCCTATTCTAACCCCAAGGGCAATCTTGTCCCTAACCCAAAAACCCAACCTATATAAACAAAACCCTCCCCTGCCCAAACGAGTACTGTTCATCTCCTTTTTCCTCTCTCAAGTTTCAATCTCTTCTCTCTTCTCCTTCCCCAATTCTCTCCAACGAACCCTCAGCTTCCCCTCCAATCTCTCTTTTCTCTTCCTCGCCCCAGAAATCCCTTAACAGAAGGCCAGCCGAGATCGACCTGCACCATAAGAGCTACTGTCGAGACCTTTTCTCTTTTTCCCTGTGGTTTTCTCTCTTTTCCTTCTACCTTCAATTGATCAAGGCAAGTGCACTGTGCTGGTAGTCTAGATTGCATGTTTCCTTCCTTTGATTTGCAGTAGAATTCCAATTTGTAATATATATGTTTAGATCGATCCTTGAGCATGTTTGTTTGGTTCCTTTGGCCATTGATGGATGGGATTACCTCATTTGGATGATCAATGGCCGGTTGATGATGGGTGGATGATGTAGGAATGATTTATTTTGCTTCTGTGATGGTCTATGGAGAATCCCAGAAGAATTGGGTCACGGGAATGAGTTTCCGGAGATGGAATGACGAGAACCCACCTCGTCGTGTTGTGATCGGAATCGAAGTAGGACCACCCTTGGTAGATCAGGACCCTACATCTATGTGAGGGGGCCTGTGCGACCATGGGGTGCTACTTAATCTGGATTTTGATCAGAGGTAGACCACCATTCCCGTGCTTAATGAAGAGAAGTTGTGTCCTGTCGCAGAACTGGGTTCTGTAACAGAACACAACACTGATAGGAGAGATGGACAAAGTCCAGCGATGGCCGAGCTCAGCACTTGCAGAGCCCAGCGGTTGCCGAGCTCAGCATTAGTGCAGCTCAGCAACTGCCGAACTCAGCCCTTGTAGAGCCCAGCAGTTGCCGAGCTCAGCGTTAGCGCAGCTCAGCAACTGCCGAGCTCAGCACTGGCCGAACTCAGCGATGGCTGGATTCAACAGTAGCCGAACTCAGAGTTCTGCCGAACATAATGGTTAGGATGAGATTAGCGTTTAGCCGAGCTAAGTGTCTAGGCCGAGCTCAGTGCTCAAAGCCGAGTTCAGTGTTACGGCCGAACTCAGTGTTATGGCCGAACTCAGTGTTTTACTGAGCTCAGCGCCAGACCGGGTTCCGTGCCAGACCGGACTTCGAGCTTAGCCGAACTCAGTGCTTAACCGAGCTGAGAGCTAAACCAACCTCAATGCCCTGCCAAGCCCAATGCATTTTCCCGAACTCAGCTGGGTGATCCAACTGAGCTAGGCCCTTTGCCGAGCTGAGTTGGGTGGCCGAACTGAGTATTCAATTGAGCTCCATTGCTTAGCCGAACTCCGAGATGGATTTCCAAAAAGGCGGGATTCCAACAAAGGAGAATAGAACCTGGGACTTTCCCTTCAGCCAGAATTCTTAGTGTGCACGGCCAACTACCCCGGCCAGGGAGTTAGCCGAACTCACAGGAAGTCCTGGACAAACAGGCTTTGCCTGTAGGGTGTTTTTCCTTCTCTGATCACAGTGTGCCGAGCTGACCGCCCAGGCCAGGAGGCCGGCTGAGCACACTTTGTATAGTGACACTTCCCAGATTCTAAATTCCATTGTTGCAATCATATGTAGGACCCATTGACCATTCAAATAGACTTCCATCACTGTGCCAGCCACGAGTCAATGGTACGGCTCAACCTTGACTCGTGGGGTCCACTAGTTAAAGTCCAGGTTATGTAATCTAAGATGATTCGACCTTTATACGTTACCAAATGATGCACATAACTTCTAAGCACCAAACACAATATTCCTTAGCATCTGTGGTTTCACTTAAAGATCGAATTACCTGAGATGGACCTGTATCCGAGAGTGGACCATTTACCTAGGTTGGACTGTTGCTATCTCCCTATGATTCGTGTACTTGGAGATTCATCTCCCTCATACTATGACTATCACTCTATTGTCCTTATTATTGCTCATACCTGTTAATTAAATGGAAAATGGAGGACCTAAACCTAGGAATACTTAGAGGTGACCCGGTAATCTGATTTGGTGGATCATTGACCCGTGTCTGTGGCTAGGCGGGCCCTTTTTATGGCCTAAGTTGGATGTGAATTACCCTAGAATGGAGAGGTTAGATTGTATGGGCTTGTGACCCATTATGGACGTAGATGGATCATATGTCATTGAACATGGGCTTGTATCTCATATGGATTGTTATAGACCAGGCCAAGTATTTGGTGGGCCTTGGTACGGATCCAATGATTGGAATTGGACTTGGACTATGATCCACAATTTGTATTGAGTACTTAGACCTCTTAAGGACTTTGTTAGGACCTTGTTCACGCAAGGCAAAGCCTAGACAGACACAGATCTTTATTGTTTCCGAGTCGGCATAGACATTCACTCAGCTGATTTAAGCTCAGCCAGTTGGACTGATCATCACTGGTAGGAGCTATTGAGATTTGTTGTGTGGCTATCATGATGAGCACTGTTGGGACGGACGGTGTGATGCCGGTTCCGGTCGTTGTGGATGATGTTGATGATATTTTGCGGGGTTAGTAATCCCTAGCATTAGCTTAGGATCCCTACCGCGACTGTGTTCAGTATGGGAGGGCCGCGGCATAATATCCCGCGGTGACCAGCTTATGTGGATGTGCCATATTGTGTAGGTTTATTACTGTTATGCTTATTATGATTCTACATTGTTATCTTGCACTGACTGCATAGCATATGTACCTTTGTTACTCTCT
Organism: Litsea cubeba; assembly: GCA_012931725.1. Taxonomy (NCBI): domain Eukaryota; kingdom Viridiplantae; phylum Streptophyta; class Magnoliopsida; order Laurales; family Lauraceae; genus Litsea; species Litsea cubeba. Next base: position 14,582,477 of record CM022953.1, on the reverse strand, counting down.
TAACTTTATACATGTCTCTACTCATTTTGATGCATACATTCTATATTATCTGCATATTGTGACTTGCCAGATCTTTAGATCTGACCCACTCTTGATGCTTAGGTCTTGACCCCGAGTTCGAGGGCGATGCGTTCGTACTCGTTGAGGTGCCCGTAGCAGGTGACTACGGGGCCGGCCGACCATGAGGTCGAGCCGGAAGGTGGAGAGCCGACACTAGCTGCAGGGGTTTGAGCGTTCCTTTGTTTGGGATTTTTGAGAAAGTCTGTTGTAGTGAGAGGGTATTATTGTAATTAACTTTGGTTTTATACTATTGTCACATTTAGGCTGGACTTCAGCCCATTTATATTTGATATATGGATGATACCTTATGCTTCCGCTATCTCTGATATGGCTTCCGCTATACTATCATGCTTCCGCAATTAACCATTGTTATTATGTTGATGAAAAAGTTTTAAATTGGACCTCACTGCGGACCTACGATCTTGGAAGTTCTCGGATTTTCCGGGAAGTAGCGCGCCAATTTCGGTACTTTGACGATTTTCTCGGTATCCGGAATTGGGGCGTTACACATTGTCTTTCACCATACGGATGCTTCTTAATTGCATGCATGAATACATGGAGTTATTAACAATTGGGTGGATATTCATTACGGTGTCAAGACCAAGTTTCCAACATGCAATTTCTATAGAAACCAAGATGATTTCAGCACGATCCAAATGACTGCATCCTATATTTAGTGGGGAGTACTTCGGGACTTTTCCCTGCATGTGCTTTAATTTTCAAGAAGAGATTTAAGTTTCGAAGTTTTATAGTTGCAACCGAGGTAATTTTTTTCAAAAAGAATTTTACAAAAGAAATCGTCTTAGCTTTAGTGGAGACCAAAAAAGGATCCAAAATATATTTATCCACCATAGTGGTCCTAGGGGTCCTTTTCAGTTATTTTTATTTATAAAAATTATTGAGCAGGAATATTCCCTCTCATGTGTTCTTTAAAACTGATCACCCAAAACCCTTTTCCCTTTTTTCTTCCTCTTCCTCCACAAGCTTCTCTCCTTTCTTCTTCCTCTTTTCAGGTCATGCGTAAGAGATTTCCACGGGACAATTGTAGGTTTTCCACCTTATAAAGCAGTACAAAAGCAGGATTATCACTCATTTATAGGGTGGAAAAACTGTATTTTTAGGCACGTTTTGGCTCTTGGTCCGGTAGAGGTCCTTAACTTAGGGTTTTTCAAGGGCTCAAACAGGCCAGGGGCCTAGGCTGAGCAAAAGCACACTTCATCCCATCAGCAACATATCTAAACAAAAACACATCTTCTAATGAGTGACATCACTCATGGGCTTGAAGGAGGTGGGTAGCCCATGTTGGGCCAACCTGTGATCCCACCATCCCCTCCCTCCACAAACATCTACTATCTTCCGATTAATTTGCAAGAGACCAATCTAGAAAAAAAAATATTGAAACCCACTAAGAGGACCCCTCCCATCTCTAAACTCCTGCTGGGTCCTATCCTTACTTATGGCGTGCTATGGGGATTTTTCAAGTAGTTTTCCCTTTAATTTAATCATCTCTTTATATATTCTTCCAGTGTAAAAGTATATGATTTACTGGCCATCCATTCGGTTCATATTTATAATAATAATTAAAACTTAATATATTGACCCGCTGGTCAACCTGGGTTTACCATATCAGATATCTTGATTGGCATGTGCTCTGTTCTCATTGATTCTAGGAGTTGCCTTTAGGAGAAAGTTGGATTTCTCCTGAAGATCTACGTAGATCCAGACTAACTAATTCTTGCCTAGCTACTGCTCTAACTCTAATTACACTCATAAAGAGTTTTATTTAAAATGTAGCTCTCATGTGGACCCCTTCTCGAAGACGTCCCACGACTCGATGATAATGACCTTAGAGAATCAAATAAGTTGACATTTACTCTCACCCAATACTATTTACTCAATCAATTTGCATCAATGATTCACAGATAGAGTTAATTTTTAAATCGAGTATAGCTAACAAACCCACATCACATAGCGGTCTGGCTCAATCAATTAAGCAACAAATTCAGAAAGGTCCTGTATAATGATGCATCAGACTCATGGTTCAAACCAAAGGATGTGATCACAGCTACAAGTAATTCTGTGGTAGGATTTATTTTCCCCTTACAATTTTTTCAAATTCTAGATTTCCATCTTATGAGAGCCTAAATGTACATTTAAGGCCCCTCATTGATGACTTTGTTACACCTTGGAATGATAGTATATGACCTTATTTGTGTTATTTTAATGTTTGCAAGTGTTTTAGGTGAAGAAAAAGAATTCAGAGCTAAATTGGAGAAAAATAGAACCAGCCAGATGAACCGGGACATACTGCCTCCGGGCGTCCGGATGCCAGACCCAGCTAGCGACGTCCAAGCAGGACGTCGGACACTGTGCGTCCAGACGCCAGACCCAGCGAGCGACGTCCAAGCTACTGCCTGCTGGCGTTCGAACTCCAGACACTGGGCATCCGGACGCCATAAAAGGGTGGGTCCGACTCCTTGCTTGTTTTGAAGAGATTTTGGAGGAAAATCTATAAAAGAAAGCCCATAAGCTGCTTTTAGAGCATTCAAGTCTTGAGAGAAGAATTGGAGGCTGGTTTTGAAGGATTGGAAAGAGCACCAATGGAGATTTCGTCAACGACTCATCGTTCATCACTCTCCACGAGTAACTAACTCTCCACCTTAGGATTGCAATGAAGCCCTAATCTTGTACTTTTGGTGATGTATAGGTTCTAGGGTTTTACTTTGAATGCTTTGATTATATGACATGAATATTATCCATTGATTGGATTTCTTTGTTAATGCAATATCTAGTTTTGGTATTTTATTCTTGTAGATTTGAATACCTGTCATATAATGGGTTTGAATGAATGTGTTGTTAGATCTAAGATAATCTATGCCATAAAGGTAGGTTATGCCTAGATCTAAACCCTTATAATTTATTTGTTGACTCTGTGGAGGTTTGTAACCAATACGAGTCTTTAAAGCATTGATAGTGAAAACCTTGGTCTATAGTTTCCATTGTACGAGGGTAGATCGAGTGGATTTGTATCTTAAGATCTTTTCTTTGATTGAATCAAACTTTAATTTCAATTTGCTAATTTAGGAATCATATACCCCAAATCAATTATTCGTTCTTTAGTAGGATTAATTTAGGAATTTGAAAACAACGCAACTTAGCCTTTTGTCCCAGTTAATACAACACCCGGCTAACATCACTATTCTCACGAGTAGAGATAGTAGCTAAGTACTTCTCCTGCTCCCTTGGACCCCAGGTCAGGTCGAGGGTGCTTGGCCTTCTGTCACTCCAGTCTGGATTCGTCTGAAGGGCATCCCCTATCACTGCTGGAGTAGTGATATTCTTCTCTCAATTGCTAGCACCATAGGCAAACCTATTCGTTTGGACGAAACAACAGCCTCTTAGAGATTGCTTTCCTTTGTTAGAATTCTAGTCAACCTGGAATTGGCCAAGCCTTACCCGAAATCTCTGTCAGTTGATCTGGAAGGTGATAGAGTGGTGGAAGTGGAGGTGCTGTATGAGAACATCCCCTGTTCCAATTGCTTGTCAGCCGGGCACCTTACTACTATTTGTCCTTTCTCTTCTAAGCCTGGTCTGCTGAAATCCCCACCTGATCTTGCTTCGGGCAACCCTTCTGCCAGCCAAACTGCTCCAGCGACCATAGTCTCTCCACCTCTGCTGACCCTAAGGATTCCTCAAAGGATCCCCCAGACCTCGTTTCTGTTGAATTAGCAGTCCCAACCTCTCAACCTTCCATTTCCGTCCTGCCATGTCCTTCCAACAATGATCCTCTCAGAGTAGCCTCGGACCTTCACCAAGCCCCTCTCGGAGATAATCCCGTGCTGTCCCTGCCCTCAGACTTAATATATGGTATTTTGGAAAAAATCCCAACTCCTTCTCTGGACTGCTCCAATGCCTTCTCTATTCTGGAAAACTGCTCCTTGGTTGATCCCCCATTCTCATACACCCTTTCTAAAAACCTTGTAGCTGCTCAATCCAGTTCCACGGTGATAACCAACGAGTTGCATACTTCGGGATCCGCTAATGAGGACTCTCTTTTAATGGATCGCCAAACTCCCAACAATCCGGACCCTATTCTAGTTCCTCCCCTCTCCTCTCCTAAAGAACCTATCTTTGCTGAGCAAGCCTCCATTGTGGTCGATCTCTCTTCCTTTAAACCCAAAGGCAAAAGGAAATCTAAGCCTAAAGGCAACTCCTCTCTGGGTCCCAAAACAAGAAGCTCTTCTGGCCCTCCTTTCCCTACCTCTCCAAATGTTTAAAATCCTCTATTGGAATTGCAGAGGTATTGCCAATACCCCTACAAAATCTAATCTTTGTCACCCTTTAGCCTCTCACTCTCCATACATCCTTTTTCTTTCAGAACCCAAAGTCCCTCTGGACTCCTTCCATTCTTTTAGAGTTCAATCCTTAGATTTCAATTCTTCCATCTCTAACTCTAATAGTTCCCTCTGGTGTTTCCACAAACCCAATTCTAAGTTCTCTTTTTCCCTTATTGACCACTCTCCCCAGCATATCACAGTCAAAATTATTAATCCTGTCACTTCTACCCACTACCTCATTACTGGAGTTTATGGTTCAACAGATTATAGAGCTAGAAGGATCCTATGGGACTACCTGGTTACTACTTCCTCCACTTCCTCCCCTTGGTGTGTGATTGGCGATTTCAACTCCACTCTCCTAGCTTCTGAGAAACTTAGCATCCGCCCGTCCCCAAACTCCTCTCTTAAGGATCTTGGTGATATGGTGCGGTCTTCAGGTCTCAAGGACCTCGGGTTCAAAGGTAACTGTTACACTTGGGCTAATAACAGACAAGGTCTTGCCTATGTGGCTGCTAGGCTCGACCGTGCTCTTGCCAATGGTTACTGGTTGGATAGTTTGGACGATCCCACACTTTCGCATCTCCCAAGGTTATCTTCAGATCACAGTCCCATCTTGCCGACCCATAGGACTCGATGCTCACCTAGGAACACTCGCTTCAAGTTTGAAGAAATGTGGCTCTCCCATGAGTCCTTTCCTGCGGTAGTGGAGGAAAGATAGGCTACCCCCTGTTATGGCTCTCCCCAATACATTCTCGCTACTAAGCTGAAGACTCTTAAAGGCAAGCTCAAGATTTGGAACAGAGATGTTTTTGGTCAGCTCAAGAAGAACATTTTTACAGCTGAACAGGCTGTTCTGTCAGCTCAAGAAGCCTTCGATTCTAACCCTAGCGATCCTCTGCAAAAGGAGCTCAATGAAGCTAAATCAGTTCTCCATAATTGGCTTAATGCTGTAGATACTCATTGGAAGCAGAAGTCCAAAGTTCTTTGGCTTCAGGATGGGGACAGGAACACCAAGTTCTTTCATCTCTCAGCTAAATCCAGAAGTCACCTAAATCATATAGACTGCATTTCGGTTGGAGGCAATTTGATTGAGGATGAAGGTCTTATTTGTGAGGAAGCAGTCTCCCATTTCTCTCAGTTGTTCCATTCTGCTCCTTCCACCCCCAATGAAGACCTTTTCAATGTTGCTGGGCCATCAGTCTCCATCGATCAGAATCAGCTGCTAACAACAATCCCTTCTACTGATGAAATTAAGATGGCGGTGCTCAGCCTTAAGAAGAGCAGTTCTCCTGGTCCAGACGGCTTCTCTGGTGTTTTTTTCACTAGCTTTTGGCAGCTTGTTAGCTCCGATGTCATTAATGCAGTTTCCCATTTCTTCTCCTCTGGAAGGCTGTTGCGGGCTAACAACCCTTTCTTTCTCACCTTGATTCCTAAAATGCAAGGTCCTAAGTCTTTTTCAGATTTCCGCCCCATAAGTCTCCTAAAATTTTCTTACAAGGTGATCTCTAAAATCCTTGCCAGCAGGCTAGCTGGCATTCTTCCCCTCCTCATATCCAAGCACCAATCTGCTTTTGTCAAAGGCAGATCAATTCACCACCATGTTGCCCTTGCTCATGAGCTCTTTCAAAAGATTAAGTCCAAGTCTAAAGGAGGCTCAGTTGGTTTAAAACTAGACATCTCGAAGGCTTTTGATAAGCTCCAGTGGAACTTCCTCTTTAGGGCTTTGGAATTCTTTCAATTCTCCCCAAAGTGGATTGGTCTCATGCAAGAATTGGTCTGCACCAGCAAAGGATCTGTGTTGATTAATAAAAGCCCTTGTGGTCTTTTTTAACTTGAACTGCGGGCTTCGTCAAGGTGACCCCCTTTCTCCCTATCTATTCATCCTAGCAGAGGAAATTCTTAGTCTCAATTTGGAAAAGCTAAGACTAGAAGGTGCTATCTTACCAATCTCTGCTTCTAGCTCCACGCCTTGCCATCTCTTGTACGCAGATGACATATTGATTTTCATCAAAGCTCACAAAGTGAACCTGCATAAGTTCCAAAGTCTTCTTAGACTGTATCAGGACTCCTCAGGCCAGATCGTCAACCTGCAGAAGAGCCAGCTGTTCCTGGGGAACTGTAATGCTAGAAGATCCTCTATGGTTTCCAGTCTGCTTGGTATCAACAGAGCTTCTCTTCCCTCTGTCTATCTTGGGATTCCCATGTTCTTTGGGTGCGCTCGTCACCACTATTTTAACAAGATCCTAGACTCCATTAGGCAGAGGCTTGCAGGTTGGAAAACTAAGCTCCTTTCGTTTGCTGGCAGGCTTATTCTAGTTAGGCATGTTCTTTCCTTGATCCCCCTTCACATTTCCCTTGTTCTTCCTCTGCCATCGAAGACTTGTCTTCTCATAGAGAGGCTAATGAGGAATTTTCTGTGGTCTGCTGATCCGGAGAGACTAAAATGCAATCTAATCAGATGGGAGGTTGTTTGTTTACCTAAATCAGAGGGTGGCCTGGGGCTGCGTAGAGTCAAGGAGTTCAATCAAGATTGCCTTTTAAAGCTGGCCTGGTCTGTCTCTTCTTCTAATTCTCTTTGGGCAATCTGGTTCAGAGAAAGGTACCTCAGGGGTAGAGCTATTTGGCATCAGAAACTCAGTAAGGGAGGCTCCTGCATATGTAAGATTCTTAGATCCTTCTCGCCCATAATTCAAAGAAATTCCAAATGGGTGATTGGCAATGGGCAGTCTATCTCTCCGTGGTTTGATGGCTGGATTGATCACATTCCCATTGCTACCAGGTTTCCAGGATTTCTGTTCTCTAAGCTAGACCTGGTGGCTGATAGTTTGGGGGAGAATTCCTGGCTTATCCCTGATCTCCTTCCATCTCAGCTGAAGGCTTTCCTAGAGTTCTCTACCCTCCCAATCCCCAGCAGTAATAGATTGGTGGAGGACCTTTTGCAATGGACAGCCAGTCCTTTTGGGTATCTGTCCATCAAAGAGGCTTGGAACCTTCTGCGGACTAGGGCCAATGTTACTACCTGGTCTGAGCTCATATGGAACAATTTAGTCAATCCAAGACTGGCTTGCTTCAGTTGGAGGCTTCTTCTTAGGAAAACTCCTACTGATCTTTGTGCTAAGCAGAAGGGATGGTCTTTGGCATCTAGATGCCCAATTTGCCAAGAGGAAGAGGAGTCAGATGTGCACCACTTTTTTTCTTGTGGTCTAGCCTCCCATCTCTGGTTATGGCTTCTTATCATGTCTGGTTCCCCGCCCTCCTTCTTGTCCTCCCTACATCTCTCAGCTGCTGTAATCTGGGACCTTCTGTCCAGAGGTAAAGATGCCAAAGGCAGGAAGAGTGCAGCTGCCATTCTCTTGCAAGTTATTTATGTTATTTGGTCCATCAGAAATGCAGCCAAGTTCAACTCCAAGAAGCCTTCCCTGGAGAGTGCAAAATCCATCATAAAGGAGTGTGTCGGATGCATGGTAGTCACCTAGCTTCTTCGTTTCCTGCGCAGGAGGTGGTGTCTTTGGTCAGGTTTGGTTTTTTTTATGTGTAAATTTTAGCTTTTAGTACAGGTTTCTGTTATTTCCTCTCTGTGCAGAGTTTTTTGTTAAGGCCCTATTCTTTTGTGTATTGGTTGCCTGGAGGCTTTCCCATTGAAGGTTTTCTCCAGCTACCTGTCTTTGGGTCTCTTTTGGGAGCTTTCTCTCTTGTAGCTCTTCTTCTTTCTTAATTCCAATTTTACCTTTAATAAAAAAAAAGAGATAGTAGCTAAGTATAATTTATATTTGCAAACCTTATTTTGGGATGATCAAGTTATCAGGTAATAAATTGTTCATGTTACAATATATGGGAGAGAGAGGTAGAGAGAGCTGCATTAGTGCCACAAATGTGTGGTTGAGAGAATCCGTTTCGGTCTCCCCCAGAAAAGGTAGGTATTTTTTTACCTGCTCCACTTGAGATTGGAACGAACTCATTCGCTCACTCTTGATACCCATTTCCATAACAACTAAGCAATAAATTGGGGACAAGTAGTTAACTCTTTTACCACACACGCAAGAAAAAAAAGACAGAAGGGTAGGAATTGGGTCAGTCCATAACCTAATTGAGTGGGTTGGTGTTGGGTCAGATTTCTGATCTCATTTTTTTTTTTTGAATATTTAGATTTAGTCTTGATGTTTCATTTAAGTTGATATCATTGTGATGTTCTTCGATTCAGACTAATGTGTATTTGACAAAAAATCCTTTTCCATTAAATAATCTCATTGACTGAAAAATCTTAATTTTTTGAGGTTGATATATTGGCATAAAGCTAATAACATAAGGGAAAATAACATCTAATGATGAGCCTTGGCCCATTTTGTTTTTCATATGGTGCCCAGGCCGGGTAGACCTCATTAGATTAGGACTTCATCGCAGCCCTAAGGTGGAGAGTTAGTTACTCATGGAGAGAGATGAACGATGTATCATTGACTAAATCTCCATTGGTGCTCTTTCCTATCCTACAAAACCAACCTCCAATTCTTCTCTCAAGACTTTAAAGCCCTAAAAACGACTTATGGGCTTTCTTTTATAGATTTTCCTTCAAAATCTCTTCAAAACGCATAAAGAGTCGAACTGCACCCGTGTCTGGCATTCAGACGTCCTATGTATGGAGTACAGATGTTAGCAGGCAGTAGCTTGGACATCGCTCACTCGGTTTGGCGTCCAAATGCCCAGTGTCTGGCGTCCTGCTTGGACGTCGCTCACTGGGTCTAGTGTTCGGACGCCATCAGGCAATAGCTTGGACGTCGCTCGCTGGATCTTGTGTCCTGCTTGGACATCGCTCGCTGGTTCTGACGTTCGGACTGCCCAGTGTCTGGCGCCCTGGTTGGACGTCGGGAGGCAGTATATCCTGGTTCTATTTTTCTCCAATTTAGCTCTTAGTTCTTTTTCTTCATCTAAAACACCTGCAAACAATAAAATAACACAAATAAGGTCATATATTACTATTCCGAAGTGTAACAAAGTCATCATTAAGGGGCCTTAAATGTACATTTTTGCTCTCATAAGATGGAAATCTAGAATTTGAAAAAATTGTAAGGGGAAAATAAATCCTACCACAGAATTACTTGTAGCTGTGATCACATCCTTTGGTTTGAACCATGAGTCTGATGCATCATTATACAGGACTTTCTGAATTTGTTGCTTAATTGATTGAGCCAGACCGCTATGTGATGTGGGTTTGTTAGCTATACTAGATTTAAAAATTAACCTATCTATGAATCATTGATGCAAATTGATTAAGTAAACAGTATTAGGTGAGAGTAAATGTCAACTTATTTGATTCTCTAAGGTCATTATCATCGAGTCGTGGGACGTCTTCGAGAAGGGGTCCACATGAGAGCTACATTTTAAACAAAACTCTTTATGAGTGTAATTAGAGTTAGAGCAGTAGCTAGGCAAGAATTAGTTAGTCTGGTTCTACGTACATTTTCAGGAGAAATCCAACTCTCTCCCAAAGAAACTCTTGGAATCAAAGAGAACAGAGCACATGCCAATCAAGGTATCTAATTTTTAAGATAATCCAAATCCTCCTTTCTATCAAAGTAAAACCAGATTGACCAGCGGGTCAATATATTAATTTTTAATTGTTATTGTAAATATAAACTGGACGGATGGCCAGTCATATACTTTTACACGAGAAGAATATATAAAGAGAGGATTAAATTAAATGAGTTGAAATATCAAAGGAGTCAGCTATATACCTCCAAGTATAAGCTTTTATTCTCTGTTTTGAATTGCTTTTAGAACCGATACTTCTAGAGTAACAGCAAATCTCCCTACGTAGGACCCTCCTACAACGAACAAAGGGCTAGTTTGGAGTCTCTTATCCTTTAAGAGCTCTTTTAACAACGTAGTTAAATCTGTTGCTGCCTCTTCATCAATTCTAACTACCAGCCTCTCATCTTCCACAAAATTGAATCCTGCTCATACTAGATTATCCTTTTTCACACCAAAAATACAAAAAGAAGATGATATTAAAAGGTGAGCACTTTTCATGACTGTGGCACAATAGTGTGAGATCTGGACTATTGATGGGATCATCAAGTTTGATCTTACACACATGTACAGTGAATTAGGATGATCATCAAGTTTGATCTTACCACAAACAGAAGATCTGCTTTGTGCAACCATGTCCAGTTCCGTGGCTTCAGATTCATATCCAACAGCCCTACTGCTTGAAAATTTCCACCTCCAGTTCCGAAACCTCCCTGTGCCCAATCCCAATACAAACATCAATAACAAAAACAAAAAATCTTCAAGTCCTCAATTGAATTGTCTCGAAACGTCCCTCTTTGATTAGTTTATTTGAAACAACAGGCAACATGAAAGAAAGTCTTACCTCACCACAGTCCAGCCAAAGCATAATTGGCCATGGACTGGATGCACTCTCTGCTCTATGAGGACTCCTATAAAGCCACCAAAACATGTGGGCCTCTGAAAAATATGTTGCACATATCATTGTTTTGAAATCTATAATGAACACAGAAAAACAAGAGCAAATGTAGTCCAAGCTTTATACTTACTCAGTCGGACTTCGACATATTCCCACTTCTTTGTTCCATCATCTCTTTCCTCAGCAATGGCGAGTTTCCCATAGAATTGCCCATGAAAAAGCAACAGAGATAGAAGAAGACAAAGGTATGAATGCATGTTCATTTTAAGCGGGAAGAACTTTGTTGAGGTCAACGTCCACCCTTGCTCCTGAGCAGTCATAATTGTGGTCGAGCCCTCGCCCTCACCCTCACCATAAAACTATTGTTGTGTCGTTTCCTATCACCAATTGGTTTTGGGATAAATGGTAGCTCAATGGGGTATAAGATCCTATAAGTGGTATCAGAGCCTAGTAGGTTAGGTGTTCGAGTGACGGGACATGTCGAGCCCTCGCCCTCACCCTCACCATAAAACTATTGTTGTGTCGTTTCCTATCACCAATTGGTTTTAGGATAAGTCCGTTTCCTATCACCAATTGGTTTTCACCATCAGCATAAAACTATTGTTGTGTCGTTTCCTATCACCAATTGGTTTTTGGATAAGTGGTAGCTCAATGGCTACAAACTTAGAGATGACACAAACTCAACAAAAAGATTGAACTAAATCCCCTCAGCAAGAAGAAATAATGTTCATTTGTATTTCTGCAACAGGGAGACTAAAGAAGAACAATCAGTCTACTAATTAACTGATTCATATTTATAGAAGATGAAGAGGTGAGGGAGGAGGAATTATTGGATCCTGTGCTCCAGCAAACGATACATATTTGTTGTATCCATGTAGGCCCATTACCAGTAATCATCGATGCGATAAAAAATGATGGGCCTAGTAAAAAGGCACATTTATTACTATATCTGGGTTATCTTGGATGGCCCTTCATCTTCCTTGGGACCCATCATTTGTAACTCTTTGCATCACTAAAGCCCTGCCACAAGGCCAGTCTATGACCCAATAAGGAAGACCCACATTCTTAAATTGGGCAGCCACTAGTTCAGTGGGTTGTTGTGTGAATGGTTTAATTTACGTCCAATGCGGGCGTACTGTTAGATTGATCGTTTTCTCATGCCAAATATCAACTTTTTGAGCCACATGGACACACTTGGAGCATGTCTGGTTCCATGTATGGTGGAATATCCAACTGAATAGGAGAGCTTTCATTTAAGTATTTTAAATTTTTAATAGGTGAGATTTACTGTGGAATTGCATTCTCTTCACCGATGGTATTAATTACATTTGAATCAAAAAAACCTTTATTATATATCATGTAGTAAAACTTTGAAGTCATAAATTAAGAGTTGAGATTCTCTATTGCACAAATAATATATTCTGGGATCTCCAATATCGGTCCTTCAAGGAGATAATTATGACCATTGAAGATGAGTCTCATTTCCTCCAAAAGTCTATTCTAAAATCTTGGTTCTAGGTGAGAGGGGTCTACCATCCGATTGAACATATGATAAAAATGTAATTACTGCCATATCACCGTCAAACTCCATTTTTAATATATTTTTTTTGCAAGAGTCCATTTTTAACAATGTTGTTCAGCGAGTGAGATCCACTCTTAATAAAGAAAAACAGGAGAATATGTCATATGAAGGAATGAGATTTATATTGAACTATTGGGATTATTTCTAAGTGGGCTCCACAATGGAGACCCCAGCATGTGTAATGTCTGGGATAGGCAATCCGGACTCTTAAATTAAGGGTTTTGATCAGTTGGCCTGGCCCGCCCTCTCTCCACATTCAATTATTCAAATCAATATAAATCTCTTTATTTCCTAGGCCCTTGCTGTCAAGTGTCAAAATCAGCTGGATGGGCCCCATCGCAGGTAAATGCGTAGAGAGAAAGAATGATAATTTGCTTGGGTGCTGCTAAAGGCCGTACAAGAAAGGCAAAAGGTCTTTCATTAGAATGTGTAGATGTGATGTGAAAGCTATAAAAAAAGGTGGCATCAAACAATAGGCCTCAAACAATACACATGGAGTGGGTGTAAGAAAAGGACATTAACTAGATGGGTAGGATGGGATTTAGGTGGGGCCATGTGAGGGAATAAAGCCATCAGGTAGGTAATCACCACATTTCCCCTCTACACACAAGTCAACGCATAATGCAATTTTGTAATGGGTCGTTCCATGTCAACTGCATCACGCTACTCTTGAAAGTGGGCTCCACCGATCAAATCTCAAGATCAGCCCCCACCAACATGGTCGCCCAGGCCTATACGTCCAGATGACCGAACCAGATCCATGATCCAATCACCCTTGGGTCCCACGGCTGATTGAATATAAATAAAATAATTCAATAGTACTCAGGCCTCGACCTTATTAGACTGCTGGATGGTAGGCCAACCAGGGCCAACCTAGGATGGGTCCGCTATCTATAGGGCCGCCCGTGGGTCCACAAGCAGATCCACGGATTATATCTCTCATCAGATGGCCCACTTGGGCCCCACAGTCCAAACACGAGTACAGTGCTGGACTAGCTGCATGCTCATTTCCCTATTTCTTCCATAATAGACTTGGCTATCTCTGTGGCAACCTTTAGCTAGGAGCCTCTTAGGTAGCGTTTGGTTCGCTGTAATGAAGGTCGGAATGGAATGGTTATTCCAACGAAATGGTCATTCCAACGTTTGGTTCGTAAAAAAAATGGCATAATGACCATTACCTCTGGAATCTCATTCCCTTATGTAGAGGAATGACCATTCCATCGAGGATGGGAAGGAATGGCCATTCCATTGCTTTCTATATTTTTGTGAGACCAAAATACCATTCTTCACATCTATACATTATTATTATAATAATAAGATTATAAAAGAGAAGAACTTGTGTGGGCCCCACCTATATAATAATATAATATATACATTATTATTATTATTATTATTATAAGATTATAAAAGAGAAGAACTTGTGTGGGCCCCACCTATATAATAATAATATAATATATACATTATTATTATTATTATTATAAGATTATAAAATAGAAGAACTTGTGTGGGCCCCACCTATATAATAATATAATATATACATTATTATTATTATTATAATAAGATTATAAAGAGAAGAACATGTGTGGGCTCTACCTATATAATAATAATATAATATATACATTATTATTATAATTATTATTATTATTATAAGATTATAAATTAGAAAAACTTGTGTGGGCCGCACCTATATCATAATATAATACAATATATTATTATTATTATAAGATTATAAAATAGAAGCACTTGTGTGGGCTCCACTTATAATAATAATATAATATATACATTATTATTATTATTGTTATAAGATTATAAAATAGAAGAACTTGTGTGGGCCCCACCTATATAATAATATAATATTTACATTATTATTATTATATTATAAAATAGAAGAGCTTGTGTGGGCCCCACCTATATAATAATAATATAATCTATATATTATTATTATTATTATTATAAGATTATAAAATAGAAGAGCTTGTGTGGGCCCCACCTATATAATAATAATATAATCTATATTATTATTATTATTATAAGATTATAAAATAGAAGTGCTTGTGTGGGCCCCACCTATATAATAATAATATAATATATACATTATTATTATTATTATAAGATTATAAAATAAAAAAGCTTGTGTGGACCCCACCTATTTAATAATAATATAATCTATACATTGACTGAGCCAAAGATAAAAATCTAACAAGGGTATTTTGGTCAGTCTTATATAAATCTTATTCCATTCCATGACTCATTCTAGCGTATCATACGCAAGAACATGAATTAACTGGGTTGATTCCTCAGCGTACCAAACGCTGGAATGGAAATGCTTATTCATGCCTCATTCCAGACTCATTCCGATCTCCAATCCATTCTCGCCTACAACTATTCCAACGAACCAAACGCTACCTTAGAAGCTACGATCTGATTCTGCACTGTTTCCAATGAGTTGGCTATGAATCTAACTCCAGGGAGGCAATCTCCATTAACATATAATTTTCAGAACCTTGGATGGTTAAAAAGGGGTTCTTATCTCAACTGGCGTGGGTAATGGTCAATGGCAATTGGGAGAAAAACAGTGAACAGTAATACTAAATAGAAAAATTAGATGGAATCATCCACATCCTCTGATCTCATCATAAGTCAAAATAACATAATAATATTATAATATTTAAATTACATCAAAAGGGTTTCTACATGCATCCAGATGCAAATCAAGATATTAATTAAATCTACAAATTATGTATACTTGCCTGAGGTCCGCGGTTGAGGGTACTATCGCAGAGAAAAGTTGGAAGAGAGAGTTGTACGTAAAAAGAAAAGAGTGGTGGTGGTGTATAAATAGAGATTGGGAATAAGAATTGTAATTTTACTTAGATTCTAGAAAGAATCTTCTAAATAGATAAGTAGGGGCGGACTCTTAAAATCACATCAAACCAGAGAACCTTCATATGGACTCTATCAAAACTGCCTAGTTTCACGTGATTTTCTCCTATCTGTCTTTTTTTTTTAATAAAATCCGGACCACAAAATCATAATCTAAACCATTGTAAATATGATTAAGCCTAAGAAAGGCCACGTGTTTAAATTTCAGCCTTTGATTTGTTGTTAATCTCGAGATATTTATGAAAAAAAAAGAGAACACTATATTTATTTTTTGACTTTTGTGGGACCCACACAACAATCTGAACCGTTGATCCTCTTTGGGAGATTGAGAATGGATACGAGTATAAATTTTAGCAATAGATTCAATGTTGATCTTTAAAATTTAATGAAATTTCGAGATCCGTTGGTTCTGAAACGTCTATTTCAACCAATTTTTCCGTCTTACCAAACAATTAATTTATAAAATATCTATATCATATCACTCTTTTTGAAATAGATCTATATCATACAGATTTACTTTATACAAATAAGATGATTGAATACAATCAATTACACACACAACAAACTGATTCATATTTATTGAACATGAAGAGGTTAGGGAGGAGGAATTTTTGGATCCTCAGCTCCAGCAAACGATACATATTTGCTGTATACATGTAGGTCCATTACCAGTAATCATCGGTGCGATCGAAAATGATGGGCCTAGAAAAAGGCACATTTATTACTATATCTGGGTTCTCTTGGATGGCCCTTCATCTTCCTTGGGACCTATCATTTTTAACTCTTTGTATCACTAAAGCCCTGCCACAAGGGCCAGTCTATGACCCAATAAGGAAGACCTACATTGCTAAATTGAGCAGCCACTAGTTCACTGGGTTGTTGTGTGAATGGTCTAATTTAAGTCCAGTGCAGGCATACTTTGAGATTGATCGTTTTCTCATGCCAAATATCAACTTTTTGAGCCACATGGACACACTTGGAGCATGTCTGGTTCCATGTACGGTGGAATATCCAACTGAATGGGAGAGCTTTCATTTAAGTATCTCGAATTTTTAATAGGTAAGATTTACTGTGGAATTGCATTCTCTTTACCCAGGGGAAGCAAGCATGCATGAGTCAGAGACTGGAGAGTCTGGACATGTTTTTTACATGATATGCTCAAATATGCTGTTCATTTTCCCCTGAAAAAGGAAAGGAAATGAAAGGAAAGAGACAGCCTTATGAGTTGAATCCACAGGTTGAGGTGGGGCTGCTGTCTCTTGATGTGCTCATATAACAACCTCTTTCTTTTTTTGGTACATGTAAATTAGGCCCATTGTATGCAACAAATTCCATGGGGAAGATTTGTGCCGTCAATGGCGAACTTAGGATTTTCATTTAGGTGTGGCTAAACTTTTTTAGACTTTTTCTCATTAATAATACAAAAAAATTATATATATTGACTTCTGCTAAACACATTACCGCATTTTTCAAAACCACTATTTTAGCATGTAAGTGAGTACATACATACTAATCTCCTGCACTTGCTTGTCCATGTGTGTAAATGGAAAATCCAACCATACAATAGTCACATAATTTGTGTTAACTCTAATTCTGCAATGTCCTAGGAAAGTCTTCTTTCTATTGGAGAGTACTAGGTTGGTCATATCAATTTCTTAAGTGGAATAGAACAATAAATATCTTGTAAGATCCAAAAGATGTGCAGTAGTCCTGATCACCGTTTTGTTGTAGCCACATGAGCATCGTCATATATATATTCCCCATGTGATCGACTCTGAATAAAAAGTCATTCAAAGTCAATACATAAATGAAAAGAGAACATAGATATTAAATACCCATGAAGTCTGATAAGGCAGCCATTGCTTCAGTGAGTCCGAACGGAGCATCTCATAAATCTTATTTTTTTTTATATTTATTTTTGGTAGAACATAAATTTGTTTTAAAGTTGTCGATAATCTGATAATCCACAATTTAATTTCAAAAATATAAAAAACTTTCAACTAGCTAGCACCATATTCCGAATTCCTACCTTGAAAGAGTTTAAAAACAGGGAAAAGAAAGTCCAAGAGGCTTCGTAATTAGAAGTTTGGAGAACCTTGGGTTCAGTTTAAGAAGAAAGTCCTAGAGATCATTGCTAGGATATAGACACCGTGGCTTATATTATATGCATGAGTTTTTCATGCATGCATGTTTACAGGTCATGTGTTTGATGACACATTGTCTTTCACCATACTGATGCTCCTTGCATGCATAAATACATGGGAGTTATTAACAATTGGGAGGATATTCATTTGGGTGTCAAGACCAAGTGTCCAACATGCAATTACTATAGAAACCAAGATCATTTCAGCACGATTCAAACGGCTGTATCCTATATGTAGTGGGGAGTTCAGGTCTTTTCCCTGCATGTGCTCTAATTTTCAAGAGATTTAAGTTTTGAAGTTTTATAGTTGCAACCGTGGTACGTTTTTTAAAAAGGATTTTAGAAAAGAAATCCTCTTTGTTTTAATGGAGACCAAAAAAGGATCCAAAATATATTTATCCACCATAGTGGTCCCAAGGGTCATTTTCAGTACTTTTTTTATAAAAATTCTTGAGCAGGAATATCCCCAATCACGTATTCTTTAAAACTGATCACCCAAAACCATTTTCCCTTTTTTCTTCCTCTTCCTCCATAAGCTTCTCCCCTTTGCCCTCTTTTCTTCCTCTTCCTCCACAAGCTTCTCTCCTTTCTTCTTCCTCCTTTCAGGTCATGCGTAAGAGATTTCTACGGGACAATTGTAGGTTTTCCACCTTATAAAGCAATACAAAAGCAGGTTTATCACTCCTTTATAGGGCGGAAAAACTGCATTTTTAGACACTGTTTTTGGCTCTGGGTCGGGTAGAGGTCCTTAAGTTAGGATTTTTCAAGGGCTCAAACAGGCCAGGGGCCTATGCTGAGCAAAAGCACACTTCATCCCATAAGCAACATATCTAAACAAAACACATCTTCTCATGAGTGAGTGAGCCTGAAGGAGGTGGGTAGCCCATATTGGGCCAACCTGTGATCCCACCATAACCTCCCTCCACAAACATCCACTGTCTTCCGATTAATTTGCAAGAGACCAATCTAGAAATCAAATGGATTGAGTCAACCATCAGATTTCGCATTGGAAAATTCTTGAGCACTTTCCCACACTTGAGACCTTGGTGCACTGACATCTCCACCATTTGAAATAAAAAATCCATCCTTCTTTTTCGGTCACATCTTCCCCTGTATGCCCATTGATATGATGTGTCAATTCATTTTTCCAAAACCGACAATGATCGTCAAAGGTTATATGAGCATCGATTAAGGTTCATGTGATCCCAAGGGATGCGAGGGAGGACGACTGGTGCCATGGACCCAAGTCGAATTAAGCAGTTCGCAAACATTAAAATAAATATCTCAATTAAAGTGAGATGGATTTGAGAAGGCCCTTTAAAAGCTATATTTTAGCCCATTTGCCAACTTCAGATCTAAATTCTTATTTGGGTCCTACTTACTGAAGTCTGAGTCCATAAAGGACCCATATAGTTTTGTCATTTTTAGGACCCAGACCCATATCTATATCTGAAAATAGATGTTAAGCTTCTAACATGATCTTTTTCTCTTAAAGCTGTATGCTGTTTAGCTCATGGGTCCCACTTAGATCATTACGATATTTTTCTCTTAAAGCTGGATGCAGTTTAGCTCATGGGTCCCACTTAGATCATTACGATCTTTTTCTCTTAAAGCTGTATGCAGTTTAGCTCATGGGTCCCACTTAGATCATTATGGATAGATCTCTTCCTGAAAAAGTTAAAGAGATCACACCCCCTACACATGAAGCATAATCATGTAATTTGAAACTTTCATCAATCCAACAGTGGGTCATGTATGGATTGAAAATATAAATTATAATCGATTATAAGTACCGGTGTTGATTGTCGTCATGGTCAATTTGAAATTAATGAAATAAGCCATGAATTAGTAAAAAAAGATTGAATATATGTAGGGTTATTCTCTCCCACTAAGTGCAATTGTTAATGTTACATGCTTTATTAAAAAAAATTGAGTTAAAGCTTTCGAAACTATGCATATAAGGATAAAAGATATGGACATAAGTGTCATTTCGCTCTAAAAACCTATGGTGGTTTGAAGACTATTGATTTTGGGAACACAGAATGTATTAAAATGAAAATGTAGGGGCCTATTTGTAAATACTAAAACATCAGGGGCTTATTTACAAATCCTACAAACCTTAGCGGGGAATATACAAAAAGCTCTTTTATTTAAACACAAAGAAAAACTCATCATAAATCTTAATTGAAGGCCCAATTCTTTTTTAAATAAAATTAGAGGATTGCATTCATTTTTAAGGGTTCGGATTATCAATAGGTGGGTGCACGGTGAAATTTCAAACATCCCACCCACTGAAGGGTGGGAGAGAAAGGGGATCAAAACTTTTTATTATTAATGAACTAATGGCAGGCTAAATCTCGCCAGGTCCATTTAAATCTGGGGTGGGGCTTGAACTTGCCGGGTCTGATATTAGCGGGCCTAACCTCCCATGGGATAACCCATGAAGCAACCTAGATAGAAGAAGACAGAGGTAGGAAGATTTTCTCATTTTAAGCAAGAAAAACTGAAAGACTCAAACGGAACTAAGAAATTGATTGAAATTCACTGGTAGATTAGTAGTTGAGGCACCTCCCTTGCCCACCCTGGCTGTCCTCAAATGAGGGCTTGGATGAGTGTGTGTGAGTACTTGCCCTGTAAAGAGAAAGGAAAAAATGAATGAAACACATAGGAAACTGATGGGTCAAGCCCAATCCGGATAGCGGCAATGAGTCAGGTCCGAATGACCCGGTCCGTCTAGGATCGTGGGTCAGGCCAGAATAGCTCTGTTGAGATCCGGGTCTTGTTAAACGAAGCCTCGTCACCTCAGGCTCCAAGTCATCGCGACGAAGTCCTCCCCTCACCTGCATTTACCAAGTCTCACGGAGAAGATCTCACCTGCCTCCCACTGACTCGTTCCTCGAGGACACGACTGAGGCTCCAAAGAGACGTTGAACTGATCGCATCCCCAACTGATTGGGAAAGGTTATAAATAGAGCCCTCTCATCACTTGAGAGAGGGTAGTTTTTCCTACTTTCTCATACCTGTAACTCTCTACATTAATCAAACATCACCACTTTGAAGTGGACGTAGGTCACGCTTGACCGAACCACTATAAATCTCTCATCTCTCTTCATTTATTGCATAGCATTAATTGTCTGACCGGTGGTGTCCGAAGTTACCTTTTTTGGCATCATCAGTTTGGCGCCGTCTGTGGGGAACGAAAAAATTCAAACCCCTTTTTAGAATCATGGTGATCAGCACGAGGTCTGGAAGACGAGAGGACAACCCTGGCCTAACTACGGGTCTGGGCCCTACCGTACAACCAAACTCTCCCAGACAGGGAGAGAACGGTCCTCCACCGGGTAATCCTGTCCCGATTACTCCCGCTCCTACTCCCTCTCCACAGCAAATGATGGAGACCATGCAGCAGCTGGTGACTCAAAACCAGCAAATCCTCCAGCTTATGCTCGCAGGGCAAGGAGGAGCGCCATTCGGTGGGATACAGCAAGAGGAGGCAACACGCCCGCGGGGCCCGACTGCTCCGCGAAACGGAGCGCCTCACCCGGGCGCCCATCCCCTGGGCGCCCAGGGCAGAGGACTTCATATGGGCGCCCAGCCCACTCTCCATCACCTGGGCGCCCATCCCAATGGCGCCCAGGGCAGAGGACTTCATGTGGGCGCCCGGGCCCACTCTCCATCACCTGGGCGCCCATCCCAATGGCGCCCAGGGTCGAGGAGTTCCCCCGATTATGCAGCTCCATCGCGCCCAGGGTGCCTCCGCCGGCGCTCCCTTGGACCCCCCACCTGGCCCGATCCTGGTTGATCCTCAAGGTCATGCTTATCATGCAGTGCCTCCACCTCCAGGTGGAGCCCAGTTTGCAGAACCTCAGGCTGATGATCCCCACTTCCAAGAGGGGGGAAGTGAAAATAATACAGTGGGGGAGGAAAGCTATCTCCCTGATCCTTCCAGAGAACCCCATGATCAATGGGAGGAAAAATTTAAGGAGATGCAGAATCAAATCGGGGACGTCTTCGATGCTGTGAGGGCGCAGGCCCCAGAGACAGTAGATTATCTCGTCAGACGAACTGAACACCCCGTTCAAGTCTGATGTAGTAAACTACCCCCTTCCTCGGAGGTTCAAAATGCCGTCCATGGAGACCTTCGATGGAAGGAAGGATCCATTGGATCACCTGGAAACTTATAAGACCGTGATGCAGTTGCACAATATCGCTGATGAGATCATGTGCAGAGCATTCCCGACCACACTGAAGGGCTCCGCCCGACAGTGGTTTTCCAATCTCGCCCCAGCTTCCATCGCCACCTTCGAAGAACTAAGCAGGTCCTTCGTATCACATTTCATTGGAGGACGCCGCCATCAAAAGCCACCCACACACCTGCTGAATGTAAAGCAGGACAGTAATGAGAGCCTCAGGGCATACCTCACTCGTTTTAACGAGGAGGTACTTCAGGTGGAGGAACCCGATGACAAAGTGACCATGACTGCTTTCTTGGGAGGCCTCCGTTCATCGGGTTTCTACTTCTCAGTAATGAAGTGCCCACCCAAGAGCATGACGGAGCTGTTGGCGAAAGCCCAGAAATATATGAATGCGGAGGACGCTACTAGGGCCAGGCGGGGCGAGTCCTCCAGAGTGGCGGATAAAGGAAAACACGATAGAGACGACAAGAAGGAACCCAGCAATAAGCGGAGCAGAACCGAGAGGATACCTGCCAGAGACCGACTCGGTCCTGCCCCCCCGAGAGACCAACCCTTCCCTGCTCCGCAGAGAAACCAACAAGCTTTCACAGCTCTCAATGCTGCAGTAGGGCACATTCTACTGGAAATTCAAGATGATCCTGCAATAAAATGGCCGGGAAAAATGAAATCTCCATCACATCGCAGGAATATGACCAAATACTGTCGCTTCCACCGCGATCACGGTCATGATACTGACGATTGCTTCGACCTCAAGAGGCAGATTGAAGATCTGATCCAGCGGGGACACCTGTGCCAGTATGTTGCCGGTAGGGGGCAGGCACCGCCACAGCCTCATAACGTCGAAAATCAGCACCCTATTGGAGAAATTCGTACTATCTCTGGAGGGTCAGCGGAGTCATTCTCCGCCATGAAAGCCTATGCCAGAAAGGCGAGGCATCCTGATGAACCACGCCCGTCAAAAGCGTCGAGGCACAGCACTGATGAGACTATATCCTTCTCGGATAAAGATCTAGAGGACATCCAACACCCTCATGACGACCCTCTGGTGCTCTCAATGACCGTCGCCAATTTCCAGGTGCATAGGATCTTGGTTGACAGTGGGAGTTCTGCAGATATTTTATTTGTGGAAGCCTATGATAAGCTGAAGTTGGGCCGAGAGAGATTGCAACCAGTCAAGTTTCCTCTCATCGGTTTCTCGGGGGAAAAGGTGTATCCTTTAGGGGCCGTCACGTTACCAGTCACGGCGGGAACAGCCCCCCGAACCTCCACCACAATGGTCAATTTCCTGGTGATAGATTGTCCATCAGCGTACAACATCATCCTGGGACGACCCACTCTTAACTCCTTGAGAGCCGTCCCTTCCACATATCATCTCATCCTCCGCTTCCCAACCTCGAATGGAGTAGGGGAGGTAAGAGGAGACCAAGTAGCAGCAAGAGAATGCTACGTCACCTCGATGAAGGCCAAGATGACGCAGGAGGCGCTGCAAGTGGAAGTCTTGGACCCAAGAGATGAGGCCACCACAGAAAGAGGGGAGCCAGTTGAAAAACTTACCCCTATAATCTTGCATGATGAACATCCAGAGAGGAAGGTGTATGTTGGCTCTTCACTTCCGGAAGCTCTGGTTGGCCGATTGACAGATTCTTTGAGGGATAATATGGGCATATTCGCATGGTCACATGCTGATTTGGAAGGGATCAACCCAGCCGTCGCCACCTATCGCCTCAATGTCAGCCCTCTCCACAAACCTGTTCGGCAAAGGTTAAGGGGCGCCTCCACTGAAAGGGCCCAAGCAATAGAGAAGGAAGTGGGAAAGCTGATTGATACCGGGGCAGTCAGAGAAGTTGCGTACCCTGAATGGCTCTCCAATGTGGTGATGGTGGCCAAAGCAAATGGGAAGTGGCGCCTCTGCGTAGACTTCAGCGAACTCAACAAGGCATGCCCGAAGGACAGCTACCCGTTGCCCAGGATCGACCTCCTCATCGACGCCACGGCGGGACACGAGCTTCTTTCCTTCCTGGACGCTTATTCTGGATACAACCAAATTAGCATGCACCCTCCAGACCAGGAAAAAACATCCTTCATCACTCCGAAGGGCACCTACTGCTACAGGGTTATGCCCTTCGGACTAAAGAACGCTGGAGCAACCTACCAGCGCCTGGTGAACAGGATGTTCCACTCCCAGATCGGGCGAACGATGGAAGTGTATGTCGACGACATGCTAGTGAAGAGCTTGGCTGCAGCAGATCACATCGGTCATCTTCAAGAGACCTTCAGTGTTCTTAGGACCTACAACATGAAGCTGAATCCCGAGAAATGCGCTTTTGGCGTTGGATCAGGAAAGTTCTTGGGGTTCATGGTCAATCAGAGGGGGATTGAGGCGAACCCTGACAAAATCAAGGCCATACTGGATATGAGGTCGCCATCATCAACTAAGGAGCTGCAGCGCCTCAATGGGAGAATTGCAGCGCTCAACAGGTTTGTCTCCAAATCTGCAGATAAGTGTTTGCCCTTCTTCAAGATTCTGAGAAAAACTTTTGAATGGGGATCTGAGGCTGAGGAGGCTTTCCAAAAGCTTAAGGCATACCTGGCCACACCCCCTCTCCTCTCACATGCTTCACCTGGGGAAGTGCTGTATTTGTACCTCTCTGCTTCTCCCTCAGCAGTAAGCTCTGTCCTCATTTCAGACCATGGTGGGGTACAAAAACCAATCTACTATGTGAGCAGAGCATACAGAGGGGCAGAGGTCAGATACTCCGAATTGGAAAAACTGGCGCTCGCCCTCGTTTCAACTGCGAGGCGTCTACGTCATTACTTCCAGAGCCACACAATCATTGTCATCACGGATCAACCTCTGAAAAGAGTTTTGGCAAAACCTGATGTTGCTGGAAGATTGATTAAATGGTCGGTGGAGCTGGGTGAGTTCGACATTCACTATCAACCAAGGCCTGCCATCAAAGCACAGGCTTTGGCAGACTTTGTAGCTGAACTTACATATGCTGAAGAACAAACTGAGGATCCTCCTCTGCTCACACTGGGCGCCCAGCTCTCCTCTCCCCCAACGGGCGCCCAGCCACCTATGGGCGCCCAGCTCTCCTCTCCCCCAACGGGCGTCCAGCCACCTATGGGCGCCCAGCTATCCTTTCCCTCAACGGGCGCCCAGCTCTCCACCTCATCTCTGGGCGCCCAAGCTTCTCCCCCACAGGGCTCGCAGGCCTCTCCATCTGTAAATGAAGAACCTCTCCAAAGTGCCCAAGTACCTCCTGAGAGGTCCGGTGTCTCGCCACTACCAGCCTGGAAACTCTACGTTGATGGCTCAGCAACCACAGAAGGAAGCGGAGCTGGCTTAATCCTAATAAGTCCTGATGGTACACCCATCAAGTATGCAGTGAAGCTCCACTTCATTGCCTCAAACAATGAAGCCGAGTATGAGGCTCTCCTATCTGGTCTGAAATTGGCGATTGAGATGGACGCCAAATCTGTTCTCGCTTACAGCGATTCACAACTGGTGGTGAATCAAGGTAAACGGCGAATTCGAAGCAAAGGAGGAAAGAATGCAGGATTACCTCAGCATGGTGAAGGAAATAATCAAAAGTTTCCAATATTTTCAGCTCTCTCACATTCCTAGGGGAGAAAATGTTGCCGCCGACGCACTCGCCAGGCTCGCCTCATCATTGGAGGCCTCATCTGCAGAACCGACCCTCATCGGGCATCAGTTGGAGAAGAGTAAGTTAGATGTAGTGATCGGAAACATCAACTGTGCATCAGAAGGCGACGAGCCAAATTGGATGACCCCCATAAAAGCCTTCCTTCAAGAGGGCACCGAGCCAGATGACCATCTTGAAGCTAGGAGACTGAGGATGAGAGCTTCTAAGTTCACAATCCTACAGGAAGTTCTCTACAAGAGGGGTTACAACCTACCGTTGCTGCGCTGCCTTTCCCCAGAAGAGGCTGACTACGCCCTCAGAGAAATTCATGAGGGGATTTGTGGAAATCACTCTGGAGGACGCTGCCTCGCCCATAAAGCGCTTAGGCAAGGGTACTTTTGGCCAAGCATGGTGAAAGACGCCAAAGACCTCACCAAGAGGTGTGACAAATGCCAGCGCTTCGCCACTGTGACGCGGCAGCCACCAGAAGAGCTGACCACCATCCTCAGCCCGTGGCCTTTCTCCAAGTGGGGCATCGACATTTTGGGCCCCCTGCCTTTGAGTAGAGGCCAGTGCAAGTTCATAGTGGTCGCCATCGACTACTTTACAAAATGGGCGGAAGCAGAACCCCTAGCGAAGATAACGGACTACAAGGTGAAGGATTTCGTCTGGAAAAACCTGGTCTGTCGCTTCGGGATACCTAATGCCATTGTCAGCGACAATGGCAAACAATTCGACAACAGGCTCTTCAACTCCTTCTGCGCCGACCTTCACATAAAACAACCTCACTCCAGCCCGGCACACCCCCAGGCAAATGGACAAGCAGAGGTGATGGTGAGGACAGTCCTACGCAACCTCAAGACAAGGCTCGAAAGAGCAAAAGGTCTGTGGGTTGATGAGCTTCCAGGAGTATTATGGGCCTACAGGACAACTCCGCGGACTCCTACAGGAGAAACCCCTTTCTCTCTTGCTTTTGGGACTGAGGCGGTAATTCCTGTCGAGATAGGGGTGCATTCCCTAAGGGTCCACCAATATGACCCTGCCACCAACGAAGAAGGACTCCGCCTCAACCTCGATTTGATAGAGGAGGCAAGAGAAATGGCTGTGGTCCGTAATGCGGAGTACAAACGACGCATGGCCAAGTACTACAATTCGAGGGTGAAGCCTCGTTCCTTCCAACCAGGAGACCTAGTCCTCAAGAAGGTGATTCTCGCTATGAAGGACTCTCGGGAAGGAAAGCTCGGACCAAATTGGGAAGGTCCATATCTCATAATAGAAGTGGTGAGACCAGGCACCTACAGAATCCAGAACTCTGAAGGAAAGGTCTTACCCCATCCATGGAATGCAGAACACTTGAAGAAGTACTACCAGTGAAGAGTTCTAAGGGGGTGAATTAGGGTTTTTTTGGTGAATTAGGGTTTTTGTTAAAGGACTTAGGTTTGCACTTTTTATTGCATTTAATGTTGCAAAACAATGGGTGGATAAATAAAATTACTTTTATTACCAAAAGTTGCATAAATCAGGCTTATGCTGCCTTTACAAAAGTCAAGCTACCTACCTATAAAATCCCTATACACTAATCACTTTCATCCCCTTCCTCATCATCCTCCTCTACATCGTCCTCATAATCACCAGAGCTGCTACCACCATCATCAGGCGCCTCCATCGGCACAAAGCCTGATATGTCAATGTCTGGAAAGTCGGCCGAAATCTTCCCTCGAAGCTCCTCGTAGCCATCAATGAAGGCATCCGCAATGCCAATCTGCAGGTCTCTTTCAGCTTGAGAAGCTCTCTCGGACGCTGCCCTCATCTCTGCCTCCACAGCAACTTCTCTGAGCCTCACCTTCTCAAGGGTTCGAGCAAGCTCAGCCTCACTGAGCGAAGCCCTCTCACGGGCCCTCGTAAGCTCGGTCTCTCGGAGCGAAGCCCTCTCACGGGCCTTCATCAACTCAGCCTCATTGAGTGAAGCCCTCTCGCGGGCCTTCGTAAGCTCAGCCTCGTTGAGCGAAGCCTTCTCGCAGGTCTTTGAAAGCTCATCTTCTACTTCGGCCGCCCTCTTATTGGCTGCTGAAAGCCCGGTCTCAAGCTTGCTTACCCTCTCTCGGGACGCAGCAAGATCGGTCGCGGAAATCCTACCAGCGGCTTCTAGAGCAATAATCTTCTCTCGAGCAATGGAGAGCTCTAGCCGCATAGCCTCCTTCTCCCGTCTCATCTGACCACAAGACTGGGCTCTCGACAACAAGCAGATGGATGCTGTGGAAAGCTGAAGAGATAAGAGACGAGAAGTGAGACAGTTGTAAAGAAATGAAGGGGTAACAATCTGGAGAAAAATAAATAATGAACTTCACCTGAGTCAGACCCTCTACAAATGAGTCAATGACCCCCTCGGTGCCCAAGGCATTAACCTGAGAGACCTCATGCGCCAGCACATATTTCCCTAGCCTATCCCGCATCTCCCACGAACGACCCCGCCTGGGACCGGTCCCGGTGGGTGCCCCTGTAGAAGTACCCGGTTGTGGAGGACATAGCCGAGGGACAGGAAGTGTAGCTGAAGAGGAAGGCTGCGAGACAACAGTCTTAGCGGAGGAGATCCCTGCCTGAGGAGGCACCACAGGTAAAACCACTCGAGTAGGAGGCACTCGGGGCTCAGTGCAAGAAGCTGATGGAGAGGTTCCTGGTGAGACATCGTCTGTCCTCGCCACCTTCGAAGGAGGGGTACCCCTATCCGAGAAGCGGGTCGAAAAGCGGGCTCCAGTCATCTCTCTGCTTACCTCCGTGCCTATTAAGAGAAGTATTGGCAAGTGAGACATGGATACAACACATCAGATAATGTTTAAGATTATAGCCAAAGCAGATTTGACTTACTTTTTCTCTTTGATGACGGTCCTGAAGAAGAGCCCGGAGAAGGTCCACCGGCCTTACTGCTTTCTTTGGGAATAAGAGCTCCCAAGTCTTTCTCTGGATGATCCCTCACCGCTTGCAGCTTCGCCTCTTGATCCTTGCAGAGTATGGGAGGATCTGCGGAGAAACGGTGAGCATAGAAGAACAATATATATATAAGTGTGGAGAAATGAGCGGGAAGACGTACCCAGTCTCTTGGCGTCAGCCCATCGCATGGGCACCAATGCTCGATCTGTCTCAGAGGCCCACTCTCCGCCAATGAAGAAGAAGCGTGATTTCCAACGGTGGCAATTGGAGCGTAGGCCTGTGATCAGCTTGCCACCCCTGGGGCTAAGATAGTACCATCCCCTATTCGGGGCTGGAGACTCGGTTAAGTGATAAGCGGCATGAAACGCTACAGGGGAAGCATCCTCCCTATGTACCTGCCTCCATAATGCAAGAAAGCCGATGAGGACTCTCCACCCATTGGGTACTAACCGTCCCGGCGTCAGTGAGAAATAGTGGAGAATACGGCAAACGGCTGAAGACAAGGGGAATTTCAGCCCTGCTTCGAGCATCTCCTCGTAGATGGCGATATCACCAGATGAGCAATCACAAGCCGGCTCGTCCGTTTCGGCCCGACGACACATAACAGTGGGAGGAATGCGATAAAATACTGTCATCTTGAAAATGTCTTCATCAGTGTTAAATACGCTGTAGATAGTACTCACTTTGGATCCATCGTCGTCGACAGCGACTTTCCCTTGATACCTTTTTTGGCGAGGACGCAACTTATCCCGCACAGTCGAGACCAAGGTGATGCCCAAGCTAGAACCAGCCTCGCCCTCAGCCTGGCGGGCGCCTACTCCCAGGGCGCCAGCAGGGGCGCCCGCAGCAGCGTGGCAGGAACCCGCGACAGCCCCGTCGCCCGGTCGGGAGGCCCGTCCAACTCTCAGCACAAGGGCACCAGCAGCCTGGCGGGCGCCCACCACGAAGGCGTCCTCGCCCATCGCAGCACCTGTGCCGCCGTCGCCCGCCCTCGTCTCCGCCCGCGAACAGCGCTACCCTATCCATCACCGCGACGCCGCCCTGCAGCACCGGGGCGCCCGCAGCCTGGCGGGCGCCCACCGCAGCAGCGTCGTCCCCGACGTCACCGCCCGGAGCAGGGGCGCCTCCACGGCCGCCCGCGATGCCGCCCTGCAGCACCGGGGCGCCCGCAGCCTGGCGGGCGCCCACTGCGGCAGCGTCGTCCCCGACGTCACCGCCCGGAGCAGGGGCGCCTCCACGGCCGCCCACGACGCCGCCCACAGCGGCAGCGTCGCCCGCGACGTCTCCGCCCAGCGCCGCAGGGGCGCCTGCAACTGGGCGGGCGCCCACCGCGGCAGCACCCCCTCGCCCGCGCCAGCGCGCCGCCCCGGGCACCGCCGCCCATCGCGGTGCCCGCGCCTCCCTCAGCCCGCTGCCAGCACGCCGCCCCGGGCACCGTCGCCCATCGCAGTGCCCCCGCCTCCCTCGCCCGCTGCCTGCGCAGGCAGGTCCGACAGGCGGACGTCGCCGCTGCTGCTCGCCCAGGGGGGCCCCACGACGCCTCTGCTCGCCTGTGGTGGATCTCTGCTGGGAGAAGCCTAGGGCTGGGCGCCCAGGGGCCAGCCCTCGCCGCCCTCATCGAAACTGCTCGCCTGAGAGACGAGCACGCCAGATCTTGCCTCGGGTTGGGCGCCCACAGCAGGATTCATTCCACGTTCGCCTGATGCCGCTTCCTCAACGCACATCGACGTCCGGCCAACTACTCTGATCTTCGTGTGTTTTGTTGCAATCTTCTTCTTGGTCTCTTTGGGTGTTCTCTTCTCTCTTGGAGATTTCTTTCTTCTTTGGAAAGAGTCTGGTTTAGGGCACCAAGAGTTTATAAGAGAAAGAGTCCTTGATGCATGGGTTTTTTTTTTCAAAAACCAAAAGATGAATCTCAAAGGTCTACAAATTTCAAAATCTGAGCAGAAAGAGGAGGTTGGATTGCTGTGAACTTGTGGAAGAGACGGATGAGTTAAAAGCCCCATGTTCAAAGTTGTTAGAACGCAGGACTTTGAGGGGCAAATGATGGGTCAAGCCCAATCCGGATAGCGGCAATGAGTCAGGTCCGAATGACCCGGTCCGTCTAGGATCGTGGGTCAGGCCAGAATAGCTCTGTTGAGATCCGGGTCTTGTTAAACGAAGCCTCGTCACCTCAGGCTCCAAGTCATCGCGACGAAGTCCTCCCCTCACCTGCATTTACCAAGTCTCACGGAGAAGATCTCACCTGCCTCCCACCTGACTCGTTCCTCGAGGACACGACTGAGGCTCCAAAGAGACGTTGAACTGATCGCATCCCCAACTGATTGGGAAAGGTTATAAATAGAGCCCTCTCATCACTTGAGAGAGGGTGGTTTTTCCTACTTTCTCATACCTGTAACTCTCTACATTAATCAAACATCACCACTTTGAAGTGGACGTAGGTCACGCTTGACCGAACCACTATAAATCTCTCATCTCTCTTCATTTATTGCATAGCATTAATTATCTGACCGGTGGTGTCCGAAGTTACCTTTTTTGGCATCATCAGAAACAACCACAAAGGCCTATTTATAGATGAAAGCAAATGGGTCCTAAACCGTACCCACTACGGGTTATCCCGATCGAACCCACAAGAATCCACATAGCCATTGTAAGTTACTGCATGTAGGGCTGACCCATATAAACTGCATCCTTCTTATGAGCCAACAAACCCCAAATACTGTCTTGTAATCTTAGCTTGAGTCCAATTTCATTTTAACAACTATTGGAGGTCTATTACTTAGTTTTCCATTGGAAAAAAGTGGGGCCAAAGCCCATTAACTTTTTTTCATTTCCCATGCATTGAAACAATTTGTGCAAACTCTAGCCTACTAGTGAATGCTTTAACCAAGTCCAACTTCATTTCAAGAACATTTGAGAGTTAATTGGGGCTCATGGGGGTTAAGTAAGTCGACCTTAACCCAACTGCTTAATTGTAAGATTGATCATGCGATTAATAATGTTTTTGTTTTTAAGTCTTAAGTATGACAAACTTCTATTAAATTAAAATTTTAAGATATCGAATTGACTAAAAGAGTGCTTTTATCTTGAGGCGTTTGAATTTTCAATAGGTGATCAACCTTACCGTGGAATTCAACTCCCTTCGTCCATAAGAAACCTGAGGGTGAGAAACTAAGAGACTCTGGACTTCGGCTTCACATGGTTTACCTATGAGCCTCACTGGCTCACGGCTCACTGCCCACTTTTCTGTGGGGCCCACCCGACCAATGGGGATCAAAATATTTTTCTGGGACCTATGGTGTATGGTGATAGGGCCTCACATGATCATCGTAATCCCTTGATCAATGGCCCATAAACTTCACCATGAAAATGGGTGCACATTTAATCCAGTGGTCTAGTCCATTCCTTGAGTATAGTCTATTTGGATAATACATTTTCACATGGCGGAATTGGATAATACATTTTCACATGGCGGAAAACGTTTAGATTATTTGCGAGCCCCTTTTTTGTTTTTTTGGTACAGGAGTCCCCCAATTACACTACATACCCTTCCCCATGAAGTGGTCGGGGTGGAGAGCGTGGTTCACAAGAACAGATTTTAAATGAGCATAGAATCACAAAGTTACAAAGGCCTCATGCCTATTTATTTGAATGGAATTAAATTCTTAGGAATTCCAAGTAATGTACTTTTAAAAGTGGCATTAATTTAAGAAACAAAGGTGTTTTTACCAAAAGAATAAAAAGAAATAAAGGTGAAGATCTATAAATCGAAATCAAATAATCTCAGCTTTCATGGAAAATAATATGGGAGATGAAAAATAAATACTCAGGCATCACCTTAGTAAATCAAATCTTAGAAAAATTGCGGTCCCATCTATACCTCCAGTTTTAACATTTAAGAAAAAAAAAAAAAAACCAATCAACTTTCTAGGAACTTTTAGTTTACCTCCAAGAAACTTTCAATTTTATAGTGCCCCTCAAATTCCTGGTTGTGCCCCATGTTATATTTTCTCCTCCAAACTCTATAATAACCCTTTGTTGGAACCCATTTTACTATTAATGCCGAAAAATCTAATTTGGTGCAAACAAATGAGCCCTAAGAAGATTAAAGAAAGTCTAGCAAATTGGAAAATAAAATATATGAATTTTATTGAAACTCACTCACAATGTCACTACATAAAAATAAGATTCCTGAACCAATCGAACTTTTACTCAATAAATTTTTTGTTTCTTCCTGAGGTAGGGACAGGCGATCGGGTGATTTCTCCAATCAATTGTAAAGCTATGCATGGCTGCTCGACAGGTACCTGCCCAAATCAGAAGTCCAGTGTAAGAACAAACGGGTTTTATTATGGTGATGAGGATGATGGACGATGACTTACAAAATGGCCTGCCCCAAGAATCCAGTAGAAATTTAGGTTCTTATATGACTTTCTGAAACCTTTTGTAACTTGCTGGTCATTTTTGCAATAGAGAGGAGTTCGGTTCAAATTGGTGAAGTTCTTCAATCCATCCCACCTGAAACATGGAATAGTATATCAGACATGTCTGGGTAAATCACATTAACTTCCATATAAATATATGAAACATTTGCTAGCTCATGCAAGTAGGAAAAAGAGAGTATTACTCGAGGTTTCTGGACCCATGCTTCTGCCGGTGTGGCACATATGAGATCAACCTACTAATAAGTAATAACCAACCAGACTATGTTAAGGACGTTGACAATATACAAGTGAAGGTAACTGGGCCATGAAGCTTAGTCAATCTAGATCTGCTGTAGCTGATTGTATCTATTCACATATATAGGTTTGGTGGTTGTAACAGAAGAAGGTTATGTGCTTGTAGTTGCACAAGTGCTATAAACTAATCCAGAATTAGTTACAGTGATTAATTGATTCTGTCTGAATGTATAAAAGGAGAGGACTGGTCATCTGATATAGATAACTTGGAGAATAAGAAATCTTTCTGCTCCTCTGCTTCTGTTCTTCTTGTCTGCCATGTTATCAAAGGATAGTATGTGATGGGTCAGGCCCAACCCGGATTGCGGTAAAGAGTCAGGTCCAGACAACCCGGTCCGTCCAAGGTCATGGGTCAGGCCAGGTTGGCTCAGTTGATATTCGAAACTCGTTGAAGGAAGCCTTGTCACGTCAAGGCCTCCGAGTCATCACGACGAAGTCCTCCCCTCACCCGCTCTTACCAAATCTCGCGAAGAAACTCTCACCTGCCCTCCACCTTGCTCGTTCCTCGAGGACACGTCTGAGGCTCCAGGCCCTCCACCTTGCTCGTTCCTCGAGGACACGTCTGAGGCTCCAGGCTCCAGAGAGACGTTGCTTTAATTTTGCATCCCATCTGTTGGGGAAGGGATATAAATTCAGGGTCTCCTCATCACTTGAGGGCCAATGATTACATGCCTTTACTGCCTTTCTCATACCTGTAACCTCTCACCATAATCGAAGATCTCCATTTTGAAGTGGACGTAGGTCACTCTTGACCGAACCACTATAACTCTCTCTCTCTCTCATTTTATTACCGCATTTAATACTTTCATTAATACCTTGACGGGTGGTGTCCGAATCTATTTTTGGCATCATCAGTTTGGCGCCGTCTGTGGGAACGAACAAAAGTTCTCATCCTATTTTTAAAAATCATGGTGATCAACACAAGATCCGTAAGACGAGAAGACAATCCTGTCCAAGCTATAGGTCCGGGTCCTTCCAGGCGCCCAGACTCCCCTACCCAGGGAAATAATGGTCCTCCACCGGGTAACCCTTCTCCGAATACTCTCCCCCCTGCGCCGACTCCTCAGCAGATGTTGGAAACCATGCAACAGCTGTTGGCCCAAAACCAACAAATCTTGCAACTCATGCTTGCGGGACAAGGAGGAGCACTCCAGGGTGGAGCACCGTTTGGTGGAATGCAGCAAGAGGTGCCAATCCCGAGGCAGGCTTCCCGGCAACCAACCCCTCACCCGGGCGCCCATCCCCGGCGCCCATCTCCCAGGCGCCCAGGATGGAGCACATCTCCCGGGCGCCCATCTCTCAGGCGCCCAGGATGGAGCACCTCTCCCGAGCGCCCATCTCCCAGGCGCCCAGGATGGAGCACCTCTCCCGGGCGCCCGTCTCCCAGGAGCCCAAGACGGAGCAGCACCACACCAAGGCGCCCATACTCTCGGTGCCCAGAGAAGAGCACCTCACTTGGGCGCCCCTCATCATGGCGCCCAAGGTCGAGGAGCACATCATGGCCCCCATGGCCGAGGAGCACATCCGAGCTTCCATGACCACGAAGTTCCTCCACCCCCTGGTAGAACCCATGGAGGGTTACCACCTCGACCCTTCCTTCAGGACGAGGAGGACTCTCACTTCCAAGAAGGGGGAAGTGAGAATCACTGCATGGAAGATGAAAGTTATTTCCCCGGTCCATCCAGGGAGCTTCACAATCACTGGGAGGAAAAAATCAAAGAGATGCAGAATCAACTGGGCGATGTCTTCAATGCAATGAAGGCCCAGGCACCGGAGACTGTGGATTATCTAGTCGGGCGGACGGATACACCGTTCAAACCCGATATAGTACATTACCCACTTCCAAGGAAGTTCAAAATGCCGTCCATGGAGACCTTCGATGGGAGGAAGGATCCATTAGACCATCTTGGAACTTACAAAACCAGGATGCAGCTCCACAACATCCCTGACGAGATAATGTGCAGAGCCTTTCCAACCACGTTGAAAGGTTCTGCCCGCCAGTGGTTCGCAAATCTCCCCTCAGCATCCATCGCCACCTTCGGAGAGTTGAGCAAGTCTTTCGTCTCGCACTTCATAGGTGGGCGCCGCCACCAGAAGCCCGCAACACACCTGCTTAGTATAAAGCAGGAGGAGAATGAAACCCTAAGGAGTTACCTCACTCGTTTTAACGAGGAGGTACTCCAAGTCGAGGAGCCCGACGACAAGGTCTCCATGACGGCTTTCCTTGGAGGCCTCCGTTCCTCGAGTTTTCTCTTTTCCGTAATGAAGCGCCCGCCGAAGAGCTTCTCGGAACTATTGGCCAAAGCCCAAAAGTATATGAATGCGGAAGACATCACCAGGGCGAGGCGCGGAGAATCCTCCAGAGCGAACAATAAGGGAAAAGAGAGGAGCAGAGACGAGAAGAAGGAAGTTAGCAACAAGCGGAGCAAGACAGAGAGAGTACCTGTCAGAGACCGACTTGGTCCCGCTCCGCAAAGGGACAGGCTAGTGTTCACGCCTCTCACGGCCACGGTGGAGCAGATCTTGTTCCAAATACAAGATGACCCAGCCATAAAATGGCCAGGAAAGATGAAGTCTCCTCCGAATCGGAGGAATCCGAACAAATACTGTCGCTTCCATCGCGACCATGGCCATGACACTGACGACTGCTATGAGCTCAAACGCCAGATTGAGGATCTCATCCAGCACGGCCACCTACGTCAGTATGTTGCCGGCAGGGGACAAGCACCTCCACCACCTCCACCTCACAATCAGGAGAATCAGCAACCGATCGGAGAAATCCGAACAATTTCTGGAGGGCTAAGAGAGTCGCTCTCGGCCATAAAGGCCCATGCCAGAAAGGCAAGGCATCCTGATGAGGCACGCCCAGTCCAAGGCGCCAAGGCATGGAGATAATGAAGTTATATCCTTCTCAGACAAGGATTTGGAGGGGATCCAGCACCCTCACGACGACCCTCTAGTGCTCACAATGACGGTCGCCAATTTTCAAGTGCATAGGATCCTGGTAGACAGTGGAAGCTCTGCAGACATTCTGTTTGTAGAAACTTATGACAAGCTGAGGCTGGGACGGGAGAGGTTGCAGCCCGTCAAGTTTCCTCTCATCGGCTTTTTGGGAGAGAAAGGTGTATCCCCTTGGGGCAATCACACTGCCAGTCACAGCCGGGACTGCGCCTCGAACTTCCACAATAATGGTCAATTTCCTGGTGATTGACTGCGCATCGGCTTACAATATCATCCTGGGGCGTCCAACTCTTAATGCCTTAAGAGCGGTCCTCTCAACGTTTCATCTCATCCTCCGGTTTCCAACTCCAAATGGGATCGGAGAGGTAAGAGGGAATCAAGTAGCAGCAAGGGAATGCTACGTCTCATCTATGAAAGCCAAGAAAACGCAGAGGCGTTACAAGTCGAAATCTCGGACCCAAGAGATGAAACCACGGCAGAGAGAGGAGAACCAGTCGAGGAGCTCACCTCAGTGGTCCTAGATGAAGACTTCCCAGCCAGGAGAGTACATATTGGCTCTTCTCTCCCTAAGGATCGGGCCAGCCAGCTGACAGACTTCTTGAGAGGTAATATGGATGTTTTCGCATGGTCGCATGCGGATCTTGAAGGGATTGATCCCGACGTCGCAACCCACCGTCTCAATGTCGACCCTGGCTACAAGCCTGTCCGACAAAAGCTTAGATGGGCCTCCACAGAGAGGGCCCAAGCAATGGACAATGAAGTCGGGAAGTTGCTGGAGAATGGGGCTGTCAGGGAAGTAGCCTACCCTGAATGGCTCTCAAATGTTGTGATGGTGAAGAAGGCCAGCGGAAAATGGCGCATGTGCATTGACTTCACGGAGGTTAACAAAGCGTGCCCAAAGGACAGCTACCCCCTACCAAGGATTGACCTCCTCATCGACGCCACAGCAGGTCATGAACTACTCTCGTTCTTGGATGCATACTCTGGATACAACCAGATTAGCATGCACCCCCCGGATCAGGAGAAGACATCATTCATCACCCCGAAAGGAACCTACTGTTATAGGGTCAGGCGCCACCTATCAACGTCTAGTGAACAAGATGTTCCACTCTCAAATCGGGCGGACCATGGAGGTTTACGTAGACGATATGCTGGTGAAGAGCCTCGCCGCAGCCGACCATATCGCCCATCTGCAAGAGACCTTTGACACTCTCAGGCTCTTTCGCATGAAATTGAATCCTGAGAAGTGTGCCTTTGGTGTAGGATCCGGAAAGTTCTTAGGTTTTATGGTCGACCAGAGGGGGATCGAGGTGAATCCAGATAAAATCAAGGCCATAATAGATATGAAGTCACCCTCTTCCACAAAGGAGTTGCAGCGCCTCAATGGAAGGATTGCGGCACTTAGCAGATTTGTTTCCAAATCTGCAGACAAGTGCTTGCCCTTCTTCAAGATCCTCCGCAAAACATTCCAATGGGGGCCCGAGGCTGAAGAAGCATTCCAGAAGCTCAAAGCTTACCTGACCGCTCCCCCTCTCCTCTCGCATGCTACACCAGGCGAAGTGCTGTACCTGTATCTTTCGGCTTCACCTTCAGCCGTGAGCTCTGTTCTCATAAAGAATCAGGATGGAGCGCAAAAGCCTATCTACTATGTGAGCAGAGCCTACCGAGGGGCAGAGTCCAGATACCCAGAGCTCGAAAAACTGGCCCTCGCCCTGATCTCCACTGCAAGGCAGTTTACGACACTACTTTCAGGGCCACACCGTGGTGGTAGTAACAGATCAACCTTTGAAAAAAGTTTTGGGGAAACCTGATGTAGCTGGAAGACTTGTGAAGTGGGCGATAGAGCTAGGGGAGTTTGATGTTAAATATCAACCAAGGTTTGCCATCAAAGCACAGGCTCTAGCTGACTTCGTAGCTGAATTCACTTATGACGAAAACCAAGTAGATGAAACAGCGGTGCTCACCTCCTTGCTAGCACCTCAGGACCCTCAAGCCCCGGGCGCCCAGCCTCTTCTCCAAGCCCCGGGCGCCCAGCTCCTCCCTCAAGCTCTGGGCGCCCGAGACTCTCCTCAAACCATGGGCGCCCAGCTTCCCTCGGGCGCCCAACCTCTTCTCCAAGCCCCGGGCGCCCAGCATCTTCTCCAAGCCCCGGGCGCCCAGCTCCTCCCTCAAGCTCTGGGCGCTCGAGACTCTCCTCAAACCCTGGGCGCCCAGCTTCCCTCGGGCGCCCAACATCTTCTCCAAGCCCCGGGCGCCCAGCTCCTCCCTCAAGCTCTGGGCGCCCGAGACTCTCCTCAAACCCTGGGCGCCCAGCTTCCCTCGGGCGCCCAACCTCTTCTCCAAAGCACCCAGGTACCTCCCCAGAGGTCGATTGCCCCGCCTTTACCGGTCTGGAAATTGTATGTTGATGGTTCGGCAACCACAGACGGAGGCGGAGCTGGCTTCATCCTGATCAGCCCTGATGGTACACCCATCAAGTATGCAGTGAAGCTCCACTTCATTGCATCAAATAATGAAGCCGAGTATGAGGCACTCTTATCAGGACTGAGGTTGGCGATCGAAATGGACACCAAATCAGTTCTTGCTCACAGTGATTCACAATTGGTGGTGAATCAAATAAATGGCGAATTCGAGGCAAAGGAGGAAAGGATGCAAGACTACCTCAACATGGTCAAAGGATTGGTCAAAAGTTTTCAATGCTTTCAGATCTGCCATATTCCTCGAGGACAAAATGTTGCAGCAGACGCACTGGCTAGGCTCGCCTCGTCATTGGAGGCCTCATCCACAGAACCTACACTCATCGGGCATCAGTTGGAGAGGAGCAAGTTAGATGTAGTGGTTGGAAACATCAACTGTGCATCAGAGGGCAGCGAGCCAAATTGGATGACACCAATAAAGGCTTTCCTCCAAGAGGGCACCGAACCAGAGGACCACCTTGAAGCGAAGAGACTCAGAATGAGGGCTTCCAGATACACCCTTCTGCAAAATATCCTTTACAAGAAAGGTTATTGCCTACCACTGCTGCGTTGCCTCTCCCCTGAGGATGCTGATTACGCTCTTCGCGAAATCCACGAAGGAATATGTGGGAACCATTCTGGAGGACGCTCCCTCGCCCACAAAGCACTAAGGCAGGGATTCTTCTGGCCAACCATGGCGAAGGACGCCAAAGAATTTGCTCAAAAGTGCGACAAGTGCCAGCGCTTCGCCACTGTAACCAGGCAGCCACCAGAAGAGTTGACTTCCATTTTGAGCCCGTGGCCTTTCTCCAAATGGGGTATAGATATTCTGGGCCCCCTTCCTTTGAGCAAAGGCCAATGCAAGTTTGTAGTCATTGCCATTGACTACTTCACAAAATGGGCGGAGGCAGAACCCTTGGCCAAGATCACAGACTTCAATGTAAAAAACTTTGTTTGGAAAAACATAGTCTGTCGCTTTGGGATACCTAGCGCCATCGTCAGTGATAATGGCAAGCAGTTTGACAACAAACTCTTCAACACTTTCTGCACCGACCTCCAGATTAAGCAGCCCCACTCCAGTCCAGCGCACCCACAAGCAAATGGGC
Organism: Litsea cubeba; assembly: GCA_012931725.1. NCBI lineage: Eukaryota > Viridiplantae > Streptophyta > Magnoliopsida > Laurales > Lauraceae > Litsea > Litsea cubeba. The sequence continues at coordinate 14,543,018 of CM022953.1, read as the reverse complement.
AAGCAAAAGTCATGGTCCGAACAGTTCTTCGCAACCTAAAGACCAGGCTCGAAAGGGCGAAGGGTCTTTGGGTTGACGAGCTACCAGGGGTATTATGGGCATACAGAACTACGCCGAGAACCCCTACTGGCGAGACTCCTTTCTCGCTAGCTTTTGGGACCGAGGCAGTCATCCCTGTCGAAATTGGTGTACACTCCCTCAGGGTCCATCTCCAAGACACAATTAATAACGAGGAAGGACTCCGCATCAACCTCGACTTGGTAGAAGAGGCAAGGGAGATGGCCACGGTCCGCAATGCAGAATACAAGCGGCGCATGGCAAAATACTACAACTCGAGGGTGAAGCCTCGTTCCTTTCAGCCAGGAGACCTAGTCCTGAAAAAGGTGATCCTCGCCACTAAAGACTCTCGCGAAGGAAAGCTAGGGCCAAATTGGGAAGGACCATATCTCGTGACAGAAGTAGTAAGGCCAGGCACATACAGAATCCAAAATTCTGATGGTAAGGCCCTGCTCCATCCGTGGAATGCGGAACATCTGAAGAGGTATTACCAGTGACAAGTGGGCCAATGTACAAAAAGCATGAAAATTGTTTATTTCCCATTTCATTGTTCAAAGTAGACTATAAATGAAATAAACATGTTATTATAGAAATGTGCTCCTTTCAATAGGCTATAAATTGCCAAACAAAAAGAAAAATACATATGAGCCTAGTCACTCTCATTATCCCCCTCATCCTCACCATTATCCTCATAGTCACCTGAGCTCCCGCTGCTGCCATCAGGCTCGTCGGCAGGCGCCTCATCAGGGGCCTCACTCGCCTTAAAGCGCGAGAAGTCGATATCGGGAAATGCTGCGGTGATCTTTCTCCGGAGTTCGTCATAACCAGCAATAAATCCATCGGCGACGTTATTCTCAGCATCAGCCAGGCCGTCCTCCAAGTCATTTTCAGCCTGGATAGCTCTCTCCTCTGCCGCCCTCAGCTCTACCTTCAAAGCAGCCTCTCTGAGCTCAGCCCCCTTTCGGGCCTTCACGAGCTCAGCCTCTCTGAGTGAAGCCCTCTCGCGGGCCTTCACAAACTCAGCCTCCCTGAGGGAAGCCCTCTCGCGGGCCTTCACAACCTCAGCCTCACTGAGCGAAGCCCTCTCACGGGCCTTCCGTAGCTCGGTCTCACTGAGCAAAGCACCCTCGCGCGTCGCCACTAGCTCAGCCTCAGCCTTGGTCGCCCTCATGTGAGCCGTTGAGAGCTCAATCTCAAGCCTGGTTGCTCTCTCCCGAGCTGCTAGAAGATCAGCATCATAAGTCTTCCTGGCGGCTTCTAGTTCAGCAATTTTTCCCTGACTTGCGGAGAGATCCCTATGAATACCTGCATTCTCCTGTTTCAGCTTACTGATCAACTGAGCCTTCGAAAACTAAACATATGGATGATGCAAACATCTGGAGCAAGAAGAAATCAAGGGAAATGAGAATGCATATACAAAAGGAAAACCTGAAGAAAATTAAAATTCAGACAACCTTTTACCTGAGATAAATCCTTCTAGATAAGCATCTATCATCCCCTCTGTGCTAAGGGCGCTGACCCGAGTAATCACGTCACAAGCTGGGAATCTCCAAAACTTCTCTAAAGGAGTCAGCGGCTTGGGACCAGACGGAGGGGCAGGAGGTACAGATGTGGCGGCAGAAACCAGAGGAGTTATAGCTTGATGAGGCACAGCCGCGGGGGCCACTACTTGGGTAGTGACAGGAGAACTCGTCTGCGGCTCCACTAGATGAGTGGTTACAGGAAGATCACCAATCATCACACGAGGAGAATCCCTTTCTCGGGGCAATACCTACCCTCGCTATCTTGGCAAGATGGGTGTTAGCACTTGTACGACGATCTTCAATTGCCTCCTTGGCCTCGACCAACTCCCTATTGACCACCACTGCGGAAGCAAAATGAATGGTTAGAGACAGAATATCAGGAAAAGGTACGCCTAAGCCACTGAAAGCTCCTTACATTTTCTCTTAGTTGATGCCCGGGAAGGCTCACCCGTCCTACAAGGAGAATGGTCAACAGAGGGTCCACAATTGTTGTCACTCTCTTTAGAAAGGAGAATACCCAATCTTTATCCGGATGATCTCTTACGGCCTGCAGTTTCCGTTTTATATCCGCGGAGAGCACTGGTGACTCTATATAAAAAAAAAAAAAGAAGAAGGAACAAATAAAATGATGAGCATATGTATGCAAATGAATAATGAGGAGATGATAATGAGTGGCGTACCACGTCTTTTGGCGTCGGTCCACTGTTTGGGCACCAGAGCCCTGTCTGCCTCTGAGGCCCACTCGCCACCAACAAAGAAGAAACGAAATTTCCAGCTGTGACAGTTAGAGTGCAATCCCGTGAGCAGTCTGCCGCCCTTGTGGGTGAAATAATACCATCCCCTGTTAGGAGCCGGAGATTCGAATAAACTATAAGCAGCATGGAGCTCCATGGGAGATGCCTCCTCGTTATGTGTTCTCCTCCAGAGCTCGAGAAAACCCAGCATGATTCTCCATCCATTGGGTACTAATCTCCCCGGAGTCAGGGAGAAGTAATGAAGAATTCGACAGACGGAGGGGGGCATAGGGAATCTCAGCCCAGCCTCGAGCATATCCTCGTAAATAACAATGTCACCAAATGTGTCATCACAGGCTGGCTCATCAATTTCGGCCCGGCGACAAATCACGGTGAAAGGAATATGATATAAAGTGATGATCCTGGACATATCATCATCATTGCTGACTGTGGTATAAATGGTACTCACCTTGGATCTGTCATCATCAATTACCATTTTTCCTTTAGCATTTTTTGAACGCGGACGCAACTTGCCCAACGTGTCTGAAGAAGGACTGCCCTCGGCATGACCGCCCCCTACTATTGTTTCTTCCCTAGCCGAGATGTCCAAAGGACTGGGTGCCACCTGAGGCGCCAGCTGCTGCGAAACCGCCTAAGCCTCGAATAGCCGCAAAACCACATGCGCCCCCTGCGGCGCTAAAGCAATTTCTCATTTTTTCCCTCCTACACAATGCCAAAAGGATTGGGCGCCCACTGCGGCGCCAAGCGCGCTGCTTGCCTCCTGCCGCGACGCCCACGGGCTGGGCGCCTCCCTCCGCACGACGCCCACGTGGCTGGGCGCCCCTGGCGGCGCCCAGCGACGCCGTGCTTGCTTGCTGCCGCGACGACCACAGGCTGGGCGCCTCCCTCCGCGACGCCCACGGGCTGGGCGCCCTCCCGCGCGACGCCCACGGCTGGGCGCCTCCCTCGCGACCGCCCACAGGCTGGGCGCCCTCCCACTCCGCGACGCCCACGGGCTGGGCGTCCCCTGGCGGCGCCCAGAGCCGCCGTGCTTGCTGCTGCCACGACGCACACGGGCTGGGCGCCTCCCTCCGCGAAGCCACCAGGCTGGGCGCCTCCCTCCGCGACGCCCACGGTGCTGGGCGCCTCCCTCCGCGACGCCCACGGGCTGGGCGCCCCTGGCGGCGCCCAGCGCCGCCGTGCTTGCTGCTGCCGCGCCGCCCACGGGCTGGGCGCCCGCCGCCGTGCTTCCCGCTGCCGCGATGCCCACGGGCTGGGCGCCCCTTGCGGCGCCCAGCGCCGCCGTGCCTCCCTCTGCCGCGATGCCCACGGGCTGGAAGCCCGGGCTCCGCCCGCCAGCGCCATCAGCCACGCCATCCTCTCCTTCAACCTCGCCTAGCGCCCCTTGCGCGATTGCTGCAGTCCGCTCAACAACGGTCTCCGTCTGTTTTTTCTCTACTGTATCCGTCATTGCTTACAGATTCCCCTTGGTCTCCAGAGACGCTCTCTTCTATTTTGGAATGAGTCTGGTTCAGGATTTCCAAAGTTTTATAGATTTGGGAAGAAAGAGTCCCCATATAGAAGGATTCTTTCGAACTCTAAAAATTTCAAAACTGAGCAGAAAAAGGGGGCCTAATTGTTGGAAGCTTGTGGAAGAGTTGGATGCACAGAAAGCCCCACTTTCAAATAATTATTGAACGCGGGACTTTGAGGGGCAAATGATGGGTCAGGCCCAACCCGGATTGCGGTAAAGAGTCGGGTCCAGACAACCCGGTCCGTTCAAGGTCATGGGTCAGGCCAGGTTGGCTCAGTTGATATTCGAAACTCGTTGAAGGAAGCCTTGTCACGTCAAGGCCTCCGAGTCATCACGACGAAGTCCTCCCCTCACCCGCTCTTACCAAATCTCGCGAAGAAACTCTCACCTGCCCTCCACCTTGCTCGTTCCTCAAGGACACGTCTGAGGCTCCAGGCCCTCCACCTTGCTCGTTCCTCGAGGACACGTCTGAGGCTCCAGGCTCCAGAGAGACGTTGCTTTAATTTTGCATCCCATCTGTTGGGGAAGGGATATAAATTCAGGGTCTCCTCATCACTTGAGGGCGAATGATTACATGCCTTTACTGCCTTTCTCATACCTGTAACCTCTCACCATAATCGAAGATCTCCATTTTGAAGTGGACGTAGGTCACTCTTGACTGAACCACTATAACTCTCTCTCTCTCATTTTATTACCGCATTTAATACTTTCATTAATACCTTGACGGGTGGTGTCCGAATCTATTTTGGCATCATCAGTATGTAATCAAAGAAAAAGGCAAATGAATGGACTAGATCCATCTCTGTTTTTTTCATGTGTTCATTCTCACCTTCAATAAGGAACTTAAAACTTTTTATAACCAGTCACCAAGAAAGAGTAATCAAATTTAATGGCTTGTTAAATTATATACATGTTTTCTTTTTATAAAGTTCAATACACCGGGTGTGGGTTCACATACCAATTAAAAAAAAGAGTGTTGGTAAAACCATTAAACTTTCAACTTTGGGACCCTTAAGTAGATCGCAATTATGGGATTATGCCAATCTTGAGAATTTGCCAATTTGCCATTCAAAGAGATAAAACTTGTCAAACAGGCTTTACTTAGCCTTTTTCCCTATAGAATTCAGCTCATACCATATAAATAGACTAAGTACCAAAATAATAAACCAACAAATTATTTAAACGGGGTTAGTGGATCGACTCTAACCCAACCCTCTAATTAAGTTGGACGGTTTATGTATGTTGTAACCTGACCCATCTAAATGAGGCCAGGCATTCCTGACTGGTGACCGACTCGTGTTTATTGCTGGTGAGGTCATGTGGGTCAAATGCAGGGCTTGTTTGGGTCAGGTCAGATTTTTCCACCCTAGGATTCAGCCCAATGAGACTTAAGTGTGACTTAACTCATTAGGTTCCAGCTCCAAGTTGACTCAACTGAGTCGAGTCAACTCGACCAAGTGGAGTAAGATGACCAATTTTTAAAACCAATGGGATGACATACAGCAGGCCACTATGAAAGAATTCAAAAGGAATTTACATAAATGTTTACCTCATTAATTCTCGGCCTTATAAGTTCAAAAGATAGACCTTTGAATACTATATCAGCCTGCCCTCCCCAGCTGCAAGAAATGTCAAACACAAGCATCAATATAATTCTTCAGTTACTTTGTGGAAAGAAGAAAAATAGAAGACAAGTTTTTCATTTCTTATCATATGTTACATAGTAGGGAATGACCCAAGTCCAGGCCTAGTTTGGATAAGCTAAATGGTCCCCCTTACTACATAAGGCGGTTTAGCCCGCGAATGAGCTGGACCTTGTTTTCTTGACCTGAACCGAACCGACTAGTGTCAGAAATGGCCAGAAATGTATAATTATACATATGTTAACCACATTTGATAAATAAAGCTCAACCCCAATTGAGAGACCAGTGACCTTTGCTTAGGAGCTGCACGAAGCAAACTTACATCACATTCTTGGGAATTATCTTCATCTTTTCTCTTATGACACCATTCATGAGACTATTAAGATCTCCATTTGAAGAATCCTTAGAACTTAGATAATTTGAATACTTCATCGAAATTCCTTGTAATAATCCCGTGGCTTTCAAGGCAAGCGGATCGCTCCCGGAATCCAACATAAAGTTATAGAAATCCTGCAAATCCATTTTTTAACAATTCATCGGCGGATGGAAATCTAGAATTAGAGACAATTATAGGGGGAGAAAAGTAAATCCAACCAAAGAGTTGCTTCTGGCACTGATCAAACCCTCAAGATCTCCCCATGAATCAGTTGCAACTCAATACTGGCCTTTCTCAATTTGTTGCTTATTTACTTGAGCCATTCTGCTTATGTGTTATAGGTTAGATAAACTAGATTTAAAAATTAAACGATCCGTGGACCATTGGTGCATGTTGATCAAGTAAACAGCATTAGATAACTGAGAATATCAACCTATTTGTTTCTTGGAGGCCATTATCATCGAGTCGTGAGACTTCTTTGAGCAGAGGTCCCCATGAGGACTGCATTTAAGCAAAACACTTCATGAATGTAATTACAGTAGAACCAGCCCAACTAATTACCATTAGAGCTCAAAACCAGTCCTGTAAAGCATTCTCTCAATAATAATAATAATAATAAAAACAGCTCAAACAGAGACAAGATCAATCAATTCATGCATCCTTAGTTGCAAAGGCCAGTCATTGTTAACACATTTGCAAGATGGTTGCACTCTGAGTTGAAAGTTGTAGAAGCAGAAAAAGGAAAGAATAACAGTAGTTTACAATATCAAGCAACTCTTGTATGCTTAGCTTCAAAGGCTACATACCACATAATCTTCTGGAGAAATCCAACTGTCTCCCAAAACAACTCCTGGAATCAAAGAGAACAAGGCACATGCCAATCAAGAATTTTGATTTTTTTAGATAACCCAAATCCTTCTCCCTATCAAAGTAAAACCAGGTCCACCAGTGGGTCAAAATCTTAATTTTCAATTGTTATAATAGATATGAATAGGGGTGTAACGGTTCAGTTAACCGAATTTTTTGGGAAAACCGTTAACCGAACCGTAACCGCGGTTTTCTGTATTTGAAAACCGTAACCGTAACCGTGAAGACAAAAATCGTAAAAAATCGAACCGCGGTTAACCGTATTAGACGGTTCGGTTACGGTTAATAACCGTATTTATAAATGAACATTGTAAGCATAATCACAAACATCATATCATGGTCTATAAGAAAGAAATTAAAAAAAAATGTGTTCTTTCCAACACCCAATTCCCATTTCATCTCTTTCAACTTCTCGAAGAAAACAAAGACCAGCCCAGACACAACTCTATCTCTGTACACACAATATGTCTTCTTTTCCAGCTCAGTTATTTTTCATATGTACAGACCATCCTCCCCAACTTACATCAATGGCTACTAAGGTTACCTGTAATTCCTTATCATCCATAACAGGTAAAGGCCAAGAACAAAACAATAGTCATTCGGGTAATCCATGGACATGAACCAACAATATTTACACATAATTACCTATACTTGGTTTATGAAGATCCAAAGAGGCCTTTCAAAAAAAAAAAAACTCACTCAATTTCAATCAGATGGATCCTTATTAGCAGGTGTTTTCATGTTATCTGACAAAGGGAGTATCTTATCAACACACTTTCGGAAGCTGAAATCATCAGCACACCCATCCTATCTTACAAGAACGAATCTACATAGGATGGTAGAGGACCTGGAATGCATAGACACCACCGCTAATCTTCTTGTCATGCTCCAAGTGGCCCTTCTTCAGCAAGAGAAAGGAAGAGAGAGAGAGGAAGAGAGAAATAGAGAGAGAAGGATATAGATTTACCTGCACCACATCTTTCTTGGTTTTGAAAGCTGACACTCACCCTTTCGAAGACGAAGATGAGAGAAGGAGAAGGAGAAGAATATGAGATTTTATTGAAGGGGAGAGAGGGTAGGTGTGGCTGGGAGATGGAGAGGGGCAGAGGGCAGGTGCGGTTGGGAGGAGTTGGGACTTTAGAGTCTAGGGTTTTGTTTATGACATTATTTATGTATTGAGAAAATTTTCATTCACCCCCCCCCCCCTTTTTTCCTTTATTTTATAACGGTACGGTTAACCGGTATACAGTTAACCGAACCGCATTTTACGATTCGGTTCGGTTAACCGCCATGATTTTTTTTTTTAAAACCGTAACCGAACCGCACCATGCGGTTTTTGGATTTCATTAACCGTAACCGAACCGTGGAACACGGTTATTAATTGCGGTTCGGTTCGGTTCAGTTCGGTTATACGGTTTCTCGGTTTTTTCTTACACTCTTAGATATGAACTTAGAGGATGGAGCATCAACTCAGAGATATTTTTACCACAAGTACATACATTTATAATCACTGAAGTTCTGAAAACATATAAAGAAAGGATTCAATGTGCTCAAATATCAAAAGAGGGAACTATATACCTCCAAGTATAAGATTCAATTCTTTATTTTGGATTGCTTTTAGAACCAATAATCTGAGTGTGGCTGCAAACTTCCCTCCATAAGACTCTGCTACAATGAACAAAGGGCTAGTTTGAAAGCTGTTATACTTGTTAGAGAGCTCTTTCAACAAGGTAGTTAAATCAGTTGCTGCCTGATCATCAGTTTGCACAACCAGACTCTCATCCCGTAACTGAATCCTGTTCCTACGGGATTATCCTTTCTCATGCCAAAACATACAGACAATAAGATAAGCAATTTTCATGGCATTGGCCTACTTGTGTGCGATTAGGACTGTTATTTGTCTCATCAAACTCGACCTCACACGTGTGTGGTGAATTAGAATTGACAGGGAGACAAAAATGTACCACAAACAGAACATCTGCTTTCTGCAACCATGTCAAATTCTCCGGCTTCAGATTCGTATCCAATGGCCTAAAATATCCAAGTTACCCTTCCTTAAAAGTTCTAATTTATTTAAAGATAAGTCATATCCCATAAGTAGTGGGATATGCCATTAATTATGGTCTACTACCATTTAATTGGCTACTATTAATGAAAATCCCATTAATGAAATTTTCAAATAAAATTAAAAAAATACAAATAAAATTCAAAAAACGTAAATAAAATTCAAAAGAATGCAAATAAATTTCAAAAGAACACAAATAATAGTTGCATTTTTTATAGTGTCGTAGTCACCTCTTCCGCCTTGAACTCCTATAGTAGATTCTCATTCATTTCTTCAATAACCCGTATGTCCAAAGTGTCCAATAGCGGTCCACAATTGGGGGGCAGAGTAGAAGAGAAAATCTCTTTAAAATAACAAATAATCTCGTCCTCCATCTTCTCTGATTTGCACCACCACTCCTTAGAGTTTCGAATACCCATGATACAATTTCTCTTTCTTCAATGAGACGCTTTTGAGTGAAAAAACTTAGTGTTCCAGTCCCCCTCACTCAACCATAAAGCCTTTGATCGTTAGGCTCTTACTACTGTTTTGTATATATTAATCATCTCTGTAGTTATCTACTGCAGACTCTAGTTCTCTGTTTCAGACTTTGCTCTTCATATAAATAGCCACTGTTAGCCAACAAAGAGAAGGCTCAAGTCAGGGTCAGAATTTTACCCTACATGTTAAAAAGCCTAACTGAGGCACTTCAAAATCCCGGTTCTACAATTATGAAAGTACCCAAAGGAACAGTTAAAGATTGGCATTTAGAGATTTTAGTAGGATAAAGTATTTGGAATTTATCCAAGTAAAAGTTCTTCAAGTTCAGGCTAGAGGAAACAGACCTTCAATTAACATAACCAACTCAAACTTTTGAGGCTTAACAGAAAAAGGAGCAAAGCTCTGCACATTGACAATGACATATTATAGTGAATAACCTGTACTCTATCCTTTATATATAGTGGTGGTAAGAAATCAACAAGCCTTCCTTGTACTAATTAAAATCATACAACCATGCACATGCTTACCCATAAAGTGCATGCTCTCTAAGTTCTAACATAAGTAAACACAAATGATCTTTGTATATTTTAATCATCAATGAATTCCTCTCTCATATTCTTTTACATAGAGTATATCAGCTGAACAAAACCATCATTTCTCTGTTGCCATCTTCCTCAAGCAATGTTAGGCTCCCTAAATGAATATAGCCCACAAACATTGTGGAAGTCTAAATAGGATTTTAACTACCATTAAACCAATTTAACCATGTCACATGCGACTGTGTAACAGAATCAGTAAGATTGAATGAATCCTCTATGTCGATGGTGATGATCAGATGGATCTGATGAATTACTTGGAGGAATAATCCAATCGTTGCCATCGATATATGAAATGTCCATGAATGGCGTTGCTTCGGTGTGGCTCAATTGCTTAGCATATGCAGCCCTCGATGTGTAGTTCGCCCCTGGTCCCATGCAGTCATATTCTCCGAAGAAGACAGTGCTGTGCAACACATTGTAGGAGTGAGATTGATGATTTTAAGGTGTATCTGGATATATCCAAAACAACAGGTAGGTTTCTACTACCTACCTTTTTTTTTTATTACCTTCCAAAACAGAAAAGTGAGGTTTCTAGAGCTGAAGTGAATCAGTTACTCTTCATAAAAAAAAAAAAAAAAACTCTTAAAAAAAAGTGAATCTTAGTTGCCATTTTTTGACCAGGTCCATTGAGCTGAAGTGAAAGGGGCTCTAGTTCCAGTTTGTCAGTTTCAACTACTTGCAGGGGCCACTGCACAAAGAATAATTTTTGCTTGTTCATTTTTAAAAGATTAGATAAGGATAAGGCAGTTAAAGGGCTGGGTCTGGATTCCTTGATGGCCATATCTTGAACCGATGGAACTGGGCCTGATGGGTTGTGTAGGGGGACGGTGGCACTAGGCTGTGCCCCCTACAGGATGGTAGACCACCCAGGCGCATTTGTGTACACTTTGGGGGGCTTATCGCTGAACAGCGGTCCTTAATAATGCGTTTGGCTCCGTAGAGTGGCCTCCCCAGGAATCGAACCCAAGACCTCTCACATAAGAGACTTGAATAAGCGAATCTGGTACCACTTGACGGTGGCACTAGGCTGTGCCCCCTACAGGTTGAATTTTGTGAAATTGTTACTTCTCCTGCATGGAGGCTTGGGTCATTGACATCTGACTAAAGGTCATGAAATGGATGGTCAAAATAGGATTTAATTCTTTACCCATCGACGGCCTATTTTTAATGGGTTGGGGTCGGGCGCCTAGCAACATCTAATGCTTATGGTTTCCCCATTTTTCAGGTGAGTTTCCCCTGTGAGTAGGGACGTCTGATTGAAAAAGTGAGTCTCTTGCTACCTTTCTCCAAAAAGAGATAATAGGTTTTGATGCTGATTCAGTTATAAGAGTTCACTTAAATTTTTACAAACAGTCTAAATCAATCAAAGTATATGTTTTAATTAGTTTTAAGTTTGACTTGCCCCAAGGAAATCAACTTTCTCCCTAAGATTAGATCTAAACAAAAATGAAAAGAAAAAGTCTCCACACTTTTTGTGTAAAAATGCGCTCCCACACTTAGATACCAAAAATGCACTCTTCGTGTCCAAGTTTAGGTGCAGCAGAGTCTTCCCTTGCCTAGAAATGAGACGACAGACTTCCAGAGACCATATATATCTCCTCAATACAACTCCGATCAGGGGAATTTTGGAACCTTTCACTATCTACTCAAAAATATTTTGAGGAATTTACCCCACAGGACCCCTTAAGACCTCATACCACTTGTGAGGAGTTGAAAACACTGTATGTATAGATAAGGTCCTAAAGAGCCGTTTTTATTATTTTTTTATCGTTTAGCGAATGGTCGATATCGACCATTTTTATAGTCGATATCGACCATAGTTGATATCGACCATTCTGCGGGAACCCAAAAAGAAATTGGATTTTTCAGGAGGAAGAAGAGGGGAGGGGAGGAGGAGGGAGAAGAGGACGACACCATTTCGACGGTGATGATTGAGGAGAAAAGAGACGGGGAAAACAACAGAATATTTATGAATCTAATGTAAAAACATTGGCGAAAAGGGCTGAAACCCTTATCGGTATTTAGAAACTCAAATCATTGATTCAAATCAAATAAACCTAGACAACCAGTGCTATGCCCAGACAACCAAACTAACAGCTAGAAAAGATGGGCGGAGGAGGAGGGAGGAGGGAGGAGATGAGGCTGGAGGAGAGGAGCCTCAAATACAACATGAATCACAATCACAGGAATAAAATATATGGAGGGAGGCGGCTGGTTGGGGTGGGCTGGATCGAGAATTGGGTGTGAGCAAAGGGGAGACGGAAGAGAGAAAGAGAGAGAGGGACAGTGGGGGATTTTCCGATGGAGATGTAACTTGAGAGATTTGCAGACTAGAATCTCTGCCCATTGAAGTAGAGAAAGCATGCTTTATGTGCTCCTTTCTCCCGTTGAAACCCCAGCTTGAAATCATATTCCTTTTGAAGAAGAGTGCTTTCCATGAGTTGTTCCAAAAAAAAAAAAAAAAAAACAATGAGATCGTTTCTGTTCCCGCGATCATTCCGTCAATTTAAAATTTTGAAGGAACATAAACACTCTACCAAACGAGTTCCCTACTTCATCAGTCCATAAGAACATGGGAACATCTCACCAGTGTAATTCCAAACAGGCCTCTAGACTCCTAGTAGTACTAGAGGCATCGAAGAATTTAGAAGAGAGATTTTCAGGTAGCCATTATCAGAGAGGGGATTAAATAATGTGATATAATGATTGATGAAAAAAGGATGAACTGGGACTTATCTCATGGTGTCTGTGTCCTTTTCACATGTTTACGGCTGTGCAAACCCTCACCTCCTTCTGACACAGATCCGTCCGTCCTATGCAACACCACCCCCCCTCCCTCCACCCTCCTCCTCCTCCTCCTCCTCCATCCTGAAAAACTCAATTTTTATTTGGTTCCCGCAGAATGGTCGATATCGACCATAAAACTCCCATATTCTCCATCCTGAAAAACCCAATTTTTATTTGGGTTCCCGCAGAATGGTCGATATCGACCACTATATTTTTATTTGGGTTCCCGCAGAATGGTCGATATCGACCATAAAAATGGTCGATATCGACCATTCACTAAACGACAAAAAAATAAAAATAAAAACGTGCCTTGAGGACCTTATCCGTGTCCATGGTGAATATGGTACCTACGAAGTGGTATAGGGTCCTACAGGGCTCTACACCGTAAATTCTTCAAATAGTTTTTCTATCCCCCCACCCCCCCTAAAAAAAAAGTCCAAGCGTAAAAATACACCTCGATGCCTAGATTTGAGACATTCTCTAAAGTTTGTTAGAGTGAGTGGGTTCCAAAAGTCTATAAATAGCTGATTGTCCTAAAACAGAGTTTGCAAATATAATTTATACCTAGCTACTATCTCTACTCGTGAGAGCAAAGATGTTAACTGGGACAAAAAGGTTAAGTTGAGTTGGTTCCAGAATTCCTTAACTAATCATAATAGAAAATGAATTGTCGATTGATGGGTTTTATTCCTAAATTAACAAATTAAAGACAATGTTTTGATTTAATTAGAGAAAAGTCTTAGGGTACAAATCCAACCTAACCTCGTACAATGGTAAGTATAGACCTAGGGTTTCACTATCAACGCTAAAAAGACTCGTTCTGGTTACAAACCTTCATAGAGTCAACAAATAAGGAATGTGAGTTTAGATCGAGGCATAACCTATTTCTATGGCATAAATTATCTGAGATCCAACAACACATTCATTCAAGCATTGTTATATGACTTAGTATTCAAATCTATAAGATTAAAATACCAAAGAAAGGGATATTGCATTAAAGAAAATCCAATCAATGGATAGCATCATGTCATATAACCAAAAGAATTCAAAGTAAAACCCTAGAACTTATACATCACCAAAATACAAGTTAGGGCTTCGTCGCAACCCTAAGATAGAGAGTTAGTTGCTCATGGCGAGAGGTTGACAAAGAATCTCTGACAAAATCTCCATTGGCGCTCTTCCAAAGCTCCCAAACCAGCCTCCAGATCTTCTCCCAATATGTGAATACTTTAAAAATGATTTTGGCATCCTCTTTATAGGTTTTGGACCAAAAAATCTCTTCAAAACACGCTTGAGGCGGGCTTCACCCGGTTTGGGTGTCCGGACGCCCGAAGGCAGCCTGACGTCTGGCGTTTGGATGCCAGGAGGCAGTAGCCTTCGGGTCACTTTTGGGGTCTGGCGTCCGGACGCCAGGAGGTAGTAAGCTCCAGTTCTTCTCATTTCTTGCCATTTTTTCTCCGATTTCGTTCTCTTTCCACCTAAGACACCTGTAAACATTAAAATAACATAATTAAGCTAATTAACGTCATTTGTAGGTATAACAAAGTCTTCGTTGAGGGGACTAAATGGTGTATTTAGGTTCTCATCACACCCCCCAACTTACACTTCGCTAGACCTCGAGCAAAGCTAAAGCAAAATGGAAAAACTAACTAAGGCCACTTTCGTAGGGAGCACGGCCGCACTTAGCATGTGTAGCAAGCCTTTAAACCTCTAAGTTCTCCCTAGAGGACGAGTTATAGTCTCGTGAGGGTTTGCAGTGAATCTACCCATAAAATCCCTAAAACACAAAAGTATGGATTCTTTTCCAAAATGATATCTACGACCTCCGGATATTCTTGATTATGGAGTTTTCAATACACATCTGAAGTTTGATTCACAAATCCTATCTTTTGGTCAAAAATCCTCGAAATATTGCTGGAAAAATTGATCGTGCACGGTGAAAATTGTGCACATATAGAAGCATGAAAGCATAAAACGATCCACTAAGAAATTCCGTGAAAACACAACTTTTTCCTTTTCTTTCAATACGAACTTCTTTGGAGAGCATAAGTGCCAAGGACCTTGGGGCGAACAACTCTTCGAGGGTTGGATACTACAAAAAAATGAACGACACCGAAGCAACGCCATTCATGGATATATCATTCATCGACGGTGATGATTGACTTTATCACTGATCGGATCATCAAGCATCAGCTCGTGCACCATCTCAGCTCTCACCAACTAAAATCCTGGGACTTTTTTTTCCACCAAAAATTGGCTGTGTTGGCTTAATGACTATTGATTACAAATTTTTTTTTTATGAACCTTATGAATGGGTATGATGTTTGATTAGATTCCATGTTATAAGTGTGATTAGATTTTGTTTTACTCTTATAAATAGTCACTAGAAAACATGCCAACGCTTCGCACGGGCAATATAATTTATAATATTTAAAATAATAAAAAATTTAAATAATAATTAGTCTAAATTATATTTGGATGGCGAAGACTACAATCAAAATTAAAGCCAATAATAATAAGGAAGATATAGGTGATTAATTTGACGAGACTTGACTCTTTAATATGGCATCAAATAAGATTTGATTTCCTATGGCATTAGATAAGAAAATCTAAAATGCATTGATTAGTTAAAAGCAGTAGAAGATTGGACTCTTTAAAATGAAACTCTTTTTAGATAGGCATCTTTATTTAGATTGGTAAAATAAAAATATTCTCTCGAATCCCTAAAATCTCTCACTCAAGTAAAAATCGGGTTAAAATTGAAATCAATATTGAGCTTCAATTTCTCAATCAGTTGTGAAATCGGGGCTCAATTGTAAAATTGAATCATATCCCATTTATGTATAATAACATGTTATTCTCAATAAATCAACCAAAATTTGAGCAAAACGTAGTCCATAAATTTCATAAGAGTCGCATAAAAGAAAAGAGCCTTAGTGTTGGAATTCAAAGTTTGTGCAAAAGTTGCAATGGCAGTAGGCGTGCATGCAATTGGGGGTGTGCTATTGATGAGAACCTAAATGCACCATTTAGGCCCCTCAATGAGGACTTTGTTATACCTACAAATGATATTAATTAGCTTAATTATGTTATTTAAATGTTTACAGGTGTCTTAGGTGCAAAGAGAACGAAATCAGAGAAAAAATGGCAAGAAATAAGAAGAACCGGAGCTTACTGCCTCTTGGCGTCCGGACACCAGATGCCCAAAAGTAACCCGGAGGCTATTGCCTCCGGGCGTCCGAACGGCGGCGCCCCTGCCCAACAAAAAACAAAAAACAAAAGATCAGTAATATATTTAAAACAAAAAAAATACTAATTAAGAAAAAAAGCTACATACGCGTATCTGTAATGTTGATTTTGATCATCCCAACCAGCCGGAGCAATATTGACGGGCATGAATGTTTGTACAAAAACAATAGGTATGTTTGGTAACAGGCGAGGAATCCATAGATCTTATGATTCTTCACTACCACTGGAATAAGGATTCCTCACTGGGGATTTATATAGTTGAGGATTTCACATTGATATTGGTGTGTATTGATGAATATAGCTGAGAAAAATATGATTCGGTGCAAATCCACTTAAGCGAGGATTTTTAAATCTTATGAGGGCAGTCGGATCAAATGAAGATTTCCATTCGTCCAAATCATCAGGATTTACAATTGCTAAGCATGGATTTACTACAACTTTATGGAAACCAAAAATTTTTTTCCGAAAGATTTGGTTGCCAAACATGACCCAAAAGGGATAATTATTTAAAGCACGTCCTAGCCACACCAGACCGGTTCCATTAATCGTGCACTTTAAAAAGAAAACCCAGATTTATCAGCTATTGATTTTCGTTCTTGGGCCGTTATGGAACTAGTGATCATCCCCAGCAATTCCTTTGCTATTAAATGAATTTAGCAATCCTGTCCATTATAAAAAAGAAAAAAATGTCAATTTGCATAATTAAATTATAATACCAAATCAATTAATTAACTCAGATGCCTCATAAAGGAATCTAGCGTGGCCAAAAATGAAATCAATGGATTGTTTGGCAACTCTACTAATAGAGTCAAGTAAGGTAAAGCCCTAATTTCTAAAAAAAAAAAAAGTCCCACCAAAAGCACTTTAATTCAGATTTTCCGCCATATTTTTCAAAACAAAGTAAAAAAGCAACCTCATTATCTACTAAAAGACAAAAAAAAACTCCACTTTCCAATACAAGTAAAAAAGATTCTATCACAAATAGCTAAAAATAAAACATCATTATAACCCACTTATGTTTTATTTTTTATTTAAAATAATCTTTACTTCACTCAATTTCATTAGTAAAGCCCCCAAACAGGCTCGCGTGTCCTGCACTCCGTAAAACCCACAGCCGAAAAATGTGGCTGCATCCCATCCAATTCTAAGAGCCATGGCTTGTTTGTCTTTATCACCATGTGATGGAGGTGGAGCAGTATTCTTAATCAACAACCATTACATAAAAACCACAAATGTCAAAATTTCAAAGCAGTGTTCTTCATCATCCAATAAAAACCCCATGAAATTAATCTAACATAAAGTTTTTTTTTTAATTTAGTTCCTCATATTAAAAATGGAACAAAGATAATAGAGGAAATTAAGGGAAAAGTCCCCGTAGGACCCCATACGTCTTACCAACTCCCTGTATCATGTTGGACATGGGAGGGATCCTCATGTGGCCCTTTTAATTTTTTTTTTGTAATTTAGCGATATGGTCGATATCAATCATTTTGTTAGTCAGATTTTCTTCAACAGGTAACTGTCTTATTTGCTGAACAGAACAAAATGGTCGATATCGACCATATTGCGAAATAACAAGAAAAAGATGAATTTGTAGGTCCGCCTGTAAATCTTCTGCCCTCGCCTCCTCTCACTCCCCTTGGGTCTGTAGGTCCTTGGCCCCTATCCTCTCCCTCCCTCACTACGTGCAAGCCCAACCCTCTTCCTCAATTCCTCCTACAACCTCGCCTCGTCTCCCCTCCCCTCTTCTCCCTCCTCCCTTCCCTACATGGCGATCCTCCCTCCTCCTCTGATGAAGATGACCCCATGCTCGTCGGCCTCCATTCCTTCGTATCCTCCTTCTCCTTGCCTCCCCTGGCCCCATCCACCGCTCTGGAGCAGCACCAACAACCAAGAGAGAGAAATCCAATTTCTATTTGGGTTCTGCAAATTAAGAGTAACTATCGCAGAATGGTCGATATCGACCATGTCGCTAAATGACAAAAAAAAAATTTAAAAGGGCCACATGAGGACCCCCTCCCGTGTCCAACATGATACGGGGACCTGGTAAGACGTATGGGGTCATACGGGGACTTTTCTCATAAATTCCTTAAGATAATATGTGTAATATAATTTATGAGAGAGTTAAAAATTAAAAACCAGAATCAAAAGAGTTCAATCTTCCCCAAGATATCTGAATTCTGAATTTCTTCATAGTTTAGAAGAAACACTATCAAAAGAATACCCAATTGTGCCAGATATATGTTGTGCTATTATGTGCTGGAAGTTCAAGTGTAGGAAACTCTTCCCCTAGGCAGAAGTCGAGCTAGATTGGAAATCCAGTAGGTTGTGGGCTCCAATAGTAGCAATAGGAACCAATGGATAGACTCTTTGTGTAAGGACTCTGGCTCTGCTCCCCTAATTATCTGTTTTGGATAGTTGTTTGATTTGTTGCTTAGTTGTTGTGAATATTGGTCGTTAGGTGTGTGTTGTGTCTGAAAAGGTTGTTGTGTTGGTCTTGATGGTCTTGTTGTAGGGGAGTCATATCTTGGTGTCTTTCTGTTGACCCTCATTTTGTAGTGTTCTACTTTCTGTGGTTTTAAGGGTTGTTTGGTTGAAGCCATTTACATATGTAAATGACTCACGTGCGTAATTATTATGCATCATCATGTTTGCAAGCATTTACGCATGATATGTATAAATTACATGTGCAAAAGATGTGTAAATGAGCTCAATTTCACACTCAATTTTTTGCATCTCAGAGGATGGTAAAAGGAAACATGCATTTTACGAATGAATTGGAATCACATAAAAAATGTGGACGGTGTATCAGGTGAGAGTTCCATCAAAGAAAAGTGCCCACCCAGGTTTGAGACCCATCTCCCCACTTTTTAGCACTTCTTTCTCCTCTCCCTCCTCACTTGGACAATTGAGAACCCTACTCTTCCCAGTAAGACAGCTCAACACCTCTAGATAGGGGTGTAACAGTTCGGTTAACCGTTTGTTTTGGAAAACCGTTGACCGAACCGTATTTTACTATTTTACCTTTTAAAAATCGTAACTGTAACCGTATCCTAAAAAACCGTTAAAAACCGAATCGCGTTTAACCATATTAGACAGTTTGGTTACGGTTAATTGTCACTTAAAAAACATCTATCTTTGCCCTTTGACTCTGCATGCAGAACAACACTATCATTTTTAACATACCAAACAAAACACCACTATCATTTTTCACAAAAATAAACACAACTAAAAGTCTAAATTGATACTACAAAACATCTATCATGCAATACATTTAAGTCATCTAGTTCTTTTTTTTATTAGTGTAACGGCTCGGTTAACCGTGTGTTTTCAAAAAATGGTTAACCGAACTGTATTTTACGGTTCGGTTCGGTTAATAATCGTGGGTCGAGACTGAAAACCGTAACCGAAGCGTGAAGTATGGTTTTTCGATTTTAATAACCGTAACCGTAACCGAACCGTGAAACACGATTATTAACCATTGGTTTCGGTTAGGTCGGTCAGACGGATTTTTTTTTTTTTACACTGCTACCTCTAGTTATGACATCTCTCCTTCCCTCCCTCTCTCCCCTATGGCTCAGCCTGTCATCGCCCCCTCTTTGGTTCTCTTTTTTCCCCATTTTCAGCCAATTCCCATCTCTCTCTTCATATTGAGACATCAATTTCTTTCTCTTTTTTAATATCTCTGTTCTTCCTCATAATCTATCTCTTGTTGCATGCTCCTTAGTTTTAGAGGGTTGCCCAAATTCCCAATGCAAGGGAACTCTGCTAGCTCTCTGATTCCAAATTCCATCAAGGGGAACTTTTGCAAAACTAAAGAAGACTTCAATATTTGGACTCATTATTATGGAATTGTGATTTCATGAATAAAAAAGCTTCTTAGTTTTATCATTCATAAAAGAAAAAAAAACCTTTATAGTTTTAGTTATTGCTATTAATGGGAATTTCATTTGGGTGGCATCTGTATAGTCGGATGGTTCACATGATTATGACTTTTGATACATACATAACTTCTATAATGAACATTATACAAAGACTTGTCTCTATTTTCCTAATTTGATTATCATGACCAAAGCCCTGTTCATCAGAATGATGCGCAAGACCATCGTGCCAAATTAACTACACAAGTGATCAGCATCCTTGTGAGGTCATATAAGGCATCCACAAATTATCAGCAACTATCGAAGTGAGTAGCTGATGAACATGTACAGAGATGTTCTTGGCTACTACCAGCTGCATCTCGCAGTTTACATCACTGTTTCTTCATTGGAAATCTTGATTTACATATTTCATTAGAAATGAAAATACTACTTGTTAAGGAAGAGGAAATAAAAGAGATAAGAGGGACAATGCTAAAAAAAAAGTATTAAGAAAATGAGTATGTTTTAATATACTGCAGTAGTCTGATTTTCAGTTTTATTAATCAAACCATCAGCTTCTAAACTCAAAACAAAGTGAAAATCGCTGGAATAGGTTTTAATAAGGAAAAATCTCAAATTGAAATCAAATTTCATGTAAAATCGTCTCACATGATGAATTTTAATTGAAAGATGTACAAGAATGAGTTAATAGGTCTCTACATTGCATTCCACAGGTATTCTAACCATGGTCTATGCAAGAATGAGTTCATAGGTCTAGCATTCTGCAGATGAGGTACTCAAAATGGGTTGATCTTGCAATCTTTTTTGAGATGGTGCTTGTATATGCACATTAAAGGCCCATATATGAAAACCAAATCTTAGAAAAAAAGTATTTGTTTTTACTTGTAACAATGATCTTCCAAATCGATTTTTAAAACCTGGGTACTTTATGTACTATGCCCACTGTTAATTTCATCAAATCATGATCGACTTGTTTGATTTAAAAAGAAAATGTACCCCTTCTATTTAAACTTTCACCAATCTATTGATAGAAGTCTCAGCCCAAGGCGGGCCTCACAAAACTATATTAGTTGCTAAATGCTATAGACATGTTTAGTTGTTTCAAGTTTACATCATAAACACCAAAAATGTTTTTTTTATATGCATTTATGAATGTCTTTAAAACAAACATGGTAAAATAAGTCACATGCGTAAATCATCTGAAAATGATGCTAGTAAATTACATTTATGCATCTCATGCGTAAATGTCAAACAACCCTTAATAAAATTCATCATTTTTTTTTATAACCCAGGGTATCTTCCGTCCAGTCCAGCCCAAGAGCCTTTGGCCCGAGGGACATTCGATTTTAGACTGGCAATAACTAATCTCTAGGGACACATGCAAACCCTCCTATTCACATGTGCGGGGTAAAATCATAAAATATATGCTTTTAGAAAAGCTAAAAAACAAAAGGTGCTTAAGTTCGTATTAGGCGTGTTGCCTATTATCGTATTCATCAAACCCTGCCCTTGAAAAGTCAGGTTAGTCTTGCTAACGCTGACAATTAATTTTTCCCTGTATGATGTATAAATATTGTTAGACGATAATACTGATGGAAACAAACTTCAATTGCAATTGACTTTGAAAAAAATGGCCACTTTACCTTACAAGTAAACGGCGTTATCAGGGCTTGCATTGACGGCCGCCTGAATTGTAGTGAAGTTTCCCTTTCCGGTGGGGTCAACATTCATCACTAAAGCCGGGTTCAAGTCCTTCTATATTGCATAACAATCAGCATAACTTACAAAATTGCAGTTATGATGAGAGCCTAAATGTACATTTAAGGCCCCTAAATGATGACTTTGTTACATCTTGGAATGGTAATTTGTATTATTTTAATGTTTGCATGTGTTTTAGGTAAAGTTAAAGAATTCAGAGCTAAATTGGAGAAAAATAGAACCATCCAGATGAACCGGGACATAATGCCTCCGGCGTCCGGACGCCAGACCCAGCGAGCGACGTCAAGCTACTGCATGCTGGCGTCCGGACGCCAAACCCAGCAAGTGACGTCAAGCTACTGCCTGCTGGCGTTCGGACGCCAGACACAGCTGGAGTCAGCCTCCCTCCGCGTTTTGAAGAGATCTTGAATGAAAATCTATAAAAGAAAGCCCATAACTCGTTTATAGGGCATTGAAGTCTTGAGATAAGAATAAGAGGCTGGTTCTGGAGGATTGAAAAAAGCACCAATGGAGATTTTGTCATGAATTCATCGTTCATCTCTTTCCATGAGTAACTAACTCTCCACCTTAGGGTTGAGATAAAGCCCTAATCTTGTACTTTTGGTGATGTATAGGTTTTGGGGTTTTACTTTGAATGCTTTGATTATATGAGATGAATATTATCCATTGATTGGATTTCTTTATTAATGTAATATCTAGTTTTGGTATTTTATTCTTGTAGATTTGAATACCAGTCATATAAAGATGCTTGAATGAATGTGTTGTTAGATCTAAGATAATCTATGTCATATAGATAGGTTATGCCCATATCTAAACCCATATGATTTATTTGTTGACTCTGTGGAGGTTTGTAACCGATACGCGTCTTTAAAACATTGATAGTGAAACCCTAGGTCTATAGTTTCCATTGTACGAGGGTAGAGTGGATTCGTACCCTATATTTTCTTTGATTGAATCAAACTTTAATTTCAATTTGCTAATTTAGGAATCATAAACCCCAAATCAATTATTCGTTCTTTAGTAGGATTAATTTAGGAATTTGGAAACAACGCAACTTATCCTTTTTATCCCAGTGGATACGACACCTGACTAACATCACTATTCTCACGAGTAGAGATAGTAGCTAAGTATAATTTATATTTGCAAACCCTATTTTGGGACGATCAAGTTATCAGGTAATAAATTGTTCATGTTTCAATATATGGGAGAGAGAGATAGAGAAAGTTGCTGTGACGTTTTGATATTATATATGTTATATTATATTATTTATTATATTATTATTATATAATTGATTGTATTTTAGTTAAATACACGATTAGTCTAAATGGGGACCGCGCTAGGCTTAAGTTTGGTGAGTTAGGCTTGTCTTAACCCATAGTTAACCCAGGCCCAATTTAGTGGTATTATTTTTTTAGAAACCAAACTCTATTATTTTTAGACTTTAAGTCAGATTACAATTCTTATTCCTATTCCCTATTTATACACCACACTCTTTTATTTTCACACGCAATTCTCTATCTTCCAATTTTTCTCTGGGATAGCACCTTGGGCTTTGGCAATAGAAATTCTAGACCATCTTCTTCAACCGCGGACCTCAAGCAAGTACTTAACCATAATTAGTAGATTTAATACTTGTGTTATTCCTTGATTTGTGTGTTGATGCATGTAGAAACCCTCTGATGCCCTTTTCATACGATAATGTTAATATGTTATTTTGACTTATGATGTGATCGGAGATTGTGATTTCATCGATTTTTCCTATTTTAGTATCACTGTTGCAGTGTTTTTCCCAAATTATTGTAGACCACCGCCCACCCTGTTTGGATTTCAAAACCCCTTTTTAATCATCCAAAATTTTATAAATCGTGTGATTCAGATAAGTTGGATGGAATTGGATTCATTGCAAACCAACCCATGGGAAACCAGTGAGGACCTCCCGTACACAGAACCGTGGGAATGGGTTCTGCGTGTTACTGACCATGGGACCTAGGTGGGCCCCTGATGATTGATCAAGACCGTAAATCTAGTAATGGACCCACGGGCGACTTAGAGATATGGACCCGTGTGAGGTGGGCCCTGGTTAGCCTGCCATCCAACAGTCTGATCAGATTGAGGCGTGATTACTCTTGAAACATTTTAATTGTATTTAATCATGTTGTGGGACCCATTGGATAAACTGATCACAGATCTGGTCCGGTCAAAGGGCCGGACCTGCCTGGGTGACCATGATAGGTGGGACTGATCTTGAGGTTTGATCGGTGAGGCCCATTGTCCAGAACGTCATGATGCACCTGGCATAAAGCCACCTCTCTTTGGACCGAGTTATGTTTAAGTGGGTTTCTGTGTGAGCGGTTTTGGAAATTGGAGACAAAGAGTCTACACATGACAAAACCCAAGTGTCCTTGTTCCACCTTGTTTTAAGCTACCATGTGGGGTGGTTTGACCTGGACTTGTTTAGGAAAAGAGTCCCAGGTTATTTGTTTTTGGAAAAAGAACCTTGGTTGTTTTATAAACCCAAATTAGACCTTTTGCTTATTTTGAACGTGGAAAATATTTTGGTTGGAGTCCTCGGGTTTTTCTGAAATTATAAACTAAGATTGTGATTTATCATTATTATTTATAAATTAAATATTAAATGATATCTTTGGTTTTTAATGTGTTAAATTATATTTTTGTACCTTATTAATTGGATCATTGGACCAAGTAAATACCGTCCGGGCATATGGTATATTACTAACGTAGGGTTTAGTGCTTCGTATGACCTCGGGGAAATCCTAATGGATTTGAGCTCAACCCATCTTTATTGAAAAACCCTTAATTGAGTCTATGCACCATTGATTGAGAAGGGATGTGTTGATCTTTTATCTATTTAGAGATTCATGTGGTTGTTGGGTACAAGACCTTATGTTTGACCTTAGGATTGGCTTGTGAATTATTCTTTGACCTTCGGGTTTGCATTTATGACTTGAGTGATGTTGATTTATTAGCTGCATACCCTATATGGATTGGATATGGACCGCGATGTGGCTTGGCATTTGATTAAGATATTGTGGAGGTTTATTCGAATGATTTGATTGGTATTCAATTGTGGATTGTTGTGCAGCCAGCCCTTCACTTTGACTTAGATTTTTGTGTCAGGGCTTTCCAAGATCATTAGGTCTATTCTACTATGATATGTATATTGATTGGGTCATATTCGATCGACTGAAATTGTAATTGGTGGCTGATCACCGATGTGTGCGGACACTGTAATATCCGAATTTCGAACCGGTTTATCCGGCCTATGATTACGAACCGGTTTATGACCGCTAGCCTTCGAACGGGTTTTCCCGCTTTATAGTTAAAGCTGACCACCCAAAGCAGTGGCATTGCTTCTGTGTGATTATTGTATTGCTCTATTGTGTAGATTGGATTTAAGATATACGTTCTTTTGTCATTGTGACATTGTTATTCTCTTATGATCATTACCTGTCATTACTCACATTGATCTTGTGTTTTATTTATGAATTATGCTTTTGTGTTTGTTGTTTACTTTATTTATTGGTGCATAGGTACCGATCCCTACCCTGCCAAGGAGACGGAGGATGGTCAAATGTTTCAAGCGTTTGAGCCAGTTGACGAACCCGAGTGGAGAGCCGATGATGGCTACAGAACCGTCTGAGTTCGCACGGGAGTGACTTTCATCATAGAGACTATTTTAGTAGCAAACTATTCATAATGAACCTAATTTTATTTAGTTGTTTTGTTTAGGATATTTTGGAAACTTTAACCTTAAATATTCAGTTAGTTATGTGTTGGTTTGATTTTGAAGATTAATACCAATTGATTTAATGCTTCCGCAAATGTTTTATTATGACTCACCATGTTTCGAATTTTTGTGGGTCCATATTTGGGAGCTTGTGTTGCATTAAACACATGAAATTGAATATTTATTTTTATTTTTCACATTATCCCTTGATTGTATTTTGGGGACGTGACAGCTGCATTAGTCCCACAAATGTGTGTTGAGAGAATCCCTATCAGTCTCCTCCCAAAAGGGTAGGTATTTTTTCCTTGCTCCACTTGAGACTGGAACGAACTTACTCACTCGCTCTTGGATACCCATTTCCATAACAGTTGAGCTATAAATTGGGGACAAGTAGTTAACTCTTTTACCACTCACACACAAAAAAAAAGAGACAGAAGGGTAGGAATTGGGTTAGTCCATAACCTAATCGAGTGGGATGGTGTTGGGTCGGATTTCTGATCTCATTTTGTTTTTTTTTTTTTTGAATATTTAGATTTAGTCTTGATGTTTCATTTAAGTTGATATCATTGTGATGTTCTTCTATTCAGACTAATGTGAATTTGACAAAAAAATCCGCCTTTTCCATTAAATAATCTCATTGCTTGAAAAATCTTAATTTTTTGAGGTTGATATATTGGCATAGAGCTAATAATATAAGTGAAAATAACATCTAATGATGAGCCTTGGCCCATTTTGTTTTCTATAAGGTGCCCAGGCCGGGTGGACCCAAGAAATTAAACTTGTGGGGGCTCAATGTAAAAGAAATATTAGGGGAAAGGGTAAATATAAAAAAAAAACATATAAATTTTCACAATTTGTAGGGTGTTTCGAAAAGATTTTAAGACTTGTTTAGGTATGGGTCCCCCAGATGCCCCTCCCCCCACCCAAAAAAAAAAAAAAAATGATAACTTATGCTCACTTTCTCAACTTTCCATATCCACTTTGAGCTGAATTGGTGGTCAAATCTCAGATTTAACAAACTAATTTATTTTTAAGTTGTCGCTTTTATTTTTGGGATGGATTAACATTGGTAGTTTCTCCGATTAATATATAGGTTGGCCAGACTAGCATTTCTCGTCATTGCACCCACTAATCCAATGAGATTCAGGTTGTCAACGCTCTCAACAGGCCAAATCTATGCTAAACTTTATTGTACTCAGCTTAATCTGGCCAAGCCAGATACTAAGTGCCACTATTATTACTATAGGCCCAAAATATTCAATTGATCTCAAACAAATTAAAGTGCTCTCATTTTGAAATTAACCAACCGTCTTTTTATTATTATTAAAGGTATTATTTCTTATCTAATAATTTTATCATTTTTAATAGTATAAATTATATTGCCCGTGTAAAGTAAGGATATGCTTTGCCAGTTCTACTTAAGCATGACCAACCCAGAGAAAAAGGGCCAATTAAGGCATCATGTTCTAGGTCTGGGCCTAAACTTTCAACCCAATATCAATGGGCTTTGCAAGATTTTGGTTTACGATTCTATAAGAGATAAGTAGGAATGAACTTTGCCCAAAAGTTGTTTCATAAAAAAAATAAAGATTTTTTGTTCGAACTTTCTTATGCCTGCGGGTTAAGATCTTGTGATTCCTTCCCGTGAGACCAAAATTGAGAACAATGATTTACACTAACCAAACATGTTTTTCATAGCCTCATCTCATGAGAACATGGAACATCCGAATGGCATGGTGCCAAACACACCCTCAATGTCAGGCCAATCCCACTCAGCGAGTGAACACTCTCAACTTTTTTCTTTTGGTAAAAGATCTACACTCTCAACTTATTCAAAAAGTTTTAGCATAAATTTGTACATCATCAATTCTCGGCTTCTTAAAGCCATTAGTTGTGAACAACTATTATTACTTTGTCCTTTGTGAACTCTCTTGGATCCCTGCACAAACTTTAGGATTTTTAATTTTTTTTAATGTTAGAATCGATAACCTGCAATAAGGATAGCAAAAGATGTGAGTCAAGATGAAAAAGTAAAATAAAAATATGAAACAGCGAAATTAACGTTGGAATTTTCAAAAGAAATAATTAAACAACCGTGCTAATTCTCCCCGGTAATGGCGCCAAAATTTGATTGTAACAAAACAAGGTTTGCAAATATAAATTATACCTAGCCACTACCTCTACTCGTGAGAATAGTGATGTTAGCCGAGTGTCGTATCCACTGGGACAAAAAGGCCAAGTTGTGTTGTTTCCATATTCCTAAGTTAATCCTACTAGAGAACGAAGTATTGATTTGAGGTTTTGATTCCCATATTAGCAAATAAAAAATAAGGTTTGATTCAATCGAAGAAAAGATCTTTGGGTACGAATCCACTCTACCCTCGTACAATGACTTTGTTGCCCTATTGTTTGGAGTCCGGCACCAGTAGGCATTAGCTTGGACGTCGCTCGCTAGGTCTAGCATCCGGACGCCAGTAGGCAGTAGCTTGAACGTCGCTCGCTGGGTCTGGTATCCGGACGCCCAGTGTTTGGCGTCCTGCTTGGACGTCACTCGCTGGGACACTGGGCATCCAGACGCCATCTGTTTTTCTCCAATTTAGCTCTGAATTCTTTTTCTTCACCAAAAACACCTGCTAAAATTAAAATAACACAAATAAGGTCATTGTTTGGTGCAGATGCAACACAAACTGCCCTTGATTTCCCGCGATTTTATGGAAAACTATTCATCTCCGCTTGAATTCTGCCTTTTCTTCTAACATTTTGGAGCCCATGCATGATCTAGTCAGTGGCTAAGTGACAATTAGAAAAAGTTCATTTCTGATCGATGAGAATCCACACTTGCCCTTGAATTTTCTGTGCTCCACCAAACATGTCAATTGCCAGGTATTTCTTTGAAGAGGTATAGTTACTTTGATATATTTCATACCACTACTAGTTAAAAATAAAGATTAAATGTTAGGTTTAGAAAATTAGTATAAAATATTATTTTCTTCTAATCATTTTTCATCTTCAATTGAAACATCTTACACATTAGGAATCAAAAGAAGCACTAAGGGTTTGCCATGCTACACAAATAATGGACGGCCAAAATCACCCATGATGATATGCTTTCTTTTTCTTTTTTCTTTTTTTTTTTTGTATCAAGGGGTAATTGTATTAAGGAGAAAAAAGAAAGAAAAAATTACAAAGGCTCAAGGAGCCCCCCGAGGCAGGGGGTTATAGAAAATGAAACAAAATGGAGCCAGAGAGGCATTTAGTGATCATTGTGAGAAATTCTGAAACAATTGAAGAGGGAATTTAGCTGGTGACTGCAAAAAGTCTTGGAAATCCTCTTCATGGAAAAGCATAGACTGTGCTGCAGCTAAGAGATGATTTGGTTGATAGGAGGATGCTAATCTTCAAAAATTACAGCATTTCTGCCAGCCATAAAGCATATAAAACATTGAGGAAACTCGACGCCATGAGTTTTCTCCCAGCTTTGTCGCTGCTGGAAAGAGCTTCCCAAATTGACGAGGCAGAGTAGGATAATGATATGCTTTCTAACATCTCATCAATGGAAGGCCCCCAAATATATCAGTTGACTGTATTCCATCAACCACTCATGCAACGTCACGTTTCTCAACCTATCATTTTTTTATTACCTTCCAAAACAGAAAAGTGAGGTTTCTAGAGCTGAAGTGAATCTCAGTTGCCATTTTTTGACCAGGTCCATTGAGCTGAAGTGAAAGGGGCTCTGGTTCCAGTTTGTCAGTCTCAACTGCTATGGGATATTTGCAGGGGCCATTGCACAAAGAATAATTTTTGCTTGTTAATTTTAAAAGATGAGTAATGCTACTTGGACATACTTTTTGGCATGAATCTTGGACAAACCCCTATGTTACCCCTTGACCAAATGCTAGCCCTTGCTCCAGCATTTACAAATTCTGGCATTCCGGGAGGCTTCCTTAGAACTCCAGCTCTCTCTCACGGTGGAGGGTCATCTTCTTCGCTGCACCTCTAAAAAAAAATCAGATCTGGTTATCTTCTTTCTTTCCACTCCTTTCATATATCTGGTTCCATGAAACCCAAAACCCCCAAATCCACACCTTTCTTTTGATCTAATCTCAATTTCATTTTCATCTGACATCTTTCAAAATCCTACCATCCTCCTCAATGCTTGTACAAGAAATCCATCTCCTCTTACATCGAGACTGAATAAACCCCAGAATTCATGTATCCAACCTCTCTGGACAGAACTGTGATACAGCATTCAATCCAAGAGGATTTGTAGGGGCATCATTGTAATCTCGATTTCCTTTGAGGCAAGCGGCTCCGAGCTATGATGACGATGGAGATGTTGGATATGGAAGATGGGAATGGGATGAAGATCATTGCAATGTGCAGATATTCGAGTACTCATGAAATTGGAAATTTGTGGAATTCAAGTTGCATGAGATTCTCAGGCAGGAATTCTAGGTATAAAAGAAACGGAGAATTTAGGAATGCTAGAATTTGTAGCATTTTAAAATTCCAGCTTCTCAAATTCTACAAATTCCAACAGACATGAATTCCAAGAATTCTTACAAAGAAACAGGCCCTTAGCTAGGAGCCTCTTAGAAGCTAGGATCTGATTCTGCACTGTTCCCAATGAGTTGGCTATGAATCCAACTCCGGGGAGGCTATCTCCATTAACATATAATTTTCAGAACCTTGGATGGTTAAAAAGGGGCGTGGGTAATGTTCAACAGCAATTGGGAGAAAAACAGTGAACAGTAATACTAAATAGAAAAATTAGATGGAATCATCCACATCCTCTGATCTCATCATAAGTCAAAATAATATAATAATATTATAATATTAAAATTACATCAAAGGGGTTTCTACATGCATCCAGATGCAAATCAAGATATTAATTAAATCTACAAATTATGTGTACTTGCCTGAGGTCCGCGGTTGAGGGTACTATCGCAGAGAAAAGTTGGAAGAGAGAGTTGTACGTAAAAAGAAAAAGAGTGGTGGTGGTGTATAAATAGAGATTGGGAATAAGAATTGTAATTTTACTTAAATTCTAGAAAGAATCTTCTAAATAGATAAGTAGGGGCGGACTCTTAAAATTACATCAAACGAGAGAACCTTCATATGGACTCTATCAAAACTGCCTAGTTTCACGTGATTTTCTCCTATCTGTCTTTTTTTTTAATAAAATCCGGACCACAAAATCATAATCTAAACCATTGTAAATATGATTAAGCCTAAGAAAGGCCACGTGTTTAAATTTCAGCCTTTGATTTGTTGTTAATCTCGAGGTATTTATGGAAAAAAAAAAAGAGAACACTATATTTATTTTTTGACTTTTGTGGGACCCACACAACAATCTGAACCGTTGATCCTCTTTGGGAGATTGAGAATGGATACGAGTATAAATTTTAGCAATAGATTCAATGTTGATCTTTAAAATTTAATGAAATTCCGAGATCCGTTGGTTCTGAAACGTCTATTTCAACCAGTTTTTCCGTCTTACCAAACAATTAATTTATAAAATATCTATATCATATCACTCTTTTTGAAATAGATCTATATCATACAGATTTACTTTATACAAATAAGATTTGCCAAACAGGGCCTAAAATACAATCAATTACACACACAACAAACTGATTCATATTTATTGAACATGAAGAGGTGAGGGAGGAGGAATTATTGGATCCTCTGCTCCAGCAAACGATACATATTTTCTATATACATGTAGGTCCATTACCAGTAATCATCGGTGCGATCGAAAATGATGGGCCCAGTAAAAAGGCACATTTATTACTATATCTGGGTTCTCTTGGATGGCCCATCATCTTCCTTGGGACCTATCATTTGTAACTCTTTGTATCACTAAAGCCCTGCCACAAGGGCCAGTCTATGACCCAATAAGGAAGACCCACATTGCTAAATTGAGCAGCCACTAGTTCAGTGGGTTGTTGTGTGAATGGTCTAATTTAAGTCCAGTGCAGGCATACTTTGAGATTGATCGTTTTCTCATGCCAAATATCAACTTTTTGAGCCACATGGACACACTTGGAGCATGTCTGGTTCCATGTACGGTGGAATATCCAACTGAATGGGAGAGCTTTCATTTAAGTATCTCGAATTTTTAATAGGTAAGATTTACTGTGGAATTGCATTCTCTTTACCCAGGGGAAGCAAGCATGCATGAGTCAGAGACTGGAGGGTCTGGACATGTTTTTTACCTGATATGCTCAAATATGATGTTCATTTTCCCCTGAAAAAGGAAAGGAAATGAAAGGAAAGAGACAACCTTATGAGTTAAATCCACAGGTTGAGGTGGGGCTGCTGTCTCTTGATGTGCTCATATAACAACCTCTTTCTTTTTTTGGTACATGTAAATTAGGGCCCATTGTATGCAACAAATTCCATGGGGAAAATTCTTGTTGTCAATGGCGAATTTAGGATTTTCATTTAGGTGTGGCTAAACTTTTTTAGACTTTTTCTCATTAATAATACAAAAAAATTATATATATTGACTTCTGCTAAACACATTACCGCATTTTTCAAAACCACTATTTTAGCATGTAAGTGAGTACATACATACTAATCTCCTGCACTTGCTTGTCCATGTGTGTAAATGGAAAATCCAACCATACAATAGTCACATAATTTGTGTTAACTCTAATTCTGCAATGTACTAGGAAAGTCTTCTTTCTATTGGAGAGTACTAGGTTGGTCATATCAATTTCTTAAGTGGAATAGAACAATAAATATCTTGTAAGATCCAAAAGATGTGCAGCTAGTCCTGATCGCCGTTTTGGTGTAGCCACATGAGCATCATCATATATATATTCCCCATGTGATCGACTCCGAATAAAAAGTCATTCAAAGTCAATACATAAATGAAAAGAGAACATAGATATTAAATACCCATGAAGTCTGATAAGGCAGCCATTGCTTCAGTGAGTCTGAACGGAGCATCTCATAAATCTTTTTTTTTTTATATTTATTTTTGGTAGAACATAAATTTGTTTTAAAGTTGTCGATCATCTGATAATCCACAATTTAATTTCAAAAATATAAAAAACTTTCAACTAGCTAGCACCATATTCCGAATTCCTACCTTGAAAGAGTTTAAAAACAGGGAAAAGAAAGTCCAAGAGGCTTCGTAATTAGAAGTTTGGAGAACCTTGGGTTCAGTTTAAGAAGAAAGTCCTAGAGATCATTGCTAGGATATAGACACCGTGGCTTATATTATATGAGTTTTTCATGCATGCATGTTTACAGGTCATGTGTTTGATGACACATTGTCTTTCACCATACTGATGCTTCTTGCATGCATGAATACATGGGAGTTATTAACAATTGGGAGGATATTCATTTGGGTGTCAAGACCAAGTGTCCAACATGCAATTACTATAGAAACCAAGATCATTTCAGCATGATTCAAACGGCTGTATCCTATATGTAGTGGGGACTAGTTTAGTTACCTGATTCGCAATTGGACCAGTTCGGATTCGATTTTGCAGTTCGCAATTCGACAGTTACTCAAATTCAAAAATTCGATGGGGTAGGTTCAGTTAGTTCGGTTTTCAATTCGCTCAATTCGCAGTTCGAGTTCGATGAATTAGCTAGGGTAATTCGAACATATAATTTGATGTAGTTTGATATGATTCGTATGTCTATTCAATATATGCATAAATACTTTTTTAGATATTAGATACTTTAATAAGTAAATAAATAATGGCATTTCACAAAAATTATGAGCAACTAAATGTTTAAATAGGTGGACCCCACTTGAGCTTTTCTCCTTTTAACTTAGGATTTCTCAAGATTTCTAATGAGGATCCATCTTGACTTTGTTTCCCACAAATTGAGTAGGAACGTTTGAAAAAAATGGAGAGTATAAAAAGGAAAGAAAATCCACTTTAATCTCAGCCATTCATCTTATGGGCCCACCAACAGTGTGCCCATTGAGAATGAGGACGATGAGGATTATTTTAAGCAGAATAAAATTTCAGGTATCCTGAGAACTACCAAACCAACAATTTTGTTATTGGACTGTTCAGAGAAACAGCTGTATTGATTGAATTGGAGAGAGAGAGAGAGAGAGAGAGAGAGAGAGAGAGTATCTTGTATCTTCACCTTCCCCTTTCTCATCTCCATCCTTAAACGCTGCAGGGCCCTTTTCTCTCTTTTTTCCCTCTTAAAACTCTTCATGTTTGTGTGAAAAAGATGACGATGAGAAACATACCTGAAATCCGCCCTAGCACGCACTACACGAGAGATTAGACGAGTCTGAGAACCAGCAGTCCTGTGATGAAGCGATTGAGTCTACAGGTATACTAAGCACGAGATTAAATATGTATTTTACAGTTTTAGTTCGACTTGATTTCTAAAAGCAGTTTTTCTCTGATTCCTCTTCTTATTTAACTTTCTATTTTAATTTTTGATGTTTCTTTTAATGAAACCTTAATATAGATCTCTCCTCTTAACTCCTATTTTTAGAGAGTTTTTCACTTCATTTAGAAGTCTCCACTTCCCAACGTTTCTTATTTCCTAAAATAAGATGTCGAACTGAGTCGAATCCGGCATTTTGCAATCTCTTAATTTCACCGAATCGAATAGCGATTTATTCGCTTCGAACTGCACGGAATTCGGAACCCTCTTAGCCGAATTAGGTAACTACAGGTCTTTTCCCTGCATGTGCTCTAATTTTCAAGAGATTTAAGTTTTGAAGTTTTATAGTTGCAACCGTGGTACGTTTTTTAAAAGGGATTTTAGAAAAGAAATCCTCTTTGTTCTAATGGAGACCAAAAAAGGATCCAAAATATATTTATCCACCATAGTGGTCCCAAGGGTCATTTTCAGTACTTTTTTTATAAAAATTCTTGAGCAGGAATATCCCCAATCACGTATTCTTTAAAACTGATCACCCAAAACCATTTTCCCTTTTTTCTTCATCTTCCTCCACAAGCTTCTCTACAGGGGAGCCACGGGCGTAACATACTCCCCCACAGGAAAATAGAGCCGTCCTCGGCTCTAATACCATTCTGTAACGATCCGAGCCCAATGTCCACATGATATTGTCTGCTTTGGCTCATGGGATTTCAACTCAATCTTGCCGCACAATTTTAAAAGGCCTCG
This sequence comes from Litsea cubeba, assembly GCA_012931725.1. Taxonomy (NCBI): domain Eukaryota; kingdom Viridiplantae; phylum Streptophyta; class Magnoliopsida; order Laurales; family Lauraceae; genus Litsea; species Litsea cubeba. The sequence goes on along the minus strand of CM022953.1, from coordinate 14,508,633 downwards.
TGTAGATATAAGGTCAAGTCACACACATATATACCCAAGATCAGGACTAACATGTTTCCGATGTAAGACATATGCACCACTGCATACCCAATCCTTTAGAGTTTCCCCCGCTCTTTCTCTCTAAGCGGATGCTCGCCGGACCCAACGCCCTTGTACAGGGGGGCCACAGGTGTGATAGGCCCCCAAAACATGTACCCACTCTAAAAGAAAATGATGACCCTGGCTACAACCAAAATTAACAAAATGAGTGAGGAGACTTGCTAAAGGTGCTTTTGGGAGGCTATTCATGAGGGGTGTGTGCTTTCTACCCAAAGCGAGTGGGCAAAAATTTAGTTTTGCCATTTAATCTGGGTTGGAATAAAGTGAAAGAACTAGCTGGTCCCAGATGGGTGTCGGAACCGAACTCACCGAGAACCTTATGCGTTCCGGTGTGGGGTAGACCTGCGAACTCGCTGCGAATGCTCTCAGATCTACTGGATACTCAAGCAAGGGTTCCCATCTCCCTTATATAGAGCAATCCCTAGGAGTCACGACTACAACGGACTCTACCCCTCCTGGAATCCCACATCTCCTGACCAGCGTGGGAATTCTGCCAACTAAGAGTCTGAACTTGATCCAAACTCTACCACCAAGAGTTTGATCCTTATCTGACTCACCAGATTAAGACTTGTTGGGAGTTCATCCGCGGCACACCGCCGGGCTCAATCTGGCGTGGGCCCAATGGCAGTCGGGCCACACAATTTTCTTAACAATCTCCCACTTGGCACGAATGTCATGTAAATCAAACGTGCCAATGTACATCAACATATACTCTAGTCCCAGCATACATCACTAGCCAATGAAAAAGCTTAATGAAGGGATACAAGTCAATTCCACCAGTGGGATCCTTGAGATTGAAATCTTAAGTTTCTTTCCCACGTTTTAGGTATACAGATATAACAATTTAATATCTTGAGGGATTGTGGAATTGTGGTTCCATTCACCGATGTAATGATGGACTCATAACATTTGCACCGGCTCATCGGTTCTTACCAACTTCAAATATCCATGAAGAGATCCAACCTGATGGCCACTTGGTTTACTGCATCGCAGGTTGTATCCCAGCTTCTATTCTCAACAGAGCTATCATGTTTGTTTTCTTTATATCAAAAAAAAATCAAGACCTTTGCCAAAGGGGTTAAATATAACCAGACATGGACTCCCTCTCGTCCAAGTCATCATCCCAAGAGGCAACCATACAACCATGCAGTTCCAAGACAACAACCGTGCCACAAAAAAAACGGTGTGTAGCAAATGTTTTTGATGTACCCAGATTCCTCTTTATTTACTTGCCATATCAGGCACAACCGGATAACTTAGGAATCTGATTATGAGACCAACGGCGATCCATTTCCGATCTCATAAATCCGGAATTACAGCATTTTATGCACGATGAGGATGTCATACATTATGCACCTCCCACTATCCTCGAGTAAGGCCTGTCTCTGGTCATGAGCATGTCCTTCTCACTAATGGGATCCCGATTGTTGGACAATTTCATACACAAGCAAATGGGAGTGTCGATTGGCTTGCACATCTCCATATCCAACTGTTTTAACACAGCGTCCTACTCGGACCCATATGACAAAGTCCGTACCAGATTCGGCTTACATGGTTGCTATATATGCCCAGTACATCATGCTTTAACTCATGTTTTCCATATCGAATCAAGACTTCAACACTGTTGCTTAGAGATTGCTTCCAATTCGCCACCAACAATCAATATGTCATCCAATGACAAATATATATATAACTACTCCCACTGCTTTGACCTAAATGCATATCTCATATGCCAGGGATAAACTAATTTCACGTATGGCCTCGTGAAATTTCATGTTAAGATAATTTGTACACATTTATCCTCATGATCTTTGCACCACCAAATCCGCAGATTACATGTAAAGTTTTTCCTACTTTTTGCCGTTTAGGAACTTAGCCTTTACATCCACCAGGTGCAATAACAGATTCTCACAACCAACCATTGCCCTTAGGATTCACATGGATAGGAATTTACACCCGGAGAGATAATCTCCGCGTAATCAAATCCTTCCATTTCTAAATCATTGTGCCACCCATCGTGCTTATTTACCAATCTGTCATTATCATTTTATTCCCAAGAACCCATAGCCCTTCAATCCTAAGGTGGATTGACTAATTGCCATGCCCGGTTCTTATTTTATATACACCTCTATGGTGTATAGTCAATCATCATATTAAAGTCAATGACGGATTAAAGTCTTGCACGATTTCTACCAAATAACTGCACCAATCATCCAACCACATCGAATGTTATCAATCCTACAGGACTCCCAATAACGCGGGTTGTTCATTGTCAAGTGGGCCCTGGCCAGGACTTATACTTCCAACGCTGCCAACGTTGAAAAATCCCACTTTCCATAACACCCTCCATCCTCAGAGATGTTGTGGTGCATCTCTAGGATTTGTATGGGATCCACAAGGAAGCACACATTTCGACCTGTGGTTATAATCCAATATTCGTGATTGATCACACGATATCCCTTTGGATGATTCCATTTTTCCAACGAAAGAATGATTTTCTTCGTTTCCATTTGCAGTTGGTATTATAATTGTGGCCCGCAATAGTTTGTGTACAACACATCCCCTCAATATCATAGGTCAAGTTTTAGGTTTGGCACCAGTCCATAACTCATAAATGGGTCTTTTGGGCTAAATTTTAGGAGTTGTTCGACTCAATATATATTGTGCACTCAATAATATCTCCCCTTTACAGCATACAGCGGAAGATACGTGTGGTTAATATGGAAAAAAAATGATTTAAAAGTTTCTAACCACACTATTTTAGCTGTAGGGTATACAGAATCAAATATAAATATATTATCTCCTCCATGCACAATATGCTTGAATCGTACATAGGTACACTCCCCCACTTAACGGATCTCATCCATTAACTTTTCAACCCTATCGGTCCATGACTCAGCAGTATACCACTCAAAGCATTTTTATAGTGCCTCAAGCTTATATCATAAAAGATAAATTTAAATGTATTTGCTAAAGTCACCAATCGGAGTAACAAATCACTCCCACCCATTTAAATTTGGACAAATAAAACGGTCAGCATATTTTAGAGTGTATGATATCACTCAACCACACTTCTAGTTATTCTGGAAAAGAAATATTCGGTCATTTTCCACCCAGACATGGTTCCAATATACCAAGGTCAGGTAAAGGTATCATCCCAACCAGTCCATTTATTCTGACTTTGTTGATGTGTCATATTTTCAATGCCATAAGTGTGCCAAACCACACATCCAACACATACAGAATAATCAAAACTAGAAGATTTAAATATTACAAGCTATATCATGCAAGTAAATATCATCTCAGAAATTAAAATACAACAATCTTCCATGTATGCAAATCACAACTATATTGCCTCAGAACAGATTTCCTTATCTATTCTATCACCAGTTGAGCCACGAATTTTACTCATTAGAGAGTAGTAATAAGTAAAGCATCCCCAAAATATAACAAATTGGATTTTCAGAGTCAAATGTATTTAGACTCATGTCATTTTCTATAACACACAACAAAATTTGTTCCACGTTTATAGATGCTTACAATCTCCGGATTTGTTTTCATGAATTAAAAAAAATTCAGTTTCCATCCTTGAGATCACATGGAAAACCACAAATCGATCCACCAGTTCCGTTTTTATACTTTCATCAGATCCACCGTTATATGACTATAACCTTTGGATCCGATCCACTAGGTTGTCTATCCAGTCATATTCTCATGTCCCCTTGACTTAAATAAATTATTTTTATTTCTTGCCTCAAATTTCATTGAAATTTAAATATTTAAGAGGCTTGGGATTTAAGAGATACACCCCCACTGAAGTGGAAGACCATGACAATAGACAGAATTGGAACACATTGATCAATTAGTTTTTTTTTTATCGTGGTCAACACTTAATTAGTGATCCGATCAACCTGGTTGTCAATCACACATCCATCAGGCAATTAATAGTACATACATGCATCATAGATTATTTTCATCCGAGATCTAGTGGTTTTTATCAATATTTTACCACTAATCAGAGATCATATGTCTCTTTTTGCCATTGAATTGTGCTCACATATTTTCGATCAAATCCTCGACCCCTTGATCCACACATCAAGTATTTAGTGGATCAATTATGATGCCCCCACTGCACAAGGTAATGCCCAATTACCATTAGATGATACCGCAGTGGTCGTCAAGGGTTCATCAAGAGAAAATATAAGTTGGATCTTATCACAACAAATAAACGCACAATTCAAATATAAGGCACCCATCCGATATCTTTACACAAGTGGGTTCTTCTCGTCGGAGATATCGGGTTGGTCATACAGTGCAGATTTATAAGACATATCCAACGCATAAATAAAAGAAAAGTCAAGATACCACTGACCGTAATCGCTGACCAAAAACTTTTCTAACCATTGGATTGTCAATCTCTCACTGCCTCTGTATAGCTCTTGTTGCCAGAAGTTCGCAGGCACAAGCAAATCGTCCATCGGAGCTCATGACCCAGATATCACGTGACAAATTTCAACCGTCAAGAATGACTGCATGTGGTCCAAAAAATATCAGACCGTTGGATCCAAAATCTGTCAATGCTAATGGGTAGTGCTCGACACCACGATTCCGCAGAACCAAACTGCTCGTCGATCGGAGTCCGGACGAATGAGTTATGGCCGGTCAAAGTTTTCCGTTGACCGTTGACTGGGCCTGCGCTTGCATCAGCAAGGCCTTGCCTCTGCGTCAGCCGCCTGTACAGAACCCGCGTATACTCGTCGTCGCCGTCGTGCCGGACGTCACGCTGACGTCATCAGTTCACTGCGCACGTACCAGCCCGCCCGACCTCACGTGGCAAGGAACCGACGTCCCGATGACGTCATCCACGTACTGTGCTGTACCGTTACTTGTGGTGAGGCAAGTCTTCTGCCACTAGGCTCAGGCACGTTTCACGAGAAGAGAAAAAAAAAGCCCCTCCATCAGGCACGTGTGCTGGGCCAGATCCAAGCACGTCAGGCAGGGCCTGGCGGGCCAGACCACGTCCAACCCAAACGAGTTACACCTGCTCGTTCTAAGGTTGCTGCACGCGTCCCGAAACCAAGTCGAAACCGAGAAACACAGCAGCAGTAACGTGTGCTGCAACAGTGTTTTCTCTCTTCATGGCGCGAATCCTGATGCAAGAAATCAATGAGAACCGCCCACTCCCTCTCCCTTCCTTGGCGCAACTCGCGAGGCAAATCGATCGTCTTCCTCCTCAGAATAGAACGGGAAAACTCACGATCAAGGTGGACTTAGATCCGGCGATCCACAGCCTTATCACAAGATCCAAACCGTCAAACGCACAGATCAAGCTCTGATACCAATTGAAAGAACTAGCTGGTCCCAGATGGGTGTCGGAACCGAACTCGCCGAGAACCTTCTGCGTTCCGGTGTGGGGTAGACCTGCGAACTCGCTGCGAATGCTCTCAGATCTACTGGATACTCAAGCAAGGGTTCCCATCTCCCTTATATAGAGCAATCCCTAGGAGTCACGACTACAACGGACTCTACCCCTCCTGGAATCCCACATCTCCTGACCAGCGTGGGAATTCTGCCAACTAAGAGTCTGAACTTGATCCAAACTCTACCACCAAGAGTTTGATCCTTATCTGACTCACCAGATTAAGACTTGTTGGGAGTTCATCCGCGGCACACCGCCGGGCTCAATCTGGCGTGGGCCCAATGGCAGTCGGGCCACACAATTTTCTTAACATAAAGTTCTTCCCACACCCAAAGGTTGTTTTCCAGGTATGCTCAGAATCTCTCAAAACGTTATCAAGGAACAGTTTGCCACATGAGGGCTTCAATTTCCCAAACATCATTGGAGGAACATTAAATAATATCCTCATATCAAGCTCCTCAAAAAGTAAATAATTCAAATATAATGACATGATTCCTCTGAGTTTGTAAGCAACAACATCCTTCAGTAACTAGCTTAGTATCATCATAAACTTCAATATTAAACCTTTCTTTGGTCAATTTGTATCAAACAGGAGGCTTTGGGAATTACCTCTTTGGGATGAGTGAGGACATCGCTCAGCAAGCAACAGATGCGAATGACCCTCAGAATATTAAGAACCCTTCGCTGAGATGGATGATCAGTTTTCTCCTTCTTGTTAGTTTTCTTGGGCTCTTCACTCTGGTGCCCCTCAGAAAGGTACTTAGTTGGAGCTTCTCATCTAAAATTCATCAATAATATATATATCATATACCATTAGGCAGCATGTCTAATAGTATGATATTTCTAGAAAGTAATGTTAAATGGTAACACAATTTCTGAGTGGTTAAAGCTCACAGTCATGAGATCACATCATTTACAGAAGGAAATGGATTGATAGAAAATCTCTAACAAATAATAGCATGATAAAACTTGTTATTTCATCTTTTCTCTATATAAAGTCATGGATACATCACAGATTCAGTCATTTTCAATCATTTATGTGCATTGCAAAGCCAACCATTAATGACTCAAGTGACAGTAGTATGGAATGGAAATAGAATGGGCTTCCTAGGGATGAAGAGTAATGGCTTTTTCCTTGTAATTTTTCTCTTTTCTTTTGATGAACATTCTTTTGATTAAACAAGAGCTTTTTAAAAAAAGCCCCTGTATTTTCAGATAACCTCAGGAAGACCCCCTGTATTTTGTAATTTCACTAGAACCACCCTAGTCTAGCAGTGAGACAAATAATTGTTATTTTTATAGACAAATAGCAAAAATACCCATAATTTAAACAAGCATCTCGCTAACTCAACTCCAATTAGGTGGTGCCCACGTACATGCATCATAACCAAGGGAGACATGGTGATGGAAAGGATTGGATATGGACTAGGAAAATATGTAATATCAATCTGATCAACGATCATAGCCCTTAGTCTTAGGTCCTCAAATTTTAATGGATATAAATCATATAAACTTCTTGTGGTAAAATCCAATGGTGAATAATGTCCAAAATAGTGTGAAATAGGATCAGTCCCATTCAAGTGTACCATGTGTGTGAATCGATTGGATTGATCAAAGTGGGCCCTCTATATGGAAGCCCAAAAAGGAGTGTGTAAAATGGGAAATTTTGGCAAAATCATCATTCGAGTCATTTGAATTTTTCTTAAGCGTAATTCGTAAATCAGTCAAAAACAAATGCTAGAGAGTCAAAATGGAAGTAGCTACTTTTGTACGTTTTGGCTGTCAAGTCAAGGACTCAAGGGAGGTTTTAATGAACACAAAGCATAGGGGCCTTTTAAGTATGTCCGAGAATATAGGGGCCTTTTTGTATTAAAAAAAAAAACTAAAAATATAAGTTTCAATCACAAAAGTGAGATGATCTTTCATTCAAATCAATATTCAGTCCCCAAAAAAAGGACAACGCGTCTCTTCTTTTTCACTCAATTTGTGAATATTTGCCAAAGAATATTTGATGCCACAACTAAATATACTGTACATATTTATTTGTTTCAGGTCATGATCGTTGACTATAAGCTGATCTACCCGAGTGGCACAGCAACTGCTCAACTTATAAACAGCTTCCATACCCCCGAAGGGGCCAAGCTAGCAAAGTAAACAATACTGGAATATGACATCTTGTAGGTGATGTTTCATTGGTGCTGAATAAAGCAAAACACTGACACTTCTTCTATTGGTATAGGAAACAAGTGAAAGCATTAGGAAAATTCATGTCCTTCAGCTTTCTGTGGGGTTTTTTCCAGTGGTTCTTCACTGCTGGCGATGACTGTGGACTCGGAAGCTTCCCTACGTTTGGTCTCAAAGCATATGACAATAAGTACAAGCATTAGCTCTTCATTCCAAAATCTCTGGGTGTGACCTTAAATAAAATGTCAATGGGAGGAGCAGAAGCCAGATTTCCTAAAAAAAGGAATGATCAAGTCATGCACCTAAACCATAAGATGCCCAAAATAAATATTCTAGTCAGTGAGGTGCAACAGATTCCTAAGAAATGTTAACAAAACTGTTCTGTCAGGTAAACAGCGCTAAAGAAAGCCAAAGCCAATAGCATAGGATTGTGTCATTTTTCCACAGTTGAGAAATTCGTTTCAGACCCCATTTCAGTTTGGCTTCCAAATTGAAATGTTTCAGCCGATTTGGAATTTCAGTAAAAAAATTTAGAATGATATTTCAAATAATTATATAAGAATTAGAAAAATATAAAATTAATATTAAATTTAAAAATATGATTTGATACATTTAGGTTATTCTACTAAATCAACTCATAATATGGCATGTCTGATATAAACAATTAAACAAATAAACTATTGTCAACATTAACAAATCAATGTTATCATTATAGCCCATAATCATAAAATTCAACAACCATAAAGTTTAAGCTTCAAATGATCATCACAGCCATATAGTTTAGAATTTAGATACATCCCTCAGAAGTCAAAAGTCACATCACAACCATTAAGTTCAAACCGGAACAAACTCGAAAAATTTGCCCAAAAACGAGAAAATCCGGAGAATCCGTCCGAACTGGAACGGATTTCTTGACAAATGTTTTGAGGGGTGGTATTAGGTTTGTTTTAATGGAGAAAGTGAAATAATTTGGAAAATTCCCCTTTGCCCTCTTTTCTTCCTCTTCCTCCACAAGCTTCTCTCCTTTCTTCTTCCTCCTTTCAGGTCATGCGTAAGAGATTTCTACGGGACAATTGTAGGTTTTCCACCTTATAAAGCAATACAAAAGCAGGTTTATCACTCCTTTATAGGGCGGAAAAACTGCATTTTTAGACACTGTTTTTGGCTCTGGGTCCGATAGAGGTCCTTAACTTAGGATTTTTCAAGGGCTCAAACAGGCCAGGGGCCTATGCTGAGCAAAAGCACACTTCATCCCATAAGCAACATATCTAAACAAAGGGAAATTCTATATGCACCCTCCCTTATTGCTGAGTACACCCACATCGCTCTATGAACAGTGATTTTTAAATTACTGTTCATAGAGGGATGTGGGTGTGCTCAGCACTTTTAGGGGTGCATATAGAATTTCCCCTGAACAAAACACATCTTCTCATGAGTGACATCACTCATGAGCCTGAAGGAGGTGGGTAGCCCATATTGGGCCAACCTGTGATCCCACCATAACCTCCCTCCACAAACATCTACTGTCTTCCGATTAATTTGCAAGAGACCAATCTAGAAATCAAATGGATTGAGTCAACCATCAGATTTCGCATTGGAAAATTCTTGAGCACTTTCCCACACTTGAGACCTTGGTGCACTGACATCTCCACCATTTGAAATAAAAAATCCATCCTTCTTTTTCGGTCACATCTTCCCCTGTATGCGGTATGCCCATTAATATGATGTGTCAATTCATTTTTCCAAAACCAACAATGATCATCAAAGGTTATATGAGCATCGATTCAGGTTCATGTGATCCCAAGGGCTGCGAGGGAGGACGACTGGTCAGAGTGATGGAAATTGCATAGCCTACCCCACCTGCAATGGGCCCAAGTCGAATTAAGCAGTTGGCAAACATTAAAATAAATATCTCGATTAAAGTGAGATGGATTTGAGAAGGCCCTTTAAAAGCTATATTTTAGCCCATTTGCCAACTTCAGATCTAAATTCTTATTTGGATCCTACTTACTGAAGTCTGAGTCCATGAAGGACGCATATAGTTTTGTCATTTTTAGGACCCAGACCCATATCTATATCTGAAAATAGATGTTAAGCTTCTGACATGATCATTTTCTCTTAAAGCTTTATGCAATTTAGCTCATGGGTCCCACTTAGATTATTACGATCTTTTTCTCTTAAAGCTGGATGCAGATTAGCTCATGTTTCCCACTTAGATCATTACGATCTTTTTCTCTTAAAGCTGTATGCAGTTTAGCTCATGGGTCCCACTTAGATCATTATGGATAGATCTCTTCCTGAAAAAGTTAAAGAGATCACACCCCCTACACATGAAGCATAATCATGTAATTTGAAACTTTCATCAATCCAACAGTGGGTTATGTATGGATTGAAAATATAAATTATAATCGATTATAAGTACCGGTGTTGATTGTCGTCATGGTCAATTTGAAATTAATGAAATAAGCCATGAATTAGTAAAAAAAGATTGAATATATGTAGGGTTATTCTCTCCCACTAAGTGCAATTGTTAATGTTACATGCTTTATTAAAAAAAATTGAGTTAAAGCTTTCGAAACTATGCATATAAGGATAAAAGATATGGACATAAGTGTCATTTCGCTCTAAAAACCTATGGTGGTTTGAAGACTATTGATTTTGGGAACACAGAATGTATTAAAATGAAAATGTAGGGGCCTATTTGTAAATACTAAAACATCAGGGGCTTATTTACAAATCCTACAAACCTTAGCGGGGAATATACAAAAAGCTCTTTTATTTAAACACAAAGAAAAACTCATCATAAATCTTAATTGAAGGCCCAATTCTTTTTTAAATAAAATTAGAGGATTGCATTCATTTTTAAGGGTTCGGATTATCAATAGGTGGGTGCACTGTGAAATTTCAAACATCCCACCCACTGAAGGGTGGGAGAGAAAGGGGATCAAAACTTTTTATTATTAATGAACTAATGGCAGGCTAAATCTCGCCAGGTCCATTTAAATCTGGGGTGGGGCTTGAACTTGCCGGGTCTGATATTAGCGGGCCTAACCTCCCATGGGATAGCCCATGAAGCAACCTAGATAGAAGAAGACAGAGGTAGGAAGATTTTCTCATTTTAAGCAAGAAAAACTGAAAGACTCAAACGGAACTAAGAAATTGATTGAAATTCACTGGTAGATTAGTAGTTGAGGACCTCCCTTGCCCACCCTGGCTGTCCTCAAATGAGGGCTTGGATGAGTGTGTGTGAGTACTTACTTTATAAAGAGAAAGGAAAAAATGAATGAAACACGTAGGGAAGAACCACAAAGGCCTATTTATAGATGAAAGCAAATGGGTCCTAAACCGTACCCACTACGGGTTATCCCGATCGGACCCACAAGAATCCACATAGCCATTGTAAGTTACTGCATGCAGGGCTGACCCATATAAACTGCATCCTTCTTATGAGCCAACAAACCCCAACCATTTAATCCGATTGGACTCAAACTGTCTTGTAATCTTAGCTTGAGTCCAATTTCATTTTAACAATTATTGAAGGTCTATTACCTAGTTTTCCATTGGGAAAAAGTGGGGCCAAAGCCCATTACCTTTTTTTCATTTCCCCTGCATTGAAATAATTTGTGCAAAATCTAGCCTACTTGTGAATGTTTTAACCAAGCCCAACTTCATTTGAAGAACATTTGAGAGTTAATTGGGGCTCATGCGGGGTTAAGCAGGTCGACCCTAATCCAACCGCTTAATTGTAAGATTGATCATGTGATTAATAATGTTTTTAAATCTTAAATATGACCAACTTCTACTAAATTAAAATTTTAAGATATCGAATGGACTAAAAGAGTGCTTTTATCTTGAGGCGTATGAATTTTCAGTAGGTGATCAACCTTACCGTGGAATTCAACTCCCTTCGTCCATAAGAAACTGAGTGTGAGAAACTAGAGACTCTGGACTTTGGCTTTCACATGGTTTACCTAAGAGCCTCACTGGCTCACGGCTCACTGCCCACTTTTCTGTGGGGCCCACCCGACCAATGGGGATCAAAATATTTGGCTGGGACCTACTGTGTATGGTGATAGGGCCTCACATGATCATCGTAACCCTTGATCAATGGCCTATAAACTTTACCATTAAAATAGGTGCACACTTGATCCAGTAGTCTAGTCCATTCCTTAAGTATAGTTCATTTGGATAATACATTTACAAATGGGGGAAAATGTTTAGATTATTTGCGAGCCCCCTTTTTTTTTTGGTACAGGAGTCCCCCAATTACACTACATACCCTTCTCCATGAAGTGGTAGGGGTGGAGAGGGTGGTTCACAAAGAACAGATTTTAAATGAGCATAGAATCACAAAGTTACAAAGGCCTTATGCCTATTAATTTATTTGAATGGAATTAAATTCTTAGGAATTCCAAGTAGTGTACTTTTAAAAGTGGCATTAATTTAAGAAACAAATGTGCTTTTACCAAAAGAACAAAAAGAAATAAAGGTGAAGTTCTATAAATCGAAATCAAATAATCTCAGCTTTCATGGAAAATAATATGGGAGATGAAAAATAAATACTCAGGCATCACCTTAGTAAATTAAATCTTAGAAAAATTGCGGTCCCATCTATACCTCCAGTTTTAACATTTAAGAAAAAAAAAACCAATCAACTTTCTAGGAATTTTTAGTTTACCTCCAAGAAACTTTCAATTTTATAGTGCCCCTCAAAATCCTGGTTGTGCCCCAACTTATATTTTCTCCTCCAAACTCTACAATAAACCTTTGTTGGAACCCATTTTACTATTAATGCTGAAAAATCTAATTTGGTGCAAACAAATGAGCCCTAAGAAGATTAAAGAAAGTCTAGCAAATTGGAAAATAAAATATATGAATTTTATTGAAACTCACTCACAAATGTCACTACATAAAAATAAGATTCCTGAACCAATCGAATTTTTACTTAATAATTTTTTTGTTTCTTCCTGAGGTAGGGACAGGCGATCGGGTGATTTCTCCAATCAATTGTAAAGCTATGCATGGCTGCTCGACAGGTACCTGCCCAAATCAGAAGTCCAGTGTAAGAACAAAATGGATTTTATTATGGTGATGAGAATGATGGACGATGACTTACAAAATGGCCTGCCCCAAGAATCCAGTAGAAATTTAGGTTCTTGTATGACTTTCTGAAACCTTCTTCAACTTGCTGGTCATTTATACAATAGAGAGGAGTTCGGTTCAAATTGGGGAAGTTCTTCAATCCATCCTACCTGAAACATGAAATAGTATATCAGACATGTCTGCTTAAATCACATGAACTTCCATATAAATATATGAAACATTTGCTAGCTCATGCAAGTAGGAAAAGAGAGTATTACTTGAGTTTCTGGACCCATGCTTCTGTTCCCGGTGTGGCACATATGAGATCAACCTACTAATAACCAACCAGACCATGTTGAGGATAGTATGTAATCAAAGAAAAAGGCAAATGAATGGACTAGATCCATTTCTGTTTTTTTCTTGTGTTCATTCTCACCTTCAATAAGGAACTTAAAACTTTTTAAAACCAGTCACCAAGAAAGAGTAATCAAATTTAATGGCTTGTTAAATTATATACATGTTTTCTTTTTATAAAGTTCAATACACCGGGTGTGGGTTCACAGCTTGTTACCAATTAAAAAAAACAAAAAGTCTACATGGACTAACTCATGGAGTTAGTCCATGGACTAACCCCCATAGTTCTCATTCAGATATTGGATGACGACATCCAATATTTGGATGAGAACCATGGAGTTAGTCCATGGTTCTCTCCATAAGTTAGTTCATGTAGCGGGACTCTAAAAAAAAAGTGTTGGTAAAACCATTAAACTTTCAACTTTGGGACCCTTAAGTAGATCACAATTATGAGATTATGCCAATCTTGAGAATTTGCCAATTTGCCATTCAAAGAGGCTTTACTTAGCCTTTTTCCCTATAGAAATATTAAGCTCATACCATATAAATAGACTAAGTACCAAAATAATAAACCAACAAATTATTTAAACGGGGTTAGTGGATCGACTCTAACCCAACCCTCTAATTAAGTTGGACGGTTTATGTATGTTGTAACCTGACCCATCTAAATGAGGTCAGGCATGATGACTGGTGACCTGACTCGTGTTTATTGCTGGTGAGGTCGTGTGGGTCAAATGCAGGCTTGTTTGGGTCAGGTCAGATTTTTCCACCCTAGGATTCAGCCCAATGAGACTTAAGTGTGACTTAACTCATTAGGTTCCAGCTCCAAGTTGACTCAACTGAGTCGAGTCAACTCAACCAAGTGGAGTAAGATGACCAATTTTTAAAACCATTGGGTTGGCATACAGCAGGCCACTATGAAAGAATTCAAAAGGAATTTACATCAATGTTTACCTCATTAATTATCGGCTTCATAAAGTCAAAAAGATAGACCTTTGAAAACTACATCAGCCTGCCCTCCCCAGCTGCAAGAAATGTCAAGCACAAGCATCAATATAATTCTTTAGTTACTTTGTGGAAAGAAGAAAAACAGAAGACAAGATTTTCATTTCTTATCATATGTTACACAGTAGGGAATGACCCAAGTCCAGGCCTAGTTTGGATAAGCAAAATGTCCCCATTGCTACATAAGGCGGTTTAGCCCGCGAATGAGCTGGACCTTGTTTTCTTGACCTGAACCCAACCGACTAGTGTCAGAAATGGCCCGAAATGTATAATTATACATATGTTAACCACATTTGATAACTGAAGCTCAACCCCAATTGAGAGACCAGTGACCTTTGCTTAGGAGCTTAAACAGTTAAAACTTGTTAAAGCATAGCTGCACGTAGCAAACTTACATCACATTCTTGGGAATTATCTTCATCTTTTCTCTTATGACACCATTCATGAGACTATTAAGATCTCCATTTGAAGAATCCTTAGAGCTTAGATAATTTGAATACTTCATCGAAATTCCTCGCAATCATCCCGGGGCTTTCAAGGCAAGCGGATCGCTCCCGGAATCCAACATAAAGTTATAGAAATCCTGCAAATCCATTTTTGAACAATTCATCGGCGGATGGAAATCTAGAATTAGAGACAATTATAGGGGGAGAAAAGTAAATCCTACCAGAGAGTTGCTTCTGACACTGATCAAACCCTCAAGATCTCCCCATGAATCAGTTGCAACTCCATACTGGCCTTTCTCAATTTGTTGCTTAATTAATTGAGCCATTCTGCTTATGTGTTATAGGTTAGATAAACTAGATTTAAAAATTAAACGATCCGTGAATCATTGATGCATATTGATCAAGTAAACAGCATTAGATAACTGAGAATATCAACCTATTTGTTTCTTGGAGGCCATTATCATCGAGTCGTGAGACTTCTTTGAGCAGAGGTCCCCATGAGGACTGCATTTAAACAAAACACTTCATGAATGTAATTACAGTAGAACCAGCCCAACTAATTACCATTAGAGCTAAAAACCAGTCCTGTAAAGCATTCTCTCAATAATAATAATAAAAATAAAAATAAAAACAGCTCAAACAGAGACAAGATCAATCAATTCATGCATCCTTAGTTGCAAAGGCCAGTCATTGTTACCACATTTGCAAGATAGTTGCACTCTGAGTTGAAAGTTGTAGAAGCAGAAAAAGGAAAGAATAACAGTAGTTTACAAAATCAAGCAACTCTTGTATGCTTAGCTTCAAAGGCTACATACCACATAATCTTCTGGAGAAATCCAACTGTCTCCCAAAACAACTCCTGGAATCAAAGAGAACAAGGCACGTGCCAATCAAGAATTTTGATTTTTTTCAGATAACCCAAATTCTTCTCCCTATCAAAGTAAAACCAGGTCCACCAGTGGGTCAAAATCTTAATTTTTAATTTTTATAATAAATATGAACTTAGAGGATGGAGCATCAACTCAGAGAATTTTTACTACAAGTACATACATTTATAATCACTGAAGTTCTGAAAAATATAAAGAAAGGATTCAATGTGCTCAAATATCAAAAGAGGGAACTATATACCTCCAAGTATAAGATTCAATTCTTTATTTTGGATTGCTTTTAGAACCAATAATCCGAGTGTGGCTGCAAACTTCCCTCCATAAGACTCTGCTACAATGAACAAAGGGCTAGTTTGAAAGCTCTTATCCTTGTTAGAGAGCTCTTTCAACAAGGTAGTTAAATCAGTTGCTGCCTGATCATCAGTTCGCGTAACCAGTCTCTCATCCTTCCCGTAACTGAATCCTGTTCCTACGGGATTATCCTTTCTCATGCCAAAACATACAGACAATAAGATAAGCAATTTTCATGGCATTGGCCTACTTGTGTGCGATTAGGACTGTTATTTGTCTCATCAAACTCGACCTCACACGTGTGTGGTGAATTAGAATTGACAGGGAGACAAAAATGTACCACAAACAGAACATCTGCTTTCTGCAACCATGTCAAATTCTCCGGCTTCAGGTTCGTATCCAATGGCCTAAAATATCCAAGTTACCCTTCCTTAAAAGTTCTAATTTATTTAAAGATAAGTCATATCCCATAAGTAGTGGGATATGCCATTAATTATGGTCTACTACCATTTAATTGGCTACTATTAATGAAAATCCCATTAATGAAATTTTCAAATAAAATTAAAAAAATACAAATAAATTTCAAAAAACGTAAATAAAATTCAAAAGAATGCAAATAAATTTCAAAAAAACACAAATAATAGTTGCATTTTTTATAGTGTCGGAGTCACCTCTTCCGCCTTGAACTCCTATAGTAGATTCTCATTCATTTCTTCAATAACCCGTATGTCCAAAGTGTCCAATAGCGGTCCACAATTGGGGGGCAGAGTAGAAGAGAAAATCTCTTTAAAATAACAAATAATCTCGTCCTCCATCTTCTCTGATTCACACCACCACTCCTAGAGTTTCAAATACCCATGATACAATTTCTCTTTCTTTGATGAGACGCTTTTGAGTGAAAAAACTTAGTGTTCCGGTCCCCCTCACTCAACCATAAAGCCTTTGAGGCTTCGATCGTTAGGCTCTTACTACTGTTTTGTATATATGAATCATCTCTGTAGTTATCTACTGCAGACTCTAGTTCTCTGTTTCAGACTTTGCTCTTCATATAAATAGCCACTGTTAGCCAACAAAGAGAAGTCTCAAGTCAGGGTCAGAATTTTACCTTACACGTTAAAAAGCCTAACTGAGGCACTTCAAAATCCCGGTTCTACAATTATGAAAGTACCCAAAGGAACAGTTAAAGATTGGCATTTAGAAATTTTAGTAGCATAAAGTATTTGGAATATATCCAAGTAAAAGTTCTTCAAGTTCAGGCTAGAGGAAACAGACCTTCAATTAACATAACCAACTCAAACTTTTGAGGCTTAACAGAAAAAGGAGCAAAGCTCTGCACATTGACAATGACATATTAAAGTGAATAACCTGTACTCTATCCTTTATATATAGTGGTGGTGAGAAATCAACAAGCCTTCCTTGTACTAATTAAAATCATACAACCATGCACATGCTTACCATAAAGTGCATGCTCTCTAACATAAGTAAACACATCTAACATAAGTAAACACAAATGATCTTTGTATATTTTAATCATCAATGAATTCCTCTCTCATATTCTTTTACATAGAATATATCAGCTGAACAAAACCATCATTTCTCTGTTGCCATCTTCCTCAAGCAATGTTAGGCTCCCTAAATGAATATAGCCCACAAACATTGTGGAAGTCTAAATAGGATTTTAACTACCATTAAACCATGTCACATGCGACTGTGTAACAGAATCAGTAAGATTGAATGAATCCTCTATGTCGATGGTGATGATCAGATGGATCTGATGAATTACTTGGAGGAATAATCCAATCGTTGCCATCGATATATGAAATGTCCATGAATGGCGTTGCTTCGGTGTGGCTCAATTGCTTAGCATATGCAGCCCTCGATGTGTAGTTCGCCCCTGGTCCCATGCACTCATATTCTCCGAAGAAGACAGTGCTGTGCAACACATTGTAGGAGTGAGATTGATGATTTTAAGGTGTATCTGGATATATCCAAAACAACAGGTAGGTTTGAGTGGCATAGATTTGTCCTCCCATTTGGTTGGGCACTGTCTTAGCTATTTTCCACCCCACCAAATCACCATCAACAGGTACTGTGAATATTGATTTTGGATGGGAAAGTGAATAACAACAGAATCCCACCTGATGTGATTTCAATTTCCATGCCTCCCCAAAAGTCATATGTTCAAACTGATTGTGATTTGTCATACATCCAAACATTCTCCTAATATAATAAGGCTGCATTTGGCTAGAGGGCCCCCCAAAAAAATATTTAAAAAATAATGTAAGATTAAAATATTAGACCATGAGCTTAACAATTTTGTGAAGGCTTTAAAACTACTCCCAATTACCCCACTACCTAGTGGACCTGACCCGGAAATGAACCATTTATGGTTCCAATTAATAATCAATCTAGTATAGACATAAAATATGCACTATGTATTATCGTATATAAATATATTATAATACATTGGACAAGTGGTCCAGGTCCTGGTCCAAATGGGTCCATCAATACCAATTCTGGGTCTGGAAACACTATGGACCCGACACATGCCTAGACCCAGATCCTTAGTTTACATCCTTAATCTTCTAGTTTCTAAAGTTTGGATATTCATTTAGAATTATGAAAACTGTTGTCATGGTAGGCTTTTGTCCAAAGGAATTGCTACTAATGTGAATGAATGCTAATAGAAAGAACTTAGGGATTAGTAACAAGGGTCAACCACAGACGGGTCTTTAGAAGGATCACTCCAATCATTCCATCCATCTGAAGCAATGTTACTAGACATGTATGTTCTAGCAAAGACAACAGAAGCATATGGGCCCCAAGCGCGTCCAAGCCACACCCGACCAGATCCATCAATGCTGCAATTTACGAAGGAAAATCCGGTTTTCTCATCCATTGATTGTCTTCCATGAGCAGTGATGGCACCAGTGATCATCTTTACTTCAGGTGGCAATTCCTTTGCTATCAAATTAAGTGTACAATCCTGTCCATTGGTAAAAGAAAAAAAAAATATATCAGATTAGTGTGAAACTTTGCTCACTTTTTGTTTTGGGTTTGCTTTAATTTTCGTAAGGGGTCCTTTCAGCTGAAAGAAGAAGATGAAGGTGAATATATTTTCCTGTTTAAGATTCAACCAAGTGATGATTTTCCCACGTTTTCCATAATGTGTAGTTCATCTTCGATAAGACTTGAAAATAATAAAAAATTGTCCAAATTTTAAAAGAAATTAGATTTTTAATTGAAAATTTTGGTGCAATTGATTGCTTTGGCTTCGATTCTATTAGCAAATGTGTTTCTTTCAATTCAATTGTACAATTAAATGAAATATTTATTAATTTTTTTGCTGATCATATACCTCATACAATGATCTAGCATTGCCGAAGATAAAATCAATGGATCCTTGGATAAAACACTCCTTAAAATAGTGCCTCCCTCGATCATCATGAACTGTATCTTGGGCTCCATAAAACCCGCAACCATAAAATGCAGCTTGATCACCGGCGATCCTGAGTGCCACAGCTTGATTCCCGACGGCACCGGGCAATGCAGGTGGTGCAGTATTCTTCATCAACAGCACACAAAATGTTAAAATTCAAAGCTAGTTACAATTTAGAAGACAACGTGCAAGGGGCTACAAAGGAAATGGTAAATTAAGCTGAGCATGGTGCTCAAGCTATGTGGTGCACCACACTCAAACGTGATAATATGAATTGATGATCTGGTCTGGACCATTCATTGGGTGGGTCATATAAGGGAGAGGTTCTCACTGGTTTGAGCAGCATTCACCATCTGATCAGCGAGACAGTGACCTATACAAATGGATGGCAGAGAAAATGTTGCAACAGTTAAAAATCAGTGCCAAAAGGTCCACTAATTGATTGGCAGGGATCATCCAAATTAACGATATACTGTGTAGTCAATTGTCTATCATACAAGGCTGCATGGATCAACAAAAAGATCTGGTCCATGAAGGATCATCACACCAAGTCCTTGAGATTGGTGAACTGAAAAAGTTGATTGGAGAGACACTTCTATTGAATAGAACAATATGTGAATCTGTTAGTACTGAACTCACACACTAATTATAATCGTCTGATTGGATTATTAGATGCATTTACTTTTTGGTTTGATTAGGGAGTAGAAACCATGTTTGTGGATTAGCCCATCCATAGAAACCATGTTTGTGGATTAGCCCATCCATTCCCATCAATTGAGTCTTTTGACCAGAAATTTATCAAAATTGGACCAAATTAGACACTCTTGCTATTCGATATAAGGTCATGGACAAGCAGTGGATAGCGCAGCTTTTATTCCGTCTTCAAATCCATGGGCAAGCCTATAAATCTAGCAGGATTGGATTGGACTCACAAACATACCAGGTGGGATCAATTTTCGGCTTTAGTCAGTGCAGAAAACTGATACTATATGTGAATTAAAGATAAAATTCTCACAAAACTATAAATATCATATTGTATAACACTGATTATACATAAGGCTTGTTTGGATACAGGGAATCCTGGTGTCCATAAAGAGAAGGATTGGCAACTTTTTTCGAGAACCAGGAGTCCTTGAAATTTATGGAAATAAGGATTTGATTTGTGTAATCCTTTCAAAATTCATTGTGCAGCCAAAGCTTAGAACACTCCTCATTTTCAAGGATTCAAGGCTTTTCGTTTTTTACTACCCCTTCAGAAGATGATATAGTGTAAGCTTACCTGAAAACTAATGTTGTAAGCTATGAAATTGTGTGCGAAAATTGAAACAGAAGCACTGTAGATTGTCCCTCCTGTGGAATTTGCAGTGTCGTTCCAAGCTATAGATGAATTGAGATAACCCTGGCCTTGGAAAGCTAAGTTTGTCTTGTTAACACTAACCACCACTTTTTCCCTGTGATGATAGAAACATTGTTAGAGAACAATGTAGATATTGATAGAATTGGAAGTTGGACCTGTCACGTTCATTTATCTGACTATTTATTCCTAGCACTGCAATTTGGCTAGGCCCAGGCCTCGATTGAGCCAAGCCTACATCAGGTACTTCCTAACATACACAGGATTGAATCCCAAGTTTCATTTGTATGAGAGCATTGTTTTGTCAAACAATGTAATATGGACCGGCCCAACAAATTTTGGTCTAGGATGGAAGATTAACTGAAGGCCCAATTACCTCAACTAATTACATTCTAGTCATGTATCTAACTGACAAGACATAACATGAACCAACAAATAATTCAAGAAACAGAAGCAATAACTGAAGCCAACGGAACACAATTGAACAAATCAGGAATGCACACATTACAGAAAAAAGAGAAGAAAACACATGGATCCAACCATGGAGATTCACTTAATGAATGAATTAATAACCTGTAAACACCGGCGCCGAAAAGGATAAACGTCCGACCAGGACTATTGTCGGGAACCGCATCAACGGCCTTTTGAACGCTGGTGAAATTGCCACACCCCATCAAATCAACTGTCAAGACAAGCGACGGCCTCAAGTAGCTCTGTGCAATCATAAATGTCCATTTGTTGTCATCACAACTTGAGTCATCCTTCTTAGTGTGATGGTGTGGATGTGGATGATGCCTAGTCGCTCTCCGAACAATGCGCTTTAACGAAGAAATCAACTTTTCAATGTAATTCTCTTCTACTACCTCAGTAACAATCTCATTATCAATGCTAAAAATAATGCTACTACTGGCATTGGGAGTAGCAGTTGTATGGATAGCTAGTAGAATGGAGATGAGTGCAATGGCAAGTGCTGAGACCCAAAAGAAGCAGCTTCTGACTCTGCTTATGGGAGTAATGGAGTCCATGTCAATTTGGGTCAGTTTGAAGATGTGGGCTATGTTTTGTTATTTATATATGGAGAGAAGAGAATTGGTCATGGCGTGGGAGGTAAGAAAAAGAAAGGAGGGGTGTGGAGGAATGATTGAGTGATAAAGAAAGTGGGATGGTGGTAGTGGGAGATTGGAAGATTTACACGCTAAGGCCCTGGAAATGCATTGCCGGTGTTCAAAGAGGGGTTTTTAGCTGGTGGGGTTTCAATGACTCTTCTCATCTTATGGAGAAATGATAATGGATTCCTGTGGAAACTTTAGAAAGATCTAATCCCATACCCATGAAAACTTTATTTAAGGTATGTAAATGGGTGAGGCAATGTTGGGTTGGGTTCATGTGGTCAACCTGGGTCTAGATTGATCAATGTTGTTGTACCTAGGCAAGACATGACATGCTCTAATGCATATTCTATGTATGAGTCCATCTGAGAAAACCATCTTTGAATTGAATAAATCACACCTTTATTCACATAAGGTCAATCTAACTAGGTGGATTTTGTTAGATTGAATTTTCGATGAGTAGCAATTCATTTATGCAAGGGGAAATGTGGTATTATAGGATTGTAATCATCAAATGTGGCGGCCCCTTTTGCATGCATTTTATAATGCAGAAGCATATTTCCACTTTTATAGAGGAAGAAAATGATCAGTTCATGTTTGTATACTACGCAAAGTACACAATGATCTTTGGTACTTCTCTATTAGAGTACACTGTACACTAGACTACACAGTTAATTGGGTACGCACCTAAATGGACACGAGTGATATCTAATCATTAATGCGCCGTAGACCCGGACCCGATTATCAATCAGACCTAAAAACAGGTCCATACCCAGATTATGGAGTTGCATTCGATTGCCAGGGCTCATTGAAATCGTCACCTTTTTTTTCCAACTCACATGTAGTTGGTGAGGACTGTGGATTAGGCCTTTTCTTGCACATCATTCGCCACACTATGATTAGGCCACAGCATTATAACAGATGTGGCCTAAAATAATCAACGGTTGTCTTACAGTTGGCCTCAAGGGACAAGGGTGGACGTACCCAAGTATTGGCACGCGGGTGCGATCGCACCCGTGTAATTCGAGAAACCTCTCCGATAACATCTTAAAAATGAATTTTATTATATAACGTTTTCACTTGATCATATACCGCACCACCCAAAAGAAATTCTCGAATCCGCTGTTGATTGGCCTACTAGGTTAACGGTTCGGATTCACCTCGACTCTTATGAGGTATAGACTTCATATACACTGCGATTTCATCTATAGGGACATGTCAATCTTTCATCAATTTGTGTGTGCAGAGTACTGGGCGAGTGGGGCGCACCCAAATGGTTAAGCTGGGTCATTCACCTGTAGGCCTCACTTTGAATTGCCCATTGATCTCTAGGATCACATGGATAAACCAATCCTTAACCATCTGCTCAGTGGCTTTATAAATGGACAGCCGAGATTGATTATCAGCCAGGTTGTTTTTCACTCTTCTAGTTATATATCACACTGACATAGTGACATAGATGGATGATCTGTAATGGCCTACGCTGTAGGTAGGCATGATTATGTGCACTTCATTTCTAGGTCTAAGGTTGGCCCGGTAACCTCTTATAATCTTGCAGCTAGTTGTCTGAGTTGATGGAGGACTCCCCTGTGATGACTTTTCAATGGACTTCTATGTAACCTACTTCATCCTGGTTTATCTTCTTGAAACCAAATTTCTTCATCCAGATGGATTCAGCTTCATCGCCAACCGGGAGCAGAAGATATTTCACATTCAGGAACACCACAAGACGTCTTTCAATGCATGAGAACCATAATTGGAAGTAACCCTGCCAAACAAGAGGATAGTGAAATCACATTGTCATGCACTAAGACAGCACAATTAGCCATTCAAGACTCCAACAATTTGAGTTGTACTGCACACCAAATGGCAATTCAAATTCCCTTTTTTTTTTTGTAATAACACAAAGCTCTTATATACAACACATCAGAGTAATAAAAAAGCCACTTTGAGAGAGTAATAAAAGCATGTGTTGGGGGATTGAAGAACAAATAGTCGTAAGTGTAAGTTCTCGGGAGATCAAAAAAAATATATGAAACACTTCCTTATAGATTTGAATTATTCTATATTATATGGATTAATAGGGTTTATATATATTAATACGATATGGGAAATTCTTTTGATTTTTTTTTCCTAATTCAATTATGCGGAAGGAAGAATTCACTTTCTTCCTCTTGATAGAGGGTTCAAATTAAAAACATGGGATCGGTGACATTAGGAGGGTTGGTTGTGTGTATCCCATTCGGATTGATCATAGGAGGTCCCATTCGGGCCCTTGTGCACATCTAAGTGATTTGTGCACGAGCTCACCTGAAAAGTATCAACATTTTGAGAGAGAGAGAGAGAGAGAGAGAGTGAGTCAATATTTCCATTGATGTATACTGCTCTTGGCATTTTTGATCGAAGAGTATTGAGAGAAGTGGAAACAAATGATACTATTTGTCAGGGGCACATTGTAAGTTTTAGGGACAAAACATAGAGACGCTTCCATATAAAGTCACCACTAAATGCTCAGAGAAGAATGCAGCATGTAACTTGGTAATGAGCAGGGCACCCTAAGGTAGAAAAAAAAATGTCCACCTAATCCAGGCCCACACTCAATCGGTCTGCCCCCTTCACACTCTAGACCCTCCCTGAATTAGAACCAAGCCCAATTAGATACCCATCTGACCTTTGGTCACTGTTGGGATGAATCTCATATATATATATATATATATTATGTATAGGTAAAAGACCATTATACTTTAAAGCTATTAAATCAATGGTTAAGAATATCTTATGCATGTGGCGAGTTTTTTGCCCAAACCCTAATCCAGATGAGGCCTTTCCATTTCCTCTCCCCCAACTATAGGCATGCATAGTGGGTCACATATGAAAAGTATGTGGACAGCTCATAAAGAAAAATTCCCCTACTAAAAATATCACTATAGGAAAAATGTTTGAAAATATGTTAAAGCCCATAATTTTCACTCCCTCATGAAAAGCAAACAATCAAGATAAAAGGTGGTGGTGGAGTAAATTGTATGACTAAAGTACATCGACCACCAAAAGAAAGCAATATAACAAGAAGAAGGAGCACAATCTCCCAATATCAATACTTGGACATTCATAGGGCCATTGAGAAAAAAAAAAAAAAACCACCAAAAGAAGGCATATTGCATGATCATTTTCACAGCACGTAACCTATATTGCGTTCCACAACACCGTTGGATTGAAAATTTAATAAAAAAAAAAAAAAGATTACCACAACCAATTGCGTGTTCATTGTCTTGTTCTCATCAAACAGTGAATCTAATGGTGGAAAAAAACTCAAATTAATATAAAATTTAAGGATACCCTCTATAATTGAATGACATTTATTTTAAACAGTTATTATTTCAATAATAAGGTCCGACTGTAAAATTCCACACTTTCAGTCATTTTAAATCCAAAAAGTCTACATGGACTAACTCAATGAGTTACTCCATGTAGCAATTTGGCCTTTCCTCCGAGTTCCAGTTTAGCCTTTCGTCCGAGTGGTGTTTTTTATTCATGAGATGAGTGGCCTGTGGGCTCCACACGACTTGCTGAACCGGCTCAACCGGCCCTACCTTCATGGAAAAGGCCTGGGCTGCCCTAGTGGAAAGGGCCCACCTGCTGAAAAGACGGATTAATGGACAGGTATGGGCCCCACATGACTTTCTGAATGTCACCACCTTGCTTCCTTGGAGAGGGTATCCGTTACATGGGGTTGTTGAATGGGCCCCATTTGGCTTATTGAAGTCATGTTCCCTTCTTTTTTTATCTTTTTTATTTTTATCGTCTTTTACTAATAAAGATGACATTTGTTAACAAGAGCACAAAACAGACAGAAACACACATTTTTGAAGTTTTGGATCGTGCAAGTGGTGTTCCTGTATGGTTGAGTGGAATTGCCTATGGACCCACATGACATGACTTGTTGGATGGGCTATGGTTGAGTTAAATGGCCTAGATCTGGCCTAGAAATTTGGTGGGCTTGAATGGGGCCCATGAACATGCCAGGAGATCAGTTCTAGTAAATGTAAAGCAGAGAATCTTCAATTTATAGTGAATTTGAGGAGGAAAAAGCTAATAGAATATATTAACATTCATTTATATAGTCCCTTTGCATTGGAATTGAATTAATGGTCAAATGGGCTCTTAGAAAGAATTAATAATAACTAAGTACGATGTAAAGGACATAAAGGTGAAGGCAATTATATATATATATATATATATATAATATGGCAGCTTATTGTTTGAATCTTGGGACATTTTGAGCCCTTAGATCTATGTACATAAATCCAAGGGATATTTTAGACCCTTGGATTTAAGAGGGGGATGCAAAAGGGGCAGCAAGATAGAGTTATTTACAGGTATTGCCATCCCTTTTTCATTTAAAAGAAAAGGAGCTAAAAGTTGGAGAAATTTACAAGTTTTTGCCATCCCCATCAAAAGCAAAAAGAGTCAGCAAGTTTGAATTATTTACAGGTATTGCCATCCCTTCTTCATTTTTTTTTTAAAAAATTGCTCGATCAATAGCTTGAAATAAGTAATTTTTCACCTTCAGGTCCTTCAACTTCAGATCATCTATCTTCTTTTGCTATGCTTGTGTCAGCTCGCTTCTGGTTCAACAATTCCTGTTTCCACAAGATCCCAATATTCCTTGGATCTTAAGAAATTCTCCATCAACATGCTCCAATATCGTAGTGACCGTCGAAGCGAGGAATGGCTGGCTGAACGAAATTCTCTACTAGCTTGTCAGACGCCATGGATGCTTGCTAGTGCAAGGATTTAAAAGCTGTTGTTTCTATGAGAGTTTCTCAACACAGGCTCAACACAGGCCCAGTGGGGGCTCTGATACCAGATGTTGATTAAACTTTTGAAACTGTAAACTTAAGCTTGCTGCTAATGAGATGGCTAAGAAGCTCTGAATTTCATTGATATACTTGAATGAGAAAATTACAACTTAAATAAGAAAAATAAGTCTGCTGCTGCAAGCAACATAACATCCACTTTGCAAATTTTGTGGAACTACATACCACGACTCCAGCATGAACAATGAAACTGACCATGACTCCTACATGACTCCTGCAACTTAGGGATTCTTCTGTATACTAGGTAAACAAGTTTCCTAACTACATGCAACCACTTTATTGAAAAGTAAATAATCTAAAGATAAATCTTAACACTCACAAGCTCGAGCAGCTCGAGAAAGCCCTCGGATCTGGCCTCGAGGACGGCATCTCCCACCTCGCCTCGGACGTCGTACACTACAACCCTTTCGAAGCCCTAGCTCGGCGCACACATTTCACCGCCAATCAGGCGATCCTCGAGGCGTTTTTCGGTAGGAGCCGCGTCCACGTGGTCGACTTCAGCATGAAGCAGGGGATGCAGTGGCCGGCTCTGATGCAGGCACTCGCAGTCCATCCCGGCAGCCCTCCGAAACTCCGGCTTACCGGGATCGCCCTACCGCCGCAGGACGGCGTCGATTCGCTCCAGGAGGTTAGGTGGAAGCTAGCGCAGATGGCGGAGACGATCGGCATGAAGTTCAAGTTCAGAAGCATAGTCGCCTCCAGCTTGGATGATCTCGAGCTGAGGTGAAGTGGGGAAATGAGGAGGGGGAAATGAAAAGAGGGGGAAAGAGGGAAATGAAAACTAAAAGACCCGGTGCCATCTTTTCGTTTCACCCCACGCATGTGCAGCGGATAATACAATCCGCTGCAGCTCAGGAGACCCAGGCTCTATATATATATATAAGAACTTGACTTTCTTAGGATTAGAATTTATCAGATAACGGTTGGGTACATATTTCTCCTCACTTAAAAAGTAGGGGTGAAAATCTGGGCCGTGCCGGCACTGAAGACCGGGCCCAGTCGTGCCTAGGTCGAGCTGGCACGGCCCATGATAAATATGCAGGCCGTGGCGGGCCGCGCCCAATCTTTTGGGATCAACCCAGGGCACGGCACGACCCAGGCCCTAGTCGGGCCTGGGCCGTGCAGCCTGTGGGCGGCCCACATATCCCCCTACCATTTTTATTTTTTTTAAAGTTTTTTAAGTCTTAGAGACTTAGACTCTTCACTCTTGGTCTTGGACCAATTTCATTAAAATAAAGAAATTAAGAAAAATAAACAAGTAGAATAACACTAATGATGTTTAAAAAAAATACATCAAATAAATTGTATTTCCTTGAAATTTAAGTTACAAAAGTTCAAAAAAATTACAAGTTTGAACTTGGATCAATATATATAATGAAATTCAAACCTTTTGATAAACGAAAAAAGAATTGCAACTTTAAAAACTTATGATACATTCTAAAACATAAATTACAACTTTAGAAACTTATGATATATTCTAAAAAATAAATTACAACTTTAAAAACCTATGATACATTCTAAAAAATAAATTACAAGTTAAAAGCCTATTATACATTCTAAAAAAAATTATACTATGATATATGTAACGCCCCTAGCTCGTCTTCTATCTCGATCTCATCATGGAGGTATTGTTCCCTATCTTCTGCTTGATACCAATCCCGTAAGCACATGCAGGTATCAACGATTTCTTCTGTAAGCATAGTCCTCCCGTGGTCAATAAGGTGCCCACTTACACTAAATGCCTGCTCTGATGCAACATTAGACACTGGTATTGTTAGTATATCACAGGCTATGGCGGAAAGCACGGGAAACTTAATTTCGAATGATTTCCACCATGCCAAAAGATCAAAATTATCTTCTTCATCATCCGAGATTGTAACAAGATCGCTCCCCAGGTACATTGTTAATTCATTAAGGTTGTAAGAGGATCCTCCAGAATAAGAGGAGTTACTTCCCTGAGATTTCCTCATAATAATCCAAATGCCCTTCTTTTTTCCTTTATGTACTTGGGGAGGGCCTGTTGGGACCATGGATGCTATAGATCTACCTAATCGGGTAGCATAATCCAAATAAAGTGTGTCTAATTGTGTCTTAACTGTAAACATGTCAGTCATATTAGTTGTATTCATATGAGAGTTTATTTCATCAAGAAGGGTTTCTACACCTTTTAATTTCAATCTAGGGTCTAATGCAGCAGCTATACAAAATGTTAAAGGAGCTATTCTCCAATATAATGAAAACTTTTCCTCCATTTGTACACACATAAGTTGAAAATTTGAAAAATCTCTATACTTTTTAAAAGTAAGACTTATTTCATAAAAATGGGTTAAAGCTTGATTTGATGGTTGACAATATTGATTTAGTGTCATTTTATAGGCACGTGATTCTTTTAACATTTTATAGGTAAAATTCCATCTATACTTTACATCTTGTGATATTTTCTTTGGTCTTAAACTCAATTTTACACATATGTTCCTCCACCATTGTTTTCGCGAGGGAGAACAAAAAATATATCCTACAATCCATTTAATAATCTCTAAATCATCTCTAATTAATTTTACCCATACTTGTACGATAAGATTTATGATGTGGCATGCATATCTATTGTGAAATAGATCTCCATTTAAATCAAGTTGAATCGCATATTTTAGTAAATCTGCTGCGACCTCAAAAATCTTTCAAATGATCGGTCTTCAGAAATTATAAATGGTAATTGGCGACATATTATAAACTTAATAAGTTGATATTTAGCATTAGTATGGTCATAGTTGAAAACTCATAAACCACAAGATGAATCTGTTTGAGAAAGTTGTGTTTGAATCATCCCACCTCTTACCCCATGGTCCCCATCGTTAGCGGTATTCGTGTGTTTGCGCACACATGTTTTCATGTGTCTATTAAGGTGGTCAGTGCCGCTTGATGATTTGGCACTGAGGAGATCTTTGCAATATTTACATTGTGCCTTCTCCTCTGTTCCTCCTTTGGGACAAGGGACGGTAACTTTAAGAAAATAAGACCATACAGGAGAAATCAATATTGTTTTTCTCTTCTTTTTAGTTGTAGAAACCGAACATGCAAGATCTTGGGGATTATTACTATCTACTTCTATGCCCTGACTTTGATCTAAATGAATAAATACAGGATCTTCCTCATTTAGAGAGAAGTCAAGGTTGAAAGGTAATGATGGTCCAGCCATTCTTCTAAATAAAAGATTAAAAAAAACTGAAATAAATAATTATATATAATGTGTTTTTTGTGATAATTTATATAAGAAATGGGAGAAGATGAGACTTAATATATAATATTACTATGTATATTATTACTAAATAAAACTCAAAATTAAATATAATAAATACCTTTATGAGAGAGGGGAGAGCTAATGGAGAATTTCTTGTTAGTTGAATCCTCCACTTTAGAGAAGTCACCATCACTCTTCACTTCTTAGAAAGCTTTGCAGAGAGAGCTTAGACTTTAGAATGAGACTTAAGAGAACTTAGAGCCTTAGAACTTTAGAGGGAGTGTGAGAAATGAGAGGAATGAGGGCTATTTATAGAAATCCTAAGTGATAAAATACCCTCTCATATGACCGTTTTATAGCAGTTGAGGGCTATAATATTAAAAAAATGATCAAAAGACACTAATACCCCCCTCCATTTGACCGTTTATAGCTGTTGGGGGGAGGGTTAAAAATGTAAAAAATACCCATTTGACCGTTTTTTGAGAGGGGGATTTTTTCAAAAATATGGCCGTTGGGCCCTTCCGCGGGCCATGCCGGGCCGCCCGCAGGCTTGGGGGCACTGGCCCAGCACGGCACTAGTTTTAGCCGGGTCGTGCCTCGGGCCTGGCAGCCTTGGCCCAGCACAGCCTAGGTAGACTGTCAGGTCGGGCTGGGCCGGCCCGTTGACCAAGTCAACGGGCCCAGGCATGGTTTTTTCGTGCCGGGCCCGTGCTGGGCTTGGGCCGCCCACCCAGGCTTTCACCCCTAAGTAGAAATTATTTGGTTTGATAGCCATTTTTGGATATTCATATTTATTTTTTCAATTTTAACCAATTCTAAAAGTATTCCTAGAATTACTAAGAATTCGATGACATGCCAACATTTTTTCGGGGGACGAGGAGTCCTTGAAATCTATGGACTTGAGGATTCTGAGTTATCCTTTTTAAATTCCATGGCACCACCAAAGGTGAAGAATAATGAAGAACCCTCATATTCAAGGGAATATGACAAGATAGGATTCCATCATTCCATGCATCCAAATGAGGGCTATTATTAAAAAAAAAAAATGAGGGCTATTATATCCAAAGGCTTTTTTTCTTCCGAGGACAACAACTGGGGCAAAATGTGGCCAATCATCACCTGAGCCAAAATGATCGTCCATAGTCCATACCCAAGTTTACCATCGAACCCTCTGGGCAAAAGGATTTCTGTTAACATCAGCACCTTTGTGTAGCATTTAATTAAAAAAAAAAAAAAAGAGATCACGGCCCATAATGTCCTGGGCGACCTGTTCAGTTCAAAATCGGGGCCTGTAAGGACTCAGGCATTGCCCATACATTGCCATTCTAAATTTCCCTTCCTGGTTACACCCAGATGTACAGTTGGTGAATACTATCATAATTATGGAACGAAGTAGGGATGGACCAAAGCTGTAAGCAATGCAGGTGACATGACTGTCCAGCATGCGAAGGGGGTGGTTTTCGTCATAGTTAAAGTGGTCTCAAGATATTCTCCCTGAAGGCTTAATGAGATATTGCATTTAGCCTTGAGGTCTCAAGTGGAGTCCAAGCACATAAGGTTGTCGGCTAATTCCTTTGCAGATTACTGACCAAACAAGGGGTGGATAGAACTTCTCTATTATTTGTTCTTTATTTGTAATTTCCATATGTTCTTTGATATAATGCTTGTATACAATTGCTTCCAATCGCTTGATTGGTGGTTTGTTTCTCTCTTGTAATTCTTTCTTTTCAATGAATTCCTTCATGCTGAGACTTGATGCAATCGAAAGTGGAACCCAGCACCTCCTTTTTATGGAGAGAGAGAGAGAGAGAGAGAGATATCAAAATCTACATTCATATTGGGAGCAAGAAAAAAAAAAGTAATCAAGGCTTTGCTTCCTTTAAGAAATAGAAGAATAGTCATGGTTCTCTAGCCCGCATACACACGAGAAAGCAGTCAGCACAAGTGGGAAGAAAGCCCGCACAAGTGGGAAGGAGCCCGCACAAGCAGAAAGAGGTGACGTACCCGGGGTTCGAACCCGGGTAAGAACCAACGCTCGGGTAAGGAGCCGTTCTTATCCAATCTATATGATAAAAAATAATCATGAGTCCGGGAAACATGATTATTGTGATCCAATCTATATGATCAAAATAATCTCGAGTCCTGTCATTGGGCTAGCATTCTTTGCTCTGTTTGAGTCACCAATGCCACCCGAAAAAATAAGAATTTAAAAAATAATACAAAAGTACAAGATGGTTGCTGCAAACTAGTCCTTACTATACCCCACGCAAGGTCATCAACAAGAATGCAACATAAGCAAAAATCACAATAAGATTTGGAAGATCAGTCACAAGTTTTCATTAGAGTAGGCAAGCAGTCCAAAGTAGGCATGAGAAATGAAAGAAATCTTCTCTGACATGAAAACAAATATTTCACTGGAGACAGGTTTCCTCCGGTTGAACAAAATACATTGAAATATCATCAAAATCGCAAGAGAGAAAGAAACAAAATAAAATAAAATTGCAGCTCAGCTATTAGTTCAACTATTGGATAAATACAAATCGCAGTTTGTTTGGATTTCATTGTATGGCTATCTGCTAAAAATTTCATTTGGTATTGAGCAATGGCTACTTTAACAATCTCTTCTGCTTCCATGGGTAAAGAAGCATACATCCAAAAATGGAATGAGGCCGGGGTTTTTGAAGTTCAACTTCCTGTACATGACCAAAATAAAATATCCCTACTACCTGTACATCTCACACGCACGGCCTCTGCAATAAAAGCTCAACCATTAAACCAAGCTCTCTCATCAGCCGGCCCTGGCTGGTCTCCCAACAATCCTACACTTGGGTACCAACTTGTGTAAAATAGATGTCCCTTGAAAGGTCATCAATCGGGAGTCCATAGTCAATTTAGACAGCTGCAAGAAAGTAAGATGTTACCTCACTAATCTTACAACTAGAAATGAAGTGCAAACATTCAAGTCTACCTACCTCGTCCTGACTTATTTTCTTGAAACCAAATTTCTTTGTCCAGATGGATTCAGCTTCATCAGCAGCCGGGAGAAGAAGGTTTTTAACGTTCAGGAATCCCAGAAGTCTTTCGATGCATGAGAATAATGACTGGAAGTAACCCTACAAAACACAATGATAGGTCAATTACATATCATACACTAACACTGCACAATTAACTATCAAATTTAGTACGATTTGAACTCTGCACGACAAATGACAACTCAAATTCTTTTCTGTGCATTTTTTTCTTTAAATAATACAAAGCTCTTATAAACTTATCAAGGTTATAAGAATGACACTTCAAGAGAAATCAAAGTGATTTTAAAGGATTTAAAACCTTCACTATCTCACATTTTTTTTAAATCCAGAAGTAAAAGTGCCAACTGCCAACAAATTCTGAACCAAGCTCTGATGACCTTGTTTCCCCACACCAAAATTTTTATGAGAGAATTAACATTTACATTATTTTTTTTATAACATTTACATTAATTTATAATGCACTTGCCATCTTTTGGTTGAAGAGTATCGCCAGACAAGTGTTTTATACAAGAGTGCAATGTTAGTTCGTGGGGGGGAAAATCATTGAGATGTTCCCATATATAGCACCACCAAAAAAACAAAAACTCAGCCAAGATTGATTCATGTAACTTGGTGATGAATGGGAACCAAGAAATTAAATGAATTTCAAATATATAGTTCAAAGACCATTATAGTTTGAAGCTACTAAACCAAGGCTTCGGAATATCTGATGTGGCCATTTTTTGTTCCCAACCCTAATCCATGATTTTGATGCAACAGCACTGCCATATCATTGGAACAAGACTCGTGTAGTTTAGAGAATTTTTATTTTGTTTAATTAATTGTTATTAGTCTCTAGTTTATTTAATGAGTTGAATTAGAGTAGTTTTCAATATTATTAGTTTCCTAGTTTGATTAGGTAACTTAGGGCGTAAGTTTTGTTTTCCCTATATATTGCATTGTAGAGATGGAACTTTAAGGAGTTGATAGAATTTTTTCACTCGTGGTATTTGTCGTTGAAGAGTGGTCTTCATCATATGCTTGTTTCTGCGGAAACCCATCATTGTGCTGGGGGGCACCTAGGATTTGCATCAATGATGAGACCCTTCTATTTCCCTTACTGATAGGGATATATCAGGGTAGGCCCCACACCATGGGCCGTGGGAAGTACACAGTCAGCTCACAAGAAAACATAACCCTAAGAAACTTGGATAAATGTTTGCAACCATGTTTAAGTCCACAATTTTAATAAGCTCATGAAAGCAAACAATCATGATAAAGGGTATCGGTGGAATGGAATTATACGGCTAAAGTAATAAGTCGACCACAAAAAAACATATAGCAAGGGGAAATTGCATGACCTCCATAATAACAATATTTAGACAATCATGAGGCTACTTGTGAAATTCCACAAAGTACTAAGTAGTTACTATTAAGTATTTAAATAACCACTGAGGAATAGCTAAAATAACTAAGTACTAGCATATCGCATGCTACACAGTGCATGCACATGACTAATAATGTCATGATGCTACATAGTACATATGTAGTACATATCTTGATTCAAATGTATGGCCATTAACATTTTATTAGGTCTTATTATAAATAAGCAATACAAATACAAATGAACAAATACATCAGCATTATTACTTACTAGTTAAATCATACAGTGATGACAACGAAGGGCCAGATATGCTCATCTACATTGTTACCTTCGATGTCATCACTGTATGATTTAACAAACATAAACTAACATTTCCTAATACTCTGAACTTTCTTGATTCTTTTAATCTCAATTTAAATTCAGCGATAACTGATACGTATCAGTGATACATATCGCCCAATGCATATACCATTTTTTCCATTTATTTTTTTATTTGGGGGTGGTGGGGTACGCTGCAACCACTTAGTGAAGAATGAAAGTGAACATTAAAGTTCAAAGTTTCAAGTTTATAGTAACACTAAACTAGACTACATGAAATGGTAACAATGTAGTCAATAGGTAAGCTCAAAATTTAGAAATAAGATGCATTACATAACAAAATTAAAATTTGTTCATACAGCAATCATCTCATTGGCTTTGGGAGGAAATAAATACCCTTACAACTTCACTTTCATGGTTCTAAAAGTGCCAATATTTGGAGGAAATGGAGGGGAAAAAAGCTGATCCGCAACAATTTGCTGTTCCACAGCTTGACCAGAACAAACCCTTTCAGCCAGAACAGACTGGAATTTGGAATGACAACAATTCCTATGCATTTGTATTGTCTACGAGGATTATTGTGTGAATACTTCATCTGGACTTGTAAAATGTTGAGATCCCCTTGTTAGCTGACCAGTTGATGAGGTCTATTTAGTTTATATTACAGAAAGTGGGACTGATGTTCAAGGTGGTGAAACTCTGGAGCGAATTTTTTTTTGCGAAAACCTTCAATGAAGAGATGATTAATAGGATGGTAAAATCAGACAGGTATGCATGCTTGCGGTGGATTCCTTCCCTCCTCAGGTTCTAGCATTATCCTGGACCATAGCTTCAGATACGATAATAGCTTAAGATAATTTGAGGAATAAGTTAAAAATTGTCTCTTAGTCAATGTATCTGTCTTATGCTTGTGTGATGCAGAGGATGTTCATCACTTGCTTATGGATTGCGTGCAACTGTTTAAGGGTATTTTCTCAACAAGTCTTTTCATGGACACTTTTTTAACTTAAGGAGAATCCTAACTAAGTAAAGTTGATGATCTGGATTTAATTATTATATTTTGATTCAAAGAGGAAAAAAATATACATATATATATATATATTGCAGCTTGTATATTTTTCTAGTAACATTGAAAAATGCCAATGATATATTAATGCATGTCAATGATGCTCTTTATAGTTCATATGATTGTATTATAGTCCTATTTGTCAAGGTATTTATGCTGCTATGGTGAAAAATGGATGGATATGAATAATTATTTTTTTCTTTTTTTTAAATTGGTTTTCATTTTTTATGACTAAAACAAGAAAAATAATCCTAAAATTCACGATACGATTCACTTTATACCCTTGAATGATATGCGATGCAATTTTGATTTTCAGTTCATTGGGGTACTGGCTTCTGATTTGTGGAGGCGCTCTCGAGAATAGAGTGGATTTTAATGTTTCCAATCAGTGTCGGGTATAGTGGCTAATGTGATCTTTTAGGACGCATCTTTAACCATCGACCTTATTTTTGTTCCCGTTTGGGTGAATAAAGTAGTCAGCTATCTTGAAAAAATAATATCATAATACTAATTATAATAGTAATAATAAGATTAAGGCTAAGGCTTTTTAGACTCTAGACAATTCATAATAAGGTAAAGGCCTTTTAGACTGCTAGACAATTCATAATAACAGTATCAAACACTCGCAGAGCTGGCATCTGGTAGCAGTAAAGAAAATTAATAGAAGATAACTACATAAAAGCATCAAACAGTAAGGGAGGAATTCATAAAAAAAATGAATGACAGAGAAAATACAAAAACTCAGTGTGGTCGGCCCACCTTTCCTTGGTTTTCGCTACTTGTAGCACCAATGGAAGTTCTGCAAGTTCCTGCCCAAATATTCGAAGAATTCCAGCTGATACGACAGATGAGCTGCATGAGAAATAACAGCATAAATCCATGATAACAGAACATAACTGTAGAACTTAATACCAGTCAAATCATCATTTATAGTTCTTACTTTACAGTCAATACGGCACAATACATCCCTGTAAATTCTTGGTCTCTCATGTTCCTCCTGCAAAACATTTAACTTAGAAGAATTTAGTGATCGTGAAAGAAAATGCAAAACAATATGAAAGGAATGAAGCAACAAAGTGACCCTGTTCCTCTAACAGAAGGATGAATTTTCTCACCCATAAACTACGCAAGGAATAAGGTCTTTGCCTGTTGCAGAATCAACTATTGGGTCGAAACAGTCCTGAAAGCAATACGGAATGGAAAGCAAATTAGCAATTTCAGAGAAGTCTTCATTTCATGAGGCATAAAAGACAACATACACTAGATAGCTTAAATCATAATTAATTATCCAGTAACAACACAGGAACATCTGCTTAACTAATAAATGCCCCACATGGCAAAATGCAATGAATATTTTTCATGGTAACTTCCAAAATATGAAAAGGCAAGTTTTCCAACAAAGTAAATGTGTTTCGCAACTTTGATTGATGATGATAGCAGGAAACAGATAGAGAAAGAAAAATAATCCATCGGTGCTGATCTCGGGAACATAATTTATGGATAATACCATGTAGGTCTTCAAAATCAGGCCAATGACACTTGCTGTTAAAAGTTAAATTTTAATAATAATTTCAAAAGATTGGCATAGCTTCACAATAAAATACAGATCAAGGATCAACAATTGATCAGATAGTCACATGAGAATATAATAGTATCGACAAAAAAAAAAAATTTGAAAAAAAAGAGGCATAGACACATAAGTATCTTGGTTCAGCAAGGGAAACTACTACATGAAGATAGCAACAGCTTTAGAAAGTAACAATTTACTGTCTGAGGACTCATTCTTCCCTTTAAGAAGTCTCCATCTTACGTCAAGATCAGCAGAGTCACTTGAAGATTTTCACTATGCTTCTGTCTTATAACATCTGAAAGTGACTTTGGAAGTGCCTCTGACCCACGAAGAACCAACTTCTCCAATGCAGTGTTGATCTATTGCAATCGCTACAACAAAACCACTTGCCTTGTGGCAATTCCTGTTGTGCAAGTTTGAAGTAACATATTGTAAAAAACATAAATGATTAGATGACAGTGGACAGTAAAGGCAATTGTTTGAATGAAGGAGGTAATCACAAATTTAAAATAATATAAAAAAAAAGATCACACCTCTAAATCTGCCATTTGATGATCCTTTAAACAGCCCACATGATATTCCTTCTCACACTGAAGAGGGAAAAAGATACAATCAAAACAGGTCACATAAGCCTACTTAGAAACTCCTTCTGTCAGCCATGCAAAGAAAGGTGCAATATATGGAGTGTAAACAGGGAGAACAAATATCATACTTGGTCACAAAGCATAACAGTGCGTGGTCCCAAATATAGATTTGCTAAAATCATGGGATCTGAAAAGATAAAAAAAAAAAAAAAAAGGAGACAAATGGTAAGTTCAAACTAAAACAAACAGAGATGTATCAGAGACACAAAGCAAGAAGAAATAAATTTCAGCAGAATTAAGGAACTTAAGCCAAAAAAGCTACAAAAAATACAGAACAGGGAAGTTTTTTTTGAATCCATGCATCTTGAAAGGGCTCAAGATTTAAACATACTAAGGCTAAAGGAAAGGACAAACACTGAGACCTCCACTACATGCACTTAACCCTCACTCCCTTACTCCCTCTCTAATTCATAGAACAAAATATTTCTTGTACTAGAGAGCATATAATAACCCACCTGCAAAGCACACAGACAGTAAGATCAGCCTCTGACGTTTTGACAATACGGATGCATCGCTTAGTTATTTGCTCTATAGGATCAACTCCTGGAACCCGCCCAGCTGCCTTTGCATTCTCATTATATGCAACAGCTTTCTCCTTTTCAAACAATGTTTGGCAGTATTTACAATACCAATCACCGCGAGGAACACTTGACAGTCCCGCACAGTCTGTAAAGAACAAAAAAAAATAAATACTTAACCAATTACAACGGCAATATCTCACCATTAACTGTGAACAATAACGATATAATTCAAGGGCACTGATGAATTATCAATTTACAGAGGATGATCAACGGAAAAACGTACCATATTATTGCCTGTGTCAACATTGAAACCCAAAAAAAAAAAAGAACAGACAAATGAAGGATGCTTTTTGGCCTCAAAGGATCTTGTTGATGCACACACATAAACAGACCTTACTTTCTAATTCTAACTTCTGATATATTTATTCTGGCCATAGCTGTATGGATTTTTAAGAGTATAACCTTTTAGAGGAAACCAGATTAATGGGATAAGGTAATCTTGATGATGAGTTGATGACAGCGATGATATACAATTTAAGGAAATTGGCAGCATGTGAGCTGAAAGATTTTCAAGGAAATTAAAAAAAAAAAACTACATTAAAAAAAGAGGCTCTTGGACATTGGAACATTTTGCTACATGTATATATGTGGCAGTATGCAAATCTGATGCAGCAGCACCACTATTTCACGGGAGATAAATTGTGGCCAACATGTGGACCCATGGAATTCTGATTTTTAATTGTTATTAGTTCTAATTTTAGTAAAGAGTTGTAATTAGGATTAGGATTCTTATCTGTTTCCTAGTTGATTAGGATTCTTTCTTAGCCCCTAAGTTTCTTTTATTATATGTATATGGCATTGTAGATAT
This sequence comes from Litsea cubeba, assembly GCA_012931725.1. Lineage (NCBI taxonomy): Eukaryota > Viridiplantae > Streptophyta > Magnoliopsida > Laurales > Lauraceae > Litsea > Litsea cubeba. Next base: position 14,469,467 of record CM022953.1, on the reverse strand, counting down.
CATAATCTCAGATTTGGAGTTAATAGAATTTCCCTCGTGGGACTTATCGTTGGAGAGTGCTCTTCTACGTGTGATTGTTTCTGCAGAAACCCTAATTGGGCTGCTGCACCTTGCGATCCTAACCCTAGGATTGCATCGAAATCACAGCGACCAACCGCTTCGAAATACAGTAGCTCGAGCAGAACTAAAATGCTATGTTAATAAAAGTAAATGTAGTCTTTTCAAATCTACAAAATATTTGACATGCATCTAACTATTATTACATTTCTTTACACGTTACAGAGCAAAAAGGAAAATAAAAGTGAAAAAGGCAATATAGAATGCAAAAATAAATCCCTTCTGTTTTCATTTCCATTTTATCAATAAGAAAATTAGCACTATATATGTTTCCATGTGCACATTCACCAAATGAGCACGCTCCACAACCAAATAACTTATGCAGTAAAAGGAGAACAAATGAGAAATATGATGATGAATAGCATTCAACACACGATGCTAAATAATTACTCACCCTTGTGAAAGGCCCTAGGACATCCATCACAAAGAACAAGACCTCCACCATCCGCACAGATTGTGCAAAGATCATCATTATCATTAGCAGAAAACTTCCGACCTTTTGACAATGACACTGATAATTCATGTAGGGACACGCCATTGGAGGTGTAAATGTGTAGGTAACTGGCAAAACACAAGAAAAAGGGGAAAGGGACTAAAAGTCCAAACATATTTGAGGGTTTAATATGGGGGGACTGTCAAAAATAAGTTTAAGCAATAACTCACGGTTTACGCCGTGAAGCCCAACCCGCATGAGCTTCAAACTGTGAGGGACTGACCTGCTCATTAAAAGATAAAAATTTAATCGGACAGAAAATTTTCACAAATTCAAATTCAACTGTAAACAATGTACCTCACTGCTGCAGCAACTACAGAATATCGAACTCCCTTTTACGTAACCCTCAAGTAATCTCTGCACAAGAAAGAATATTTCTAAATTAGTCAGAAAGGTCTAACTAATAAATTCAAAAAGGAATAAGGACTTCTTGATGATTTATCATCATTCCACAACCTGTCCACGAGCATAGTAAGCTACTTCAGTCCCTTCAGGTAACACATCATCCATAAACACCAACTTATGCAACCGCAAATCCCTGCAGATCATTTACAGCCAGCATTTTGAAGTGACAAACTAAATGAGAATAATAAATGGATCATAATAAAAAAATTAAAAAGTCCAATCAAAATATCAAATACCGACTTTTTGTTAATCTTCCATGACTATTCTTCTTTTGAGATGAAAGTTGCTTTGAGGTACTGCCAGAAGTCAGCTTTTGAGATGAAAGTTTCTTTAAGGCACTGCCTGTAGAATTTGTCTTCAAGCGTAGCTTTGATAACCTGAGAGAAGAGAGAGAGAGAGAGAGAGAGAGAGAGAGAGAGAGAGAGAGAGAGGAATATCATACGATATAACTTATAATGCAATTGTGCAACAAAGAACTAATTTACAAAGTACAGAAGAAGACTGTCTAGCCAATGTATTGATGGGTCAGTGGCGTTGGCAACTTAGTTTCATGCAACTTCCCTGGGCAGAGAGGTTAATTTCAGACTGTGGTTAAGGAAAGCATTAATTAAGGAGTGATCATTTGGAATATGAATTTAGGAAAGACCTTTCAATTTTAATCGTTTTTTTCTTTTTGTTTTTGATGGGCAATGAGTCATGTGACTTGAACCCACAGGTCAAGGGTTGCAGTGAGCACCTTCACCAAAATTTAATTGAAAGGCTTCCATCTTTGCGAAGTAATCATGCTCATTATTGAAGACCTGAACAATGAAAGATTATGCAAGAGTCTAGAGTGGGAATATCACTACCATATTCTCCCTCTAAGGTGTGGTTTAATTTCAAGAAGCCTATGATTGCCATTTAACTCTAACCTGATTTAACCTTAATAACATAGTGTAAACATGGGTATGGTTTCTTATACAAGCAAGCAAAATGCTGTGGTCCCAAAAAAAACAAATTTAAAAAAAAATCTATTCAAATCATCAATAAAACAAACCGAAGAAAATTTCATAACTTAGCCATCTAGAGTACCAACACAAATAGAAGATGAAGACACCACGGAGCAACTATGACAGAATGCCAACTGTGCATTTGTATCAGCTCAGTTGTTGTTTTTATTAGAGTCAGTGTAAAGCTCTTATAACATTGTTTTTTTTTTGTATCTGGTTTTCCTCACTGTTAAAGGAAAAACTTATGATAGATTACTCTTAAACAGAACATACTTGCACTTACTGCTGAACTAGCTGGACTTTCATCAGTTCCACTGACCGAACTTTCTCGAGATTGACCTGATTCCGGACATTATTGCAAACCAACTCCGACTCCTCAACCCTCGACTGAATGACTCTAGAGATTACAACAAGTGTCCACAAGAAGTTAAAATTGCAAGAAAGGTAATCACAATGTCATCTTTCACTAGCAAGTACACACAGCCTCATTGGCACCAATATACAAAAAATCCCCTCACCTTCGCGGTTCTGAAAGGTGGCAACTTCCTTAACAGAAGATAAACCAAGTGCACTTTTAAGTGTCGACTCTAACATGTCCAGGGGAGCTCTTTTGCATTCATTCAGTACCTCACGGAAGGTTTTCCATTTTCAAAGTGAAATACATTGATGGGTGCTTATTACGCTATCAGCATGCTTCTCGAATTCAAAGGGCAACACAACCTAAAGCGCGACCAACAATAGAATTAAGCATTCAGTCCACTTACCTTAAAACATGATAAATATCCAAACAAAACAAAACCAGCACTCCACTTTGCTCCCATTGCAGGAAGAACAAGAACACAGTATCCCATCACCCTTTCTTATACCCTTCAGAACATGTCCTACAAGAAGATCAAACAAGGGCATGGGTGCGACTCATAAAAACAGGATGTCTCCGAGAAGGAAAAGAACAAAAATAATTCTTCTTACTATACCTTCTTACTGCGAAAAACGTACTTGACAGGAAATCCCTCAAGCAACCCAGTTCGGAGAAGATCCCTGATATTTGAAGGCATCTTGGTCAGCGCAATCTTTTCGACATCTTCAATTCAAGCTTCTTTGAAGAACCACCCAACAGGCTGACTTCATCAGCTGTTTTAGCATCACTCTCAACAACAGCCTCATTCTTATGATGTTTAAGATTTGGTTCGGAAACAGCACATACGCCGTCCATTTCTGATGCGGTCGATACCGACGAATCTGTATTAGATTTCAAGAGCGACCGAGTGATTCTCCTTGCAGAAGTATAATGGGGAGGAGTAGTCTTCAACGCATTGCTATCCAACATCTTTTCTGCATTGTCATCCATCTTCTTGTCCCATAATCTCTGCCATCTTGTCCCATTGCTCTCCCCATCTTGTCCCCATTGCTCCACCATCTTTTCTGCATCACCATCGACCATCTTCACTGCAATGGACGAGTGAACTCCTTGCAGGAGTCGGCAGGAGGGGAGTCTTAGAGACATTGCTATCCACCGTCTTTTCTGCATTGTCATCCACCCTCTTGTCCCCATCATTATCCAACATCTTTTCCACATTTTCATCCACCTTCTTGTCCCCATTATTATCCAACATCTTTCCGCATTTTCATCCACCCTCTTGTCCCCATTGCTCTCCACCATCTTTCTGCATCACAATCAACCATCTTTTCCGCAACAGAACGAGTGATTCTTGCAGTGTCGGAGAAAAGGGAGTCTTTGAGACCTTGCCATCCACCATATTTTTCATATCAACATCCACCACCATGTCCGCACTACCATCCACCATATTTTCATATCAACATCCACCATGTCCACACTACCATCCACCATTTTTTCCGCATTGTCATCCACCATCCTTTCTCCATTGTCATCCACTATCTTTCCCGCCTCATCGCCCACCTTTTTTTCTGCCTCGCCATCCACCACCTTCTGTGTGTTCAACCTCGTGATTCTCCTTGGTGGAGGTGAGGCAGGGGGAGTCTTCAACACATTTCCATTCACCATCTTCCCTCTTTGCGATCCACATTCTTCTCTGCAACTGACCGAGTGAATCTCCTCGAAAAAGTTATGGGAGCAGGAGCCTTCAATGCCTTCAACGGCTCTGCACCCACCGCCTTTTTTGCATCATCCTCCAGTATCTTCTTCTCCGCATCTCCATCCACCACCTTCTCCACATTGCTATCCTCAACCACGATGACGGTTTCGTTCCAGAATTCTCATTCATAACCGGAATTTCTTCTATAACGCTCTTTCATCCTCAACCTCAATGCAGGTTTCCGCTACAGAACCTTCTTTCTCAATTGGAATTCTTCCAAATCAATCTTCTATCCTCAACGTCATGAAGGAACCTTCTTTCTCAATTGGAATTTCTTCCAAATCAATCTTCTTATCCTCAACTTCCATGACGGAACCTTCTTTCTCAATTGGAATTTCTTCCAAATCAATCTTCTTATCCTCAGCTTCCATGAAGGTTTCAGTTCCGGAAACTCCTTCCTTCATCAAACCTCTCTTTTACCGCTCTCCCTCTTCAATTCCTCCCCCATGGCGTCATCACCACTAGAGTTTTCATACGTTTTTATTCTATTATCGCTTAAATCTACAGAAACTTCATTGAAGAGAGGGACTTGGATTCATACCATTCGTCTTCGATTCCTCGTCACTCGCATCATCCACACCAGAGAGTCTGATTTCTCTTACCGTTTTTCTCTCGATTCCTCGCCGTCATCAGCACCGGCTATTTTGATACTTCTTGCTGCTTCCGTCAGAGAAAACTCCATTGCTGGAAGAAGAAGACGGGCTCTGGATCTTCCTCGATCGAGGTCCGGACCGAGCGAACCAGAAACCTCCCGAAGGACCTTCAACGCGAAGGCCGAATTCATCGCTTGAGGCCCGATCTAGGGCCAGCTCGCAGCACGAACTCCTCCGAATCATCTGACGGCTTGCCGTTCGCCATCCGGCATGAAACGGACGTAGGAGATGAGTCTCTGGAATTGCAGAGAGAGCAGAAAGCCCTAATTTAGGTTTTAGTTGTTGAGAGGGAGGAGGATTGGAGGAAGGAAAGCTTCTGAAAGGGGGATTTGAGCGATTCGATGAATAACTTCAACGATGGTAGAGATTGGGGGAAGATTAGGGTTTTTTAGAGGGGATTGGAAGGGAAATTAGGGTTTTGGGGTTGGGCTCTTGCTTGGATCGAGGAGAGCGGGGAGGGTGAAGGGTCCACGGTTTCCTTGAGAAAGAGAGCGATTGGAAGGCGCAGGAGAAGGAAAAATAGGAGAGAGATTTCTCTGGATTTGTTTGAATTGACTAAAATACCCTTGCCATAGTTGCCGGAGGTAGATGAAAGGGTGGGGGAATGGGATGCAGTGGGTCAACTAGATTCGACCCGTTATGTTCGGGCTGAAAATGTAAGGTCCAATTAATCTGGAAGTTAAAAGGGTTAATCTGAGCTCTTAAAAGATGAGTCTACCTAATTGAGTTGGTGGATAATAGGGCAAATTGAACTTAAATATTTTGATTGAGTGAGTGAAAAGACACCATCATCTTTGAATTCTAAGATTTCTAGTTGGGCTTTCGGTTTAGGATTCGGGTTACTAATTGGGAACCCTTGGCGTTGAGGCTTATTTTCAACTTGGATTGAGGTAGGGCAAGTTGGGCGTTTCGTAATTCGATCTAGCCCGTGTTGGATGTGTAGTCACCCTAAAGCGGCTCGAAAGTAGATCTAAATATAGTTTCATATTAACAATGAATTTTTTTTACCAAAATTCGTTTCAAAATAAGAAATGTAGACTCCACGGGGCGGGTGTCATGAATAGATTTCTTACAACCATTATCATGTGTGTGCATATTTTCTTTCAAACATGACAGGTTGGCTCTACGGGATAGGCGTTCCTGCATATGTTTATTACGACCATATTTATTATAGGGGTACGCTACAAAACTCCTAGGAGTTTTGTAAATAAAACTCCCCCTTTTTAGGCCTAGTCAAAGTTGAACTCAATTATCATATCATAACCTTCTAGGACAGTTTAAGAAAGGAAGGGCAATATTCAAGTGAGAACTAGTTCTCACCTATTATATGAGAACTTTTTTTTGCAGGGCCCACACTAGCAAACCCATCCAAACCTAGTAACTAATAGGGAACCCTTTCATAGTCACATATCTCAAGGATCGACACACATCCGGATGGATTGAACCGTTGGATCGAGGGTTGAATATTTTTTGAATATGAAGCCATTAAACTTGTGGGCCACGGAATGAAGGGATTATGGGCATGAGTTTGGGGTTAAATTGATACTTAGGGTGGTTTCACATAGATATTTTCATCCCCCCTGGTCCCATCCCCAAATGGGGCCCACAATTGGGCCCTACAAAAAAGTTCTCATATAATATGTGAGAACTAGTTCTCACTGAATATTACCCTTTAAGAAATCTTCCCTTGTTTATATATATATATATCTATATGGGGAACATTCATATGCATCTTTCTCTCACCCTTTTTTGAAAATTTCACAAGTACAAAATGTTACTTTTCAGGTACATAGGGTGATGTACAAAATGCAATTTTCATGTGCAAAAATGGGAGTGTCCCTCACTCTATGGTGAGGGAAAGATGCATGTTCATAGAGTGAGAGAAAGATGTATATGAACATTTCCCTATATATATATATAATGCCCAAAGCCCGTTTCAAAATAAGAAAGGTAGACTCTGGGGAGGGGGGGCGTTTATGCATGTATTTATTACAATCATATCCTATGTATGTGTGTATTTTATTTCAAAACAGGATAGGCTGGCTCCACGGGGTGGGCATTCATGCATATATTTATTACGATTATATACTCTATGTGTGTGTATTTCATTTCAAAATATGACATGTTGGCTCCACGGGGCAGGCGTTCATGCATATGTTTATTTACGACATTATCCTATGTGTATATACATTTTAAGACATGACAAGTTGGCTCCACGGGGCGAGCATTCATGCATATGTTCATTACGACCTTATCCTATGTGTGTGTATTTGTTTGTATATAAAAAATTTGCCCAAAGCCCCTTTCAAAATAAGAAAGGTAGACTCTATTACGGTCATATCATATGTGTATGTGTGTTTTTATTTTAAAACACGACAGGCTGGCTCCACGGGGCAGGCGTTCATGCATATATTTAATTTACGATCCCTTCATCGTGTGTGCCATATTTCATTCAAAATATGACGGTGGCTCCACTGGGCGGGTGTTCATGCATTTTATTTATTACGATCAGATAATGTGCTGGTTAATTTCCTTTTCAAAAAATGATAGGTTGGCTCCACGGGGTGGGAGGTCATTCATATGTTTATTACGACGTATCCCTATTGTGTATATTTGTTATATCTATATATACTTAAATGCCCAAAGCCCATTTCAAAATAAGAAAGGTAGACTCCACCAGGGCTGGCGTTCATGTATGTATTTATTATGATCATATTCCTTTGTGTGTTTACATTAGTTTAAAAAAAGACAGGCTGGCTCCACGGGGCGGGCGTTCATGCATATGTTTATTACGATTCATATCCTGTGTTATATATATATTTTTAATATAGAAATTTTACCAAAGTCAGTTTCAAAATAAGATAGGTTAAACTACCATCGATAAGGGTGTTCATGCATGTATTTATACAATCATATCCAATGTGTGTGTATGTGTTTCATTTCAAAATAAAACAGGTAGACTACATAGGGCAGGAGGACACATGCATGTGTTTATTACAACTACATCCTGTGCGTGTATTTGTTTATATATATAATTTTTTTACCGAGGTCTATTTCAAAATACGCCAGGTAGACACGACTGGGGAGACTGTTCATGTATATATTTATTACGATCATATCCTATATGTTGTGTATATACATTTCATTTTAAAATAAGACAGGTAGACTCCACGCGGCAGGCATACCTATGTGTGTATATTACATTTCAAAATGAGCCGAGTGCCTAGTTAGATTGGTTTGATTTGGTAGGTCATTTAACAAGTACGAACAAAACTTTAACTTGACCCATTTATCAGTTGAGCAAGGGTCTGCCCTAATGTTATCCTCACTCATCCAGATAAGTCCTAGCCCTAGCCAAGCCCTTGGAGGCCGGGCATGAACTAAATAGGCCCTTTTCCCAACCCTTAAAAAGCCAAGAGAGGGCCAAGGCGAGAGAAATGCTCTAGATTTTATAAGCACATACTACCCCTCCCCGTGATATAGGCACAAATGCTAGATATTATATAAAAGTCTGATTGATCTAATGGGGTCTTGATCAATCTAATAAATGTTAAATATGAAAAATAGATGGTGCGATCTGAAGACCTATGTGGGATTGAAGAGACAAGTATGAACAATAGGATTTTGTCATGGGACCCACATCCCTTCCTTTTAATTTGTTTGAATTTGGTCTTGAACTTGAACTTGAATTGAGTTCCAATTTAAATTTTAGTCGGGAGTTTTAATTTGAATTCTAGGATGGGATTTTATGGTTTAGGAGTAATATTTAAATAAAGTAGGGCAATTATATTTAATTGCATAAGTTGTCTTTGCTACTTTTACAATTCTTTCTCCAAGAGGATATGGGAGTGCCCTTGGTTTTCTGTAAAATTACGAAACGTGCCATTATCTTTTCAAAACTTCCATGCAAGTAAAGATATGATAAATACACTGCTATAATCGTAATTGAGTGATTGAATGGTGTGGAATTTGGGCCCCACAACTTACCAGTTTGCTCATTCACATATATATATGGGGAGTTCTATTGGCACCGCAAATGTTTCTCTCTCCACCGCACTAGAAGACAAAAAAAATATTTTTCATAAACTATCCCTCCCTTCCTCATCCTCCTCTTCCTCCTCTCCTCCCTGGTCGGCAGCCCGGGGTGGAAGAGTCTAGACATGTCAACGCTGCGATGCTCCAACTCCCAATCAATCTTCCTCCAATCCTTCCCTTCTCTTGCAACAGAACTTCTCAAGGCTTCACATCCCGAACGGATTCACCTTGGGACGGGGCTTCGGTGCAGCTTCTGCCACTGAAGGCGGGCTCCCTTGTCGGCTGCACAGCATCCCTTGTCTGAACTGGCTTCTTTTGCTGTAGCCCAGCTATCAATTCTCATCAGCCCTGGATCCACTTTTGCCGCTTCCCCCGAGCGGTCCATACCGCTCTGACCCCCCAGATTCCGTCGAAGCAAACGCAACATGCTTCTTACCAGTCACCCAGTTTTCAACCTCGTCAGCACGAGAAGGCTGATCGAGATCAGAAGCCCTGGAAGGAGGCCCTCTCCTTTCATCATCATATCCCCCATTTGATCATCGCCTCTTCGGCAACAGATGGGCCATTGCGTCCTTAGGATCTGAAGCCGCCGCCGAGTCGCCCCTGCTCCATCTCCTTTGCGGACCACTCTTTGGGACGAGTCGGCAGCCGGAGCATTCTCATCCGGCATGAGGCCCTTCGGTTCGAGTAATTGGTCCCGCCACCCAGGGACGCTGTAGTTGCCAGTGTTGAATTCAGATAGAGGTATGGGGGTGGCCTTCTTCTTCTTGGGCTTGGCAGCGGCGGCCTCTCTAAGGCTAGGGTAGCTCTGAGATTCGCCGGAGATGTGGGAAGAGGGTGGTGTGTGGGAGAGGAAGGGAAGATGAGGGAGGGGTAGTTTAGAAAAACTTATTTTTTTTTTATTTTTTTTGTGGTGGGAAAAGAGATTTTCGTGGTGCCAATAGAGCCCCTCTATATATATATATGTTTTTTTTCACGGATTTTGGAATCTGAGCTAACTTGGATTGTTTTGGTAGCAGATGCAAACGTGACTTGCATGCAATTGAACTAGACTGCTTATAGTAGTGGGTCACTCTGGTTTTCAATGGTAGTTAAACAAGGATCCAATTGGCTGGGCTGTTTTACCTATAAAAAAATTTTTGATCGGGCTTGATTGAAGCTGATTGATCCGATGGGCCACATAGAAAATTTGGGTTAAATTTGTTAAATTATGGGCGGTGTGGGTTTGATTTTCCCCATATTAGTTGTGCTCAAAACGTGGTGCACCGTGCCTTCAGGCACGGAAAATGACTAGTGCATGTATATTGGGGAGCGCTACACAGTGCTCGGATATTTTTTAAGAGAAAACACTCCCTAGTTGGGCCAACTGGGATGGATGATGATCATGGAAGTCCATTGGATGGAAGGATCCATATGAGGCCTATCTATATGCAAAATCTTGAGTCCATAAGACCATCCTAACCTTTTTATCAATGGCCCTAAAATTTAATGGTTTAGATTTATCATTTTACTATGATTTCAATCTAATTGCGAGGAAAAGTTGGATGAGTGCCAAACTTGAAACTATTCATGGTGGGGTGGTAGTATGTGTGAAAAGACTAGATTAACTCAACATGACCCCATGATAATAAAAAAAAAAAAAAAAAAGAAGGGCAAAAAAAATGAGTGTTTTTAAAGTGGGGCGTTTTTTTAGAATTTCTCGTATATATTTTTTATATTAATGGACGTAGCAAAAAGGCTAGGTCGGACAAAGTATTTCCTACACCCAAATATGACCTTTAAAACAAACTTGGGCCCTGCCCTATGCTCGAGATTTAGGAGAAGAAAACAACCCTCATTTTTTGTGGTCTTTGACTGTCCAAATATCCATGCCAACTAGGCCGATTTACAGGTATACCCAAGCAATCTTGGGTCCTTGGGGTCTAACCTAAGTCTTCACTAGACTTGTAAAATCTAAGCCTGAACCCAGTCCAAATTCAAAGAAGCCCAACCCAAATTTATGTATGTGGCTTGGCCAGTAGAATGTTTTGGTGGTTTTCAGGGTGTTTTAGTCAATGAAGGGGATTATCAACTCAACCATGAGGTTTGGACATGACAAAAAAGATAAGGAGAAGGGGATGAGCAAAAGCCCTGAATTTTCTTCCTTTTTTAAGAAGCGTAGAAAAAAAGAGACTTTTTAACCAAAATTCTGACAGAACGGTAAGGAGCGGCAGCTCTCAATGGGAGGTTTGGGTTTGAACCCTGCCTCATCCCTCTTTGCATATGTGAGTTTTTATTAACTCACGTGTATGAGTTATGTTTATTTTCTTCTCGCATGTGTGAGTTTCCATCACCTTATATATATTGTGTTTATGCCTCCTCGCATGTGTGAGTTGGATTAAATTCTCTGATTTTAGGTCTTTGTGCAGGGGCGGACCCAGAATTTTTATTAGGTGGGGCGATTATTTTACCATTTAGACATATGTGCTTCGACATGGGGCGTAGTGTTTAGACAAATATGTATGGGGGCCCATTTAAATCAATGAAAAATTTAAAATCAACCAGGGGCGACAAAGCCTGTCTTTTGTGTATGTAAAGTTATTACTTGGTCCTTCTTCAAACTGTTCAGATGAAGTCATGGACATAACCCTGTCTAGAATGAATTTGGGACAAATCTAATACAAGTGGTTCAATTCAATGATACTGTGGGAATATGAATGTGGTCGGGTTTATTGTCCCTCTGGATATTCTTTGAGCTTGTTCCCAAACGATCCTGACGCATCCCATTTGTACAGGTTGAGGTGGGTGGGCACGTTTTAATGCAAAAATATCCCAATAAGAAGTTTTATACTTGGCATTTCCTTCAAGTCTGGATTGGGGGAGTGTCTCACTCACCTCAGCCCATCAAACTGACCCTAAACCCAACTAGGTGTGAAACTCTGGTTGGGTAGAGGTCAACTTGAATCCGACCCAGGAGCATAAACACCTAAACTGAATTCAAACCCAAATAACACTGCTTTCAGCCCTAGCCAACCATTTTACAACCTGAACACAACTAAAAAGAAAGAAAGAAAGAAAGCCCTATACTACTGCTAGTTGAAGAAACTAACCAATTAGTTATTTGGTGTATTTTATTTATTAAGGTAAGTATGATTAACCAGAAAGAAGGCCCACAAAGTAGGAAAAGTAAATAAGGCCTAATCAAGTTGATGGCCCATCATCACAGATACATCGTAGCGACATTAAGATAATGGCCCATCATCAAGGCCACATAGAAAGCAACCATCACAGCCACATAGTAGCAAAAGATGTACCTAAATCACAGCTCAATCACAAGAGCTGCGGATGTAAGGACCTGATACGAAAAACCCAGATGGTATTGATTGTGGCCGTAGGATCTATCGCAAGTGACCCCCACCCTTTTTGGGCACATTTTTCCACTTTTCTATTTATTTGTGATTTAATTGCATCATGCATGTTCATGCATCGCAGTGTTGATCCCCCATTCCTGATCCATGGACCGACCTCGGACAACTTGCAAAAAAGAAAAAAGAGGATTTCCGCTGCTTATATAGGTGGTAAAACTCAAAACGCAGCTTTTCCGCCGCTATAAGCAGCGAAAAACCTGCATGCAGACCTTTTTCGAGAGACTCCAACTTGAACCCAACCCGCTCACAAGACCTGACTCAACACCTCTTTTCTACATATTTCCAATTTCCACTAATTGCTAGTTCATTGTAACTGATATAAATACAATACCTTATCTCTAAAAAATACGGTGAGAAAGAGATTCCCAAAAAAGCAAGCACTTGGTTTTTAAGACCAAACTAGTTGCAATAAGCCAATAACTGCTGCAAGTCATATAGAAGTAGGACAATCTTTGTAAAAGACCATATATGAGACATTACAACCATTACACAAGTATATTTAAGGGA